>JANXHW010000003.1:40454166-41915000 GCA_026170595.1 Plestiodon gilberti rubricaudatus
ACATGGACCCGAATTGGGGGAATTGAGACTGGAAAGAGGTTTAGGATATCAGTGTGCAATACTGCCCCCTCCCTACCTTCCTTCAACCCCCTGCTCAAACTTACTGGTGCCAGTGGGCATCCCTGGTCTGCTGGCGCATGGAGCCAGCCATTCATCACTTGTGGTGGCAGCCAAGCTGTGCCACATGGCTTGTCACCTTTTGCAACAGCAAAAGGGTCTTACGCTGCTGGAATGAGCATTCCGGTGGCACAAGGCCTGGTTAGGATTGGGCCTTTAGTTGAATTCACTATTGGGGCCAGTTACAACTAGATGTTGACATTAACAATAGATTGAGTGATTTCACAGATTGGGACAGACATGGTTGATATCGATTTCGAGATTTCATAAATAATGGAAACTTTGTCTTGTAAGGAAATGAGTAAGGCAGTGGGGGACTGAACACCCTTGTGATATCAATATTTGTAGCTGAGAAACTTCGTTCTGACTTTGACTAATAATTCTTTTAGCTGGATAATTGATGGGTCACAAACTAAGCAGGGGACCCTCTCTAACCTCTATATATCAATTTGAGAAATGGAGGATAGATAGGCTTCTTATACAATGATTTGGGAAAGAGATTTGGGGATACATCTTTCTGTACAATCTTGATCTATAACAATGCCAGGCTATTATCAGTTTGTTACACTCTACATGAGGCCCAGTATGAGACAAGATGCCAGTGTTATATGACCCCTGCAAGAATGGATACAATTTTCCATACCAACTTGTTTAGTTGTTGGAAATGTGCAAAAACTTATGCTGATTTTGGACATCTTGACTTTGATGGAGGTGCATTGTGGTCCAAATGTATTGGGCACCGGTTGTTGGGGGACCATTGCACAAGTTACAGGCACTTTAATTAATAAAAGGAACCACCAGTTGAAATGCTGGATAATTTAGAATACGTACTTTAGAATTGGATAATTGGATAATTTAGAATACGGTGGCAGGATACGTACTTCTGCAAGATCTCTGGGTTGTACCCAGAAAAAGTTAGAAATGGCTAAAGAGCATTGACGTCAATGAGAAAAGGTAAAGACTAACAGCTCAATCCCATTGAAAACTCCCCGCCAATGCAACCATGCCACTGGAGTGCATGCTGCATCTTGCGGGGGGGGGGGGGGGAAGTCCCAGAAGACTCCTCCTCTGGGTAACGGAATATTTGTTTCCTTGCCTGGGGGTAAGCCTCTGCCGCCCGGTCTACTCAGACCTGCACCAGTGATTGCTGGCACAAGTCTGAGTGAACTAGGAAAATAAGAACATAAGAAGAGCCCTGCTGGATCAGGCCAAAGGCCCATCTAGTCCAGCTTCCTGTATCACACAGTGGCCCCACCAGATGCCTCAGGGAGCACACAGCCAACAAGATAACCTGTTTCCTGCTGCCACTCCCTTGCACCTGGCGCAGAGAAAACCTACTTCTAAAACCAGGAGGTTGCTTATGGCTTGTAACCTGTGATGGTCTTTTCCTCCATGAATCTGTCCAAACCCCTTTTAAAGGCATCTAGGCCAGGTGCCATCACCACATCCTGTGGCAAGGAGTTCCACAGATGAATTAAAGGTAAAGGTATCCCCTGACAATTAAGTCCAGTCGTGTCCTACTCTAGGGTGTGGTGCTTATCTCCATTTCAAAGCCGAAGAGCCAGCGTTGTCCGAAGACGCCTCCGTGGTCATGTGGCCGGCATGACTCTCCTTGCCGCAGTGCGTAGCATGCAGCTGGAACACGGAGCGCTGTTTACCTTCCCGCAAGCGGTACCTATTTATCTACTCGCATTGACATGCTTTGGAACTGCTAGGTTGGCAGGAGCTGGCCAAGCAACGAGAGCTCACCCCATCGCGGGAATCGAACTGCCGACCTTTCGATCGACAGCTTATGGTTCAGATGAATTACACGCTGGGTAAAGAAATATTTTCTTTTATCCGTTCTAATTCTCCCTCCACTCAATTTTAGTGCATGTCCCCTGGTTCTGGTGTTGTGCGAGAGGGAGAAGAATTTCCCTCTATCCACTTTCAACATCCCATGCATAATTTTATACGTCTCAATCATGTCCCCCCTCAGGCACCTTTTTTCTAGACTGAAAAGCCCCAAACGCTATAGCCTTTCCTCATAAGGGAGGTGCTCCAGCCCATGAAGGCAAATTGAGGCCAGGAAGGGGGCCTCCCTGCACCATTCCGCCCATTTACCACCCATCCCCTGCATCGACGTCCAGCACTGGGGCTTCTTTGGAGGCCACTGGCACGTGGCCGCTCACTGCTTGCGGTGGCGGTCCGTCTGATTGGAATGGTGGGTCGCCTTTTGTGACCACTGTAAAGCATGCTGCACCACTGGAAAATGGGTTCTGGTGGCACAGTAGGCCCGTAGGATAGGGGCCCCCTCAGTCTGACTAGACACTGAAAAAAGACTATGGTGCCTGATATGAAAGAGTGGCTGATTAAATGTTTTTAGAGATTGCAGAGATGGATAAATGACTAACAGTGTCCGCAGGAGAAATGTAGAAAATGGGACTATTTTTCTGGCAGATAAGTGGTTACCATTTATAAATGATTGGGATTTGCATTACAATTTTGTCTCTTTGAGTAGGAGACTGTTTGTGTAATTATGTATTTATTATCCTTGTCGATTTTTTTCAAAAGGAAGCTAATCTGAGCTAGCTTTCTTGCCACGATGGCATGGGTCGCCTGAAAGAAACGCAGAAGTAGGCATCAAGGTATGCTGTATATTTTTGCCCTCCAATTGCACAGTGCCTCTTTAGATATGATTCTTTAAAATGTGTCAATTTTATAAAAGACAACTATATGATTGAAACAAAACCACAGCCAACAGAGACGAGTGCTTTGCAGTGGCGTTTCCACGGTAGGGACGGCACCGTAAGTAATGCCGCGTCGAGTACCGTGTGTAGGAACCGAAAGGAGGAGGCGCCGCCCCGTCACTGTCGCTACCATTCAGCGCGAAGAACGCGACCGGCAGGAATCTCCCTGCCGGTCGCATTCTTCGCGCTGAATGGTAGCGACAGTGAGGGGGCGGCGCCTCCTCCTTTCGGTTCCTACACACGGTACTCGACGCGGCATTACTTACGGTGCCACCCCTACCGTGGAAACGCCACTGGTGCTTTGTGTGATGGTTGATTTCTCCTGAGGTTGTTTCCCAGGCCTCAAAAAATGTATACTGCGCTGTATTTTTCTGCCAGTTCCATGCAGGAAAGCATATTTTCATGAGGGATTCTGCTTTCAGAAATGAGGACTTCTACTTTTATTTATTTTTCTAATCTCCACTTAAAGTGTACATATTCAAGACGTTGCTTTCTTCACTTTAGAAATTATGCACAACCAACAAATTCCCCAACATCAAATGTTTCTGTCACTTCTTATTTCTAGCCCTTCCATAAAAATTAATCTTCAGATTTTTTGATTTTTTTTTTGCAAAGGAAATGAAAGTTGAAGATTAGGGGAGAAAGCCATCTGTCTTCAGAGGAAGTAGGTTTTACATTTGCATCTGCCTTTTGTAATCCTTGATCTTCAAAGAGAACAAAAGATTTTACCTTTCGAGACAGGAAAAAAGCAAAATCCAAGCAGTCAGTGATGCAGTCAGCTGCAGAGTGGTATGATAATCATGTGACCAATGCATCCAATTGGAACCCTTAGTATGGAAAAGATGCCACGGATTGCTAATTATAGACTGAAGCTGCAACATAGACTTTGGCTGGTATATAGAATGTTGTTGCTGTTTTTGTTGGGAGGATAAGACTTTTCTGAGGTTAGTGGCCCAAAGAGCAGAGAGAATTACAGTACATCTTTTATGTAGATCTGTCCACTGATTAATATTTTTCTTAGATTAACTAACCATTCAATTAAAAAAAGAAAAGAAAAACCCTTTATGTGCAATGCACCAAACGGCGGTTTATTGGCTTGCAGTTATGGAGAAAACTAAACTACTTACTCACCATAGCCCCCAAAGAGCGGTCGTTACTGTATGTGTGTGTGACGTCCATGCTTGCGGCCTCAAGGGATTGGGGTCGCCCTTTCCCAAACCTCTCCTTAGAACTGCTCCCCGAAAATAAAGAGACGGACTTACGTTTTGTGATATTCACAAGTTTTACTCGGGTCAACTGTTTTACATTCATGAGGCCTTGTTGCAGTCACAGGCCCTTGCTTGAGCCGAGTCTCTGCTAATAAGAACTCCTCCTTGTTCTCTTCACCGGAGCTGTTTTGTTTGAGACATTGGTTGGTTGGGCCAGGTCAGGCACATGAAGCCGAGGTAGGTCTGCCGGTAAGTTGCTGCTCTGAACCCTAGGGAGTGGTCTTAGAGGCGGTTCATAGGTTGAGGTAGAAGCGGAGGCTGGAGAAAACCCCAAGCGGCTCTTCCCCCACTCCCACAATTGACCCCAGGTCGAGCTGGGAGGTTGAGGCCGGCAGGTCGCTCCAGGCCTCCCTTCACCTTGAGAACAGCTGTCTGTCAAAAGCGGGTCCTCCCTCTGTTGCCTCACAGGGGAAGCCTCTCCTTTTCCCTGCTGTCCATAGTTCCACCCGTGCGGTCCTCCTCTATTGGAGGTACTGAGTGGTAGCTTTCCTTCCCTATCAGAGAGACTCCTACTCCCCCCTCCTCAGCCACCTGGCTCCTTATGAGCTCCTGGGCTGGCTCAGCGTGCCCCGCCCCTTCCTGGGGAGGGCCTCCCAGAGGTTGCAAGTCTTGCCAGACTCCTACATAAGTCCCGCCCCCGCCTCCTTTGCTGGGCCTAGCAGTTGCCTGCCAGGATCCTTCCAAAGCTGCAGACTCCCAGCTGGTGTCCTGCTCTCTTGTTGCCTTAGCCCACGCAGCCGATTGCCAGGTGGGTTTGGCTGTGGTGTGACAGTGTGACACTAGGAAGATGTCCTCGATCTATGGGGAAAGGTGCATTAGTAGAGAACTTAGATTTTTGAGTCCTGGATACAGCATGGTTCTCTGAATAGTAGTAGCAGTAGTAGTTGTTATATGCTGCCTTTTGCCTCCCCGTTGGGTGGAGCTTAAGGCAGTTTATAGGATTTTTTCCTACATATTAGTAGACCTGTTCCCAACAGGATCACAATCTTTCGCTTATGCTGTAGTGTATACCTTTTCCTTGTAGTTGTTTTATGATTGCCTTGCTCATTTTCCCCTATTATCATGTTGTGAAATAATATTTCAGTAAAAAATAGTGTCAAGGTAGAGGGAGGGGGCTTTCAGCATCTGCAGGCTGGCCCAGGGCAGTAGGCCCTAGTGGTTAGCATGCTCTCTCTCTCTGTCTCTCCCCTGTTTGTATACCTGGGTGGACACCTTTCTTGATGATGGGAAAAAAATCTCTAAGCCAATGGGGCTGTTAGCTGATCAGAAGTGGTGAAACACGGGACAGTCAGGCCTCAGCTTCTGTTAAATAGCTCCCAAGTCCTTCTCATCGAACTTACACTTGCAGCTTTCTGGCTTGTCAATTTGACCTGTTTGCCTGGCCTTCCTGGCTTTTTGCCACCTAAAGAAAAGCATCTTCCTTGGGGAATTGTACAGACAATATGTGCACTATATGGCCGCTGAGATTTACTACGGTATATTTATTTGAAACGAAGTGGCACAAAGGCAAGTACTGTACAACATTCAGATTTACCCTAAGGGGATAATTGATGAACTCCTATTGATGAATTAATCAGCGTGTTTATTTGTAGGCAGGAAGATAGGTAGATTTCTTAATTTTCCACCTCTTTCTCTGCAAAAGCCTCCACCACAGAGAACAAAGTGAATGATGCTAACTTATTTCTTCCCAAACTTCACACGACAGGCAGTTCTGCCCTCTCATGTCCTTTTAGTGTGATCTGGGTTAAACCACTGAACCATGAGCTGTCGATCGAAAGGTCGGCAGTTCAAATCCGTGCAACGGCTCCTGCCAACCTAGCAGTTCGAAAGCAAGAAATTGCAAGTAGATTAATAGGTACCGCGTCAGCGGGACGGTAACAGCGTTCCATGCGCCTCGGTGTTGAGTCATGCCGGCCACATGACCATGGAAACTTCTTCGGACAGCGCTGGCTCTTCGGCTTTGAAACGGAGATGAGCACCGCTCCCTAGAGTCGGACACAACTGGACTTAATTGTCAAGGGATACCTTTACTACCATTCCTATACACTTTGTAGCGTCAGAACTTCCAAAGGAAGACCCTGGATCAATGGTTCTCAATCCTTGTCATCATGGGGAGTGGCCTCCCCAAAGCAGGAAAACAAGCAAACCATGACAGTTCAACTAGCAATGCCTTTGTAGTCAGGCTGGGGCAAGGAGATCAAAGGAGAAACGGAGGGAACAGGGCTTCCACTGCATGCCTTCAAGTCTGTATGAATCCATTAGAATCTCTCTCGCACAAAGAACTTGGAAGAAATCAATGATTGCCTCATAGCTCTGATTGTCAACAAAAACAGATGAGGCAAATCAACGACCGTATTTCACAGATGAACTGATTTTTATGTGGGATGTTTCCAGAGTGGGAGCTCCAAGCATAACCCAATCATTCTGCTGAAGGCTGCATGAGGAACTACAGTTGACCGCCAACGCTGTCTCAGGTGTTACACCTTTTGTGTGTGTGTACACATCCCACTATGTTTCACACTAGTAGATGTGACATAGTCAATTTTTTTTCCAATCCAATTTTAAATCTGTGCTAAAGCATTTTTTTTAATTAAGGTGCTTTTGTGTGTTTACTTTTACATTTTTTTAAAGAAGCCTTAAAATATTTTATTTGAAAATTAAAAGATGTTGTTAAAAATAGTAAAGATTAAATAGTGCTAAGGTATTGCTGACAGGAACGCCCCCATTTTTTTAAAAAAAGCAATGTTTAATTTGTGCTAAAACACGTTTTCACGTTAGTACTATTGTGCAATTTTAATAATTTTTAAAAAAGCCTAGGCAAAAAATTGTTTTAGCACAAGATGAAAAACAGAGTAACAGAATGTGCTGATAAAACAGTTGCTAGTGGGAAAGGTCATTTTGAAGGTGTGGCAACTTGTTGATGGAGTTATAGGTGTGTCATCTTAAAGATAGGCTCTGCCCTATATGTCACTACACAATCAAAATCATGCTTCTTACAAAAGATGAAAGAGGTGTGCTGAGGTGATCGACACCTGTGGAGATTGCACTGTTTTTTCATTCTTTCAAGAGCAACAGCAACAGCCACCACCACCACCACCGGGGAAACGCAGAGAAAACATAGGAGGATAGCATAGCAATTTGAGGATGTCCTGTAGTTGCCCCAGAAAACACAAACGAACAAAGTATGGCAATTCCAAAGTACATACCTAGTGTTTCAGCATCCCTGTTGACTTCATCAAGACTATAACTTTTAATGAGATGTGCTAGCTAGAGACAAGTCCATGGCTCCTTCAGCAACTGCCAACCTCTCACCTTGCGACAGTTGGGCTCAACGTCCACCCTGGCAGATTTGTTCCTCTTCAAAGACCAAACGAATGGGTGCACAACTGTGTCCTTTTGGAGCAAACTGCTGCTTCATCATTTTCGGCATGAAGATGGCAAGTGGGGAGAGAACGAACCTCCCACTTCTCGAATGCCCCAGCCAGTTAGTTCACATCTAGTCCCCTCTTCACATACACCTGATTTTGAGGGAAAAGCAGGACTGCTGGCTGGAACCAGGCCACTTATGCATGGCTTTGTGCACATGTCTAGTTTGACCCTAAGTAGGAAAGCTGACATTCTGGGCTATCTGGGCCGTCCCTGCTACAATCCCTTTCCACTGGCTATGTGTCCTCGTGGCAACAGTGGCAGGCGCCAACTAGCTGGCTCCATTTGATTATAACTCTAGTATTTAATTGGCAGCTAAGTCTCCAGCTGGTTAATCACAGGGATCAGCAAGATATGCTTTCAGAATTACTTTTCATGGGACAACTTCTTCTGTTGGCCAAATTATGCAAGCTTTCAAGCTTCATCGAGCAATAGTAGGTGAACATGGAATTGAAGTTGTGGATCTTTATTTGCTGGCAACCTAAATGTTTTCGTTTCCCAGAAAGACTGGTCTGTTCTACACATGTCAGGGTTAGAGCAATGAATGAAGTCTTCGTACCTGAAGTGAATTATTTCTTTTCTTTCTATTCATTTTAAAACATTTGTTCCCACATTTATACCCACCCTTCTTAACCAAACAGGAAAGCCCAGGGTGTTTACAGTCTTAAAATAAATAGCCTAATAATACAATAATGAAAACAAGCAGATAAAAAAAAAACTTAAAAAAATAAAAAGAACAGAGAACAGTGCAACAGATACTTTTAAGCCAACACAAAAACCTCTCAGCAAAGCACAATAAATCAATCTTCTGGTGGAACAGAAAAATCTTCAACCCCATTCATAACTCCAACACAGATGGGGCTGTCTTAACTTCCATTGGGAGTGAGTTCCACCAGCAGCATGCTGGAACTAAGAACGTCCTGTCATGAGTCATGAAAATACCTGCTATATTTTCAAGGGTGTTGGCACCCACAACAGAGCTTCTCTTGATTATTTTGCAGGATGGGCAGATTCATTTGGAGAGAAGTACAGTTCTGGTATTTAGGTCCCAAACTGTTAAGGACTTTATGGGTTATCACCAGCTGGAAACATGCAGGCAGCCATTGCAGATGGTACAACAGGGTCAGTCATGACTTCTGACTCCAGACAATAACCTAGTGGCTGCATTCTATACCAACTGCAATTTCCAAACAGTCTTCATGGGCAGCACCATGTAGAGTGCATTACAGTAGTCTATTCTTGATGTCACCAACACATAGGTTACCATAGCCAGATCAGATTGATCCAAGAAAGGATGCATTAGCACACCAACCTAAGCAAGCTAAAGGCACTCTGGGTCGCAGCTGTCACCTGAATATCCAGGCTCAAAGCCAGATCCAAGTGCACCCTCAGACTGCATACCTGATCCTTCAAGGAGAGCGCAACCCAAGCCAGAACAAGTTGACAGTCCAGTTCCTGGGTCATTGATCTCCTTACAAATAGAACCTCTGCCTTCTCTGGATATGTTCAGCTTGTTAGCCTTCATCCAGCCCATCACTGATTCCAGATATTGATTTAAGACTTCCACATCCTCATTGGCTGATGGAAATAAGAGATAGTATAGGTTGTCCTCTGCATTTTGGTGCCAACCGACCTCCAAACCCCAAATGACCTCCACTAGCAGCTTCATGTAGAATAGATATTTAAAAGCATGAAAGGCAGAATAAAATCCTGAGGAACACCACAGGCCAACAGCCAAGGCATTGAATGGGAGTCTTCCAGTATCACCTTCTGGGATCTGCCCTATAGAAAGGACTGTAGTAGCCATGGCAAATTGGTACTCCTAAGCCCTATCCTGACAAGGCAATCCAGAAAGATACAACAGTTGCTGGTATTGAATGATGCTGAGAAGTCCAGCAGAAGCAGAACCAATGGGGACACATTCCCCGCTCCAGTTCCTAGTTTAAGTCATCCGCCAATGTGACCAAAGCTGACTCTGTCCCAAGCCAGGGACTGAAGCTGGATTGAAAAGAGGCCAGATAACTTGTTTCCTCCAGAATTCTCTGGAACTGGGTTGCCACTACATACTTGAACAACTTACCCAGGACTGGCAAATTTGAGACTCACCGGTAGTTGCCCAGCACAAGAGGATCAAGGGTGAGTTTCTTCAGAAGAGGCTGGAATGCTGCAAGTTTAATGCAGGTTGGAACCACCTTTGGAACCTCAACCAAAGAAGAATAAATTATCCTTCTCACTCACTCAATAAAGGTCAATAGTCCGCATGGATGACTGTGTACTGTATTTCTAAGAAGTCTGTCCACATCCTCAGGCTGAACAAGCTGAAAGGAATTGCACATTACAGAGCAAGCAATTGCAGTGGGAGCATCTACAGGTAGTACCAAACTGGTGGTCAATTTGTGGTGAATGCAAACAATTTTATCTGCAAAGTGCCTTGCAAATTGGTCACAGTAGGCCATCGGGGAATCCTCCTCCTCTCCTTGGGAGCCCAGAGGTAACAGGCCCCAAACTATTCAAAACAGCTCTGCTGGCTGACTCTGTGTAGATGTGATGGTGGCAGTTGTACATTTTCTTTGCTGCCATCACTACTACACAGTAGTCTGTAAAGTGTGATCTAGCCCATGTTCGGTTGGACTCATTGCAAGTTTTTCGCCACCATTGCTCTAGCCATCTGCCTGTCATTTTATCACCTTCAGGTCCCCTGAAAAACAAAACAAAACAGGAAGCTGCTTTGGCACTGCAAGAGGGCCGAGAGTGTTCAGGAATGACTCTGTCAAGAGCCTTGGCCCCTTCTCGGTTTCAGAGATCAACCAGAGCCTCAGCAGAGCTGCTGACAGAAGTGGCACGAAAATCTCCCAGAGCCATCGTGAATTCATTCGTTGGCAAGCAGACTTTTCGAATCAGTCTCTCATCCCTGCAGAGACCACAATAAGCCTAAATCCTACTAGGTAATGATCTGTCCATAACAATGGAGTGATCTTAATCTCTACTAACAGATCACCAGTAACCTGCCCAGAATATGCCTAACGGGTCTGATGCATGGGAGCAGATATTGCCTGAGAAAGACCCATGGTTGTTCTGGTGGCCATAAATTCCTGAATTGCAGCCCTATAACAGGCCCCAATGTGCACATTGAAACCACCCCGCATCAAAGTCCTAGAGGACTCCAGTAACTACCCTGGCCAGCTCAGACAGACAGACCATTGGGCAGCAGGGTGTCACCAACAGAAGACCTATCCTGTTTCAGCTACACAGATTCAAAAAGAGATATTCAAAACCTGGCACCCACACCTGGACTGGCCAACAGAATCAGAATAGACTACTGTGGTTTTACTTCTCTTCCCCTTGTCTACTGCAAAACATTGACATCTGGAGGACAGAACTGGGAAGGATTCGCCCCTCCCCAACTCATCCAACCAAGTCCTGGTAATCCAAGCCAGATAGATCTGTTCAGCCAGCACTAACTCCCAGATGGTGACGATTTTATGATTGATCCATCTGGCATGACATCACAGCAGGTTCAGCTAAGAGGGGTTGCCTCTAAAGCTACCTAAACCCTGTTGGCTGGGAAGAAGACCAGAAGAGGGGACTGACTGTATACAACGGTTACTCCTTTCCCTAAAATGGCCTGCCCTTCTCACATATCTCCCCCTACCCATCACTGTAATAACAGGGGTATCCAGCGCCTTTGAAAAATATGCTAGTGCCCAAGGGACGGACACACACACACACACACACACACACACACACACACACACACACACACACACACACACACACACACACACACACAAATCATTGGCAGACATATGAAACAGGAAGTGTCTAACTTTGTTTCCTAGACTTGTTCTTGTCCATCAAAGAGAGCGGATAATATGTGCTGAAGCATCAGAAAGGCTTCAGCACTCTTATCTTCAGTTCCATTCTGCATCTGCACTCAGTCTCTTAAACACACTGTTTTTTTTTAAAAAGGACTCACGATTTATCTTTATTCTTGCAGTGAAAGGAGTGAAGTTCCTCTCCTACTGCGATTTTCTCTTTGCCAAGGGAATTATTAGATTTCTTCGATCCTACAGCCTACTCTTTCTCTTAGTGTGGTTGCCAAATTAACCTTCATCTCACCTAGTTTTCTTTCGCACTGCATTTCAATTTTGTCTTCAAATTGTTCAGGCACACAAGTAATTGTCCTCCTGGTGGCTGCCCCTTTTGCCAAGATCAGTCACTTGATCTCCTCCAGTAGCAGTTAGTGAAGCTACGCCAGTGCTTCCAAGTCCGTATGTCACCCTGAGGCTGTTTCTGTCTGAAGTACAGTATCTTCAGCAATTAATAGACCAGTCTGTGAAACCACAAAGCCATCTTGGAAATACACTTAAATTACTAACGCTAATTAGTATTAATGTGCAATTTATCATCTGATATTTTAAATATTGGCTTGTGGAAAATGACAGTCTGATCTAACACAATGCCAACTGTCTAGAGAAAGAGTGTTGATTTGGGATGGTATCCCTGTCCGCACACACTCTCCCCCCCCCCCGAAACTGAATTTTCACCAGAACTTGATGCAAATTCTGAGATGATCCTGATTGTTTGGATCTTCACAGGCTTTTCTGTGTTGCTGATATTGTCTTCATTCAGAAGCAACAAATTACTGTACCATTATTATTACACTTTGGTCACACCATTAGTTGCATACTACCCCTTAAAGAAGGCATCAGGATGATATGGCCACGTGAGAGAACTGGGACAGTTTTGGTTTTGCAGGAAAAGCCTGTGTGAATCACCTGCATGATCTCCTTGGGGGCCTGAACAGGTGTAGACCCAGATGCTCTAGAAACTACAGACATGTAGGCTTTCTCCCTACCAAATTGTATGCACTGAGCCTTTCCAGTGAGTTGTTAGCAGTAAACATTCATTGATTTGGTGTATATACAGGTGTCCCCCACTTAACGATGGGGATACGTTCATTGAAAACAAACCAACATCATCAAGAACAACTAAAACAACAAGATACAACTGCAAAAATTAGCAATAAAATAAAACAGCATACTGTTTAAACAGGGAAGGCTTTGCCAGCTGATGGAACAATATCAGTAAGGAGGCAGTGCAGCATTCCAAGGGAAGAGAATTACTTCCACAGTCTAGGGGCCACCACTGGAAAAGCCATTTTCATCTGGCAACAACAGAGGGAGAGGCAAGACAGCAAGTCCGTATCCACCGACCTGGCAGTGGCTATTATGATCACCAAGCCTTACATAATTGCATTCTTCTCCCATTTTCTCTTGCCTTCACTTCTCTTGAGTCTTTTTCATGTTGTGAGTAGTGGGATCTGGAGCAATGACCTTGCTGAGGATCTGCATGTTTGGGCAGGTGATGATCCTTGGGATAATTGTTGGAGGAGATTCCTGTGTGCAGTTTCCCTTGCACGTTTGACACCCTTCATCTGGGGAGGCAGGGGTGGTGTATGTGGCTGTCTCCCCCTCCCCCTCCATTTTATTCTCATGGTGGCTGTGTGCAATGGAGTAGGTTGGGGGATGGGTAGCTGGCCGGCCCAGGATCATCCTGAGAACTTCAAGGTTGGGTGGGTATTTGAACTTGGTTCTTCCCCATCCAAATTTCATACTCTCACCAGTATACCACACTGGTTCCCCAGTATGAAAGGTGGCTTAAAATATCCTGTGTGAAATTATCAAGCTGACAAGTCAAAATCCTGAATGATTTCAGTGATATGTTGTTGCTTCTGCTGCTGCTTCTGCTGCTGCTACTACAGGTATTTACATATCACTTTCCAACAAAAATGTTTACATAGCCAAATGAAAAAAATTGTTATGGGCATCATTGATGAAAGCCATGTGTAGACTGTCATGTCAGTCAGCAACCACTGCAACTATCAATAGGCCACGTTTATTCAAAATAGGATTGTCTTCATATCCTATTTTTGCAGGAGGTGTGCTCTGGAGGTTGAGCTATTGCCTTGCCTGAAAAGCTAAGCAGGATCGGGTGCTTGGATGGGGGACTGAGAGGCTGCTGGCGTATTTTTGCAGAGAAGTGGAGTGTGGAGGAGTCAGCTGGCAAAAACCCCCCACCAAAAACGGATAACATCTTTGAGAAATCGGTCTGAAGCTTGGTTGCAGCTGCCTGCAAGAGCTTGGAAAGTGCAAGAGCCGGCAGCCAGGATGACGACTGCACTATGAAGGGAAACACCTGGAGAAATGGAGGTTCTGTGAGATTGTCTCATGGAATAATGCTTGTAAAAGAAATCTCATTGGAATCATGTGTAAACTGAGTCTATTGAGAAAGGCGGTATATAAATATTTTAATAAATATTTCATTTGACATTGTCACTCTACACACAATTGTTTTGATGGTTTAACCCTTTCGTCTTTATCCTGCCCCAAATGTAGTCTGGCAGCCCAATCCTATTCCCCGCCAGCCCATAGCATGCAGCACTGCTGACAGAGCACACGCTGCATGCTATGGTGGGGGAGCAACCAGATGGCCCAGGAGAGGTAAGTAAAAATCGTCTTTACTTACGTCCCCGTAGGCTACCTGGCCTCCAGTGGGTCTCCTTGGACCCACAACAGCTATTTAGTGGCATACATCCAAGGAGATTCAGGGGGCATGGAGGGTCAGGGAAAGGGGGATAGAATCTCAACATGTGCCGTTGTGATCCTCTCCCTCTCACCCCAGAACCACCCCTGGCCCAGTCCCTGCCCCTGAACTGCCCCTGCTGCTGACCTACCTGCTCCAGTGTGGGTCCAGCTACCCAACACTGCCAGCATGGAGCTTCTCTGCTCCTGCCCCATTTTGTTAGTGAACTACCCACTGTCAGAGCCTCTTGTGCAAAGGCAGCCAAGGATTTATGCTGACAGATTACAAGATATGTCAGCGTAAGGCCACCAGAGGATTGGGCCGTACTACAGCTACTTTGGAATGGAAAAGAGGTGAGGATGGGTTGCTGTGTCTTCAGCTCTGTGGAATATTGGATCAGAGAAAATGGTGATTATAGCTGCTTGTTGTAACTGGGAGCAGTATGACCTTGAGTAGCCATTGCCGGTGACATAGTTCCAAGTAGTTACTGAGGATACAAGGCTATTTTTCATGCATTCGGTTAGTTAGGTTGGATATTCCCACTTCGGAAGGAGACAGCTGGTATTGCTAGTGTCGGTCTCTACTGCAGAAACAGAGGGCAGGCAAGGCTGTGGCGCTTACACCAATGTCATGAACTGGATCATCGTTGCCTGTAGATAATTAAAATGGATTTTCAGGAGCAAGTGCTCCTGCAGAGTGTGTTAACGCTTCCCACTCCCTTTCATCAAGCCTCCATATCTTAATCCTCTGGAAATGGCTTGGCATCACTTAAAACGCCATCGCTGAGACAAAGCAAATCTACCAAGACAGAGCTGGTTTGGACATTAAACCACTGCTGGCTTAATTTGCTGACCTTTGTTTAGTCACAAATGTATTAGTCATCTCCGCAGTCTTGCAGGGATGTTAAAAGTGGGTGGGAACGTGGGACCAGTCCTGGAGGAAGTCTGCCACACTTATGTTTACAGTGCAATGCTGAAAAACATCTCAAGACCCTCCTCCCAGGATCTGACATTAACATTCCTTATTGCAACATGACAGCAGCATTCCATGGAATGTTTCCTATCAGATATGGGGAAATCACTTGTGTTAGAGCAATTAGCAAATGCTTTTAAATGAGCCTTCCCCTCCACTCGTTCATGATGAACCAGCCAACCTTCCATTCCATGCACAGTTTATTTGTAAAGGACACTTCTATGAATTTTGACACTGTCCAGAGAATGGGGAGAAAAACTTGGTCCTATCAACATTCATCCTGGCCTTTGAATCAGGTGGAATGACTAAGAGTAAAACTCAAATGTTAAAACTCAGGAGTTGGATGAACGATGATCTTTCAATCCAGTGGCTTTCAAAACGTTCCTCTGCTTGTGCTCCCAGTTTGAGAACCTGTTACCATACGATCCTTCTCAAACTTTGCAACATTTAGCCTGTCTATCTGGTTGCATTTTTGGAATATTGTATATCTATCAAATTGTGACTGGATCTTGTATCATTCCTGATTTCATATAATCTCATGTTAATTTGTGATGGTTTGGGAAAATTCTCAAACTAGAGCACCGAGCAACCAGGTACGTTTGTCTAATATTTGATGCACTACCAAGTAACAGCTTTTAAGGCATCAGTGAATCTGCAGGAGAAGAGCTTTAATAAGAACTGCCCAGCTCTCCTCCTCAAGCAGAAGACAGATACATACAAGTATTTGCTGTGTGATCATTTGCTATCTGCCCAGCTCTTACTTGACAGGCAAAGCATCTTAATGTCTAGGTAAATCCATCTACTTAAGCCACTGCAAATCTGCTTTGCATGTGTATTGTACCAGTTTAACCCTTAGCGGATATTTTTCTGATGGAAGGTGGCATGATGACTAAAATATTACTGTCCCATTATTGCTTTGTGGAAATGGCTAATCAACAGCACAATCCTATCCATGTCTACTCAGAAGGAAGTCCCATTGTGTGCAGTGGGGCTTTGTCTTGGAAAAAAATGTATATAGGATTGCAGTCTAAACAGCGGTGTCACTAGCTGTCTGGGCACGTGGTGTAGGTGACTCTAGTGTCACCCCACTGAGTGCGCAGACGTGGAAGTAATTGGTGGTGACGCGATGACGTCACCGCCAATTACTTCTGGCTCACGAAGTGCTGATGGCGCCTGATTGGCCTCACACGCATGCGCAAGCAGAAAAAGACTCACGCAAGTGTGTGAGGCCAAACAGGTACCTTCGGCGCGTCGGAAGGGCCTGTGTGTTCCGATGGTACCTGAGCAGCCTTGTGCGTCTGTGCAAGCTGAGGAAGGCTTGCGCAAGCCTGCTTGTTTTTGTCGCCGTCAGCGGTGCGTCACCCTCTCCCGGTGCATCGCCTGGTGCGGTCTGCCCCCCGCACCCCCCTAGTGATGCCAGTGAGCCTAAACCATTTTCAGAGGCCAAGAAAACCTTTTCCACGGCTTTGTTTATACATACTGGATATTCAAATATATTACAACAACAACAACCTGCCCTGAGCTTTTAGTTTATCTATCTGGAGACTCACATTTATCTTCAAACATGGGCTACTTGATCAGCTCATTTTTTAAATCTGCTGCACTGAGGCTTCTCTTTCTAGAATATAAAAGACATATATATTTCTTTAACATGTAAAGTATACAATACAGCGCAGCTAACACCAGCTGTTACGGAAGCCATTTTAGCTCTACCTTTTTTTCTTCCCCTTTGTCGTCTTTCTTTCTAAGTGCTAAAGCCAATCTCACTAGTATCCATTTAGATAACTATTTTTTAGACCTTTGCCTATCCCCTGCTATTGTATTTGTATGTTACAAAGATCCTTACCTTCCAGAACGCAATAGGGATTTTCACAGTGGTCTTGGGCACAGGGCCGGCCCCCTAAGCTGATTCAACCGATTCGGTTTAATTTGGCCCTGCCGGGGTCGGGCTGCCTGCAGTCGCAGCTGGCACCTCACATGGAGGTAAGACTCCATGTAGAGGCTGGTGTGTCAAGTGGAGCTTGTGTTCTGGCCACTCGCATCTGCACTTGATTGGCCCGAAAAACCAATCATCATCGTGTCAGTGCCATCTAATTCCGGGTGGGCGCACTTCACACCCACAACTCCCGAACTTGCTGTGCAGCCGCTGCAGCTCATTTGGGTGAGTGGGGGGCCCACAGCGGGTGGGGGGCCACGACATTGGGCCCCCAATGACTTGGCGCTGCTTGGACAGTTCTCTCATCCAGGGTGCTCCTCTGAGTAGACTTACTTCACTTTGTAGGCAGCATTACATCTTCAGACCACTCTCTGGATGTCAAAGGAGCAATCAGCAATCCTTCCGGTGACTTTCGATCCTTCAACGGTCTGGATTTTCATTACTTTCCATAGGCTTGTGCCATGACATCAACACAATAGGTCAAAGCTGTGCCACAGTGTCTGAATATTCATTGTGACATCATAAAGTTCTGTTTCTTGGCAACCAGGTATAAAGCCAGGAATGCTAAACTAGTTAGTTCAGGGAGACCAGCTGAGATCTAATCCTGATATCTAACAAAAATGAGTTTAACTGCTAACCTCCAAATGTTCTCTTTTCTGAGTACCTACAACCCTTTCAAATAAATCCCAGCTGCGCAAGCTAAGGAATGAAAAGAGATGATTTTGGTTTACAAGGAAAAAGGAGACATAAGTACCGGTAACCATGAACGTTCAGAGACATCCTAGAACTCTGAAGCTACTGTGCTCTTTACTGCAGCCGTGTGCAAAGACCTCCTCCAATGACTGAAACCTCCTGAAACAACAGTTGTTATTTGTATATTGCAAGGGCTAGCATTCTGAATAACAACCCTGATGGATGGGTTTTCAAATCTAGCTTACCTGTGAGGGTGTTAGTATGTATATGTCAAGGCGGTCCAACTTGTCCTCCCAAGCGGGTGGCATGGAACATGAAAGTAGGTGGCGATGACGCAAAACACATCACGCGATGATGTCACTGTCACCTACTTCTGGGGTTGGAGGCTGAAAGCTAGTCTAAAAATAGCAATAAGGAGGTCAGGGCAGGTGGGAAGGCTTTTTCAAGCGCGGAAAAACCGAGTGCAGCAGCTCTGCCCCCCCACGCCAAACCTCCTGCAGATGCTTGTAGGCTTGCAACGCAGTCTCGACAATCTTGCTGATGGCCGCTGCATGCACATTGGACCACCCTGGTATATATGATTTCAGGGCTGGCCTTTCCATGAAGCAACCTGAAATGGTTGCATGGAGTGGCACAGTTGGTGGGGCTGCGAACAGACAAATCCCCAGCCCACCTGTCTGCCTCCTCCAGCCTGCCCCTCTACTGGGTGCTCCAATCCTCTTCCAATTTGTTGAGACCCCTGTCCTCCCCATCCACCATCCACCTGAATCTGGGGACAGGGCAGGCTGTCACTCATGCTCCTTGACCAAGTTCTCACTTTGCTTTCCGCTGAGCCTGAAGCTTCTCAGCTCAGATGCTTTGAAAAATAATAATCAGAGACATTACCTGATTACTCCTGCTGATAGCATCACTGCTGTTACTGTAGGCAAGGCCTGGCACTGCACTCCCCCAGCCCCTCCCCTAACTTATAGAGTTGTTGTAAAGATTTTGGAGATAATGCATATGTAATGCTTTGCACACTCAAAAAGCCTGATAACAATGCTAAGTATGGTGACAGTGGTGATGATTTGGATTCCAATTCATCAGGTTGCATGGGCTTCCCCGCATTGCAGATTCAACTGGTATATTATGAGGAGCACAGGCCAGGATTCTGGCTCAGTGGCTCCGAGTTTTATTACCAAATTACTCTGCTAATTCTGTTATACTGTCTTAACAGCTGTTTAATTTCCTTGGGAAAGTGTGAAATCCTTCTCTAGTGGCTGATTCAAAGTCGCTCTCATGTCATAGATGTTTGAAGAAGAGTTTTGATTGCTTATTTAATTGTGAATATTGGCATATTTCAAGGTTTGTTAAAAATGGAACAGTTTGGGAATGCAGTCCAGTACAGAGTTCAGAATACTTAAGTCCCAATGATTTCATTAGCCTTAAAAAAACTCCCATCTGTGCACTGGGTTGCACCCCTGACTTTTCAGATGACTTGCTCTTTTTTCCAGAAACTGAGCTGAGGGGGATCCCACTTGAAACTCGGCAATAGTGGCGACTGAGCAATCTGGGAAATATGGCAATCCACTTGCTCTTCCTAGTAAACTGAGGCCAGATAGGTAATCAGTAGTGTAAAAGTAGTTTATTAAAAGGCTGGATAAACAAGGCAAAATAAAGGAGATGGAGAGGGGAGGCAGATGATACAAAGACACGAGGCACAGATCAAAAGAAAGCAGGGCTGTCCCAAAACAGGGTTTGGCAAAGTTGGCACAGAGTTTAAATGTCTAGCAGAAAACAAAATAAAAATCCCTGAATGCAAGTTGCTCAATATTTTCCTATTGCTACTCACACTGTCCAAGATAAGGGGAAGGGAGGCAGTGATTGTTGGTGGAAACGTAGTAGGGGGAGTGAGAAGGTACTTGATCCATTCTTTCACTACTACTTTTTTGCTGCCACTCCCCCACCCCAGCTGCTTCTCTCCACGGAGTTCTAAAGGAATTTATCTGCCTTGCAAGCTCATGGATTGTGTCCTTTAGCACTTGTCGCCTTTTAAGAAACATGACTGAGGCAGCAGTTATCCTCTCCCTACTCATCTATCAAACGTCCAACATCCAATCGCTATGAATGGCAAGCAACAATGTCCTATACCAGGCATTCCCAACTTGTGGTGCGCGTACCCCTAGGGGTAAATGGACCACAGGCCAGGGGTACGCAAGACACTGCCCGTTATCAGCTGCTGCAATAACGGGCAGCTGCAGCCTTTTTTCCTGGGTTGCGGCACAGGCGGGAAGACCAGCCTGCCCACGTTGCAACCCAGGAAAAATAAATTTTAAGGGGGGGGGTACGTGGGAGGGTATGTGGGGGGCGGCAAGTCCAGGGTTATGCGGGGCAAGCGGAGGCCCGCGTAGGGGGTACACGGGTCTCCAAAGGTTGGGAACCCCTGTCCTGTACCAATTTAAGCAATATTTCAAAATCAATATCACTGGATTTTATTTTTGACAAAATATAAAATCGTGCGTTAAAAGATCTTCATTGTAGGACAAAAAGGCAGTCTCAATACAAGCATAAACTAGTTTTGTTTGAACAAAGCAGATGGCCCGTCTGATGTATCTTTTGCAATATTTGTAAACATATATTCCACTGTTTGTATTCTTGCAAACTTATTGGAAAATTGTAGGGTTGAGACAGCATCTTATTAGTAGTTGCCATAGCATTTAGTGGCCCTTGGATTAAAAGTGTTGTACAATGCAAATGATTGTTTTTATTATCCTAGTTGCTATTCCGGGGCCAGGGAGTTGTTGTTGTGATTAAAAATATATGTATTTCTCACAAAATAACTGAGTCCCGTGGGTCAGCATAACTGTAGTCCTGAAACAGTGCTAAATACAGAAGCACAAAACAGTCACTTTTTTTTTTCTAATGCCAGAGAATGATTTCTGTGGAGTTTTGCTTAAGTTAAATTGGTCTCAAGTTCAGAATGTATGAAATTAAACACTTTTTATAATCCACCCACTCTCTGATCAGTGCAACTCAAGTGATTCATGGGCCCTTATTTTACCCTTTCTTGCAGGCAGCTCCATCCTTCAAAAAGGATCGGTGCCTTGGAGGAACAACCTACTCAGCGAAGTACGCAAACCTTCCAGTGTGCTGGTACAGCCTGTGGGTTGTCTGGGTGGCGACAGGCACGGTAATGAAAAATGTCTATAGCAGGAGGCAAGATGAGAAGCAAGGCTGCCCAGAGCATCATGGGACAGGGACCTTCAAAGTGCTGTGCGTCAACTTGGGAGCAGCCCCAAGTGAATAGCTGGGGCATCTAAGCGCATGTCATCGGCTTGCTATTCCAAGGGAGCATGGACATATATGTGTCATAATTCAATAGTGCGTTCAAACTTATTTCTCTCAGGTCAGGCTCAGGTGTAACACACAGAAGACTATGAAATAATAACACCAGGGAGCTCTTCATATCCCATATTCACAACACCAAGCCCATTATTGCTGTCATTCCAATGGCGGGGAACAGTTGGTTGCAGTGTTCTTTATTTGAAATATTTCTGATACTTTGAACCCACTTTTCCATGGGAACAATCAAAACAGCTTGACACGGAGCAAACCTAGGTGGTCTTTCATACTACGGCAGGGGTTCTCAATCTTTCCCATGATGCGACCCACCTTGTCCTTTGCAGTGGGTCACAACACCGGAACAACTCACCAGCATGCCCTGGAGTCCTCTTCGGGGTTGCGCCGAGCTGGCAACCCACTTTAGTGGCCTCAGAACGGCCTGCAGAAGCCTCCAGAAGCAACTTCTGGTAAACCTTAAAACTTCTAACTTCCTGTTGCTGAATCAGAGACGTCATGGCACTGGGGGCGGTTCGGGTGGTGGGCCCCAAGGCGCGCGTCTTCCTCAGGATCCACAGCCGCTCTTGCGTCTTCTTCGCAGTGAGAACGGCTGCGTGTTTCGGCCCTCCCACCCTACCTGGTGCCATTTGGCTCAAAAAAGGAGCCAAAAAGCACCGGGGAAGGGCGTTTCCATGCTGTGGAGGCACGCTACACCGACGTCACACACCCTAGGGGGCGTGGTGTGGCGGCAGCGGCCCCCACCCCACGGGAGTGTAGTTCGCCTCTTTGCTGAATTCCAGTTAGGAACTGCTCTCTCTTTACTGAAGTACTGATTTTCCTGTCTACTGACTCCTTATATCCTCTTGTTTCATATCAAGATGTTATTAATTAATGTAAAGGCTGTCTGGTGTTTTTAAAATGCAGTACTAGTCTATTTCAGAATTTGCCAGTTTAATCTCTGGCTTAAGTTGCATATCAGTGCTGTCATTTGTTCAGCCCCCTTTATTTGAGTATCATACAATGTTTTAACAGAAGATGCGCAGCACTCTGTGTGTGTGTGTGTGTGTGTGTGTGTGTGTGTGTGTGTGAGACACAATGTCAGAGGATGCTAAAAGTAGAAAAGAAGGCTGTAGAGATGAGGCTTGTAATGTTGCAAGCGAGGTCTATTAAAATCATTTTGTAATGCAAGAGATATGACTTTCATCTTGTGTGTTTGCCACCTTGCCTAAGAAAAACACTAGGTCTGTAGTGAAATCAAGGGTAGGCTGCCAGTTTCCTTATTCAAGGCTGGCATACCATGGCAATTGACACGTATTTGCAATTTACAGGACCCAGTTGTGGATTGTAATGGCCTATGCTGCAGCATTGCTTCAACAGAACACCACTTTGCTGAAATTAAACAGGCCTAGGTCTGCTCGTGGCTTAGTGGTTAAGACGCTGAACTGCAAACCGGAAGGTTGGTAGGACAGAAGTTTGAGACCCGAGTGCCGCATGACGGAGTGAGCTCCTGTCTCCTGTCCCAGCTCCTGCCAACCTAGCAGTTCGAAAGCAAGAAATTGCAAGTAGATAAATAGGTACCGCTGTGGCGGGAAGGTAACAGTGTTCTGTTAGTCATGCTGGCCACATGACCACAGAAGTGTCTTCGGACAGTACTGGCTCTTCGGCCTTAGAAACGGAGATGTGCATCGCACCCTAGCGTCGGACACGACTGGCTTTCAAGCCGGGGATACCTTTACCTTCGGGGAGAAAGGTGGGATAAAAATACTGTTAAATAAATAAATAAATACCACTCAGTGCCTGGATGGGTGATTGTCTGGGAATCCCATGTATGCCATCTTGAATTCCATGATGGAAGAATGGTGGGTATAAATGTAATAAACCAACATAGACATCTGAGCACTGAGAGGCGGGCCTGCTTAAGGGCATCACTGCCAACAAGCTGCTGCTTTCCAGCTCTAGTGCTGTGGAGCCAGACTTCATGCGGAGTGTGCCTTTAAAAACACACACGTGCTCACATCCCTGAGATAGGAAAATTCTGTTCCATTGTCTTACGGAAAGACATACACACTGCATATCCTGTGACACTCCTGCCATTACTTTGTTGGAAGTGTGGACAGGTGAGAAAGCAGCATGGGTAGACAATGCAGGTGCATCTACTGTGGGGGGTGAAATTTCAACACACATGGAACATATGTGCATTCCTTCCTTTCCCCTCCCCCAAAATACCCCTTTGTGTGAATGCACCATAACAGGACAATCTAATCTGATGCTCTGCCCTTCCATGGGCTTCACACACACACACACACACACACACACACACACCCATGGAAAAGACATGGGAATGACTGTCCTCCGCAGGAAACTTGTGCTCATCAGCCATAGTTCCTAACATTGTCAGTGCACCTTTAAGATTTGGCCTCGAATTGGTAAATCTACTGTTCTTTGTCATCATAACACCTCAGAATGGACTACAGCAGCAGCAGCAAAGAAACAAAAGCCTCTCTGATCCAAAGGGCTACACACAGAGTCACATGGGTTGGAAGGTCTCTTGTTTCTGATTGCATCCCTCTTTAGAACCAGAGAAAGCTGTCCCTGAAACTCAGCGCAGCTTCAGAAACAGCTTCCAACTCCACACCAGGAGCAACTGTCAGAGACAAATGGATAATGTCAGTAAGCCTTTGCAGGGGCCTCCAAGGACTCTTTGAATTGTACCCAATGCCTTTCCAGGGCCAGTTAGGAAGCCATGCTGTTGCAGAATGACACAGAGCTGGTGCAGCCAGCACATCAGATTTAGGATAAAATGCCCACTGTGATAAAACCGATCTTATACTTAAGCTGTTATTCATCTCTGTACCTCTATTTAGATATGGAGAATTGAAGAATTATGGTGTGTGTGTTTTTGACTGCACTTTTCTTTGAAGCATCTGTCAGCCCAGAGATAAACTCTCAAGCTGTAATCGGTTGTGACATACAGCTAGGGCAATATGTTGTATTAGAAATGGGATAATCTGTATTTCAATCTTGCATCTCTCTTGACCAAAGGGGAGCATGATTTCTGTTCTGTATCCAATGAAAGCATCCCTTTGTTCTCCCTGACCCATTCCTGGCAGGCCAAACCATACCAGCTACAACTGCCAGTTGTCTGTGAAGGTCTTTCTCCTGATCAAAGCCCTCCAGTCTTACAGATAATATGTCCACTGAATTCATTTTCTTCCTTGCCATATGATGGCCCATCAAGCCTTAAGTACGCAGTATTCACTTGTTGGTCCCTGGCAGATAACCTCCTGTAGAGAGAAGTGTCTATTTCTTGCTGCCTTCCCTATCTCCATTATGGTACTACTATGAATAACTAATATAATTGGAGTCCCACAGGGAAAGTGCAGGGATTTTTATCAGTTACAGTTCTAGCCTGCTCTGCCACCAAGGACCTCAGGCTATATTCCCTGTAAGGGGTCTGCACTGGTGCACGGTCTGCACTTCATCACGATGCCATCTCTGGATGCTCGGAAATGATGTCGTGGCTGTGCATCATCGCCAAACTTCTGGGTTGCCGAGCTCCATGCTGGACAGAGCTCAGCTTTGAACTGCATGGCTGTGCAACCACACAGCTGTGCAACCACACAGCTGTGCAGCCAAGGGGGAACACTGAGCTCAGGGTATCATACAAGTCGCCCCCCCCCACTGTCCATTGTGTCCTCATAATAACCCTGTGAGGTAGGTTAGACTGAGAGAGAACAATTGGCCCCCAAGGTCACCCAGGCAGCTTCATAGTAGAGTAAGGATTTGAATCCAGGTTTCCCTGCTCTTAGTCTGACACTTTAACCTCTACACCACACTGGCTTTGATTTGCCCAGCTGTACATAGGTAGGATGACAGCTTTCTCAAATTAAAAATCACATGTGCATTTTCAAGCATTTAAGTTATCACTTTCAAATCTTCCCCCCACCCACATGCACACTGCCACCATTCATTCACAATGTATGCTTCTCCCCCTGTAAATGTTGCCATATTTCCTTCAGCTTGTGTGGGAAAAGACACTCCCACATTTGCCTACTTGGGTGCTATAGGCACCATACAGCTCTGAGATGAAGTTCAGATGCAGTTTATCATGACGTGGTTGGTGTGTCACCCCCTTTCTATACGGAGCCCCTATCCACACCATCATTTCCTTGGTCATTGTTCCTTCTGGTGAAACTGATAAGGTCGGAGGAAAGTCTTGTCAATTTCACAAGTGGCTTGTTTTTTCTTCAAAGGGGAAGACACACACAGACAAAACAACAACAGCACTGATGCTCAGATATAGATGCACTGTTGAAGGAAAACGAGGACAACAATAGCAACAATACTCCCAAGGTGCAGTTGAAATTTACAAAGCTATCCCCAAATGTTCATTCAAGAGAACATATGTTGGGGTGGGGGGAGAAAGCCTTGTCAATTTCAACTGCCCTGAGGGACTTTTGTTGTTGCTGTTTTCCTTCAAAAGGGTACATACGCACATCTGTACTTTATTCAAAAGTTCTGGTTTTGGTTAAATATATTGAATTATATCCTGCGTTATATTAAATCTTGCCTAAAATCTTCAGCAAACCTTGCTGTTGGGTCATAAACTACTGGAACAATTGCTTTCAGGATTGGGAGCTTGGACAGACTGGGAGCACAATCCTGCGTAACACAGGAATGGCGGAGCGATTGTACCGCCGTTGTCGCAAATGTGCCGTAAAGTACGTTTGCAATTACTTTAGAGTAAGGGTGGTTGGTGTGAAAGCTGGCCACCTTCACTCTGCCACCGGATCATCCCTGTGGCTGCCGGAGAAGGTAAGGGATCCCCCAGCAGGTGCAGGGGTGGTCCTGGCGATGAGGGTGGGGGCCATTGGCCGAGCCGGCACGGGTGTTGGTGGTGGGGGGATGGCGGCCAACATATCCCCATCCTGTTCCTGGGCTGGCACAGCTATTACATGGCCTCCTCTGACTTGCGCCAGCTAAATAGCTGGTGGAAATTCGAGGAGGCCCATTGGGGCCTCCCCACGTTACACCGGGGGAAGGGGACGAACATCCCCTTCCCCTGAGTAGACCTCCAGGCCGATCCTGGAACGCGGTTAGGATCCGGCGGGTGGCCTAGGCTACCTGCCGAATACTTAGGCAGGATTGCGCTGTGGAGAACATAAGAAGAGCCCTGCTGGATCAGGCCAAAGTTTCATCTAGTCTAGCTTCCTGTATCTCACAGTGGCCCACCAGATGCCTCAGGAAGCACTCAAGACAACAAGATACCTGTATCCTAATGCTACTCCCTTGCATTTGGCATGCAGAAATAGCCTACCTCTAAACCAGGAGGTTGCTTAAAACCAACATGGCTTGTAACCTGTGATGGACTTTTCCTCCATAAATCTGTGCAATCCTCTTTTAAAGGCATCTAGGTCAGGTGCCATCACCACATCCTATGGCAAGGAGTTCCACAGATTAATTACATCCTGAGTGAAGAAATATTTCTTTTGCCTGTTCTCCCACACCACTAAATTTTAGTGGATGTCCCCTGGTTCTAGTGTTGTGCAACAGGGAAAAGTACATCCCTCTATTCATTCTATCCACCCCATGCATAATTTTATATGAATCAAACATGCCCCCTCTCTCAGTCACCTTTTTCTAGACTGAAGAGCCCCAGGTGCTGTAGCCTTTCCTCATAAGGGAGGTGCTGCAGCCCAATAATCATTTTGGTCGCTCTCTTCTGCACCTTTTTACTTGTGCTGAGATATACACGGGAGGAATATTTTCAACTTCCTGATCCCAAATACTTAGGCAGGAGTGGACTTTCAGTTTCCCACTTGCCCATGTTCAATCTAAAGGATAGTGGCTCTTCTTTATTAAGCCTGTATTCTTAGATTTGAGGTTGTAGCATTAAACCTGGTGGCAGTGAGTCAGGCTGATTGTAAATGACCTGAAAGACTCAACTCGAAACTTGGAGCCTTTTACGACAAGTCGAATTTTATTCAGGTTTAAACCCGTTCCCCCCATTAAATAGATAGGGACTTGCAACCAAAGACTCAGGACTTGGGGGCAAAGATTTGGAACTTGACTCGAGACTTGGAGTCAGAGACTTGATCCACTTCCCTGTCTGGTGGACCTATGACCCCAGTATGGTGCTCAGTCACACCAAGGTTTTGCCTTAGAGGAACGAAGTTAAGATCCTAGTAGGATGGTTCCATGATCTGTGACCACCCATATTCACCATGTGGTCACTGTCTACGTGGAACTGTTCAGTCCCTTCAGTTTGTGGTAACCACACATTCCAAGGGTTGCTGCAGAACTGTCACTGGAGACAGCAAAATTAGCTGATTTTACAATGCAAGTCTGCGAGAAATAGTGAAATGGTTAATGCCCCCCCCCCATGTGTGCTAATCTTCAATTGCTGGCTCACTCCCACTTCCCCAAATCACATAAAGACAGGGCTGTTCAAACATGTAATTTCACGATTTTTCAAAATTATTATTATTTCTCTTGATGGTGTGCACAGAAGGGATTTCTCTCTCTTTTACCAGTGGCAACAGCATAAGAGCAATCAAAGGAAGAAATAACCAGGTGTCCTTCCTGCCTGTCGGCATTCATAAGCAAATACCCCAGCTCTTCCTGTGCCAGTATTTGGAGATGGGCTCTGCAGAGCTTTCCAAGGGCAGACCTTTCGAGGGACAAAGTCTGTACTCAAAGAGAGCTGGATCACTTTGCATTTTGAGCCATTTGTATGACAAGGGAAAGCAACACAGGCTTCAATTGAAATTCTGGGATCAGCCTTGGCCAGCTACCTTGATGCTGTGCCTGTCTCTTTGCTTGGGCGTGAAGCCGTCGATGCCCTTCTGCAAGACAAATGAAATCTTTTGATGCCAAACAGATGGTCCTTGCTCTGTGGCCACGTGTTTTGGCCTGGGATATGTGGCTTGGATTAGCTTCCTTTTCTGGGCATGGGAAGGCTAAGTAGACTGATGTCAAATGTTTTGGCAGTTGCAGGCAGCAATAATGGCTTGCTTGGGAGCACTCTTTTCTTATGTGGGGGAAGGAAACTCCCATCATGTATGACAGTGGCTTTGGGAAAAGAAATTGGCCTGGATTTCTTCATATTTCTGCTCATGATAGTAAAGGAAAATGAAACAAACACAAGAAAAACCTCATTGAAAAATATAGAAGCCACAAGTACAGCAGAGGGAACACAAGGTAGTTAACTACTTTTGCAATGAGATCAGGCTCCACTGACCCGGCCTAATAAGATATGTCCTGACTTTATTGCTTAGAGCCAAAGGCCATCACAATTCAAACCTGGCCTAATCAGATCTATGTGTCTGTGGTTTAATAGACATGAACTGACTGGGCAACCAGACAAACACTTTGTAGCAGCTGACTCAGCCACAGCTGATACTACAATACACGCTGGGATAAGGCGGTAAGAATACACGGTTCTGTTCAGAGCCTCAGGGAGCAGCCGGCCCAGCAAGCCCAGGTCCAGGTGCATGATGGGAGGGGCTGGAAGGCCTCAGCTGTGCAGGGTGTGGGCTATCGGCCAGTTGAGCTGAGCGCACCTGCCCACGCTGCAACAGGGACATGTGGTGCCTCCGCCCTTCCTACTCTACCAAAAATCGCCGCAGCCAACCTTTGAAGTGCGCTTGCACACTGCTTGTCACTCGAGTGCAACAGGAGGTGCGCATGCGAGGGCATTTCAGAGGTTGGCTGCGGTGATTTTCAGTAGAGTAGGAGGAGGCGGGTTGCCTCACCTCTCGCCCCGCACTGCACGTCCCTGCACTGCAAGTATCTGCAGGAGCCTTCCCGTCCCCTGAGAGAGGAGGCATAGAACCTAGTGGGCGACCAGGCAGGGAGGGTGGAACCAGGAAGGGGGGAGGGACAGGCCAAGGCTGGGAGAACAGAAGGAGTGGGCCAGGGATGAGCAGGGGCTGGCCGAGGGCTGGAAGCTGACTGCAAGAGAGACTCCAGAGCGGCTGGAGAAGGCTCTGAGGCTAAGTAGGGAGCTGTCAACCCCCTCCCTGCCTTTGCTCTGAGGCCCAGGGAAGGAAGAGGGAGACAAGCCAGGTGGGTGTGGTCTGGGAAGCCCTATGTAGATGGCTGAGCCTATACTGGTGGGGACCCCAGTGGCAGGTAGGTGCCCAAGACCCCTCCTTTTGGGGGGCCCTGACCACTGGCGTCACTACAGGGGGGCGGAGCTCTAAGTGCTGCTGAAATCAGAGCCTCCTTTACACAGACGAACAAAGCGGCCCCGCCCCCTCATCCTCTGAGCCTTTCAGGGAAGCAAAAACAGTTGCAGTGATAAGAGTAGTAAAGTCAATTGAGAGGCTAAAATCATGAATTTCTTTGTAACGTTCCACCTTGGTTGTTCTGACCCAGCACTATTTTCTTCTTTTTGATCTTGATGTTTTGCTTTTGAAATGGAAAGAAGAATAACATTTAAGAAACAGCCAGTGCCAGAGAGGTAATACGTCTTTATATATGGGCTGTAACTTTTGCTTCACTTGGAAATCCAATGAGCTGGTGCTTTGACCTCTGTGTGTTTATGCCTGAGGGAGGGTGAGTATTTTTTCTTAGTGGCAAGTGGGATAATTGTGGAATGTACCTACCAGGCCAATAAACCTTTGGACATGTGTTCTCCTTCTATAACATGCATATGAGGTTGCCTGACCAGCTGAAGCAGAGTTGGGCAGGGGGCGGTGGGCCCCCAATGGCGCTGACATGATGGGAAATAGCACTGCTATGTTTTCCCTGACAGAAGCTCGGCAGCTTGATGCCGCGGAGCAATGATGGCATGATGGGAAAAAGCTGCATCCATCCCATTTCTGCCTTGCATACAGCTGCTAAACACAGAGCCTTTGCTAGGGAGAAAGATGACAACCCAACCACCTAGTGAATCCGCAGTCTTTAGCAATGCTTCTGCCAGTGAGAGGATGTATGTGTGTCCTCCTGAAAGATGCCTTTTTCATCAGCATCATCTCTAGTCATTTGTGTTGGAGCAACTTCTGCCAGACAAGGGCCTGTATCATCAGGAACCGTGGTTGCCTCTGGCATGTGAGTGCCCTCCAAAACACACTAAAAACTGCTTACCAATATCTTTTCCATGCACGGGTCAAAAGACGGCTTCACTGTTAACATATGTATACAGTGCCATTGATTTCCCTCTTTTTCGAGTGATAAAGCCGAACTGTTCATATGTGAAAACTCAGGAAGTAAATATAGGCTCTTTAGTGTGACCCCAAAGATTCATTGACGTCTTTGTCAGGGGGGCATGCTATCGTTCTCTGGATCAAAAATCTGAAGGGGACTTTGGGATGAGGAAGCAAATCAGGGAGGCATCCATGAGACACATTATTGTAATCATGGGGGACTTCAATTCTCCTCCTAGTGACTGGAACAATTCATGCCCTGGTCATGAAAGAGAGACCAGATTTCTGGATATGCTAAATGACTGTGTCTTAGAGCAGCTAGTCATGGAACCAACCGAGGGCATGTGACTCTGGTTTTGATATTGTGTGGTACCAAGGACCTGGTGAGGGATGTAAATGTCTCATGTACTGAAATCGCCAATCAACTTGTGAAGACTGTAGGAATGCCATCATGGAACCCGTTCCATGTACAATTTATTTATTACATTTATGCCTTAGCTTTCATTGTCGGGGTACTAAAGTGGCATTCACTGAGTTCCAGGATGGTCTCTCATCCAGCCACTGACGTGACCCAGATCTATTGAGCTCCAGCAAGGTTGCTACATCATATATTTATTTAAGACATTTTTATCCAGTCCTTGTATCCCTTGACAACAATAATTATTATTACTACTTCAATTTATATCCCACTCTATCCCATGGGCTCAGAAAAGCCAAATGTGTTCCCCCACACAAACATTTTAGTAGTCCCCTAAGGGAACCACAGGCCAGCGGGTGGCGCAGTGGGTTAAATCGCTGAACCATGAGCTGTCGATCAAAAGGTCGGCAGTTCGAATCCGCGACGGGGTGAACTCTCGTTGCTTGGCCAGCTCCTGCCAACCTAGCAGTTCCAAAGCATGTTAATGCGAGTAGATAAATAGGTACCGCTTGCGGGAAGGTAAACAGTGCTCCGTGTTCCAGCTGCATGCTACGCGCTGCGGCAAGGAAAGTCATGCCGGCCACATGACCACGGATGCGTCTTCGGACAACGCTGGCTCTTTGGCTTTGAAATGGGGATGAGCACCACACCCTAAAGTCGGACACAACTGGACTTAATTGTCAGGGGTCACCTTTACCTTAAGGGAACCACAATGTTAAAGGGGGAACAAAAACAGAGTTTCGGGGGGGGGTGAGGATAGGGAGGGCAGGGCAGTCAGGAGAAGGAAGGGAAAGAGAAGGATGACAAGCAGCTGTGGACTATTAGCAGAAGGACAACCATGGATAAAAACTTCTGACTGCCAGCTAGAGCCTGATCCCAAGCAGATTTTTTTGGTAAAGCAGTTCATCACCTCAAGGGGTCAGCAGTTCAAGGGGTCCGTTACCCTTGAAGGTGATGAGAGCTGGGAAGCTCAACTGGGATGAGGCTGGAGAAATGGAGGGGGGGCTGAAATAGGAAATGACACTCTCTGCATCTATCCTGCCCATTTTGGAGATCATGTTATGTAGGCTGAGGCAGGTGGATTGTAAGCAATCTGAAAAGATACTAAAGTTGCAGTCATGCGCCTAGTCTTGCAACTGCATAGACACACACGCCTCTTGTAACATAGGGAGACTCCATCTGCATGAAACAAAAATCCAGTGAGGTGACTCTGTAATGTGAGGGCACGTCATTTACTTGCTCCAAAGAAGTGAACTAAGCCTGGTGAAGGTAGGAGTCAGGCTTTATTTATGCATTTCAATTGAACAGAAAGCGTCTAATGTCCCTCTATCACCATAAAACACATGTAGAGACATAAAATATCACCACACTGTGCAACAGCAACTGATTTACTGGCACCTTTTCCCTTCTTCTCTTGGGAGGGGCAGGAAATCAAGGTGCACAACACACATATTAATGAGGAGGAGGCTTGGTTCATCCCATGATACTGTCACTCCTGTTCTGCCAACTCCAGTGAAGCTGAAATCCAGTTTGCTTCCTGTTTCCTCCCTCCTAGGGCTTGGCCATTTGTGTTTGTTGTGGAGTGCCTAGGAATGTTTCCAAGTTAATGGCAATGGTGACATATTTGTTTGTTTGTTTTAATAATTTTATTATTATAAAATAATAATAACTTTCATGGGTGCCCAAGGCAGCTTATTAAAAACTTCTCAAACTTCATTAAAACATTTTTTTTAAATCAATGCTCAAAACAAATCCATCAGTGCATATAAACAATAGTAACAGTACAATACTATACTTGCCTACTCAGAAGTAAGTCCCAATGTGTTTACTCCCAGGAAGGGTGAGTACAGGATTGCAGCCTGAGAGAGCAATAAGAAGCAGCAAATGAAGGCTAGCAATCAAAATAATCATCAAAAAACCAGAAGTGGACACAAAAGCAAAGTACCGAGTGACATACAATGAAACCAAACAATAAATGTTAATAGAATTACAAAGGCAACAGTAAGAACAGTACATGTTACAGTATTTCTTTTTCACATTTTTATACCACCCTTCCTCCAAGGAGCTCAGGTATACATGGTTCTTTCCCTCATAACAACCCTGTGAGGTAGGTGAGGCTGAGAGATAGTGACTGGCCCAAGATCACTCAGGAAGCTTTGTGGCTGAGTGGGGATTTGAACCTGGATCTTCCAAGTCTAAGTCCAACACCAAAACCACTAGACCAGGGGAGGCCAAACTGTGGCTCCTGAGCCACATGCGGCTCTTTGACATATGTGTGGTTCTTGGAAATAAGTTGGCTGAGCTGCTTTTTGTATCACAAAATATAAAAGGTAAATAAGAATGTTTTAAGCTTTATAATTATTTACTAGGTATAAACTGAGAGTCCGCTGGATTAAAACATAAGTTTAATGTTCACGGTGAGTAATTTAAATGCTTCTAAAATACTGTGACTCTCAAACATCTGAAGTTTATTGTTTGTGGCTCTTACATTTGGCCACCCCTGGAATAGACCATCCTGGTTCTTTTGGTTTATCCTGGCTAAATGAAACACTAAAACATTCAGACAATAAGCAGCAGCAAGGCCAGAGTCCCAGGCCCCACCCAAATCACAAAGAGCCCCCTAAATGAAACTCTTTCAACTTCTGCCAGAATACTTCAAGGGAGGGACAGGCTTACCAGATCCTCGCCAGGACGAGAGCGGTCTACCCTTAAGGGGGCGGGGCGTGGGGGGGCAGAACTGCCCCCCTGCCCCCTTAAGGGTAGACCGCTCCCGTCCCGGCGAGGATCTGGTAAGCCTGTTCTTAGATCACATGGGAAGGAGTTCCATCACGTATAACTGGCTTCTGTACATTTCTGTTCACTTCAGTTAACATAAGAACAAAAGGAGAGCCCTGCTGGATCAGGCCAAAGGCCCATCTAGTCCAGCTTCCTGTATCATAAAATGGCCCCACCAGATGCCTCAGGGAGCACACAGCCAACAAGATAACCTGTTTCCTGCTGCCATTCCCCTGCACCTGGCACAGAGAAAACCTACTTCTAAAACCAGGAGGTTCCTTATGGCTTGTAACCTGTGATGATCTTTTCCTCCATGAATCTGTCCAAACCCCTTTTAAAGGCATCTAGGCCAGGTGCCATCACCACATCCTGTGGCAAGGAGTTCCACAGATGAATTACACGCTGGGTAAAGAAATATTTTCTTTTGTCCGTTCTAACTCTCCCTCCACTCAATTTTAGTGCAATTCTAGTTCTACAAATGGAAGGCAAGAAGCTCTCACATCGTGACTGCTGCCTGATGGAAAATGTAGCTGAACGTTTCAAGCCTGCACTTTCTTGTGGTACTGGGAATTACAGTCCAATCCTAACTAACAATCTGGCGGCCGGCCCAGGGCTGCCCGCCTGATCCCGTGCTTGCTCCGGACCGCTCTGCAACGGTCCCCTTCCCCTGTGTAGAGCAGAGAATGTGGTGTAGAGCAGGGAATGGCCGATGGGCCTCCTCGGATTTCCGCCAGCTATTTAGTAGGAGTAGTACTATTTAGCCACGGAAGTAAGAGGAGGCCGTGTAATGGCATAGCTGGCTCGAATGGGAATGGGGATATGGTGGACGCCACCACCACCCCGGACCAGCTCGGCCAATGGCCCCCTCCCTTGCCGCCAGGACTGCCCCCATGGCTGCCAGAGTTGGACGTACCTCCTCTGGTGGCTGCAGAAGTGATCCGGCGCCGGAGTGAGGGTGGCTGGCGAGTGAGGGCGGCTCCGTGCTGGCCACCTTTGCTCGCTTGTCATTGCGAACGTGCTTTACAGCACATTCACAATGGCTTCCAGCGATGAAACGTTCATTCCGTTGCCATTGAGTTGTGGACGATTGCTCTGTTAATGCTGGAGCAGAACTCAAATTATGCAGAGACCCTTCTCAAGTTTGCAAGAGGAGGAAAAAGAGCCTGTGTGGCATGTGATAGTGTCCCCATTTCCCTAAGCTGTGAAAAGTTCTAAGGGCAGAACTACCAGGTTTAATTTCTTAGATGAGGGGGTACTGGAGACATGGAGTGTCTTTAACAGTTGCTTTCTTTGCAGATATACAAGTAGAGCATGAGTGGAAACAGAGAGCAGGCTCTGCTGATCTCCAGAGAGGGGCCCTGCATCTCAAGGACCTTCCCTTTCAGCCAGCCAACTCATAGCTCTGGCTCTCTCTACTTCTGCCTTTCCCCAAACGTCAGACTGCTGTTTTGAAATGCACATTCATGCAGGCCTTCTTTCTTTTGCTGGAAAGGAGCAATGGGAACCTTTTGCTTCACTAAGCCCTGATACAGGGCTGACCCATCCATGAGACCAAGTGAAGCAGTTGCCTCAGGCAACAAATTGGCAAGGATGCCCACCTATGCCCCCCCCACTAGCCTCCACTGGGAGAAGCAGAAGCTGGTGCATCACCTAGTAAGGCTGGGGCAGCATTTGGAACACTGCCCCAGGCACCAAGAGGGCTTGGGCCAGCCCTGCTCTGGTTAATATTTCATTCAAACACAGAATGAGATTTCCAGCTATCTCATAACTATTCTTAGCAGCTGCCCATTCTAGGCTATTAATTTGTGTAACAACATAAAATTGGTCAGCCAGCAGCTTACTATGTGCAATGTATAGTGTGTTGGGACTGGTAAGAAAGGCGTATTCAGTTCCCTATGAACTATGAAGCCGCCTTGATTGCCCTTACTGGGAGAAAGGTGGGGTAGAAAATCTATAAATAAATAAGTCTGGGGAAAGTCAATCGCTCTCAGCTTAACCTACTTCACAGGACTGCCAGCAGGCTAGAATATTGCTTTGAGAAGACGTTCATAAAATAGGTTCTGCATTCAGGGAAGGGAGTTAATTGCAAAGTAGCACTACTGTCGTGCATGGGAGGAAGCCTGGCAGAGAATTGGCTGAGGGTCACAATAAAGGAACGGACTGTGACCTTGCGAGGCTGGGGAGGAAGGGGGGGACAGCACCAACACCGGGGAATTCCCCATGGCCTAGACATGGGTGTCAGGGTGGAGGAGGTGCTCCAAGCTGGCAGACTGTGTGGGCCATGGAGGGGAGGGGAAGAGGAGATAAAGTGCATACTTGATGCTCTTCTAGGCATCGATTGAACCAAAAGGCCAGATCTGAATAAGTCTTTTTTTCCCCAGCTGCTACTTGCAGAGTTCCCACTTGGGGACTCATTCTGGCAGGAGCAGATCACTCTCAGAGTCCCAATACTTTTCCAAGGAGGGGCCATAGTGCAGTGGGAGAACACATCTTTTGGATGCAGAAATGTCCCATTTCAAGCCCTGACATCATTTACCTGGGAACGAGTCAGGAACATTTTTTTTTTTTAGTAAACCCCACCCTTCAGGTCCGTGGTCCCTTGTCTGTGTACTTAGTCTTCTGACTATGTGAATAACACACTGAACAAGGATTGGGAGGGCTGCAGTATGAGAAAAGGCTGGAAAAAGTATGATTCCTTCTTTTCCCTCTGTTGTGTTCTTTCCATTTCTCAGAAGGCAGAAAGGTTGTTATCTATCTTCCTGCTTGGCTGGCAATATAGGGAAAGGATTGAACATCTCATTACACTGCAACCTGGGAAAGATGGGTTGCAACCTGGGTTAAAACTACAAGGAGTTCTTTGGCACCTTAAAGACGAACCAATTTATTTCAGCATAAGCTTTTGTGGACGACAGTCTACTTCATCAGGTGCGTGAAATGAAATTCTAGGCAGGCAGGCAGGCAGGCAGGCTCTGTGTGTGTGTGTGTGTGTGTGTGTGTGTGTGTGTGTGTGTGTGTGTGTGTGTGTGTGTGTGTTGGGGCTACAGAAGAATTTTAAAAAACCAGCAGAGTGAATTAGCAAGAGGAAATGAAACGTGGCTGATCTGTAACCAATTCAAAAATATGTAAGCTAAGCTGTGACAACAATTCACAATTAGTGATAACAACCTCACAGCAATGCCAAGTCAATTAACTGTGTAATGTGATACGGAGCCCCAGTCCTGATTCAGACCTGTGAAGATGTCAGGTTTCGTTATAGGTTCGAATTCAATTTTTTCTCTATCTAATCCCCCCTTGAAGTTTTTCTGTTGGAGACCTGTCACTTTGCAATCTGCAGAAGAACGGTTTTGGAGATAGAAATGCTGCAGTCCAGAAACTAGCTGGGGAACATTTCAGTCTCTAAAACCATTCTGCTGTATTTTATTTATTTATTTATTTATTTATTTATTTATTTATTTATTTCTATCCCGCCTTTCTCCCTGAAGCGACCCAAGGCGGCTTAAAACATAAAAAAATACAATACCCCCAAAATACATACATAAATAGTTAGTTTCAAAACAATAAAAAAACAGTTAACAAAAACTAATAACATCTAAAAATTGATTTTAAAAATTATTAGAATTAAAACAGATCATAAAAACAGCAGCGCCCCACCTGTACCAGCAGAATGTTAAAAAAAGGCTATTTTGGGAACAGAAAAAGAAGAAAACAAAACAGGCTTTGGAAAACCATAACACAGCAATCATTATGAAGTGGCACAATTGTAGTTGATGCTCTGTACAATCAAAAGAGACTGGTGACCTACACGAACTCACGTCTGAGGCCGTGTCTGACACAGAGCTGTCCCTGCATGTGTTTAGGTAGTGCCTGGGAGGGCAGGGGGACAAGCAACCCCAGAGGAGTAGCTCCCCCCTTTGCCACCACCCCATTCCTGGACTCTGGTGGAAACATGGAGAGATACTTTTCACATATTCTGAGTGCTTTTCTCTATTATTATCAGTCAATACATATTTTCAAAAAGCATCAATATCTATAAAAAGCAGTTCCCCATGGATTCACTTCTGATTACCGTATGTTTCGGATGAAAGCATTAGAACATAACAAAGAATGTATGAAAAATCCCGCTGAAACAGGACTAAGGTCCATAATCTATCCTCTTGTTTCCTACAGTGGCCCACCGATTGCCTCTGGGAAGCCCACAAGCAGGAGAGACAGACAGACAGGCTTCTTTCCCACCGTTGCTCCCTTGCAACTGATAGTCAGAGAAAGACTGCTGCCAATCTGGAGGAAGCACACAGTCATCATGACCAGCAGCCATCGATAGACTTGCCCTCCATGAATTTGTCCAGTCCCCTTTTGAAGCCATCCAAGCCAGTAACTATATCACATCTTGTGACAATGAGTTCCACAGTTTAATTGTTAGTATTATTTAAATTTTAGAATATTTATATATTATGTTTCAACAAAAATAATAATAATCAGAAAACGGTTTACATAGCTAAATAAATGAATGGTTCCCTGTCCCCAAAGGGCTCACAACAATTTAAAACAAACTGGGAAAAAAATGCTGAGGTGAAGAAGACAGTTGCTCTCGTCCGGCTACGTGTAGCTGGACATCTCGTCCGGCAGCACTTTAAAAGGTGCCTGTTTGCCCAGTTGGTGGGGGGGGGGGTATTATGAGCTGCTTGAAGAAGTATCTCCTTTTGCCCATCCTAAATGTTCCCCCAGTCAGTTTAATTGGGTAACCCTTGGTTCTAGCATTGTGAGAGAGGGAGAAAAGCATGTCTCTTTCCACACCATGCATAATGTTATACGTCTCAATCATGTGCCCCCTTGATTGCCTTTTTATTTTTTTTGCAAGCTAAGAAGTCCCAAAATAAAGAAGGCCCTCTAATTATTCTGGCTGGCACAAAGTGTCCCCCTGGCAGAAATGCACTTCCCCCCCCTCTGTCTCCCCCATTTTTCCTGGTATCACTACTGTGCACATGAAGATGCTTTTTTCACTCTAAGATGCTTTTCTAAGATGCTTTTCACCCTAAAGATGCATTTCTAAGATGCTTTTCACCCAAGCCTTCACCATGTGATTTGGGTGACGTCACACCCTGGAATGTCTGAAAAACAAGCAGGCTCGGGAAGGAAAATGGGCAAGGGAGAACATCTTCCTCCTTGGAAGTCCATGGAAAGCATCTTAAGAAACAAATTAGTCAACCACATTGGGTATGTATGTGCCGAGTTATTTGGATACATTTGACACCAGCAGACAGCCTCTGCTCTGTCTCAAGAGTTTGCTAGGATCGGAGTTGTCATTCTTGTCCTCTCAGTATGCAAAACGGGTTTGTTGAGCCAAGCCCAAATGTAATTAAAATCTTTTTGTAAAGGGGGACATTCGATCCCAGGTTGATTATTAGTGGGATTAAAACGGTCCAGGGCGAGAGAAAAGCCTTGCTGGAAACAACAGCAGCAGGTTCAGGAAATCTCTGGGCCCTTGGGACCGGGATTAGGCGAGGCCTTCAGATTGCCTGGGTGTTATTTAGCCCCTGCGTTCTGTTCTCATATCGGACTGCCTGGTCGTGTGTAGTTGGGGTTGTTCGTTCTCTCCGCCCCGCCGCCTCCATCCCGTCGCCAGGGAAAGAGATTTTTTAAAGAAAGGCACAGGAGACCCCGGAAGACAAGGAACCACGCTGTAAATAAATGCCGGTTGCAACTGGAAATAAAAATAGATGGACATTCATTCTTGATAGAAAAAGGCAGGGACTGGTTCTGCGCACAGTGACCTGAATTAATGCTGTATCAGTGGAAATAAGCAAACTGTGTAGCCACGTCGTCACGAGGGGGCGCTCTTTCCCTTCCTTCTGAGCTCTTTCGCGCCCTCGTTCTCTCCCCGTGGTTTACTGCAAAAGTTTTTCTAAAACTAACAATACCAGTGTAAGGAAGTGCTCGCTGCTGATTGGACGGGGGATTTTTGTGGGTTTGATTGCTTGATTGGACAGAAGCTGCTGGGGGTGGGAAGAGTGTTGATGGTGCGGCGGGGGGGCACCCTCTCTCTCCCCCTCCCTTCAGCCTCAGTGGCTGATCTTGTTCTCACTGTACACTTTACTATAGCTTGCAATGTGACAGTAAAATATAGGCTCACTCTCTCTCACACACATCACACCTCATACACACACACACGCACGCATACAGACACACGCACATACCTACACACACTCGCACACACACGCATGCACGCACACACACACACGGACCCACGCGGAGGACTGGGCAATCCGGAGTGGAGTACGAGGGGAGCGAGAGACAGAGACAGAGCGAGGTTTTAAAACAAAAACGGGCCAGGAAGGCGATCTGGTCCAGCACGGAACTAACTGGTGGTGGTTGATTTTTCACAAAAAGCCTTCCTCCTCCGTGTTTCTCTAGCAGCAGCAGCAGCAGCATCATCATCATGTTCGGGGCTCCCATGGCATTGGATTTTGTCGTGCTTTTCTGCCTGGCGTCTGCAATCGCAGCTGTGGAAGGTAACGAGAGCAGCGGCAAAACGGGCTTTGGGGGGGGGGGCGGAAGGAGAAGAAAAACTTTTTGGTGCGAGCAGGGGCGCTCCGTTTGTTGGTGCTGCTTGAAACACGCATGCTGTGCCTGTGCCCTGTCTTCTTTCTGTGTGGGTGTCGTCCCCCCTCGGGCGAAAGGGAGGCTGGTGGTGGGGAGAAGGGAAGAGATTGGCTCAGGAGGTGCGGGAGGCGGCTGTCTGGAAACTATAACCCTGCCCTGACTGGCGAGCGTGCGGCTCGCCCGGCGGCACTGCAGTTCGGACTGTCAGTGCCGTGGGTCCGGGCTTCCCCAGGGGGCCGAGGGCAACGGGGGAAGGAGAGCGTCCTGGCGGGGAGTTCAGGGGCCGCTGCCAAGCCAACCTCTCGCTGGTGCTCGCTCGGCATCACTTGCCTCCCCGCCCGCCCCATCTCACGTTCTCCCGGTCTCTCGAGTCCTTTGCGAGCAGAACGAACCAGAGTGCCACCGCCCGCGGAGCCATTTCGCTTTCAGCGGGTGGGGAGCGAGGCAAGCCGACCGGCTGCAAACGGGCCCCCCTGAGCTGCCTGCGTTGGGGAAGCGCTTGGCGTGTGGACCAGCGGGCAGGTGTCGGGGCAGGGAGGGAGACTCGCAAGCCCCAAGCCGCGGGAACGGTGCTTCTCCTGCGCCCGTCCCTCTCGCCCGACTCCACCAAGTGTCATTGGTTACAGCTCCCCCCCGCCGCCCGTCCGGTTTTTCCTTATCGGTGTGTCCACCACGAAGGGGGAAGCCTGCGCCTCCTTATAGCTTTGAGATCTTCCAGATGTTGTCTCTGCAGCCTCCCTCGGTGCCTCATTGACGTGTCTAATTCCGTCCTGCTCTCCATAGCAGAGCGCTATAGATCACTGTCTGGGCGAGACGAGAGCTGGAGCGTTTATCGGAGCAAATATATCAATGTGATCTGAAACCCCCTCGCTTCTTCCTCCCACCTCTGCTCCTCCTCCTCGTGGCTGAGCGGGGGGGGGCAGATCTGCCCCTGCTCTTTCCAGTGATTGAATCAATCATGAACTCAAACTTTGGCTGAGGGGAGGGGCTGAGTGGCTGCAACGCACGCCCCGTTATGATTTTGCAGAGCACAACCTACTAGCGAAGGCAGCCCCCTCACGAAACTTTCCCACTAATGGGGGGGGGGAGAAAGCGTGTGTTCAGTTCACCAGCCTAAGTGAATGGGGCACAACTCCACGTACGTTACGTACGCACATCCCTTTAAGGTGCCCCTGGCTTCTGGATTCGTATAGGGAGGAATGGCGTTACAGAGTCACGTCTGGATCCACATGGGGAGGAGAGGAGGTGCAGTAATACTGTATTACTAATACAGTCGTTCTTGCTTTGACGATAAATGCCAAACACGACCATTCAAAAGATGCTCGTCTGATGCTCAACAGAATTGAGGAAACGGCTTCGCCGCTCCCCTGATGCAACAGGGTGGTGAAAAAACTTCTGAAACCTTTTACCTTTACATCGAATCTTCGCCTTCCGAAGCCCTGTTATTCTGGCGACCGGGGCTATCGTAGATGAATAGCAGCGTGACAGCAACCCCCCCCCCTTTTGGTTTAGGACTGCAGGAATCCAACTTTCAGTCCTCCCCTCCCTGCCCCCTTATCTGTGAGGTATGTAACCGAGGGACGAGATTAGCTGGGAGAAGAAGAGCGTCCCAGGCTCTCTCCGGGTTTGAAAAGGAAAGTGTGCGGCTTTCTCCCAGCTGGTTGTCTTCACAGGGGCTCTTGATTAAAATTGGCTAGAAGCAAGGGAGGCGTCTGCTGCCCACTGAAAGCCCCCCAGGGGGGAGCCTTCTGGGTGTGTTGCTAGCTATACTGGGGACAGTTAGAATGCTATAGGAACAGGGATGGTTCTAAACAAACCCCCCCCCCCAAAGCTACAATGGAATATTTAGCTATTCATTGCACTTTGGGTTACCCTAAGCAAAACCAGAACCTGGATGCGGCTGGCAGCAGCATGCACCTTCTCCCTGAAGAAGATCCCTTGAAGTGTACCGGACAGCCGCTGCTTAATTTGAGAGAACTTCTCTCACGTTTTAATTATTACTGCTTGGAATTCGGAGGGCCTGAGACAGCCGGGCACGTCTAGGATATGCCACTGCTCCGTGGAAATGGGCTGCGGGAGCTTGATTTATGGGACTGGGGTTTCATTGATTTTATTCCGTCTTTGACTTATGCTGGAGGAAGTCGGATGCTTTTGTTCTTCGAGTATGCAAGGTTGGATTTAAAAAACAAGCCCAGTCTGCTGCTTTGACGAGTGCCCAAAGGAATCATTGCGTTTCAAATAAGAAACCCACCTTTCAGTGTTGCCCTGTGATCCTTTGTAACAGGGTTTCCCCATCACTTTCCTTCCCATTGTGGACCAAATACCCTTTGCATTCTTTTTGTTTTTCGAATAGAGCATACATACATACGCTCTGACTGCATTTTCAGAATGCATATAGTGAACTCGCAAATGGCCCAAGGAAACATTTGTCAGAGATTCTCTAAAAGCTTCAGGAAAGTTGACTTTTTACAAATGTGAACACGGATGCACCTTGCTGCTTGGTCAGTAAAATCATTCCTGTGTCCTTTGTATCCTGAAGACATTTTGCCCCAGGTAAAGGTGCCCTGAGACTGGGAGTGTGTCATCTGTGTGGGCCAATCCCAAGGGAGCCTGTGCCTCCATCTCAAATTGTGAAGGTTTGCAGCTTGTTTTTTCTTAAGCCCTCTCTCTCTCCCCCCTTTTCTTTTTGTTCTGCAAATCTCAGGAGTGCAGAGTTAAGCTAACCCCATGGCAAACAGCTTTGCTTACCCAGCTAATTCCTCAGTAACCACAGCAAAAAATGTCTCAAATCTCTGCAAAGCAAAAATGACAATAGCTGGGAGTGGCATGGGCTGGATGCGCTGCATGGCTGCACAATACCTGCTCCGTTGCTTGGGACTGGGCTGGTCTGAGGATTATGGCATGGACTGGAATGCTGCTGAGAAGGGGGGGGGGAGGATGTGTGGATACTGATGACACAATATTCCAATAGTGTGACTGAGCTGGTGGGAGAACAGTATCTAGCGTTTGTAAAAAACACACACAACAGAAGAGACCCTTGGTGCGAAGTGTTAAATTATGAAGCTAAGCTGTGGTGTTTTAACACCCAGTTATGTTGCTAGGACCTGATCCATCCAGATTCTAAGCTGTGGTAACACCCAGTTATGTTGCTAGGACCTGATCCATCCAGATTCCAGACCATTGAAAATCAGCGGGAAATTCCCAGGAGGAGCTGTGAATAGTTTCCTGTTTCCTTTGTATATGGAGAAGGAGGGAGGTGGGGGTGGGTTCATTCACCCTGAGCTGCTCTCACTCATTAAAGAATTTTGGTACCACTAATGAAACTGGTGGTGGAAATGCCTTATAGTTTCTGGGTTTTGGAGCAGGAATGGACATGGTTTGGTCCAATGACTGGGCATTCATTGCCAGTGGACCCAGTACTGAGCATTTGAATGGCTGGTACTTTCTGAGGTATTTAATTTTTTGCTTTCTTTTCTAAGTTTGTGCTGGGTAGAAGATGGAAGTCCAAACAAGACGCCTTCTTGACAATGTGGTACAGAAAACTTGGGACGGCTTAGTAGTAGAAACGATTGAACACCAACTCATCTCTGTCAGCTGAAAAATGAAAAATAGATATATCCCTATTATTATTTACTAGATTCCTTGGGAATTTCTCAGCTTGTAATATTTGGGGAGGGGGCCATGGGAAGGGATGAGAGAGCCACTCAAATCGTCCCTGAGCTCATCTGGCTTGGCTGGGGCCCATTACTCAGCAGAGCTGCTCTTCCCACCGGCTGCTCCTGGCTGCCATTTTGTTACCCAGAAGTCCCTTCACAATGGTGTGTGATGTTGTACTGTCATGATGAGGAACTTCTGGGTAAGGAAAAAAAAGAGCAACTGCCAGAAGCTGCTGGGAGAAATGCCACCTATGGTAAATTCACCTGACATTTGCCCACCCTTCTCAAAATCTGTACAATAACCCCCTCCAGCTTCTTGGTCTGCACATGTGGTGGCAAAATGAGGTTTTTTTTTTTTTGGCTCAGCTTTATTCATTTCCAAATGAGTCACAAAACTGGACTTTCAACCTATGAAATATAAACTGATTGTGTATTATTTTTACATTTATACATCATATGCAAACATTGTATAGGAAAGATTTAGATAGGCTGTCTAGGTAGACTGCAGTACGGATGTAGAGCCCGCACCATGCCCTAGCCAGATAGGGCTCAGCACCAGCGCAGCTGGAGGACTCCTGGAGTAGAGCCCCAGCTGCCTTGATGGGTCCACTTGAATGTGCGCCAGCTATTTTGCTGCTGCACATTTGAGCGGGCAGTGTAACACCTGGCAGGCCTGGGAAGGGGAATAATATCTTGGTGGAGTCGCTGCCATCGATCCCTCCCCCTTCCATCCAATCCCCCTTCCGACCCCCCTTCTGCCCAGCCGACCAATCCCCCCTCCTAGAACGCCCCCCTTCCGCGCTCCCCCTGCCCCTCCGCTGCCCAGTGGGGAACTCACCTTCCCCAGCAGCGCTCCTTTGGATCTGGGGTGGGAGGAGCGGTGCCAGCCTCTTTGCTGGCATCACTTACTCCCAGGGTGCCACAGATGTGCTTTACGGCACATATGCGACAGACACCCTAGACTGGTGGAACGGGCGCTCTGCCGGTATCCGATGTAGAGAGGATTGTGCCGTTAGAAACAGGGGGTTTCCATTTCTCACTTCATGCATCTGCAAGCTAATGCTACAATAACAGCACAATCCTGCCTAACTATCCGGCGGGTGGCCCAGGCCGCTCGCCGGATCCTATTCTTGTTCTCGGGGGAAGGGGACAATTTCCCGGGTGTAGTGCGGCCTGGCCCCAATGGGCCTCCTCGAATTTCCGCCATCTATTTAGCTGGCGGAAGTAAGAGGAGGCCGTGTAAAGGCTGCACCGGTTGGAACGGAACGAGGATATGGCGCCACCATCCCTGCCCCCTCCTGACTCGGCCAATGGACCCCCTCCCTTGCCACCCAGCCCACCCCCGCACCCACTGGGGGATCTCTTACCTACCTCCTCCGGCGGCCGCAGGAGCGATCCGGCGGCAGCATAAGGGCTGCCAGCCTTGCGCTGGTAGGCCTTACTCTCTAAAGTCATTGTGAACATGCTTTACGGCATGTTTGCGATGGCTTCCAGTGGTGTAGCGCTCGCTCTGCTGCTGGATATTTGCAGCCCAATCCTATGTAACCTTGCACCGGTGTAACAGCAGATGCACTGGTATAAGTGCACTTATACTGGCATGTGCACTTACACCAGTGCATCTACTGTTACATCGGTGCAAGGTTACACAGGATTGCGCTGTTACTCTGGATTGCACCATAAATGTGTTAATCTTTGAGGTGCCACAAGTCTCTTAGTTGCTATTGTATTAGAAATGTAATGATTTATTCCTAATTGACATTCTATTTCTGCATTCCTTAATCTGTATATTTCCTGTCTCTACTTTTTGTCTAATGATCCACTGGCACTATTTTATTCTGCGTGTATTACTTTTCTGTGATGTTGTTTGTAAATTGTTTTTGTTTTCATGTTTAACAAAACATTTTTTAAAAGTAAAGAATTAAATGTTCAACTCAAAAAAAAAAGCGTTTCATTTGAAGTGATGTGTTGTGTTGAATTATACCTGCAGTGGCCCATCAGAACATGTAAACCATTGTTCAATATGGTCGTCATCAATCAGTGTTGAGCATGCATATGTAAACCAAAAAGAACTCTGATGGAAAGAATCGTAATGGATATTCTATACCCTTCTGTAAAATAGGGTACTCTCTACAAATGTTTCTCAGACAGATTCCTGTCTAGGCTTTGCTTGAAAAGCTGTAGGGAGAGAGAGTGCACAGCCTTCTTAGGCAGTCTCTTCCATGGACTCCCATGTCCCCATGCAATATGGGCTAATGTTGTAGTCCGGAATTGTAAATCACTCCCACTCACTATTTAGCTGTCATGTGCCTCTGCTGTATTCTGCCAAGATCAAAACGGTGAGGCATGGAGGCTATGCTCTCTCACAGCATTTACTGACTTAGAGACGACAGTACCACATTAGCTTTCATGCAGAATTATCTCCCCAGGATATATTGTCTGTGATTTTAAGATCTGAAAACATGAGGGTTGACCCAGTGACCCACCTGTGTTGGGTTTCTGCTTCATATTTTGGTTCCCTAGGAGATACTGGGAAAATTGTAATTCCTTTAAAATTGATTGTTGGCGTCCCAGATACTGTAGATACTGAGTTCCTGTTGAGGCCTTGTGTGGTTGAGGTTTATGTTTTGGTTTTCCACAACTGCAGTCCTGTGAGGAGAGGAAATTGATGATTTGTGTGACCAACCCAAATTAGTGATGGGTGGTGGACTTCTATTGGCTCACCTCAAAAAGAAAAGCTTTATTCAGTTCAAAAATCTGATTAGACCTGCCCTTTTCTCAAGCAACAAGACTGACTTTTGAGAAGGGGGGGTAACTGGGGGCAGGCAGGGCTTGTTAAAGACAAGAGATATAAGGCATCATGTCTCTCCTTAACTGGAGAGGAGGATGTACGCACAGGGGCACCACTGCCTGCCAGGGAGCATGATATTATCGGCGTCTCCGAGTCTTGATTCAATCTGAGAGACACAGAATCCCATTCCTTATGACAGGAAGTGACAATCCTGTGTAGGATCTGGAAGGATCTGTGTAGGATCTGGATCCCAGTCTCTAGCAAGTCCTACCTGCCAGCAATTTCCCCTCCCACCTGTTCAAAGGTAAGGTTCTTTTACATGGGGAGTGGGGGAACTAGCAAGGGCTGGCTAATAACAGGAGTAGGAGTTAGATCCAGATTCAGCAGGTTCTGACTTGAAATGGGATGAGGCTTTTCAAACTGCATGAGTTCATATTTGAACTTTCATAGTAGCATATTTGCCCGCTTTCCAAGCCAAAATCCACACAGTATTTTCCATCATTTTGCTTTAACTTATTTGATGCTGACCACTGATCAGAATCTATATTTACATACATCTTGTTTCGCTGTGTCATTTAATAAAGGTCCATGAAAACTTACTTGTTATGCATGGAAAAACAATGACGATTTCAAATACTTTCACATGTCTTGAAACCGGTCTGGCATCAGTAGTTTCATCCCATCTGAAAACAATGTTTCAAAAAACAAACACAAGCCAAAGTGGGGAATTGTTGATTGATGGATGACTGAGTTTATTTGTGAAAAATTGTAGCCCAGCGGTCTGCTTTATGTGAAAGCAGCGGCGTCCCTGGCATTCTTGGTGTTCGGTGTGCAGGCGCAGAGCCTGGCAACCCGGAAGTAGTATGGCGGTGATGCAATGGCATCATCATGTCATTGTGTCACCGCCAATTGCTTCCAGAGTGCCAGGATTTGGAGCCAAACAAAGCCAGGGCCGGGCAGAAGGACCCTTCAGCAAAAAATCCTCATGCTGAAATGGAGACTTGCTCGCAATTCTTCGGCCTCTCCAGTTCCCGTAATGGAAGCGCACTGCAGGCTGCAGATTTGGACGGTGATATTGTCATCCCCCCTGTGGGTGTCGCAGTGATACCATCACCAACCCACGGCTGCCGCCCAGGGCAGCCCCCCCCCTACCCTGCCCTTACTACCCTGCTGCGTGAAAGTACTAGGCTAAATCGGACACCACACATATACAGGACCTGCCATTTTCTACATTCTGTAGGTAGTAAGCAGACCCTGATTCCTGGGAATGGATATAGAAAAGATACACCATGGTGAACTAGACAACCTGTCAGTGGAAGCCTGTTGGGACCCCCCCCCCCCAACTGGTGGTCCAGAAGCCACTGAAAGATTTTAGAAGACTTGTGGGATAAGGTAGATACGTTGTCAGCTATGGCTGCTGGGTCCAGCTTTATTACACAAGCATTTATTTATTACACTTTATTACACAATGGGACAACAAATTGCTCCAAGCAAAGTTTGAAATTCCATTGGTGCTTTCCCTTAAGTTTAAGAAAACCCTCTTGGGAAGAGTTTGTATTCTGTGTGTTGTCTTTCTGGTTGCAGGCCCAGTGATGGAAGTGTGTTCAGTCACAACTTCTACCTGTAAGCCCTTGGTGGGATTCTGCATTTGTGACCTTTTTTATTTTTCTTTTGCACATGATTTTATTTTTCTTTGATTTCCCCCTCAACCTTTGTGAAATGCATTCATTAATTACCATGATCTAACTTATGCCAGATTAATTCAGGTTAATGAGCCCTTACTACAACAAATCACCCTGTTGACTGCAGTGGTGCTAGTACTGTCAATTAGTGCTCACCAAAGTAAGGATTATGCATGTTCCTCCTTGGAAGAAGTAGCCTTATTTGCATGCACAGAAAATACAAGACTCATCAAATACCCTTGAAAGACATGTTCAGAAAGAGCTTGAATCTGAACCATGCACAGGGCAGTTATTATTTATTGAATTTTTATCCCGCTTTTCTCTCCCATAAGGGACCACAAGTTATGATTACATACCTCGTTTTCTGCAAAATTGGCAGTATGCACCCAGGTATTTTGTGTCCAGGGTCATTAATCATGGCTGCAGGTTTAAAGAGACGTGCATTCTCTTCTTCCCAACATAAAATACTTTAGGTGTGACTTCCTAAGCACTGCTGCTACACAGAGTGTGTGTGTGTGTGTGTGTGCGTGCGTGCGTGCGCACGCACGCACGCACACTTTCTCTTCCTCTCCAACACTGATAAAAAAATCTAAATTTCATACATGTTACTGTTTAGGCTTATAATCTCAAACCAGGGGTGTCACTGGGGGCGGGGTGGGGGCGGAGCGCCCCAGGTGTCACCCCAGGGACACCAAAATGACTTTCTATTTTATTTGTTACAGGTGTGCGAACACGCACCACTGGTAGAAATGGATTTTTCCCGATCCCCGTTGCAACTCGCGTGGGGATGGCATTTCCCAGGAGGCCTCCACAGTGTGTGGTCTGGTATGAGAGGAGCTCCATGGGGGTGACACCATGAGATCTTGCCCCAGGTGTCACCAACCCTAGTGACTCCCCAATCTCAAACTGAAACCAGGCTCTGTCGAGTTAGGGCTGCAGTCCTTTACACCAGCGGTTCTCAAACTGTGGGTCGCGACCCTCCATTGAGATCTGAGGAATTGTCACCGCCGCAAAATTGCCCAAAATTGCCCCTGCTGCACTTACCGGGGCTTGGGGGAGCTTCGGGGAGGCCTGCGTGACCCTCTGCAGGCCTCCCCAATCTTCGGATCGCTGCAAAACGGCCATCTTCGGGTACTTCTGTTTTTCGCGAAAACTGGAAGCGCCCGGAGATCGCCGTTTTGTGGCGATCCAAAGATTGGGGAGGCCTGCATAGGGTCACGCAGGCCTCCCTGAAGCGCCCCCAAGCCCCAGTAAATGCAGCAGGGACAGTTTCGGCGGCAGCGATCCCCTGGATTGCTGCTGCTGCTGGCTCCGCCCCTGCAAACATTCAAAGTTCTCCCCGCCTCACAGGGAGAACTTTGAGAACCGCTGCTTTACACACTTTCCTGGGAATAGAACCCTATGTAACACAAAGGGACTTCTTCGTAGATACGCAAAGAATTGTGCTGTAAAGGCTGCTTTTCGATGTAAAAGAAACAACCAGGGAAAAATATCTGACTGTTGACATCATGGAAGCATTATAAACATGACTCAAATCATGTATTGTATTTATTATTATGGGCTTTCTATGGAACCCAGAGATTAACAAATCACCCCAGCAGGAACTAGACTCCAACAGCATCCTGTATCTCACCAGGGTCATCCACTACCTGAATTGGGAGATCTGTTTTATGCCCTGAGCATCTTCTTGTCTCAAGTTGTGAATATTTATGGCTCTGCTAATCAAATAAGGCAGACATTTAATTTTCATCTTGGGGAAGAACATTGTTCTGCCTAGTACAGTAACTACTACCAGTATTTTTTTTGAAAATTCTAGATACTTATGAATTAATCCTATAGAGTTGGCCCTCGGTATCTGCAGGGGTTCCATTCCTGGAACCCCAGCAGATACTGAAATCTGCAGATTAAAAAGCAGTTGTTTACCTTTTTGCTGCAAACCACTGTGTGTTCTTCCTTATACAAGCTGAAATCACGTTCTGGAAGTCTCTTCTGGGTCGCGCAACTCCCCTCTCCCCAGTTCACCTCCCCAGTTGCATTCTGGAGCTATTTTGGGAGAGGGAGGCCCTTGCCTGTGGGTGAGGATCCCAGCACTGGGAACTGGGACGTCTGCAAGGGGTTCCAACAGACCCGGATCCTGTGGATGCCAGCCCTGCCTGATGGAAGAGGGCTGTGAGTGGCCAACTGGTGGGTCTTGGTCAGAGGAGGTTAGAGAGGCTAGGGAGCGTGCTCGGATCCCAGCTAAATTCCCTGGTAGGCAGGAGGCTTTCTCACCCCTCTGGTCTCGGGTCAGGCTCAGCGCCAGCGCTTCCCCCATGGCCCTTTTATGCTGGTTGCCGGGGCTGTGCCGGCGGGCTGGGTCCTGCAGGGCATCTCTACTACCAAGGGGCGACTCCTGCCCTGACTCATGGGCACCTGGGGTCGGATCCTGTGAGGACTCGCAGGTCCAGCAGGCTGGGTCTTGCCCGGACTTACGGTCTTGAGGGGTCGGGTTCTGCGGGGTTCACGGGCCGGTGGGTCTGGGTCTGGACGGGGCTTACACATGGACATGGTAAGCAGCAACACTGAGAGGGGCCAGGCCTGACCTTGGACTGGAACACCAGGTGCGGCCCACTATCATAGTACAGGACAATAACATTGGAGAGCCTAGGGGTCGAGCTGAGTTGTTGAAGGAAGAGACTTGTGTTGGTAGCAGGCACAGAAGTATATCCATTACAGCCTGTTTGACACTAAACTTCACTAAAGTCTACCATGCTACTTGCCAAAGCAATGAATACATTTTCAGAGGACATTTCTGGGCACGGTTCAGAGTGCTGGTGCTTACAAGCCCTACCTATAAAAGTCCCTCCCAGTTGAGTTAAGGTCTATGCTTTCCCTGTCAGCCTTCCGGTGTGGGCTGAAAACATTTCTATTCTATTTTGTCTTGCCACCTTAGCTCTGTTTTTGCTTTGCTGTACTGTCTGCTATTATTGGTTGCTTATTGGCTTGTTATACTTCTGTGGTAGTTTAGGGTCTTACCGGTAGTTGTTTTAGTGTTGCTGCTTTTCCGGCCTTCTTTTTATTTTGTATTGGTTGCTGGTTTACCTTATTGTATATTGCACTGTAATTTTATGATTTATTGTAAGCTGCCTTGGGCACCCTGGTAGCGGGGGGAAAGGCAAGATATACTGTATTGGTCTGAGTATAAGACTCACTTTTTTCTCCTAATTTAAGTTTTTAAACTAGGGGTGCGTCTTATAATCAGGCTGTTGCAATTTAATGCCAGTGATTTAATTAAATTTTTTTAATAGCACCAAACTTTAAGGGTGCGTCTTATAATCAGGTGCGTCTTATACTCGGGACAATACGGTAAGTATTTTAAACAAATGATGGCCAACTTACTGTGCTGGTATGGTATCCATAAAGCATCCCTCAAGAGATGTTTACAGCTTTCTCTTGAAAACCTTCAAAAAAAGAAGTTTTTCTACCTGCCCTAAGTGCCTTGCTCCATTGCCAAAGTGCTCCTACAGAGTTGTTGAAAGTGGTCTTTGCAAGGGTAAGGGTTACAGAGTCTGCCACTTGGATTTCCAGAGAGCTTCAGCTTTCAGGATTTGCAGGATGTGTTATAAGGGAGTCTACTCAGCTTTTTGTCAAGCAGTGCTGAAAATAGTAAAGAGGGAGGGCAGATGGATGAATCTTCAATAGCAGCTGGGCTATTTCTTTATAGCCAGAAGAAATAGTGGAACAGCTTAGCACAAGTGAAGTCGTCAGACTCGCTTGGCTGCCATTGATTTCTGATAGAATTAGGTTCCCAAATGGTGCTTTTGTGGCGTTAAAGGCACTTAAGATTATAGGAGGATTCTGTCTTCCTATAAACATTCATGCTGTGTTTCTCAAACTTTTGATACCTGGGGCACAATTTTTTTTCCAGGATTAAAATGAGAGACACGCCTCACTCTTATACCAAAAAAAGGCATTCTTTAAAAAAATATACCGTATTGTCCCGAGTATAAGATGCACCTGATTATAAGACGCACCCTTAAAGTTTGGTGCTATTAAAAAAAATTAATTAAACCACTGGCATTAAATTGCAACAGCCTGATTATAAGACGCACCCCTAGTTTAAAAACTTAAATTAGGAGAAAAAAGTGAGTTTTATACTCAGACCAATACGGTATATCAATTTTTAGAACAATTAGTAGGCAGCCTCCTTGAGTGTGTGATAGCCCAAGTTAATTTTTCCCCTGTGGTATCTCCTCTTTTTCCCAGCCGGTCAGGATGGGACCATGCTATGTGGTCAAGTGATGACGACAGTGTATCTCAGCTGGGGCGGCCCAGGCGAAGCCACTGCCTGAAATGGTGACTGATCCGCTGCTGCCCCAACTTCCACCATCCTTCACTGCCAGTGTGTATGTGCATATGCGCCAGCACTCCCTCTGCGCACCAGTCAGCCTCACACCAGGCAGCACGCACACATGTGTTTGCGCGCACGCACACATGCACGCACTGCAAGCATTCATCTTCTTCTCTTCCACTGCCACGTCTTTGCACCTTCTTGTAAAGTACCAGGCCAAGAGGATCCTGTTCTTTCCTCCCCACCCTGCAAATTTACAAGAAGTGGCAGGCAGGGCTGCTGAGAGCTGGGATTGGGCCCGGGGCAAGACGGCTGACTGGCTCCCCCTTGCTAAACTTTCCTATGAAATGACAAACCAGATGTTACTATATTTTTCAAGCAAGTTTTTAATTGATAGTTTTACCTTCGCATGAGCAAGAATTCTGTGAATGATCTGGGTGACCTACTACTGGGGCCTCGTAGTTCTGGTCTGAAGGAGTAAGTTTCACTTTCCCAGGTTTGAATTGTACTGGTGGCAAGGGGGAAAGGCAGCAGCCCCTTTCCTGATAACTCAGGAGTGGTGGTGGAGCTGGAAGAGGAGGTAAGTGGCAGCAACTCTGAGTGGAAGGTGGCTGGTGAGCACAGGTTGTGGGACCCTCCCCCCCCCCCGCCAGGTTTCTCCTCCAGCCTGTCACATAAAGTTGCTATTTAAGTTGTCCTCATGGCTGGGCTTCTCAGGATCTATGAATTTTGGCCTGTGACTATCCATGACCATGAATGAGCTAGGACTGTGGTTTGTTCTAGAGAAGGGTTTACTTACCCAAGACCCAGGAAATAATTGATATGAATCATTTAGGAAAATAAATCTCCGAGTCCCATCAGTAAAGGCTCCCCTCTTCAGCAGAAGGGCAGGAAGGCTCTGGCGTGTATGCTTCCCCTTCGTTTTCTTAGCTCTGGCTGCACATAAGAACATAAGAAGAGCCCTGCTGGATCAGGCCAAAGGCCCATCTAGTCCAGCTTCCTGTATCACACAGTGGCCCCACCAGATGCCTCAGGGAACACACAAGACAACAAGATACCTGTATCCTGTCTCCACTCCCTTGCACCTGGCACAAAGAAAACCTACTCCTACAACCAGGAGGTTGCTTATCCCCATCATGGCGTGTAAGCTGTGATGGACGTTTCCTCCATAAATCTGCCCAATCCCCTTTTAAAGGCATCTAGGCCAGGTGCCATCACCACCTCCTGTGGCAAGGAGTTCCACAAACCAATTACAGTAGAATCATTGGCCAGCAGGAAGATGTAAACCTCCAACAGGGGCCAAATGGAGAATTTACCAAGTTAAAAAAAATGCCTCATGTGGTTTGACAGAAGAGTTGTTCACATGTTGGTATACTGGTACAATCACTGTTAGTCTGTACCTGGCTAAAGTTATTCAAACAATCCATTCAAACAATCCATTCAATGTAAGTATAATCTGTGGACAGGGATTGTTGATCTGTAAAAATGAAGCCAGGTATGATTATTCACATGGAAATGTGTGCCTGAGTGCAGACATTCTGTACCTGGGTACAACGTGAACTGCCCAGGGACATCTTGACAGCAATAATATTCTGTGTTTTCCAATGCCATCAAAGTGCTCTCCTAATTTTCCAGAGAAATTCCTTTTGGGAACTAAAACTGTGAGAAAGAAAGGAGATGTAAAGACTGTTCTGTGTCCCATTGTGCTCCTAACACTTTCTTGGTCTTCAGTCTCATCAGTATGGCAAAGCTTCTTCATTTGGGCAGTCTGATTCATAAACCAATTGAAGCAACTTTTGATGAAGCTCATTAAGCTGGTCTAAAATGGGTTTAGGCCAAGTACCCTTGTTTACCAAGTTTGAGGCTTATAATTGGTCATTAGTGTTCTTGCTCAGTAGTGGCGTGCTATCAATAATAATAGTAATAATAATAATAATAATAATATTATCAAGGGTGTTGTCTTTTCAACACAGCATTTAAATAGCAATTCTTCTGAACACAGTTGCTTTAACTGTTTGTCTTTGTGTAGCATGCTATAGTTCTTGATGCACTAAGTGAGAGAGTTGTGCCTACATTCTCTCTTCACCTGCTAGTTCCTTTGTCTAGGATCCAGAGTCATGAGGCCTTTAAATTAGGTCCAGAAGCTTCTTTTTTACCTCCCTGCACTGTGTCGTCCCTGTTAGGATCTTGACAACTTTAATCATAACCCTCCCAAATTTGACAGAGAAGAACATTATTTCTAATCTATTGAAGAAATTGCTTTGATAATAAAATGATATCCCCAGAGAGATTTCCAGGTGAAAGGGGAATTTTGGGTGAAATATGTCTGAGGTGCAGTGGAGTAATTTATTCCACCTGATTTGATTTGAAGTTAGAGTGAATGCCCCCCTGTAAAGAAAACATCTTTGTATGATACACACAATTTGAAAACATCTTCCTAGAATAAGTTTTCACACATTCAGTGAAGGATGTAGGAGGCTATTTTCCAAAACTGTCTTGGGGTGCTTTGAACATTAATGTTATACTAAATTTGGATCTGTGTGGTCTTCCCACGGCATCCACAGTGCAAGAATCTTTGACTCTGTTCTCCTGTGCCACCCACAGGGAGTGGGTCTGACTGCCAATTTCCACAGGCAATAGAATCATGTGCTGTTATTTTTACTGGATCATGCCATTCAGATGTCAACTGGAGGCCAGTGGATTTGAATGCTCCCCCACATTAACCCTCCCAGAACACAGAAAGCTAGTACGTCAGGAGAAAAGTCTATCCCGAAACCCTGTCTGTTTTTTTGCTAGTATCCTTTCTGTAGGGTGCTTGTGTTGTTTTGTTTTCTCCAGTTACTAATTCACCAGCAGTTTTACAGTAATTTGGCATAACCCAGGAAAAACTGTGTCTTCATTTTGCAGTAGATGTAGACCAGTTTTCAACATGTTTAATACGGTACATAGTCACTGAATATTGTTCTGCACCTTCTACTAAACAAATAAGCCTTTGTCCCACTGCTTTCTTTCATTCTGTCTCAGTAGCATTGCTGGCCTGCCTGAAAGGGGGGGGGATGATGCCTTTCACGTCATCGCCCCCACCACCTGCACTCCCGGAAGGCTTAATTTAAAGCCTTCTAGGACCCAGGGCAGGTGGGAGGGCCAGAAAAACACACCATTTTCAGTGTGATAATGCTCCGTGGCTGCAAATGCAGCCCTCTGGCTGCAAAAAAGCAGCCGTGGAGCACAAAACTCCCGCCATGGTTCTTCCTCACTAGAAGACCTCAGCTGTCACCTGGGGGCATTGCATCCCGCCGCCCCCCCCGGCCCTGCTACGCCTCTGCTCTGTCTCAGTCAAGGTGAAATAATCTGTGAACTATTTATCATAGCAGAACAGGTTGAATTGGGTGGTTCTTCTGCTAGGAGCCATGTCGACCTGCCCTAAATCCATTCTTGCACCTCTTTTCAATTGTTTCAGGTTTCTTCTACTTTTAAAAAAGATGGATGCCTCTGTTAGTGTAGCAGCTAGCAAAAGTCTGAATGATGTGGTCATTTTTACAGTGTGAAGCAGAGACGTAACCACGGTGGAGCGCGTGGTTCACTTGAACCAGACGCTTGGGCGGGAGGGCGGGGCAGTCACCGGCGTTGTGTCGGCCCTCCCTCCCTCCCTGGAGCCCGTTATGCTCCGAAATGAGCGGACAACGGGCAGGGGGCGCATCGACGTGACGTGACGCGACGCAGGCCCCGCCCCCACGCGCCAGGCGCCGGGAGGGCGCCTGACATTTCTGGTGTGAAGCAATTATGAGTTGACTTTTGGCATGCTGACTGGACTCGTGAATGTTCCTCCAACATGTTTCCAACACATACACAATTGTGACTCTCCATCTTTAGGTCCAACTCTCATTTCAAAGCTTTCTGTGAATGTGCCCAGCAACGATCTCAACAAGGATAACAGATGTCCTTTCAGCAACCATAAAAGCAGCTGCGGTCCCAAAAGAGTCAAGCTTGTGATGGCCTCATTATGTAACCATAGTCTAAAAATGGTGATGTGAATGTTCCCAACTTGAGCATCGCCGAAGCCTCTAAGCTTTGCAACAATACAAAGCTAAACGATGGAGTTTTCCTTTGGGAACAGATGTCCATGTCAGGGATGGCCAGGTTGGGCACCAGCTGAGGGCCCATGTCCATCAGAGAGCTCACCTAGCTGGGTCAACCCTCTGAACTCCCAGTATTGGTCAGCTTCCAAAGCTGCTCTTTTTCACTGATGGGGAGAGTGGTGGCACCCAGGGCCTGCTGCCTATATGCTTGGGAGGTGCAGCACTTTGCCCTCCAGCAACCTGGTATTCGCCTTGGTACCTGCCCATCACCTGCTTCTCCTCTTCTCATTTGCACATCTATTTGCATTTGCTCCTTTCTTATGCCTGATGCAACTGGGATAGGCTTGCAGGAAATGCTGGGATGGCTGTAAACAGTTTCTGCTGTGTACATGGACCAGAAGTAGCAGTCTAGTGCTGTCCGTGCTACCACTCCCAGCCTTAAACAAGCAGGGAGCCAGCAGTGCACTGTGGTGAGAAGGGGCCTCTGTCATAGCACTGCAGTACTGTTTTCTCTGTGTTGAAGAGCAGGTGCGTGGAAGGGGCAGGAACAGGTACCATTTGCCACTTGACTGGTTGCGTGCAAACTGTTATTGCTCATCTTCAGTGACTAGGCTGCAAGTGGCAAATTTACATTTTTTTTAAAAAAATCTGCTTTTTAGTCACTCAAAAGCATCTGACAACAACATTAAAAGCGATTTAAAAGAAGAGCAGTGAAAAACCAGCAATCCAAAGCTAGCAACATTAAAATAGCAACAAGCAGGAAAGAGCAAAACCGAAAGGCTTATTGTCGGTTATGAACAGAAATTAAAAATACGCAGATCAGTTTAGCTCAGAAGCTTTCTGGAAAATTCAGGTGATGTCTGAAGAAGTGCAGCGTGGGAACTCAGTGAGCATTTCACAGCATTGGCACCACTACTGTAAAGACCCTGCACATGGCAGATTGCCATTGCATCTCACTCAGCAGAAGCACCTGGGGCAGTGCTTTTGATATTGAACAGAGTATACAAGGTGAAATACAGTATACAGGGGAAGATGATCCTTAAGGTGCCTTGGTTTCAGGCCATTTAAGGCTTTAAAGGTTAAAACCAACACCTTGAACTGGGCCCAGAAACAAGCAGGTTCCAACTGAATAGTCCTAGAATAATGTGCTACAAGTGATTATTGCTCAGTGTGTTTTTCATGGCTACTTCACATGGAAGATTTTCCATGCATGTAGGAAGAAGCCTGCAACCCATGTGTAGACTGTCACGTTCCAACATTGTTCACACATCTGTTTTGCTTTGTGCACAACACACACCCAAATAGCACATACGTGGTTGTCACACACAAACTAGCGTGTGTATGGTTTACATATTTTTTCCCCTATATGGAAAAATCTTTCCTGACTGTATAGGAAATCATGCTGGAACCAAACTATGAGCGCATTAAGTACAATAAAAGTGACAAAACACTGTTAACCAGAACACCCCAAGATTCTCTTTTTTGTCAGTGAAGGCATTTCCGTACCATGTCTAAAACAGCTTAACCTTCTCTGCTCCAGTACTTAGATCATAAAAAGGTGAGGAGGATATTTTTATGGTTCTTATTCCATTGCAGCTAAACATTCCTGGTTTTGTTTTTTTCTTTGGGTTCTTTTGTGCATGTGCGTGTTTAATAGAGCAAAGACCTTGATGAATCAAAGCAAGTTGGTCGGCGTTGGTGAATCAAAGCAAGTTAAAACATAAAACATTACTACATCTTCTGCAGGGGAACTGAGACAACTTCTACTATCATTAATTATAGTCTCACCCCACCCCCCCATGATGGGTGATAGCCATAAAAAATCCCGCTCTCTGCCAGATGCTGAGAACCTTCTGAAACCGTAACGCCCCCACTTCTCGCAAATGTCTGTGGAACTTGGTAATTTCATTTCACACATGTTTCTCGGCATTTAATCCTTGAGCCATCTAACCGCACGCTGGAGGGTCTCTCTTCCAGTTGTCTCACACAACGCTTTGCACGAGCCCATCTCTTTTTGCTTTGCTGGTATAAATGTGCGTGCTACATCTGAACCAGTGGCGGGCAGCCCCTGTTTGTGGCAAGCCCCCAAGTCAGCAAGATAAAAAGAGATCTGCTTAGCACTGCAAGGGCTTTGAAGTAAATCCAAGGGGATCTCATATTGCAAATTCTAGGTGATGCTTCCAGTGCTTGAGGAAATAGCACAGCTGGCATCTTGAACAATTCCATATCTAAACAAGTATTTGAATTGCTATTGTATATCAAGCATAGGCTATTTATGTTGTTTCCAGCCTAAGATCCTTGAGTATGGGAAGGGGGAGGAAGAAGACGACAGATTGTTGCATATCTCTGGAATTGAGCTTAGGATAACATTTTGTTTGGCATGTGTGCAGAGAAAAAGGAGACAGGGCAGGCCAGGTTATTCCATCTGGTACTTACGCATGTGGCACAAAGGTACACTCCGATGTAATGGTGTTGGTCTGTATGGCCTGGTATGAAAGAGGGACAATGCAAAGAATGTGCTTTTCTAGACTACAGATGACCCGGTGACTCATACTGTACAGTGTTATTAAATGCTGCAAGGAGAAGGTTTTTGTTCTGACATTCAGAAAGCAAGACTCAATTTGATGCAGGGATGACCTTGATGTAGCCGTCCCTGGAAAAGCAGATAATTCATATGCAGATATTTGTTCTCTCAGTACTACTATGCGCGACTGACATGGCTGGCTAATGGTAGCTCAGCATTGTTCAAACTCCCTCCCACGGCACTGCCTGATTGAGTGTATTGTTGGTCTACGATACTCAATAAATTCAATTGGTGACTTGGGCAGCTATTGGATTCCCATGTTCCCCCCCCCCCCGATGGAAATTATTTAATTGAAATGCTGAGGTACGCTGGCATTCTTGTTGACTTGCAGTATGACCACATTAAAGATTAAAACCAACATCCGGTATAATGATTCTGTAGTTCCTCTTGCAAGATCATTGTGAATGAAATAGCTAAAGATACAAACTTCTCCCGATCTCTGTCTTTGTACTGTGTTCACACTGTCAAAAGACTTGACCTGACTCACTAAGGTGACATGAAAGAAAAGGGCAGGCACCATAAGAATCACATCCACACCAATCCTAGATTAAGAACCTTGGACTTGCCTTCAATTGATGCTTTATTTATATGTTCATGGCATGAATTAACATGCAGAAACTGCTTCCTGTTAACATTCAGAGCCTCTCTAGCACCGAGGCTGCTTGCTAGAATCATTCAGGCTCTGTGCTGTAAGCAGCACACTGCTGCTTATAGCATTCTATTTAAGCAAGACCCACACTTGCTTGGTGCCAGCACTAAAGAAATAAAGGTAAGGGGCGTGGGGGTGGCATTCATCCCTATCTGTGGTTTTCAAGTATCCACGGGGGTGGCGGTGGAACATATCCCCTGCGGATATGGGGGCCCCCCTGTATGCTAAAACAAAAGAAACTGTCCCTCTACAAATGTGGAGTTCTTGACTTGCCTGTCTTTATCCCAGGAAGGACTGCTTATCCTAAGAGATCATGCAAGCTCTAGCAGGGTTGTTCGGTTTGGTGAATGGAGCTTTCAGTTCCTTAGAGAAAGTGAATGGCACACGAAGGATAGCTATCTGGTGTGGCTGGAATACCCTGAAGTTTTTGTAAATAGAAGTTGTCCAAGAGTAACAAACCTGAAATAACAATCCCAGCATAATGGGCCATGATGAATGAGGAGAAATGGGCCAGTCCTTTACTTCATTTCTTCCCAGCATTGATTTCAGTCACCTTTAGAACTCACCAAAGAGTCTCTTGTTTCTCAAAAATCAGTCATTGAGGATGATTGGGGGGGGGGGGGGAGAGAGAGATTTGGATTGGATTCAGTGACAAACGGGTGGATGGGTTAAACCCTTGCTCCTGCACCATTTCCACAACTTATATTGCTACCCCAAAGCCACTATTAGCCACATAGGAGAAAAAGCAATAGATGGTGTGTAATCAGAGGCGTTTCTACAGTAGGGGCGGTACCGTAAGTTGCACCCCGTCCTAGTCTCCGTTTACAAACTGGGAGGCCCCGTCCCCTTGACGTCAGAGCCATTCCGCGCAGCGAAGGCGATGGGCAGGTATACACAGTATACATGTATACTGCATGTATACACAGAGAAAATACCACACCTATTCAGCACCCTACAGAACTCCCACGTAATGTCTAGTTTGACTTTGAAGCCTCGGATCTGCCGAAGGTGCTTTTCAGCAGTTTAGTCAAAAAGACTGACAGGGATGTTCAAAAGAACACTTTAATGTAACCCACTAACAATTACGTCTTTTGTTTATGCTTCCTGGGAGGAACTGCGGTCCAAGGTGATGCGTGGTTTATATTTTTAAGTCTTAAAATGATAGCTGATACTTAGAAGTGCTAAGTGCACTTTGATATGTAAAAGGGAAGGGTGCAGCAAGTTCACAAGAGCTGAAGTGCTGTTGACATAGAAGGAGTTAAAGTGTATTTGATAGACAGTGGACAGAGTGGAATTGATTTAAAGGGCCTGAGTGTAATTATGCAAAGGTTACAGTGTTAGAGCCAAGGAATAACGCTTTCGCTTTCGGAGGAAAGTTAAATGAAGGAGTTCTGTGGGGGATTAAAGAGGTGTTGTGGGTTGAGAAAAATAACTGAAGAGTAATACAGTGGTGTGTGTGTGTGTGTGTGTGTGTGTGTGTGTGTGTGTGTGTGTGTGTGTGAGAAGATGACAGTACAGTGCCTAAGCAAGATGGAAACTAGAGGCTCAAAAAAGAGAAACCTGGTAGATAATCTGGAGATAAAAGAAATGAAACTGGAAGGCCTTAAAGCTATTCTAGATATTAGACACATATAACACCTGTCAGAGAATGACCTTCACTAAGAAGAGATATTTTGGAAAAGGTGGCAAAACAGACAAATTACTGGCCTATCAAAGAAGGAAAGAAAATGGTAAAAGAAAAAAAGACAATATCTCAAAGAAAGAAGCATAGAAAACATACCCCTAATATTTGAATTTGAAAAGTATTGTAAGAAATATACAACAAAAAAGGGATTTGGGAGAAATTATGGAATGCGTAATTCCCCACCATTCCTATAAATGTATAATTAAGATAAACAGTTTTTAGGAAAAAAAAATAATAGTAGTGGAAGACCTATGAGAAGTAAAAAGACATTTTAAAGCTCTTGGCCCAGACAGAATGACAGCTATGTATGATGATGAGATATCTAAGAAAGTGCTTGCCAAGCCATTAACTGATGTAATAAATGAGTGTTTGCATACTGGAAACATCCCAGAATTCTGGAGGGAAGCCAGAAGTCTAGTATTACCAAAACCAAATAAGGATCTATCAATCGTTTCCTCTTACAGGCCTATGTCACTATTGAATAATGATTACAAAGTATTTACTACAATGTTGACAACAAGACGAAACCCTAATTACAAACATAAAGATAGGGTCCACAAGGTTTGACTCGCCTTGGGGGCCAATCAAAATTTTGTGGTTGTTAGGACCATGCTCCGAGTCCTCCTCCAACTGGCGGGGTCTTGTCAGTCTGGGCCCCTGTGCTATGCCCTTAAAATGCAATGTGGTCAGGGAGCTGGGAAGGTGGGTGGGGGATTCAGTGTAATGTGAAATTAAGCCTTCACCCCAAGCTGGAGAGGGTGGGGACGGGTGGAAGCTTACTTTGGCTCTTCGCTTGCTTGGTGCTCTGAGTGCCCAGCAAGCAAAGAGCTGAGAAGCCCTTGCCAACTTGGAGCTGATGAGGAGAGACAGAAACATGTTAACTTCCTGCCTCATTTCTCCTGCTGGGTGCTTTGAGTGCCTACCACAGTAGTAAGTCGTAGTGGTAAGTCCAAATGTTTTAGCCTTTGCTCTCCAGACCACAAGGCAAGTCCATGTATTTCCATCTCTCCCCTTCAGCTTGGAGGAAGAAGTTTGTTTTGGCTTTGCACTTCACCCAGCATGCACTGAGCCAACCCTAACCCAGGGCTTCTGCCCAATTTTGGAGAGGGAGGGGGGGGATCATCTTCGCCCCTGCAGCTCCGTGGTTTAGAGGTAAACCTCTGATTCATCAAACTTGCCAGAGACTGGCTTATTATTCACGGTGGCATGCATGGCAAGCAAAATTCTAGAGTCCAGGCATGGTTCTTATTCAGACAAAAACTGCATGACAATATTAGAAAAAGTATTAATCTTATGAGTCAGATACCATATAATATGTGCAATATAAAAATGTGAAAAAACTAAGATAAATGCTGAAAAAGGTATTTTGACAAGGTAGAACGCTTTTGTTGAATGGAATCCAAGGTGCTTTTAATTTGGGTTCATTCTTCAAAAGCGGGATAAAAGCTATATATGTGTCCAGTCTGAAGCAAGATTAATGGTTACCTTTCTAACCGTTTCACTTGTCCAAAGTGATTAGATAAGGCTGCAGATTTGCCTCATTGTTTCTTATTTTATCTAGAATTATTAGCAAACAAAATATCTGATCTGGTTTTTCATTTCCCAGCTTGTTAGCTAGCCGTGGGTTGAAAAAACAGTTTGCTAAGTTTGGATGAAACATGCAGCTGCTGCAGGTTGTTACACACTGCTGTGAGCAAAGGGGAGGAGGGAGCATGTGAGCCTGGGCCTCCTGCTGGCCTGTTGTGTCTGAGCTAGACTATGGAGTTACCGCAACTTTTTTCCTTTATGTTCAACCCTGAGGTAAAACTACATTAAGTTAATGTTTCAGTGGTACATCGCTCGCGACAAATAGTAGTTAATTGAAGCAGATTAATGCAATCACTGGGTGAATTGTATGTCTTGATCTTTTACTATTTTTTCTTAAGTAAACAAAAAACAACAAAGCACAGAGACTGATATAGTGCAATCCAATGCATGTCTACTCAGAAGTAAGCCCATTGAGTTCAGTGGGACTTATTTCCAAGCCAATTGTATAGCAGTGGTTCTCAAAGTGGTGGGTTGCGACCCACCATTGGAACCAAAAGCTGCCCCCTTAAGGGGACGGGGACACCATGGTGGTGGCGGCGATCCTGGGGATTGATGCCGGCGCCGAGGAAAAAAAAGTTTTAAAATATGATTTGTGCACTTACTGGGTCCTGGAGGCCTCCAGAGGGTTCAGGGAAGCCGGCTCTACCCTCTGTAGGTTCCCCAAACTTCAGATCACTGCTCTGTGGCGATTCACGACCACTTCCGGTTTTCATGTACAAAACCCACTACTTTAGTTTTCGCAAAAAATGGAACTGGTCATAAATTGCCACAGAGTGGCGCTCTGAAGCTCGGGGGGTTCTGTGGTGGGTAGCGCAAGCCTCCCTGAACCTTCCAGAGGGCTTCAGGACCCCTGGTAAGTGCACAAATCACCTTTGTTTCCCAGGGATTGCCACCGCTGTCCCCGCCCCCTCAAGCACTCACAGGGAGAACTTTGAGAACCACTGTCGTATAGGATTGCAGCCTTAATAACATATACGATTACTGCAAAATATGAGAGAGAAAAAAAATCCCAATAGTACTGAATGGGAATATAATCTATTTGACTATGTCGCAATGGCCAGGCTGATTAATTACATAAAGAGTGAAAGATGGAACACAGAAAATGAACTATTGTTTTCCAGTGGTTACCTGTTATTAATCATTGGAACAGGAGGATCACAGGTGCAATGTGTATTCTGTTAAGCGCATTCTGAAGTGCTTCGTCACGCTGCATGTCCCCATTCCATACGGTTAGCAAATTAATAAACATATAGTAGAACTTATCCACCTGTTATTTAATTTAACCAGATTTTCATCCTTTCCCTTGTTGCAAGGTTTTGAGCCTACAGTACACATGAACGCAAATTGGTAAACGTGGATAGCTTGAATAGACACACACACACACATGCGCACGCATGCTCTCATACATCCTTGGTTGTTGTACTATCATTATAAGGTAGAGTAGGGACTGTTGATAGAAGTTGCCTACTCAAGAAAAAAGAGCTATTGTTGCAAAGGGTCTCTACAAACAGTGAATACCTAGGAAACATTTTTTCATTATAGAACTGCGACAAGGAAATACTTTGACACTGGTGGTGGTGGTGGTGGGGAAATTAGCAATAATTTTGACAAATTATTTCCAGAACACCTTGGTGTACAGTATATGTAATAATTTACAGCTGTTGGGCTACTGGGACTTGGATAATTATTGGAGGTGTGGGAGCTCAAACGTGGGTTGTCAGGAGAGTAGGTGATGGCGTTCTGCTCCAGCAACACAAAAGTAAGCAGTCCTTCCATCCTTGTATTGGTTCAGTGGTGGAGTTTCTATGCTGGCCTGATGGGCTTTTCACAACATTGCATGTTGATGGTATAAATACTGGGAGTATTGTTTTAACTCATGTGAACATGAGTTTGCTTGAGCATCCTGAAATGTGGGGTAGAAATTTTTTTCATCAGTAAATAATACATTGCATTGACAGCTCCAACTTGTGGTCTTTGGAGTCTTTCCTTCCGGTTCACATTTTTTGGCCATTCATGTCCTCACTTGGCTGAGACTGAAGGAGGTGGACACAAGCCTTAGTTAGGTGGGGTATCAGGATTGTGTGCCTTAAGCTAGAAAGGATGGGTGGCATGTGGTTGTTTGCGTAAAGTGTATGAAAAGCCGAGGTGGGTGGGTAGGTGGATCTGAGCAGGCATGTAGTCCTTGCAACCCACAAACTGGGTGTTTCATAAGGTTCTTGTCTGGTCCAAGAAGGTTGGCACACTCTGATTAATTACGAGCTCACGGTGTAATTCGCATTTTTCAGTAAAATGATCCTGAGCAGGCTTGAAACAAATCTCGCCCGTGAGCAAGCGACAGTATATCATTTCATGCAAGTTGTTTCATTCCTCCTATAGAATACTTTGGTCTGTTTCTGAATGAGGAAAACCCATCAGTCCCCTAGACTGGCAACACGCAGAGGCACCCTATTCTGCTTGCCAAGTAAACTTTGGTTGCTCCCAGTCATGACTGATGTGCGACTTTCAGCGTAACCGATACACATAATGAGAAATAGCGAGAAAAATTGGACAAGCACGGAAGGACCTCGCCTTTTTATTTTGTATTTATGAATTATTAAAGAGCAGTGGGATAGAGATTAACTTCCTTTGTTCAATATTTATTACAGTTTCATTTCCCTGGAAGTGGAAGCACTATGCGTTTTGATAGATAGGTTCTGCATTTGCATGATGGTTAACCCAAATATCAACTTATCCTTGGCTGAAAAACTGATTTGTAATTTCTTATACCGTTTGCCACTTTTTGGATGTGATGTGTTGATACAGTAGGGTCATCCGTACCTGCATCCCTCCTTCCCCATGCTTATTTTTTTTATTTGAATGAGAATTGTCATTGGAGCAATGTGGAACTTGGACATTTGTCCCACCTCCAGATTGTGAATCAAAGAACAAAACTCCAGAAAGCATCCTGACTCTAAGGACCCTTTCTTTTTTCCGATTGAGTTGGAAAGTTTCCACATCCCTGGGATATGTTCCTCCAGAATGGGTGGATAAACACCAGCTATATTTTTTTTCTGGTTGTAAAAGTCACAATCCAGTAGGTGGTGGGATGGTTCTTCATTGTTCTGTGTGTTTCCCTGCTGCAGCAAACCACTGGAATTGGAGCCTGATAGTGGATCTGATCACAATCTTGGTGCTTAGTGGAGATTTTTCCCAGCTGGCTACCATCCTTGCAACAAAGGCAGAAAATATTGAACATGTCTAATGGCCTGAGCGTATGATAGATGTTCAGCTGCTGGAGTGCCTAGGATCCTGATTAAGCAGCAGTGCTACAAAACCCCTAGCTTTGATTTTGCACCTGGAGCCACTGCTGGAGCAGCAGTTAGTGCAGTAATACAGATTGCACTGTACAGTATTAGACTGGCAGAGGTGTGGAGGCCAGTCTGACCTCACAGAGAACTATTCCAGGAGCCTCTTGGCACTTCTGGAGTGGCAACATTAGACGGTAATTCATCTTCGCAACCTGTTGTGAGCATCGCTCTGTCTCCCAAACCATTGTGCCTGCAGCAGAATGAGCAAGAGAGTAAATGCACACTTGTTCCTTGGCTGCTGCACCATTTAAGTGCTGCATTTTGCCTTTTGATAGTTGCAAACCTACCTTTAATCAGCAGGTAGAGAGGAATTAAGATAAGTGAGAATATATCAAGTGGTGATTTTGTTCTTTGCCTGCATACCCCAATAAGACATGATGATGAGACAAGGATTACACTGTAACTGGGCCTCAACTTTATTATCAATCCAATATCCTGCAATGGGAATTACCGGTACCAGTAACTGTCATCTTGTGACAGTTGCAACTTTTCACCTTTGACTAAGAAGTTCAGAGTTGCATAGTCTTTCCCCAACTGATCAGCCTTTGTGATTCACGCTGCACTCATTGCGTCAAGAGGGTCCCATCCAGCCTCTCTGAACTGAGCAGCCTTTGAGTGCAGCCACGTCTCTTGAACCCCCCACCATGCCCAACCATTCCATTCCTGCTTGAGTTTCCCCATGATATGGATCATAGTTAAGAAAACCCACCTGTGAAGTTCCACGCATGTCTTGCATTGTGCCCCATTTCACTACTCACAGGATTCAGGCCCTCCAACATCTCACCTGCCCCCACCAGCGCTGCCGTGTTGTAGTCCACTGAAACCTGTTCTTCCAGGTTGATGACTCCGTCCTCTGCACCTGCTTTTCCGGTAGTGCTCTGCTCTTTGTTTTTCTAAGGCCAACATCCTAGCAAAAAAGGAATTGAATGATTATAGCTTGAGTTGTCTTCTGCATACCCCTTGCCACAGGCCTGACCCTCCTTGATGACTCTCCCTGTCCCCTCTTTCGTTGGCCATCTCCTTGGCCAAAGAAAAGCCTTCAGTTGTTGTGCCCATCTTCTCCTCCTTGTCCAATGAGGAGAGCTGGGAGGGAGCTGTTTGGAGAGAGGTTTAGTTGCCTTCCCATCCCTCTTCTTGGTCTTCTCAAGCATCCCAGTGCTAACTATATTGTTAAGTGGGAAGGGGAGATGTGGAGCAACTCCAGGTGTTCTCATTGTATTTATTTGTAATTTATGTATTTATTGCTGCTACTCTTCGTATTCCCATATATACCCACCACTGCACATCAGACCCACCCTGGCCCTGTTGTCAGCCCCACCGCCATTGCAACAGTGAACAGAGGCCAAACCAATCACTCCTTCAAGTAGTACAAAGCCGCCATTCACCCGCTCCTCATCACTGCACCCTGTGCCAACACCTCTGCCCACATGCCCCCCACCTCCACTCACACACTCCTCCATCGCAACTTCGTGCCTCCATGCTCTTCCCTCACCGTTTCCTCCTCAGGTCCCTTGCTGCTGTGTCCTTGCAAATATCATGGGAGCAAAACTAATTTATCCTGGGACAGAGGCTGAAGAAAATGAAATACTGTGCACAAGCCCCAAGAAAAGGCAACCGTCTTTGTAGAAAAAAGGGCCTATGTCATTGAATAGACAAAGTTTAGCTTGCTGCTATCAGAGACTTGTGCAATGAGGTGTGTGTGTGCTTGGCTGCTGTGGCAGACCACTGCTAAGAGTTTCCACTGTGCTACTGAGACCTGTAAAGGCCTCTCACTGCTTAGAAGGCCTGTTTTGCTGAGAGTAATATAATATTCATGGGAGTCTTGAGGCGAAATCTCTGTGCATCATAATGAAAACATGCCAGTTAGTGTCAATTTGCGCCTGCCAATAAAACACAAAGAGAAAAGCATCTGTTCAGCTGAAGAAAGGACTAATGATAAACAAAATTGTTATCCTTGCCTTGAATAATTGAACAAGAACATCAGTGAATATTTCATTTTGATAATATTTAGTTAGCTGGAGCCCCAGCCTTCTTTCAAATGCAGGATAATCTGTACGAGGGGAAAAGAAACCTTCCTAAAAGAAAATAATTTTGTTATAGCCCTACCGTGGATTTTTATTAATTAGTTGTTAGCTAAAATTGGTTAATGAGCTGAGCTCAATTAAGAAGCACAGACATTGAAACTTGATGTGGCTAAATAATTACAGCTTTTGTCTACTAAGCCTGTAACTCCAGGTGACCCAATTATTATGAGAATTTGTGCACTCTCTTTCTATTTTTATAATTTGGCTCAAACCCCCCCCCCTTTAGTTAAAAGTCTTGGAGTGAGTGGTTGTTTGTTTATTTTGTTGTGATAACAGAATATAGAATCCAGGATGTCCTCTTTGTGAGATCATTCTTTGGTGCATGAGCATGTGCGCATACAAACATACATGTGTGCATTTACGACTATGTGCACCTGGCATTAATAACTGGAAATAATAAAATGGCAGGGAATCGCATAATATTTGGATAAACAAAGGGTAAATTGGGGGGGGTCTTTTTGGCAGAAATAACACATAAATTATACATTTGGCTGCATTTGAAGGGTTCAGCAGATTCGTCATTTTTGTAAGATCACAAATGTGGGAACTGCTAATCAAAAAGGTAGCACACGTGCTTTGAATGTGTAAAGTGTTGGGTTTAGCCCGTTACTTCAGGCTGAAAGAACTTGGGTAGCAGAGCTAGAAAAGAGATATTTATCTCAGATCCTAGTGAACCGTTCCTAGTTGCTTGGTCCACGCATAATGTCCAAGCCTTAGTTTGGACATAGTGACTGTCCGTTAGGTTTGTCTGCTCCCCCCCCCCCGGCATGCTCTACATCCCTCCTTTACTTCCTGGGTCAGTTAAACTATAGCTTGCTATTATGTTCGAATTGGCTGAATCATGGTTTGTTCAAGCCGTAATTTGCCTCCAAACAAGAATTAGAAAACTAGTTTGGTTTTTATAAGCAGTTGGTGGTGACTTCCAGTTTTGTTTTGGAGGCAGTAGTGTAGCTAGAGGGGAGGGGGTGGCACAGTAAGTGCTGCACGCCGCTACACAGTGGTGCAAAGTGGCTCCCCACTCGCCGTCAGAGTCGTTCTGGCAGCGAAGGTAATGCTGAATTGCTTCTCATAGTTATGGAGTGAGGCAAGGAACTATGCAGTCCCCTCATGCTCATAAGGGCTGGAAACTTAAATAGCTGAGATTTCACAGTTCTATAAATTCCAGATTCTGCACTTGTGCTGCTCAGTTGCCATATACAAAGCTAAAACGTAGCTTAGTCAATAATGACCGCATGTAGTCACAGTACTATGCTGTTTTCCCAAAAATAAGACCTACCCTGAAAATAAGACCTACCGTCATTTTTGCATGATTTTTGCTGGCACTCGTCAATATAAGTCCTCACCGAAAGTAAGACCTAGCTAGGATCATCAGCCAGGTGTGACCCCCCGCCCGGCACCCCCACGACCCCCCAGCACTTACTTTGACCGATTTAAGCTTTGTTCTTTCCCGAGGGTGCAAGGCTCTGCAAGGCCTGCACGTCCTGCACTTGAGTCGTCCACCATAGTGACAACATGCTAGAGAGGCTAGCAAAGCCTTCAAGGAGGCTGCAAACTTGCAGAGTCTCTCTAGCATGTCGTCTCCATGGTGGAGGACTCGAGTACAGACCGTGCAGGCCTTGCAGAGCCTTGCACCCTCGGGAAAGAATGAAGTTTTAATCGGTCAAAGTAAGTGCCTGGGGGGGTCGCGGGGTCACACCACAGGTTGGGAAAATAAGACCTCCCTGAAAATAAGACCTACTACATTTTTTGGAGCCAAAATTAATATAAGGGGGCATGGGTGGAGTTGCTGCTGCCGATATCCATCCCCTGCTCTCCCTGACACACTCCTGGTTGGCCCTGATCCCCACCCTGATCCTCTCCCTCCCTGCCCACTGCCCACCCCACTGCCAACATATCAGCGTGGGCGGTGACTGGGTGCTCCGGTGGCATGCACACGGTCACCAACCATCTGAGCTGGCAGCCCCATTGTGCATGCCATCACTGTGGCTGCTGCCCAGGCCTTCCATCGACAGAACATGAGTTCAGTCAGTGGAAGCCCCTCATAGGCCTGGGCCGTTAATAAGCCAAAGTGAGCTTTCAAGAATTGCAGCCTAAAGAAGAGATCTGTGACTAGAGAAAACTTGCATTCTCTCCCCAGCTGAAGTTGGTTAGTAAATGACATCTCCATCCCTACTTTGAATCTTTCTTAAGAGAGGAAGGAGGAGGACGTGAGGCAGCTTGGCAATCTGCCAGCGCAGATCCTTACCACGTTTCACAAACAACCCCTTCCTGAGACCCAAAATAATTTTTCTTCGGTGAGCAGAAGTGTCATTCTTCATATGTATGCTACTTTGAAGACAGGTGGAGAGCTAAAAAAAGTGTGAAGGGAGGGGCTGAAGAACAGTTTCAGATAATGACAGTAATTTGTTTATCTTCTTTGACAATCATTACACCTAATAAGCAGGTGGCTTCCTTTCAAGGATTTTGTGGTGAGAAAAAAAAAGACAGTACTGTATTAAATTTATTTTGCTTCCCCCTACTCGGATTGTGAAACTGAATGCCAAATAGGTAGGGAGTAAACTGCTTCGGTTGTCTATTAGCTAATATTTTGCATATAGTGTTTAATACCTGAGCAGCATCAAGTTGTTATTTCTGACACATGAAACTAAGCAGGCTGTGACATATAGCTGAAATGAACATTTGAGGAGTGGGAGTATGATGGGGATGTCACAGTCCATAATAACCCAGAGCACCCATCCTGTCTCCTTAGCAGCCTTGCAGCTGCGACGAAGGATTCAACCATGGTTTAAGTAAGTGCTTTGCAGATGTATCCACAAATATCTAGTGACAGAAAAACATAATTTTCGTTCCAGGCATTTCAGTGTCACTGTATACTTCTGACTTCCTATCATGGAACGCCCATTATGCTCTCTGCATTATATATCTGCCTGTCTCAATTCATTTTTCTCCTCTTTGAAACTTTTCAAGTCTTTCCACTTTATGTTTTTACAGAATAATCTTTTTCATTATCTCTCTCTCTATGCTCGCTTTGGTCCCACTGTATCTTCCATCTTTCGGGCAGTACCTGGAACAGAATACGACTCTCCAGGTCAGGCTGTACCAGTCGGCTCGTAAAATGGCATGACACTGTTCTAGTTACAATCAAGTAGGGTTTTCATCTCATTTTTTATAAAGTTTAGCACTATGTTTCAAGGAACATTTACTTCTTGTGCTAGTTTTAGAGTCCCATTGTTTTCTGAATGTTCCTAGACTATTCAGGACCCAGCAGAATACTCTTGCTGTCACTTGTGATCAAATTATTCCTCTCTTTTTCATTTTCCCAGACTGAATTAAATCTACCACCAAATTCTAAGTTAAGCTATTCAAGATCTTGGAGAAATCTTTCTCTGTTCTGCTACATAAGATAATTTAGCTTGACATACATGATGCGGGTTAAGTGTGTTTCTTCATACGTGTTAAAACAACTCTTTACTTTGGGTTGCGTGATAGGAGATAAATGAAGAAAGAGTCATGATGTAGACTTGAACGAAAAGTATATTTTGCAATGTCTCCTTGTCCAGTTCTGAATGCACGTGTGAATTTTGTGTGTTCACTACAGGAGTGGAAAACATGTGTGCGCGTGCGCGTGCGCACATTAACTGAGAAGCAGCCAGTATGGCTGCCACTGGGAGTGGGAGAGTAGGAGCAGCAGCGAGGAAGATGCTTAAGTCTTTCCTGTTTATCTTCTTAAAAATGCCCCCAGAAGCAGCTTTCCCATCCAGGAAAAGATCCCCATGAGTAGGAAAGCAGCTTGTGGGGGGGAGCTTGATTTTGAGTGGACAAATGTCAGAAAAGGAGCAGCCCATGCTTGCACACATGCACTGCTTCTAACACATACTGTACTTTGACCCCGAGTTCACACCTTCCAGTGGCGAGCATTAGTCATCACGTGATGAGTAGCCCACTGAAAAAGTCCTTGTTTGATGGCAACAATTTTCTTTTCTGTTTGTTTCTATAAGACATGCTGAGATTCAAGCTCACGTCGAAATCATCTCCTTTGCCTCCGCAAACTTAAAAAAAAAACATTCCTGCAATTCCAGATATTAAATTACTAGGATAACTCAGTGGTACTAGATTAATGGCTCAATCCTAATGAGCCGCTGTGCCGCTGGAACTTGTGTTTTGGCGGCGCAGCATGCTTTATGGCTGTCACAAAAGGCATGCCATACAGTGCGGCCGAACCACCGCCAGAAGTGGTGGGCAGCTGGGTCCATGTGCCAGAAGCCTCCCTACGAGCCCCGGCTGGCCAAAATAAATTTGCATACTAAATAAGGCATTCATCCATTTTTGACTTTCATCCATGCTCTGGGTCCCTAACCAGATTAAAGTGCAAAGTATTGCTGTACTTCACAGACTTGAAACGACCCCTGCAGATCAAACGAATATTATGGACAGAGCTTTCCTGTCATTTGACATAACCTCAGATGCTTTTCCATGGCGGCAGTTCACACGTCCAGCTGCAAATTATTAAGTGCTGAGTGGTTAAATATTAAGTGTTAAGTATGAAGTGTTTGGCTGATTTGAATCTAAAGAGGGGGGGGGGAGAGATTTTCACCACCACCACCACCATTATACTAAAAACAGTGTCTAATTCCCAAGGCAGTGTCTCATTTATACCTGTATGAAAGTCCAGCTTAGATTCAGCTAGAATCCTATAAGAGAAAGGAAAGGAATGGCTGGAGCTAAGAACTTCAGCCTTTCATAGGACTGCTTCAGGGGAGAGGCTTTCTTTGATTATGAAAAGTCGGTGCTTGGTCAAGCCACTCTCTTGAAATGCTTAGCTGCAGGAACTAAAATGCCTCATTATCATCCTCACTGGGATCCTGTTGAAGCAAGGATAATTGCTTTTGTTCGGAAGAATAAAATCACCAATGAGGATTTGGACTGGTGCAAATTACTCACCTCTTCATCCCCTTTGCAAATAGAGAATTCAGTGAAAGAGTTATAAATAGAATATTGCACCTGCGCACTCGCCTTCTCAGTGGCCACTAGCTTAACCGGCTTAAAAGGGGATTAAACAAATTCACAGGGGACAAGTCTTTCAATGGCTACTAGTCATGATGGCGGTGCTACCTCCAGGTCCAGCAGCAGTCTGCGTCTGAATACCAGTTGCAGGGGAGCAATGATGGGAGAGAAGTCAGCCCTTCTCTCTTGCTTGTGGACTTCCCAGAGGCAGCTGGTGGGCAGGCCACCTTGGGAAACAGGATGCTAGATAAGATAGACCTTTGGCATGATCTATAGAGGCTTTTCTTATCTGTCTATGTCTATGTCAAATTTGTGTTCATTTATTTGTTTGCATGGAGACTGACCTGCCTGTCTTATTCAAACAGCAGAAGGACCGTGGTTGGCAGATAATAGCATATAAGGATGAGCAAGTGAATGAGCTCCTCATAGTTCCCCTGATATTATTGGATCCTGTGATGGTGTTACCTGTGTAGATTTGGGATAGAGTTGGCAAGGTGGTTTGTGGCAGGGTCACGTCTTTGTAATTGTATCTCTCTTACAGTATATAGGTTGTCGTTAAAAGACTAAGTAGTCTTTTAAGATGACAGGACCCAGTGAGAATATCAAGTCTTCCAAAGTGACAGTCTTCCGACAGAAAAACTTCAAAGGGAAATTAGACAGAGAAAAAGCAGAATGAGAATTTTTAATGAAACTTGGCACCTTCACAGGAGGGGTTCTGAATCCGGACTCGGTTTCTTATCACATTATAGAGTAAATTGACTTAGCATTGCTGTGAGGTCGTTATCACTAATTGTGAATTGTCACTGTGCTTATTGTGCATAATTTTAAACTTGTTACAGATCAGCCTTGTTTAATTTCCGCTTGCTTTTACTTTGCTGTTTCCAAAACTCTCTCTCTCTCTCTCTCTCTCTCTCTCTCTCTCTCTCTCTCTCTATCTATCTATCTATCTATCTATCTATCTATCTATCTTTGGGGATTTAACTTCATGCATCTAATGAAGTGGACTGTAGTCTGCAAAAGCTTAAGCTGAAATGAATTCTTCTTTAAGGTGCCACAGGAAAATTTGATCTTTCTGCTGCTGCAAATAACAAAGCTGCCCCTCTGGAACTTGTATGTAGATTGTCACACATGGCAGCTACATATGTGTCCATCATCTTTACATGTACAGGGGGCTTTACGTACACATAATGATGTACATGGGGCTTGGAAGGCAAATTATAACTTTTCTGTATTTTTACATACGGTGAAGTAGATATGTTTGTGATCAGTGCATGTGACGTCCTGCATGTAGTTTGCATGCAGTCTCCTGCAGTGCTACCCATGAAATAAATTTGCAGGCCCAGTGCCAGAGGATAGTCGCATTGTTGGGCTAATTTGAGCATCTGCCTGGACACATGACTGACCAGAGGTTCCCCCAAATGACCCTTTGAAAGGGGCAACAGTAGCTTTTCCCTCTCACTACCATCAGATCTATTGTTCCCATTCTCTCTGCCCATTTGCTCTGTAGCATCGCTAGGCCGGGGGAGTGCTGTGCCCCTGGGTGCTGCCCGTGGCCTCCTTGTGAGGAGTGGCTGCGGCGGCAGCTTTTGCAGCCCCGGCATCTGCTTTCGCAGCTGCAGTGGCTACGGAGGCCGTTCGGGCAGTTTTCAGGGCGGGAGAATGGCCCTTGTGCCCTCCCTCGCTCCTGTAAGTCATGGGGCAGGGCGATGACATGAAACGCATCATTACCCCGCCCGTATTTGCTCTCCCTTTGGGCAGCTGAGGGCACCTGCCTTCTCCCTCTCTGAGTCCCTCTGGGCCCAATCTGGCAGCAGCAGCACCTGCTCGTTGTCTTCCTTGAGGTCCTCCCACTGGGCCTAGACAGAGGGAGAGGGGAAAGAGGTGGCAGCAAGAAAAAGGGGGAAGATCAACAGTCATCCTCACAATGACCTGCTCAGTGAATGAGCCCCAGATCTACCGCCCAGCTGCCCATGTGTGTTTGGGGATATGGAAGTAAGGGCAAACGTTGCGAGAACAAAAGTTCTGGCAGTAGTGCTGTAAAGTGTCCCTGCCACCTCATCAGGACCAGCTCAATATTGGGACCAGCTGCTGGTACCATGGGTCCAGGCTGGCCCACTGGGGAAGCAGCTGGGTCACTTCCCCTCCTAGGTTGGGGTGGACCCATGATCACCACTGGAGGGGCCTCCTTGTCCCTGCCTCCCTGTTGCCCTTTCAAAAGACACAGAGGGAAGGGAAGAGAATAAGGACATGGAAAAGAGGTGCTACTCTGGATGGCACCGGAGCTCTTCTTTCTCTCATTTCCCCCCTCCTTTTACTGCTGGTCCTGCTTTTTGAAAGAGTGCAAAGAAAACAGAGAGGAGAAGGGGGACAGCCACCGGCAATCAGAGGAAGAGTGGGAAGGGCGTGAGGGGGGTAACTGCCCTTGCCCATGTGCCCAAAGGCACACCAGAAGAAGATTAGGTTGGGGTGGGGGAAACAAACAGTTTAGGAGAGGAGAAAGGCTGAGCTATGCCCCAGGGTCTGGAGGATGCTAGCACTGACCCTGTCTGGGGGCCTTGTGGGGCATGGCAGGGACAATCCAGGGGTGGAGAGTTAATTTGCATGGCACACTTTGTGCATTGCAAGGAGGAGGGTGGACCTAGAGCTTGGTCCCAGGTGCAAGGGGGGCTTGAGCCTCATGATGCCTACTTCTGGCCTCTGACACAGAGGAAGCAATCCCCCATGGCAATGGAGCCAACACTGGCATTTTCACCCAGCTTTGTGGCCACCCGGTGTACCTCGGCTGATGTCCTGGCAACTGAGCTGGGGTTTTCCTGCTTGCACTGCTGCTTTTGAGTGTTGGGCTGATTTCTGCACAGTGTATGTGTGTGTATGCGCGAGCGCAAGCCTATGCATGTTTACTCAGAAGAAAGTCCCATTGAATTCAATGGAGCTTACTCCCAGGTAAGTGTGTATAGGATTTCAGCCTAGGTGTGTGTGTGTGGGGGGGGGCTCACTTGGTTGGAAAGGTGAGGGTCCTACGTCGTACCTTTTTGCCCACAAAAACTTGGAACCAGTCCTTGAAATTTGTTAAATATGAAGTTAGGAGCCTCATATGGAATTCCATATGAGGCTCCTAACAGACCTAAGGCAAGATAGAAGGGTAGAAAGCTCTCCCTTGTGCCGTGTGGGTCTCTAAAGACAACACTTTAGCTGATCGTTCATTTCTGTTGGGGACTGCAACAGGCCCTCTGATGCCAAAATGGACCCTTTTTACTCTTGTAAACTCTGGCGTCACTACAGGGGGGGCGGAGCTGTAAGTGCTGCTGAAATCCGAGCCTCCCTTACACAGACGAACGAAGCAGCCCCGCCCCCTCACCCTCGGAGCTGTTCAGAGAAGCTGTTCAGAGAAGCGAAAACAACAGGCAGGGAGTCTCCTGCCTGTTGCTTTCGCTTCTTTGAAAGGCTGCGAGGTGAGGGGGCGGGGCCGCTTCGTTCGTCTGTGTAAGGGAGGCTCGGATTTCAGCAGCACTTACAGCTCCCCCCCCCCCGTAGTGATGATGCTAGTGCTTGTAAATGAAGAAACTACCCTAGGGTCAGGCTCTCTGGTTGCCGACGACACTGCCACTCTGATTATGACAACCTGTAGCATCACGGGGAACTTTGAGCTTGACAGTTGGATGCTGGAGACTGGTCTTCTTAGGGGCTGGTTAGTTGTGTAGTCAGAGAAATGACAGTACAGTTGATGCTGCCGGGGCTCCTTGCTTTCTTGACAGCTGTTGTTGCAAAGGAATCTGTGCTGAACATTTGCATAGATGGCAAGCATCATAAAAGTAACCCAGGTCCGGAGGATGCCCTGCATCACCAGTGCTTGCCATGGAGCGAAACCTCCTGCTGTACAGTCAGCACTAGCCAGGCAGCTCATGTGGATCAGTCCTACCTCTACAACTTCACCTGGGACCACTGTGGATTCATGTCGGATCAGTGCAAGAAACACTTCATCCAGAACACCTGCCTGTATGAATGCTCACCCAACCTTGGCCCATGGATTAACAAGATGGATACGACCTGGAGCAAAGAGAGGCTCCTGAATGTGCCACTCTGCAAGGAGGATTGTGAGCAGTGGTGGGAAGACTGTCAGGATGAGGTAACGTGCAAGGAGAACTGGCACGAAGGGTGGGACTGGTCTACAGGGCAGAATCAGTGCCCTCAGGGGTCCATGTGCCAGCAACTGAAGTTGATATTCCCTTCTCCAAAAGACCTGTGTGAGAAGATCTGGAGCAACTCATACAGATACACCACCTTTTCAAGGGGCAGTGGGCGTTGCATCCAGATGTGGTTTGACCCCAAGCAAGGCAACCCCAATGTGGCAGTGGCAGAATACTATTCCAAAGTAAAGGTGGACTCTGCTGTAGCAGAGAACTATGGCGAACCAGAGGAGAGCTCTGCTGCCCATCTGCCTTGGGCTGCTGTGGTTTTGTTCTTTCCTACACTCCTGACCCTGCTGTGACCATGTTGTTAGTGATGGACATTCTGCTCTCCTTTGGCTGCTTTGGGACAATTTCGAATGTACATTCTGAAGTTCATGGGCAACATTTGCCAAACTGAACAGTAAAAGGTATATATTTGTTCCAAGGTCTTCCAATGATAACTTGGTGGTGAAAATTTGTCTGGGCTTTTTCAGAGTCTTCTCTAGCTGCTTGTGAGGTAGGAGATGGGTTGTGTTATTCCTTTGCTCATTATTGAGTTCATCCATATCAAAGTCAGCATGTGATGTCTATTTACTCTTCTTGGCAAGTCTGCCTGCAGGCTGCAGAAGTGTCTGCAGTGTGGTTGAGAACCTTACGGCCCAATCCTATCTGGGCATTGACCTACTGAAACGTGTGCTCCAACAGCGCAAGGCCCATTGCGGTGGTGTGAAAGCCGGGATGATGTGGCATGCTTCTAGGCTGCTGCTGCAAATGGCTAGAGGTGCAGTGTGCACACCAGTGGCTCCAAGACGTCCTGCTGGTGTTGGTAAGTTGGCAGCAGAGAGGGGGAGGTTCTTTGGTGTTTCGGGGTGGGGAAAGGGGAGGGCAAGGGGTGAGGAAAGGACTGGAGAGGGTGGATCTCAGCAGCAAAAGTGCATGCTAGATCCTATCCCCCATTTTTCAGACCATCCTGCCCACTTTCCTTCTTCGGACTTATGCTAACTTCATAGCTGGTGTGGGTTCGAGGAATAGGTGGCCAGGAGGCCTGCGCAGAGGTAAGTAAAAGTTTTTTATTTACCGCTGGTTGGCCTTCTGGTTGTGTCCCCCCCCCCCGCTACCATTGGATGCAGTGTATGCTTTGTCAGTATGGCTCCATTATTGTCAATGATGGGGGATCGGATTGGGCCGTTAGTCTATATCATGACATTTTGTGATAGGTCCTCTGTTCCTGGCAGTAGTTTGCCGCTAGGTCTCCATATAGAGTGTTCTTGTAGTAGGAACCTCCCATGCTTTTATTTTAGCGAATGACACATAGGTGTATTAAGGAGATGCATGGAATGAGATGGCCTTCTAGGCCAGGTTCCATAGCTGCTGCAATTCCTGTTTCAAGGCAAGCAAAACAAAAATAAACATTTTGCACAGAACGTTAACAGGCACTGATTGCTGCCAGGTGCTGCTGTTTCATTATTTATTATTTCTGAAAAAACTCAGAATATTACAGCAGTATAAAAAGTGAGAGCGCATATAAGGACATTTCAATACAAACAGCGAAAATGTGACATAGGGTGGTGAAATTAGACATTGGATTTTATGTCGAAAGTCCTAATAAATAGCTTCCATCTTACTTGGAAACGGTCCAAAGTTTGTCTGCCTTTGCAAACCCTTATACAATAAGTCAGCTTCATCGTTTTGGCAATGTCCCATGTCTTGTAAAGCCATTTATTAATTCCTTGTGTCTTATTGTTCTTCCAATATTGTGCAGTTAAAATGTTTGCTGCTATTGGTAAATTTACTGTCAGTTCCTGTTGTTTCTTTGAAACAACATCGTAACATAACCAAACAGTAAGATAATTGTGTTCCTTGGCAAATTAATTCCCATTATCCTTCTTATAAAAACAAGAGTTTTGTTACAGAAACCAGCAAGACCACGACTTACACCCAAAGTTTCAGATTCTTATGCAGTTTATGGATCTTCCAAGATCTTCCAAGGTAGCAACAAAATGCCCTCTTTTAGTTTTTTATAAAGTAAGGACGGACGTCCTGAGGTCTGAATTTAAGAATACACTTCCTCAGACAATTGCTTCCCTAGATCCTTCTATTTTTTCATGTTACGTACTGTATCTTGCTATTTTTATCCAATATCCTTGGTAGGAGTAGGTCACAGTTTGAAATTATCCTTAAAGGAATGTTCTCAAATTGTGTCAACTTTCTGTTTTCATATTTTCTCAGATACCTTAGCCTCAGTACGTGTCACCTACAATTATAGGAGAAATGGCAGTTTCTCACAAAACTTTGGAGAAATGTCCTCATATTATGATTTGATTTTGAGCTATATTGTCATTTCTTATTTCACCCTCCTTCAGGCGTGCCAAACACTCTCAGTCAACCATCTAAGTTAAAGTCTTGTTCAAACAAATATGCTGTCAAGGATCATATTGTCGGACTTAAGACAACCTTATTAATAAGGAAATTACAAAATTATTAGAAAATATACATTGCTCATTCTTCTTATTGATTCATAATAGACAGTCGAGAGGTGTCTTAACTTCTCATTTACATTTCCTCCCACTTCAGCACTTCAAAATGGCTATAAAGTGGGAGTCAATTGCATTCTGAAGCTCTTTAATGATGCCCATATAGACTATGGACCTTAGTGTAAATGTGTGTCCCACTCGCATACATGAGGCAGATTGTCAGCCCAATCCTACTTAACTCCCAGCGCGGTGATGCAGTGGGAGGGAGTTTCAGTCTCTGGAGGCCTTCTCAGGGTAAGGGAACATTTATTCTGTTGCCCTGGGGTCAGCCCTCGCCAGCCTGCTAGGTCTACTTGGAGCTGTGCCAGTGATTTAGCTGATCAGGTTCGAGTGGACCCGAGTCATGAGATCAGCAACGTAACTAAAGCATTTGGCGCCGGGTTCAGGGGTTTTTTTTTGCGCCCCTAGGGAATGTAATGTATTTGTTAAATATTGCGGCCGCGCCCCGCTCCGGGGAGGGGGGCGACCTCTGGGGGGAAGGGGGCGACCTCCGGGGGGGAAGGGGGCGACCCGACGGGACCCTACACCGGGCACCCACCCACCCCCCAGTGCGAACCCGGCCAGCTTACCTCCAGCATGTTCAGTTCAGTTCCGTGTTCCATTTGCTCCTTCAATTCAATTCCTCACGCTGCCGTGCAGCGGAAATAAGTTTGTGTGCCCCCTCCTTTCAATTCCCCGCCTCGGACTCCTTCAATTCCCCATGGAGCGGATGCGGAAGTTCAAGTGAGTGTGTGTGCTTGCCATCACTGTGCCCCCTTCAATTCCCCGCTCGTCGGACTCGAGTCTCGCTCGTCGGACTCAAGTCTCACGAGTCGGACTTGAGTCCGACGCCGGCGCCGCGGCTTTGCCGCGGCGCCTCTCCAGCGGGTGGCGCCTGGTTCGGCTGAACCACGCGAACCACCCTTGTTACGCTACTGCATGAGATTAAGGCCAGGAAGGGGGATAGGATATCGGTAGTGCCACTGCTGCTGCTATTGCTTCCTTCGTGATCTCAATCCACCCTCTTCCCTGCTCCATCTCTGCCTTATTCCTCCTCCTTCCCACCCCGTTCCACCCATCCCCACCTCCTTCCCACACCCCGCACTTACCAGCACTTACCAGCACTTACCGCACTTACCAGCACTGGTAGGCATGAGCATTCCCAGAGGCGTAACAAGGGTGGAGCGAAGGCAAGTAGTTCTGCAAGACTCCGTTACACCAGAGTCAGCGGCCCCTCCCCCTTGCTGTTGGAGCCATTCTGGCAGCAAAGGCAACACGCAGGACACTCCCCTGTTGCTGCTGGAATGGCTCCAACAGCAAGGGGGAGGGGCCGCTGACTCCAGTGTAACGGAGTCTTGCAGAACTACTTGCCTCCGCTCCACCCTTGTTTCACCACTGAGCATTCCGGTACCACAAGGCCTGCTTAGGATTAGCTGTGTATCTTACAACAGGTGCTGATGTCAAAAGGCCTCCAAACAGTATGTATGGATGCCGTGCTCATTTCATAGAGGAAGAGGTAGCCTTGCCTTGCCTCACTTGTAAATATCTTAAGAGAACCAAGAATTCATTGTGTGACAGTAAACATTGTAATTTGTCTTGATGAAATGGGATCAAAAGGCAGGCTATAAATAAAATGAAATACTTAGCAATGTAAACTGGTGAGGAAAAAAAAAGACTGGTAGTGTCATTTGTATTCCTTCTCTTCTCAATGGAGCCTGTTGTGCCCCGATAGCATCTAATATAGGATCTGTTTCCAGATTGGAATTATTTTCTCTGGATTAGGGCTACCTGCCCACATCTCACAATTTTAGCGGAGATCTTTTAAACTTGTAATAAAGTCCCACCTGCAGGAATGATAACCAGAATTCATTTCTAGTCCTCATTGTTGAAGAGAAGAGCTGAGCTGGGAAATATTAGCCTCAGGATCTCGTAGCACATTTTACAGTTTCAGGACTAATTAGAAGGGATGTATTGTTCTTTCTACTGCAACTGGGACAGTATTTATATTGGATGAGATTAATTACTCTATCCCAGACCTCTTTGACTTGAGGTGATATTGCTCAGCCTCTCAGGCATCCTGGCAGAATTAGTTCATTCTTGCAGCCTGTTGTTTTGTCTATGGCACAAGTGTGACATTTGGAATCCCACTGCAATTGTTTTGTAGGTGGAAAGCTTTTTAAATGCCGTATTATTGCCTTCTGTGGGAATCTTGAGTTTTTTGTACTGTAATATTCTATTTACATTGTTTCTCCTTTGTATCCGTGTGGGCATTAGGGAAGCCATCCCTTTCTTTCCTGCCCTTTTCATTATTTACTTAAGTGTTTCTCAAACTTTGTGTAATCATGACGCATAAACCCCCACTCTCCCACCCCTCCAAACTCTTCTAAATGTACAAGATCTTATGACCCTCCCAATGTATAGACTTCATCGGAAATGCCCACTTAACTCCTATGTCTTCCCCACCCGTGTGAGCACACAGCACAAAATTACCATTGGCTCCAGTTGCGAATACCAGCACCTGTAGTATTTGTCCTCAGACTCCTGAGACACCATCTCTATCTTGAGATAAGTGACCCTTCTATGTATGGGTAATTCATAGCAATTTCAGCAGAGACCCAAAGTACTGCGAAGGATTGGCAGGAGGATGGAGGAGACGCCACTGCTTAGCTTGATCAGATTGTTGGACTCTCAGGACTTCTGTCTGCAAGGCTGTCAGCCTAGTACGAACACGGACACAATGCCCTAAGAACGATGGCACCTCTGCTCTCCGTTGTCAGGTTTTATTCCCCTGGGGGTTTACAGTCATGCTTCACTGTTTTGTGTTTATAAACTGAAATCCAAACCAGTGTGTAGAGACCAGTCTTGAGTGAGCCCCATTGGAAGGCGACTGCATCCAGCCTGTCACCTATGACTAGGAAATAACACTCTGACTCAAACATTCACAGAAATAACTATCTTAGAGCTGTCATTTTCAACAGGTCTCTGTGACTTTGCTTTCCTTAAAAGGGGCTCCAGATTTGCTGCATACTGCTCCCGTGGGTAGCACAGCAAATTCTCCGGCTGCAGCACAAACTAATATGACCTGTGCCTTTGAGCCATTGAGTACTTTTGCATAAAGGGTTTAATGAACTATTTAACAATGCGTACATTTCCCATTGTATGAAAAAGTCGCAGCCTATGCTAAAGAGCTTGAGACAGAATTGCTTTTCCACTCCTTATTGTCAGAAGGAAGAAAAGCTCATGCAGGTATATATGCCATTCTTTTTCTTTTGTAACACATGTCACAGTTTGAAAACCATTCTCCATTGCTGATCTTGAATATTGAAATACAGCGAAGGGTGTCTTTTAAAGAAACTCACATGCTCAAGTGCTTAGGGGGCTTCCGTTCCCTATGATTTGCTCTTTCCCTAAAACTATAAGCATATACATTTAGCATTTGACTTTTACTTAAAGTTAGGTACAAAAACTTCACCAGCCAGCATTTCATCTTGCCCCAGTAGGGAACTAATTACCTTATGAAATTATTTTCCATTTGTGTTGCGTATTTGATAGACAGAAGATACTGAAAGGCAGAAATCGGTATGCCTTTGGCCCAGGTTCCACTATCCAACAGGGGCACTCTCACACTGTCTCCGGAGTGCTTCGATGCGTATCGTATCATAAGGGCTACTACCTTATGGTGCAATCCTGTCTAGTCTTGAACTGATAGAGCGACCACTGGTATAGGATGTTGCAAATGTGCCGTAAGGATAAGGCATGTTCGCATCATCCTAAGATAAAGCACTATGGCGGAGAGGTGAGTCCCAACATTTGTGATGGAGGGGTGTGGTGAGGGTGGAATGGGGCATTCCGGGTGTGTGTGTGGAATTGGTCGGCCAAGCCCAGTAAGGGGGAGGAATTGGTGGTGGCTTCCTCTGTCGAATCCTGTCCCTCTTCCTGGGCCTGGCCCCTGTTACATGGCCAGCTTGAATATGCTCCAGCAAAATAGCTGGCACACATTTGAGTAGATCCATTGGGGCGGCTGGGGCTCTACTCGGGGTAAGGAGATGACTGTCCCCTTCCCCCAAGGAGAGCTCCCACTGCACCGGCACTGGGTCCTATCTGGATAGGATGCAGCGTGGACTCTACAGGAATGGACTGTTAGTCACCTAGTAAGTTTTTATTTTGTCATCTTTGTAATAAAATACATTAAATTTTTTGTTTAAAATATTGTTTTCATAATGACAGTAGGTTGTATTGAGTGTGTACCCCTTCCTGGACCCATGACTCCAAGACTTGTTAACAGTTCATTCTGTCCATCCCCCCTTTCCAAGCACCAGCCTGCGCATAGAATGCACATCTTTGCAAGGGCAGCACATCAGCAGGAACCAGTGGCGTCACTGCAGGGGGGCGGAGCTCTAAGTTCCGCTGAGATTGGAGCCTCCGTTACACGGAGGAACAAAGCAGCCCCGCCCCCTCGCCTTCGGAGCCTTTCAGGGACGTGAAAGCAACGCGCAGTGCGTTCATGATATGAACTTAATTCCACAAGGTTTTGTTTTTAAATGTTTAGTACTCTCCACCTCACATATATGCAAATAAATTAATGGTGGTTCCAGGGAGTGGTATGAATAATACCATGCCAGTGAAAAGCAATCTGTATGTGGGATGGGATGAAGAAGATCACATACAAAAAAACTCCACATAGGGCTTGGGACATAAAGTAAGCATATGAATCTACAGACACAAGGTTAATAACAGCTTTAGTTCTTCTCCAAAACTGCATCTCAGAGCAATTAGTTCTGCGGCATGTTGGCACATTAACAGTCTTTCAGATATTATAAACTCACTTAACTCTGAATTAGGGTCACAAAGTACAACAATATTTGACTATGCTAAATTGAAGCTTGTTAGAAAGTCTATTTATTTATTTACATATTTATTTAAGCTTCAGCAACTACTTGATATAGGACAAAGTCCCTCAAACAAATGTGTAAAACAAAGCCCTATAGGAACGGGAACCCAATCCTGTCTTGCAGGACGCAGCAGTGCAAGTAAGGCACCCGCCGCATCCTGTGCAGGATGGGGCCTGCGTGCACTGGCAGAGCCAGAGGCCTCCTTGGGGTAAAGGGACGTTCGCCCCTTACCCCATGTAGAGCCCCAGCTGCTCCAATGGGCCTACTCGAATACTGGTGCACATTCGAGCCAGCCATGTAATGCTGGCCAGACCCTGGAAAGGGGATAGGCGGATATGGCGGAGCGGAGGAGGCCATCACCAATCCCTCCGCCTTCCCGGGCCCAGCCGAACAATCCCACCTCCCTGAAACGTCCCCTTCTGCCCTCCCCCCACCCTCCACTGCTTGGCAGGGACTCATCTCGCCACTACAGCAGCGATCCGTCCCACGGCGCTGGAGGAGCACCGCAAGCCTCTCCGCCAGTGCCGCATACTTGTTGGGTGCTGCAAATGTGCTTTACAGCACGTTTGTGACACCCTAGACCAGGGGAGCAGTCACTTTGCTAAACTTAGACAGGATTGTGCTGTGAGACTCAAACTGTATGTGATGGAAGGAGACTAGTTTCTTGAAGTCAGTCAGGTCTGCCCTAATCACATCTGAAGTAGGGCATGGGAGGCCTAGATCAGTAGCATTGTTGTTGTTGTTCAGTCATTAAGTCGTGTCCGACCCTTCGTGATCCCATGAACCATATCCCGCCAGGCCTTCCTGTCCTCCACTATCTTCCTGAGTTCGCTCATTTTCATGTTTGTTGCATCGGTGATGCTGTCTAACCATCTCATCCTTGGCCTTCCCTTTCTCCTTTTGCCTTCAATCTTTCCCAGCATCAGAGTCTTCTCCAGAGAGTCCTCTCTTCGCATTAGGTGGCCAAAATATTTGAGTTTCAGCCTTAGTACCTGTCCTTCCAGGGAACAGTCAGGCTTGATTTCATTTAGGATTGACTGATTTGATCTCCTAGCAGTCCAAGGGACTCTCAGGAGTCTTCTCCAGCACCACAGTTCAAAAGCATCTATTCTTCGGTGCTCAGCCTTCCTTATGGTCCAACTCTCACAACCATACATTGCTACTGGGAACACCATCGCCCTGACTATACGAACTTTTGTTGGCATGGTGATATCTCTGCTTTTTATTATGCTGTCTAAGTTTGCCATAGCTTTCCTTCCAAGGAGTAAGCGTCTTTTAATTTCATGGCTGCTGTCTCCGTCTGCAGTGATCTTGGAACCCAGAAAAGTAAAATCTGTTACTGCTTCCATTTCTGCCCCTTCTATTTGCCAGGAATTGATGGGACCCGATGCCATGATCTTAGTTTTATTAATGTTGAGTTTCAAGCCAACTTTTGCACTCTCCTCTTTCACCCTCATCAAGAGGCTCTTGAGTTCTTCTTCACTTTCTGCCATTAGGGTGGTATCGTCTGCATATCTGAGGTTGTTGATATTTCTCCCGGCAATCTTGATTCCGGCTTGCGATTCATTCAGCCCTGCATTTCTCATAATGTACTCTGCATATAAGTTAAATAAGCAGGGTGACAATATACAGCCTTGCCGTACTCCCTTCCCAATTTTGAACCAATCAGTTGTTCCATGGCCGGTTCGAACTGTTGCTTCTTGACCCGCATACAGGTTTCTCAGGAGACAGGTAAGGTGGTCTGGTACCCCCATCTCTTTAAGAATTTGCCACAGTTTGTTGTGATCCACACAATCAAAGGCTTTTGCGTAGTCAATGAAGCAGAAGTAGGTGGTTTTTTGGAACTCTCGGGCTTTCTCCATGATCCAGCGCATGTTGGCAATTTGATCTCTAGTTCCTCTGCCTCTTCGAAACCCAGCTTGTACGTCCGGTAGTTCTCGGTCCACATACTGCTGAAGCCTAGCTTGTAGGATTTTGAGCATAACCTTGCTAGCATGTGAAATGAGTGCAATTGTACGGTAGTTTGAACACTCTTTGGCACTGCCCTTCTTTGGAATTGGAACGTAAACTGACCTTTTCCAATCCTTTGGCCACTGCTGAGTTTTCCAAATTTGTTGGCATATTGAGTGCAGCACTTTCACAGCATCATCATTTAGGATTTTAAGTAGCTCAGCTGGGATATTATCATCTCCACTAGCTTTGTTGTTAGTAATGCTACCTAAGGCCCACTTGACTTCACTCTCTAGGATGTCCGGCTCTGGGTCAGTGACCACACCAGCGTGGTCATCAGGAACATTAAGATCTTTCTTGTATAGTTCTTCTGTGTATTCTTGCCATCTCTTCTTAATCTCTTCTGCTTCTGTTAGGTCCTTGCCTTTTTTGTCCTTTATCATGCCCATCTTTGCACAAAACGTTCCCTTGTTATCTCCAATTTTCTTGAAGAGATCTCTAGTCCTCCCTATTCTGTTGTTTTCCTCGATTTCCTTGCATTGTTCATTTAAGAAGGCCTTCTTATCTCTTCTTGCTATTCTCTGGAACTCTGCATTCAGTTGTTTATATCTTTCCCTTTCACCCTTGCTTTTTGCATTCCTTCTTTCCACAGCTATTTGTAAAGCCTCATCTGACAGCCACTTTGCTTTCTTGCATTTCTTTTTCTTTGGGATGGTTTTAGTTGCTGCCTCCTGTACAATGTTACGAACTTCCGTCCATAGTTCTTCAGGCACTCTGTCTACCAGGTCTAATGCCCTAAATCTATTCTTCACCTCCACTGTATACTCATAAGGGATATGGTTTAGGTCATATCTGACTGGTCTAGTGGTGTTCCCTACATTCTTCAGTTTAAGTCTGAATTTTGCAATAAGAAGCTCATGATCTATGCTATCAGTAGTATAGCTGGTGCTTTTCCAAGGGGGCCCTGGGTGGGACGATGCATCTTCACCCCGCCCCCCGCCACCGGAGTGGAGCGGGACCGGAGCCAAAAGGTTCCATTCCATTCCGGTGGCGGGGGCGGGGCGAATACGTGTCGTCCTGCCCAGGGACCCCTTGGGAAATCACCAGCTGTGCTACTGGTCTAGATTTTAGAGCCAAATGGTTATATGGGTGAGAGAGGCTGAACTGTCCCCATGCTTGCTGTGTACCTCACTGTAGCTTCTTTCCCTTTCCTCTTTCTAAGCACTTCCCTCCCAGTGGAGCTCACTTCACAGCAGAAATCCAGCTATGGGGAAAGCAGCAAAAGAAGAGAGGCTGTGACTGGGAGAAGGTTTAGTTACCCCACCAGCACACCTTTTGCTCTAAAGATGGGGACCCATTGTTTGCTTTTTTGGTAATTTGGGCAGAGCCAGGTTTAAACAAATGTGTCTGCTGCCATCTTGGACAGTTTGAGCCTCATTGAACGATGAGAGTGAGACCATCTTGTATGTGTTGTGGAAGATTTTCAGTAAACGGGAACAGGATCCCATCCTTCATTCATACCGCTCTTCCATTCCCCAGAGAGCCTTCCTGCTACTTTGCCCCCCCCCCCCATAATACAGTAGTGTGAAAGGTTGGAAAGGCTCACAGCCATGTAATACCACTGCAAAATTAAAATGAATGCACAGTGCTTGCAAGCTTGTCTATAGTATCGTAATGGCCACTTCAGACTGTCAGAAGATGATTGGTCTAAGATGCACCTGCGCGCACACAAGCAGATTACAGCAAGCAGCACAGAAGTAGAAAACCACATTTCTAAGCCAGTTACCATGGAAAAACAAAACTTTTTGTATAAATTGCTCGAATGGATAATCAAAGGTAAATGAAGAAGTACCCTTTTGAAGAGCTTTTCTGATTTACCTTCAGGTATTCACGTGCTTGTTTCACAAGTTGGGATCCTGAACAGCTTACAAAGTCTTAAGATTTCACCTCGAAATCGGTCTTCAGTGACCAGAAGAGGAATTTTATGAAGTTCGGAGAGTCAGAAAATAATAAAACATGGTTTATGAAGTTGGCGAGAAATTTAGACATGAGATGAAGTTTTACAGCAGATGAAATTGATACAAGTTGTAAATTTGAATTCCCAAACGAGTCCTCTGGATGTGTTCTTTATTACATGAAGTAACATTTTCCACATTTAATATCTGCACATTGTACAGGGAGTACTGCCTTTCAAAAAGGGCTGTTTTAAGTGTTCCATAACCAAACATTCACCTTCCTTTTAAGGCTCTTTTGATGACTTTCATGGGGAAACCCCCTGTGTCTTTTTGTTTATTGACCAATATTTACTACCATCCTCGTTTGAAGGGAGGTTATAGAAGCACAGTATGATGTGAGTCAGTATGGCAGTTCTTGTGGGTTTCAAATAATCTCTTGATTGTTGTCTTTCTAGTTCTGCTAGTCACATTTAGGTCAAAATGGAGGACTCAGGTTTCCAGGTACCAAATACATTAACACATTTCCCATTATAAAAACAATTCAGTATTTCCATTGGAGTATGCCTGGAAGAGCCATCTCCAGAATGGAATACCACAAATGGTGTTGCAAAACAGCTCTGAATTATTGGTTTGCTGCAATGGAATTCTCTTCCACTAGTCAAAGGGATGGTTAGATAGGGATGGTTAGATAGGGAAGAGGAAGCAGGTTCTGGAGTCTTATAGTGGTGGTGATGATAATCTGTGATTATGGTTTTTCTCTTTGTTTCATATGAACTCGTGTGGGTCTTATAACCCCAAATCAAATGGCTTGTTTAATTTGAAAGAAAAATCAGATGATATAATAGATTAGAATAAAAGAAAATACTGTACAAAATATTTGTTGCAAAGGGAAGCAAATAAAAAACATAACCAACCCCCCCATTTTTAAAATAAATGCATTGTGATTAATTTTATTTTTCTTATTCCAGTGCACTGTGGAATATCTATTTCCATAACAGCCCAATCCTAATTAAATCCCCGCCCCACTCCCCGTTGATGCAGCTGTGCCAATGGAGCTTGTGCTGCAACCTGGGGGGGGGGCAGTCCAGAGGTCTCCTCGAAGTAAGGGAACATTAGTTTTCTTACCCTGGGGCAAGCCTCCGTTGCACCAATGGGTCTCCTCAGATCTGCACCAGCCATTTTGCTGGCATAGATATGAGGAGAGTAAGGGAGAAGGAAGGGGACAGGGAATTGGGTTAAAATCTGGCTCATGCTGTTGCCCTCCATTTCCACCTCTTGCCTGCCCTCTCCCCACCCAGAAACTCTCCTGTTCCTCCCCCTCCAGTTCTGCCCACCTCCCACCCCACTGCTGGCTTATCTTCTCTGCCCGAGGTAGCTGACTACAGCAGCAGGCCTCCAGCACCGCCACCATTTGTGGCGGTGGACCTAAAATGGCCATTTTTTAAAATGAACCCATTTGGCCATTTATGACTGTGGAACTGTGTCCCGCTGTCGTAAAGGACAGCACAATCCTGGTTAGGATCGGGCTGTTAATTGCTTAAACTTCGTCAATTTGACCTTGGCTGCCATATGTACCACATCTAAGAAAGCTACTGTTTTATCTACTGAATATTACATTTTCTCCTGTTTATGATGTTTGAGTATACAGGTGGGCCCCCATATCCACTGATTCACTATCCACAGTTTCAGTTATCCACGGATCGTGGGGACCCCCCCCCCCAGGCTTTTACTTTTTTCCCAGTAAGCTTCGTTTCTTCCTTAAAGAAACAGGAGAAGCAGCCTGGCTGCTTATTACAGGCAAGTAGAACGAGACTAAGTACTAGAGAGGCTCTGCAAGGTTAACAGAACCTTGCAGAGCCTCTCTAGGACTTAGTCTTGTTCTACTTGCCTGCAATGGAGGCTGGTTCTCTATTTGTTTTAAGGAAGAAACAAAACTTGCTGAAAGAAAAATAAGAGCTGGGGGGGGGGGCAAGCATGCCTGCCTGCAGGGGAGGCAGGGTGGGGGCCCTCAGGAAACCATGGAGGGGGTGTTCGCTCTTATCCACGGTTTCAAGTATCCACGGAGGGGCCTGGAACATATCCCCAGCAGATATGGGGGCCCACCTGTACTGTGTGACTGATCCAAAGAAAAGATGTACACATACATGGAAGAACACCTGCAGCTGAAGCTCTCCTTCTCCTTTTGCTGGAGCAGTTCTTACTGCTGAAAAGACAAGTCACTGTTCCATTTAATGTGGCTTGTCTCTTAAGCAATGGGAACTTCTGTAATGAAAAGTGAAAAAAAAAGCACAGACAGTGCATGCGGCGTACTCTCCTGCCGGTACACCCTTTCCATGGACCTTATCTTTTTTTGTACAAAAAGATGTAAGAGAACAACAAAAGCAAAGAGAGATGAAACACGGGTGAAATTCTTTTACGATGTTTCTGTTTTGCCTTGTCTATATGAGTGCATATTGTGATTATTGAAGCTATTTTGATAACCAATTATTTGAACTCACTTATGTATTATATGACCTGAACACACATTTATTTACTTCCAGAGGGGGAGCTGTGATAGTCTATAGCAGCAAAACCAACAGCGAATGTTATAGCGCCTTGAAGACTAACCAAATTCATTTCAGCAGCAACTTTCATGGACTATAGTTCACTTTATCGATGCATGAACTTGAACTTCATACATCTGAGGAAGCGGACTGTAGCCCACAAAAACTTGTGCTGAAATAAATTGGATAGTCTTTAAGGTGCTGTAAGCATTTCTTTAGCTGTCCAATGCTTAACTGATTCATCATAAATTCCTTCTGCGGATAATGTACTTATTGTGCACATTTTCACGAATTCGCTGTTCCTTGGTTCTTTGGGGGCCTGTATATGTGCGGCAGGTATCTGTGTAAATATTTGGTTTCTAATGAATCTTTCAGAGAAGCAGTATTGTTAGAAAATTGAAACCAGGCAGCAGCTGTGTTGTTCAGACATTCCTTACAAGGCTGTATCTCTTTGTGCCACCTTAAAGGTGACCTCAAAGGATAATAAAATTGGATTTGTCCTTTTTTGTTTGTTTATTTCTTTATGATGTGTATAAAAAGGCCGGCTTTTCTTTTTTATAATAGAAATGTACTGAAAGCCTGTACAGTGATTGGAAAGTTATTGCAAAATGTAAGCTCTACAGGTGCCGAGAAAACTGGGTAAGGAGGTGAATACAGAGTGAATAGGAGCTTTAGACCCTCTTCTGAATACATTTGCTCCAGATAAATCTTCCCCAAGGATGGGACTAAATATTGTGTTGGGCATGTGGCTGCTGTCAAAAAGGGTAGGGGGGGCCCTGCAGCCCCTGTGCGGGCCTCCCCAAGCCTCAGATTGGCTCTCTGAAGCGATCAAGACCCACTTCCGGTTTTCGGCGAAACCCGGAAGTAAACCGGAAGTGGGTCTCGATCGCTTCAGAAAATCAGTCTGAGGCTTGGGGAGACCTGCAAAGGGGTCATGCGCCCCCCCGCACACTCCGGAGGGCAGGCACGACCCCTATTGAGTCAAGAACCCCCATTTTTCTCCTGGCGGCGCCGCTATCCCAGGAGTGCCATCGCCGCTGTCGCTATGCTAGCACATGTTGCCATGCCCCTTAAGGGGGTAGTGACTGCTTCCAGCTGGCATGGTAGGTCACGACCCACCAGTTTGGGAAATACTGGTATAATGTATTCACACACTTACCGGTGTTGTGATATCATCACATTGTGTACTTTTCTGCCCTTGCTAGTGGCAACCAGTGATGGGGTTCTTCATGGGGAGTGGGAGTGGGTGGGGGTGTCAAGGAAATGTGGGATGTGATGACATCAGAACACAAGTATACATGCCAAAATGTTATGGGGAGAACTCCACACAGCAGTGCTTCTACCTTCGGGGGCTGCCCTGAATCAAACTTAATGGCTGGTTCTGCTGTTAGTCAATGCAGCTGTGACACACTGATTACTTTAATGGCTGCAAACTTTTCCAAGCTGTTTAAAAAATTTCCTGTGAATGTAGTTATGCTAGCAGATGTTTACCTTCACCATCTATTGAGAAAGACTGGAAAAATCACCTGGAAAGGCAATGCCGACTCCTGTAGAAATCTGAAATCTTCATTCAGCTGGCGCCTAAAACTCTGGCATCACCTCTAGGGCTCAGTCACTGGAGATATTTGTCACTATACTTTCCTTTGTATTATATATAATAACACAAGGGACAGATATGTTAGGAAATGCTCTATCTGATTTGGTTAATATTGATGACCTTCATAAATCTGCTCCCCCCCCCCCCAAACACAACCAGTTTGTCTCATCATGTTGCAAAATTTCCCATGGCAACTCAAAAACTGAGTGTGTGCTTTGTAGTAACTAGTGTCATTAGTCGTACTGACCTTCTAACCTTTTTTGGCTTTGTCAGATCTATAAGATGGTACTGTTCCAAAAGGTAATCAGCAGTACTACTGTTCTTGTTCTAATATTTGAACAGAGTTTTGGTGACAACCTAATTAGTTGGACGGTGAACCTTGTTGACTGACTGACTGATCTAAAATGCTGATGCTGGCTTGTGGGAATTTGAAACCTTTTTCCATCCTTCCTGTTGAATGTCTTGTCTTAAGGATTGGCTCGAAGGTTAGAATAGGAAAAGATCCAAAAATATATGGCTACCTTGAATGGATCTAAGCACTGACAAATTACAATCTTGGCTGTTGAAGGCAATAGTTGAGCAAATCTCAAGGCTGAAAGCAATCATCTCTGAGACGTCTTGGAAGACAAATGACATTCTAGCAGGTTTCTGAAGGGCAAATGGCCCCTGTTCTCAAAATAGGGGAAAAGGAGAACCTAGGAATTTGTGAGCCCATCAGCGAAACTGTGGTCCATATGAGCTATTAAATAAGCAGCAGCTACTCTAGGGGTGTCTCTCCACTTGGCCCAACCCTACTGGAGATGGGAATGCCAAGGGTGGGCAGGGGCACACTGGCAATGAGTTGCAGCTGTGGAGGGACTTAGCCCTGACCCTTAAAGGGGAGAGCTGGACTGGGCGGTGGAAGGAAGATGTAGTCGAAAGGGAGAATGTAGACCCCTATTTGCCCTAGGAGACTTCTTGGGCAGAAAGCCCAGTGGTGGCAGCAGCACCACAACCAATGGAAGAAGGAGCACAGACTCTCCCCAAGTTCCAGACCACTTGGCACCCTCCCAGGCCCTAGCTCTAGACCAGGAGGGAGGCAGAGGAGAGCTCACCCATTTCCTTTGTCTCTTTACCTGCGTGGAAGGGGGGAGCAAGGGAGGCAGAACTCACTCTGCAGCCCAAACCCCACCCACTCTTGTTCACAGGGACATATGTATGCATGCTTAAACTAGCTTAAATTGGTTTGACTCTGAGCTCCTTGGAGGAAGGGCGGTATAAAAAAAATGTGAAAAATACAAATGACAAACTTCTTTGGCTGACTGTTCATTGGCATTACAAATGTCTCTCTTGGGCTTTCTCATTCACTTTCTCTTTCCCGGCAAGGATCAAACACTAACATAACTAGTACAAGAGATGTCGGAAAGAGGTTTAAGTTTTCTGTGTCAAATAGCTTCTACTCGAGGAATTGGTGACTATGTTCGAATTTGCAAGTGACTTGAACTGAAAAGGAACTGCTCAATACATTAATAAAAATGGAGGAGATTGGCTTAGCTCTGTGCCCGCAAAGTGCCACCTGGGGGCTCTATTGAATTTCTGTCTGATAGCAGTATGAGGCTGTTTCCAAAAGCAAATGGCATTTTGGGTTCTGTTGGCAGAAGCAATGTATTTAGTACTAGTTAGGACTTGACTGGAGTACTTTGGCCAGAAGTAATCACGCACCATTTTAAGAACAGTGTGTTTAAAAGTTTGGAATGCAGAATCTACCTGAATGTTGGGCGGTGAAAATAAAAGTCCTCATGTAGGAGTTGAGGAAAAACCGGTGGTTACTAGGGCCAGATATGGAAGGGCAAGAAGCAGTTCACTAGGGCCATAGATGGAAGGTCAACACAAGGATTTGTGTAGTTGTAGAACAGATGCATAGGCTGGATGTCCGGAAAGCTTCCAATGTGTAACAACAGCAGGATAGTGGAACGAGTGGTTCATGAGAGTTGTGGAATACTTTCCTCAGCTTCTCAGAGGAGACTGGATGAACATTGGTTGGGGATTTTTTCCCCAAGTCTAGAGAAATCTGACAAAGAGGACTGGACTGGATGATCCTTGAGGAGCATTCCAAGTTGAGATCCTGAACCAGTGGCATAGCTAGACTGGAGCGGAGGCAAGTAGTTCTGCAAGACTCCGTTACACCGGAGTCAACGGCCCCTCCCCCTTGCTGTTGGAGTCATTCTGGCGGCAATGGCAACATGCAGGACACTCCCCTGTCGCTGCCGGAATGGCTCCAACAGCAAAGGGGAGGGGCCGCTGACTCCGGTGTAACGGAGTCTTGCAGAACTACTTGCCTCCGCTCCAGTCTAGTTTCACTTCTGTTCTGAACTGTAGTTGCTTTTGCACTGAGACGAAAGTAGAGTGGTTAAATGTGTGGATTCTAAGATGCTTCGTAACTGGGCACCTGATGCCTTTGCAGTGCTCTAAAGTCTGATGGCGAGGAGGACATGGTTTTATTTCTCATTTATTATTGTAGCTGCTGCCCCCCCCCCCGCCCCAGCGGCTGCTTGGATTTGGTTTCTTGCACTCCAGAGCAGTCACAGCACACAGGCTCTTTCCTGGTCTCTGAGTGCTGATTTCATGAAAACATTCTGTTTGCTCAGCACTGATGGGTGATTCATAGGGGCCATCCTAGGTTATGTTTCTTCCCTTCCTGTAGCTAGAGCTGAGGAGCTACCTCTTTCAATGAATGTGTAAATAAGAGGGATTTTTTTAAATAAATAAATAAATCACCCCCACCCCCACCCCCATGAAAATGTAATTGTGCCAACTTGCGAGTCATAGAAGGATGATAGAGAGATGCTGGCTAGCTTTCGACTGGCAACTTAAAATGGACAGGCAAGCCATGCAGAGACAAAACGTAGATCCCAGTGCCGTGCTCATGAGTTTTCCAGAGGTCTGTCTGCTGGCTTTTGTGGTCAGAAATGTGTTTGTTTAGATGTGCCAAGAAGGCCAGTAGATTCCATTGTCTGCTGCACTTAAAACCCCAAGAGCCATCAAGGTTGGCGTATGAGGGGCTGTAAAGGCAGACATAGGCAGTTCATATGTTTGTCAGAAATGTTGAGACATGGTGTGCTAAGTCCAACGATACTCTAAGCCAGGAGTTCGTAACCTGGGGTCCATGAATGCAAAAAAATAAAAATAATAATAATAATAAAATTGTGTATGTGCTTATGTGCATTTTTTCCAGAGAGGGAATCCATAACTTTTCATCAGATTCTCAAAGTGGTCTGTGACGCAAATTCACCCCAATGCTCAAACTGGTACGTTTCTCTCTCTAATTGCTGGTTTTTGAGCACCACCCAGTGTGGTTTGTCTTTGTGCCACCTTCCTGCTAATCTGCTGTTGGCCTAGGCTTACCCCACTCTCCTTCTGCTCATCAGAGTCAAGCGAACCAATAGCCTTTTCCCTTTGGGTAATATGCAAGGCATAATTTGATTGATTGGAACAATAAGCCAGTGGCATTTACAGCAGATGCCAGGTGATATGTAAAGGCTTTATGGGAGCAAGTCCAATTTATACTAGAATCTATCGGGTTCCATCAGTCAGTCTGAGAAAGTTACTTTTTAAAAATAATTATGCATTATTAAAATAATGCAATTTGAAAGTTCATTTAGAAGTAAACTTTTGTTTCATAAAAAAAACTATGACAAACATGTATATTCACTGTTGTAATATTAATGTGGACATCATAAGGGGGTTTTCAGATGTTAATTAAAATGTTGGGACACTTATATTTCGTCTCGAAAAGTCATCATCATATGTTTGTAACTGAATGTCAGCTATGTAAAAAAGAGCATTTGAGAATTTGGAATTACCTTTTAAAAATGTACATGCAGTAATTGCACACTTGAAATTGAGATTTTGCTAAAATAGTCTGTTTTATATTGTCCACAGCCTTTTTTCATACCAAGAGTCCATTTGGATAGAACTAGTCCGTTTCAGAACAAGGTTGCTCTCGTATTTTATTTTCTCACCTTGGAAATAGTCTTGAATGTATTTAAGAGGCACAAGAAGGGGACTGGAGATTGTCTGCAAGATTGAATATGTTTTTAGCAGTTGAAATTCAAAGCCATCTGGGTATTTATACAGCAAAATCTTCCGGATGAAGAATAGGCCAAGGTAGTCACATGGCTGGGGCCAACATGAAACAAAAGAATCCATTTATTATCCCGGCAGGAAATTTGTTCTTCTAGATGTTGTAGCTGCAGACATAATGATTTCATTTCCTTCAGTTTGCTCAGATTAATAGCTGGTGCTCTTGAGGGTGTGCATGCACTCATGTTATTTCTAACTATTTTCTAACTAGGTGTACTTGCAAATTTTTTAAAGGTATATATGTAAGAAATGCTGCACATATCCACATATTCTAAACATATTTGTGTAACTGACCTCTTGATTTTTGGAGAGGTCTGATCAGGAGTTATCTAGTATTCTTGTAGTGGGAAATGTTACTTAAGTATACACACCCATCATAGCCTTTCGGCCCAATCCTGTGGGCTACAGGCACTGGTGCTGCGGATGCAGCGCTGATGCCAGATGTCACAAACATGCCGTAAGGCACGTTTCAACATCCGGAGAGGAGGCAGTAGTGGCAGGAAGGCCTGTGCCATCCTGCTGGTGCCGTATCCAGGCCCTGCGCGTGCCGGAGTGGGTAAGGCCCGCTTACCCTGAGTAGACTTCCAGCCATGGCCTTCCTCGGATAGGATTCAGTGTGGGCCGTGCGTGCCACGGTGAACACCCTACTCCAGGGGAGGATAGGATTGGGCTGCCCGTGTGGTGATGGTGACTCTTTTGGGGCCCTCCCAGGTAGAAGGGGGCCACGGAGGATACTTTCTAAGGGCCCCTGAAACCTGGAACCAGTCCTGGTGTGGAGTTCCTGTGCATGAAGGTAAGCAGGAGTGGAATTTGTATCAATATGGAGGAAACCAAGCTGCACCCACGCAAAGAAATGCATGCACATATCAGCACCACGAGAATCTCTACTTTCATCCATAATTGGCCACAGGTATTCACCTACATATAGTATTTGGGATGATGTTTCACACACATCTGTCATGGTTCTGTCTGGCCTTCATAAATTATCTGAACATATTATTCATAGTAGAGAGTTGCGGTAATGAAGTCTCTGAGGGTTTCTCTGAACTCTGTGGCTTGCCTGTTCTGTACAGTTACAGGGAATCTCTCTGGTATGAACTTTGTTTTTTATGAATCACTTTGGGCCCGATTGCCAAATATGCTGCCAGCCACCACAAAACATCAGTGAGTGCATTGTTGCTCTCATTGGAACAGTGGAATGGGAATGGAGACATAAATGAGCTAATGGGGGGAGGGGCTTTGAGGTTTTCTGTGTGTGAGCTGAGGCAGGTTGGGACTGGGGAGTAATATTGTGGAATCTCGACTCCAAATCTTACCTTACAAAAGCTTCTGTTGAGTGTTTATTTTAACTGTCTACAGGTAAGGATAGGCTTTTTGTGTCAATTGTAAGCTGTCGTCACACCCAGCTTTTGCTCAGACTAAGCTTTCCTGCAGCTACATTAAGCTTTTCAAAATTGTCTTCTGAATACCACTTCTAAGGGAAGTGTGTACAGTGTCTGTAAGTGTGTACAGCCTGAGAGCAAGTGTGTGTCCTTTCAGTGGTTTTGTTGGAACTCTGAGAAGTGGCTTCCTCCAAGGTGTGGCCCCGGGGCTACGTGGTCCTGTATATCTTTTGGCTAGTGTGATGCCTTCCTGAATGATGCAGGAAGCTGACATACCTCTTGATAATAAACTACATTGGCATGCTCGTCATGTGTAATAATGCTGAAGATAGGCTCTGAGTGGAACATGATTGATTACTCTTATATCTTCCATGGATTCTTAGCCATTGTTGGTGCTTTAAGCAGTGGAGATTTTTCTTTTTTCAATGACATTAAATGCCGTTAATGGAAGGAGACCCTGCCTCCATGTTTGACGAGTTGCTGCTTTTTGCATTGTGGTTGGTCTTGGTCTGTCTTGGTCTGCACCACTCTCCTCTAGGTTTTCTGCTATGGTGACTGTTTCTGCTTGATAGCAAGTCTTTAATTCCTAGGAAACTCAGGTAATGTGTTCCCTTTTCTTTCGTAGTACTTTCCCTCGTTATCTCTTGGGATGGGATAACAGTGTCTGCTGTCGTAATGTGTAATGTTGGTTTATTCACAAAAAGGATGTCTTTTTGGGGGAATGGGGCAAAACGTAGAAGCCACTGATATTTTGTAGAAGCTGGATAGAAGGAATTTACCATCTGCTGTACACTGAGTCAGGCCACTGGTCCATCTGGCTCAGTATTGTCTGCATAGACTGGCTGTGGCTCTCCAGGGTTTCAGACAAAGGTATTTCCTAGCCTACCTGCCAGGGATTGAACTTGGGCTCTTCTGCAGACTGCATGCACTGCACATGTGCTACCACTGAACCCTGCTCCAAATTTCCGGTGAGGAGTAGCCATGTTAATCCGTTGCAGTACTTTACAGATTGGCTGTAGCACCAGCTACTGTGGACTAGAGCCCACTTCATCAAAACCATGCTGCCCAACCACTGTACTGCCAACCAAATTTCTAATCACCGGGCTCAATTTTTTAGATGCCAGTGGCTCATGGCTGTAGCCAATATTCCTCACTAGGTGGAGCTGCCCCATTTCCACGTAGGACTTCAAAGCAATGTGTGGAAAACCTGTGGTTCCTCCTAAGCAACACATATAGGATTCTGTCATCAAGCCTGAGTATTGATGGGTGCGATCCTATGCGCATTTACTCAAGGGTAATGAGAAACAGTGGGATAAGTCTGGAAAAACATGCATAGAATTGGACTGTTTGTATATTCAGTGTCTTTGAATTGTTAGCATCCGGAACATATACTTCAGATTAGAAGAGACATTTTTAATTTCAGTTGCTTTTACGGATGTCAAATTAACACCTTTATTAAATAAACATACACCTCATGTAAAAAACGCACACACATAGGCTTATGGATGAACTTGTGCAGGCTCCGTGGAAGTGGAGCATAATGGAAAGGTACCATAATGGAGGCACCAAAGGGTGTGAGAGGAACACAATATTTTGCACTATACTATAAGAAGGTGGTAGTGAGGGAAGTTGCAACTAAACGTTTTCTAAAAGCAAAAATAGTTTTTAATCTTGTATCCCATGTCCAAACAAAAACAAGAGAAGAAACCTAGTAAATGTTTTGTGCCACTCTTTGGTGAGAAAAAAGCTTGATAAACATGCCCCAGTACCATCGTTTTAACCATTGCAACATTCAATTTTTCCTAGAATTTCAGTGGTGCAAAAATGTATCAAAATTAAATGTACAAGCCCTTTCTTTTTCAGATGCAAGAGAAACGTGTGTGAGTCATTGAGAGTCTCTGGGCAACTAACATTGGCTTGAAGGGCAGAATGGTATCTACAGGTGGGCCCCCATATCCACAGATTCGCTATCCACGGTTTCAGTTATCCATGGATCACGGGGACCCCCCCAGGCTTTTTCTTATTTATTTATTTATTTATTTATTTATTTAAAGAATTTGTAGCCCGCCTTTCTCCTGAAGGCACTCAAGGCGGCTTACAACATATTAAAATACATATAAACAACTTTAAAACAATTAAACAGATTAAAATAATTAAAAACACTTGAGATTTTTCTCCAGTAAGCTTCATTTCTTCCTTAAACAAACAGGAGAAGATGGTACAAGTCTTCCTGCCTGCTTAGGCTTTTCTTCGCATTTGATAAAGTTCATAGATTATGAATGAAACGTCGTGCTGAAATAGGTTTTGAAATGTTTTTATTGCATTTTAAATTGTGGACTTTTAAAGTATTTTTATTCACATTTGTGATTTTAATTAGACTTGTAAAGTCGTTGACATATTTTTAATACAGTTTTTAACATTTTATAAATCCGTCACTTTTATAACCTTGAATCCCGAAGATGTTTCGTTCACTCTGCATGGAGGGGGTGTTCGCTCTTATCCACGGTTTCAAATATCCATGGAGGGGCCTGGAACATATCCCCAGTGGATACGGGGGGAGTACTGTACTATTATCACACACACTTGCTAGACTATCACATGAATCTTTCCCCCCCCCCCATGTGCACCAGGTACACTCATTCCTTTCATCTTTATCAAGACTAGCACATGTCATAATATCCATTTTCATCTGAAGGCAGATGACAGATTGATATAGTTCTCTGAAGTTGTGATGGCTACTTGTTGAAATCTAAAATATATAGCAATCATGTGTTACTTCCTTTGCCTGCTTTTACCTGATGTGGTGTATTCCCACTTATTTAATATGTGAAAGATGATTGATTTTTTTTTTTTACAAAAAATGGTGCAAGGATGGGAAGAACATTATCTATTTTTTACATCCCGTAAACGTTTGGAAATATCCCCTGTTTGCTTGAATTATGGTAACAAATGGCTCCCTTGGTGAAATCTCTATACAGTGCTCCATTTTAATTTCAATATTGTATAATGTATTGTATTGATTTCAATGGTAATATATTATACCCCCAGTTTCAAAGCAGCCTGTTCTAAAATATTCTGACTGTGGATTGTCTCAAAGGCACATGCCAGCTCTTATCCCCAATTTTCTCATCCACCCCGCCCCCTACCCAGAGGTAAGCAATTTTTTTTAACTTACCTTTGTTTGGCCTGCTGATCCCCCCCCCACACACACCATAACTTGTAGCGTGCTATCCATTGGCGTGGCAAGGGATTAGGATTGAGCAGTGATAAACTCATAATGTGATAAAGAGCCATGTTAAGGGATGCTTTTGCTGAGTCCTGGTGGCCCTCCCATACCTCACAGGTATCTAGTGATGATCAGTCCTTGGCTGTGTGTTTAGATTCCACTTTTTTTTAATCCATAGAGTTGGATGCTATTTGGATACATTTGGATACATTTACCTGTGTAAAGGTCTCTTGCATTCTCAAATGAATCTGTCCTTTCTCCCCTTCAAATTATGCTCCAACTCCACTTTTTCTGTGATGCCTTTGACTTTACCCTATAGTTCTCATCCTCTACTCTCACCTTCATCTTCCTCCCTTCCCTCTGTTGCCTCTCCTGTTTTGCATATTACCGTATTGTTCCGAGTATAAGACACACCTGATTATAAGACGTACCCTTAAAGTTTGGTGCTATTAAAAAAATTTAATTAAATCACTGGCATTAAATTGCAACAGCCTGATTATAAGACGCACCCCTAGTTAAAAAACTTAAATTAGGAGAAAAAAGTGAGTCTTATACTCAGACCAATACGGTATATTGTATGCTCCTCTGGGCAGGGGCCTGTCTTCATGTTCTCACTCTGTGAGTTGCCATGTGCACTGATGGTGCTTCATATGTAACAATAATTCTGTTCCAGTAAAAGGAACTATGAAAAAGAGGCATGATGGAAACTGACAAGATCCAGGGCATGGCTGAGAGAAGCCAGCCACACCTTGCTGTCAAGTTTATCACCGTAGTTTCTTTAAAAATGAACAGAGTTCTTATTCCATAAAGCAGAACAATGTTGGCTACAAGATTTTACCGTCTCCATCTCTAATTTGCTTCAGACCATAGGGACAGCGAAGTCCAGGAGTCCATTCGCTCCGGTAATTGGGCTTGTAGATTGCAACAGAACAAGAAACTTTGTGTCTAATGGAGTTCTTCCTCATGTAGTGCTGGAAATCTGCATGTAGAAAGAAAGGTTGCTAACGTGAACAGCAATCTGAACCAGCAGCTCCCAACCATAAAATGAGCCATATACGATTAAGTAAAATTTTCAGAATTTATTCCAGACTTTCCCCAACTTCATTAAAGGGGATTCCACATAATTTTTTCTTTTAAAAGTAATCCCCTGCCAGTATAAAGTATAAAGATGGAACCTTTCTGCATGATGGTTGTTGCTGTTTTCAGTTAGTCCAAATCTCTGGTCAGCAAGTGGCTTTGTGACCAGGTCCACTTTGAGAATTGAGAGGTGAGGAAATGTTTATGAGGAAAGGCTACAGCGTTTAGGGCTTTTCAGTCTAGAAAAAAGGTGCCTGAGGGGCGACATGATTGAGACGTATAAAGTTATGCATGGGATGGAGAGAGTGGATAGAGGGAAATTTTTCTCGCTCTCACACAACACCAGAACCAGGGGACATCCACTAAAATTGAGTGGAGGGAGAGTTAGGACAAAAGAAAATATGTCTTTACCCAGCGTGTAATTCATCTGTGGAACTCCTTGCCAGAGGATGTGGTGATGGCACCTGGCCTAGATGCCTTTAAAAGGGGTTTGGATAGATTCATGGAGGAAAAGACCATCACAGGTTACAAGCCATAAGCAACCTCCTGGCTTTAGAAGTAGGTTTTCTCTGTGCCAGGTGCAAGGGAGTGTCAACAAGAAACAGGTTATCTTGTTAGCTGTGTGCTCCCTGAGGCATCTGGTGGGGCCACTGTGAGATACAGGAAGCTGGACTAGATGGGCCTTTGGCCTGATCCAGCGGGGCTCTTCTTATGTTCTTACATGTAAATGTGAATCTGACATACACTCTTATCATATAGGCCCTTAGGAACCTGGGACTGGTCTCAGCTTCTCATGGAGTACATATGCACAAAGTGACCAAGCTGTGTTTGCCACCGTGTAATGTGTAAAGCAGTCTCCTTAAGCACAAGTAACTGGGTCCATGCTCAAGGCAGTTTTATATCCACACCCACAAAGGAAACTGTTCTCACAAATAAAAAGAACTATCTTGGCCTCTGTCCCAGTGTGCAGATGGTTCCTTCCATGCCTGCTCCTTTGGAGTCTTTTTCCAGCTGACGCTTGCACAGGCATCTCGGCTGAAGGCAGGAGTGTGCTTTGCAGGAAAGGTGCCAAACATCATGTCCTGCCAGCTTTTTCTTACCAGTTCCCCACAGATTATGGACAGGAAGGGCTGATAGGAAGCCAAAGCCGTGTGTGTGTGTGTGTGTGTGTGTGTGTGTGTGTGTGTGTGTGTGTGTGTGTGTGTGTGTGTGCGTGTGCGTGTGTGTGTGTGCGTATGTGTGTATAATACAGAAAAGTGATTGTGTTTTATGTGTTGCAGCAGGCATGGATGCTCTCATTTACTTTACTGTAGAGTTGTTTCTTAAAGTCATAATTAACACAGGTACTTTCTCAAACAAATGTCTTTTTTTGTATTCAGATGAGTAAACTCCAGAACTCAAGCAATACAACTAGATAACCCAGATTTCTTCAAGCGGACTCATGCTTTTCCATGTATGAGCTCTTTTAATTTCTTCCAAATCTTGTTCATAGAATGCATGGAAGAGGAGCAGGATTGTACCCTCCAGTCCTGTCCCCAACTTCTTCATGTTTAGTGGAAAGTGTGAAAGGGATGTTTTTGCACATTGATGTATGTGTCTAGCCCTAAAGCCAGATGACCTTCCTGCGATCAGGAACACAGGGTTCTTGATCACGTGGAAGACCCTAGGCGCATACAGAGATGTACATGCACAGAGGAACACAGGGTTCTTGATCACGTGGAAGACCCTAGGCGCATACAGAGATGTACATGCACAGAGGCTCATTTCACACCCTTCTCCTTAGTTTTTCCCCCCAGCCAGAGCACCAGTCAGGAAGTCCTAGTCTCTTCAGTTAGAGAGGAGAGGCATTGTTAATTTCAAATGTGTATATGTTTTTTTTTTGTAAAACTTTTTAAAAGCTGCTTTGTTATATAGTGAGTGTGTTTTGTTATCCTTTTAGGTTTGAGGCTCAAGTTCAAAACTTAATGACAGCCTGTGAACAGTGATAGGGCCAAACAAAAGACAGAAACAGTCTGTAAAACTTAATACTTCTGGCGGTTGCACACTGGCTCTGGGAGCTCCGATTTCCACCATGAGACATTTCACAGAAACGTTTGGCTCCTTGGCATAGGGCCACCAGCTCTATGCTAAACCCCGTGACTCTTCTGCTATGGGACAGGACATCAGATATCTGGCTCTTGACAATTGTTTATGCAATTAAAGTTTTTTGGGCCTTGAACCAGTTTTTGCAAACTTTACCCTGAGATCAGATATCACAAATGTGTTTAATCTGTGGAGGTGTCACTGGTATTTGTCAGAGATTATTTCCTTTGTACTGGAGTTTAGGAAGTCCTAATTGTTTCTCTTTTTCTTAAGAACTGTCTCTCAACAGCACCTGCCTCACGATTTAGTTTAACCCTCCTTTGGGATGTGAATCCTTTGGTTCCCAGATTCCTAGTCTGCTTGCTTGGGGAGCTGTTTACATTCATTGCCATATATTTGGCTTCATCAGTTTCCAGGACGGTGTGCCTTGAATGTGGGCAAGGGTTGGCAGAACAGGCAGAGCTTCTGCACAAGTGTTTGCATAGATGGCAGAATTTTGTCAGATGTGGTTTCTCTTACCACTGTACCCTGAGAATTGCCTTGCCTTATCATACAGATATTGGTTAATCCTAGGTTTCCAAGGGATTCGATACACTTCCTCTCTCAAGGATTTAGGTTTGTACACACATTATGTTGTGGTTTGTGGTTGTATACGATGTAATATTTAACTGTGATTTCACACTTTAGGAAATATAGTGGATTCTAATCATTGAAAGCACACATTGCTAAGACAGTAGTAGACTTTAACCATAACAGATGGCTGTTACAGACCACCATAAATGCAGTCTCTGAATGCTGCAAGACGTCACTGGACTTTGTCTGACAATAGTTGCGACAAGCTCTTCAACAAGCTAACATACAAATAAGGCTGCAGTGCATCATTGCTCATCTCCTCACCAGGGAGCTCAAGAAGAGAAGAGGTAACCTTTAAAAACTGCATTGTGATGTCCCTAAATCACTGATAAGCAGTTGGAGATTCATGGACCGTATCCAGTCTACAGCTGACCACCGGTTGGCCTCTTATTGCCTTATAACCTTTTCCATGGCTAAAAGAAAACTTTAGATTCCAGCCAGCACTCATATACCCAGCTCCAGCAGAGGGGAGGTGGGACATGACAAAAATATACAAATCTGGTGCCAAATTCCTACACCACCTAAGAGAGACTGTGCTGCATTCCAGGGCAGTTAGTATGAGTAAATTAAGAGCAGACTGACAGTGGCAAGGGGAAAGCAGCTTGGTTCCTTGACTGTTTGTCAACTCTAGCCTGATCCACCAGCCAGTTTCTCACCACTACCATAAAATGCACACAAAGTGGAAAATGTGGAGAGGGGGAGAGACCAGGCCCCAGAATATTCACTGCTGGAAGCACAGTTCAGGTTACATGGCAAAAGCTTGTAAAAGGGTAACTCAGCTTCTTATGAAACTGGCATATTTTCAACAGCTATAGGTTGCATTAAGACCTGCAAAACTCCTGTAACTGTCCTTTCATTACCGCAGATCTCACTGGCCCATCTCCCTAGTAGAAGGACAATCCTCATCTATTGGCTTGTCACTTGGAGCCCAATTCTATGCATGTCTGTGCAGAAGTAAGCCCCGCTGTGTTCAATGGGACTTTCTCCCGGGAAAGTGTGTATAGGATCACAGCCTTGGATACATTCTGTCACTAGCTAAATAGAGGCCACAAGGCTGATAATTCTCTATAATTTTTATGAGCTTGACAGCGCAATCCGGTGTAACTCTTGCACCAGTGTAACAGTAGATCCACCAGTGTAAGTGCACTTATGCCAGTGTAACTTGCTGTACGCTGACGGACACAGGACAAACACCAGCATAACCCCCTCGGACGCCGCGCATGCGCAGTTCGGACACAGGACAGACGCCAGCACAACTCCGCTGGTGCAGGGGGCATTCCGGGGATGTTCAGACACCCCTGGAATGCCCCCTGCGCCGGCGGACTTGCGCTGGAGTCTGTCCTATGTCCAAACTGCGCATGCGTGGCGTCCAAGGGGGTTACGCTGGTGTTTGTCCTGTGTCCATCAGTGTACAGCAAGTTACACTGGCATAAGTGCACTTACACTGGTGGATCTACTGTTACACGGGTGCAAGAGTTACACAGGATTGCGCTGTGAGACTCATTTGACAAGTAAAAGTGGAGATCGCTTGCCAGGTCTTGAGCCTTGGACATTACAGGTACACTTGTTGTGAAGAGCAGCAGAGCTGAGCTGAATTGGGAGGCTTGAACAGAGGACATCTCACCTTCAAGGCCTCCCTAAATTCCAGCAAATGTATCATCTCTAAGTCCTGGTGAAAACATCTGCAACAATAAATATGTGTGACCAGCGAAATCTACCTGGAATGCAAACTTTGCAGCCAGCTGACAGAATAAACTTTTGCCTGTAAGAAGACTGTAGACACATGTCATAAGATGATGTTATCAATACTTTAAAGATGGGTTTGTAGAGAGGGAAGGGTGTTGTTTCCTACCTACACGATTTGATTGAAAATACTGGCACTAGTAAAAGATAATGGTTGCTTTGCTTGTAGAATGGTTACTGTGACCCTCCCATTTTGTAGAGCTGTGTTGTTCACCAGAGAACCAAGAAGTATTGTGATGCAGAATCAAGAAAGCGTTATCTAAGTCCCCATCTCCCTGCACAATATAATGGATCTTTTTCCTTATTTAGTTATAAGGAAGCTGTGCAGTCTCTCTCTCTCTCTCTCTCTCTCTCTCTCTCTCTCTCTCTCTCTCTCTCTCTCTCTCCCCCCCCCCCCATCCTGGAGTGCCTTTTATTTTATTTTGAAGCAAAGAGCAGTATAGTCTTCTTGGAGCAAAGGTATTCTTCCCCTTTCCCCTGCCATCTGCTACTCGCGAGCTGAGTATCATGCTGCTCTCTGTGAATTAGAACTAGAGGCCAAATTGTGGTTGGAGCGCAGTTTTGCTAATTGTAAACGCATGCTCCAGTTGCGTGTCTGTAAGTGTGCAGTGACAACACGGTGTCCGCCTAGCTCACAGCAGCCTGCAGGGGCAACTTGTATCATTGGATTCCACAATGTGTGGCTGTTTAAGGCGGGTTCTCTTGGAGGCCAGGGTCGTTTACCCGGCAGGGCTCAGTTTTCATCTTTCTTAGCAGTGGCGTTTTCTGCTACCTTTTTAAAATACACCTTTATTTCCCCTTCATTGTCGATATGCTTTATTTTGTCCATAAGCATTTAGAGTTCTTGGCAGATGCATTATTTACTCAATGAACCAGCTGTCCTATAAATACATACATAAAGACTACTCAAATTGACAGGAAAATCTATAGGAAGCGGAAAATCTATAGGAAGTTGTGCATAGCACAACTCTTAAGACCTGGGCCACTTTTCCTTTTTCAAAAGTTCAAATAATAATGTTTTCCTTTCCTAAAATCTACCATATGTCTTGTCACCATGTTGACACTAGTACCAGAGAAACATCAAATGTATATATTAACAGCCCAATCCTGCGTAACATTTGCCGCAGCGCACAAAGTGTGCTGCGGTAAACCCTAAGCAGGATCAGGGCGGCGCTGACGGAGATGGGGCACACCACGGGGGAAAGGGACATTTGTCCCATTCCCTCAGTGTCAGCCCCAGCGGCCCCAGTGGGCGTCCTCGGATGTGCGACCGCAAAATGGCCGAGCAAATTCAGGAAGGCCGTGTAAGACTGCTCTGGCCCAGGAAGGAGCTTTGGATATCGGTGGAGTGTGCTGTCGATATCCCCGCCCCTCTCTCGGGCCTGGCGGCCCAATCGCCCCTCCCCCGCCACAACATTCAGAGACAATATGGTTCCCATGTTAACATCTGAATCCCCTCCCACAACAATGTATAACATGCTTCTAGGAGAAGCTCGCAGTGATTCTTCTAGCACAACTAACATCATAGCCTAATAGTTAGGAGGGCAGTATCTGATGCCTTCAGCCACAAGCACCTGTACTCCTCTTAGAAGTTCAACTCCCCTGGCAACCCAGCCGCCTTCAGACAACTGCCATGTTGCTGGAGAAACAATGAAGGCCACGCAAAGAGGGAAGAACTGCCATTCCAATCTCAACAGTCTGGCAGCCTCGTGTCCTAGTAATTGGATGCAAGCCTGCATGTGGAACCCAGGGGTGGCAGAACCCTGCTGGAGAAGGGCTCCATCTTTGCTTGCTCCATCTTTGCTTGAGTCCACACAAACAATGCTCAGAACACTGTATACATCTGTGTGGGAAGGACATTTTTTTGTGGAAGGGAGTCACTTGGACAAGAAAGAGTGGAAAATATATCAGCACGCTCACAGGAGGCAGCCTTGTGAGTTGCCTGGTAGCTCTGTGAGAAACACATGCACACACACACATTGCTGTGGGAAACTGGAGAGGGGGGTGGGTTGAGTGCCACCCCAGGGAGATGGAAATGCAGCCTCCACAAGGCCTACGTTTTGGATGCCTGGCTGGCAGCGGTATTGCTGGATGGAAAGGAGGAAGCAGTGGAAATAGGATTTACACCTGCCACTCCATTGACCGATGTTCCAAACACATAGGCACAGGAGAGAAGCTCATGATGGAGCCTAACCCATGACACACACCCTTTCCTCCCCTACTATGGGATGATCCCAGCCGTATAGTGTATACTGAAGGGACACTAGGTGGAGCTGTAGCTCAGTGGCACAGCACAGACTATGCAGAAAAGAGGTCCCAGGTGCGGTCTTTGGCCACAGATGCCTGGGAGGTAAGGCTAGGAAGATGTACATCCACACAACCGAGGCAGTGTCCCATTGCGCCAATCAGAGTGAGTGGTGCAAAGGCCGATTGTTATTTCCCACCTCGAGACTTCACCATCTGTCTTCCACACTCCGTTTTATGCTGCCCATCTATGCAGTTGGTGGGGAGGGAATCGGAAGGATCATGAACTGCCAGAACCTGTCCCTTTGTCCATGGCTAGTTTATTTAAATATTTATTAATAAATAAAATATTTATTTATAGATGCTTCGGTCTTGGTATATTTATTTAATGACTTTATACCAACTTTTGTGGACAAGAGGCTCACCCTGACCCCTGTTTGGGGTAATTGGTGGAGAACCCACTTGTCCCTCTTCACAGTAGGTGTGCCCATTAAGACCTCTGAGTTGAGTAACAGGAGTGCTGGTGATTCCCAGTCTGCTAACCATCAAGTGAACAGAGACACAACTGAAGCAGTTACAGCTTTTACTGAACAGCATCAATGGTCAAATAAATGGAGCGCCTCCCTTATGAGGAAAGGCTACAGCGTCTGGGGCTTTTCAGTCTAGAAAAAAGGCTCCTGAGGGGGGACATGATTGAGACATATAAAATTATGCATGGGATGGAGAGAGTGGATAGAGGGAAATTCTTCTCCCTCTCGCACAACACCAGAACCAGGGGACATGCACTAAAATTGAGTGGAGGGAGATTTAGAACAGACAAAAGAAAATATTTCTTTACCGAGCGTGTAATTCATCTGTGGAACTCCTTGCCAGAGGATGTGGTGATGGCACCTGGCCTAGATGCCTTTAAAAGGGGTTTGGACAGATTCATGGAGGAAAAGACCATCACAGGTTACAAGCCATAAGCATCCTCCTGGTTTTAGAAGTAGGTTTTCTCTGTGCCAGGTGCAAGGGAGTGTCAACGGGAAACAGGTTATCTTGTTGTCTTGTGCTCCCTGAGGCATCTGGTGGGGCCACTGTATGATACAGGAAGCTGGACTAGATGGGCTTTTGGCCTGATCCAGCAGGGCTCTTCTTATGTAAATCTGAACAGCATACAAGGCATGCACGTGTGCATGTGTATATGTGTCTTGAGCCAGGACCTCCAGCAGTCAGGCCCAGGTGCCTTTTAGTTCCTGCACCATTGGGGCAGCTCTTGGGCTGCTCTCCAGTAGATCAGATGTTGTAAGACATGGAGATGTTTATAGATTCTGTGCATTCTGAATGTTTGCAGAAAAACATGTATTTAAATGCATGCTTTTCAATGGAATAGTATCATGCCAGCTGCTTAGGTAGGAAATGTGCGAACATACTTGCAAAAATATACATATTGAAATACATATGTCTTTTGGTAATAGAAAAAAAAATCCAGTGGTTTTTAGCAGACGAGAGCAAAGGAAACCATGCGAAGTTCAGGCGGAGTGGAAACCAAGAAATTCAAACATTCCTCGTTCCTGGATGGTGGTGATTATTATTCTTAAAATATTTCTATCCTGCCTTTCCCCTCCCCAATCGGGAGCTACTCAAGGCAGCAAACATATTAAAAATGACAGTAAAATACACTCAAAATAACACAGAAAATCAGTGACAAGCAGTATTCACTAAACGTTCCCACAGAGGCAGTACTATTTATTTATTTATTTATTTATTTACAATATTTTTACCCCGCCTTTCTCCCCGAAGGGACCCAAGGAGGCTTACAACAGAAAATACAAATACAAAAAAATAATCACTTTTTAAAAATAAAAACCGTTAACTAGAACTAATAAAAACAACATCTAAAGGACTCAGAATCTAAAAAGATGGAGACATCTTTTTAGATTGAGGGTAAAGATTCTGTGCTGGGGTGAATAGGGCCAGTTGCTCTCCCACTGCTAAATATGAGAGCACTATTCTAAAAGACGCTTCTCTGCTCAGCTAGCAGGGGTTCACAGCGCTACAACAAGTGCTGTGAGAAGGTGAGTGTTCTTCCCTTCTTATACTTTATTTTTATCTCTGAAAAGTACTAAGAACATAAGAAGAGCCTTGCTGGATCAGGCCAAAGGCCCATCTAGTCCAGCTTCCTGTATCTCACAGTGGCCCCACCAGATGCCTCCAAGAGCACACAGCCTTTGTACAAGGTGCTCTTTCCCCAAAGTTCCACATAACCAGTCCCCACTTGTCTGTTCGTAGTTCCCTGGTCATGGGGGGCTGAGTGATGTCGCCTCCTGCCACATGTCTTGATACATGAGCTGTGCTCTTTTGCTGGGGTTTATATGCTCTTGTATATCATCATGTCGATGATGCTCTTCGATTATATCGATGATGCTCATATATGCTCTTATAGTGGTGCTGTGATTGACTCCTGAGGTTAGTTGGACTCCTGAGGTTAGTTGGTCTCCTCTTTTCAGATGTGGCTAGGGAGGGATGGGACATTCATCCTGGGCTCTTTGTTGACTCTTATTGGAGGGTATGGTAGTGGATTTACCTATACAGGTGACCCCATATCCGCGGAATCGGTATCTGTGATTTTAGTTTCCGCAGTTTCAGTTACCCGTGGTTCCCCATGGCCTGAAAATATTAAATGAAGAATTCCAGAGAGAGATGAGTCATGAGAGATGACAAAGAGAGATGAGTCATGAGCATGATGGGGCAGAAAGGTTTTGAATTGTGCGCCATTATAAAGTATGTACAATGTATTTTATTATTTAATGTTGGTAATGTCTTATTGTGCATAATTTATCAAGTAATGTAAACGAAATGTAAACAAAAAATGACTTATACATAGGGTTTGATACTAGCTGCGGATTTTGGGTATCTGCGGTAGGTCTTGGAACGTATCACTCTCGGATATGGGGGAAATGCCTGTACTAACTATTTTACTGGTATAATTTTATGCTGGTGGGGAGGTGGGTTCTATCCCTGGGGGAAGAATAGGATTCCACCTCACTATGCCCCCAGCTCTGCCCTCTCCCACTTACGCTGTCATAGTTGTGAATGACAGCATAGCACACATACTGATTAAGGTGGTGAGTGTGTAATGGTGTCACTGCACTTGGAGTTACACTGATTTAGGGGATTTGTTGCATACCTGCTCTCTTCCAGCTGAAGAGGATAGGATCGCACCATAACTCATATTCCCAGGTGGCGGCTGTGGCCAGGGGGGCCTTTGCCCAGCTTCGGCTGGTGCGCCAGCTGCGACCGTACCTGGATCGTGCAGACCTGACCACGGTGATCCATGCCACGGTGACGTCGCGATTAGATTATTGTAACGCGCTCTACGTGGGGCTGCCCTTGAAGACGGTTCGGAAACTGCAATTAGTGCAGAATGCGGCGGCCCGTGTGGTCACTGGAGGTAGGCGGTTCGACTCTGTTGGGCCGCTCCTCCAACAGCTGCACTGGCTGCCGATTCGTTTCCGGGCCCAATTCAAAGTGCTGGTTTTAACCTTTAAAGCCCTATACGGCTTGGGGCCAGGATATTTGAGAGACCGCCTACTTCTATATAGTCCGGCCCGTCTCCTTAGATCATCAGAGAAGGCCCTTTTGCGGGTGCCGTCGCCCAGGGAGGTGCGAGGGGCGGCGGCCAGAAACAGGGCCTTCTCAGTAGTGGCACCAACCTTATGGAATTCCCTCCCCTTTGACTTACGAACTGCTCCCTCCTTGGACACTTTCCGGCGAGGCCTAAAAACCCTCTTGTTCAAAGAAGCCTTCTGAGCCTTTGCCTTTTTTAATAGCTTGCTGGTACGGGTGGGTTGCTGCTGTTTTTATGATCTTGTTTTAAATTTTTAAATTTTTAGATGTTTTTATTTTTTGCTGTTTAAAATGTAAAATTGTAATTTATGTGTATTTGTATTTGTATTTTTGTAAGCCGCCTTGGGTCCCGTGGGGAGAAAGGCGGGATAGAAATATGGTAAATAAATAAATAATAAATAAATATGTGAGTTCTGGGAAACAGGTAACAGGAGACCAATGTGTTAATTTCCTGTTTTGCTTAAAAGCCCTCCTTGCTATGTCATAGTGGCTACTCTCTCCTACAGTTTAACTAGAAAAAATGCACGTGAAAGCAGCTTTAAATTCCACTTTGACTTTACAAGTGATCTAAACAAAATTAGAGAACTCAGAATTTGCTTTGCATCTTTAAGAAACTTTAAGTCCCACCTTGAAGTTTTGAATTTCAGGATGGTTGTGCCCAGTGATGTAGACTTGAGTCTATTAACTCGGACTTGAGTCGGCAAGTCGCGTCAATGACTTGACTCAGCGATTGTAAAAGACTCGAAAGACTTGACTCGAGACTTGGAGTACGACAAGTCGAATTTTATTCAGGTTTAAACCCGTTTTCCCCATTAAACAGATAGGGACTTGCAACTCGCAACCAAAGACTCTGGACTTGGGGGCAAAGACTTGAGACTTGACTCGAGACTTGGAGTCAGAGACTTGATCCACATCCCTGGTTGTGCCACCTCATCTTTCCTTTAAGCATCAGACGGGAATAGCAAGAGTTGCATTAAAGAAATCCTACCTCCCCTTTGGAGTTATTGTGATGCTTTCTGGGTTGGTAAAGTGCTGGGTATGATGAGGAAGGATCACATTGGTTGGGCACTGATGTGTTCCTTTTAGAGTAAGATTTTGTTTGACATAATAAATGTACAAGGTTAACGGTAAAATATAAATTCATACTTTATAGTTTGGAGGAAACTGTATTTTCAAGGTAGTATGTTAAAACGACTGGGAAATGTGTCTGTGAAGTTGTCGGTAGAGCAGGCCTCTGTTTTGCTCGGTTGCTGCTATATTACAACAAGGTCATTCTCTCACAATCCTATCCTTCCCCCCCCCCCACCAATGCAGCAATGCCAAAATGGCTACCGCTGCATCCTGTGGGGGAGGCTGTCACAGAGGTCTCCTCTGGGTAAGGGAACATTCATTCCCTTACCTGGGGTTAAGCCTCTGTGGCGTGGACAGGTGTATTTGGATTTGCGCCAGTGAAATAGCTGGCGCAGGTCCGCGTGGACCTGTGCCATAGGATTGCGTGGATGCAGTGCGCTGCTGGAGAGCTCTTTGCGACTGCCATAAGGCAGACTATGCTGGTGGAATGCTCATTCCGCCAGCATACAAATCCAATAGGATCGGGCTGAGTGTCATTGGCATCTAATTCCACTGGTGGAATGAAATACTGGAAGAATATTAGAAAACCTAAATGCTTCTGTAAAAGCTAATCTTACTAATGTTAATCCTGCTCCCAGCACACATCTGTGAATTGGTTTTACATTTATGTCGTAATGATGAAACCCACGTGACTGGAACTGTGCGGTGGGTCAGTTGTGCATTGGTTGCCTGTTGATATGCAACTGAGCCATGGGCCCTGCCCTACAGTCTAGTAGTGCAATTGCTGGCATGGCTGCAACCCGTGCCATACAGATTACATACATCACCTAGGTTATACTGTCTGTTCGCCTCTTTCTGTGTCTTTTAAAGACTAGTAGGCATAGGCAATAGGCATGGGAAAGGCGTGCATATGTGTCATGTATGTCATTTGGTGCTTGGTCGGTTACAGTGATGGCAAAAATCACTGTATTTTATAGGAGAAGCGCTGGCATCCCAATCTGATCTCAAAGAGCAATACATATTGGGAGAGCAGACCAGTGCTTCCCCAAGTCCAATGAAATACAGTGATTTATATGTTTTTCCCCCAAATACCCAAAATCCAATGTACTCAAATCTCATTTCCTTTTTCCATACCTGGGTGCTTCTGAGGTCTTTCTCCTCATTGCAGCTCTTCCTCTTGCTGTGTTCTTGCCCACAATGCTGCTAGTTTTCTTTGTTGAAGGCTCATTCACGCCCCCCCCCCCATTAATCCCCAGTTCTGCAGGTTCTTATTTGTGCTCAGCAATCCTGGAATGTCAGGGAGAGAGCACTGTGGGATCATGTTTCATTGCCCAGGCGTCAGGGAGAATTCCTTCACTTTGAACCGCTGCAGCCTTTTCCTTTCCCGTGCTCTCCTCTTTGTTCCTTTCAGACACAGAGTATGCCAATATTCTCCCATCATCCCCACCAGATTTTCATCCTTTCTGCTTGCGCTCAGTTTCACTTTCCGCACAATGCCACATTCACTCTTTTATTTGTTTAAGCAATTCTAGAAACAAAAAGGAGACCGAAGCAACCTCTCCTAATACACACTATTCCCACAGAGTCATAGATTGGGAAGGAGGAGAAACTAGAAGGCCATCTAGTCCAGCCCCTCTTCCCCAACGCAGGTCCACAGATGCATTCGCTTCCTGCAAATCAACCTATGCAATTTGGATCACAGTGTTGCACTAGGAAGGAAGCAGTAAGAAACACAGAGCAGCCCCTCCAAATGATTCATAAAAGCAAGCTCCCAAAGATCAGCGATCTCGTGACCCTGAAGAAAATGCCTTTCCAACCCCGGAGATTGCAGCCAGTCAGACCCTGAGGATAAGTAAAACGTACCTGCTGAGCCATCCCAAGTGAATTGTATTGGATACAACTCCTCATTACCTAATAGCCTAGTTGTGGCAGATCAGTGCTTGGGATGGTACTCTATAAAAGCTGCCTGCTGCCGAGTCAGTCCATTTGTCGAACTAGCTCAGTATTGTCTACAATGACTGGCAGCGGCTCTCTAGATTTCAGCCGGGGGGGGGGGGATCTTTCCCAGTCCTACCAGGACGTGCCGGGAATTGAACCTGGAGCCTTCTGCATGCAAAGCATGTGTTCTATCGCAGTGCTGGCACCAGATTGCTGGGGCAAAGCACTGTCCCCCCCCCCCCCCGATGTTGCATTGGGCACTACCATTGCCACCAGTGTTGACATTTCAGGGGACAGACCTTATTTATGGGTGCCCTACTTGACCAACCACTGATGTCACTCCTGCTCTACCACTGAGCTACGCCCTCCATGACCTCGACTTCCTGTGTCCAAATTTGCCAGGGTGCAAATCAGCTCTCAGCTGCTCACTACCTTCCCACACTAGATGAAATTAGGAATACAGAACAGGGGTAGAACGTGCAATCTGTACGCAAGCCATTGTTCAGTAGGTATCCCATCTTCCAACATTTCACTTAAGAAAATAGGTACAGTACTGTACTTCCTTATGCTAAATGAAAAATTATCATGCCAAGCAAACCAAATCAGTGAGGCTTTTCCATGGGGTCTGTTGGATGTGACCTACTTTGAGGTTTTGAGGAGGAATAACATTAAAAGATATATCGTTACGATCCTGGCAGTACATTTTAAAATCTCAATGTTATAACTTCTTATGAACTCCCCCAAATGCTCCATTTCCCAAAATTTCTTACTCCCGGGCAATCGAGCCAGTCTGTGCAATCCGATTTTCAAGCAAGAGTGAAAATATTGTATAATAGATAGAGCCGACAGGTAATCTTCAGGCATGCCTTCCAAAGAATAAGAAAATAGGTTTTGTGCCTATGAAATATGTCCATCTGGAGGATATGCTTAAAGTGATCTGGAGAGAGGATGATGGGGAAATGTAGGGATAGAAGAAGCGTCCATAAGGGTCTGCTGTGAGGTCTGTTGCTGCTGGGTCTGGCAGTTTCACGCAGCAGATAGTAAGCACCGTGCTTTGCTGTCACCATGTTACCAGCACAGATTTATTTCTCATTGCCTCTCATGCTCCTTGTCTCATTTGCACTCTCGCACTCACTCCGTATGGTGCAGAGATTGGAAAGATGTTTGAAACATTTGCCAACTTGGGCGAATTGATAAAGTGAAAGCTGCACAGATAACAGGAGAGAAGGAGCTCCCCCCTCCCCCCCAGATCTTGATGAAACTGCTCAACACTTTATCGCTGTTTATTTTGTTTCAGCATTCCTGTTTCTCATTCTATTTCAGGATTTCATCTCCTGTTCTCTTAATGCGTACACTGTAGTGCATTATGGTTCAAGGTATTAGCTCCCTTTGGTGAGTGTGTGGACAGGAACTGGTATTTATTTACTTAGCAACAATTGCATATTCTTAGAGCTGTTACCACGGTTATTATAGTACATCAGCAGGGAATCATGTAGTGATTTTCAAACAAGCATAATGTGGGCTGTCGCTTGATTAAAAATATCTGACGCATGTTCCGCTGGCACTGGCTGCTGCAAAAGCGCCATAAAGTGCTTTGCGGCAGCGCAGGGAGTTGGCATGCCGGTGGGAAGGCCAGAGCCTTCCCACATGTGCCAGCGGAGCAATGGAGGCCCTTTGGAGCAGGTAAGCTGGCACAGGGGGTGGAACAGGACAGAACGAGGCAGAGAGGGGGTTGAACAGGGTGGGGTGAGAGCAGAATGGGGAGGAGATGGGGTGGGGGTGGGAGGCGGGTTTTGCGGTGGCAGCGCATGCCAAATCCCAACCTCATTCCTGAGCCTGATCTGCCTGCATGGATCAAGGTGGCCTAGATGCCTTTAAAAGGGGTTTGGACAGATTCATGGAGGAAAAGACCATCACAGGTTACAAGCCATAAGCAACCTCCTGGTTTTAGAAGTGGGTTTTCTCTGTGCCAGGTGCAAGGGAGTGACAACGGGAAACAGGTTATTTTGTTGTCTTGTGTGCTCCCTGAGGCATCTGGTGGGGCCACTGTGAGATACAGGAAGCTGGACTAGATGGGCTTTTGGCCTGATCCAGCAGGGCTCTTCTTATGTTCTTATGTTCTTAAGGTGGACAGGTGCAGATCCAAGTTGACCCATAGTGGCTGCTGGAGCGTACCTCTAGGCAAGGGGACAAATGTTACCTTACCCTGAGGAGACCTCCAGCAGCCACAAATCCCCCACAGGATGCAGTGTAGCCTGCACCGGCACCAATGTATCACTGTGCGGACTTTTAGGTAGAATTGGGCTGCCTGTTTATTATAGCCCAATCCTATCCAAAGCCCTGCACATGGATGCAGTGGCACCAGGGCAGGCTCCACTGTATCCAACTCGAGGACAATTGACCCCTTCCCCTGTGTCTCCTCTCACTCCTTTTGTCCTCACAGCAACATTGTGAGGTAGGTTACAGTAAGAGATCATGACTAGCCCCAGGTGTCACAGTCAGCTCTATGGCCGAGTGAGGATTTGAACCCAGGTCTTCCTGGTCCACGCCAACATGCTAACTACTACATTGGCTCTTGTGGGTGTGTTTTAACAGGCATCATCTTGGAAGAGGCACTTCCACCTACGTACGTGAGAGAAGCAAGGGATGTCTTTTTGAAGACGGTGCTTGTCATCAGCAGTTTTTTCAGTATTTGCATTAAAAACATTTGAAAACAAAAACAGAAACAGCTGTCTGATTCCTCGGAGGCATCTTTTGAGTCCATTAATTGATTTTAATTTTTATTACTGTAACTGTTTAATCAGGTAAATGTTACAGTCCTAATATTAAGTACTCCCCACCTTCTTTCCTACTCACAGCTGTAGCGCTTTCAGGCAGAGTCATCTGTCTTTTGTTCATGGAAAATGTTCTGTTTCTGCAGCAGTCGAGAGACACGCTCCCTCCAACTTGTAATGCTTTTGTTCCTGGTGGTTGCAGTTCCTTCCTCTGTGCTGTCACCAACAAACACTCACTTTCGATGCTCTTGTACTACTTTGGCCACAACCTTTTAAAATCAATGGGGTTACTTTGGAAAGAGGACCCCTTCACATGCTATTGCCTGATGATGTGAGTCTCCCCATATGGCTGTACACCACAGGAGCTGTGGCCATTCAGGAGCCCCCCCCCCACCCGGGAGCATATATCTGTATCAAGTGTGTATTTTAAAAACACCTTTTTGGAAGTGCTGTGTATTACATTGTTAGCATGTATGATGTAGAGACATGCCCAAAAAGAAACCAATGTGAAGCTGCTGCATGTGGTTGAGGTTCTGTGATATTTAGATGGTAGTTTTACTGCATGAGTGATTGTGGTCCAAAATATCACAAAATCTGGAAAGGAATGTTTGGTTTATGGACCCTGTACTTGGGGAACATCAAAAAACCAGATGTTTCCTCAGGACTAGCTTTGGGGAGGGGCCGTTGTCATTGTGTTAGGGAAGGCTGGAGATGGGGGAGATCAGATAGGCAGTGTCAATTGGAGTCATCTGGTTGGAGATGAAAATTTAACGAGGACATTCGAGTCTTTCTGCTGACAATAAATCCCTAAAACACTGAGCATACCTTGTACTTGCATTGATCTTAAATATTGCACACATAGTAAATGCTTCATGCTCTATTAACACCAACTCTTGAGAGCCCTTTTGATCATTGTGTTTACAAGTTTCTGGGGTCATACAGCACCACTGATGAAATTGCCAAATGCTGCACTATCTTGAGCAGAAATCCAGCTGTGCACTCCTCACATAAAGCGGGCTTGAGATAGCTGGGGACTATAAACCGGGAAGTGGCGATATGCTGCACATCTCCGCGTTGTGCAATGAGGCACTAGGAATATGAGTATCTCAGCTTTAGTGTTTGCTTGTTGGAATAGGCTGTGTGATGGTACAGTAAATAGAGAGAAGGAATAAGGGCAAGAGGAAAAAACCCAAACACAGCTACTACGGACCAAACTAGGCACGATGTAGAGATGTATTGACAAATCTCCCAATGTGTGTTTCTACTGCTGAAAAGCAGCTGTGGGGCCCCCATTTGGATCAGGGCATGGTGCTGGGGGGGGCTGATTTCCCCCTGTATTATGGCCCTGATATAAATCACACAGCATACTCAAGCTATCATTAACTGTGGAGGGGAAAATCAACAGGCCTTATAGCCCTCTTCATTCATAGAACAGAAGGAATATGCAGCATCAACTCTCTCCTGTTGATACAAGATGATGTTGATGCAAGCAGGCAAGACGAAGTTTCTGGATTGGCCAGGCCTTCTATAAATGCTGGGAGTATAGTTGGTAGGTTGGAGGCATCCCCAACCCTGAGGCTGAAGAGGTGGGGCTTGGTGGTTTATGTCACAGAGTTGTCAACATTGGCCACCCCCCCCCCAAAAAAAAACAATTTGCCAGCAGTGTGCTCTCAGTTTTGAATGGAGGGGAGAGGCATTGGAAATGGCAGGCAAAATAGAGATTATTAGGTCCCTTGCTCAGATGGTCAAACAAACATGGCCCCCCAAAACCTGTGTTTTAGGCCCAAAACCTGAAATCTGGCAACCCTAACTAGGAGGAACCTTATACAGTATTTTGTCTTTGTCTGGCCAAGAGAGCAATATTGTCTGCTTGCTACATTTGAGCACCTGGACTGTGCTGGAGAATGCACCCTCCAGGATCAATATGGCTCTGTGGGGTGGTGGGAGGAGATGTTCATCCGTAACTGAAAGGATACAGACATGCTCCCTTTTTGTGGAGAAGCAAGAGGAAGTGGCCCATTAGACAGGAAGGTTGGACAGATGCAGAGACTGTTGTTGTCTGGGAAGGCGCTTGAAAGCCAGCAAGCAGTGGTGAGTTCATCTGCTGCAGCGTGATGATGACCTGCTGAAAGGCAGGGAAGCGAAAGGCCTGTTGCTTGAGCTTCTCGGTTTTCTTCCTAAGGCGTGGAGGAAGATGGAAGGAAGCAAGAAGAAAAATGGCAGTGATCTTCCCAGGCAGCCTGGAAGAGCAGCTGGTGAGATGAGATCAGAGAAAAGCTAATGATCAGCCTGCGTGCTTTTGACTGCCTAACACCTAGGAGGTGGCAGAGCTTTTCAAAAAAGGCAACTCCCAGACCTGTCAGAAAGTAACTCTGGGAAGGAAGATAAGATGTTCTGCATTGATTCAGAGCTTAAGCCTGCCTGCTTCTCCTTGCCCCCCCCCTCTAAATCACTGCGGGTTAGCAGGGAATGTGGATAGGACCCACAGAGGCTTCTTTTGGCTATCTCCTAAGATGCTTAAAAGAGGCTTTGAAAAGGGGCCAGATTCTCCACTGGCAAAAGCTGATGAATTTCCAGGGAAGCCCAAGGAAGCCTGTATTGATTTGCACTCGCTGAGATGTATTTCTTAAGGAGATCTAACGGCAGAAAGTGTGGAAGCAAAAGGGCAGCTTTGGAGCTCTGTTCCAGAGGGGTCACTATGGTTGTCTGTTGCAGCAAAAAGAATGTCTTGTGGCATCTTCAAGTCTAGCATGTTGTATTGCAGCATAGGGTATTGGAGCCCTGGATTCCTTTTTTGTGGATCTGAATTTCTTTGATTTCTTCTTTGTGAGCTGAGAAAAGAAACTTTGCCGGTAGGGTGCTTTAATGCTCCAAACTCCTTGCTGGCTACTGAGGGATCTAGCAATAATTTGTATTCCTCATTAGAATCGTCCTCAAAAAAGGGAACAGGCTGCCTCCTCGGCGGTGCCTTTTCTATCCTTTCCCCCCCTTCTTTGCATGTATCTTTATTTATTTGTTTTTGTCTTGCCAGTAAGAGTAGCGGTATGTTAACCAAAGGGAACTGCTCATGTTCATGACTATACAGAAATCTACAATGATATCAACAGTTTCTTTTCCCAAAACTGTATTTCGTTTGAAAATGGCACGAACAACTACCGTAATTTGTTCTTAAATTTTTGGCAATGACACGTTGTGATTCAAAGTCCAAGGGCAACAGCATTTCAATCTTTGATCCTTTGGGATTACAAGAGCCTCTCTAATAAATCTGAGATCGTATTTCACAACAGCAGTACAGCATTCGAAAGGGGAATGGTAACTACCAGTTGTCTGGTGAACTTTTAAAAAGTTAATATGGTGTTGCTATGGAATGTGGCACTAGGACGTAACATTCTTTGCTGTGCAAAAGGACCAGTGGAACATTTTTTGCATTAAATAAATAAGATGTAAAATCAAAACACTTTCCAGGGTAGGGAAATTACCTTGGCAATTATTCCCAATATTGAGCATAAATAGAAACTCCATCTAATTTTCATTTTTTTTAAATGTTATCAGTAAACATATTCAGTATATTAAACTGCAAACCTTGCCATATGTACGTTCTGGTTTTTAAACTCAATGGCAAGAAAAGGAATTTCAGGTTCAACCCACTGATTCAGCTTATGAGAAGGAACAGGATTCCACACAAGGATCCTTTTCTAGATCATGGTCTTTGCTCACAGATGGTGCTGTGCTTGTAATTGTTCTTGCTGGATCCCTTCATACCATGATAGTTGTAGTATAACCCAGTATGCTGTAGTTGCAGTATAAGTTATAACCAGCATCCTGGGTTATACTGAGGTTTCCTGAAGCCAACATGCAAACTGTGAATAACAAGTGTGCATTATTAAATACCTGGCTACACATGTTTTGGAGCTGTGGACCAGTCAGAACCCCAGATGCATGTACACAGGTGTTTTTTTAATAATGCACACCTGTCATTCACACAGCACACATTTCTTGAGAGAAGCACTAGTACAGAGGTCCCCAAACTATGTCCTATGGGCCACATCTGGCCCACCAACACATTTTGACCAACCTGCCAAGCCCAGTGGCATTATAATGATATGCGCCCCGTGTCTTTGTTCTTCGGTCCTCATTTTGCTGCCGTGCTGTTGGAATGCTTGTTCATTGACTCACTGGTGCTGCATGAAGCGCCCCTATTCCAGCTGCTCCCCAGAATCTCTGTGCAAAGCTGGCACCCAGGACTGCTAACTGCCCTCTCCCTTTTCTTTTCAGCCTTCTTCGCCGCTTTCCTTCCTCAAGAACAAGCCAAAACCGCTAGGCCAGCGCTCACCGGGCAGCTATCCTTCTGTGGGCTGCTTCGTAATATGCCCCTTTTCTTGACTTTGGCTCCCTTGCCCTGCTTCCTTCCTTCTAATCAGCTACTGCTTCAGCCTACATGGCATATTTGTTAAGGGTGTGAGCTCGGAAAGGTCATAGTTCAACTCTCAGCTTAGCCATGGAGCTTAGGCAAGTCATTATCTCTCAGCTTCTCCATCCCAAGTCCATTTAGTAAAGAGATAATAATATTGGCCTACCTTACAGGATTGTTGCAACAATTATTGAGAAGGTATCTGAAGATCAAACATAAATTATTTCCTGAGGCTCATTACTAGTTGTATAGAGGGAGCTATGAATAGATCTCTCTCTCTCTCTCTCTCTCTCTCTCTCTCTCTCTCTCTCTCCACTAGAAACCAGAGCTATCCAATGAAACTAACACTGGATCTCTAGCAGCAGAGCAGTATTCGGGGAGAGGTATTGCCTCTCTCCTGCATGTGGGCTGCCCAGAGGCATCGATAGACTACTGTGGGAAGCAGGATGCTGGACTAGATAGGGCTTTTGTCTGTAATCCAGCAAGACTGTACTTGTGACTCACCAGTTGTGAGCCAACATACTGAAGTATATAAGGAGTTTTTTTGGGTTTGTTTTTTAACAAAGCCAAATGTATGATACGAATTGTATCCAGCATCCTTTGTAAATTGGTGGCTATTGGTAAGGACACAGAACAAGAGATAGAGACTGATGTTTGAGGGTGAATGATAGCAATGTCAAAAAATGCTAAAAAGCCAGCATCCATTTTTGGGGGACTGCCAGGGGTTTCCAGCCAAAGTAGTAGCGATTATACTTGATGTCAGATTTAATGATCAAGATGTGTCCCTTTTGCTTGAATATGTTTTCTATTGATTCTATATTCCGGGCTATAGCTTTCCCCATTTCTATATGTACTGTCTGAGAAATTTGCTGAGCTACTTATAGGTCTATCACAAGGGCACTCAGGTTGCATTTCTTTTCAGAACTCATTCACCACAGCCCTTCAGCTTTTCATCTCCACCAAGATTATCTTAGCCCTAATTTAATGGAAAACAACCTTTTTGTACATCAAAAACAGAAAACACCCACTTATCCAGAATCCATTTCACATGTTAACCCTTTTTGATAAATGCCAAAGGTAAAGCATTACTGATTGCCTCAAGAAAGATTTCTTTAAACCACTGCAATGTAAGTTGCCCTTGGAGAGACTGCCATGTATTGTATTTTTCCCCAGGTAAGTGACACTCTCCATTGATAAAAGTAGAAAATACCCATTAGCTTTGAAGCCCTTTTGCATCACCTGCGCTATATATACACTATATAGCTCAGGATGGTTTCCGTCGGCTGTTGTTTCCTTTTGTGTGGCATGTTTTTCATTTTCCTTGTGGTGGGATCCAGTGGTCACCGAGTTCCCTTGAAAGGGGTCCTTTGCATGCTGGACTTCGATACATGCAAGTAGAGACCCCCTCGAGATGTAGCTATGGTATCCCACTGTGTGACATCCGTGTGATGAAAAACCAAAAAAAAAAAAAAAAAAGCAGATGCTTGTAAGTCCACCCTTGATATCGGATCTAACACAAATAAAATACTATATCCCATGAGTGATTCATATTTTGGTTTGAAATCACATTCTCCATTTCTCCTTTGTAGTTTCTTGAACTGTTCCTGCTCTCTCTTTTTTCTCCCAAGATGCATTGTTTCTTTTGCAATTTTCCTTTCTTCTGTTTTTCTCCTGCGCTCTTATCTTCCCTCCTCACCAACACCTCTCTCTGTAATTTGTTTGCAGGCAGGTTGTCTCTTTGATTTACTGTGTCTTTTCTCAATAGGATTATGATAAATGGATTGCTTTGCTCAGCGAGAACGAGACCAACACTATTTACTCAGGCTAGGTCAAGCCCATGCAAACAGAACAGAGGCAGTCATCCGACTCTTTCCCTTTCATTCCGTACCTGTAACCTGCAATGTGTTCCCGCCCTACCATGAACTGAGGCCCCATTGTGAGATACTGTAATAACCCCTGGCCTGCCACTGGGTAAAGCATGCTGAGCATCTCACAGGATTGTACCTTCGCCTTTGTAAGTGCTGTATTGTGCCTCTCCCTAGGGGGGGAAGATAAACCTATTCCAGTTGATAATGAAAGTTACCTGCAGGTCTCCTATAATGCCCAGATCTTGCCATTCTAGGCAAAGGTGAATTGTGGAAGTAGTCAGCTAGGATGATCAGTTTTAACTAAGGTGAAAACTAAAGTTAATGTCAATTAAGAGCCGTGGTGTCAGTACTGGAATATTAGGTCTTAGAACCGTTGACCAGATGCAAAGATACGAAAGGTAGATGCACATGCATGCATGTTGTGTGTTTAGGTGAATCTCTCTCTGTGTTCCACATACACAGAGAGAGATTTACCTGTCTGCTCACAGAAGCGAGTGTGGTGTACACAACTCATACCAGTGCCTTAATGACACAATCATATCCTCTCATCTCGCTCTTCAGAAGGGCATCTATATGACTACGCTGCAATAGATCCACAATAAATACAAGGTGTTTGAGGAGGTTTGATATGTTTTTTAAAAGGCCAGCCCAAGCACCGAGTGATGGATTGTTGTGCTGTTTAAAGCTTTTGCCATGCTTTGAACTTGTTTGGTTATTCTGTGGATAATTCTTGATCATAATGAATCCGCGGAAGATTGATGGGGATTGCTCGTTATGTACTTGCCGAGTTGTTCTGCGGTAATTCTGGAGCAGCAAAATGCACCATTAAAGGCAAAGAGCCATGGGAATGATGGGCCATAATTAGTTGTTGCCGTAATAGTTTTGATTGAATGTGTATAGATATTGTAAGAGGCTCTTTTGGGAACTGGTGCTCTTAGGGAACTGTTAAGCAGAGCGGTGCTTAGCAAATGAAAAAGGGTCATCCTGCTCTTACCCAGCCTGCCTCTCCAGAGCCATAATTAAAATGTCTGGCAGTTATGGGAGAGCTCTGGAAGAATCATGTCAAAGTGTTCAAAACATGCTATTCTTTAGGAGAGGCCGGCTCATTCAGAATGCAAGAGACGGGATGCAGAGAGCACAGCTGCACTCGCTCTTCCTCCAAATTAGGAAAGAGAGGAAAAAAAAACCCATTGTGATTTCTGCTGAAAATGCTCTTTCTGCAGGTCAAATGTGTCCTTGTGGCTCGCCGGCAACCCCTGTAATGGTACAGATGATTGGTCTAGCGGGATTTTGTGTATTTATCTTATTTCTTTTCTTTTTAAATATATGTGTGCTGTTCTTCTTTACAAAGATTCCCAAGATGGGTTGCTCATCCAGAGCTGCCTATCCAGCTTCCTACAGATCTTCAAGTTTGAAAGACATCAGGCTGAACAGACCAATCCCAGCATGTTTTGAAGTGCAATACTTTTGTGCTTTCCGGGAGCGAAGAGTCGATAAAGCCCAGCTGACACCAAGATAAACTGTGGTGATGATGGGTAATGTGAGGTGTGTTGAGGATCACATTTCATTTCAAACTAGAGGCCTGTCCAGGGGGTATAGCTGAGGTGGAGTGGAGCTCCAGGGTGTCTTCTATAGCAGGAGTAATGATGTCATCAGCTGGAGTTTCAGGTGCTGCCTTTGAAACTGTTTCCAAAGGACCTGAGAAGCAGAGACGTCGTGGCGGTTGGGGCGGTGGGCCCCAGGGCTCAGGGCCCACGGCGCAGCGTACTTGCCTCTGGTACGCATCCTGGTCACTCTTGATGATAGTGTTTTGACCTTCCCGCCTGCCCTGGAGCCGTTTGGCTCTGAAAAGGCTTGCAAAACAGTGTGTGTGTGTGTGTGTGCTGCGGCATGCAAAAATGACGTCACGCCCCCAGGGGGCATGGTGCTAGCGGCGACACGTGGGGGTCGTGTTGGCATCCCCCCCACATGGGGGTGTAGTTCCGTCTCTGCTGAGAAGATGCATCAGGCTCAGCAGGAGGCAAACTGAGAATTTTTCCTAGGGGCCTATATGTTAATGTTGAACAGCCAAATCCTCTCTGGCAGGTTGCAGCGGTGCAAATACACAGGATTGGGCAGCTGGAGGCCTCCTCGGGGTAAAAGGATGTTTGTCTCTTTACCCCGAGTAGAGCCCCAGCAGCCCCAATGGGTCTACTCGAATGTGCACCAGCTATTTTGCTTTCCGGCATGTTTGTGGGTGTTTGATCTTTTTTAAATTTTTTGGAGATTTTAATTTGTTTGTTTTCTAGAAAAGCTTTTGGATCCAACTGTTTCTTTTACTAGAAACTGATATATTTTTTTAACTTACTGTTTATTGGGATGATTATACCAATAGGTATAGCTGTAGACAGGCTGCATTGGCAGGGGGTGAACTTGATGATCTTATAATTCCACCTCTATGATTCTTTGATTCTACTATGCATATTAATCAACCAATTAATGGAGACAGAAGGTGCAGTACACAGACAGCCCACTCCTATTGGGCTCTATTGCTGCTGGAATTAGCATTCCGGCAGTGGTAGATGCTTCATGGCTGTGGTAAACAGCCCTCCGGAAGTGCGTGGAGTTGTGCAATTCCGGACTGCTGCCGGAGAACCTATGGAGGCCCAGTGTGCAGCAGCGGAGAAAGGAGCACCCGCCAACCCGCCAGCGGAGGCGAGTCAGTGAGGGGGGTGGAACAGTGTAGAGGCAGAATGGGGTGGAATGGGAGGAGAGTGGGAGGCATGAGGTCATGCCTGCATGCTATGGCGGGGAAAGCCATAGGATTGGGCTCTAAAGGTTTTAACTGGATCAGAAAAGGACATATTATTACAGTAGATGGCTACAGAACAAATCATGACACCAGGAAAACTTTATGCAAAATCTTGATCTAATCCATAGCACAAGCAATATAATTATTCTGAGTTCCCCCCTAATATGTATTTATTATTGTTGTTATTGTTGTTGTTATTATTGTTGTTGTTGTTGTTAATATTATTATTATTATTATTATTATTACATTTAGACCCCGCCTTTCCTTCATGGAACTCAGAGTACAGTACATAGGGTTCCCAGGTGGTCTCCCCTTCAGGCACTGAGCAGACCTACTTAGCTCTAGCTGGTTGCTGCATTATGCACCATCAGCCCATACCCTGCACCCCAAAACTGAATCTTGAGGACTTGTCAGTTGCAACCCACTTAAGTGCTATTAAGGTCGGTTGCAGCGCCCACAGATTTTGAACTCCCTATCTTGATTATTCATAAGCATGCAGAAATATTGCCAAAAATTAGCATTAATTAATAGCAACTACACTTTCGCGGCTACCAGTTCAGTCACACACAGTTCCGTTTTCCGTGACCATTGGCTCTTTACATTTACTCCGATGCCTGTGGCTCACAGTTTCGTCATCGTCTTTCTTTGTTTCTTGGATTCTGTTATTTGTCAAGTTTCCAAAGAAATCATGACGTTGTCTTGCTCCATTATTCTCCCCTCTGTGGATATTACCCATTCCTTCCTTGTAACAACCAAACACATTTGGAATGAGGGAAACCTGCAATATAGCTTTAGATTGCAGTCCTTGGAGTGGATCACAGCTGAGTCTGATTACCTCCATTTCATAGAGTTTCAGTGAAGATTCCTCAAGGAAAACAGACATTGTAGCCAAGCTGGTACAATGATTAACAGGAGGGCAGGTAAGATACAGTAGGCTTTGGCTTTGGCTTTTAGCCCCACGCATTACTGTCTTCATACCAACCGGCTTTATCGGGCATTTAATGCTTCCTTGCTTTCCTGTTAACATCTCTTCGTTGTGTGGTCACACCTCTTTGCCTTCCGTGACCCTGCCGTATTGATTGCTGCAATAAAGATGTTCACAAGAACCCACCTATCCTTAGCAGAACCATGTTAACAAGGAAGCAACCCAGAGGAAGGCCTGCAGGTTGGCAAGAAACTTACTCCTCTTGGGAACCAACCAATTCTTCCCCACCTCCCCCTTCCTTCCTCCTGAATTGATTTGTGTCTGGAACGTGAGAATAACATCACAGATGGATATTCTGCTCCTCAAAGAGTATGTTCGTGCATTTTAATTGCTGGCATCTTTACTTGTTACTGGTGTAATTGTGAGTAGACTTTGTTTTTGTATTGATAATTAGGGAGTAGAACAGATGGCGAAAGCTTAGTTTAAAGTAATGTGTCCATTAAAGACAATCTACTGTACGCAGCCGAAGAGTCTTCACTCTAGCAGATCCGAACCGCTTCTAGCAGTGCTCGTCCCTGGCAGGGTGGCGCAGGATCAGCTAGGTGGGAAATGTGACGAGCAGTCTCTAGGGGCTGCACATTCGGAATAAAGGGAGCCTGCCATTTATCCCCCAGCATTGAAGGCAGGAGTCAAAGTTCATGTAGCAGCTCACAGGCAAGCAGGCATCTGGAATGAGTTTCTTTAAAGGGACTGGTTTTATGAGCCACATGTAACAACGTAGAAAGAAAAGGTCTGCCCTAATTCTACTGAGTTCCCCAAGCAAACGCTATATTTTCATACGTGCAAAGCTTTTGCGGCTAACATGAATTCAGAATACATAACAAATCAATAAATTAGAAAGCACAATATAAATACGCGTAATGATACAATTCAAGCAATTAATCAATACAAATTCAAAATCATCCCTGCACAAACCCCATTAATCCCACAGCAGCACAGAGCAGATTGTAATTAAAAACGGCAGTATAAACTACTAAAACCAAGCACCCAAAATAAAACGGAGGAAAAAAATCAGTGGAACAGCAGAGTTAACGTCATAGTAAAGCCAAAAGCTACAAGGATAAAAAAACAGCTCGCCCGCGGCCCTCCCAGCGTCCTGCTCACCCTCAAAATGCCGACGGAAATAAAAATGTCTTCAGCCCCTGCTGGAATGCCTCTAATGAGGGGTCTGTTCATAACTCATAGGGGACGTAGTTCCACGGCTGCAGCGCTGCCACAGCACAGGCCCTGCTTCTTGCCGCCACTCCTCTCACATCTGTTAAAGGCAGATCACTTCCTGATCGTATGATTCATTTACTTTTAGTTAGGGGCAGCCCAATACTCAACTCCCTGCATGGTGATGCAGCTGTGCCAATGTGGCGTGTGCTGAATTCCGTGGGGGAGTTTTGGCCTCTGGAGGCCACCGTGGGGTAAGGGAACAGTTCCCTTGCTCTGGGGTAAGCCTGTGCCAGCCCACTGGGTCTACTCGGATCTGTGTCAGCTCTATAGCTTTCGCAAGTCCATGTTGACCCTTGTCAGAGTTTCGAGACTGGGAAGGGGGGATAGGATATCAATGTGCACTGCTGCTGCTGCTGCTACCGCTGCTACCGCCCCCTTCCTGGCCATGATACACCCCCTGCCTTGCCCCATCTCTTCCCCATTCCTCCCTCCCACACCTACACTAACTTACTGCTGCCTGCTGTGTCCCAGGTACACTGGCACATGGACCCGGCTCATCGCCGCTTGCGGCAGCGACTAGGTGGTGCCAAATGGCTTATCACATTTTATGACAACCATAAAGGGCCTTACACCACCAGAACTAGCGTAAGATCCAAATAGGATTGGGCCGTAAATGAATACTAACGTTCAGTGTATGGAGGCTTAAAGTTAGTAAAAGAACAAGTTAAAACAATATAACACTATGAATAAAACAATAAGCTGCAGGAAAAAATGCACAAAATCCATGAAAACCATCCAAGCAGCAACAAAATAAATTATACCTAGAAACGTCACTACAGTAGCATCACAGTAAAAAGGTGGTGCAATATCCGTGTTCAAAAGTGTCTTGCAAGCCACAATCCTGTGCACTTTACCTGGCAGTAAGCGGATTTACTTCTGTATACAGCAGACTTACTTCTGCATACACATGTATCAGATTGCACTGCACAGGAGCCAGATTTTCATTGCTTGCTGGAAGTCAAGCAATGATAGAATTAGGTGGATGTTCTCTGTGAGGGCAAGCACTATCTGTGATGCTGCATCCAGAAAAGCTCACACACCTCTCTCATCCTCCTCCCACTTCTGAAGATGGGAGAACACAGAACAGGGCCTCGGATGTTGATAAGAAGGCTTTTTTCTCTGCCACCATTGAATCTGCAGAGAATCATCCTGAGAAGCTGCTCCGAGCTGTCCAGAATCTTCTCTGTTCCTTAGTGGGGAGAGGAGGACAACCTGGTTGTCCATTGTGATCAGTTAGCTCATTATTTTGCAGATAAAATGGCTTGCATCAACCAGGACTTAGCCTCCATGCTGACTACGTCCATTGATGGAGCCTGTTGGTCCTGTTATTTGAAGTTCTTTTCTTTGGACAGGATTCTCTAGAGTGTGAGGTCATCTGCCTGCCAGCTTAACCCTTGCCCAGCATGGCTTATCAGATCTGTTTTTGGGGGGAGCATAGTGGACAGGAAGGGTTGTTAGTGCAGGAGGTCTGGCTCAGTTGGTAGAGTTGCCGCCTCATAAGCCTGAAGATCGGTGAACGGCCAGTTTGAGACACGCCGCTGACAAAAAGCTGTGAAAGCCTCTGTGAGTCAATTTTATGTTGACTTCTGCAAAGAGATGCCAGCTGCGTTGGCCGAGTGTGGGAGGCGATGACCAGGGAGAGGTCAGATTGCAAAGGATACCATCTGGAATGCAGCTGTTCATGAAAGATTGAACATTTATATATATGATTGTAAAAAAAAAAAAAAAACATTAGGGGGGTTGGGAAAGCCTGCCCATGTAAACCACCTTGGATTAAAGTCAGAGGAGAAATCCATTGGCCAAGAAAGGTGGTATATAAATACTGTATATTATCTCTGATGGAGGGTGTATTGCCTGTGGCATGGAAATCCCCATCTGAAGAAACCTTCCCTGGATTGTGTGTTGAGAAATTATAGGCCAGTCTCCAGCCTCCTGTTTCTAGGCAACGTAATGGTGATGGTGGCATCTCAGCTCCAGAGGCTTCTGGATGAACCAGATAATCTGGATCTTTTTCAGTTCAGGCTTTGGGCCTAAAACTGCTCTGATCACCCTGGTGGATGATCTTCGCTGGGGATTCGACAGGAGGCGTGCATCCCTGCTGTTCTCGCTGAACTCTCAGCAACATTCAACACCATTGACCATGGTGTCTTCCTGGGATGTTTGGCCAGGCTGGGCTGGGGGGGGGGGTCACTGTTTTCTGTGGGTCCAGTCCTTCCTGGCTGACAGGTCCCAGAAGGTGTTACTGGGGGGCTTCTGTTTGGCACCCTAGCCTTTGGCATATAGGGTGCCACAAGGTTCCATCCTGTCCCCTATGTTGTTTTATATCTACATGAAACCACTGGGAGAAGTCATCTAAGGTTTGGAGTTGGATGTCATCAATATGTGGATGATACCCAGTTCCACCTTTGTCATCAAATGCTGGGGAAGTGGTTGAAACCCTGGAGGTGGTGAGGATCTGGATGTGGGCTAATAAGATGAGATTAACAGTGCAATTCTATCCAAGTTGCACCAGCGGGAGGGCAGGGTGGGGGCTTTGGAGGGAAGGGGAGATTGAATCCCCCTTTGGAGGGGATTTGAATCCCCTTTCCATTCTGGGGCCTCCTATTCTCACTGCACCACGGGTTACACCAGTGGTGTAAGTTGGATAGGATTGCGCTGCAAGTCTGGACAAAACAGACAAAACAGAGGTCCTCTTGGTTTGGAAACCTATGATGCAGGTTGCAGGTATTGCATCTGCCCATCTACTTGCCTCCACTGCTCCTCTGTCTCCTTCCACTCCCTAGATTGGAAATGGAAGAGGGGACGGAGAGGGAGAGGAAAAGTGGAGGGGAAGAGGGGTCACCTAGAACTTTGGAGAGTGGGAGAAGCAGCACTGCCAGCTCATTGGATAAGGGGGGGGGCACACTTGCCATGCTGCCTCAGGCATCAGGAAGTCTTGGGTCAGCCCTGCTGGGAAAGAACCCTGTCCAAAGCCCTAGAGAGCCATTGCCAGTCAGTGTAAATAGTACTGATGTAAGTAAATCTGTGGTCCGACAGAATGAGGCAGCTTCGTGTGTTCTAAGTAAGCATTATGGAATTGAGACTTTCTCCATCCAGTCCTGTGCCCACCTTGCAGATGATCATCGAATGCATGGATGCTCTCCCATCCCCCTCTCAGGCATCCACTGAATGTGTGTGTGTGTGTGTGTGTGTGTGTGTGTGTGTGTGTTGTTTGTGTGTGTGTGTGTGTGGGGTGGCAGCGAGGAATGACTAACGTGAGCATGTCTCTTCTACACATTTAAGGGTTTTTTCACACCTCACACTAATAGCACCTTTTGAGACAACTTATGCTTTTGTGTGCATGTGTGAATATTGTTTGTGTGGGACTGAATACAGGTTTTCTGTTTGTGCTGCAGATGCAGGAATTGGAAATGTCCTTGCATTGCTGTACTCAACTGCCCTAAGCGAACATATGGTGTTTCATCAATGAAAAAGTCTGACTAGTTGTAAATAGAAATAGTGAGTGGTGTTTTTTTTTTTAATGCTGTGAGTAAAGGAGATTGTGTGGGAGGCTATGTGTGGGTGACTTGCAGAGATGGTGGTGAAGGTTTTCTGAGAGGTTCAAAATATATATTTGAAGAGCACGTGGGTGATTTGTGCACAAATCTATATATGGAATTATCTACATATGTTGATATATATGTGTGTGTGTGTGTGTGTGTGTGTGTGTGTGTCTGGATGTTTTGTACATACTCCTGTCTTCCTCATTTTGGAAACATGTGTTAGTAATGACCTTGCAGCGTGGGCTAATGCTTTCTAATTATGCTGCTGACTCTGGAACGGGTGCCAAATCCCTCAAGGAGTTTAGCCAGCTAGATAACGCAAACTTTTTCCTCGGGAAATTTTATTGTTTTTATCTTGGCTTTCATTGTGTTTGTAGTCATAATAGAAGCACGGTCTCTGGCACCACTTCAGCACAATAGACATTTTACAGAACGAGGAGATCTGCTGAGCTTGTGGTTCTTCAAGACTTTAAGTTCTCTCAGGGTGGTGCTTGAAATTTTCCCTTTTTAAATCACTGCTTCTCTACTGACCTAGCCATGACTCTGATCGATTCCTATGTACAAGTGTAACACCACCTTGGCTGAATGCTTGATAGGTACTGAAGAAGCACAACGTCTTGTCTTCCAGCTGTTTGGTCCTATACTCTTGTTCCCTACTCTCCAGTTCTTGTATTGGTTCAGTTCCTGATTTTTTGCTTAGAGGTTCAGGGTGCTGGTGATGACTGTAGAGAACACACATTTTATGTTGAACTTGATACATTCTGTATCCCTGTAGGAACGGCACAAGATTACACGTCTTGCGTAATGGGTGGAAATAACTTTGTTAGCATGCTGAATTTTGATGTTAATGCTGGAAGTGATGTAGCAAATTACACAAATAAATGGATATGCACGCATCTTTTACCGTACTAAAGCAAAACAAAACAAAAAGTTAAAGACCAATTTAGAATTGGCTCCAGGCATTGTATACGTGCGTGCGAGTTATTTGTCAGGGTGTCACTGATGATTTGATTTGATTTATTAAAAATATACATAGCTTGCTTTTTGAACGAAAAAGTAAATACATTCCGAGGCAGCTCACAGATTTAAAATCCAGATCCAGATTAAAGCAATGAATAAAACAAAATGTCACAGCAAAACAGAAGCAGGAACGAACAGAGCATTTCCTCGAACTCAAGGGCTCCCCAAGGCCCTCTGGAAAAGCACAGCCATGGCCTGTCAGACAAGAGAGGGAGAGGAGGGAATTTCCCCAGGCAAGGACTTACTTAGGACACATCGAGTAGATGCCCGCAACAGCTAAGCGCACACTTCCTGTGGCAGTGCCACTCATGCTACTGAGGACCAGTTTTGGCATAGCAGAGAAAAGCCGACGTTGCATGCATCCTTTGGTTGTAAATTAGCTGCTAAAGGTAAAGGTATCCTCTGACAATTAAGTCCAGTCGTGTCCGACTCTAGGGTGTGGTGCTCATCTCCATTTCAAAGCCGAAGAGCCAGCGTTGTCCGAAGACACCTCCGTGGTCATGTGGCCGGCATGACTCTCCTTGCCGCAGCGCGTAGCATGCAGCTGGAACATGGAGCGCTGTTTACCTTCCCGCAAGCGGTACCTATTTATCTACTCGCATTGACATGCTTTGGAACTGCTAGGTTGGCAGGAGCTGGCCAAGCAACGAGTGCTCACCCCGTCGCGGGAATCGAACTGCCGACCTTTCAATCGACAGCTTATGGTTCAGCGGTTTAACCAAAAAGGTCTTGGAGAGGCATCTTTCTGAGGGCATCAGTGCATTACATCCCTTCAACAAAGCAGCAAATGTTGTTAGTGATTCCAATCAAAGCGTTAGAAAACAGAATATTAAGAAAAACAGAATAGATGAGTTGGAGAAAAGCTGGAGAGAAATGGAGGATGGGGGGGGGAAGGGCAGGGAAAAGGGCCTGAAGCATCTAACAGCTGCAAAGGAGATGAAAGAGCTGCTGAGAGTGAAAGAGCAAGATGTAGAAAAGGCCTGGAGATGGCTCTGGAGCTTCTGGTCTGATTAATGATGCTCAGGGTGTGATCCATTGTAATTCCCCTCATTAGCAAACAGAGAAAAGTAAATTTATGTTGGCCCCTGACCACCTTTCCCACTGCTGTTCTTCCCTCACCAGTGATTGATGGTCACAACAGATTCTGCATGGTACAGATACACACTCAGCACCAACGTGGCACCTCAGTTGTTGCAGAACGTGGTGTTCCGACCCTTATGGGAAGGTGCAAGATCTAGATCAGCCAGTTGACCACCATTCTAGGCCTTTGAAACGAGTCTATAATTTGTAGGAGGGACTAGTGCTGGGGAGATGAATTTGACTGGAAGAGTATGAGGCATTCTATCTTGAGTAGCTATAGCACCGTGCAGTCCAAAACATAGAAAAAGAGCCCCCCCCGGTTAAGTAGGAATGTTGCTTTGAGTCAAATCAATGTAGTTACTTCCTGGAATTGAAAAGTTCACTTTCATTTTTACATAGAATTTGAAGTCCAAAAAAACAGTGATGTTGTTAGGGGGGGTCGGGGGAGTTCCTGGGTGCCGGGGATGACACGTGGCAGGGGGGTGCAGCGACAGGATTCCCCCCCCTGCCAGCCAGCCTGTGCCGTAAATGGCCCAAAAACTACCGGGGGTGCTTTTTCAACACCGCCGCTGAATTGCCGCTGAATCTGGCATGTCAGAACTGATCCTGTGCCTGAGATCTCATGCTGCTTTTGTTGTTTTTATTTACAGGCTAACATATAATCTTATGGAACCAAAGTTGTAATATGCAGGTGAATAGGCTGAAGAGTTATTGGATGAGACTTTATATTGCCTTTACTAAAAACAACAACACAACCATTGAGATTTGATGACTATGACTCTGTGGTCTGATTAAAAAATAGTTGTCCCCCTGTATCTGCGCTTTCAGTTTTCCGCAATTCTCTGGCAAGCTATCTTTTTAGCTGAAGCTACATTCTGAAGCTAACCTGCCATTGCTATTCACATCATTCTGAAGCTCCCCCCCTGTCATTTTACAGCTAGTCAATTACACTACCCAGAATGCCTTTCTGCCATTCAGAATGCCATTCTGAAGCTCTCCACACCGTTCTGCAGCTCTCCACAGCCATCCTGAAGCTCTCTGTTGCTGCAATTCCTGGCCTGGTTGGAAAAACTACTTTTATATTTGGTATTATCCGTGGTTTTGGGTATTCGCAATAGGTCTTGGAACCACTGGCATCACTGCAGGGGAAGTCTCCTGCCCGTTTTCACTGCTTTGACTGGTTCGGAAGGCACGGGGGCGGGGCGCTTTGTTCCTCCGTGTAACGGAGGCTCGGATCACGGAGGAACTTAGAGCTCCGCCCCCCCTGCAGTGACGCCAGTGCTTGGAACCGATCTCCCATGGATATGGGGGGATGACTGTAATGCATCCTGGGTGGTGGTGAAAGTTGTGGTGGTGGTGAAAGTTGACTCACCTGTTTTACAAAAGGTGAATTGAACACATTTTTCTTAAAGAGAACCTATGAAAATACATCCAGATCCGAATCTCAATTGCACTCTGGAGGAACCACATTATCACCTTGCATTTTAGCCATCAAAGAAGACCAATGGGTCGAAATGCATTTGCTGTAATGACTAATATGCATTGAGCTGTTTAAAGTTTGTTTTTAGCTCTGTGGTGATTTATGATATGATACACATTACATACACTTATGACCAAACAATTGAGAAAGACATTTAAGCAAATGTTTGATGTACCGGTACATTCATATTGGTCGTTGGAGTGATTTCTACTTATATTCCTTGAATGCTTGTTCTATATACATGTTATGTACTGTATATTTTGCTGAATATGGTTTGTTCCTTGACTTTCTTGTCAGTTTTCCTTGGGCTACAAAGTATTTGGAAAAATACCCACACTTAGGCTTACCAACCGGGAGTATGGGTAGGCTCACCAGATCTCCAACCGGGACAGAGTGCTAGACCATTAGGAGAAGTAATGTGGGCAGGTGTAGCTTGTTAAACTTTAGAGCACAATCTTAGGCATGTCTTCTCAGAAGCAAGCCCCATTGTGTGTTGGGGTTTGTGGAGCAACAAACCTATATTTACAAACCAATATTTCTGTGTCCTGGACATGTCTGGACAAGCCTGGACAAAGTAAGCAGGATCTGCTTTGTCACTCCTCAGCAGAGACTGTGGAGAAGCACCTGACATGAGGTGAGGTAGGCAGCAGAGATGAGAAATGAGATCACCTCTAACCTAATTGGACAGGAGATAGCCAGCTGTAGTATAAAACAGAAGTGGTAGCAATGCCTATGTGTGGGTTCAGGGGAGAAAGTTTGACTATTTGTATTTTGTGCCAAAGTTGCTTAAATTACTGGAGTGCTGTATCTCGTCCAGCTGCCGCTGTATTCTTCAGTGAGCTTATCATCTGTACCGCTTCATATCTGTACATATTGTAAATAGACGGCTTCAACTGACCTTGGCTCAGCGTTTTTCTTCAGTCCTAACGCTTCTGTGGGCAAACCAGAGGAACTATCCAGCCCAGCAGAAAAAAACCCTCTGACATTGTGTTCAGTGGGGCTTGCCTTCTGAGTAGACATTCCTAGGATCATTCTCTCTAAGGTTTAACAAGCTACACCTGCCCACATTCCTTCTCCTAAAGGTCTAGCACTCTGTCCCGGTTGGAGATCTGGTGAGCCTACCCATACTCTCCTGAAAACCTAGCTAGGGTGACCACACATGAAAAGGGCATTGGGTTCTTTTACCTTAATCCTCTTGTGGAAGGTACAGCTCACTGTCATGCAAGGGTGAGACAAGCTGCACCCAGAGAAATTCCTTCAAATAAGCAATTATTGGGGACGACCAGATGAAAAGGAAGGTAGGAATGTTGCATTTTGATTTGGATTCAGAAACAGAGTCAGTTTCTAATTTGGATTGGATACAGAGAAAACAAGTTATGAAAACATGACTCCTGCACTTTTCAAAAGCAATTCCAAGTAAGCCTTATTTATTAGAAATCCTGAATATTTGTAAGCTGCTTCTCAGTGTTATGGGATCTGACATTATTTTCGTACAGGAACTTTGTGACACTGAATTGGTGGGGGGTTAAATTGAATTAACTGTGTGTGTGAGCAGAGGCAGGCCAATTAATGAAGTGCATTCAAGGTGAAGCAGTTTTAAATAAAATAGAAATCTGAACACTCTACTCCCGTTAAAGAAAAAAAACACAAACACCTATAGCTGGACTCTACATTACTGAGACTAGAGAGGAGAGTGTTCACCGCAGAGGCTGTAGCTTCTGCACACTTGAACCTAGAACCTTTTGTGAAAAAAAAATCTGCTGAGCAAGTGTATTTGAGCCTAGATTTGCCAACTTTGACTGGCCTTACTCTTGTGCCTTAACAACAGCCTGCCACACAAAAACTCAAGAAGGGAAACTCCCCTCATCCATGCCAAAAAGCTTCACCGCCCTTAATTTCTGCGTTTCAGGCTGCCTTTTAAGGTGTAGGAGCCAGGCCAGTGAAAGAGTTGGCAAACCTGTTTGTGTCGCCTGTTTTAAATGAAAGCAAGAGACAGTCTCCCTTCACAATGAAGTTCAGTCACCGGGAGAGAAACTCTCTGCCTAATGCTCTACAGATGTTCGGTACAGAGCCCTGGAGCAAAGGGCACTCTAATTGACTACAGGTGTGACCTGTGACCAGGTAACATCCTCCCCTGCCTCAGAGAGGCTTACCAGAGGTCAGGTTCTAATCCACCGTCTTCAGAAGCTTTTATCCATCATAAATGAGTGGCGCTGAGGAGGCTGAACAGACTGAAGGGAAGAAGAAAAGGAGAAAACAGTGCAGTAATAGAACCAAGCATTCATTTGTCATGTTAGAGCAAAGCTGTGTGACAAGCTGTGGCTGCTAACACTAATCCCCCCTGTGTATTACAGTCATGCACCGCAGCACAGATAAGGAAGCTAAGCTCTGAAGAAGGCAACACCAACCTCTTCCTTCGCATGACAGGGGATGATGGGAAAAACATATTTGTTCAACAGGGACATTTCCCCCTCAATTTTCTGGGTGTCCCCCCTCCCTCCCCCAACCCGCATGAGTCAACTGTTTCAAACAACACCAGCTACTGCCAAGTCTCGAGTCTGCAAAGAGCGGCTTGCAGAGGGAGGAGGAAGCACCTTGCTGGCGTTTACATTCCTGTGTCAGTGCTAAGCCAGAAAAAGTCCTCCAGGGAAGCAACTCAGAAGCATGCTGAACTGTCGGACAGGAAGGGAAGATGGAGGGGAAATTTCTTTCGACATAAACAATTGTTCTTTTTTTCTTTTTTAAAGGCCTTCCCTATAATTGTACACAGCCAATTGACTTTTAAAAGGAAGCGATGAACATGATGATGGGTAAATGGAGCAGATTCACTAGTGCAGAACCACTGACTCATTCTTCCTTACCCAGAATGTCACAGGGAGGGATCACAGTGCAGCGATAGAGCTCACGTTTTGCAAGCAGAAGGTCCCCGGTTCAATCCTCCCTCTATATTACATTTAGCATTTCCAGGAAGAGCTAGGGACAGGGCCGATCCAAGACCCCCCATTGCCCAAGGCGGCACGCCAAATGCTACCCCCTTACCCGAAGATGTCCCAAGCTTGTACTCCTCCCACTCTCTGTTCTAGCTCAGCATTCTCCTCCACATTTCCTCTTCCTCTCTGTCCCCCTCTTTCTTTTCCAATCCAGAGAGTAGAAGGAGGAGCAGTGGAGGCAAGTAGGTGGACAGAGATGGGTGCCCCCCCCCCTCAACCTGCTGCTGAAGCAACTGCTTCAGTTGGCCTCTTGGATGGACCCGTCTCAAACTCTAGAGAGTTACTACTAGTCAGTGTTCATAATAGCAGTGTGCTCGACGATGGGGCAGTGCTCTAGTTCCAGGTGATGCAGCTTTCTATGATCAAAGGGCTTCCGCTGTTCCTTGTGCATGTGGGGTTCATATGGATAAAGAGCTACACAGGACCTACTTGCTCGTAACTGCCCAAGCCTGCTGTAGCAAGCAGGGGCACTTCTTCAGTTAGAGGCATTTGCAGGAAAGGGTCTTGTTGGTATATGAAACCGCAGGCTGGATTCCTCTCATGGAAGCTGGTACAAACACATTTATTTAGCTATGTAAACAACTTTGTGATTTTTTTTGGGGGGGGGGGTGGCGCAGCGGGTTAAACCACTGAACCATAAGCTGTTGATCGAAAGGTCGGCAGTTCGATTCCCGCGACGGGGTGAGCTCTCGTTGCTTGGCCAGCTCCTGCCAACCTAGCAGTTCCAAAGCATGTCAATGCGAGTAGATAAATAGGTACCGCTTGCGGGAAGGTAAACAGTGCTCCGTGTTCCAGCTGCATGCTACGCGCTGCGGCAAGGAGAGTCATGCCGGCCACATGACCACGGAGGCGTCTTCAGACAACGCTGGCTCTTCGGCTTTGAAATGGAGATGAGCACCACACCCTAGAGTCGGACACGACTGGACTTAATTGTCAGGGGATACCTTTACTTTTACCTTAACTAGTGATATATAAGTATTCTTAATAATGCTCAACCATAACACATCTGTAGTGTTTCAAGAAGTTCTCAAAGATAATTTTCTGCAACAAAGGGCCAGGGTTTCATGAGTGAATTCATCCAGGGCATTCAACCTTCGGAAGCAAAATGGCATCTCTGGATAGTTTTGCAAGGATCCCTCCCTTATATACATTGCAGATGTGACTTGTCACACATTGTGCATAGGCTGCCCAGAGTATGTGGGGGAAGGAGGAGCAATGTGAGTGTGCAAACAACTTGTTGTTCTGTTTTCTTTGTGGCAGGCAGCAATTCCTGCACGTTTGGTTGGAAGGTTTTTGTGAAGTTGGTTCTTGTAAATGCCTGAGGGAGGATGTTGCATGTCCTTGCTAGGCAGCTTGATCCATTGTGAGTATTGGCCATGCTGCTTCAGCATTCCCAACACCTGCAAAACCCACTCAGCTTTGTTGTGTGTTCAGAATATCTGTTCATGAGCAATTGTGCTTCCCTTTCCTCTTAAATGTTTTCAAAGTCTGCATTCTTCTTTGGCATAGGCACTGAAATACCAGGCAGCCCAGTCAAAAGCCAGTCTGGTAGCAGCCTCTCTTGTGACAGGTAACATGAACAGGTGAGATTCAGGGCTTTCCCAAATGCTGAGTCATTGTCTCAGGGTCAAACTGAGACACAAATGTGTTATCACATTTCTGTCTCTCTGCCCTCCCCTTTTAAATAGCAGCTGTGGACCTCCCAATTTGGACTGTGACACAGCACAAGGGAGTTAACCCTTTCCCCTGCATCTCCCCCCCCCAAAAAAAAAAACAACAACTGGTGGTTGCCCTGGGAAGGAAGCTGTTATTCATGCCTCTATATTTTTTCCTCCTGGGGCAAATAGCTGGGGGGGGGAAGGACAGGTTCTTGTCTGTTGCAGGTTCCTGACTGTTGTAGATGCAGTTACTTGAGGCTGAAGAATGAATCACACACATTCAGAGGGGAATGTGTAGAAGCCAGGGGAGGGAGGGTGCAACAAGTGGCTGGGGTTAGCAACTGGAACTGGGTAGGGGGCTGATGCAGCACAAGGTGGGTGATAGGAGCCAAGCAAATGAGAGAGAAGCAGAATGAAGGGCAGTTGAGTTGGGTGATGGTTTCTGGTGAGATGTTTTGTTTAAAAGGGGTGAGTGTGACAACGAAAGATTTAGTAGGGTGGGAATGATTTCATGGAGGTTGAAATTCTGCTTTGGGGCAAAAGGTAGTGACTTTGAGCATTCAGATACCTGAGCTGCAAGAAAGAAAGGAACAATCAATGTTCAGCACAGAGAAGCAAGGCGCTGCTTGACCAGACAGACGTTGGTGACAAATGAGATTTCCTTTCCCAGTCACATTTGGTGGAATCACAGCAGACAAGCAACTTAATCTGTTGAAAACAAATAAATAAAACCTGGAGGATTTTCCCCCATCTGTCTCTCTATGTTTTCGTTGTTGCTATTATTGTTACCCTTAAAAGAGGGAGACTGGGAAAATATTAACAGTATTACAGCTCTTCTGTGCTTTCCAAAAACAAAACAAAACATACACACACATACAAATCTTCCCTTAAAAACAGAAATCAGGGAACATATTCATGATAGCGCTGTTTCATGTTGCTACATTTTGCCAGGATGGGTAATATCAGGGCCGGCCTGACTGAGGTGGTCTGTCTGCCCACTCACCTCCTCTGCTCTTTGTCCTCCTTGCAGATGCTCTAGCCCACCACTCTCCTCTCCTCCACACTCCCTCTTCTGCTCCGCCCCCTCTTCCTATTCCAATCCAGTGAGTGGGAGGAGCAAAAGCTGGCACATCACATTACCTGGATCACACTTTTGGACCTGTAGTTCAAATCCTACATTTATGTGTCTAATAAACCAATTCACAACTGATTTACGGCCCATGATTTTGGGGGTGAGGGCTGAACATCTTAAATCTACTCACTTCAATTCTGGGCATCAAATTCATGCAACCAAGGTGTGCGATGGTTGCTCTGTACTTATAAAACTGTCTTGCTGTGAAGAGGTTTGCTGAAGTCCCAGTCCTAGGGCCAGATAATACATGTGAGTCAGCCTCCTGCATTTGGGATCATTGGAGAAAGTTCAGTGTGAACTGGGTTGTATATGGCCCACAGCGACTTGCAGTAATTTCAGGGCTAGTTGAGATTGTCAGTTGGAGTTGGGCAGATATTTATATACACAAGATTTGCTTGTAGGCTGAATCTGGTCTCTAAATCAACTTTACGTGGCCACATGGTGACCCTGCTGAATTCTAATTAAGGTGTGCTATGAGATGTTGTACACAGTTCACTTACAAGAAAAAGAAGTAGTAAGGTTCCAAGCATATTTTTTTTTTTAAAAAACCTGTATGTAGCTATCTTACAGCTATCTTCTGTAAACGCAAAGAACCATTGCCAATCTGCTCTCATCTTTCAGGAAGCACAGTAGAACTTCAGCCTCCCTCATCAAATGACTTCATACCATTTGAACATGCATGTACTACATCTGTGAAATCCTTACTGCTATGTGGTGGTTTGTGGTGGGTGATTTTCCCCTGGTTTATCTTGTATCGGCTCAGAAAGAAAACGGAGCTGTTTCTAAAAAATTGAGAAGTACCTTGGCTTGGTATAAAGCATGCTGTGGCGGATCTTAAGCAGAATCAGGGCTGCGCCGGCAGAACCGGTGTAAGCCCCAGCGACCCCAATGGACCTCCTTGGATGTGCGCCAGCTGTTTTGCTAGTGCATGTCCGGGGAGACCGTGTAAGGCCAGCCAGACCCGGGAAGGGGATTAGGATATCGGTGGAGTGCGCCACCAATATTTGCGCCTCCTTCCTGGCCTGGCTGGCCAGTTGCCCCTCCCCCGCCACCCTGGCTCAGCCTCCCCACACCCTCCTGCTGCCCGGCGCAGGACTTACCTGTGTCTGGTGGCACGGTCTGTGGCTGGTGACGGAGTGAGCGGCACCAGCCTTGGTGATGGCGCCGTTTACTCTCCGGGTGCCACAAGTGCTTTACGGCGCTTTTGCAACACTCTAGGCCGGCGAAGTTCTGTGGCTGGATTGCCCTGCATTATTTTTGTTACTTCCAAGTGGTTGTGTAGCGCTGATAATTTGATTGAGAACGTGTAGCTCATGGGGGGGGGGGGTTAACCCTTTCCCTCTGTGCTGTTTTCCCAATCAAACAGCCCAATCCTACCTGAATCTTGTGCTGTTGGAACTCGTGCTTGGCCCTCTGTAGCAGTGCAACAGCCAGGACACTGTTACACACTTCCAGACTGCTGGTGCAAATGGTCAGAGGTGTGGCATGCACACAGGCAGCTCCCGGAGGTTGCGCTGGTGTCGGTAAGTTGACAGAAGGGGCAGGGAGGGGGAGTGGGGAGCAGGCTGGAGAGGGTGAATCTCGGCGGTAAAGGAGCACGCCAGATCCTATCCCCCATTTTTCAACCTGCCCTGCCCCCTTCCTTTCCTTGGACATATGCCAGCAAAATAGCTGGCATGGGTCCGAGGAAGCCCATAGATGGCCAGGAGGCCTACCCAGAGGTAAGTAAAAAGTTATTTACCTCAGAGGTAAAAGTTCTTTGCTTACCTCTGGTTGGCCTTCTGACACCCCATCCCCAGCATGCAATGCATACTCTGTTGGTGCAGTTGCATGCTATAGCATGGCAGGGGATAGGATTGGGTTGTAAATCTTTCCCTGCTACTTTGAAGTAGAAAGAACAAGAAAAAAGTTAGGTGATCTGACCATTCATCTTCCATGTCCCATTCATTTCGACCCCAGAGATGCCTTCATAGCACGCCTGCAGTTTTGTTCAGATTCCCAATTGGTTAGTAACTCATTTCTTTTTGTGCACTTTCAGAAAACCTAATGGATACTCGCACGGCCACAGCTGAACTTGGTTGGACAGCAAACCCTCCTTCAGGGGTAAGAGGATCTCAACTGCTTGACACTTTTCACAGGTTGTTTGATAGCATGGCAGGGGGCTATTTTCAGTTTCATGCATATGGTTACTAAACGTGTGTGTGTGTGTGTGTGTGTGTGTGTGTGTGTGTGTGTGTGTGTGTGTGTGAGAGAGAGAGAGAGAGAGAGAGAGAGAGAGAGAGAGAGAGAGAGAGAGAGAGATTTTCCCCTGATGAAAAAAAACCCTTAATTTCTCTTTTTCTGTATCGACTCAGACAAAAGCAAAACTGATATGGTTCATTTTAAACAAGCAAAGATGTGTATCTTTCTCCAGCAGCAGGACTTCTGTAATAAGTGGAGTGTTTTTCACTGAGTGATGGATATTTTGAAAATCAGCCATATGGTTTTGGGGTTGGTTCACCTTTTTGTTTTTAAAGCAGGGGGGTTGGTGATAATATTGAAACATCTCAAATGACAGAGATGATGGAAACCTGATTCATGGCTCACAGTCATCAGAAGTGTAAATGTCATTTTTCCTCTTTGAAAAAAGTTGAGAATTACAAGAAATCCCACTTGCTCGGTGAATTCCCAGGCAGTAATAAGTAACTCCTGCCACAGGTTCCCTAGCCATGCATAGCAGCATGATCTGGCAATAAGTGAATGACACACATCGCTTTGCCTGCCATGATTGCGATGCAGAGCCATTTCCTGAGAGTGACTCTGCAGTGGCAGGTGTGCCACCCCCTTTCCAAACCTACTTCTTGACACAGTGGAGGCAGGCTGGGCACTGCCTATTATGTTTTCACTCAGCTCCAACACAATGATCTTTTCCTGTGGTAGGAAGTCGGCTCTGCTAAGTGTTTATTCCCCCCTGTGTGTGGCTGTTTTGCCTACTCGTGCTCAGATGGCAGCAGCCCCCATGGTTCCCACTTTCTGGTGACACACAGCGCCTAGCTGGGAAGAAGTTGGCCTGTGCAAACAGATGATTTAAACTTCTTGTCCGTGCCACCCTTTGCATTTATACTCCAAATCACATTATGCAGCGGTGAGTCAGACCCTGCCTGTGTTTTAAGCATGCGGGCAAATATGCTTCGGCAGGGATCAGCACATGCTCATCTGGCGCTCACAATACAGCTTGGGTGCCTGAGGGAATTCCCTCATTCATATTGTCATGTGAGGACATTCTAATTCAGAATGGGGAGAGGGCCTCTCTGTCTGTCTGTCTGTCTGTCTGTCTGTCTGTCTGTCTGTCTGGGGAAGTAGGAGAATGTGGGATATGCAAAAGGATGGAATGTAGGATACACACAGGGGAGGGGAGCTAAGAATACAGGAAGTGGAGAAAGTCAGGTGAGTGAAGAAGGAAGAAAGCAGCCAGGCTACTAACCCAGGCTACTAGAGAGTTTTGTTCACAAGTGTAGAGCCTCTTCAAATGTGCATGTATGCACATGTGGTAGTGGCTTGCATGTGACTGTATCACTTCAGAAGCATGTTGGGGTGTGTGGTGGGATGGAATGTCTCAGCAGAGTGGTCATAGAGAGGGAAGATGCACAGGGGCCCTCTGCCTTACTGGATATGTTTCATTTTGAAGCAATGGATGGAGGGGTCATGTTGGAACTGCCTGGTGCAGATGTGGCCAGTGTTGTTGCTGATGCAATTTGAGGTTTGATGGACTCCTCTAACCCTTCTAGTGATCATGAAAAGCCACCTGTGGTAACAGTATCAGCATCAGGAAGCAAGGCATGCATCTCAGACATTCCTACAGTGTTCATTCTGTGGGTGGTGCCAAGTTCTGAGTGAGTGCCCAGGCTGGGAACATCTTAGCCTGTCACTCCTCCTGGCCCTGGGGTGCAGACTCATGCCTAAGGGATCAGATTCTGGGCAGGGATCTGCATGGATTTGGGAGATGTTTGGGCAGCTCTTCTCTCAGTAATCCAGAGGGTGTGTGTGTACATTCTGAGAACGTCCTTCTAAGTCTCTCTGGTATTGTTGGTATATGGTAGACTATCTATAAACCAAATGCTGTTGTTTTTCCTGTGCCTTTTGTTCTGGGAAGTTTGCCCTGACTGACTGCTTGCCTGATCATGTCGCTGTCCATGTGGTGAGGATTCATTCTCTTCTGTGGTTTGCCATGTGCCTTTGGTGTGATAGCTTGGTATCAGCTGCACAGCGTCAGTTGGCACAATATGCCACTATCAGTTTCACAGAGATATAATGTGTTCCTTGGAGCTCAGCTGCCATCTCTCTGCAAAGGAAACAGCCAAGACCTTCTTCCCTAGCTGTTGCCACCCTCTAGGTGAACGGAGCACATATAAGTCAATGCTGAGTACTCCCTTTTCCCTCCTTGTCTCTCTTGCACTCTCTACCTAAAGGATTATAATTAGGAAACATTAGCAGGCTCAGAGCAGCTTTCGTACCTGAACACCATTCATAATTGCACTCAGCAGTGCTCTTCTCTGGCTATTAATGTCACTTCTATGAAGTAATGAGGAACAAACCACCTTCAGGCACTTAAAACATCGTCTTTATACAATAGGAGTATTTGAGGAATGGGGGCATAAAATAACCTGACTTGCATTCCCCTGACAGAGAAAGTGATCAACAAAGACGGGGACAGGTGCAGGAGAAAAAGATCAGCTAGAAAGATGGTCGCTGGCTTAATAGGTAGGTTTAAACAGGTAATAGAGGGCTACCGGAGATGATTGTTTTGTCGGGCAATGGAAAGACCAGAGAGACAAATGGCTGCATCAAAGCAACAAAGATGTAAAGGGCTGATAAATACAGATGCCCAAAGAAAATAAACAGTTCCTGCTAATTGATCTTTGCAGAGATTTTTCCGTTCTCTACATAATGTTGTAGCTTCTGGAAGGATGTGGCTGATGATAGTTGCTGCAGCAATAGTTCATTTTGCTGCAGTACTGCATCCCTTTGGGCCACTTTGGATTTGATTCCTCCAGAGGAATGCTTTGGGATTGTTTTTGTGGAGAATACTAGATCAGTATAGAAAATGCATGTTAATTTTGCTGGAGAGATCCATTGGTGGGATATAAGATGTTAGTGTTTTCATCCACAGTAATCACAGGAGAGCATTCTAGTGGAGGGAAACCTTTGTGCCAGAACCAACCGTCTATGTATAGGGAGTATGTTAATATTGCTGTCTTTGTTCCTAGTCCTTTATGTAGCCCGCCTCCTTCATTTCTCATTTCTTACTTCACATCCTGTATGCGCTGAAAGCTGTTTCCCATGGCTAAAGGAGTTATGAGATGTATCTAGCCCTCAAAGGAGTCATTGGTGCTACTGTTACTTCTGGAATCTCATCCTCCTCATGTCTTCCTCGGAGAGAGTTGCAAATGTGTTAAGATAATTTTCGGCACAGAGGGGGGTGCTTGCATGTTGCATGAGTACAACACAAGAAGTGGTACTATGTGGACAATCCATCACACCCTACACAGCTTCTTCTAGAGACTTTTCCTGACAGTCGTTAATTAATTATTTTTTTCTAATCTCCAAATGAAAGAGATTGCGCTAATGCACACCAGTTGAAAGTAGGTGCTACACATATCATGGAAAGTAGGTGTCAAAGGTCGTCTCACCCAGGAAAAAGAAGTCCTGTGCAAGGAGCATTTGTGCCAACACTTCTCAGCTCATCGGATTCATCTGTATCACGCACACGCACACGCACACACACACGGTCCCATGACATTTTACTGAAGCAGAACACCAAACAGTGTTCTCTCTCCCCCCCCCCCATTTAAAATCACATTCTCACAGCCCAATCCTGCCTATTTTTAGGCTGGTGGAGTGAGTGCTCTGCCGGCCTAAGGAATCACAAACATGCTGTAAAGCACGTTTATGTTACTCCTTGCAAGTAAGCGGCGCTGGCACAGAGGCCAGCGCCGCTCACTCAGCCGCCATCAGACCTGCGTCGGCCGCCACAGGTAGGTCCTGCGTCAGTCGGTACAGGAGAGGGTGGACAGGGTTGGCGAAAGAGGGGGCCACTGACTGGCCCGGGCTGGGAGGGGACGGGGATATCGGCACTGAGTTGTAACGATATCCTATGCCCCTTCCCAGCCTGGGCCAGCCTTACATGGCCTCCCTGGTTGTGCACTAGCTAAAGAGCTGGTGCGAATCTGAGGAGGCCCATTGGGTCCTGCACCGCTTATGCCGAGGGAAATGGACGAATGTCCCCTTCCCCCAAGGAGAGTCCAGGCTGCACTGGCGCAGGCCGCAATCCGCAATTGTGTATCCACCTAAAAAGACTCCACAGGCTGTATGACACCCCGCTATAGGACATATTACAACTCTTACAACTACAACTTCCTAGCACCTTTCCATACTGTCTCCCTGCTCTCAGCTCTTTCCTTCCCAACTTAAAAGAATTAGAGAATAACACCATTCATGCTGACCTTCAATTAGTGTGTAACACAGGGCCTAGCAGCACCCATGATGGTGCAGTGTGTGTCAGAAATACTCAAAAAGATGAGCGCAAGTTGGGGGGAGTTCTGGAAAAGTTCTTACCTGATCTATCTTGAACATGTATGCAACAGTCCTAAGACTAATCTAAACAGGGTGTCCAACATTTTTTTCAGGTGACATTAATTTGTATCCTCAATAATAAAAATAAAGTTTATTATTTGTCACTAGAGTATGTTGGAGGAGCACTGGACCTACTGACTCCCAGCAGTGACTTCATTCCTCTCTCCTCCGCACCTGTCACACCTTGGTTGGGGATGGTCTTGTCTACCAGGCTGAAAAACCTTACGTGATAATGCAGACACTTCTAGGGTATCCTCTAACTTAGCTCTGGTAGGGGTATTGGCTGTCTAAGAGGAAGATGCAAGAGTGGCCCGCCTTTTGTCTGGCTGGTAGTACTGCTCTTATGCTTCCCTCCCAGCTTGTAGCTTCTTTTCCCCTACTACCAATTTGATACGCCACATGCAATGTAGCTCTGGGGGGCACCAGTTGACAATCACAGCTCTAAAGCAATAATCTTTGTCCAGCGGATCTATGGCTAGGCTTACTAGATCTCCAACCGGGACAGAGTGCTAGACCTTTAGGAGAAGGAATGTGGGCAGGTGTAGCTTGTTAAACCTTGGAGCACAATCCTAGGCATACCTACTCAGAAGCAAGCCCCATTGTGTTCAGTGGCACTTGCTTCTGAGTAGACATGCCTAGGATTGTGCTCTAAGGTTTAACAAGCTACACCTGCCCACATTCCTTCTCCTAAAGGTCTAGCACTCTGTCCCGGTTGGAGATCTGGTAAGCCTATCTATGGCTGAATCACTCTTAATCCCAGGTCTGCCAGTTTTAAAGTGTGCATTCTATCTGCTTACAGAAGTGTCTACCATGGAGAAAAGGCAAATGCACGTTGTAGGCACAGATGTTGTTGTTTTTAATCCCAGTCAGACCAGCACACAACTGAATACATTTGCCACACATCCAGCTGCATATTGTGCCTCCCAAAATGACACAACTGTAGGCTTACCAGATCTCCAACCGAGACAGAGTGCTAGACCTTTAGGAAAAGGAATGTGGACAGGTGTAGCTTGTTAAACCTTACAGCACAATCCTAGGCATGTCCACTCAGAAGCAAGCCCCATTGTGTTCAATGGGGCTTGCTTCTGAGTAGACATGCCTAGGATTGTGCTCTAGGACTTAACAAGTTACACCTGCCCACATTCCTTCTCCTAAAGGTCTAGCACTCTGTCCCGGTTGGAGATCTGGTAAGCCTACACAACTGGTCATGGACATTTTGAAGCTGGGTTGTGCAGTAAATTGGCACACAGTCAGTAGCAACATCCTGATTCAAATCAAGTTGACAAACAAAGCAAACAAATTTGACTTATTTTAGACTCCGACAAGGCTGCCAAAAGATTAAGTGACTTGCTAGGCCATCCAGATGAACACACTATCTCATTTCACCTTTTTCAAAGAAGAATGATCCTTGTTCAGACTGTATAGCAAAGCACCACAAAGAAAGCCTAAGGGATTATTGGTCTGTGTAACTGTTGGGCTCCATACAGAATTAGGCTTTGCTGTTGGCTCCCATATGGAAAAAGAAAAATGATTCAGAGCCCAAGCCTACGCATTTCTACACAGAAGTAAGTCCCATTCTAGTCAATGGGGCTTACTCCCAGGCAAGTGTGGATAGGATTGTAGCCTAAGCATTGGTTTCCTAAATCAATGGGTTACATAGCAAAATATGTTTCATAATGATAATAAATCCAAACTGCAACAGCAACAAAATGCCCATCTACGCTGTTTACACAGTTCTGAAGAGTTAGGGCACAAAGCTGTACAAAATAGGCTTATTCAAAGTCACAATGCATTATTCAAAACATCCCTTAAAATTCAAAGTGTCTGTTAACTACAGTGTTGAAAATTGTTGCATATTAAATAAGCAACGCATATGCCCCAATTGGATCCTCTTGTTCCGCTGGTGGAACGCATATGATGCCGGCAGAAGAGAGAGGATGCTGGCATAAGATGCAGCATGAGCAGCACTGACGTGTCTGTGTTGGCCGGGGGGGGGGGGGTGTCAATAGGATTGGGCTGTAAATCAGGTCTGGATCATTAGCCCATGCTTCTGTGGATGTAAGAGTAATGAAATACACACACTTATTAGTTTGCAAGCAAATACAAACAGAATTATCAGTATATACTGCAATTTGCAATGTTATGTTTAATAGATTTCTATATTTGAACTAGTGTTTTCAATAATCTCTTGTGACTTTGAATAAACTCACTGTGTTTAGTATAACTTTGTTCCTAAATCAGTAGACCTTTCAAGCCACTGAACCTGAATGGCTTTTAACTTTTCTCCAAAGACACAAAAGCAAGAACCGTTCCTCAGTATTCCCCCCCCCCATCATTTTTCAACAAATGTTTATTATTTATGTTGCATTATCAGTAGGCTTACCAGATTTCTTGCCGGGACAGAGTGTAGCCCTTTAGGATAAGGAATGTGGGCAAGTGTAGCTTGTTAAACCTTAGAGCACAATCCTAGGCATGTCTACTCAGAAGCAAGCCCCATAGAACACAATGGGGCTTGCTTTTCAATGCTTTTAAAAGCCTTCTAGAAATAACCTTTGCTCCAAGGACCAGGGAAAATATTATTTTATCCATGGAAGGCTCATACAAAGAAATTTCTTATTTAATAAAAGAACATTTAAGAAAACACATATAATAATATTTTCAATAAACAGAAAAGATTGTTGACATATGCAAGCTTGTAGAGGGCATGGGAAAGGAAAGGAAAGGAAAGAAAGTTTCTAGAGATGATGGAGGAAAAATGTGGAGAAAGATATATTATTATTATTATTAATAATAATAATAATAATAAAATAACAACAACAACAACAACAACAACAATAATTTTTGATCGAAAGCTTTCATGGCCAGCAGTTACTTTTAGCGAAATGGGGATTACTGGTGAAGAAGTCATGTTAAAATGACGAAGTTCCAGCTGAAATAAAAACAAAGTTCGATTCTATCCGAGTTGACTCTAAGGTTTGGACAAACTCGAATAGAATCGAACTTTGTTTTTATTTCGGCTGGAACTTCGTCTTTTTAACATGGCTTCTTCACCCGTAATCCCCATTTCGCTAAAAATAATAATAATAATTACCACCTTTCAATGAAACGTTCACAACATGGTGGGCAGGTAAGAAAAAGAGCCCCAGCTCATCTGATGCCTTTATGCACAGTAGAAAAAGGTGCCCCTTCCTCCCAGCTGGAAGTGATGTTCTGCCTTCACCCTTCTCTTTCCCTCCATTCAGATGTCTGAATGGCACCCCCTAGATGTGACACCCTTGTGCAGTGCACAGCTGTACGGGGTGCCCTGGTCCTGTGGCACCTTGTGGCATAAGAGGCATGGGGCAGCACCAATGCCTCCCTTCTAGCACTGCCTTCTAAAAACTACTTGGCAGGTAGGAGCAGCTCCACCCAAATGTAGTGCATCCTACTCCCACATTAGAGAAATTGTCCACAAGAAGACCATGTTCAGTGGCACGGGAAACCGCCAAGAGTTCCAGGAGACTCCACAGGGTGACATTTCCTCTGTCTATCTTCATACATAGTTTGTCAAGCAGGACAACCAAGGCAGTTTCTGTTCTAAAAGATCAGTTCCCCCCCCCCCATCACAATTTCAAACTCAAGATGGCTTAATGTGGGGGAACCAGCTGCCTAGTTCTATGGCATGATAATGCAGCAGAAGGGGAAGAATTGTACTTCTTTCCTACCACACTATCACCATTTGACCTTCAGGTATACTAAATTCATGTCCCACAAAACCGGCTCTTGGGGTCCTGAAGTTGAATCAATCTAGAGATGAGTTTGTGACATTACCCGGCTGGCTGCTTTGCATTTTTGCCTTCTCTACCTAGGGTTGCCGGAGAGGCCTGTTAAGAGCCCTCTCCTAACTGCTTCCTCCAATATTGGTGTGCACATAAACTGAATTGGCTGCAGTGCTTAATTCCCAGCTAGGGCATGAAGATTAGTTTCCCATAGGTTGTAACACATTTACAACTGCATTGTAGCTGATGTGTGCCTGCTTTATGTGGTAATATATAGCTGGGCTCTCTGTGCTGAAGGATTGTGGGAACCTTTGGCCGTTCTGATTTGAGCGAACCTAATGTCGCCTACTGAGACTGTAATAGGAATTAACATCTGTGTCCTTAAAGTGAAACACAGCACCTAAGCCTTAGGAAATAATTATTCCTTTTAAAAAAATTAATAAAAGCCAGTTAGATCAGTGTAGCCATCTGCTTAAGGAGAAAGCTGCTCTGAAGGGCTAGATTCTCAGCTGGTGTAAAAATAATGGCACCAGGGCCCATTTGACTGATATGAATGGTGGCTTAAATGCTTGCATTTGAGAGAGATGTCTGGTGTAAGGAATTTGTTCCATGCTGGTCTGTAGTGCTCTTGACTTGCTCAATGGCATACTTTTTTTATCATGTCCACAAGCTGTTTCATATGCTTGTTTTTCCACCTGCCATCTGTAGCCCTTTGGCCTTTATCTTCGTTTTGCTAGAACTGAGAGAAAAACACGGGTTAAAAAGTTTTCTTTATATAGCATTTTAATTGTGCGTAATGCGTCTGTATCTTGTTTGCTGTGAGATCAGTTCATTCCCATTTTACAGATGGGGAACTGGCTCTGAGAAACAGCAAGTGGTCCAAGCCTTTCCCCAGGAAGTCCAGTGTTGAGCAAGCTATTTGAACCTGCATCTTCCAGGTTCATCTCCTGTTATTGCACAACCCACTGACCTAGAGAAGAGCTTCACAAAGGGGAAAGAAAATCTATTGCATGTTCTGTGCAGGACCATTGTTATCCTACCCTTCCCCTAAGCTCAGGGTAGCACTGAAGGTTCTCTCCACAACTTTTTTATCCTCTCAACAATCCTGTTAGGTTACTGGCCTTAGCCTGAAAGGAGGTGACTGGCTCGAAATTCATAGTGCAGTCTTATGCATGTCTACTCAGAAGTAAGTCCCATTGTGTTCAGTGGGGCTTACTCTCAGGAAAGTGTGGATAGGATTGCAGCATTAATGTCTGAGTGGGGATTGGAACTCGGGTCTCCCTGGCCTTAGTCCAGCACTCAAACCACTCCAGCACATTGACTCTCCAATTTGTTTACTGCCAGAGGCATTTAAGGATTTACAACCGATGGGGAGAGTTTGATGGATACTTGTAGTAGCAGGATCAGGATCAGGATCAGCTCAGCATAGACATAAAGTACAAGTGTTAAATGTAGAGAATCAGGTAAGACTGATGATGGCTTCATACGTCATATTTGACGTTGGAAAAATATGTATCTGAAAAACATGCAGGTGTCTGCTTGGCATGTTTTAAGAGCTGCAGCATGCAGGCACTTCCAAATGCATGTCTGCCTTTCACAGTTTTCATGCCTGCACCCGAATGCGGAAAGGGCCACATGTGCAGCAGCCCTTGGGTTGAAGTGATGGAGTTTGCACCTTATGCTGGAGCACCGAAATAGACAGAGTGTCAGGATTCTGAGTTGTGCACATTTCTCGTTCAAGTGGATTGGTTCTGTGGAAGTGAAGACTTGGAAAACTACCACGGCATTTGTCACGTAAAAATGTTCTGGGTCCCGGCCACCGTTCTTAAGAATGAACATTGATGATCCATCAGTAATTCTATTCATGGCCCAGTAAGGAACCTGCATCCTGAAAGTATACATGATAGGAAGTGTTTCTGGAATGAACGCACACGCACACAAGAACAATAATAGTGTGTTTGTTTGGGTGCCAAGATGCAGTTTCAAGCACCACTGTCAAGGAGATGCCCTCTAGTCCCTCCCTTCCCTTGTTATTACTTGGTCTTTGAAAGGCAGGAATGATAGACAGCATTTATTTGACGGCTTAGATAATGACATGTGCGAGCCTTTGGAGTAATGACAGCTGAATAGCATGGGTGAGATTGCCATGGTTACCAGCCAAGCTTTCTCCCCTCCCAATTCTCCTTCTCCCCTTCCAAAATGTACTGTGTGTGTGTGTGTGTGTGTGTGTGCGTGCGCGTGTTGTTGTTGAGATGGCTTCTGGGATAGTGAGGGGGAGGGGAGCCAGGAGGTGGAACAGTCCATTACAGTCTTTTTAAATCTCCCAGCTGGAAGTGTTTTAAATCTCAACAGAGACAGAGAAAAACACTGTCTTAATCCACAGCTCCCTGTGAATTATTTAAAGGGATCTTGTCGGAACAATGAATTTGTCACTGTTACAGTGTCAACAGCAGAGGCAGCTGTCGGAATGGCTCTGGGATTTTGCCACAGGTAGGAGCTGGTGCTTTATGCGGGGAAACACTTGTGGGCCTTGCAAACAAGGAGGCAAGGGATTGCTGAGGTCTACAGGACTGTACAGATTGCTGTTCTGGAAACAAAAACACCTCTGCGCCCGTGACATTGTTTCCTTTGCACAGCTTGGCGTGCCATTCTCCTAGGGAGCTCCAGGCGACGTCTGCACCTGTGGCTGTGTTGATACAGTCAAGGGAAGACGTACCCCATGACAGAATGTAACTGTGGTGCAAGCAAACCCAGCACAGATGCTGCTCCTGATGCATCAAGCATACTGACATTCATCTTGTTCCCATCTGCAGAAGATTACATTTGCTGGTTGTGCATCTGATGTGCAGCCAATCTATATAGCACAATGTGTCTTGGGATGGATGCACATTGGTCACATCTGATCTTATATAACTGACAGCTAGATTTATGCTTTCAGCTTTTTCATCATTGCAAAATTTGGGAGTTGGAATTAATAGTGGCTTTGCCTTAAACCAGGCTCATCCTTGAATGCCTGAGAGGAAAGGTGGGATCTAAATTCTTATGTAAAGAGAAAGGGATTTGTTTGATTGTGTTATCATTGCTCTTGGAAATGTTCAGGATCTTGTAGTCTGCTGCAGCTCAGTGGTAAAGCTAAAGCTCATGTTCCGAATGCAGAAGAGCCCAGGTTTCATCCCTAGTCATCAACTAGAGTTACTCAGGTGTTTTTAAACTGTCCCTGCTTCTGTTTTTTTAAAGCAATCAGACATAGACAAATTAAGCAAGTGAAACTTTCCTGCTCCCTGTATCTCTCAGGCTAGGAAAAACATTACCTGCTATGTTTCCTGGAGTTCATTTTGCTGTTGAAGGTACTGGACTACATCTGGAAAAAGGTACAATCAGTCAGGAGCTGCTATAGCTGGAACTGAGAGCTTTGTATCCAGCTGCCCGCTGTGGTGAACCACTAGGTACTGAAGTGGCTCCACATGCCACAGCTGGCCATTGGCTTTCCCTAACAGGAAGAGCTATAAAGACTTTCTGTTCAAGTGGTGGCCTTGCCTGGACAGTGACCATCTTTTCTGGCTCTGATACTTCCCTTCCTACATCTCAGTCCTGACACAACTCTATCTTTCATCAAGCTCCCTTCACCTTCACCAGTGATCCCTGCTTAAGAATCTAAGAACATACGAAGAGCTGTGCTGGATCAGGCCAAGGGCCCATCTAGTCCAGCTTCCTGTAATGCACAGTGAGTGGCCCACCAGATGCCTCAGGGAGTAAACAAGATGTCTGTGTCTTGTTGCCACTTCCTTGCACCTGGCTGTTACTGTTGCAATCCCTTGCATAAATGCTGTTAACAACAACAACAACAACAACAACAACATCAACAAACAACCTGTGATGGACTTTTCCTCCATAAATCTGCCCAATCCTCTTAGACATCTAGGCCAGGTACCATCACCACATCCTGTGGCAAGGAGTTCCACGTATTAATTACACCGTAAGTAAATAAATATTTCTTTTGTCTGTTCTAACTCTCCTGCCAGTCAGTTTTAGTGGTTGTCCACTGGTCCTGATGTTGTGCGAGAGGAAAAAGAACTCTATCCACTCTCTCCATGTGTCTTCTTTCTTGACTGAAGAACCCCAAACACTGTTGCCTTTCCTCATAAGGGAGGTGCTCCAGCTCACGAATCATTTTGGTCCCTCTCTTCTGCACCTTTTCCAGTTCCACTATATCCTTTTTGAGTTGTGGCAACCAGAACTGGACACACTACTCAAGATGTGGCCTAACTGCTTCTGTCCCTTCCTCTCTGTGGCACACCATTACCTGTTCTCCCTCTTCTGGTCTTCCCTTCCCTTCAGTCCCTTCCCTTCAGGGACTGAAGGGACTCCCTTCCCTTCAGTCTTCAGACATGCAACTGCCTTTTCCTCAAAAATGACGTCTCTTATTGTCGCGTAGCATCTCCTCCGCTATTACCTTGAAGTTAATAGCCTGCACTTGATGTCTCTCCCCCCCCCCTGTTTTCTCGATTCTATTCAATCTGGATCCTGTTCATTCCACTCTATTCTTGTAGCTCTGCAAAAATTACAGATGATCTCTGTAATGCGCATTCTGAGTCTCTTTATTGTGTCCTCAGCTTACATGACCCCATTGCTGCTCTTAACACTTTTATCCTCCCCTAAGTTTCCAATCTTTGTCAGGGTTTTCCTAGCAGATGGTTTCAGATTCCCCCCTACCTCACAGATGCCATTGCTGTGAAGCCTGGGTGTAAATGTTGAGAAATAAGCCTTGTGACTCAGTCATCTCAAGGACTAATAAGTGTCTTCAGTAACTGACTCTATTTCATCTTAATTCCCCTCATTTACAAGCGAAGATCAGTTTTTCTGATAAGTTGGCAAATGTCCAAAAGTGTGCAGCGCATTTCAGATATTTTCTGTACTTGTTACAATTTCTCTAAAGGATAGCAGATGAATGTATTTATTCCAGCAAATCAGGGCTCATAGTATAGGAATAAATATGGGACAAGAGAACAAGGGGCAGGTGGCAGGCTGAGGTGCTTATAGGTGAACCAGCCTGCTGCAACTTGAAATGCCAACCTGGGGGTTACTCTTGGTGCCATCCTGCCCCTTGACATATCATCTACGGTGTTTACTAATTAGTACACATGTCTTTGACTAATTTTATTAGATTCTGTTGGCTAGACTTTCCAAGAAAACAAAAACAAAGCTAGTTTGGCAGGGATTGCTGAAGTTGGGTAGTATATGTAAACTCACAGCAAACACCGGAGACCTATGACATTTGGAATTTGTTTTAAAAAGATGTATTTAATGCTCTCTTATTTGCAAAATGGGTGTCCTATGTGTGAATGTGCTCTGCATCAAAATGGGGGAAGGGGCTGGGGCTCTGTACAGTTGGGAGGACTATCGAGGTATGCAGGGAAATCCCGATTAAAAAGAAAACCTGCCCCCCCCAACCAACTGGGACTGAGGATTGTGCATGAACACTGCCCCCATGCTTCCTGTGAACAGTGGCAGGCGAGATCAGAGAGGAGGTACAAGTCCTCATCTTCTAGAACTCAGAGTCAGGGAGAATGAAAACAAGCAGCTTGCTGTTTGCTTCCCATCAAGCTGGTGCCTAAAATGAAAGCATGCCCCGAACACATGTTCTGAGTTCAGTGTCCCCCTCCAAAGAACCCATGATTACACTATGAGGGTGAAACTCGAATGCACATGTTCTTAGAGCCCAGGTTCCTCTATCTCCCCCCCCCCATCCTTTTTAAACTGTGATGGGTCATGCTCCCTTGCAGGGTCATGGACTGCAGTGCTGCATTCAAATGTGCATCCAAGTGCTGTTACAGTCTACCTGCTCTGGATTGCTTTCAGTGGAATGTGCAATTGGATATGTATCCACATCGTATTTCAGTGTGGGATTGGGACAAATATTCCTCCTATTTGTCCTTCCTCTTTTCTTCTTCTTTGGGGGTGGGATGTAAAATAAAAACCAAGCAGGAGCAAAAGTACATAACTCATGAAACATTTTCATGGATCTACACTTGTCTTTGTTTTAATTTGATCCTTCCAACCAACTATTGAGATACGTTAGGCTGAGCAATGGTGCTTTTCTGAGACCACCCAGTGATCCTCATGGCTGTGACTCTTAAACTCGCATCTAAACCAACCGTAGCCAGTGTAAATGAAACCTGAGTTATTATCAAAGAGATAAATCCAGACTATAAGACTTGCATACCTTTCAGCATTATATTATGTTTCAGAAAACACACACAACACAGCTCTGTCGCAAGCAGTGGTACGGTTTCCAAATGATTGACCTATGGAAATTTCACAACTTGCCTTGAAATGCTAATCGCAACAGAAAATTGCACAGCACAGAAGTATCAAAGTATAAACCAAAATCCTTTTTAGAGTGAGATACAAAAGCACATATTTTTTTCTGCACAGTAGTATTCCCAAGGAAGTGAATTAGTCTTTAGTGTAGCAGTCTTTTGGATTTTCCAGCATTTTTGCGTTTAACTGTTTAATACTCAAGAGGCCCCATTGGATCTGGAGAGATGTAAGTGATGCATAATGGTATGGTACACATAATTATTCAATTAGAATTTTTTCCATATGAGAAGATAGATGCACTCTAGGTTGTTGTTTTCTGCGGGCCTCCCCGAGCTGTAGATTACTGCGGAATGATTACAACCACTTCTGGGTTTCGTCCGAAAACTGGAAGTGGTCATAATTGCCGTTCCGTTGCAATCTACAGCTCGGGGAGACCCGTAGAGGGGGCCATGGGCCTCCCTGAACCCTCCAGAGGCCTGCCAGGACCCCCGGGTTTAAAGCACTTTTAAAAATATTTTTCCTCTGGTGGCGGGGATCCCCAGGATCGCTGCTGCCACTCTCCCCGCCCCCACAAATACTCAACGTTGTCCCTGCCTCGCACATTTACCTGGGAGTAAGTTGCATTGGAATGAATGGAACTTCTGACTAGACATGCATAGGCTTCTTGTGCTGTCATTGATATAAGTGGTGCTCAGTCATGACTAACTTTCTTTGGATATGACCTATGTATAGATCTAACCCTATTAGTCATGATGGCTATATGAAATCTCCAGATTCGGAGGCACTATGCTACTGAATACCGGTTGCTGGGGAGAAACAGTGGGGCAGGACTGTAGGCTTCATGACCTGCTTGTGGGTTTCCTGAAGGCATCTGGTTGGCCCCTGTGAAAAGTAGGATGCTGCACTAGATGGACCTTTGTTCTCTTCCAGCAGGGTTCTTCTTATGCGAGATTCCTGTAGGCATCTGGTTGGATGCTGGGACTAATTTTCCCTTTTTGATGCATCAGGGCTATTCTTGTGTTCTACACTTGTAAGTGCATTCCACTTTCAGGAGAAGAAGTAATTAAAGTTGTTAGTCTGGTAAGGGCCCCGGCATCCTCTTGATATCCTTTTACTGAAACCTTATTGATTATTTATCGGCAAGATGGGAAACTGCATTTTAGTGGTGGATTAATGCTTCCTAATAATCCAGTTCTGCAGGTCATTCTGGGTTGTGACTGAAAGGCCTGTATATAAACAAGTTATTACCCTGGCTGGAAGGAATGGCCTTATCAGCAGATGCACTTCTCGGAGAATCCAGCATAATAGTGTGTGTACATGCTTTTGAAACCATGTTATATTGTTGCACATATAAGCAGTGATAGCACCTGTTAATGGGATTGTTATCACACAAGAAGGAAGTAAACAGTTTAGGTGGCTACAATCCAGTTTTGTGAGGCTTTTGGTGCTGCTCAGCATTTTATACCAGAGTCGCAATTTAGTGGTGGAAATGCTGGCGTAAACCTATGTTGACTATTTAAGTAGAGTAATAAGAGCTTTAATACTTCCAAAATCAACGTGAGGCTGCAGATATGTGGCATTCTTTAGCATGCCATAATCTCCTGCTCCCTTCCACCACATTAACTTCAGTTCGTCTACATGACAGCCTAACGTTTTACACCATATAGGTTTGCTTACATATGTAATCCGCTCATCTCCATAAAAAAACACTAAAATCCTCTGATAACGTGCTGAGATACAGTCATTAATTCATGCTTCAGTGGTGCTGGAGCACCTTGGAATTATGCATCATATCCAGAGCGGCACTTAAAGACTGCCATATGAATAATGCCATTGCCAACAATCAGCCTGTAAACACAGTGCAGCTTGGATGGCTTACAAATTGGGTTGCAATACTCTCATGCCGTCACAAGTCCGGGCGCACATTGGTCTTGCCCCTTAATTGCCGCAGTAGCCAACATTACATTAATGCCCTTTCATTAATCCACCTGCAAATCGACGCACTCTCTCTGTCAGCTTTGATGGATGTGCTGCTCATAAAAGTGAGGAATAGTAGCTCTGCAAGGTTTTATTTGTGTGCATTCTTTTTCCCTTCCCCAAAACACACATGGACCACAGTTCTATTCACTCCTCCTGCTTCCCATGTGCAATTGTGCAAATGATATCCCCCCCCCCCCATTTGTGATCATATAACACCTACTCAATAGAGCCATTGCTTTGAGATTGTAATACTAGAAAGACATTATGTTTAGCATGCTAGCAGATGGAGACAAGGAGGGAAGAGCTCTGGAGTTGCTAGTCTTTAACAGATGTGATTTTCACTATCCTGTTTGAAACTGTCTTGTTGCCATTTAAAGCCCTTAAGGTATGAATTTTCCCCAAATAGCCATAAGCTAAATGAAGTGATTCTCCACTTTTTTTTGTTTCTTCCTGAAATACTGTATGCTCATTCACAAATTCCAAAAGGCAGTCATATTAGTTTGTTGCAACAAAAATAGCAGTGTTGTGACACCTTAAAGGCGAACAGATTTATTGTGGCTAGTGATGGATAACTCCTCCCCCCCCCCCCAAGCTTGTGTCAGATTGGCTTGGAAAATAAGCTAAACTACTTTTCTCCCCTCCCCCCCCAATAAGAAAGAAAAATTGTTAATGGTACATCTTATTTTCCAAAGCAATTCAGTTTTGGAAGTCAAACCCCCCCCCCCCCCACTTCTTCTCTCCCCATTGCAATAGTAACTACATTGCAGACGGCTGACTGGGATGTTTCTTCCTGATGCTCTGCCAGCATGATGGAGAGGGGAGGACAGGATCAGATCCCCCCTCCTCCCATAGTTGGGTGTTGCCAAGTAAGTATTGTTTAAAGGGAAGGGAGAGGTCATTAGGGGATCAGGGTATGGCATGTGTGCCTGTGCCTAGAACTCTTCTTTGGCTTGGCTTTTAACTGAAGCTGAATTCAGGGACCTCACTGCTCAATGATTTTCCTTGAGATGAGCATTATGAGCCTCCAAAGCTCATATCCAGGACTGAACCTGGCAAGCTTTACCAGCACCTCTGACTTTCATGGCCTAGAGCCCACCTCAGATATATGAAGTGTTATCTTCAGTCTCTCTCTCTCTCTCTCTCTCTCTCTCTGTGTGTGTGTGTGTGTGTGTGTGTGTGTGTGTAAATACATATGTGTGCACACAGAGGTATAGATAACAAATGCCAACAGGGGGCTAAAAGGGCATGAAACTCATAAGCCTCTGATATTTCTATGCAGAATGTAGGCCTCTTTGACACCCAATCAGTGTGATAATACTATCTAACTGTGCTATGCAAATATAACTCTTGTAGTGGGAAAGAAACCTAGAGGTCTGAATAATTGAATCAAATAGAATAATAGAATCGAATTTCCTGACAACATTCTAGTTCAGCAATTCTTCTTTTGATGGCTGCTGAATTTGAGGTCAACAGTAGAGTAATCTGGGAGACTGTCAGCCCAGTCCTCCCTAAATCCTCGTGCAGCAATGCAGTGGCGCCGTTCCACTACATCCTGTGGTGGATTTTTGGCTGCTGGAGGCCTCAGGTTAAGGGAACATTTGTCCCTTTGCTCTAGGGTAAGCCCCAGCAGGCGCAACAAGTCAACATGGACCTGCGCCATTACTACAGCGATATTACTGGCTCAAGTTTGCATTGATCCATGCAGGTGGAACAGGCCCGGGGAGGGGGTTGGGACTTGGCATGCACCGCCATTGCCAATGCCAAACCTGCCCTCCTCCACCCTGTTCAACCCCCTCTCTGCCCTCCGCTCACCCCTGTGCTGGGCTTACCCTGCTCCAGCAGGCCTCTATCACTTCCGACATGTAGGAAGGCATGTTGCCGGTGCATCAGCACCCTGCGCTGCCACAAAGTGCTTTACAGCACTTACAGCACTTCCTTCAGTTAGAATTGGGCCGTGTGTATGTTATGGGCTATGTGAATGTCATTCTCAGATCCTATGCTACTATTGCCCTTAGTTATTTGCACGACATCATTGGCTTCTTGAGAAAAAGGTGATGCATTGATATCCTGGCAACCTTGGACTCTGTATGCCAACATCCCACCCACGAAGATGGATTATAAACCATTAGGAATGCTATTTCTGACGATACCTCAGAAACTTCTACCACAGAACATCTGGCCATCAAGCTTGGCCACTTTATCTTTACCCACAATTATTTTAGGTTTTTGGAACAGCTTGAATCTTCATGTCAGTGATATTTCCATGGATGCCCACGTGACTCCACAGTATGCCAACACATTCATGGCTGATTTATATCAGCCTTTCCTCACCTTCTATCCTCAAATTCCACTCCTGTACCTGAGAAACGTTGATGGCACCCACATTTTTGGAAGAACTACCAGTACTCAGTTTTACCAGAATTCAAACAATTTCTACCTTACCATCAGCATGAGCCTGCTGGACCAGTCCATTATCTGGATTCAACACTGCAACTATGTAATGGACATATAAACACCACCTTATATTGGAAACCTGCAAATTACTACACATGCTTCCAGCCAGAACGCATCTCATGATCCATCAGCTACAGCCAAGCCCTACAATACAACCACATTTGGTTTGTGTGTGTGTGTGTGTGTGTGCGTGTGCGTGTGTGCGTGTGCGTGTGCGTGTGCGCGCGCCAGAGACTAGAGGCCTGGTTCCTTCAGGAGGCATTTCCTGGGCTGTCTTGATTTAGTTGCTGCATCTTCTGTTTTGATTCTGTTTGCTTTTGTTAAAATGTCTTGCTGCTGCTGTTTGATTTTTATTTTATTGTATGATTTGTATTGTTTAAATTTTTTAAATTGTAAGATGCTTTATTTTTATTTTATTATTTTTCACATTTTTATACCGCCCTTCCTCCAAGGAGCTCAGAGTGGTGTACATATTTCCTCCCCTCCTTTTGTCCTCACAACAACCCTGTGAGGTAGGTGGGGCTGAGAAATAATGACTGGCCCAAGGTCACCCAGGAAGCTTCGTGGCTGAGCGGGGATTTGAACCTGGATCTTCCAGGTCTAAGTCCGACTCCCAAAACTAATACACCATCCTGGCTCCCATAAATCCCATAGTGGGGGAAACATGGGGTATAAATGGATTTTAAAACAAATAAATTGTTTCAGTTCCTTATAAGGAGACTTGCACCTGAAGGATTTAGATCAGGAATTCTTAAACCTATAATACACACTCAGTACAGTGAAGAAACAGATTAACCAAGGCAGACTTTTACCCAGGAGTTGCCAACAACATGACAGACCCACTGGAAAAAATGGCAGAGCACCACCTTCCACCTCCAGCTCTCAGCTAATACAAGCTTCAGTGTATTATCAGTGATCTATAGACCATCTTGAACAGTAATAACTCTTTTGCACAGGCTATGGGAAGAAGGCCTATCCTTGTATCCTGTTCCAGGCTGAGACCCACAGAGGGCACCTGTGAGCACAACAGGACCATGGACAGCTCACTGCAGAACAGGGCAGATCCAGGCTTGATACAGGACATTCAACAAGCTAAAATACCACTTCAGCTATGAGATGGGGCCAACTGAGAACTTAAGTGGTCCTGTTGTCAAGTTGGTATTATTGGCTCCCTTCCATCTGAAGTACGTTTCTATTTAAAGGACCCTTGAACTATTTCTGAGTTGCTGGCTCCAGTGGGTCTGGGAAGCCTCTGGTTGCCCTGGAGGTGGTATAGGAGCAGGGAACTGTTCTCCTGCATTAGTGATGATTCTGAAGAGTCAGAGGATGGGGCTGGGCTACGTTCTCAGGCTGTCCTGGTCACAGTTGGCTTGGCGTCCTTGGTTCCTGGGACACCCATGGGAATGGCAAGGCAGTGCTTACTGAGGTTCTTTCTGAGGTTAGTTTCAGCATTCTGTCTTTCTGGACTCCTCTGAGCGTAGGAGGCCTGAATCTGAGTCAAGATGCCTGGCTAACAAGCAGCCCCCATCTACAACTGCTCTAGGTCAGCCCCAATGGACTATCTGACAGATAGAAAAAGCCCAGGTACTAAAACCTATAACAAACTCAGATGACAACTCTGTCCCTATATTTGCTCAGGCAACACTGTGTCATCAACCATGCCCTCAGAGGCTTATTTACCAGCTCATCCTCCAACATGACATTTGCTAGCACCTGCCAACAATGCCCTTCTGCTAACTACAGGGGATCAACAGTTCAGACTTTGCATCAAAGGATATATTGCATTTTATATTCTAATCTCCAAAACAAACCCAAGGCAGCTAATAAGAATGCCCAAAAGCAAAACAACCCTCGAAAACTAAAGAACACAGAGAAAGAAACCTGTCATTGAAATTGGAAACATTCAGAAGCCAATGGGATAACGCTTCAATATCCCAGGACATGCTGCTGGTGACCTCAGTCATCATAATTCAATAAAAAGAGATTTCAAAGGAAGGCTCCAGCAGGCAATTGCTGAACTAGAATTTATCAGAATATTTCAGTTTATTCAGTTCAGGCTTGATCGGAATCTGAATTTCTTTCCTACCACAGGAAAGACTGAGACAGCTGTTGTGAATTGAGCCATTATGTTCTTATTTTGCATACATTTGAGCTCTCCATTGAAATACCACAGATCTACCCCTTGTATTTCATAGTCCCTTGGACCCACAATTTACAGTTTTACCCTCTCTATCCATATATAATGACTGAGAAAAAGCTCTTGTGCATTTGATAATGTAAGGCTGCAATCCTGTACACCAGGGGTTCTCAACCTGTGGTACGTGTACCCCTAGGATACACGAACCATCAGGTGGGGGTACGGGAGATTAAAATTGTTTTAATACTTTTTTATTTTTAAATGATTAATTAGCTAATTGATTGATTGATTAATCCAATTAATTAGCAATTAATTAACAGGGGGTACTTCAGAAAATTGGACCATGATAGGGGGTACCCGGGTCTCCAAAGGTTGAGAACCCCTGCTGTACACTCTTATCTGGGAGTAAGTCCAGTTGAACTCAGTGGGACTTACTTATAGACACGCATAGGGTTGTAGTGTAAACCATATCTACTCCACAGAAGTTTATGCCACAATGAATCAGTTAGCATTTAAGGTGCTGCAAAGCTTTTTAAAAATGTATTTTAATTTTAATTTGTTAAATCTATTTAAAAATGTTTTAATTACGTTCAGTTGTGACAGTGGTGCATTCACCAGCATGATCAATGTGTAGGTTGTTGGGCTACTAGACAATCCATTGCTTATGGATTATAACTTTATAAGTTATAAGTTATAACTTATAACTTAAGAGGTTATAATACATAAGCAATGGATTGTCTAGTAGCCCAACAATCTACACATTGATCATGCTGGTGAATGCACCACTGTGCATTTATATTGGTGGTATAAACCACCAATAAAACTTCCAATTTATATTGGGTTTTAGCAAATATAAGAAGGTACAGTGCTACAATGACCGCCCTCCCTCCCCTTCTCTTCCCTTTTTCAAGCTATGTCTGACCTGATCCTCTTATCCCCCTCATGCACTCACCCACTTATACATTCATGGCCCAATCCTGTCTAACAGTAGCGCTGGTGGAATGTTTGTTCCACTATCGCAGGCTGCTGCAAAGCAGCCGTAAAGCACTTTGTGGCAGTGCAAGCAGCTGGCACACTAGCAAGAAGACTGGAGCCTTCCCATGCATGCTGGCAGGCATCAGAAGGCCTGCCTGAGCAGGTATGTTCAGTGCAGGGGGTGGAACAGGGCGGAGGGAGGGCAGGGACGTGGTGGAATGGGGCGGGGGAGGGCGGGACGAGAAGGTGATGGGGTGGGGGATGAGCAGATCAGGCCTGGGGAGGTTTGACAGCAGTGGTGCCTGCTGAATCCAACCCCCCTTCCCGGGCCTGATTCGCCTGCACAGAGCAACGTGGACTTGCGCCAGCAATTGAGTTGGTGCAGGTCAGAGTTGCCCCATAGCGGTTGCTGGGGCTTAACCCAGGGCAAAGGGACAAATGTCCCCTTACCCCAAGGAGACCTCCAGCAGGCAAAACTCCCCCACGGGATGCAGCAGAGACCATGCCAGTGCTACTACATTGCCGCACCCGGGGCGGGGGGGGGGGGTTAGGTAGGATTTGGCTTTTATAACCACAAAAACAAACAATAACACCCCCATATATTAACACGCTCCTATTATTAACACGGATATATCCCCCTTTCTGCTCCCGCAGCAGTTTCTATTCAACCTTTACGTGTACCATCCTTGTTTGCCTAGCAAAACAGGCAGTTTACGTTTCTAAATTAAAAAAAGGGACTTTTTTGTTCACCTGTTAAAGATCAGTTTGGGGGACTTTTTTCCTTCCTTTATAGATTAGATGGGTAGTGTCTAAGGAAAAAGTCTGTTCTTGTGCCCGTTTTATGGAACACCTGTCCCAAGCAAGTTTGCTTGATGCTACCATTACTAGCTCTAGATAACACATTAAAACAATCTTGTTCTCCAGACATTTGAGATTTAAGTCTTTTATAATTATGTTGCAGATTTGGTTCCTATTGTTATTGTGCTTCTTCATTTATATTTATTGATTATATTGCTGGAACTTTGAGCTACCTTAGGAGGGTGAAGCTGAAGGATGAGGTACAAATGTTTAAATAAATACCGGTAAACAGCATTTTCCTGATTCAGAAGTATTATTTCCTGTTTTGACTAGCTGAGGGAATGACCTACAGCTTTGGACTGAAACCTTTTCCTCTCATTTAAAGGAAACAAATATCACATATCTTGAAAAGAATAACTGAATCATCAACTCATTTTCCATCATTTGCATTAGACCAGCTTGTTAATTTGATGTTTATTTAAATTTAATCCTGGCCCACCTTTCTGGTTTAAAGTGATATTTGCCAGCTCCATGCCCAAAATGGAGTTTTCTCAGGAAACTGCCAAGCTTACGGTGGCTCTGCCAATTGGGGGTTAAAACAGGTCAAGTTACCAGAACAGCAGAAACTGGTTGATTTTGATTATCATTGTCATAGAACCTTAAGGATGTGAGATGTTTCAGAGTTGTATCGGCTCCAAGGGGCAGATTAACACATGAGTACAAAGCTAAATGTGTGGGTCATTTTGCTGGCCCCAAGCAGCCGTGTGTGTGTGTGTGTGTTTGTGTGTGTGTGCGTGCGCGCGCGCACATGCATGTAACTGGGCCGAGTCTTTAACTTATTGGCTTTGTTTTCTGTTGGCTGATTTCATCTTATAGGTATTGGAAGGAACCCTAAAATCAGGGATGTCTCTCACGTTTTCAACACTGAAAGTAGAGCACACTAATCCTCCAAGTCCATGTATTCTTGCCAGCTTACAATGATTAATGATCCCATGGTTTAAAGTGCCATCCCCGAGTTTCTTTCTCTCCATGCTTTCCAATTATCTGAAGTTTTATCCTTTTTTATTCATTTCATACAGTGGGAAGAAGTCAGTGGCTACGATGAGAACCTCAACACAATCCGTACTTACCAAGTCTGCAATGTCTTTGAGCCCAACCAGAACAACTGGCTTCTCACCACATTCATAAACCGACGGGGTGCACATCGCATTTACACAGAGATGCGCTTCACTGTGCGGGACTGTAGCAGCCTTCCCAATGTCCCTGGCTCTTGTAAGGAAACCTTCAACCTGTATTACTATGAGACGGACTCTGTCATCGCCACCAAGAAGTCGGCCTTCTGGACAGAGGCCCCCTACCTCAAGGTGGATACCATTGCTGCAGATGAGAGCTTCTCTCAGGTCGACTTTGGTGGCAGGTTGATGAAGGTGAACACAGAGGTGAGGAGCTTTGGGCCTCTCAATCGCAATGGCTTTTACCTTGCCTTTCAGGATTATGGGGCATGCATGTCCCTGCTGTCAGTAAGGGTCTTCTTTAAGAAATGCCCTAGTGTGGTGCAGAATTTTGCCGTCTTCCCAGAAACTATGACAGGAGCAGAAAGCACCTCCCTGGTGATTGCACGAGGCACGTGCATTCCCAATGCTGAGGAAGTGGATGTGCCCATTAAGTTGTACTGCAATGGTGACGGGGAGTGGATGGTTCCCATTGGCCGCTGCACCTGCAAAGCTGGATATGAGCCTGAGAACAATGTGGCCTGCAAAGGTAAGATGATGATTTGCTGAGATGTCCTTTGATGGCCATTGGCCTTGTCAACCAAAGGACCATAGAAGTCCTTGAGATGAAATCATGCTCATGTTGTTCAAGGGCTGACTCTAAATTACTTTCTTCCAGTAACAGATTAGGACACTGAATGTGTGCCAATGCTAACCTGGTTATCTCAAGGATTACCTAGGGGTTTACAAGATTGCATATTTTTGGCACAGTGTCTTTTCTGTTTGCTGGTGGTGTTCTGCATCTTTTTTAGATTGTGAGCCGTTTTGGGACAGGGAGCCATTTAATCATTTGATTTTGTCTGTAAACCGCTTTGTGAACTTTTTGTTGAAAAGCGGTATATAAATACTTTATAATAATAATAATAATAATAATAATAATAATAATAATAAATTAAATAAAATAAAGCTCTGAGTTGGGTCTTTAGCATTCACTCTTATGACAAGAGTTGCCAAAATCTCTTATTTTTCTGTATGTGTTATAACCTAGACCAGGCAACAAATGTTTACAGCTTAGGCATGATGCCTACTAAGCAGTAACTGATTTCTTTGCATTTTCTCTCTGCTTGCATCCACCAATTTTGTTTTGCCTTATATTTAGATTATGAGCTCTATGTAATGGTATAATTCAGACTAAAAAGTGGGTTGCATGAGGGTGAGCAAGTCGCAGTTAAGAGTCATTGTTGGTCAAGAGATCTGCAATTGAGGTGATGTATTGTTGACCTGTTTTGGATGAACTAGCACTTCCCTTGATGGAGCAGCTTTGCAGTTTGGGGGTGCTCATCGATTCAGCACTGCTTCTGCATGCTCAGGTGGTGGCAGTGGCCCACGGGTTTTGACCCAGGTGAGGCAATTGCATCCATACCTGAGTCAGGCAAAGTTGGCTATGGTTATCCATTGCTTACATCAAAATTGGATTACTGTGATGCACTCTACATGGGGCTGCTCTTGAAGACCACTCAGAAACTGTAGCTGTTACAGAATGTGGCTTTATGAGTGGCAATCAGAGCCAGGTGGTTTGACTTGGTCATGTTGCACATGTACTAGCTTCACCAGAGGCGTTTCTATGGTCGGGGCGGTACTGTAAGTTGTGCCCCATCCTAGTCTCCAACCAGGAACAAGGAGACCCCGCCCCCTCGCCATCGGAGCCATTCCGTGATGTGAAGGCAACGGGCAGGAGACTCCTTACCCGTTTCCTTCACCGCACGGAATGGCTCCAATGGCGAGGGAGCGGGGTCTCGTTCCTGGTTGTAAACGGGGACTAGGACGGGGCACAACTTACAGTACCGCCCCTACTGTAGAAACGCCTCTGAACCAGCTGTCAGTTTATTTCTGGGTACAATTCAAGGAGCGAATCTGCGACGGGGTGAGCGCTCGTTGCTTGGCCAGCTCCTGCCAACCTAGCAGTTCCAAAGCATGTTAATGTGAGTAGATAAATAGGTACCACTTATGGGAAGGTAAACAGCGCTCCGTGTTCCAGCTGCATGCTACGCGCTGCGGCAAGGAGAGTCATGCCGGCCACATGACCATGGAGGCGTCTTCGGACAACGCTGGCTCTTCGGCTTTGAAATGGGGATGAGCACCACACTCTAGAGTTGGACACAACTGGACTTAAGTGTCAGGGGTCACCTTTACCTTTACCTTAGTAAACCTTTACCTTACCCTCCCCCCCAAATAGAATTGCCTATCCCCTAAGGTCCCCTGGAGAGGCCCTCCTGTTATCTGAGGTTTGGTTGGCAGTAGTGTGGGAGAGGGCCTTCTCTGTGATGGTGCCCCATTTGTGGAATCCCCCCCCTCCGAGATTACATTGGCCCACTCTCTGCTTGTGTTTTTTGGCGATTCAAAATGTTTCTTTTTGCATTTTGATATTTGGGTTGACTCCCCTTGTGTGGATATGGACCATGGCTTTCGTCTTATATTATCTGTTTTGATTTAATGCTCTTTTATTTATTGTAGTTTTTGAATTGTCATTGTGAGACGTCCCGAGTGCCTCTGTTTGCATGGGGAATGGCAGGGTATAAATATTTTAAGCAGATAAATAAATTAAATCTCTTATCTCATTGCTGGAGCTCCTGGTATGACTCTCAGCAGCATGAGGTCATAGTGAGTGATCAGTCCCTCAGTTGATGGATGATTTGTGGCCTGTCAGAATGCCCGTGGTGAAAGCAGAGTCGTGAATGGCCAGTACCCTAAATGCAAGCCTGCAGCATCATTTGTAGGATAACGGTGCTTCTGCAGAACCTAGCAGTATGCATCCACTCCCCCCCTTTTTTTACATCTGTTTGGGAAAGGCTACAGAGAACTGGCATTGTTGCCATCAGCATTTGAGAAATAGCTTCTGGTGGAGCAAAGGGGAGTGTGGCAAAAGCCATGTGTACAGAAATCTGTGGGTTTTTGTAAGGCTCAAAATGGACTCTGTTTAGTCTTACCCAGAGGGCACTTTACTTACCTGAAATCTCAGCCACCATTTTGCCAAGTGTTTACTGAAGAATACGTCTCTCACAATGTCAGGCCCAGGGGGATCCATGTTGGGCTGACACACCAACCCTGTTGGGTCAGTGGGGCTTGTCCGGCTGCTTCATAAACCCCAAACAAGTGAGAATGTGAGCAACAGTTATGTGTATACACCCCACTTCTCTGAGTGGTGAGAAGTTCCAGTAGCTTCAGCACAATCTGGGTTCTGGGTTCTTTTAGATATGAAATCACTGGGGGCTTATGATGCCTTGGAAGTACAGTACATGTGCTTTTCTTACAAATATACAGGGTTGAGCATTGGATAGAGTTAGGTAGTACACTCCTGTAAGCCTCCTCAGCTACATGTGTGTTCTAAGCATATCTGCAGCTGCCAGCTTCTCTTCTTGTCTTCCATTGCAGTTTCTCGTAGATCATCCTCTCAGGTAGATATACAGGATTCTGAAGGTCTCCATGGAGACTCCCATCAGGGTGTTTAGAGCCCAATCCTATCTATTCCGGCTCACTGATGCAGCGGCGCCAAAAAGGCTACTGCTGCATCCTGCAGGGGGGGGCAGGCATGGAGGTCTCCGGGTAAGGGTGCATTTGTTCCCTTTCCTAGAGTAAGCCTCCACAGCACGGAGGGGTCTACTCAGACCTGCACTAGCAAATTTGCTGGCATAGGTCTGCGTGGACCCGTGCTGTGGGATCGGGTCTGGGATGGGTGCTAGAATTTGGCACCTTCTGCTGCCACTGAACTCACCCCCTTCTCAGACCTGATCTGCCCATCACCTGCCTTGTCACCTCCCCGTTCTGCCCTCCCCTGCCCCTGTCGCTGCATCATTCCACCCTCCCCCCACCCCAACTCCCCTCTCCCACCAACTTACCTGCCTCAGTGGATCCAGGGGGATCCGCCTGTGCGCACTGCTGGAGTGATCTTTACAGGCAGTCAGCGCTGGCAGAACATTCATTCCGCCAGTGGGGCAGCCCAATTCCCAAATCATTAACTAGCCCTCCTGGCTTACCAAAACTTTGACTTCATCTTCCCCCTGAATTCCAGCCTACTAGATTCTTAGCTCCAATTAAAGAGCTGGCCAGCTTGAATTCTGTCCCGTAAGAGCAGTTGCACTGATATTGAAATGATAACTCCCAAACAGATTTTCTTATCCTGTAACACTGTGCAAATCATTCTGCAAATATGTTTATAGCCGTTTTGTTTCTTGCTCAATGACAAGAAGAAAAGGACCAATTCTCTCTCTCTCTCTCTCTCTCTCTCTCTCTCTCAATCTGGAGTCCAGATACTAGTCTGATTCAGTGCTGTGAATTCCTCTTTATAGATGTTGGGTCCTTTGGAAGGATAAACTGAAGGAGTGAAGGTGTGTTACTGTTTCAATGGCATTGCTCTGCCCTTTCGTATGTAGCCTTCACGGCTGTTCAGAGAGAGAGAGAGCTGCTTGAATAGAAACCTGAGGAGGACAAGAGTGAAAGTTAAAAGATGGAATAAGATGGAAATGCGTGTCCTTTTCTGTTGCCTCCATTGATGGTGAAGGTCCTCTGCACAGCTGGAGAGATGGTAAATCACAGACCACATACTGTGGAAGTGTCAGCATCTAAGGAACAACTTGCAACGTGGCTTCAGTCGATGCAAGGCTGCATACTGGGGGTCTTTCATTGTGAAATGAGTGCTGTGCAGAGACAACCACACATCACAATGTCATGCCTATAAGTGGCTGAGAATCTGCAAATGGCACTGCATTATTGGCTACACGCCCAAAATGACACATTCTGAGCACTTGTCTCAGAGAATGTTTGCAGTGTTTGTCGTGAAACCTTGAGAGTACCAACTGCAAATGTTTTTATAAATACATCAAGACGTAGGGAAAGGTGTGAAGTATGAGTAACATCAGATTCTTGTAAAAACTTATGTAGCCTATGGGCCAGACTTTTTCTTTCTAATGATGCTGGTTATAAGGTTCCATGTATGTGATAAGATAACTGGCACTTTAAGGCCATATTAACATCTAACAAAGGCCACCTGGGATGGACTAAAGGATCTGTCAATCACAGATACTAGAATGTCTATTTAAGCTGACAACTAGAGTATGATTTCACTCACTTGTCTTGTTTGATATTTTGACTGTATTCTGTTTCATCCGGAGATGAGCTTTTGTGATGAATCACTGTCTCCCCTTGGTGGGGTTAGTGAGTTTGATTTAGTCTCCTGATTTCTAGACCCAGAGGTCTGTTAGTAACGTTTAGATTAGGAGTTTAGTTTGTTATTTTAATTCCTGTGTGTGGCAGATAAATGCTAAGCCTCTTTGAATTGTTTGATATAATTGAAACTGTAAGCTATTTGTAATAAATCTTTTTTTTCACTATTGGAATCTTATTGGGAATTTGAGGTAGCCTGAATCCAGCCTGAACCGCTCTGGGATATTATAACAACTAGAACTGTGTAGAATCCCTTCCAGAGAAGGTGATTACCTATTCATTAACCTTTGCCAAAACACCTCCTGTGCCTGGGGGCGGGAGATTGTGGCCTACTCCAGGTGGTGGCAGCTTTGAAATTGGGATTACTTTGACTTGTGGGTATTGGCAGAGGGGCCAGGCACTGGTAGTAGATAACCCCCTGGCCAAACCTGTAACATGGTGGCAGTGAATATGGGTCTGAACACCTAATTCCCAGTAAGAAGAAATTATACAAGTTGAAGGTGGCTTGGCTTTATGTGTTATACATTTAGAGTTTTTTATTTTTTTTTTAGAGTTGAGGGTTGTGTGGCTTTTTAAACACACTAGATTAGTTTAGAGTGAAGATGGCAGAAGGATTTATTTCGGCAGTTGAAAGGAGTACCCGTTCGGGTAATTTGTTATCTCAATTGGGAAGAGACTCAGGGCCATTGTCGAGTGAGTCCGGACTTGCTATGCACAGCCAAGTATATCATCCTGAAGGGCAGAATGGAAATTTGAGACTTCAGGAAGGAGAATATCGTTATAAGACTCAAGGAAATCAGGAAGAACTGTTTGATCATGACCAATTGGAACATCAGCAGTTAGCTGCAAGGTTGGAAAGTGTGGAGAAAAGGATGAAAAGGAGGATTTTTGCAGCTGAACAACTTTGTAGTGATTTTAGTCCTGGAGTTTCAAAGGCTCAAGGCCAGAGTGCTCAAGGACATAATTTTGTGGAATGGAATGCTAGCAGAGTCACGTGGGATCAACGTTGTTTAACTGCTGAAGAAGACTTGCTGGATTGCCCTTCCTCCTCTGTGGTAAAATCGTCCCCAGGGGAGTGGACATTGGAGACAAATAGGACTGGCTTGAGAACAGAGATGGGCCATGGGACTGTTGTTTGTACGGAGCCCTCTGTTGCCTTGTCAGCTGCAAATTCCTTTGCTCCTGATGGGATTCAGAGTATGGGGGGCCATATAACTGAGGGGAGTGTACAAGTTTGTAGTACAAACCCCCTTGTGCCTGGGGCAGCAGCTCCTTCACCATTGTCTGTTGGACATGCTTCATTTGGAAATACGAATCCATTTATCTCTGTGACGGCAGCCCCATTTCAACCATCTCTTGGAAGTCCTGTGTTTTCGATGCAGGGTGTGAATGGGAGGGGGAGAATTGTGACGGCTTCGAATCTTGCCATGCCCAGTCCAGGTTATCAATTTAGTTCTGCATATGGAATCCCGGCAGCTGAGGCTGCGGTGCGAACTGGTGCTACCCTGCCAGTAGGAATGAGACCTGTAGGGGCTGGACATATACCAGTTGGCGGGGCGCAACGTTTATCACCCACCGTCCCTGGTGATGATTTGTACAAACTGATTATGGAGCAAAATCGGTTGTTGACTTTGCAACTGTCTGCCAAAGTAGGAGACCCGTGGAATTTGAAATTATTTCCTAAAAGTACACCGGATCAAGATCCTATGCTTTTCTTGAATAAATTTGAGATCTGCTGTGTGGAAAACCATGTCCCTTTGGAGGCTTATTGCCGAATATTGAGATCTCAGGTGATGGATGTCCATTTGAATGCTGCTTTAGCTGATCTGCCCATATATGCTAGAGATGATTATTTTGCATTTAAGGATTTAGTACGTCAACGTTTGGCCTTAACCCCAGAGGTATTACAACAACGATTTCGAAATATTCAAAAGAAACATAATGAATCGTGGGTAGAATTTGCATCTCGCATGGAGAAAATTGGAAATGATTGGGTGGAATCAGCTGCTGTGACTGACCTGTATGGGGCTCTCCAGCTTATGTTTAAAGAGAACTTTTTCTCCCATTTGCCCCATGAATTGCTTGTTTGGGTGGCAGAGAGACGTCCTGTGTCTCTTCGGGATGCCGGGAGAGTTGCGGATGAATTGGCTGCTCGCCATCTAAGGGATACAGAGAGGAAGCCTTATTTAGGGTCCCTAAGTGGTTCTGGGAGACCAAACCGACAAGGAGGGGGTGAGCGGCAGAAGCCATGGCCCGTGGAGTCGCGTTTTAGGGCTCCGGCTTATGCGAGTCAATCTAATGCTGTGCCTCAGCGTACTTTAGAACAATCACATGGTCAGTTCCCTCGTCCAGCTGTTTTGCAAGAATCTCAGTCTACGCCAGGACAGCAGTTTCCTTCAGCGGTCCGATGTTATGAGTGCCAAGGGACTGGTCACACTAGAAAAAATTGTCCAACTGTCCGCAGACCCTTCTTGACTGAAGCTAGACATGGGGGGGCTAATGTACGTTCTTTACGTGCTATGGGAGAAGAGGAGCATATTGTTGAGCAGAAATTGGAAGATCAGGAATGTAATGATATTGCTAAGTTTGGTGATCATTGTGATGTGGCTGAGGCAAATTATTTACAGCCGGTGGTGGGGTGGTCTCCCCCTGATATTGTGTCGGTTGAGTATATGATGGAAAATCGGGAAGAGGAGGATATGTCTTCTGTGTCTGCAAGGGTTGTACCTTCATTGCAGCCATCTAGTGGCCAAGAATTGCTAGGCACTGAGGTAGTGGAAATAGCCCCTATTGTTTTGTCTGCCGCTGTAGCTGCTTCCCAATTATCTGGTGGTCAAATTTCGCAAGTCTCTGCTGAAGGGGAGAGTGACTTAGTAGATGGTGGTGTAGTTCGATCTTCTGGGAGCACCATAAATTGGTCTGTGACACCTATACCTGGTGCCAGGATGGTCCAGATGGAGGAAGTTATATCTGCTCAGCAGCAGCCGTTGGTGTGTAAAACGCGTGATTCTGCGATTACTTTTTACTTCAGTGATTCGATTGTGCAGACTCTTGTTGCTTCAATTGATAATGGTGCTGATATCTCCGTGATAAAAAGGGCGTGGTTACCGCCTCATGTGGATACTACAAAACTCCAGTTCCCAGTTAAAGCTTTTGGTGGGCAAAAACGGTATTATCCTTGTTGTGTTCTGGAAGTAGAATTTGAAGGGTTTAAAGGCCCCCATGTGTTCTTAGTGGGGTCTGGAGCAGTTGAAGACAATGAGGCTCCAGTACTAATTGGAATTGATTTGATTACAAAGGCACAATTAGTGAAGGCTAAGGAAAGTGAACCTGGCCAGGTTTTAGTTGTGACCCGGGCTCAAGCTAAGGCTGAGCAAGAGGCTGCGTCTGAATCGTTTGAGTCTGTAAGTGTATTGTTTCAAACGTCAAATAAGGAGGACTTTATTTTGGCACTGCGTGAAGATCCTAGCCTTCAAGATGCTCGAGATAGTGCAGCAGTGCCATTTAGTGATGAAAATAGGGATGTTTTTTTTAAATTTGATGATGGACTTTTATACAGATTCTCACTGATTTCGGGTAGTGATGTGGCATGGCAAAAAAGGTGCCAATTGGTCATTCCCACAAAATTTCGACCGTTAACTTTACAATTGGCCCATGAACATTTATTTTCTGGACATTTGGGTGTTAAAAAGACTGTGGAGAGGCTGTCTCGTGATTTTTACTGGCCAAATTTAAGACAGGATGTAAGTGCTTTTGTTAAAAGCTGTCCTGTGTGCCAAAGGATTGGACGAAGTAATGATGAAACTATAGCTCCTCTACAGAATTTTGCACCTATTTCTGAGGTTTTTTCGGCCCAAGTTATTGATTTGCTTGGCCCTATCCCAAAATCAAGGGCTGGTCATCAGTATGTGTTGGTGTGTGTGGATAGAAGTTCCCGTTATGTGCAGACTGCTCCTTTGAGATCTATAACTGCCAACAATGTGGCCCATGCCTTACTTAAGATGTTTACTCAGACGGGGTTTCCTAAACAATTACTATCTGATCAAGGTAGTCAATTTACTTCAAAATTGATGGCACAGATTTGTGCCTTAGGTGGAATTGATCATGCTTTTTCAACAGTTCATCATTCAATTTCACATGGTCTTGTGGAGAGATATAATCAATCATTGACTCAGTTGATAAGAAAGTTTATCTTGGAGCATTCTAATGCATGGGATTCCGCATTACCATTTTTGACGTTTGCTCTGAATGATGCTCCTTCAGAGGCGTTACAAGTGTCACCTCATCAGCTTATATTTGGTAGGCAATTGAGATCTCCTTTAATGCTGCTTAAGGATAGTTTTCGGGGCGAACTTGATACCGAAGCTATGCCTGTGCAGCAATATTTATCTACACTTCGGGATACTTTGGATCATGTTCGAAAATTTGCAGCTGATAATCTTTTGAAGGCTCAAGAGACTCAAAAACGTGTGTACGATCGTCATGTTAGACCTGTCACGTTTATGCCTGGTGCTAAAGTTTGTATCCTGGTCCCGGATAGAGCCCATAAATTAGCACCAAAATGGGACACTGGATTTGTAGTGCTGAAGCAATTGTCAAATAACAACTATTTGCTTCAAGATGAATTGAAGGAGAAGAAACCATTTGTGTTACATTGTAATAGATTGAAGCAGTATTTTGATAGGCATGTAGCCAATGTGTTTTCTCTCCATAGTTGTCAGGAAGCAGATTGTCTTCCTCCAGAGCAGCATTGGATGGACCAGGCTAGAGACCTTAGTGAGACTCTTTTGGATGTGCCCTTACCTGATGAATTGTCTTCAATACAGCAACAAGATTTACATCGGGTATTTGAACAGTATCCCTTGATATGTACAGGCAAACCTGGAATTACTGATAGACTTCAACATTATATTGAATTACAACCTGGGGCTAGGCCGGTAGCCTGTTCTCCTAGGCCAGTGAAAGGGCCCTTAGCTCAGATTATAAGTGATGAACTTGATTTGATGTTGCAATTGGGAGTCATTAGACCGTCTTCAAGTGCATGGGCTTCTCCAATTGTTATTGTTGAGAAAAAACGACCTTCGGATACTGCTCCACGGGAATTTAGATTTTGTATTGATTTCAGAAAACTTAATTCTGTCTCAGTTCCCAATCGATACCCGTTGGCAAATTTAGACACTTTGGTCGAGACGGTTGCAGGTTCAAAATATTTGACCACACTGGATTTGGCTAGGGGGTATTGGCAATTGGAAATGCACCCAGATAGTGCCCCGTTAACAGCATTTGCAACCCCTAGGGGTTTGTTTGAATTTGTACGGATGCCATTTGGGTTGCAAAATGCTCCAAGTACATTCCAAAAATTGATGGATGAATTGTTGTGCAAACATCAAACGTATGCTAGAGCTTATTTGGATGATATTGCCATATTTTCACAAACATGGGAGGAACACATTGAGCAAATTAAAAGTGTTTTTCAAACATTACAGGATGCTGGCTTGACGTTACGAGCCTCTAAGTGCCAATTTGCTAGAGCTTTGGTACAGTATTTGGGACATTTGGTGGGAGGTGGTACGATGCGCCCTTTGCAGGCCAAAGTGGATGCGATATTAAATTGGCCTGTGCCTCGTTCTAAAAAGGCTGTGATGTCATTTTTAGGCCTAACTGGATATTATCGAAAGTATATTCCTCACTGTTCAACTCTTACAGCTCCGCTGTCTAATCTTTGTCGTAAAAGTCTTCCCGTACAGGTGAAGTGGACGGATGACTGTCAACGAGCATTTGATGCCTTGAAAACCAGCTTGGCGAAGGCACCTGTTCTGTGTGCTCCCGACTATTCCAAAAAATTTATTGTTCAGACGGATGCTTCAATGAGTGGATTGGGCGCTGTGCTTTTACAAGAATCTGATGAGGGGGTTTTACACCCTGTGGCATACTTAAGTCGGAAATTGTTGCCCAGAGAACAAAAGTACGGCATTAGTGAACTTGAATGCCTTGCGTTAGTTTGGGCTTTGACCAAATTAAGGCCATATTTACTGGGGACTAATTTTGAAGTGCAAACTGACCATTGTCCTCTCGCCTTCTTGGAAAAAGCTAAAGAAAATCAGAGATTGGTGAGATGGTCGTTAGCGCTGCAGGATTTTAGTTTTAAGATTACTTACTTAAAAGGATCCCAGAATGTATTGGCTGATGCGTTGTCCAGAGTTTGGGGCTCTGAGGTTTTGGGATCTGAAGTGGGTTAGATTCTGTGTTATGAGTTTGAATTTTTATTTGTTGAGATTGTATTGTTGGTGGGTTGTATGTTTTTTATTTTAGGATGATAGGCAGGACTTGTATGGTCTTGTGTATTAATTATTTGTAATTTTAGAGTAACTAAGTTAAGTTTTTATGTTTAAGTATTGCCTTATTTGGGGTTGTAGGCTTATTTCATGTTAGAGTGGTTGAAGGTGGTGACCCTCTAACCCCTCTTATTTGAAGGGGGGGTATGTGAAGTATGAGTAACATCAGATTCTTGTAAAAACTTATGTAGCCTATGGGCCAGACTTTTTCTTTCTAATGATGCTGGTTATAAGGTTCCATGTATGTGATAAGATAACTGGCACTTTAAGGCCATATTAACATCTAACAAAGGCCACCTGGGATGGACTAAAGGATCTGTCAATCACAGATACTAGAATGTCTATTTAAGCTGACAACTAGAGTATGATTTCACTCACTTGTCTTGTTTGATATTTTGACTGTATTCTGTTTCATCCGGAGATGAGCTTTTGTGATGAATCACTGTCTCCCCTTGGTGGGGTTAGTGAGTTTGATTTAGTCTCCTGATTTCTAGACCCAGAGGTCTGTTAGTAACGTTTAGATTAGGAGTTTAGTTTGTTATTTTAATTCCTGTGTGTGGCAGATAAATGCTAAGCCTCTTTGAATTGTTTGATATAATTGAAACTGTAAGCTATTTGTAATAAATCTTTTTTTTCACTATTGGAATCTTATTGGGAATTTGAGGTAGCCTGAATCCAGCCTGAACCGCTCTGGGATATTATAACAACTAGAACTGTGTAGAATCCCTTCCAGAGAAGGTGATTACCTATTCATTAACCTTTGCCAAAACACCTCCTGTGCCTGGGGGCGGGAGATTGTGGCCTACTCCAGGTGGTGGCAGCTTTGAAATTGGGATTACTTTGACTTGTGGGTATTGGCAGAGGGGCCAGGCACTGGTAGTAGATAACCCCCTGGCCAAACCTGTAACAAGGTGTCTGCTTTTATGTGCAATGCACTGTGTAAAAGTTACTTGACCTTATTTGCTCATTCACACTTTTAAATTCTCTCCAAGCAAAATTCAGTCTGCAGGTCTAATATTAGCAAATAGATTGCTTTGCTTTTAGTATGACTTTTACAAAGATATTTAGCTCTTTGAATTTGGGAGAAGAATACTAGGCTAGCTGAATCAGTGGTCTCACTTGGTATAAGGCTGCTTTGCATGTTCACATGCCCACTTCGTTCTCATTGAGAAAGGTCTTGGGCTATAGAATAATCGAAAGAATGAAAAATTCTTACCAGTGTGGCTGAAATAAACGATGAGCACTCCTCATGACTTCCTTTTGATTCGCTTGCTCTGGTACAAGTTATGGTAGCCTTTTTGTGACGTCCTAGGAATGCTAAAATTGCTTTGATAATTCAACCAATAGGCTTTTCTCATCGCAGCACTACACAGTGCTCCTGGGAAACTCCCAAATAGGACATGAAAGGAGATGTCCATCCCTATTGCTTGTTTGCAGCATCTAGTCCAGAATCCAAAGAATCGTCTCTAATTTTTCTAAAGTGGAATATTTTTCCTAATTGCAGCAGTTCAAATTTAATCTTAATCACATTATTCCTGCTTGATTTAAGAAGAAAATGGAAGCTTTTTACACAGCAGAAACACCAACAGCATTGATTAGACTTAATAACTGAAGTGCAAGATCCTTAGCAAGATAAGGTGCTGTGAAAAAAAGATTCATAAAAATAATAGTGATGACTCTCTCAATTCTATGTAAAAGACATAAGAGATAATTGATTACCATATTGTACTCACCATCTAGTGGCATCATGAGCAGGTACAGAAATAAATTGAAACAATATTATAACACACAAAAATTAGATATAAATAACAGAGAGGAGTAAAGCTGATGGTGGAGACAAAGAGCGAAAGGATTTTGTGCCATCCGAAGTCCACATAGCTAGTGTTCTTAGAACTGGATGAGCCTCCCTATGCTCAAAACAGAAGGGTTCAAGCGTCCCCAAGCTTCACACAAGGAAAGTCTAACAGCCCGATCCTATCCCCCGCCATTCCATAGCATGCAGCCACACCAACGGAGTGCACGCTGCGTGCTACGGGGTGGGGCGATCAGTTGGCTGGTGAGAGGTACACATCCATATTTCATGTGTTTTGGGACAACAAATCTTATCTATTTAGCATTTACAACACAGATATGCTATTCCCCCCTTCCTGCCCTCAAAAACATCAACTGTCTCTGAGGAGGAAGGTGAGGAAAAGAAAAATATTGTAATCCACTCTGATCTCATGGGATAGAGCAGGATATAAACCCTGTGATGGTAGAAAGGTGGGATAAAAATTCTGAAATAAATAAACAAAAATGTTAATTACGAAGTGAGCCTCCATTCTTCCTGTAACCTGCCAGTGAGCAATATCATTTCTGCAAATTCATGGTATCTTTCCTGGAAATGTTAACATTCTGACCTAACATTTCCATATCTTTGTTGTTGTTCAGTTGTTAAGTCGCGTCCGACCCTTCGTGATCCCATGAACCATATCCCGCCAGGCCTTCCTGTCCTCCACTATCTTCCTGAGTTCGCTCATTTTCATGTTCGTTGCATCGGTGTTGCTGTCTAACCAGCTCATCCTTTGCCTTCCCCTTCTCCTTTTGCCTTCAATCTTTCCCAGCATCAGAGTCTTCTCCAGAGAGTCCTCTCTTCGCATTAGGTGGCCAAAATATTTGAGCTTCAGCCTCAGTACCTGTCCTTCCAGGGAACAGTCAGGGTTGATTTCATTTAGAATTGACTGATTTGATCTCCTAGCAGTCCAAGGGACTCTCAGGAGTCTTCTCCAGCACCACAGTTGGAAAGCATCTATTCTTCGGCGCTCAGCCTAAAATCATTTTTAAAAAATCTAACTGATGAGCATTAAATGCTGCTACAGAACCGGGTCTCACTCCTTTTCTAAACCCAGGATTCTTCTTTCATGGATGGCTTTATCATTCAGCCCACGGTGGCCTAAAAGTCTATTTCCCAAAAAGGTCAGTACACATTTAGTATGCAGATCACATCAAGGTGGTAAGATGGCAGCAGTAAATGGATAGGTTTTGACCATAGCTCAGCGGTAGAGCCAGTTTACTTGGCTCCTGCCTTTCTTTGACACAGTTACTTGCCACATTCTGTAGAGTCCTACTCATGATTGCATAGATCCTGGCTCTCAGAAGCCATGTCATGTATGCTGCTGTCTTGCTCTTGTCTCACAATGCATCGTGTTCCACTACATTATGAGCATTTTATGCCTCACACAAATTCCAGAATTCCAGAGAATGTGGCGAGTAACTGCCAAAGAAAGACAGGAGTCAAGTATACAGAGAAGATGTGTGCTGGCTCGGACTATGGAAACATGATTGCAAGTGTCTTCACAAACCCAAAGGTACATGCTGTATATATCCACATGTGGAACTGCCTTCTATTGTGTCAGTTCATGTGTACATCAACGTCACCATTGTCTATACTAGCAGCTGGCAGCTCACCAGGTGGTGTTCAGACAGGGGTCCAGCCCAGCTTAAACAGGCTCTGTCACTGAGCTATGATAAAAAAATCTGTCCAGAGGGTGTGACCCAGGGCCAGCCCAGTGCCTGAGGCAGCTTGCCCCCGTGCCCCCTCGATCCCCTCAAATGTCGCCTTTGCATGCGCGCACCCCCATGGCATCTGGTTTGCCACTGTGGGGAGCAGAGTGCTGGACAAATGGGACCTTTGTTCTGATTTGTTCTGATCCAGCAGGGCTACTCTTCACACTTTATGTTCACCTGAGGCACATGTGAGCATGACCTTAGATGCCCTTAAAAAAAACCCAACTAGAAGCCTAGTTCTTCGCCTAGTCTGAATTAGTGGCCTGTCTGGTTTTGATGCCTTTCTTCAAAAGGCTATGAATGGTTCCTTCCTGCTTTAAAACCCATGGCCCGTACAGCCCAGCCTTGATTGTTTGTTCGTGTTAAGGTGCCGAGGCTATGGTGAGGAAAAATCAAACAGCAGATCATTCTCTTGAAGGAGGCCATGCAACAGCTGCCACACAAACACAAAACTCTCTAAAGTGATGTTTGTGATTTCCTGGCTTCAAAGGGGAGCGCGAGGCTGCGTTGACTGGCTGGGCCTCTTTCATCTTTCTCATTATTTCCTGAGCGGAGCTGCAGGGATCGGAACAAGGCTTGATTGGATCTGATTTAAATGGAACTCCGGGAACGACACTCTGATTCTTTCTCTTAATTGGAACTTTTTCTCTCTCTTGTTTTGGGCTTTGTCATGCGTGCTGTCAATTTGATACCGCCTGCTGGAATCCTCAGAAGGGTTGGATTTATAAATATGGAAATTATGTGATTTCTTCTTTTCTGTCACTGCTTTCTGAGTTTTTATTAACATTGCTTCCATTTTTCTTTATGCCTAGTGGCCTTACTTACACTTTCCATCAGGGAACTATCCAAAGTTGCTAGAAGGCGAGGCTGTGGGAATTTTCGAGTGCGTTACATCAGGGTAACACCCAGGCTAAGTACCAAGAACATCTTTCAAAGATGTAATAGTAAAAATGGTATCAAAAGCCTGAGAACTAGTATCTGAATTTTGTATAAAGACCAACCTTTAAAATGTGATTATACACTAATCATTTCCAGATCTCACAGTAGAAGAAATTGCTTTGAAATGCAACTATTAACCCGCCTCCCCCTTCACAAGAAAGTAGTAGTTTCAAACATTTGGAGTTAATACTTTTTTTTAAGATCTGTTAAATCTTTGAATATTGTAATTTGCAATACAATGTGTAGAGTAACTATGAGTGCTACAGAGATAACAAGCAATTTCAGGTTTAATTTGGGGGCCTTATAAGTATTTGAGAAAATTGGGATTAGTGGCTTCAGTGCTCCCTACTTTAAAGCAAAGGAAAAAAGAAATTATGATGAATATTTTAACATCTTGATCTCTTGATCTTAAAATAAATGTTATGGTTGGATTTGAATTTTCTTCCAAGGTATGACTTTCTCCTTTCCAGTTAACAGCTGAGTTTCGTAGCTAAATTTCCACAAACCATACCAAATTTGCAAACTTGATATTTAAGGTTTATTTATGCTTTGGCCACAAACTGAACCTTTTTGGGGGTCTGGGTCTCTCTCTTGCTCTCTCTGTTTTTATGCTTTATAAGCTAGCTGCAGTATGGTATTCAGTCACTAGATGTCTCTGTGTGCTCTATGGAGTTAAATAGCGGGTGTGGCCTCCGTCCTTGGTAGACAAAGAGAAAGACAGAGCTCAAGGTGTGTGGAAACCTTGTTTGTTTACAGGTAAAAGCTGTCCTGCCTACAAAGACTTACATGCTTTTATACAGTGATCATTCCAAGACCTGGGCAAACCTGTGTGTCTGTCCAAGCTTATTCTACTAGGCCACTCTGCATTTCTGTTTAGTAAAAGATGGAATATCATCCCACTGTATTCTATTGTACAATCATTATGCCAAACAAGTGTGATTCTGTGCCTGTCTGTGCATTTCTAAAATCTTCCACTCTCCAGGGAAAAAGGCAAGGTGTGAAAGTATAATCTTCTTAAAGGATTTATTTGTGTTTTGCAAAGAAGGGTGTAAAGCTGACAAACAGGCCCTATTCCAGGTCATCCTCTGCAGTTCTTCCTTCTGTCTGTACTTTACCCCATGTCAGTTGCCACAGGGACTCAGCAGTCTTCTCGTAGCAGCGGAGTCACCCACCATTGCTGCACATTTGTGCAAAACTAATGACATTTTCACCTGTTTAATTCAGGGCAACAGACTTGTCTATGGACAGGGAGCAGTAAAAAGGCTTAAATTGCTCACCCTCCCTGGGCAAAATAACCTATTTTACTATAATTCAAGTATGAAATATGTTGTTTTCCTATAGAGCTTCCCTCTCTCCTTTTTGGTAAATAATGAAAAATATTTTGATTTAAAATAAAAATAGGATGCATTGAGGGGAGAATGGCAGTGGTAGAATTTTGCAAGTATTTGTCAATACTGTAATGGTTTTAAAACAGATAGCCCCAAACTCAGTTGCTCAGCAATGCATCTGCAAGGCATATGGGATATATGGATTCATCCAAACCTTTTTGTATTTGCTTCCTCCATCCCCTTTACGCCAGCTGACATAAATAGCATAGAAGGACCTTCAATCACATCTTTTGCTCAGGACACTGTTTCCATTCTTATCTGAACTCTTTTGACACTGATTGCAAATGATAGACAGGCCTTTTCCACCTCCCTTGGTTATAAGTAAGGGCAGGAGACAATGGTGATAACGAAATAAAAACACACAACACCGCTTTCTGCTTAAAAATATGCAAAATAATAATAAAATAAAATGATGTACTGTAATTTGGCATCATTCTTCATCTGCTGACACTACAACCTATATACCACCTACCTAGTACACTTTTAAAGCAGTTACAATGGATAAAAATGGGGAAAATGTGGAATAAAACCACATAACCGCTTTCTGCTATTTCATTTTGGAAATTGCCAAAAAATAAAACCATTTTCTCCCACCGCTAGTTATAAGAATACCAAAACATTAAGAGGTATTAGAGTTAACTGTTGGTAAGGCCCTGATCCTGCACTGTGCACTGTCTGATGATAAAGTGCAGCAGCAGCAGCAGCCCCTCCCCATATTTTCAGAATGCTTATTTTAAGTGCCTGACAGTGTTTGGTGGCTGATCATTTGCAATATGCACTTGATGGTCAGTTATGTCTCCTTGTTTACTATTGACAGTGACGAGTTGGCTTCCCAGGCCTTATTCTCCAGAGAGTCTCTTGCCAACATTTTCCCAAACCCTAGGTGATGTTTTAATGGTCACTGTTTGACTAAAGCTTCGTCTGTAGACATACACAAAAAAAGGAAGAATACATGAAAAGGGCATAGAATGACAAGCATGTGGTGGCCGCTTCCCATAGGACCACTTTAAACGATCGAGACACAAGAACAAAATTGCATAAAGGGATTATTTTAGAACAAAAATGAAGGCTGTGCTTAAAGGTTGCCCTCAGAAAACGAGAGTGCCCTTTAAACATCTGCTCACATTGGCATAGCAGGCCTTCTCCCATGGATCGTGTTTGCGGTTTAAATTTGCCAGGGCTTGGACCTGAATCCGAAGGGCTCACAGTATGGGCCACGACTCCTCATCCTGCTGGCAAGGTCCATGAGAGGATGCAGCAGTCACAGCAGATGGGTCACACCTTGGAACCTTTTCTAGCCAAGAGCTTTTATAGATGAATGGATTGTGTGAAATGTGCCCAAAAGAAGCCCTCACTTGCCCCCACTCCTACAGGAAAACAGCAACAGTGTGAAAGAGTAGTGTGAAAAGGGGGGAGCTGAATCCATTGGTAATATTCCAATGGATTCCAATGGGAATATATTCCAATGGGAATATATAATCCATTGGGGGGAGCTGAATCCATTGGTAATGTCCTGCCCTTGTGAAAAGCTCCCAGTGCTGAGGAAATTATTTGACAAGCAGATTTTTTTTTGTTCCTTTTTGACTTGGCTTTGGAGTGGCATCCAGAAAGATTGTTACCAAAGAGAGCAATAATTGACTTATTTTGCAATCCCGCACAACGCTACATTGCAAAAAGTAACTTCAGCGGTCATTTTTTTAATGATTAAAAGCAAAATATTCCCCCCCCCCCTTTGAGCAAATTGTGCTTAGTTGGCTCCCATGTGTTTCTCCAGGGCAGCCTAGGAATATGAAATTGCAACATTTGTGTGTGCTAAAATAGATTTTCCCTTGATATTAGCTATGCTGCTCTGGGCTGGCTGGTGTATCTGAAGTCGTGAAATGGGCATTCTTCTTTCTTCTGAGTTAATTGACAATTCCCCATGATTTCATCATGACTCTTGCATATTCTGTTTAAAAAGAGCAAACCCCAACATTTCTAGACCACTTGTCTAGAAATAATGAGAGAAAATTCCTTAGGGTAAAATCCAAAGTCCCTGAAAGGAGGAGGCCAATGAAAAAAACCTCCCACCCACGTTTATTGCCATACAGTACTTGGTTTTTACAATTTTGAAACATTTTGAGTTGTTGGCCGCTCCCCAAGGGCAGGATACAAACTTTAAAAATGAACTCTGGTGATTTCATTCTTGTACTAGGTGGACTGTCCTCAGTTCAGTTTGGTTTTGGACCATACTTTGTGAGCTCATTCCCCAGGCGAGTGTAAAAATAACTATTTCTTGTTAGGAGCCCTCTTCTTCTAGTTTGTAATGTTGCTGAATGTGCGCTTCCAGTGCCTCACACATGTATATTATGGCACCGCTTCTTGAGATTTGTCGTTTGGTTGCTGTAGCACAGACACTGACCTTATAGTACAGTATATCAGAACAATACACACAGGGCATTTCTTAAACTTGTGACGCACCTTGCAAGACTGTACTCTACCCTAGGGTTGCTCTTACGCTCTGTTTTATTTTTGGTTGTTAATGAAAGCAAAGTGAAATGCTTAACACTGAAGCAAAATGAAACCTCATCTTTGGATGTGATCCCTCCCTGTATAGATCTGGTGTTCCTAATTCCTGAAATGACATCGGAGTCAGTAGTGAGAATACTGAATCTTAAAAATTATTTTTCACTGAGATGGTTAAACTCTTGCATGCGTTGACTTGTTCTTCACTGAATTATGATGGACTAATATGTAGGACAAATTAAGAAATGTGTAAATCTTGGCCCACTTTCATACCAGTTGAGCAGGACAGAGTTTGTACACTCGATTTGTCACTAGGTTTGTGTGGAAAATGTTGGAACACTCCTGTTTCCCAACAAGAGCAGAATCCACCTTGCGTCGTAAGTAGTAGGCATGTTCTCTCCGCCTCTCTATTTTTGCAAGCTCCCAAGAGGCACACATGGTCTGACATCTGTTCAAAGCCATCGTCAACCTGAGCGGCTGAGATGAGCCACTTAATAAGCCTGGGGGAATTGTCACTAAAAATTCCAAGTACAGTATACGAAGACTGAGGAAAATGGGCCTAATTCCGCTGCTGAGGAAAAATAGGCCTGCATTGTTTAGCTCTTTCTCCCCCTGTTTTCCCCAGCCCTAGAACAAAAGCAGCGGATATCATGGGGCTATTAGACCAGAGCGCTTCATGCTGACAGCCCAACTCAGGGGGCACTTAGGGAGCCATTAATACCAGCTTTTATCGGCACTTAGCTGCTCACTCAGAGTCCCTAAGTGAAAGGCAAAAGCAGAGCACAATCTTCATCAGAGGAGGTGTTTCAGGTTCCTGGGAGATTAACAGTGTGATTTTGGGACCGAGTGACCAAGGCCATTACCGGGGTGGCCCTGGGGGGAAAAAATGATTGCGTCTTTGTGTTTTCCTCTCCTTCTTTTCATATTTTGTATGCCCCCCTTGCTCAGGTGGCTGTTTTAGATTTTATTGTACAATCAGTCACTAGTGGATCCTGCCAGGCAGGAACCGGAAAAGTGCTAAGGTTGCTTTTGAAACAAATAATAGTTCTCAGCCCTCCAAAATGTCAAGAAGATGACGATAAAGGTTTTCCTAGGGGCCAATCAGCATACAGTGTCCTAACAAGCCAGTCATGCTTCAGGCCCGCTGTCATTCCAATTCTGATCTGCTAAGCACCTCGCAAAGAAGGGCCACACATGCGCCTTAGCTTTTGAATGTTTGGATGTCGGTATAGGTGTTATAAACGTAAAGGGTTATAATGATATGTGCATCCCGATAAGTGATGCTGCAGCTTCAGGGGGCTGCCCATATTTTTGGAGAAGTGGGGAGGGAATTACACCAGGATGGTGTAGTGGTTTGGGAGTCGGACTTAGACCTGGAAGATCCAGGTTCAAATCCTCGCTCAGCCATGAAGCTTCCTGGGTGACCTTGGGCCAGTCACTATCTCTCAGCCCCACCTACCTCACAGGGTTGTTGTGAGGACAAAAAGGAGGGGAGGAAATATGTATACCACTCTGAGCTCCTTGGAGGAAGGGCGGTATAAAAATGTGAAAAATAAAAATAAATAAATATTTTTTGGAGAAGTGGGGAGGGAACTTTCCTCCTGCATCATTTTCCTCAGCAAAATTGCCCCATGGCTGCTGTTTGCCTGTGGGGAGGAGAATATACATATCTGTATTTTTTGTAGCTATAGGGCAAACCACAGTCTTGTTGGTCAGTGGGTAATTTTAATTGAGAAAACAAACCCAAAACACATTTTGAAGAAATTGACAGCCTCTGGCATCTACATTTACAAAGAAGAACACACGCACGCACAGACACATTCACACAGAGCAACATAACGAGATATAATCATGGACCTTCCACATAATGTGTAATTTGGCCCAAATGCTTTACTGTCAATTGTTCCTGCAGTCAGAAATGAATCTGTGCAGTGCACATGGTTTCCTAATCATTGTTACTGTCCTTCCGTGCTATTTTAAATAGGAAAAAAGCTTCAATTGAAAGCCAATGGGGGCATTTTTGTATTTAACCATATGTGGGTGGGGGGCATGATTGAGATTGGAACTGTGGTGGGGCAAAGTGCGCTACCTCTACCTCCACCACAGTTTTGTCCAGTTTCACTGCCCCCCCCCCATATGCTGCTGCTGCTGCTGCTGGTGTTGTTTTTAAAGAAGCAGAACAAAAACCCTGACCAGACTTTGCATCTCATGTAATGTTCACTTTGGCCCTAAGGTGACATCAGATAAACTATTACCAGTAGGTGATATTAAATTAATTGAAAAACTAAGCTTCATTTACTGCTGAATTGAAAATGAGGAATACAATCCTGGGTGCATTTTACATGCTTCTTATTGTGTTGAGAGATTCTTTTTGTTTTGCCGTGGAACTTGCTGTCACGCTTGTGTTTTGGCGTTAACTTCCCTTTTGAAACTCTTGCCGTGTTTGCATTGGCTGAAACTGAATTTGCATTTGAAAGGGTTTCTTTGCAACATTTGCAGTGCACATTTGTACTGCACCTGGGTAAACTCACTACCTGTAACCTAGGTAAACTCATTGTGTGTATCAGCCCAATCCTATCAACGCAATGAAGCTCTGGCCCACGTCAGAATGAGGTGGTCGTTTGGGTGGTAGAATTGACTGCATCACTTCAGACTGCAGGTGGAAAACCAAAATTTTCAGTGCTTCCCTAGGTTAAAAATTCTCTACAGATGAAAACCTACACAAGAGGCAAAGGATAGGGCTAAGTACTGTAGAGTTGCTTCTCTCCAGACACTTGGAGAGGTGTAATGGAGAGCTGCAGTTGGCTTTGGCTACCTGCCTCTTGTCCCCTGAATGCCTCTCTTTTACATGTTATGGGTTTACCACAATATACAAGATATATGAAGCTGCCTTCTGAATCAGACCTTAGCTCACTGTTGTCCACACTGAATGGACAACAGTGACTCTTTGGCTTTTGGGTTTTTTTTGGCTGTCATCTTTCCCAGTCCTACCTGGAGATGCCAGTGACTAAACCTGAGACCTTCTGCATGCAAAGCAGGTTGTGTTTTGTACTGTGGAGGCCCTCCCATATAACAAGCACAATGGTTGCCTGAAGAGTTGAATCAGTTCTTAGTTTTCTTGTTCCGAGTGGGAGACAAACAAGCAGAGTAGGAGGGGTAATCTGGACTCCCCCCCCTCTGCAAGTGCTTCTTATTAATTCTTGTTGCAAAACAGATAAGAACTCTCAAATGATGTACTGCAGAGTAGAAGATAGATTTCACTACCCAACACAGCTGGATGTTCAAATCAATGTGGCCAATAAATTGAAAAAAACCTGTGATGCAGGTCTGTTTCATTTTGGAGCAAGGAGGTAATTGTGCAGTTTCCTGGCTGCTTCGTTCTGGGCATATCCTGAAAGACAGGTGTTCCAGTGGCTTGGTCCTGAATGATAGGGGCACCTTCTTTATCTCTAAGGGACAGTCAAAGCCACTGCTCCCAAAACATACCGCTGCCGTGGTGCCCTTACTGCCGCAGATGCGAAACTCGGCACATGATAGCGATGACGTGATGATGTCATCATGCCACCACCATTACTTCTGGGTTTGGGACCACGATGCAACCCTACAAACCATGGTAAGATGCTCAGGGAGGTGGGACTTTTCAGGCAATGAAACATCACGCTCAGAGCTCTGCCCACCGAGGCTGTGCAATCTTCACGATCGCATCATGTTCCTGCTGCTGAGTGGCTCAGGCAGTGAGCATCCTGTGACGCCCTCGGGGGTTTGCCACGGCGCCCCAAGGAGCTGTGACGCACAGTTATGGAAGCACTGGTCAAAGCCATTCTGATCGCTGAGCAATGTTTATGGTTGGTGATCATAAACACGCTGCCCCCATTTCTCTCTGTTTTGAAGAGGCCAACAGCCCAATCCTAACCAACTTTCTAGTGCCAATTCAGCCGCAATGTAGCCCTGAGTTAAGGGAACAAACATTCCCTTACCTCGAGGAGGCCTCTGTGACTGCCCCCACACTGCAGAATGCAGCATGCATCCCATTGGCACAGCTGCATCAGCGCTTGGAAGTTAGTTAATATTGGGCTGTTAGTCTCATAAGAATCATGCAGAAGACTCAGCCAGCCAGCCACCCAAGCAAGAATGTTTATTTCTTGACTTGAGACTCAAAGTGACAGTATCATGATATAGAATAATTGGCTGTTTTCAGCTGCGTAGAGTTTGCAGTAGCCTGGAACCAATGTGGCATTTTCAAATCTCCCCCTCCCTAGTTTATGCACACCACAGCTTTTCTCACTGTTTAAGGCATGAGTGATCGTCTTTGCATATGCCACAGGAAGCCAAACTGGTGGTGTTTGGAGAAAAGCTCAGATGGTTTGCCTCTATAAACTCCCTATTGAGCTATGAATAAGTTTGGTATGGCACCACAATGCCAAGTGTCTATGATGAATTTTGGTGACTTGGGAATTCAAGGGTGAATTGATGTGTCTGCATTCATAGTTTGCTCAGCACATGGTGCCCCCACACTGTGCACAAGAGCACATATCAAAAAAGGCAATTTCTAGTTCTTTTCATCAGCACACAGGGAGATACCACACCACTGAAAAACAGGGGTTTTTTTGGGGGGGGGGCTGCCTCTTAGCAGTATGCTATCTCAATGCAGGTTGATGTGGACCTGCTGAGATTCCAAGGGCTACTGCTTTGCCATTGGGCTTCGGCACCCCTTGCAAAAGCTTAAGTTGAAGCCACCAGAGAGGAGGAGCAATGAGGAACGTTAACTTCAAAGTGCTCTTGGGTCATCTGGATTTTCACCCTGGCCTGATTGAAAGTGAACAACTGCTACTTTTCTCCCTGTTCCTCAGATCGGAAAGATTGTCTGATGTGGAATCTGTTCTTAGTAATATTCTTGTGCCTCGCAATTAAAAATTCTTCATTATTGTACTACAAACTATAGTTATTATTTAATCAAATTTGACAGTATGATTGTTTTCCAATTTTGGGTGGACAGGCAGTTCACAGGCTCTCAGAAATTGCCAAGTTCCTTGGAGTTGTAAAGAGGTGTTAGTTCATTAATTTGTTGTGTGGACCTTCCTGCTCCCCCACCCCATCTGCTACTCTTGGGTCATTGCCTGTCCCATATACATACTGCTTTCACTGCATGTGCAGTTCCATAAGGAAATATTGCGCCCAGACTGAAGTGCCTGGTGCAGCTGAGAAAGGTGCAAGCATATGATCAAACACCTGGCAGTAGCAAACTTATCTCATGATGCTTACCTTTGCCATATTTCTTAACAGTGGTCTCCTTCCTTTTACACATTGTGTGTAAGTGACTTTCTTTTCTGAGTTTGATATTATAAAGTTATGTCTGTAACCGTCGGTGGGCAAAATTTAGGTAGATGTAGCCCCCTTCCACTCTCATCTATTCAGCCATCATCAAAGTTTTATTTGAACACAATCTTACGTTGGCTTTTAGTTGCCCAGGAAGCTTTCCCATTCCCTTTCCCATTCGTCTACTACAGTCATGGTTAGGGGGTGTTTTGTCTCTGCCCATCCAGGTTTCCTGTTTAAACTGTCTCCCTTTCCGTATTCTTGCCATGCTACTCTCTCGATCCCCCGCCCTCTACATTCTCCCCCCACTGCCTGTGCTGTCTTTGTCTCCCTTCCTCATTTGTCTTTCTCTTTTGCCTGTCTCTGGTTCACTCCCAAGGCCAGATTCATGAAAGGGACAGCAGGACAACATTTTCCGTTGGTAGAATTTTAATGACTGGGTGCCCACATTTCTCGCCAATCTCTCTTTTTTCCTATTCTCAGGAACAGGACTGATAATGACTGATTTCCTGCATTTATAGCTCACAGGCAGATGGAAACAATAGTGTGGCTAATAGTGAAAGAGCAACAGTTTGAGTTTGTTTTAGTAAAGATGGACATTCTGTAATTGTCAAGGGAGCAATTTGCTATCAGTCGAAAAGAGAGTTATGCCTTTGCTTAAGGGTGCCCAGTCTGAAATTCAAGGCTTCTTTCCCAAGTTTTTGTCTTTGTGGCAGTGTTTTTTCTTCCTGTTTTCCATGGGTGTGAGTGTGTTTGTGGGTCTAGCTCCCAGGATGGCAAGTAATACAATATCAAAGAACCACTCATATGTTTCCTCGAGGTGGAATCAGTGTGTCCAGGAACACAAAATATCCCAAGAATAATTCTATCACCTTGTTCGCAACGTAGAGCAATGTTTATGCCAGCACATTTATGTTCAACTTTTTGCCGTTTTATTTCTTAGGTCGGACATTGCTCATTACTGTCACCATATAGCTGTATCTTTCTTGTGCCTCCAAGGCTCTTGCATTTTAAGTTCCTCTTCCCATAATAATTGTACTCCTTTTTCCCATTCATAGGTGTTGAACTTTATGTACTGTAATTTCTAACTACCCGCAATAAAAACATTTGTCTATATGTTCCAGTCACCTGGGCATATTTTGTGGATCCTCTCCTTTAAAAAAAAATCACACTAGATTTATCTCAGCCACCCACCTCTCAATGTATTTATATTTTTAGAATGTGATATATTTTGGGCTCAGGACGTCTTACAGAACTTAAGATTTCAATGCAGTTTTCAAGTCATGTCAAACGATATCATAATATATTTTATTACTTGTGGATATTTATTGTTGGGAATCTTACTAAGGAGCCAGCTAAAAATGGGAATTATTGAATCAAAGGTCTTTCTGGTCCAGCATCCTTTCTCCCTCAGTGGCAGACGTCAGGGAGGTTGTAGTTAGCTTTCATGTGTAATAGCTGAATAGACTTATTCTCCCAACAGGCAAAAATGTGTCACCGATTCTAGTGCTAACGTTTTGAGGTACAGCTGACAGTCACAGATAGTCACAGTTGGGAAAAACTTGCTGTCTCCAAAACATTTTAGACCAGTGGTTGGAAGTGAGCTCGAGAAAATAGGCAAAATAAAGAATAACACAGTACATGAGGCCAGTTGATCATGCTTGCAGGGAGACTTAGCATATTTAATAAACAGGTCACTGGAGATGCTAGTGAAGGACCACAACATTAGATGGGCAAACATGCAGGAATAGAAAGGTGGAAGTGCCATCTTTACTTAGGGCTATATCACTATGCCTCAGAGCTGGCCCATGACCTCTTGACACCTAAAGAGGCACATGCCAAATGCTGCCCCCCTTACCTGATGATGTGCCAGCCTTTGCTCCTCACACTCTCCAGTGTTCTAGCTCCGCACTCTCCTCCCTGCCACATTTCCTCTTCCTCTCTGCCCCCCTCTTCCTTTTCCAATCGAGGGAGTGGAAGGGGGTGGAGGAACAGTGGAGGCAAGTAGGGAGGACAGAGAGGGAACCCCCCCCTCACTAATCTGCTGCCTGAGGCAACCACTTCAGTTGGCCTCATGGATGAGCTAGTCCTGCTATGCCTGCATAAGGGGGAAGCAAACACTGGTTGACAATGGGGGTGTTCTCATGAACCTCCACTGCATGTCTAATTGATATGTAGATCAGGGTTTTTCAACCTTTGTCGCCTGATATACCACTTCTCATGTTCTAATTAGCTTAAGTACCACCAATGCCTAAAACCAAATAATTAAATTTTTTATGAGATACTTGTTAATGAGATACTGGGAGATCTTCCTCGGTCCTGTGATGTGCTCCACCTTGGTGGGTTGTTCGCCACTGTCTCTGAGCCTGCAACCGGTTCCAGTTGGCTGCAGCACCTGCAACAGCGCACCCGAGTGCTTTGCGAGGCACTTCCGGGTTCTCAGGCAGGTTCTTCCATACCACTGGACAGCATCTCATGTACCACCAGTTGAAAAACACTGATATAGATGAAACAATGCAAATAATACAATCCTGGAAGATATCTACTGTCCATGGCTTCAGGGTTGCTGCTGTTATGCTTTCCTTAGAAGCTGTTGGTGTGGGCTTATTGTCTCTGCCTGTTCCTCTTTTCCTTAATAAAGGCATGGTTCAAACTTCGAGTACTTTGATATATGGAAGATGACTATGTGCTGTGTACTGCTACTGAAGGACACAGGAGTCTTTAAGCATGCAAGATGCTGTGGTGCTTTGTTAACAACAAAATATTTTTTACTTGAGAGTACAGCCGACTTGAATACTTGCCAAGATCCCCAGTTCAACCAATATTCTGAATTTGGATTGGGCAAATTAACAGGGACCTGCCATCGTTTTAGTAGAGCCTGGATTCAATCAGCATGTTAAGTAGTTTTGGGATCCCTAACTCAGTGGTCCTGATTTGCATTTTCTCCCCACATCTTTCTCTTGTCATTGGAAGTGGGGTGCTTGGTAAGCATCTAGTTTTACCAGATGACCACTTTAGCAAGGGAGTGGGGGATGGCAGGTGAAAGCCCCATGCTCCACCCTGCAGAATTGCATCTTGCCAAGACCCATTGTCCCAGAGGCTCCTCATTCCCACTACTGTTTGCCCTCTAGGATGGTCATTAGGAGCAGTAGCTATGCTCAATGTGGTGTGTGTGTGTGGGGGCTCTCGTTGATGACCCCTACCCTGCAGATACCCAGGAGGTTGATTAAATAGAAAGAAGCCACTAAGCCACTATGCAATAGGTCTCATTCATCAAACTGACCTGTGTTTGTGTCCATGAGCCGCAGTGAATCCCTTTATATACCCTACAAGGAACCCCTTTAATTATGCAGGACATATTGTCAAACAGACTTTTGAAAAGTGTATCTGTATCTAGCCCAAAGCTGTTGCACCAAGGCTAAAGTCCTCAGCTGGCCCAGCTTTAGAATCTACAAGGAAACCAGGCTATGTGCATAGAGCTATACTTATATGGTAGATTTACAAGGTGGTCTGGGCCCCTGTTTTTGTGCTGGTGACCCACTTTTACTTAGGCAGCTGGGAAACAACTCTATTTCCAGGCTTCCTTCCCACCCACCCCTTATTCCTCCCTTTCTGTGCCCTCCCATCATCGCTTTTCATCTCCCCCCCCCTTTTTTTTGCTGTCTGAATGGTGCACAGCCCACCACAGTCTCCCCTGCCATCGCTGGGCTGTGATCTTTAGATAGACATTGTACGTTATTTGCCAACAGGATGGCTCAGGCGCAACGAGGAGCTTAAGAAGACACCATCTGCCTCTGTCTTTCACACACATTCTCTGCTCTTTCTCTCTGTTTTTTTGTGTGAACATCCATACAGAAACGCAATTGCTAATTAGAGCGAGAGAAAGAGGGAGTGGAAAACAGAAAGAGGGGATCTGGGAGCAATTCTGCCTCCATGCAAATCAATCAGTCTGTAAAGGCAGAGAGGAGAATAATGGGGAGTAGGCCTTTCTCTCAAAGGGGTGGGAGTGGGTTATTTTGACAAAACAAGTGACAAAGGTCTTTCTAATGTGAAAAGATGGCTTTAAAAACTTTTCAGCATAAAAAGGAGGGAAAGGATACAAAAAGAAGCAAAAGAGAGTGTTTCTTACAAACTCCCACTGCTAAACTCTCTCAATAGATCCATTCGGCAATTGTCTCTATTAAAAGGACTGTAAAGTGTATCATTTTCATGATTGCTTTGTGTATACATGTTATATATGTGTGTGGATGCTTCCCCTCTTCTCCTCCCCCCCCCCAAAAAAAAATCTGGCCACAAATGTGAATACTGGAGACTTTCCTCTAACATTCTTCATAAGAGATTAAATACTGAGAGCTCCAAAGAACCGGACCTGCTAAGATGCTGAGAACTGGCCAAAATCCCAAATATGAGAATGTGTTGAGTTGCTTCTAAATTACTTCTTCTTTTTTCCCTTGTAATTCCTGGTCCACATTTTAATTGTAAATGTAGCATTCATTTGAAGACAATGCTGAATGTCCAACCATCTCTTACTTTTGCTGTTATGATCTTGCCAGTGAACAGTTATGCTACTGTTCTTTGCTTGGAACTGAGTTAGGAAAGCAGAACATCTGGAAGCCAACCAGATTGCACAACCACTTGTTCCGGTTGTGAGGCATTGTGTTGCCTGTCACTGATGGCACCCAGCTGTTTCTCGTCATGCAGGTTTGCAGATTCGGGGTGCGCCTTGATCCCTCATTGTATGCAGGAGTGCAGGGGTGTATTTTGCCAATGTTTTTGTCTCCAATTCAGAGCAAGCCATGGACATTTGCAGCTTTTAAACGCATGGCTGCAATACGGACATGAACTCTTGTCAGCTGCGTCGCTGCAGGGGGGTGGAGCTCTAAGTTCCGCCGGGGTCCGACCCTCCGTTACACGGGTGCACGAAGCAGCGCATTGCTTTCACCGACTTGAATGGTTCCGAAGGCGAGGGGGCGGGGCCGCTTCATGCGGGTCGGACCGTGGCGGAACTTAGAGCTCCGCCCCCCTGCAGTGACGCTAGTGGCTCTTGTCATGGCTGCCCTTGAAGACTCTTTGGAAGTTTCAGCGGATGTGAAATGTGGCAATGTATCTCCTGGTAGGGTTAATTAGCTGGGAGCTCATTATACCAGTGTTCCAACTCTATCTTAACTCCCCATTTTCTCTTAGGCACTATTCAAAGTGTTGGTTTAAAGCCCTAAATGGTTGGGGTTCTCCATACCTTAGAGAAGGCATGATCTTAGACCTGCTAAGAATACTCTTTCTTAACTATTTCATGCACCAAGGCATGAAGGAGTTGAATTCGGTGTATTGTTTAGCCAGGAGGCCCTAACAGTTTTGACATGCATGTTTCTCAAATAGCTGATCCACAACTTCTTACCAACCTTCCTATCACCTTAATGGCCATTTTCACAAATTGTGCAATAAACTTCCCCAAGCCACTTGCCACCTGGTTGTCGTGCTGCTATCTGTTTAATAAATATATTATTTGGTCAGCCCAGGGCCACTTTGTATGATTTATAATGTGTGAAGTCACTTGCTCTCTGACAACTAATAGGTAGCTGTTTAATGGGTTTCGAGCAGCTTCGCATTTGCCAGAGTGACTGCCGAGCACTATTTCAGCAACCACTGTGTGTTTTTAAGTTGTTCATCATTCAGGCATCGTGGAGGCAGCGCACTGCACCTCCCTTTTTAGTGTTGGGTATGGCTAATTAACATGACATTGCCCTGAGCAACCTCATCTTGGCACAACCTGGAACAGCTTACTTGACATCTGAAAATCAGAGAAGATCATGTCCATGTTGGACTAAGCCATGTTGGAAGTAGCTAACATGTGCTGGTACAACTTTGTAATGTACATTATCTAGCTGTTGTTGTACAGCAGTCTTGTAAGGTAGGTCAATGCTATTGTCTTCATATTGCAGATGAGGGTGTTGAGGCTGAGAGATTGTGCCTTGCCTAAGGGCTCCCTGGTTTGCTCACATAAGAGATGATATTTGCACTGGGGACTTGCTCATAACTCAGTCACCATGCTACACCAGCGAGGATGATATCACAAAGAAGGGAAATTGTGTCTGTCTGTCTGTCTGCCTGCCTGCCTGCCTGCCTGCCTGTCTGTCAGCCTGTCTCTGTGTATTATTTATACAAATATTTTATAATATATAGAGAGAAGTCATTAAAACAAATAATAGCATGCCATTAAGACCATAAACAGGATAACAAAAGACATTGATGTAGAGCACGATTCTATGCATGTTTACTTAGAAGTAAGCCCCCTTGAGTTCAATGGGACTTACTCCCAGGTAAGTGTGTATAGCGTGGTAGGCTTAGTCCACCTCCAAATCTTCAAAAACAATTTAAGTGGCTTCAGTAAAAAATAAACATCAACAGAAAAAGGAAAAAAAAGAAAAGGAACAAGACAAGACAAAAAGTCAGAAATTCGGTATCTTTTAAGCCAATTTAAACCTGTGCTGAATTCTAACTCCACTTTCAAGCAAATAAAATTAATTTTGTAATCCTGATAGATTGACCTTATTTAAAACACGAGTGCAAACTAAATATTGACTTTTTTGAGCTTCATTTGATTCACCCCGTCTTCTCTCTCCATATGTCATTTATAAATGATGAACCATTTCTCCTTTTTTTTTCTGTTTCCTATTTCCTATGCTTATCATGGTTCTTCTTTAGTCTATCATTTGCCCTCTAGAAAAAGAGAGGAACTGCCCTAATTCCTACAGGGCTTTTTTTGGGGGGGGGGGGGAATTTCTCTTGGCAGCCACTGCTGCAGAATATTTAGCATGAAGAATGTTACTGACAGACTTCAAGTCTAGTTGGTAGTGTTCTTTGTTGTCCCAGAAGGTCTCTCTGTCTCTTGCAATGCTTGCCCATTTTCACCACTGGGTGGAACAGGCAAGCCACTTTTCTGAGTTGTTGCTTAAGTTTCAGTGAGATTTGAGTCGTGGATGACTTTGAAACACCATACTTCAAGAAAATAAAAAAAATGCCATCTTTTCTTAAACGATACCTTAATGAACACATCCATTAACACTCGTAATAATTTCATGAAGAAAATGGCCAGGAAAACCTAGTTACCATTGTTACTAATGAGTGCAAAGAGTTTTAATGGGGGTCTTAATTGGACATTATTAGCACAAATGTTACATTGGTGATTTGAGGCCCGTTTCTGTCCTGTTCCTGGAAATGTACAGTGTGCACCATGAGAGATTTAGTTCATCAAGCAACGTACTGCTATCTTTATACTATGGCACTAGCAGCCAGTTGTGCTCTGCAGCATGAGTATAAAGCAATGAATATGAGGCAAAATGCATAATTGGAACCAAATTGTCTGTTTATCATTTACAAGCTCACAACCATTATGCCCAGAAGAGACCGAGAGTTACAAGGAGAGAGATAATTACCAAGTGACCTTTATATTTGGGGCTGGCTTGTTTTGGAGAAGGGTTCCATGAGGGTCACATACCCCAGAAAACAAAATAGATGCCCCTTAGTTTGGATGCTGCAGCTCCATCTGTAGATCATTTAGGAAGGACTTGTACTTTGGTGATTGAGCACCTGCTTAGAATGCAGAAGGTCTGGGGTTCAGCTTCGGATATCTCCTGGGAGGGCTGGGAAAGACCCCTACCAGAAACCCTGGAGGACTACAGCAGTCAACATAGACCAGACTGACCTTGATGGACTAGGGATTTCACTTGCTCTAAGGCAGCTACCGGTACATATGTTCATTAAAAAGAGACCAGACTTCCAAATGTTTCCTTTTTTCACACCAGAAATGAAGTCAAGATCTCTGTTACCTGCCCCACCTATAATGCTGATTCCTACGAAACCTGTTTACCCTGGTATCACTTCAGTGGCAGACCAAATTATGGCATAAGAAATGCCTTGAGCTTCAGTCAGGGAAGCAAAATCTGGCTTTATCAAGTAAGCAACTGTCTGACTCTGCCAACATAGTAGGCTCCAGTATAAGATATAGCAAGAAGCTCTGTGTAGGTTTACAGGGTGGTGTCACATCATTCAACTGGGTTGTTCCTGAAACCTCACACTCTTTTAAGCAGGAGTGTCCATTATCCGTGTGTGTGTGTCCCTTTTTACATCAGACACAGGGACCTAAAGAGTCCCTCCACAAGGCCTTTCTGTGCTATGTGAGATTCCAGAAGTAGGCTTCCTCTTTTGTCCAACTAAAAAAAGTTTTACTACTCACTTGAATGGGGCATGATTTGGACACAGATCAAGGCAGCTCATGAAATGCTGTTGGGCGCTGGCTCCTTACATTGAGTGCTAGCTCCCTCTGGGTTCCTTACATCACAATCTCTGTTCTTAAATTCCTCCATCATTTTCAGTATACTAATATAGGTCCATGGTTGAAATGACTGAATATGAAACTCGGTGTCTGCCAAGGCGCAAGGCAGAACCACACATTGCATGGCACACATGGGGCGGCTGAATATAACACCCCCACACTGAGTTCTCTCCCTCTCCTGCCATGTGTGCTGCCACTTAGCTCATGTCCTGTCACGATGTCACAATGTGTGTGTGTGTGTGTGTGTGTGTGTGCGTGTGTGTGTTTCCACCACTGTGCAGCATTCCTGTGTGTTTATAACATGTAGTTCTGCTCTCAGATGAGCAGCACTGCTGGGATCTGTATTTAATCTGCTCCTTGTTTAAAGGGGTCACCACCTCCCAGTCCCAGGTGTAGGTTTGACATGGTGCTGTCTTTTTTGTATTCGAGTCCAAACCCGTGTCACAATCGGAGCATTGGTTTGTGTCTGTGTGTGCCGTGGGGAAAGGGATGTTCTTAGTTGTCATCGATTTATATTTTTGTAGCTAAAAATGGAAACAAACAACCCAAATAGAGTAATTCCGTTCATGTTGCGAAGCTCAAAGGGGAATTCCACAAGGCGCCCAGTCCTCAGTGTGAAAGCGCACGTTCGAGTGGAGGCAATGCTGTACTTTGGCGCCTTTGATCATGAATGTGTCTGTCAGGTCTGACAAAGCAAAATCAATGGCTAGACTTTGCCGAGCAAAACAGTCTCAAAGTTTTTATGTTGCTTTTGCAAAATTTTATTTAGCCCCTGTAAGTCAAGAGGGTGACCTGAAAGATGGCTTTGCTGCTGCTGCTCTCCCCCCCCCCCGGTGCTCTTCTCAACGGAGAAGAGTACTGTGGGGGCTTTTCTCTTGTTTTAATGAGAACGTTTGAATGTCATATTGATTTCTAGCCTTAAAAAAGCTTATATCGATTTTTTTTTCCAGGGGACTTTTCACGAGCTTATTTAAAAATGGTGGGATAAAGCTGTTTCAAAATTGTTGACTTTGTTCTCTTGAGTCAGCGGTAGATATAAACTTTTTTTTTTTGTATGAGGTAGTTTAAGTGGTTAGGGGAACCTTCATACCTTTTCTTAATACATTTGGAATTAGGGTTCAAATCTAGGGACTTGTCTGCTGACAAAAGCAAGGGGTTGATGGAGATCTAGAAAAATAGCTCTGTAAGTCATTGTTGGCTCCTCCGAATCTATTAGACTATAAAGAGTTCTAACCTATTGGGCTGTTTGTCTCCAGTTTTGTCCTCCAAATACGTGACTCTTTAAATATAGATCGTAAAAGCACGTCAATGAGGAAGGGCTAACTGTACTTCTTAACATGTTCCTGTTTTGAAACTAGAACATAGAAGACCTATAATGAAAGTGATCAGTAAGATTCTTTACATACTTTCAGACCTTGTATGTCAAGTCCTGCCAAGGCAAGCTATTGATTTTCTGACAAATCTGAAAGGGCAACGACATTTTGAAAAGAAAGTGGTGGTAGTGGTGGAGGTGGTGGGGAACCAAATGATACATTTAATACCAGAAATCCATCTGGTTTGTGGAGAGCTGCTTAAGTCCAGGGGAACCTATTTAAGCCTCCTAAAAAGACAAGCCAAATAGCAAGCAGCAAAGCTAGCAGAGCTGATTCTTGCTCTTGATCCACGAAATCGTAGGAAAAGGGAGTACACAATGCCATGTGAGCTTATGAAATACCCTACAGATTCGGGGAGTGTATTTAAAGGTGATGTATTTAATATAATTTAATTGCTTTTTGCTATTTTTAAATGAAGATACAGTAAAACCTCCCAAAACACTGCTTCCTTGAGCGCTGTTTTGTTACAGCTCTCTTTGTCCTGGGTTGACAGCTGCTGGAGCCAAATTGGTGCAGTGTAATCTGGCTCGTGCGGACTAGTCAGCGCCAGTTTCCTGCCTTTTTCTTAACAGTGTCTCCTATAGCGTTGTTTCGCACAGTGCTCGGCTTCTCAGGAACAAACCCCCTGCATTATGGCAGGTATTGTACTGTATTGATTCATGCCCTGAGCCTCTGAGATGGGGCATGATGTAAAAGCTGGCAAATAGTACAACTGGCCAATAGCTGGCAAAGTTGGCAGTACTGTACTACCTGTTGCAGAAACAGGTTTTCCACATGTGGTTCTGCTGTGGCTGATGCAACATTCAGATTAGAGATCGTGTGCAGAACTTTTGGGGGGTATTTTACATTTCATTCTGAGAGGTGCACCTCATGGTTCTTTGTATTGTCACAGAGCAGGCTGAGTATCAACATATATCTTGGATTGGGGCATCAAAATATCTTGGATGTACCTTGTTGGCCAGGGACTCTCTCTCTCTCTCTCTCTCTCTCTCTCTGTGTGTGTTGGGGGTTGTTTCACTTGCTTGATTCATCTTAAGGAACTATGAATGAGGAACAAGGTGGAACCTCTTAGCAGGGAGCTGGAGTCTCAAGGAGGGGACCCAACAACAACGATTCATCTTATGTTGACCAGATGAGGGCTCCTTGTATTTATACCTGCCTTGTCAAATCCTGGTCTCTTACTGTATGCCTGCCAATGGAGACATTATTAGAAGTCCCTGTTTCTACTGAGTCTGAAGCAATCTCTGACCCTGGATCAGCTATAGTTGCAGCTGTTTTTGTACTTGGTTCCAGACCTGTGTCCCCTAACAAGAAAACCCTGTGCAATGCTTCTGTTTGAAAGTTATTTAGCATCAACAGCATTTTGAGTGGCTGAAACATTGTCTGCTAGTCTTTTAGTCTTGATTGATGAGGCTGAGTGCTACAAGGAGTGTGTGGTGTTTATGAAGGACCTGCTTCATTATCCCAGTCAATATCTATCCCAGTTTTGAGTTGTAGCACTTGCTACTCATTTCTAATTTGAATGTCTCACCATGTAAAGTTCTGGTATCTGTTTTTGTTGTGACATCTGCTGACTTGATGAGCTGTTTTACACTTATTTTTTTTCTCATACCTTCCTTATAAGAACATTTAAGCAAGCAACATTGGGATGATTGTCTTTTAGACAATGCTCCTCTATGAAATGAGCTGCGGAAGTCTACTAGGGTGGGTGGTTGGAGAGAGAGCGCGCGAGAGCGAGAGCGAGAGCGAGAGCGAGAGAGAGAGAGAGAGAGAGAGAGAGAGGCAGTTTGTAAGGATGAGGACACCAAGAGGCAGAGATGAGGATGTCACAGTCTCCAGGGAATTTTAATTGACCAGAGACCCTGTAGATTCTGCCTGTTTGGTGTCCTCAGTATTTGGTTCACAGTAATTTTAAAATTTAAGCTGTTCTTCATTCAGTTGTACAGACTCATTTATGTGGGAGTACAAAGCCCCAGCATTTCCAGCTGCATTTACGCAACAGCATGAATGGAATGTGAGCGTCATAATGGACTCTGCCACAGCTGATCAAAACGCCAAGCAGAAACGCTGAAATACTTATATTTTGATGCAGTCACAGACTGTAATTGGACCGGAAATGCATGCTCTATTAGTATTATTCCCATTATACCAACTCTAATTGGAAAAAAGGACCCTTTGTATATTTCAAAGCATCTGCCTAGTATCCTTCTGAATGAGAAATGATTCCACATAGAGTGTTGGGGGCAATCTGTACTTCCCATTCTGAAATATGTTTTAAAACCTCATTTTGGTTTTTGCAAACAACATTTTGAGCATTACAGCCATGCAATTTTAGTAATAGACACAAAAGCATTCCTGTTTTATAGTCTTCAGATGGCACTTCTCCATCTCAATGGAAACTCCACCGCAGGTGAACTCACAATCTTTCAGAACTTCCTCTTTGTATTGTCTGCTGGGAACCCTCCCTAATGCTGTCTCTGATACTTTATCATTATGGGAAGGCATCAAAGATAGTTTGATGGGGTGGTAGTTGGATGTTGAGTGTAGAGGAAAGAACATTTGCAAGTAATTAGCCAGTTTGAGAGTTCAGTTGTTTCTTCATTGCTATAATGTAATGGTTCCCAATCTTTTTCGCCCCACCACCCACTTTCAGCATGGAGCTTGACAATCCTGAAGTTTTGGCAGTGATGTAATGATGTGATGACATCATCACGTCATTGCCAAAACTTCTGGGGGTTGCCGAGCTTCTGCTCAGTGGTCTTCGGCTGCTCTGGGCCTCGTCTCACCATGTTCTTGACGAAAACGTGCTTGTCAGTGAGAACATGACGTGACGGGGCCCATAGTGGGCCAAAGACCGCCAAGCAGAGACTCTGGTAGCAGGCTGTTCACGGCCCATCAAAAATCGGGTTACGACCCATTGGTGGGGAGTGACCCACAGTTTGGGAAACACTGCTTAGCATGTGCAGTAAAAATACATATGAAATGCATGTATAAAATATGAGGTTGTGTTTGTTGTATAAAAAATGAAAAGTTTAAGTAACTGTCTGCAGGGTGCATGGGACTAAGGATCCCTCTGAGGCATTAAATCGTGAAGGATGGTAGAGTGAGGGCTGGTCCAAGACCTTCTGCTGCCTGAGGCAGCATACTAAATGCTACCCCCCTTTACCCAACGATGTGTGAGCCTCTGTTCCTCCAACAATCTAGCTTACCACTCTCTTCTCCTCCACACTTCCTCTTTTCCATTCCAGGGAGTGGGAGAAAGAGGATCAGTGGAGGCGAACAGGTGGATGGAATTATGTGCCCCCTGCCAGGCTGCTGCCTCGCTTCAGTTCGCCTCATGGGTGAGCCAGCCTTGGGTAGAGTACCAGTGGCTGGACATTTATTATTATTATTATTATTATTATTATTATTATTATTATTATTATTATTATTATTATTATTATTATTATTCCAATATTTATGTACCGCCTTTCTTGGTCATTGGATTTCTCTTCTGACTTTAATTCAAGGTGGTTTACACAGACAGGCAACTCTAAACCAAACAGTTTTTACAATACAATAAATGTCCTAATCTTTCATAGGATGCTTCTTTCCAGGTGTTTTCTTTCATGGTCTGGCCTCTCTCTGGCATTCCGCTCCTACATGTTGACTGACAGGCAACTCCCACCTCACAGAGTGCTGACTGCAGCTTCCTCTCTCTCACACAGAGGGCTTCTGCAGCGCAATCCTAGGGCCGCCTGCTAAATCTTATCCCTGTTTCGGGCCAATCATGATTGACCTGGAGGTCTCCTCGGGGGAAGGGGATGTTCGTCCTGTTCCCCCAGTGTAGCACTGGAAGGCCCCAATGGGCCTCCTTGGATTTCTACCAGCTCTCGAGCTGTCGTAAGTCCGAGGTGGCTGTGTAATGGCGGAGCCGGCCCAGAAACGGGATAGGGGTGCAGCAGCCGCACTCCTGGCCCGCTCCCGAGCCGGCTCGGCCAACTGCCGCCCTCCCTTGCTGCCCGTCCCGCCCTTGGACCCACCGGCAGATGTCTTACCTTCCGCGGCGGCTGTGGTCGATCCAGTGCTGGCGTGAGGACTGCCAGCCGGTGGCCTTACTCTAGAGTCATCGCAAACATGCTTTACGGCATGCCTGCGACGGCACTCCGCCACTCTACAGTTGCGCAGCCAATGTGGGAGAGGCATGTCAGTTTTCCATCACAGAACCCAGTTTTCCCATCCCCAGAAATGTGTTTCTTAACCAGATGAAGAAAAGAGATCTGCCATTTGTGATTTGTCTGGACATAATGCATGAAGTAGTTTAGGATCCATATTGTTTTAAAAGGGGATTGTTGTTCCTTCCCAGAGCTCTCATTATAAATATTATAAATAAATATATCTTCCTACCAGGATGTTGGAGAGAACAAAATGGAATATTAGTTATCACGCCAAGCAATCTTTTGTGTTTTTAAGCTGGATTTGAGGAGCCATTTAAAAGGGAAATAAAATAAATCCAGAGCTTTTCACTTGAGGAATTACATTATAGTATGCGTGGTACAATTAAAGTCTTCTCCAAAAGGCAAAATGTTTATCCTTGGCTCCAGAATAGAAGGGACTAAAACAAGGAACCTGCTTATCTGGTGAGCATCTCCGATGTTCCCATGAGAGTACATCCAAAGAGACAATAATTAGACAAAGGGATGTGAATAGGGTGTAATGCAAAGCAAGTAACCTGACTGTGTTGTGGAGTAGAGAACTTTTCATTCCATTTGGAGTAAAATGTTTCCAATATTCAAATACTTATTATAAAGCTGGACTAGTTCACCAGTTTCTGGAGAAGCGCTTTAAGGGCAAAGAATGGAGAAAAGCTTTAAAGGTGCCAGCTCCTTTCCTTTAAGGATATTCTGACCATGGGACTGATTATAACAGAGTTGATTGTTGATTGATTTCATGCATTGTTGATCTCTGCCATGTTTATCCCTCCCCCATTATAGCTTGAAGGACACATTTAAAAATCAATTGGTCGATAAGCATTCACTGAGCAATGTTTTAGTTTTTGTTTATTAAGTATATTTGCAACAGTGTGCAGAAGAGGAACATGTGACTTAATGTGCCCAAGTTCAGCACATCAAGATAATGCAGCAGAGTGCTTCCTACAGTGGCGACAGCATGCAACAGAGCTCTTTCTGCTTAAAATGTGACCTGCCAAGTCTTGCTGCAGCTGGGGAGTTCAGTGTGATCTGATGGGACCGGTTGCACGGAGATGATATTCTGCCATCTTATCGAAAAGACATGCCAGGCTGCAATCTGATGGGTTTTGCAGCAGGAATATTTGTCATTCTACAGTCTCCAGACGGCGCAGCTTGTGGCGTGGCTTAAATCATGTCAGTTGAAATTATAATGGAAGGAAGTGCTGTAAGTAAGGTGGCAGGCATAATAGTGTCACACAATAGTGAGAGTGTGCCATATAGCCAGGTGCTCCCCCCCCCCCCCGGCAGGGATGTAGGTAAGGGGAGGCAGAGGAAGCAGAGCTCTTAGACTTCTCTTACAGTTGGAGTGGCATCATCATCATCATCATCATCATCATCATCATCATCATCAGGAGCTCTCAGGTGCTGCCTTCGAAGCTTTTTTCAAAGCTTTTTTCGACCTTAGCCAGAAGACGCATCAGGCTCTGCAGGAAGCAAACTGAGATATTTGCCCATGGGCAGATGTTAATGTCTGCCTGAGAGACAGGATGTTACTTATGTACAGTAGCTCATATTATAGCAAGGCTAGAGTCCTATGCAAATGAAACTGACAATGAGCCTACAGTGGGACTTATTTATGAGTAAACTGGCAGAGGCTAGTACTCTAGTATACTTTGTATTTATCTGGAATATTTAAAACCCTATTTTTCAGTTTTTATATCTTTGTTTTAAACTGTTGCAACCCACTCCAAGAGTCTGGGGTGAAATGGACTTGATTCTTAAAATGAAGTATCATACATTTTAAAGGAAGAATAAGTGGCAGGAGAAGAGAACGCTCCAATGAAGAAATTTAAAGTTGCTTTTTTTTCTTGTATGGCCTAAAAGGGGGGGGGGCATGCCTATGGGGATTTGGCTATAGGGAGTGTCATGACAAGCTCCTACCTTTCAGAATTCACCGTTACACCACTGCTCACAGAGGGTTGCATGGTTCTGCATTCTTGGGGAAGGAACTGGAATGTAATGTAGTTTGGTACAGTGGAACAGGGCTATAAGCACAAAACTACCCAGGATAAAAGAGAAGAATGGATCCAATGCAAGTGCTTGGGGAGGGTTGTTTGAAAATTACAGTGAATGCCATCTGATGGTCTGTGGGGAACATACAGTACCTGCTAGTCTTTTACTGTGTTCCAGAAGGGAGAATGCCAGCATCTTGCCTACCACCAGAATGCTACTATAGAGGGTCCAAACCCCACCGGTCAGAATTCGTCCTGCTATACAGCAGGCAAGAGGGACCTGGCCTGCGCTGATTGTAAGTTGCATGAGAAAACCTGGAGCTCAGCTGGACATATGAGAGAGGACATCTGCATCTAGCTCTTTGGGGGCTTGTTGCAAAATCCTCACTGCCAAATAACCTTTCACCCTGACCACAAGTATATTCTTACTGGCAATTATTTTCTGGAGTTTTGGTGCTGCTTTTTATTTAGAGAGATCCAGGGTAGTGGTGAAAGTGAAGGCCATGGCTGTGGACCTCTCCAAGCATAAATAAGCTGTACAATAGTGGCTAGGGGGAGTTGTTTTCTATTTGGCATATTCCTCTTGTCCTCCACCGCCTCGTGCTCAGTTGCTTGAAAGGATGCCTGCCTGCCTGCCTGCCTGCCTGCCTGCCTGCCTGCCTGCTTGCTTGCTTTTCTTCCATTCTCTTCTCTTCCTGGGATGTAGCCCAAATTCAGTTATTTACTGACACGGAGCCCCAATTATTTACTGGGTCCTTTTGGATGCATTATCCTCCCTGTCTATAGCACCAGTGGGCATGATGATACTTGGAGATGTAGTGTGACTGTAGAGCGCTCAAACCTCACAGCCGACATTCACATTTCTTTTGCTGGGAGTTTCTTTAGAAATTGTGGACTGGATCAGCCTGCTGCTTCTGAACCTCTTGGCAAGGTGGTCTATACCAAGATATTCCCAGGGGTCTTTTGCAGCTTCTCTCCATGATGGTTGTACTCCAGCTGTGTCGGTACCAAATGGGAACAGCCCACTGCTAGGCCCCACATCCATCCTCATCTCAGTGGGAAGCTTGCACTATTCAAGCACACAATTGTATACACAGTATATAATAATGTCGCTTGCGGGGAGTCTCTGCTTTACTTGCATGTAAATGTAATTGTGAGTTGTTGGAAATCACTTGATATGCAGCGTTTTGATCTTTTTTCCCCCCTTCCCAGTTCAATTATACCCAAGCAGAAAACTGATTCTAAAATCACTTTGAAAATGTTTGCTTTGTGGTTTTTTTAAAAAATGTCCCCTTTGTTATAATTTCTGGAGTTAAAAAGACAGCCAATTGCAGCACAACCAACTGCTGCGCCAAAATGCACAGAACAAAAAGGGAAGGTGATTATACATTGCATTTTTATATAGACAATGTAAAAGAGAGAGGGAGAGATGCATGACACATGGCTAGCTTGATTTAGTCCCAGTTTGATCCCATATCCCTCTGACAGTACCAGTGGTGATAAGAAAATAACCTTCCAATCTTGGTAATTTTGGATTGGAAAACAAACTTCCAGTCCTTCCACCTTCACCATCCTTCTTTGTTGGCTTTTTAATCAGAAGTGGGCAACACAATACAGTACATATAGGCTACCTCCACTTATCAAGGCCATTATCAAGGGCAGAAGGGTCTGGCTCAGTCGGGAGAGCTGCCGTCTTGTAAGCCTAAAGACCGGTGAACTTGATAAGCTTAAGACACGCCATCGACCAAAAGCTGTGAAAGCCTCCGGGAGGAGAGATAAGAGCTCCCAGCTACGTCGGTCGAGTGTGGGAGGCGCCAGCCAGCAGAATAGTCAGACTGCAAAAAGGATACCACCTGGAATGTAGCCGTTCATGAAAGATTAGACATTTATATATTGTAAAATCCCCGAAGGGGGGTTAGGACAGCCTGCCCATGTACACCGCCTTGGATTAAAGTTGGAGGAGAAATTCAATGACCAAGAAAGGTTTTATATAAATACTGTATATTATTATTGTTGTTGTTGTTGTTGTTGTTATTATTATTGTCAGGATTATTATACACCAGCCAGGATGGTGTAGTGGTTTGGGAGTCGGACTTAGACCTGGAACATCCAGGTTCAAATCCCCGTTCAGCCACAAAGCTTCCTGGGTGACCTTGGGCCAGTCACTATCTCTCAGCCCCACCTACCTCACAGGGTTGTTGTGAGGACAAAAAGGAGGGGAGGAAATATGTACACCACTCTGAACTCCTTGGAGGAAGGGCGGTATAAAAATGTGAAAATAAATAAAAAAATTATTATTATTATTATTATTATTATTATTATTATTATTATTATTATTATTATTATTATTATTATTATTATTATTATTATTCACCCAGCTGTCTTTTCCATTTCCCCAAGATGACTGACCTGCAGGTAAGAGGCTGCCCACTTAATGAGAGAGTACAGCTGCCTGGGGGTAGAAAGGCCTATGTGGGCCAGATCTGGCCTAGGCTGGGTTTATGCTGCCTACACCTGTCTCCTCAAAGTGGAAACCACTGTTCTAATCTAGATCAAATCCTACCTCCTGCATGTATATATAAGGTACCAGTGGTGATAAGAAAATAACCTGGTGGTACCAGTGGTGATAAGAAAAGAACATGCCGCATAGTTTGAGAATATTCTTTCCCCATGTCTAATTTTCTCTCAACAACAACAAAACAGTTAAAATCAAGAGACTGGATTTAAACCAATTTAATCCTGTTGACTTCTGAGAGACTAAATCCAAGTGCTCTGGCTTAATCGGCTTGTGGGGCAAGGTTGTCAGAATTCCTAGCCATCTGGTGTGTGTGTGTGTTTTAATTTAGTTCTTAGAAAGCAAGCTCAAAATGCAAATTCTATTTCACAGCTAAGAATTGCTTCCAGAGCTGCCTGTGTGTGTTAAAGTCTCACAATCTCAGATGGCTTTATCATATGTGCTGCAGATGATAAATGAGAGAGGAAACACCCCCCCCCCCCAATTGCTAAGCAGAGATTTTGCTTTCCAGTCCTCTTCAGAAAGAACATGACTGGAAATATCCAGGTATTGCTGTTTCTGACATTTGCACACTGGACAGGTCTATTACATTTTGGTGTCCATGTTAAATATTTGAAAGGCCATCCAGTCTTTATGCTCTTCCCTGAGGACCATGCTAAGAAATGATAATTGATATGTTGTGTATGAATAGGAGGGGAATCACCTTAAAGCAGAAAAAGCCATTCAAAATATGTTAAGCACAGAGAAAATGTTCTTAATGCTTTTGTAAACTTGCTGATATGTGCTTTGCCCTTGCAGCTATACACTCCTGTGGATCTAGCCAGTTAACCATCACCTATAAAACCCCTAATATATTCTTGGTGTGCAATGGTCTATGCTATCTTTAAATATTCTCTGGGGCAAATAGATGTTCTTCTATACGTATCCCTGGCTTCATATTTAAACTCTCAATGCCAGAGAGATCTTCTAAGACCCCTGTATTTCAGGCATATTTTGGAGATAAATTCTGCCACTGTAGCTTTTGGAAGAAGTGGGCATGATGATACCCTGCCAGCGGGCAGTGGGCATGATAATACCCATGATGATATCTGCCAGCGGTCAGTTACTCCACAAGCTTGGACAAGGAAGAACAGAGTGTAAATGGACAATGGGATGAAGTGAAAACTAACAGCGCAATCCTGCACAAACCAAGCTTGGCCAGCAGAGCAAGTACTCCACCGGCCTAGGGTGTCATGAAAGTGCCGTAAAGCACTTTCGCGGCTCCCAGAGAGTAAGTGGTGCCGAGGCCGACACCGCTCATTCCGCTGCTGGCTGCTGACTCGGCTGCTGGACCCATTGGGGCCACCGGGGCTTACACAGGGATGAACACCCCTGTCTCCCGGGGTGAACCCTAGCTTCGCCGGCACGGGCCGCATCCTGTGTAGTATGCAGCGGCTGGCCATTTAGGCCGGCCGGTGCATCTTATGCAGGATTGGGCTGCCCAGCTAGATCTACACATACAACAGAATGAGGCAGTAAAATGCTGAGGTGCTAGAAAAGAGTGTACCAATTCAGACTGCCGGTCGGTAGTCATATTTTTGAACGTACCAGATACCCTGCTAGCATAGGAGAGGTTTCAGCTAGAACTTTTATCCCTGATATGTTAGTTCTCTACTTGCAGGGAGTTCTTACATGGAAGAGCATTAGGAAGTGTGATCTCCCACCTGCACTCTGACACAGTACAATCCATTCTAACATTTCAGCAGTCTACCACCACACTCTGCTGCATTTGTAGAACAGGCCTATGAAAGTGGAATAGTATCCAGAGGCAAAGCAACGAAGGGTTTTCCTTAGTTGATCTGGGTATGCTGAGAGGAATCACGGGCTTGAAGAAACTGGAGAGAGCTGTATTGCTCCTAAAGGCCATAGCCAATAGGGATCAACAGAGCACATTTGTTACCAACGGGCCTAAAACAATAAAGGAGATCTGGGCTTGAAGAGTTGGTTATGGAATCCCTGGTCAGCAGCAACTAGTGTCATTCTGAAAGAGGGAACAGGACTAAGCCGCCAAAAGTGGTCTGCTGTCAGCCCGTCCACCTCTTTCTTTTCACTGCTGTGCAACGCAAATGGACCAAGTCAAGACATAGAAAATGCGTACCCCAAATTAATCAAGCTGATTAAACAACCTGTCTCTACAATCCTTCCATAAAATGAAAGCAAGAGGAACCATATCATTATTATGGATGCCAAATAACGCTACCTTAAAATGCAGCTCTCCCACAGTCTTCCCTGAGATCTTCTGGGATGTTCATCATATTACTTGCCTTTTCAGAACTTCGGAAATGCTTTGCCTCTCATTCCTTTGCCCATATGCTTGTTTCTGTTTAACAGAAGCAGAGTAAACATTCCTACTCCTTTCTCCCTCAAATTTTTAGCAGAACATCTGGTAAAAATATTAGCAATTAGTAAGCTTTCTCTCAACAGATTTGGCAGACGTTTAGTCCTTACTTGGAATGCAACATGTAATTTTGAATTTAGGGCTCTCAAGGAGGATCACAATTATTGGCTGGCTGAATAAACTGAGAGTATGGCCAGTGTGCCCAATTTGAGAGTCACGGGTGTTACCTGGTGTGCTTTTGAAACATATGTTACACATGCACATGGGGGGAAATGAGTTTGTGTGCAGGGATCTTGTGTCATGGCGAGTGATGCAGCTATGTGATTCAGCTACGTGGAAAGGAAGAGGGAGACATGGGTGAAAGATTCAACAAAAAGGATTTATTGTTGTGATTAATAACATTAAAAGGGGGAATCAAAAATAAAGTAGTGCCTACCTAAGTTTGCTCAACCATCCAAAATTAACTAGACAAGATGTATCTGACTATTCCTGACCATTCATTCACCACACAGTCCTAAATGTAAGTACACTTGGGGCCCAATCCTATGGGCTTGCTGCGCCACCGGAACTTGTGTTCCAGTGACGCAGCGTGCTTTACGGCTGTTTTGAAAGGCAATACACAATTCCACACAGCTGGGCTGCCACCACAAGCAGCCTGCACAGGAGCCTGATGCCAGTAGGTCAGTGTAGGGGGGAATGGGGCTGGGAGGGGGAGGAACGGGGCAGAGCCTGGGATGAGGAGGGACATGTGTTGATGGGGCATGTGCCCAATCACCTTCCAGGAAGGGGGCAGTATGGACAGCTGCCGATATCCTATCCCTCTTCCCGGCCTCAATCTGGCTTCCCAGGTGCACTGAGACTTGTGGCAGCAAAATTGCTGCCACAGGTCCGATTAGACCCTGTGGGGCAGCAAGGGCTTGCCCTCGAGCAAAGGTTACCTGGAGGAGACCTCCGGGACTCCCCCCCCGCAGGATTCAGTGCACGCTCCAGTGGCGCAGCTGCATCAGCATGTGTGTGTGTGTTAGATAGGATTGGGCTGTAAGTCCTCAGGTTATGTGTTGGTTCCTTTCCAGAGTTTTGTCCAGAAGTCGGAACATATAGGAGTCAAAACCGCCAGCTGTTGCTTGCTCACTGCTGTTGTGCCTGCGTGAAAGCACCACAACGGTGCTGACATGGCTGCCCATAACTCAGACGTCCATAGCTTGGGGACCCAGTGTAGTTGTTAGGAAGAAGGAGGAAGAGGGAAGGAGAAAGGAAATCCTTAGAAGAAAAAAAGAGACTTCGTCAAATGCTTCTTAAAAGTCCAAATATACAATGTCAGCTGGATTGCCTGTTGACGCTTGAAGACCTCTCGGAGGTTAGTGAGGCAGAACTTAACTTTGCAGAAATCATGCTGATTCTCCTTCAGCAAAGCTCATTCTTCTGTCTGCTTAATACTTGTATGTTTATCTATGCTTTCCGCTAGTTTACCTGGAACAGACATTCCGCTGACTGACTTGGGCTATCTGGGCTGTGTGCCACTCTCATTCATTTCAGTGGGACTTGCACAGGAGAACTCTGTGGGGGGTTGTGTTCATACTCTGGTGTTCTCTTACAGTCAAAACCTACAGTTCTGTGGCAAAAAGGACAGTACAGTATATTCAGGACCTTAATATGGTTGCAACTGACCACTGGCCTTCCCTGTGCCCTGCCCTCGATGGATGCTTTGGGGTGAAGGAAGGCTGAGGTGACTGGGGGGGGAGGGGAGACTGAACTTAAAGAAAACAAGTACCGGTAGATTTCTCCCTGATTGTGTTTAGTCATGGAGTTGGTGAGGACTGTTACAGTCCTTGCCAACTCCAAGTTCATAAAGCCATTAGATGGGAACTGTCCATCTGGATTGCTCCATCCTGGTCTATTATGCAGGGCTCCAGGTGCTGAAAAGAGCCCCCTCTTTACCTTTCTCCATGGCTGGAATGCCACCATTCTTGCCAATCCAGCCAGTAAGGGGTTCAAAGGGAGGGGGAGCTAGGGGGAGGGCAAGCTCAGGGGTAGCAGAATTGGGGGTTCCAGGTGGCATGGGCCACCCCTGAGCCTGGTCTATACATGCAACAGAATGAAGTTATAAACTTTATCACTTGTGATTGTGAATGCCCCTCTGTGTTCAAAACTCCCTGCAGGTGGAAATCAAGTGCAGCAGGGAGTAGGCTGGGCTAGAATCTTTATTCCTGATATGCTAGGTTTTTCTTTTAACTTGAAGGGAGTTTGTTGTGTGTGTGTTTTAATATGGGGCAGCATTAAAAAATGGCATTCCTCACCTGCAGCCCAGACTGGTCTAACCCACTCTACCAACTTAGGATTTCACCACCTCATTTTGCTGCACGTATGGACCAAGCTTGAAGTCCAGCAGAGGTGGGGCAAAGAGCATCATGACAATCACTAGAACACAAGGCACGTTTCCTGTTTGGGGGAAAAAAGAGAGGTACCTTCAGTCCCACCCCAGGACCAGAACTGACGGGCATCACAATCCAGCGCAAGGATCCGGCCGGCGGCCCATGGCTGCCCACCAGATCCTGAGCCCTGGTGGCCATTCTGCTGCCGGACTGGAGGTCTACTCGGGGAAGGGGACACTCGTCCCCTTCCCCGGGTGTAACGCCAAGCCAACCCGATCGGCCTCCTCGGATTTCCGCCAGCTAAATAGCTGGCGGAAGTAGAGGAGGCCGTGTAACGACCTAGCCGGCCCATCGGGGATGGGGATATGGCCGAGGTCATCCCCCTCCCCCCTCCCGGGCCAGTTAGGCCAATGGCCCCCCTCCCTCGCCCGGCGAAACGCCCCCACTGGATCCCAGCTTACCTCGTCTGCTGGCCGCACGGGCGCTCCGGTGACGGAGCAAGGGAGGCTGGCCTTCCTTGCTCCCGAGTCATTGTGAGCGTGCTTTACGGCATGTTCACAACGTCTCCCGGCGATGGAACGCTTGTTCCGTCACCGGCTTTTCAGTCAGGATTGTACCCAAATTCTGTCACAGCTCTTGCAAAGACAGCAGGAGACTTTCCCATGGTGAATAAGGGAGACTTAAGCACAGGCTAGGCAGATTGCGAATAATCTGCTCTGCGGAGAAAGGGAGTAGTATTCATTGGTGCTGAGTGACATGAATACCATCTACAGTACAGTACTTGAAGGGACAAAATAGCCTGAGGAAGAGAACACTGATTAAAAAGAAAAAACCCCAGAAGAGTTAATAATTAAAGATTAGGGAGCTACTAAGAAGCATCTTTTCTAGCTGCGGTGCCCACTATTAGTTGCCCAGCAATAATGCTCAAAGAGCCATCTCTAAATGTGGAGACAGAGGCTGCCTGCCAAGGCAAGGCAATAAAACTATAATGAAATATAGGAAGAACAGCATGATGAATAAACGCAATTAAATGTGCTAAGGGTCTCCCTAAATGAGGGAAATGATCCTATTCAGGGATCTTGTCAGTAAAAGTTGGCTCCATGCTTTGCATCTTTCAAAAATCTGTACATTCATTTTGACGCCAAAAGATAAAATGAAATGCTCACCGCAAGGAAAAGCAGATTCCATATTTGATGTCCTCGCTTATGCCCAGTTGATCTCCAAAGCTTCTGAAAGTGAGTGTGAACAGTGGTGTGAAACCCTAATGTGCCAAACTGTGATTTGAGCACTTGCATCAGGGCCAAAAGTAGCAGAACTGTAATCTGAGTAGGGGAGAGAACAGATGAGAACCTTACGGGGATAAGAATCAACCTTGTAGTTGCAGTCTGTACAAAGTGAATGGAAAGGAAGTGAAGACGAGCATTTTCAGGCATGGGAGACAGGTAAATAAGGCATGGTTGGAAAGTGAACTTCTCATAGTAGTGGAAGGAGAAGTAGGGAGGAAGAAAAAAGTCACCCAACTGACCACAGGAGACTGGAAGACCTATGTTGTTGGATGCAGTTGGTCTGAAAATGTGCCTGCCTCTGTATGCCCATAATTGGTCTATGCAGGGATGAAGTAATGTGCTAGCTCAGGGTCCCGCAGAACCTCCAATGAAAATACAGGTGATGGAAAGATCAGAGAAGTAATTGCCTCAAGCCTCGAGGCTATTCAAAAATCAGATAGCTGCTAATTGCCCTTCAAAGAGCCGAGCTCCAGCAGTTTGCAAGCTTGTGTAAATATAGGGAGATAAGTATTTGAGCATCTTTTTTCTGGTGATTTTTTTTCCAAGTCTGTCAGTGACAGGTAGTGGGTGCAGGTAAAGGCTGGGTCACATTACTAAGCCCCTCAAGCCTTGAGGCTATTCATTAGGGCTGCCTCATTACAAGAAAAGTATTGAGGGTTTTTTTTTTTTGCAAATAAATCAGTAAAATATTACTTGTAAATAAATAAAAATACTATTTCTTTCTAGATCACCTTTTTTTTAAGCCTTGTAAAGCTAGGTGGGTTCCGATAGAGTGTCATTTTAAAAAGTGGGTCCCGGTGCTAAAACGTTTGGGAATCACTGTGCTAGCTGATTATAGCCCTCCAAGCAGAACACTTTTGCCCCCCTTTAAGTCTCTTTGAATATGGCAATACACAATGCTACCTGTACTGGCTCTGAGATATAGGAGGATGTCCTATATTTAGGCTTACCAGCGTCCAGGAATCAACACTGGTTTCGGTCTAGAGCAGACCCGAGCTGCTCCCAAGGGTTAACTGCGGCTGCCCAATGGGCTTCTGGAACTTCCAGTCAATAACGCGACAGAAGCTGGAACCTCGTTGGGTAGCCACAGTGCACCCTTGGGAGCGGCTCGGGTCCGCTCTCGGCCGAAGCCAGCGTCAATTCTGGGACGCTGTTAAGCCTACCTGTATCAAAGCTGGGTTGGCCTTGGTGAACCATTGGCCCTCTTCTTATGATCATCTTGTTCTGTCTACTGTCTAGCATACCGTATTTTTCGCTCCATAAGACGCCCCCCCAAAATAGGGGGAAATGTCTGTGAGTCTTATGGACTGAATGTAACTTACCGGCAGAGGCGTCGCTCCGGTAGGGGCGGGGCTGTAAGTATCGCTGCGGTCATAGTCTCTTTACCGAGCGAGGAGGAGGCAGCCCCGCCCCCTCACTGTCCGAGCCAGTCCCCTACGGAGAAAGCAGCAGGCAGGGTCTCTTCCCTGCCGGTTTCTCCGTAGGGGACTGGCTCGGACAGTGAGGGGGCGGGGCTGCCTCCTCCTCGCTCGGTAAAGAGACTATGACCGCAGCGATACTTACAGCCCCGCCCCTACCGGAGCGACGCTTCTGCTTACCGGGGCTTCTGGGGGCTTCGGGGAGACCTGCGCGACCCTCTGCAGGCCTCCCCGGTCTTCAGTTCGGCGATAAATGGCGATTTTCAGGCATTTCCGGTTTTCGTGAAAACCGAAAATGATCGAAAATAGCCATTTATCGCCGAACTGAAGATCGGGGAGGCCTGCAGAGGGTCGCGCAGGCCTCCCCGAAGCCCCCACAAGCCCCGGTAAGTAATAAATATTTTTCCCTTTCCCCCCCCCCCCTTTTCCCTATTTTTAGCTCCATACTATGCATGCGTCCTATGGTCCGATGCGTCTTATGGAGTGAAAAATACGGTAAGTTGTTACCTGTTTATTTCCTAGCGTGAAACTGGTAGGCAGTTACATTGACACCTCCTAGTCTTCCCAGAAAGATGTTAGTGTCACAGATCTCATTCATGTGTATCTAAAGTTGGTGTCCCAACAGCTAAAGGAATGTTCTAGAGACTAGGAATGCTTTCAGTCTTTGTGTCACTTACACCAGTGCTACTCAGAGTGGTGGTGTGCGGATTGGTGCTGTTCTGTGAGCCAGCAGCTGCCGATCTGCGGTGAATTTCCAGGAAAGAAAGAAACAATAGTAGTAATGTGCACAGATATAGTACTATTGCTGGCCTACCACATCAGATGGCTTGAAGAGGTCTGATTTACACAAAATTATTGTCCAACATGCCTCCTAACCCTTTGTGATATTAGTGGAAGCTTGCCAGTGGCCAAATGTTTCTTAGGGAACATCTTCTTGGGGACTTTCTCTTGATTGTGGTTTGAAGTTTTAGTACCAACTGTGAATTTTGAGAGGTGTACCTCCACAGCAATAGGAGAACATGGTGTCACATAGAAATACCCCCTCCCGACCAGGACACCCAGGACATTATTTTCCAGGACACCCACTCTTTCGTGCTGAGGGGGGACATGATTGAGACGTATAAAATTATGCATGGGATGGAGAGAGTGGATAGAGGGAAATTCTTCTCCCTCTCGCACAACACCAGAACCAGGGGACATGCACTAAAATTGAGTGGAGGGAGAGTTAGAACGGACAACAAAAGAAAATATTTCTTCACCCAGCATGTGATTCATCTGTGGAACTCCTTGCCACAGGATGTGGTGATGGCACCTGGCCTAGATGCCTTTAAAAGGGGTTTGGACAGATTCATGGAGGAAAAGACCATCACAGGTTACAAGCCATAAGCAACCTCCTGGTTTTAGAAGTGGGTTTTCTCTGTATGCCAGGTGCAGGGGAGTGGCAGCAGGAAACAGTTTATCTTGTTGTCTTTTGTGCTCCCTGAGGGATCTGGTGGGGCCACTGTGAGATACAGGAAGCTGGACTAGATGGGCCTTTGGCCTGATCCAGCAGGGCTCTTCTTATGTTCTTATCTGCTGGTGGGAGGAAGGCCAGTGTGAGCTCAGCTCACGGTTTGCAGGGATCAGGTGCACCTTCTGGCTCTGCTTCTCTCCCCTCTCTAGAGGGTGCTTCAAGCAGAACTTTACAGCGATATAAATGCTAAAGGAGAAATTTCCTGGCTGGCTGATGTATCTTTTACATTATGATAATTATAGATTTAAAAAAAGGAGTTAGGAAGGTGGAGACTTGGCCAACAGCTTAATGGGAAAAGGTCCCTGTGACTGAACTGTCTTGGCACTGAAATGTCTCTCATCTGGCAAGAAACCCTGCTGCTGTTGCTTAATGCACCATCAAGGTGACTCCACGGCAGCCTTCTGAAGGGCAGGGATAGGAGACAGGCTGGACACAGAATGGCATGGCCTAATTTAAGAACAGACTCTCCTGTTAAATCACTCTTTGTATGCCTTTCTTCCTGCTCTTGCCTTCTCCATCACATCTTTCTTTCCTGTTGAGCTTCATAATTTGTTCATACTATCTCATGACTTTGGTTTCAGATTGACAGTGAGATGAATGGACCTTTGGGAGCTGCTAATTGTTAATAGGTGCATTTTGGTGTCATAACTTTGCTAAGTGTAGGTGAGGAGAGGATCAAAGTAAAGTTCTAAATCTAGCCCTATGGATATCCTGTCTACCTCTTTGTGTTGTCTCTTGAACCTTGCCAAACTGAATCTGGATTCAAAACAGGTGTTGGTAATATAAGAGGGTTAGATACAGCACTCTGGCAGGGTTCCAAAACACAAGCCTGCAGCAGGATTGTTCCTAGTCCATGGGAAGGGAAGGAGCCTTGAATCTGTGCTGCACTCTAGGGGACAGGGCACTGCCAGCTCACTGTGCCTGAATGCATAGGCTTACCGTATCTCCAACCGGGACAGAGTGCTAGACCTTTAGGAGAAGGAATGTGGGCATATGTAGCTTGTTAAACGTTAGAGCACAATCCTAGTCATGTCTACTCAGAAGACATTGAACACAGTGGGACTTGCTTCTGAGTAGACATGCCTAGGATTGTGCTCTAAGGTTTAACAAGCTATACCTGCCCACATTACTTCTCCTAAAGGACTACACTCTGTTCTGGCAAGAAATGTGGTAAGCCTATGAATGCAGAATACCCTTGAAGTAGAAGGCCACACTCCTAGCACAGAAACCTCAGTCCTGAAAAAGAGAGTATTTCTTCTGCAAATGCTCACCAACTTCTATCAAAGTTAAATGTTAACAAATGTCCTGTAAGAATGTGTTAATATTTTTTAGAGAAGTAGAAAACCACACATGGGTGACCATCTTTGATTAATCCCATGGTGCTTTGCAGCCATTTTCAAGCACAGAAAGCTACCAGCCCCAAGCAGCATTTTCCAGGCTTGGTGAATTTGTGGTGCCCATGATCTCCCTAATCATGGGCAGGGGCTGGTTGCTTTGCAGGTTGCTCTGTACTTTGCAGGTGAAGCTGATCCTACCTCCACATCTAAACCCGGGGCACTGCATTGTACCTCCCTTCCTCCCTTTCCGCAGGGCTATGACCTATATGACCATCGCTAAAGCTGACCAGGAACCCAGTTCTCTGCTTTTTAGCTTATTGACTCCTATTTGGGAGCAATTATGGGAAAGTAGCTGGTCAAGCTGTCATAAAGCTGAGTTAAAAACTTACTTAGTGATGGCAAGAATCCTAAAGGAGAGCAAAGTGCTTTTTTCGTATTCCGGCCAGAGAGGGCTCTGAGCCAGGAATCCCTGAAAGATTGCTATTAACCTTGATAGAGGAGAACTAACTGTGACAAATCCCAACCTCTGTAAAGGCTGACTTGGAACACTTTAGTTTATAGGCTGTGATAAGGAGTGGGGAGGAACAGAGGGCTAGGAAGTCCAGAGTAGAAAGAAATCGGAAACTGGTTCTGTGGTTGGTTTGCTTAGGATGAGACTGGCATGCATGCTGGAGAATGGGGGGGGGGACTGCCTACCCTTGTCTCCCCCCTCAACGAGTAGCTCACCGCCCTGTCACCTCCATTGCTGGAGAATATACACTTTTTACATGCATCCCCAATACATATAAAGAGGAATTTCTCTTGGGCTCAAATCTTCTTCTGTTCAAGATGGATAGTTACATTCTGGTATCCAACATGTGGGACAAAGCCCCCCCCCATTCATTTTGCCCCTTCTGTGCCTCTCCCTCATATATTGCAGGCAGTTCTATCAAGTACTATGGCATGGCTTCAGAAAGAAAAGATCTGTGACCTGTGCACATACATTTCTCCTCTTTTTAAAGGTCAAGGAAAGCAAGCACAAGATTTGCCAAAAATGGAGGGGGGGGGGGCGGAATGGTAGAAGTTTCAGAAATTGTTTCTCTGTATTTCCAAGCTTTATTGGCACCTAACGGTTCCTGAGATTAAGGCTGATAATAGCTTCTCCATGGGAGTAACTGAAATCAATGGAAGTGGATGCCAGGCAAGATCCATTTAACTGCTTAGGGGAGAATAGAAGGTGTTATTAAAAAGGGGACAAATTACACAAAATCTATATAAATGATGTTCACATGTAGAAATAACGGGGAGAGAATAAATTGCACCCAATTGTGTGAAATAAAGCATTATTTTTCTCTAGAATTGTTGGATATGAGATATCAACTCATACAGACAATTTTAAGAGTTTTGTAGATATCTGTAGAACAACAAAAATAGAGAATTGTGTACATGTAGAGAGAATATATAATACTTAATATCAATGTGTAAAATAAAAGCATGGAGGTTTTGTGTAAGAGGAAAATCCTTTGAATCCAATTACAGTAAGTGAAATCTACATTTCTGGGTGGGTGGGTAGGTAGGTAGGTGATTGGTTGAATAAGTCATTTCTGCAAATACTACTTCACAGAGATTCAGGACCCAATCAGTTCCCAGAGGGGAAGTGCTGACCCGGCGGTGTAAGTGATGCGCTACTGGCACATGCAACAAGGCTGCCCACGCACATGAAGAGGTCTTCCACTGCCAGCACTGTTAAGTTGGCAGCGGGAGTGGGGAGGGGGAAGAACAAGGGAGTGTGTGGGCTGGAGGGACGGGGGGAGGGCAAGGTTGGAGCACCAGCATGCGCTAAGATCCGCTACCTGTCCTTCCCCTGCTGCCTCTCCCTTACTCTCCTCAGTTCTGCGCTAACAAAATGGTTGATGCGGATCTGGGGAGGCCCATTGGGGCAGCGGACACTTGCCCCTGGTTAAGGGAACAAAAGTTCCCTTACTTTGAGGGAGGCCTCTAGGACTGCCTCCCCCATAGGATGCAGTGCATGCTCCATTGGCGCAACTGCATCAGCAGGCGCTGATTGTGAAATCTAAGGAAAAAGCTGTGCTTGGAAAAAAAAATAGCACTTGAAATTACTTGGTGGACTCGAGGAGAAATCTCAAAAGTGAGAGCCAAGTGGTTCAATTTGTTTGCCCTCACTAATGCCACAGAACCTTATCAGACTGGCCATGTGGTGCTATGGGATCATTACATTTGCAAGATGGTGCCTGCTTGGGTGGGATCATATGACAAGAGTTTATCACTTTACAGCAGTGGTGCTGAAGCAACAGCAGATTGGGGAAAATTGGCTGTCAACAGGTGCAGAAATGTGTAAAAATGGAAGAAATGGTGTTTTCGGCAACCTCTTCACCACCTTCACTTTGTTTTGGCCTTCATAGGGTTCACCTGGAACAATGCAGCACAAACCTAACTTTTGTTCAGCTTTGTGAAAGTTGCTCATACATGTGACAAATTCTCTGATTCGGCGAATTCTTTGGATTAGTGATACCCAAGTAAGCAAGAAATGGTGATCCGGAACTTCTCTGCTTAGTAGGTGGAAATTCGTTTTTGATACTGGAAGATTGAGAAGTGACTAATCCTGATCACAGAAGCTTTGCAGCCCTTGTGCATCTGGTATGCATCAGAATCTCAGCTGAGGAGTTTGGGGATAATTTTCTACGAGCACTCCTCAATATGAGGCCTTCTCCCATCGATTGTGGCATGATTGTGGGTGGCTAACATCCTGGGTGCTCACAAACTAGATATCAAGTGTACAAGTGCCCCTGCTGATTGAAACTGGTCCAAATGTCACTGACAGGATCAGCATACAGGGGATACAACCATTGCAAAACCAGCAACGTTCATTCCAAGCCCCTATTACGGCATGTACTTCTGCTACATGGTACGTCCTGTTTCAGTTCTGGGTCTGTGGCTATTGTGGAGGTGACATCTGGAAGTGATGTGGCTCAGGGGGAGGTAGGAGAGCACCTTGGAACTCTTTGTGTTCATTTCCACTTCTGTTCCTTCTATTCCCATTTGTGTTCTGTTTCCACGGTGCCTGTTCTGAATAATAACATGGTACGTTTGTGATGCCTGTGCACATCAGGGCTCAGAAGCCTGCTGTAATGAGACGGTGGATGGATGAGATTTAAGCACTTAGAAAAAACATGCTATAAAAATATGGAGTGTTGTTATTAATTGAGACTTGTCAAAGTTAAACTCTTTGCTCAGAGCTTCGCAAACGGGCATCCCAGTCTTTGAAAGCTATTACAGGGGATGCCTTGCTGTTTTGCCTTTCCAGGTGATGCAGCCAGATGGAATTATGAACAGCCCATATGCATCCTAGCTATAAACAATGGCTTGAGGTCGTGTGTGGGGCATCATGGTGATGGTGGCCATTTCTGGCATAGTAGGGTTGATTTACGCTGCTGCTTTGGTGCAGCATCCAGAACTTGCAGACACGCCACTGTCTATTGTTACATTCGAAGGGTTCAACAGTTCTTGCAGCCAGTCTTACCCAGTGATTTCCATACAAAGAAACTAATATATCCACCACATAAATGTTTGTAGCATTAACAGCTCAATCCTATACATGTTTACTCAAAAGTAAGCACCACTGTGTGCAATGAACCTTACTCCCAGGAAAGTGTGGATTGCAGCCTAAGACTTATTTCTTCTTTAGCAGCAGTGACACTGTCACACCTCCCTTCAAATCTCTTGCTGTAAGGTGTGTAGTGGGGGAGATTCCCGTTTGCTTGACTCCTCCCACTGAGCCATGTCATTCTCCTCCTAACACAGTTTCTGTTTACACCAAACCAAGTCACTTCATATAATGTGTAGTTTTTGCTTGGAGGAGTTAATATCCCTCCCCCCCACACACACACACACGCACATGCACTAGTTTTGCAATAAATGCACAGTGGGAGGAGGGAGCCTTTACTGCATTGGTGGTTAGGCTGTGGCCAGCTGTGCATGGAGTCCATCCAGAGCAATGTGGTGTGAAATGGCTCAACTACCCCTCCCTTTCTGCCTTCTCTTTATTGCCTCAGGCTGTGCATATGATGCAGCCTTACAGCCCAGTCTTTGCTAAGTGACGTGCCAGCGGAATGCGTGTTCCGCCAGCACGTGCTGTCACAAAACCGCCACAAAGCACTTTGCGACAGTGCAAGGAGCCAGCACGCCAGTGGGAAGGCTGAAACCTTCCCACATGCACCAGTGGCCATTGGGAGGCTTGCCTGAGCAAGTAAACCCAGCATGGGGGCAGGGGGAGGGGGCTGAATGGGGCAGGGGAAAGGTGACAATTACAAAGGGGGCGGGCGTGAGTGGATAGGGCTCGGGAGGGGGTCAGGATTGGCGGCACCAGTGTCCGCCATATCCAAACCCCCTTCCTGGGCCTGATTCACCTGCATGAATCAACATGGACTTGCGCCATTGCGGCTGCGGGGGCTTAACCCTGGGGTTTAAGCGCCTCTGCATCACTGCTCAGGGATTTAGGTAGGATTGGGCTGCCCGTAATGGAAAGCAGGCAACTTTTTTTAGCACAGCGATTGATGTTTCTTGCTATAAATCCAGCGGACCTCTCAAGTCACTTTGCACAGGCACTTTTAACATTATGTTGTCTGGCCCTGCAGATGTTTGCCTGACTTGATGGTAAAAACGTCTGTGTCAGGCTGAATTAGAGCTTCCAGCAGCAGTTGCAGCCTGTGATAAATGGGATATGCATGCAAGGGAATAAATTACAGAGCAATAATAGTCAGTCTGCTGCTCTGATTCCTCGATTAGCTCAACATACCCCCCCGCCTCCTCCTTTTTAAAAAATAAAGTTGTTCCATGTAATAACAATTATGGGTTTTTCCATTATTAATATTCATGGGGGAACATTTCTTAATTATTTTTAAATTAATTACATACACGGGGCCTTGTGGGGAGAGTGAAAAATGTGGGAGAGTGATTGTATCCCAGATGATTAGTTCCAGCCCTGGTGAATTAATCCTCTCCTCACAATCCCCGGTCTCCTGCCGGCAATAAAGCTGGATATTGCAGCCCAATTGTCGGCCATTAGAGCACATACAGAGGGAGGGCCACACTGTTTTCAACCACAAATAACAGTAGGTTGGTCCTGTGACCACGGCACTGGCTTGGAGAGGCCTTAACCGGTTGGTTAAGACTATCATCAGACTCCCCGAGGGAGAGCAAGGGAAGGAAAGGCAAATCAAGGTGAAGCAAGAATGCTGGGTTTTAGTTGATGAGAACAGAAAGAAGGGGGTGGGGGAGAATCTTTCCATTGAGATTAACAGGACAGACACCCTTCTTGCACTCTGACCTGTCCGCTCCGGAAACAACTAGCCATGGCAAGGTCATGCTGTCTGACTGAATACTTCTTGTTTTTCAGAGTGAAACATACAGGTGTTGTACTATGTAGCAATGTGATTTAAAAAAAAATGTCCCTGTCCTTAACATCGTTTTCCTTCCACCCTGTTCTTTCCCTATGTCTGTATCAGCACATTCTTTCTGCTCTCATGGAATTTTCGGTCATCCACTGAGCTGATTCAGACTAGAGATGGCCGAGCTTCTCTTTCCCTCCACCCATTTTGGATGGATTCAGAAATAAGCTGGACTAATTCCAAACAAGCCCCAGAAATAGCTCAGTTTATAGTTCCGAGCCAATCCGAGCCGAGCTGCTGCACCACACCCGAGCCTCTTCTCTCTTCCCTATAATACTGAGTAGGCTGGAAAGCAGTAGTGGTGGCGCTGAAAGGGAAAGTGCTGGAAGGGAAAGGAGAGAGATCAGATCTCTCCCTCCCTCTTCTGTCTGGAGCACTGCTGGCATATCATAGGAAGAGAGGTTCCAGTGGCCCTCGGGAGAAAGAATTGAGTTTGTGAAAAAGTGCTGAGAACTTGGAAGTAGGGGAGGGAATTGAAGTGTATGAGGGGAGGCATATGTGAGCACAAGGCTGTTCTCATGACACCGAACTATGGTTTGGCATGTCATCTGAACTAGAGATGCTGGCAAATCGTGCCCAGTTTGTGCCTGGAAATGGGGCTTGAGGGCTTGTAATTCTCACCTCAGCAGAGCTGCAAGCATTAGCAGCCCTCACAGTTTTCTCCAGTTCAGATTGAAAACTAAGACGGAGAAGAATTTCAGGTTTCCTTCCACCCCAAACCCCATCCTACCCAGGCCCCTGTTCTTCCAGGCCTGTTCCCTTTGTACATTTACCAGAACAAAACAGAGCTGCACGAGAAGAGGGAATGAGGGAGATCTTTCTCTCAATCCCCTCTCTGGCTCACTGCTAGCGCATCACAGGAAAACAGGCTCTGGTGGCCCTTGAGAAATGTAGTTTCCTCAAGGGCAACTGCCGTTGAAAACTGCTTCCTTCCCAGAAGTAGCTTAAGGCTTGCCTCTTCCTTCACTCATCTGGGTGTTCTGGTGTTGCACCCCGTTCTTCTCTGGCATGACTTGTCTCATCTGTGCTTTGTTTCTTTATCGTGTGCATGTCTCTGCTTGGGTATAGGGAACAAGCTTGCGCCTGAAGTTCTACCCTTTTGCACTGTATTTCATAATACTCAAATTTCCTGTTCATGGTTTCAGGAGCCTTGGTGCTTCTATTGTACCCACCTACAAAAGCCACACTGCCGTGATGGCACCACATCACGTTCTTGTATTGGTGCCACTGTCCCTTGCTCACTTGCATACGCCTCATCTTGTTCTGCTTTGTGGCAACCCATATGACTTTTTGCCCATGATGTCACAGTGTTACTTCTATTATGTCAAAATCATGCATGGTCATAAACAAAATCAAGTGGGTTGCTGCAGCCAATCTCATACATGGCAGGGTGGGGAAATGGAGGTGAAGGCCAGAGAGGGCGAAGGAGGAAGAGGAGGAGGAGGAATTGGTGCAGAACAGTCACGACCAGGGGAACAAAAGGCTGTCTGATGGCATGGAAATTATGCGAACATTTGGCAAGTAGAATATTTCTTTGTTCAGTAACTTGTTCAGCCATATTGAATGAGGTACTTTGAAAGTGAATATCAAAATTAGAGAATATTTGATGTAGCTAGTAGGAGGTACAGAGATAAAACTTTGGGGAGATCAAAACCTTCAGAATGAATCTCTCCCTCTCTCTTTTTGATCAAAGTTAGATTTCAAGTGAGGCAGCAAGGTGAGGTGATACACCATTGGGGTGATCAATTGGCACACTGGCTTATATGGACAACAGGACTGGGCTGTGTAGGATGCACTGGCCAGCCTAAACAGCCGGCCGCTGCATTCTATGCAGGATGTGGCCCGCACCGGTGGAGTCGGGGCACACCTTGGGGGAAAGGGACATTCGTCCCTTTTCCCTGGTGTCAGTCCCAGCAGCCCCAATGGGCCTCCTTGGATCCGCGTCAGCTATTTAGCTGGCGCACATTCGGGGATGCTGTGTTATGTAAGGCCGACCAGGCCCAGGAAGGGGGTTAGGATATTAGCTGAGCATACCACCAATATCCCTGCCCACCTCCCTGGCCTGGCCAGCCAGTCGCCCCCTTCCCCACCACCCCGCCCTCTCCACGCTCTCCTGCTGCCCAGCGCAGGTCTTACTTGTGTCCGGTGACGTGGGTGTTGGCAGGTGGCAGAATGAGCGGTGCTTTATGGCACTTTCGCGACACCATAGGCCGGCAGAGCGCTTGTTCCGCTGGCCCAAAGTTGCATAGAATTGTGCTGTTAAACTGCTAACAATGGGTGTAATCAGAGCTGCAAGCCGGGGGCTGCTCTCTACAACATTTACCTAGATTGACCTTCAGATCATGGAGGGCTCCTAAGGGAGTGGAATTGCATGACCCAGCGCCCCTGTTATTGAGCTTTCCTTTCTTAGATTACTCTCCTAGTTGACCTGCACTGTTTACTGCGGCGTTGTATTACTATGCTGTCTTACCCTTTATGTTTCTTCCCCCTTTGGGGAACTCTTGCACACAAGGGCTTGATACCAGTGCATACTCTTGCAACATGGTATTATTTTACTGCTACCAGCAGATTGCATTAAAATGCATTTCTGCTTGGAAAGTGAATTGATAAGAGTCAGAAAGAGCAACGTGTGTGTTTTCATTCTGTGCCATTTCTGTGGCAAATTTACAAGTAAAAAGATGTTCCTTCCCATGACCTGCCAGACAGTACAGATAACCGCCTGGAGCCTGACAAACATGCAGTGCCAGTGTCCTCTCGGCCTTCTTCAGCACTGTTCTGGTCTAGGGTTACCAGGTGTCCCTAGACTGAACGAACATTCCTTCTTTCAAAGGACCTCAGCACCCCAGCATACAAGGAAGGTCTTTTATTGCCACAGTCCCATAGAGTAACAGAGAGATTCATAATTGCAGGCACAGCAATTTCTAGGGGCCCTTTATGTGACATTATTGCTACAAGTAGGACCAGCCCATTCATAAGGCCAACTGAAGCATTTACCATACCTCAGACAGCAAGCTGGCGGGGGGGGGGGGACCGACGTGCCTCCACTGATCCTCCTCCTTTCACTCCCTGGATTGGAAAAGGAAGGGTGGGGGACGACACAAAACAGAATTGTGAAGGAGAGCAGTGGGCTAGAGTGTTTGAAGAGTAGAGGCTAGCAAATCACCAGGTAAGGGGGGGGCAGCGTTTCGCCTTCCCCCTCAGGTTCCAGGAGGTCTTGGGCTGGCCCTGGCTACAAGATCACTTGAAGCAGTCTCTACATGGCAACTGCTCTACATACAAGCAACAAGCTCTTTCATGTGTCTTTCATGTCTTTCAAGTTTGCCCAGGCTGACTCTCTCTCTGCCCACTCTCTGGTTTGCCTTGCATTGCCAGCACCACCAAACATCCCTGGCAGTGACTGGCAAAGAAACTAGTGTCAATGGGGGCCTATCTATGAGACTAGCCATATATTTGCAATGGCTCACTGTCAAGCAGCCATGAATAATAATAATAATAATAATAATAATAATAATAATAATAATAATAATAATAAATCTGTATTTATGTACCACCTTTCTGTCATCAGATTTCTCCTCGGACTCTATTCAAGGTGGTTTACACAGGCAGGCTTTCCTAAATCCTTGTAGGGATTTTTGCAATAAATATTCTATTTGCAGAGAACCCGTCTTCTCCAGCTGTTTCCTTTCAACAGTGTGGCATCTCACTGACTGCACACGGCTTCCGAGCCTTGGAGCATGTCTAACAGCGACTCCTCTCTCCCACAGAGCGTCAGTGCAGGCTATCTCAGCTTGTCAGCTGAGATATCACAGCTTGTCGGCAGCTTCCGGTTGTCTTGAACCGATCCCGTCCTAGTTGTTCTTCAGGCAAAGTGACAGTTCAACCACTAGACCACGCCTTTTGCTGGGAGATGCTGGGAGAAAAAAAATTAAAAGCAGGGGTGTGTGTGTGAATCAGACTGGGACTGCAGTGCTGTGACAGGTATTCAGTCTTTCCCCCAGGCAATTTTCACAATCCTGTATATTTTCTCCAGTGTGGCAAATACACCTTTGAAGCTTTGAAGGGGGCAATTTACCAGTGGGCACATGGTGAAGAGGGGAGGGATTCAGCTCTCCTCTTCCAGCATTATGGCTATGATACAGTTCATTCTCTCTCCCCCACACTTCCAAATCCCCTGTGACTTGAAAACACACATGTGCTCATGTGAGAACCTGATCCGTCTAGTTACACCCTCACTGAAGTGACTGTATCATGTGAAGCAGCTTTGTTTATCCCTTGTTTTGGAAATGTTCATGTGGCATCCCTGTTGCATTTGTGCTTGCGTTGGTCCAACAGAATGAAGCATTCAAGACTAATCCGGACAATAGCTTTTCCACATCTCTGGGAATGTGCTCACATGTAGGTATGCAGTATAGGCTCTGTCAGCAGTGATTCCTTTGTCTGTGGCTGCCTGCTGAGCACCACTCCTGCCCACTGCAAGGGAATGCTTCTGATGACTGACAGGAAGGCTCCTTGTCATAATACACCACTGAGGAGGAGGGTCTGTCTCTGGCTTGTGTATTTTTAGTGCCTTTTTTTTAACGTACATTTGCGTGAGTCGTCCTCTTCTACCTTCCTTTTATGATATACATCTATCTCCTTCCTGCGGTAGGTGGTAGTACACAAATGCTGGGGTGGGAGGACTGTATGCATATGCAAACTCTGAATGTTACCAAGGTAGTTGATGAAGTTCAAAGCTGAAAGAAAATCTAAGCTCCCTGTCCTGCAGCTCAGCAGGGTCTGCAGTGCTGACAGGAGGAAAGGGGAGTCAAACCACACATGTTTTGCCCTAGTCAGCATCTCTGGCCAAACCCAGAGAGGGAGTCAAGGTGACAAGTATGACTCGACCAGCTGTGCAAGCCATCCTTTTCCAGACAAAAGTCATGCTATGCATTTGTGGTTTCCACTTGGCTCTTTTTAAACTTGCATGGCTGGGGTTCCCCTTCTGCAGCCAGATGCTCGCCGCAAAGAGCTTCCTCCTCATTTAATTTTGATATGGTGCCTATAATGTACTAGGTAAAACAGAAACAAGGTCTTGCCTGCAGACCCGTAATCTAACTTAAAGTACATGACAGAAAGGGAATGTGGAGGGAAGAGGAATGCTGTGTGCTTAACTGAGCAAAGCTAAAAGCAGGGTGGAAAAGGCATTGCAAAAGGGGCAAGGAAATATCAAATAATGCATTAAACCAGCATGCATTTAAATCCATTAGCCAAGGGGAGAATGCAGTTGTGGTACTGGTGACACCACTTGGATACCTGCTAATTTACAGAAGCAAGAGGCATATCTGAATATCCAGTGTCAAAAAAATAAATTTCATATTTTTTTTCCATAAAAAACTGAATATCCAGTGCCAAGCGGAGAAGCCGTGAGACAAGGCATTTCCAGTTCTTTCCCTGGGGTAGATGCTTATGTGCTCCACTATTTATATTTTTCTCCAAATGGGGAAGAGTTACCAATTATATAGCCTCAGTGCATGCGCTTGCAACTCCGGTTGTTTTTAAACACACACACACACACACACACACACACACACACACACACACACACACACACACACACACACACACACACATCATGCAGTTGGAAGTCTCATAAATTACCTTCTGGTTTATCAGCCCAAGGATATTATTATCAAACATTTGCCCTTCCTATAATCATGGAGATCACTATCAATCTCCTTTTTTAAAACAAAAATTAACATTTACCAATTGCATGACAGCATGAGCTGAGGTGTTTAAAGTGAAATGATTCTCACATTAGGAACACGAGAACTCAACAAATGAATGTAATATTTCCACGAGAATCATCCTGCAGTAAAATGTTGAAATTGAACACAGTTCGAAGACTCTCAAAGCAGAAAGGCAGAACTTGAGCATGACGCCTTGAATTGTCAAAATAACAGTATGAGTTTATTCATATTTCATTAAGATTGATATAAAAATAAGGAGGGGCTTTAGCTCTGTAAGCATCTGATTGTAATTCTGGGTGGAGAGACTGACATGCTGCCCAGATAATTATACTTCTCAAGTAGAACATTACTAATCTCTAAACCTGATAATTATAAGAGAGACACCTGGTGGTCTCCCTCCACTTCTCAGTAAAGATTTAGTAAAAGCATGCAATGATGGGATTCTCTGGTTCCAAAATTTATTCTCAGCACATTAACTCTGGCAGTGTGAGACATCATTCAAACTGTAGGTTGCAATTGCGTAGAGACCAACAAAGCATATTTTGTAATCCAACTGCCTTAATTTTTTTTTACTAATTATGGGTGAGCCTGATTCATAATTGGCTCAGTCTTTGTGATTTTTTTCAGCAATCCTTAAAAAGCTCATCTTTCCCCCTTGCAAGTTCTCTCCCAGTTTGCAAGTGTTGGCGCTTGTACATGGATAGTGCCAAAGGGCACCCATATTATTGTACAGTATTATTCCTTGGGGACTGGTTACCCCAGTCCTGCAGCCATCCCACTGCAGCAGCCATGGCAGAGAAGCACGTGGAAAGTCCATCCTCCGTTGCCTTTACTGATGCTGCTGACCTCTGGGCCTGTTGCTTCATACCAGATACCAGGAGAAGCTGCAACCTGTAATCACAACATCCAGGAAATGGTTTCTGTGTGGTGCTGGGCTCCACCTCCCCACTTTGACAAACCTATACCAATTGGTCTGAGATTGGTCTGCTTTAGGGGATAACAGGAGGTACAGAGTTCCCTAACCCCATGTCCCAAAGAATTTTGCACCCATAGGAGAAATTGGTTTGGCACATTCCTAACTCAGGGGAAGGGCTGTACTTCAGTGCATGCTTTGTGTGCAGAAGGTCTACGGTTCAATCCTTGGCATCTCCTGTTAGGGCTGGGAAAGACCCCTGCCTAAAATCCTGCAGAGCTGCTGCCAGTCAGTGTTTACAACACTGAATTAGATGGACCAGTGATCTGTCTCAGGTTGGCAGCTTCCTCTGTTGCCCAGTGAAGACTTTTGCTATGCAAGATTTGAAGAAAACAGCCAGGGGCCATTGCTCTAGACTCCCTACTACCCTAGTAGTTTCTCCACTAATTGGCCAATGTTGTTGTTTTTTCCATAGCCTGGGGGGAGCAACTTCAGGGCAAGCAGGCTCACATCTTGGTGCTAGACTGAAGATGCATAATTTCTGTCAGCCTCTGCTTCACCAGCACAGGTCTGTAATGCACTGACCGTTTGCTTCCTTTGGTATTTTGCTGCTTCTCAAGATTGCTTCCACCACACAAAAGAAAGAATCAGTCTACTTTGACAGATTGATATGGATAGAGTCAGTGGACTGAAACTACAGCCAGGCATCCACCCAGCTAGCAATTAATAGTTGCAGTACACACAGAAATTCCATACACGGACGCATAGGGTTGGCCTGTTCCAGCACTGAGGTGAAGACGTACCAATGGACTGATTGATGGCAGGAGGAGATGTAGATTGATTGGGAAGCAGCGTAAAAGACCAGTGAGCAGAGACAGATTTATGGATAGCTTTTAAGTAGATAGATGAATCACTGCAGTCTGACAGAGATAAAGTCACTGAGCTCTTGAGCCCTCTCCAGTTTCTGTCCAAGCCACCATACTAGACAAAGGAAAGGCCAACCCCATGTAGCTGCTCTTCAGTCAGGCTTGGAGAATAAAAAATGAAACGCTAGCTCCTGTCAGGCATTCAGTGCAAAGGAGTCGCTTTGATGCCCCTTTGGCAGAGAGTGCCACTGCTCCAGTGTAAGCTGTTGCAAGTTTAAAAGGCAAGAATGGTCATGCGGACTGCCCAAGGACAGGCAGTGGCAAAAGAGAAAGCAGTGAATGCATATTTTTCAGCCGTTATTACACTATGTTTCAGTAAGTTGGCGGTGGCGGTGGGGAGGGGAGGGGCCGGTTCAGGGTGTTCTGGGGTGGGAAGGGGGAGGGCAGAAGGTGGAGAGAAGACTGGAGGGGGTGGATCTCAGCAGCAAAGGTGCACTCCAGATCCTATCCTCCATTTTCTAACCTGTCCCGCTTCCTTCCTCTCCTCAGACATACACCAGCTGCATAGGCAGCATGGGTCCAAGGAGACCCATAGGTGGTCAGAATGCCTACCCAGAGGTAAGTACCCCCCCACCAGAGCATGCAGTGTGCGCTCCGTTGATGCAGCAGCATGCTATAGTATGGCAGGAGATAGGATTGGACTATTAGTGTATGAACCAAAGTTCCGGATTTACAGGTGCCTGGGCAGAGGCTTACATTTGTTGCCAAGGAGCCCCTCTTGTTCATTGTTTCCTTAGCAACCTCATTCATAATCCCATTGATTCACAAATGTTCCTTGCCTTCAGGGTTTACTACATGGGGCATTAAAGATCTGGCTCTCTGTACAAGGTGTGAGTGAGCTTTTCCATTTGAGGCTACCAAGGGAAATGCCAGATGCTAGTAAATTTCCAGAACCATGAAAGAATAATAATGCTGAGCAAATGTTTCTCCCTCTAGTCCGAAGGAAAGAGAGCTTTGCTTCCCTTTACCATGACTAATAAGTGCTCCTGAGAACAAGGGGGCGAGCTTCCACCTGGACCTCTGCATGCTTCCATGCCACCATATTTCTGCTCTGTCCAACCCCATGTGATAAGAATGGATATCAGGTGGACTTGAGGGGATGGGGGAAAGTGAGATTGATGGTTGAGGCTCTCTTGAGAGGGAGAATGGTTGTATAAAGGTAAATGCCAGGCAGTGCTTTCAGGCACTGGCTGTGGAAGCTAAGGAAGACAGTCATTCTTGTTAGCCTGTTAAAGAGCAGAGAAATAGCCAGGCAAACAAGCTGCCCCCTTGGCCGTTATCTGTCTATCTTGGGGTGCATGTCCATGCTGTTACTCCAACCCAGAGATGCACAACTCTGAGGGCTCCACCTTTACAATCTCTGTTAATCCCCATTCTTCTCTATGCCCCTTAGGGCACTGTCTCTTCTGTCTCTGTCTTAGTCCTCCCCTCTCATCACTCTTGTCCCCATTGCAGTCTCTCCCCACTCTGTACGCAACAGATTACATTATCTTCTCTCTCACCACAGGTCTGTACCCCCATCTCTGTTACCCCCCTTTTTTGGTTCAGTGCTCCCATATATGTGGAGCTTCATTTCTCTGCTATTCCTCCTTTTACTCATCATACCTCATAGCCCTGTCCTTTTTTGGTACCCCCACAGATCTGTATCTCCACCTCCAAGCCTTTTCTACATCTCCACGAGTGTTCTTCCTTCTCTCTATGCAGTCGATAGTATATTTTCTCTTTTCTCTGTACCATAGCTCAGTGGAAAGTCACATGCTTTGCATGCAGAAGGTCCTAGGATCATTCCTGGGCACCTTCAGGTACAACATACCATAGATATTGGCTGGTAGTGTCAAAACCTCATCCGAGGTCTCTCAGCGTTAGGTCTAGGTGAGCTGGGGTCCAGAGCTGACAGTAAGGATGATGAATGGAGCTCTCACTGAATGGAGCTCCATTCATCCTCACTGTATGGAGCATCACATCATTTCTGGTAAATCTTCAGCTCCAGTGGACAGTTCGACATGGAAATAGCTGCCAGGGACATCCAAAACTGTGAGAAAAGATTAGACAAATAGCTTAACAATACTGCAAGGAGCAATGAAACACCTACTAAATGAATTACATAAAAATCAAGAGAGATAGAGAAATTGTAGAATAAAAGATGATGTACTAAAGGGAACAGGAGACACTGGTATTAAAAATAATGATCCTTCTAGGAGGCAGAAAAGTCCACATAATCTGTGGGTGTGCTTGAATGAATGTGTTGCTTCCTGTTGAGCACGTTGCCAGTTCCATTGAAACGATTGGCAGATACTTGCCTTAGCAGTTCCAAGACTTTTGGAATTGTTAAACCCTAAATGGAGAAAGTTTTATTCTCAGTTTTTTCCCCCTCCCAATGGAAACATATTTTCACCAGAGATTCTTTCATCTGCCCCCTAACTGTATGACACCTACAACATTATAACTCACCACTAGATGGGCTCTTGATGAATCAAGAGCCCCCTTTTCCTGTTTTAAAGTGGATTGCATCCAGATTTTCCACTCACCCTGTTTTAGCAAGAAGCTTTTTCAACTGTACTTGACTCAATAAGTTCCCAATTTGTGGATAAAATTCCAAATACTTGAAAGTCCAAAAATCTCAGTAATAATAAAAATATCTAGACCTTATTGGTGCAGGAATAACCTTGAAAACATGACTGAATTCTGTCTGAATAGCTCAGGATCTAGGCACCAAATGAAAATAACCAGCAATTCAACATGGGACTGGAGAAAGATCCTCCTAATCAACCAACACAAGAAGTTGTTATCTTGCCACATTCCTGGATGATGTCACTAGTATACAAGTGCACTGCAGTAGTAGCAGCCCCATGACTTACTGTTGGCCAATCGCCTGTTTTGAGCTCAGACTGTGCATTTGTTTCCCTGTAGTGCTATTAATCACAGGTTGGTACAAGATTGAGTCATCACCTTCCCAACCCATATGCAGAGGGAACTGAACTGATCACAAAATGGCTGCAAGAGCAGTGAGTTTTCATCTTTCCTTTGAGTGTCGGTAGGTGAAGCATCAGAATTATGGATCGTAATTATGCAGAGCTGCTGTATATTACCTGCTTTCCCACTAGCTAATTAATCTTCTTCTAGCCCTACATTGTCACATTGTAGCTGAAACAAAGATGGAGCGAAATCAGCCCAGTGCTTATGGCAGCGGTAGGAACAGTTGAACAGCACAGTCCTATGCATGTCTACTCAGAAGTAAGTCCTATTGTGCTCAGCAGGGCTTACTTGCATGAAAATGTGTATAAGATTGTAGCCTAAGACTGCAAGGCTATGCACGCTTACCCTGACCTCAGTGGGATTCCTTTCTGAATATGGATACCTAGAATTGAGCTATATGAATCCTTTTAAGGCACATGGGCCATAAAGTAAATGATTGAAAAAGGGAACGTGACATAGGAGTCACATAGTCATCAGGTGTCAGTCAGGCTTCGGTGATTCATAGGCCTTTTATTGTGCACAAGTGTCTTGCAGGCAAGATGAGCTTGCAGTTTTCCTTGTTCCGTCGTGCTGAATTCAGAGAAGCTCTGTTTATATTAATATCCCACACAAGGGTGTACTACAAGCTAACGGGAATGTAGTCTGTGAATGATGATAAAAGTCTTCAGTAGTCACCAAAGGCTATTGCTTGGCCCGGCCCCTCTCCTCAGCGAACACTCTGTGGACTCCAACTCGCAACCCCCCTCCCCTTTTCCACAGTTGCTCAGAGGCAGCAGTCAAACACTCGAGAATCGCACACATATACTGCTAACATTCTAAGCGTCACTGTATAAAACAGTTTCCTTCCCATGTCCTGGTTACTATGAATCTAATTTGTTCAACTGTGGCCAATGAACATTTGTGCCACAGTGAATTCATTAGTGTTTCATGTGCCACAGGGTTTTTTTTGTAATTTTTCCCCAAATCTAGAGTGCTGCCATTAAGAGGGGTTGGCTGTTCTGTGGATCCCTCCTTATGTGAAGAATACAGAACATTCACCAGATCTGGTGCTGTTGACTGACCACCCTCCCCACCCTCCATTAAAAGAGTCACAGAGATGCTGCAGAGCAAGGCCACTAGCAGCACAGCTGTGCAGCTGGTTGATTGGGTACCCTTGGAGAGGTCTTCTGCACATCTGGCAGAAGCTCTGGGGCTGAAGGAATGGTTTCCGGCAGATGTCTGACCTCCCTGCCTTTTGTTCCAACTGCCTTTGCGTAAATGGGGACCAGCAGTTGCAATTCAAACCTGACACATGCTGTTGCTGATAAGTTTCTCTTAGCACATTTTTATGATGTGGGTAGCTGCAACTTTGGGCATGCATGACTAGGAGTCTCAAAAGAGAAAGATGTAATGGAGTAAACATCTGAGTGGCCATCCTGTACCCAGGAACACATACTTAAGCCCCATTATTCCTGTGGGATGTATGCATTTCTAACAGCGAGAAGGATTACAGCCCTGGTATTAACTTTTAAACACGCATTAACATGATGTGTGCATGGGGGAAGTCTGTCTCAAGTGTAGTGGCCAATGGCATAGCTCAGTGGTTTGGTGGGGAAAGGAGAGGGAGGCAAGGGTGGATGTGCAACAACCAAACTTATTGCGGAGATATTTTAACAATAATAGGAGGAAAGGGGAATCAAAACTAAAAGGCAGTTCAGTGTTTCTTCACCATTCATGCAACTGGACTCTAAGCATAATAAGCAGTTGCTATGTGAAAAGGAAGACAGAGGAAATCCTTTAAGGAAAGGGGCACATAACGGTGCAAGCCTGGAGAAAAGAAGGGGGAGAGAAGGATGTAGGGAAAGTAGGTGGATTACCCAGGGGAACTGGGGCTGAAAAATCAGGGATTCAGTGGTAGCAGGAATGAGGGAGAGAGGAGGAGAACTAGGGAAGGAGAGGGAAGGAATTGTGAGAGGTTCACATGGTTCTGTCCACAGTGAAAAGCCGTGGATAAATGCCGTTGTCTGTAGCCTGAACCATGGGCCACAGGCAAGGGGCAAGCCCCTTAGCAGGCTGTGAAATCACTTCACTTCCTTGGGGTGGGGAAGCTAGTCTCTCTCACCAGACTGGCACTGCTAAGGGGAGCCCATCCTGGGCATCCCAGCTGTTTGAGGAGCTGGAGTGATGGTTAGGGGAGTCTGTCTAATGGGAGCTGATTTCAAGCCTCCCCCTAAAACTGTTTGATAAACTGAGAGTTCCAAACTCACAGGCATGCACACACAGCACTCACACACAGAGAAAATGCTAGAAGCACTAGACTTGTCATCAGCTGGACTGTACATGGTGAGACAAGGAAAGATAGAGGAGGTGCTTGGGGGTTGATGGCGAGGCTGCGCCAAGGGCTGAGGTTACCAGTCTGTTTCTGCTGAGTGGAGTGTGTTGCATTGGAGGAGTTGCAGGGCTAGGATGCTGAGACCAAGCGACTCTCCTGGTTCAGGAGTACGGTATAAAAAGATGGGGGAAAGGGCCCTGAAGCAAGCCCCAAGAACTAGGCAGTAGCCATAGCAGACTCAAGGAAGGGAAGAAGGACAAGAGAGCCAGAGCTGCTTTTCTGGGAGAAGGGTGTGTGTTGTGAGCCAGCCCATAAAGGATGGCTGTTCAGTCTGTGCTGACCCAGTTGCTTTGGGTTACACTCGGGGAAGAGAAGGGAGAAAGGAGAAGGGAGTGGAGGTTACTGATCCTGGGGGCTGGCTTGGCATAGTGGTCCTTGGATTGCGGCTGGAATGGGGGTGGCTTAATGCATGGGCCAAATGCATGAATGCAGTGGCAGCAAGACAGACAGACAGACAGACAGACAGACAGACAGACAGACAGACAGACAAGCAAGGGACTAAAGACGCATGGGTGTGGTGACCCAGCTTTTGTATCTTCTTTTGTGATTTGATGGCCTTGGATAGCTTATCCCAGTCCTAAACGAGTACTGCTATTTTGCATCTTACCAAGGGTGCAACAAAGAACTTGTGACAATCTCTGTGACAATCTCTGTAGACCAGTTGCTTTGTTAAGCATGGATCCTTGAATGAATTTGGCCATGGAGTTGGTCACTTAAGGTTGGTGACTCTTCTTTTTGTCTTTGTTTACTCCAAGTCTTGAAGCTCCCAGGATGTTGTCAAATGTGCTGCGTAGGCAAGGTGTGGCAGCTCGTGGAATTTTCTAAGGATCAGGAAAGGCTTCCTCCAAGCCAACCTGATATAGAGTGGAGGTGTGTGCGTGCATGCGTGCGCGTGCGTGTGCGCGCGCTCTCTGATGCTTAAAAGTGTGGCCTACCCCTTGGCCTGTGGACCTGAGGCCTCTTGCCATCAGTCCTGCTTCTGAGTCACAGTACTGGCCTAGGTCGTGCTCTCCTGGCAGGCACCCAGTGCCACGAACACGTGTATGTGCGTGTGTCATGCATCTTGCTCATTAAACAAAAAGAAATAAAAATGCTTGTCAGCAGGGCTGGCCCAAGACCTCCTTGTACCTGAGGCAGTGTGTCAAATGCTGCCCCGGCCCTTATCAGGTGATGTTCCAATCTCTGCTCCTCCTGTTTGGAAGTGGGGGGGGGCAGAGGTGGGTGCCCCCTGCCAATCTGCTTCCTGAGCTGTCTGCTTCAGTTGGCCTCATGGATGGGCCGGCCCTGCTTGTCAGGCAGCACTGGTATGCACAGGAATAGAGACAAATAACCATTATGGGAGCTAATACACGCACACTGATTCTTTCAGTGTAATTTGGCATTTGTGGAAAGGACACAAGGCCATGTCCAGGTGTTCACTTCTTCCAGTAGGGATGGGCCTTACTATGAAGCAATAGAGAGCTGGCTACTCTAGGAGGCAAATCGGAGATGTGTATAATTTCACTGCAGCTAACCTCCTTCTCTCTGTGTTGTGACAACTCACCAATTACATTAGGCCATAACAGAGGATGCTGGGCCAACACCAGTTGGGCACAGAGAGGAAAGGAGGATGGGGGAAGAGAGAGAGAGAGGGCAAAAGCAAAGCAAGATGCAGGGGAAGACCTGTTTATGTGATTAAGGAGCAGGGCTACAGTGTGTCTTCATGAGCTAATATATTCCACCTGCCTCTGTCTGTTCCAGCGTTTCCCTGTACACTTCATTTACCTTCCACAGAGTTCATAAAGGGAGATTAGGTGACCCTCATCCTTCATCAAAAGCTTGTGTTTCATCCTCCTTCCCTGCTCTGAATGCTGATCACCTTCATCATATTGGCCCTTCACAGCTGCAATGAGCTATTGCTCCACTCCCTCGGTCAATATTTACCCAGCAGTCATTGTGCCTGAGTGAAGATGAAGTCATGGAAGCCAAGCTTCTCTGAGTGATGACATTTATGATAGTAACATCCCTGCCACCAGCTTCTCCCACTACATCTTCCCCCATATTCTTTCTGGTAATAGCTTTTTAGTTTCTTGGGATATGCTGTGTCTTTGTGTCCATGGCAGTCATTGCTTCCCCCCCCCCTTTACATTTATGTTCCTGCATTCTCCAAACATATGCAGCCATCTTTCCTAGAGTACGACACTGCAGATCTGTGGGGACGATTTTCTCCAGATCTGCGCCACTTCGCCTACCGCTTGCAACCGCACCCAAATTCCTTTGGTGGTGTTGCTGCTCACACTGAGTAAGACATGATTCTCCTTTGTAATCTATTGAGAGGAAGGAAGAGGGAGCTGGAGGCAGAAATGTGGATAAGAGGGATAAAGGACCTCATGCCACTTTATACCCAAAAGAATCACCAGCCGCTGTCGAAACACCCAATCTTCTGTTTCAGAGCCTTTGCTAACAGCAGCAGGGGTCACAGGGCACCTGCAAAAATACCAAAGGGGAAATGGCTGCTGCAGACTATTGCTGGAAAAATGCTTCATTTTAGGGGATGTGATTGGTGGCCTGTTCCTCCTTTCATTCCAGAGAAGTAACAGAGAGGAAACTTTGTAAAGGACCCCCAATAGAGTCCCCTTCCTGTAAGTTCAATCAATGTGTTGGTTCTCCAGTCCAAAGAATGCATCATAAAAATGATTCCTATATTCTTTCACATATGAAGAGGTATGGCACATAAGTGACTATTAAGAACACACCACCTACAGATTTGGATATACAGTACTTTGTCAAAAAAAAAAAAGGAGTTGCTTTTACAAATTCAGGCACATTTCCAGACTTTTCAGGAAGTCCAGTCATATAAACAGGAGAAATGTCATAAAGCTGTCCAGGGATCCCATTTGCACATAAGAAAGCAGTTATTCTTGGGACTAGCACAGGTACTTTCACTGCAGGGCTTGCCACTGAGAAGCTGGAAATACAGCCTGATGCTGCTGTGCTTTTCACGCTTTGGCAATTTTTTAAAAAATAATTCTCCACTTGGGCCTTGTCTTGCTGAGCATGAAAAGACAGGCCCCCATCGAGGTTGTGTCTCTGATTGAGCTGGATGCGCATTACAGGTATGAACTCTGTTTCATTTTGCTGTCTTTTAGACACCGCTGATTATACACCATCATATTGGACACCACACTTCAAACACCATGTACATCAATGGCAACATCATCCAGAGCAGATAGGCATGCACGAGTGCGACAGCTCTGAAATGTGAAGCCTTGTTCGACATCAAAAAAACCCATTGTGCTTGCTTGCCATGACCTTCCGTGCCTTGCTGATTGACCACTGTTATTACGGGACATCCCTCTATTGAGATGAAGGGGAGCATTTCAACTACTGTCGCATCTCCGCACAGTATGGCAAATTTCTGATGACTGTCTTATCCTGCCTGTGTGCTTTGCATCAAAGGAAGTGCTCATTCTCAGCTGATTGCAAAGGTTGTCGCCAGCAATGAGCTGTGCATTGGGTCTCCCACCGAAGCAGGAAATGAGAATATATATATATATATATATATATATATATATATATATATATATATATATATATATATATATATATATATATATATATATATCTCAGTTCCAAAGCATGTCAATGCGAGTAGATAAATAGATAAATATATATATACACACACACACACACACACACCGTAAGTCTTCTTGCTGTTGAAGGAGGGTACTCTCACAACAATTGGGTCAATAAGGCTTGTCTCTTCCAAGTTCATCCATCATCAGGGAAACTGAATCCCCTGATTGCTGCTCATGCTGCAAATGCATGGGGACTTGATGAGCTTATAGGATGCAGGTTAACCCTTTTTTTCCTTGAAGGCATTTTTGTGTACACCCAGCCTGTGTCTGATTTTCTGGAATCTGCTTTCTTATTTTAGATTTGCAGCTATCCTTGCACACTGGGGCAGCCTGTGGCACCTTTGGCATTGTGCCCCATGGTTTTGTAGTCTGAAATCTGCAGAAAAAGACTTTCTTGGGTATGTGCATTTTGTTCATGAGAACAAAGACGTTTTGGAGCAAAAGGGTAAAAAGAAATCGCTAGAATATGATTATTGGGTTAAAAAGGCTAAGGAATGTGAGAATAGAGGTGGTCTTCTACAAAAAGTTTGAAATATCAAAAGATTGTAGATACTTCATTAGTACATAATACTCGTTCATGCAAGTATAACTGTTAAGTGGATTAATCAAAAACATGGTGGATTTCAGAAGGGCAGCCAGTATCTCCAGATCCGGTTTTGGAAATGATGAAGCCATCATACAGTACTTGGCCCAGTAAAAAAATATATCAGTAGTAAATCTAGCTAGAGCAGAGCGGTAAACCTTTCCACTTAAGTCTAGCATCCAGAACGTGTCCCCAAGGAAAGATCCTGCCACCCTGCTGAAAGATGCTCAGCTCTTAGGAAGTCTCCAGAGGAAAGAAGTTCCATAATGGTTGGGCAGCCATTAAGAATGTGTTTTCTGCTTTCCCTAGCAGTCTTACTTGGTGCATAAGTGGTTACCACAGTGATGGAACATGGAAAGGAGGCAGTCTCATAGAGCCTCTTCTTATGTGCCATTTTATACCTGTGTTCCAAGGCCTGAGTATAACGCACATGCATCTTGCGTAAGCGATGAAGTACATTCTTGTATATAAATCACAGCATTTTTGTTCTAAATACATGCAACACGCGCGCGCACTATATATATATATATATAGAGAGAGAGAGAGAGAGAGAGAGAGAGAGAGAGTGATATATATATATATGAATGTGTGGGAGACAACAGCATATATCCATGTGCCCGTTTTAACTGATGCAAAGCATATGTTTTTTTTCAATGTTGATATTGGAACTCAAGAACAAGATGTTATGTGGGTGGTAGGTATGTTATTATTCTGGGTGACGTGTTGAAGAGCACATTAGAATAGCCCAAAGGTAGGAGGGCAGGATTACCAGCTGGTGTAAATCAATACAGCTTGTTTGCGATACAGGAAACAGTACTCGCTGGCATGATGAAGCAACTTTGCAACTCTAAAGCGAGTCAAGATGGGTGTCGGCAGCTTAGTCCGCCAGAGTTGGAGAAGGAGAACTGTCCATTGTATGCTTCAACTTCATTTCGTGAGGATGAGAGTATACGACATAACCATTCATAGAACAATGTGCTGATGATGATCTTGTATGATTGAGAATAGCTTTTACAAGGTAGATAAGGAAATAGTATGCTGGTGAGCTAGGCTGATTAAATATATATTAAAGAATGAGAAGGTTAAGTACCCTGAAATCTTCTCTGAGAACTTCATCACTTGTCTTTTGTTGGTTCAGATTAATAAACTTGGTCAGTATTAGAGCAGTTAGCAAAAGCAGATGGTAATCATTGCTGTTGCTAAGCAGCAGCATTTATTAAATGAGAAGACAGACTGCAGAATTGCTCTGAATTATATAGCATTTAATCAATGAAGCTGGAAGCTGTAAAGGGTTGAACGCCTCTCGGTTTCCTAAAATTCTGTGTGTGTGTGTGTGTGTGTGTGTGTGTGTGTGTGTGTGTGTGTGTGTGTGTGTGTGTGCGTGCGCGCGCGTGTGTGTGTGTGTGTGAACACAAATTCTCTACCTGCTCCCTTATGGAACAGAGCAAATGTTGCAGGCTAAAAAACCTCGGGGGGAGGGGCATCAGAGGGCAGCTTTGGCTTCCCTTAACATCAATACTAATGTTAAAAGATGACTCCTTAAGCTTCCAAACCTGCCAGGGCAGCCGCAGATCTGAAATATCTTTTTTTACTCAAATTTCCCTTTGAAACTCAAGGTGCGTGTTATACGCCGATAAATACTGTATTTAGAGGGCTGAACAGAACTTGTAAGAATTTTATCTTTGAATCAACATATGCATTCTCAACAAGAGAGAACGTGTGTGTCAGGCCACTATGCAAATTATGCAGACATCAAAACTGTTACGTGGTTCAGACAATTGAACAAATTATGGTTTGTTCACCTGGGAACACAAATTGAATGAGCACCAATTGTGTGTACTCCATCCTCCCCCTTCCTGTTTTCTTCTCAGCTCAGGCACAAAGCGTGCAAGAAGCCTGGGTTTTAATCTGTAGCTTTGAGCGTCATCCAAGCCAGCGAGCTGTGGTTTAACTGTGGTTTACTAGTCAGGATATGAAACTAGAATTAGATCTGAGTTTCATATCTTGGTTTGTAAACCAAAGTTCCTGCGTTTGGAGCGCATGGGTTCAGTACTTGTTCAGTTTGTGATCCTGATCATCTGCATCAAATCTAAGTCCTGGATGCAAACCGTTAAGGGGCTGTGTAAGGCTCCAGGGTATGCTTACCAGACGTCCCAGTTTGCCCGGGGCAGTTCTCGTTTCCCGGGGGCATCCCGACCAGTGTTCCAGCTGGCCCCAAAGCCAGGACTGTCCCAGCAGCCAGGACGTCTGGTAAGTGGTGCCTCCTCCTCGCTCTGTCTCTTTTTTGTCCCGGCTGACCAGGACTCGTTGTCCACCTGTGCGAGGCTTGCACAGGTGCTGGACACAGCGACGAGTCCCAGGACTGAGCACTGGGACAAAGAGGATTCGAGGAGCGCCAACCACTTTGCGGCCGGAAGGCTGACTGCTTCACTCGTGACGAGTCCTGGGACTGAACGCTGGGGATGAAGAGGACTCGGAAAAATAAATAAATAAATAAATCCATGGGGGGGGGAAATAATTACGTGGTGCAAACATCCACACAAGGTTCAAAGGCACTGGAAGCAATGGCAGGCTCTCCCAGGATCCACCAGGGACTGGCACTGCCTTCTGAGGTCCTTTTCCATGGTGGACGTGATGCAAATAACAACATTTCCCCCCCCCCTGCAGATTCTGGGAGTGATGGTTTCAGCCCCTGCAGAAAAGGACATTGCCTCTGTTTCTGTCCCCTGCCCCAAAGATATGTACTTGCCTTTTGGGTACAATAAGAGAGAGGTGATAGCAAGTCACAGGATGGAGATGAGCACAGGCCTGCCCCTCTGTTCAAACCAGGCTGCAAACAGTCCTGTGTTCATCTTGATTCTCCTTGCAAGCATTCACACAAGGAATTTGCATTTGTGTGTGCCTCATTCAAATATTTGTGGCATTTCTAATTATAAATGTATTTGGGGGTAGGTCAGTCAGAGAAAGAGATTTTGACTTAATGCATTCAAGGATGAAATCTATATTCTGCTTCCCTCCCCCCTCCAGAATTAGAAATCCTCATAGACAAATTTACTAAAATAATGTATTAAAGGCAACAGACAGTAACTTGGAATAGTACATGTTTAGATGCTCCAGCGTAATCAATAGCCTGGACATTCCTCCCATGTGTCTGAATGTGTGTACATCAGATGTATCGATAAGGTTACTACAGCATATCCCTGTGCTCCAGATGTTTGTAAATGAGTATCTGGGCGTCCAGATATGCCAAGCATTACAGGCACTGTACATCACAATCTTATCCAACATTTACTTTGATTCTGGATGGAGATTTACCTTGCTTATATTATGGACTGAAGCTATTGGGCTCGATTCAGAGCAGTCTGGTATCCGTTGACTTAAGTTCTTTCTCTTCAACAGAGTTCTTTTGTGGCTCTGTTTTCTGTAATCCTCTGAACTGAGGACTTGTTGCTGGCCACTATCATACCTTCAAAGAGCAGGTGTGTAAAATAATATCTAAAGGCACTGGATGACCTATCATGCTACCTTATAAAGGACCTCCACTGTCTGTCTTCCATGGATGCTGTGTGTCCTGTAACACAATGAAACAGAACAAGAGCCAATTCTTGAGGTTCAGTTCTATGTTTTCTACGTCTCTTCTCACTGCTGTAGCTCCACATTTCCAAATGCTCCATTCAACAATATGACTCTTAAATTTTTTCCGGTAGCTTTCATGGCCCGAGATGACTCTTGTTTATTCATTCTTCAGAAGGAAATTATGGGCTCACATCATTTGGCAGTGACATTGAGGATGAAAACGTTTGAAGGCATGGATGTAGTCAGAGCCGGTGCTATCATTAGGCCAACTAGGCAGTCGCCTAAGCTGCAGACCTCAGAGGGCGCAGTACTGACCTTTGACACTGACAGGCACGTTTTTATACAGATTAGTTTTTTAGCCCATGTAAAAAATGTAACTGACACACACACAATATATATATATATATATATAAGATAAATACCACAATAGCGCTATGGAATATAATTAATTATAAAGTCTTATGAAAATTTTCTATATAGTACTCTGTTTTTTACATTACATCATGTTGTCATGAAGCGAGTAACAATGTGTTTGTGCAATTTTCACTTAATTTTGTTATATCTTATAAATTTCTGATATGTTACTTTTCTATTTTGAAGAATTTTATCATTGTTGAAGGTAATTCATATATTAGAATAGTTTTTAATGTATATATGAAATAGACTGTAGAGTTGATTAGAGGTTATGTAGTGTGTATGTGTGTGTGTGTGTGTGTGTGTGTGTGTGTGTGTGTGAGTGTGAGTGTGTGTAAAGTAAAAAATTGCTTAATTTTTAATCTTACAGTCACATCTTAATCTTATTTAGAAAATATATTCGTTTTTCTAGTGAGCTATGGCTGATCAAAAAAGGACCATCTGGAGTTCAATACCACCCCAAAAATGTTTTGGGGGATGCAAGTAGTTAGCTTTTCCTAGGGTGCAAAATAGCCTGGGACTGGCCCTGCTTGTAGTCCAGTTGTATCAAAGTCAGTAGATATCTTGCCATAGATTAAAGCAAGGAAGAATATTCTTTCACAAGAATCTCAAGATTAAATAAATGAACCTTGGAATGAAAGATATGGAGGTTTTCATTGCCAGTTGGGTACATTACTCATGATCTTGGATTCAGTGCCCTTGAGCTATGAAACAGTCCAGGTTCTTGTGGAAAATATGCCTTCAGGGGACAGGGTGTACAACCGGAGATTTCACTCACACTTTCTCTGGTCTTAGCATAAGAAAATAAGAAGAGCACAGTTGGATCGAACTACAAGTCTGTCTAGTCTAGTATCCTGTTTCTCACAGTGGCCAACCAGACGGATGCCTCTGGGAAGCCCACAAGCTGGGTCTTTTGGGGTGCTTTGTGCAGAGTGTGGTGTTGTTGGGGCAGTAGCTCCTTTGCTGGTCATGTGGCTTCAACACATACCCTACATCACCACTTCTGTCTGAAGCTGGCCCTACTATCAATCCAGGTTTAGACTTTGAGTTTAAAAAATGGTGTGGGCATTAAGAAAGGTCACAGATCTATAAAGCAACATAAATTGCCTTCGTGTCTAATTTAGGCTAGTTGGTGTATGTACTGTATGTCAGTAAGTGAACAATCACGGCGTTACTGTAACAATGCACAAAGCGATATACATGCATATGAAGTCCTCGGTCCTGCAGGTGCTTGAATGCATTTATTGCCACTGAAGTCAAAGAGAATGCTAGGTGCTCAGTACTGTGGCTGAGTCAGCGCATAACTCTTGATTTAAAACCTTTTATAGTCTTACAAATTATACTACAGCCCGCTTACACGTGTGCTATGGAAGCGTTATCATTAATAATTGAAATTGCTTTTGTCAAAATAAATGAACAATGTACTTTTCCCAGATGTAGTGGCTTAAAAATATGCAGACTGAGGAACTGTAGGGAGCTTGTAAACAGTGTAAGCGTATTAGTTCCATTGTCTAGTCTGCCTTATCCCCCCACTATGATTAAATGCTCCCTTCTGCCCCTCACAAAATGAAACAAATAAGTGTGAATGCAGCATCAAGACCTTAAGATGAAGTACTCAAAAACAGTGGAATTCAGTTGACTGAAGGTTGGTGTGATGCTAATATAATAAGTGTTGAAAGTCCTTGGTGTTTTGAAATTCTTATTTGCACCTTTGAACTTCTTCTCTATATTATCCGTTGCTCATTTCCCTCATGGCTCCATTCTTTCTGTTCTACTATAAAGGTGCAGCACCCATTTTTATTGCATGTTTTATTATACCAGTTGTGTTGCTAGCCCACCCCGAGGGAGGGCAATGATGCATTTCACGTCATCGCCCTGCCCCCTGCACTTCCGGAAGGCTTCGTTTCAAGCCTTCCAGGACCCAGGGTGGGTGGGAGGCCCCCAAAACCACACCTTTGGTGTGTTTATGCTCCGTGGCTGTAAATGCAGCCCTCTGGCTGAAGAAAAAACAGCCGTGGAGCACTAAAATCCCACCGCAGCTCCTTGCGAGGAGACTGTGGTTGTCACTGGGGGCATTGCAACTCCCCGGCCTCCCATAGCGCTGCCACTGTATTATACCATCCTGAGAATCTGTGCCAGCTTGGGGAAGCCCCTCAGACTCAAGCCCTCTGCCGCCTCCTTTCCTGTCTGCTCAGGCATGCTGAGCACCAAAGAAGAGTTTTCCTTTGTGCTGCTGCTACCAGTTGCAACATGAAAAAGAACACCTCCAGCTTGGGCTTCAACTGCATGGCTGCAACATCTGGACCTATGTGCAAGCCCTCTTCCTTCAGTGAGCTCAGGGTGGCATGCACTACTCTCTCGCCCTCCCATTATTCACTTTTGGTGCTTTCCCCCCACCATCTCTCTCTCTCTCTCTCTCTCTCTCTCTCTCTCTCTCTCTCTCTCTCTCTCTGTGTGTGTGTGTGTGTGTGTGTGTGTGTGCGCCCCCCCTTATCCTTGTAACAAGGTTGTGAGGTTGGTTGGCCTGATAAACTGGCCCAAGGTCACCCAGAGAGTTTCATGACTAAGTAGGGATTTGAACCTGGGTTGAGCCTGGTCTAACTACTACTCCCCCTTGATTCTTTGATTTAACAATCCCATAGTATAGCAGTTGTATATCAGGCAGATGTTGGGATTGTGCTCCATTAAGAGAGTCTGATGGCATTGTCTTCAACTGAAGTACTGTACTCCCTATTGATGTCAGTGAGGGATGTCCCCATTGATTTTAACGTGGGCCAGTGTAGGAGGTTTGAGGAGTTGGGTCCTGGTGTCCCAGTGGTAAAGAAACAAGCTTTCAGTGAGTTCATCACCTATTACAGCTGTCTTGTGCTTCTCAAAATGCCACCCAAAAGCTTCTTATATTAACTGCACATGCTGAAAAGGAAGTGGCGGGTGGTGGTGGTGGTGGTGGATGTTAAGATTTTATACATGAACAAGCATTTATGGCAGTCCGAGTTGAGAAACCAATTTAATTCACTTGTAACTCAAGGCAGATTTGAACCTATTTTTCTAAAGGGGACAGACTGATTTAATTAACCCACTATGTCACCTAGGGCAAGACCCCTTCTTCCTTTTTACATCTTTGATAAATATGCACCATAGCCTGTAGGGGACAAAACCAGATGCTCTGAAACTCATGTTTATCTTATGAGTTGCTCTGTGTATATATTTTCAAAATATGGAACGAAAAAAAAATTGCTATGAATGAGCACTGTTTGCAATTATATGTAGGGATGGCGCTTGGTTCCAAACTTGTAAATAGCTCCTGGTAATAAGCTAAACTTAAAATAGCATGAATCACATCTTACACAGATGTAGTACTAAGTTATATGGCAAGTTTTCCATGACATAAAAATAGAGTATCCCATATAATGTGTTTTTAAACTGCTGTAGGTCTCAGGTGGCAGCTGTCCAAAGGACCACACATGGCAGGAGACCACTGTATGTCAGTTACCCAAATGTAATACTAGGCCTCCTCTTTGCCCTCTTATTGTTTATTTATAAAATGTATGTGAATTTGTATGGTGGCCGCATTGCTACATTTCAATTGGCTAGTCAACTGTAGTCAAGAACATACTTCCCCTCTCTTTCGCTCATGCATGCACACAGACAGACAGACACACACACAGACACACACACAGACACACACACAGACAGACAGACACACACACACACACACACACACACACACACACACACATTCTCGCAGCCCATGGACACATGCACGCACTCACACACAAAACGAAAAAAAATCCTTTCTTCACCAGCAGCACCATCTTTGTTTGGTCTTATGCAGAGCAAATCTAAGGTGGTAATAGACATGGAAGGGTAAAGGGTCTTCCTTTTTTCCCACTCTACTTCCACTTTTCCTTAATTAGGGATGCATGAACATACCAGTGTTTGCCCTGAAATTGAGTCAAGCTTTTGCAAACATTTCAAGTGAATGTCTAAGCTCAATCCTTTGTGAACCATCAAGTAGAACTCCTGCAAAGGCTTGGATTAGCTCCCGAAGGCCTGAAACTTTTTAAGAATTGACCACTTGCAAAGATTTGAATGAACCCATCTCCTGCCAGCATCCCTTCATCCCAGAAGCGTAGATTGTCATCCCAGAAGCCAAACCTCTCTCGATTACACCACTGCTACCAGTTGCTCACCCAGAGTATTCTTCTGTTGAAGTCCTCTGCCTGTCACCAGGAGATGAGAATATCTCTTAGGCCCCAAGAGCCTTCACATTCCTCCTCAAAGCCTTGTAGTCAGGAATGTTGAACAAGGCTTGTTTTAGATTAAAGGGAAAAGGACCAAGGGGGTGGGAGGAAGATGTAAGGGGTGTGGTTAGTGGAAGGGGGGTCCAAAAAAAGGGCATGGTTAGTGGAAGTGATGGTGCTGAAAGTGATGGTGCTGAAAGGACCTACAGAAATCTGTAGTCTGCCCTGGGTATGAGACAACTTGAAGTCTGAGTGATACTTGCTGTTAGAGCAGCTTTTGAAGTTCATAAACATTGATAAGGGAATTCTAACACGTTCATGTGGCTTAGGATTCAGTCCTTCCCTGAAATGGGCTAACGTTCTCTGAAAGCTGATAGTGGAATGAGGCTAATAACTGTTGGATTGCCAGAATAATGTTAAACATAGTCTTGAGAACTCTGTGCCAGTTATAGAAGATATTCCAAAGGGCTACATGACAAGGCAATAATGGCACTGGCTGCCTAATCCCATTTATTTGAAATGAAGCCCTACTGTTCATGCTTCGATTTCCCTCCTCTATTCCTGATTAGTTTGAAATGCTAAATATTCCATCTCTTCCTGAAAGATGGCTCTGAACGGAGGAATATTTTGGAGCAGATTTCTTGAGGTTTTGGCATGATTGCCCCTTGCAACTGATGCCTGACAAATCTTGCAGTCTCAGTCCCTGTTATCTCTACTAGCGGTGTGTGGTGCTGTAGTGCCAGTCCGGATGGATTTGGAGGAGGCAGGCAGTAGCTGGCTAGAAATGAAAGGGAATCAAATCATTAAAAAGTTGTTCTAAAAGAAATGTAATTGTGAGGAATCGGAGCAGTGCCTTCCCAAAGTTCCAATTAAATCCTAGCCAATCAGCACCCACCCTCGCTTCTCCCATTTGGTTGGAAAAATAATGAGCGAGATGAAAGAGGCTAAGGCAAGTGAAGTCCTTTGCTGCCCTTTGAAGATGGGGAAATAGCAAACATTGCCTGGGAGAGGCTCTGCTTCTCTGACAGCTGTTCCTGGCTCTTTAACGTACTGGCGAGAGGATCTCACTTGCTCGCTTCAAGGACTCCTCAAAATACAGGCAGCAACGGTAACTGGAGTCTAGTGCATCTTGACTCGCAAAGTTGCATGTTTAGAAAGGAAAACTCTGGTTCTGTAAAGATGAAGACATGAATAGGAGTTGCTCGAGTCCCAGCTCTTCATGCCTAATTATGATGTCACCCTGAAAAGCTCCGATTCATGCTGTTGTCATCACAGGTATAGATTTCACGAACAAGAGGAAAGAAGGGGGGGGGAAACCCTTGAGAAAAACCAGATGCGGGATGTTGTTTGTTCTGTTAGAAATGTAGGGAGTTTTCGCAGCACTTTCTTCTCCTGCGGTTTGTATGCATGTGTGAATGTTGTTCATGCAAGTGGGAGACAATAATGTTTCAGTGCACACTTTAGTCCACTTAGGATTTGTCTTTCATTGAAGGTGCTGGGAATGAAAACCAGCACTTTTTGTTTCAGGTGTGAGCCCAAGGGGACGTGCTGTCCCAATTCTGTGCCCCCCTTTTTTGGCATACGCCCCAACCTGCCTCACCACTTTGTTCTCCTGGTCACCTCCTCCAAACTAATCAGGTGGAGTGTACTGGGCATGCTCCACCCAACCTGTTTTGAAGAGGCCAGGCGAGTGAGGAGGAGGTGGTGGTGGAGTGATCCCAGAGTGCCCTGCCACCCTGACCTCCTCCTCTTTCACTCCCATCATGCTCTACCCTGCCTATTTGGAAGAATTGGCCAGGCGGGGTAGAAGGAAGAGGTGAGAGTGGAGTGATCCTGTTTCAGTCACTTCCCTGAAAGGCGAGTGATTGAAACAGGATCACACAGCAGCCCCTGCTTTTTCCTCCAGCCCCACTGCCGCGGCAGTCGCTCGCGGTCAGTGGTGCTGGAGAAAGAGCTAGATTGCTGGTGCAATCCAGCTCTTGTGGTTTGCAGCTCTCCGTGAGCAAGAAGAGGATCAGAGCACAAACTGAAGTGGCTGGGTGGGCGGGGGAGGCGGCAGGCAGGCAGGCACAAGGTATGGGGCACCCTTGCCTGTTCACCACCTTCCCCAGCCTGCTGTTCAAAGCAGCAGCTTCATCCAGCCTCAGGGGTTGGCCAACCCTGCACTTTCATGATTAAGGGGAAGGGGGAGGGGGTTATTAGGAACACGGAGGATGTGTCTGTTGCAACTTTGATCTCGGTTAAGGATTTACCATTTCAAAGTGTAGCAAATGCCACTGGAGCCCTTCACAGCAGGGGTGGGAGAGTGGTTAGAGGGGTGGGAAGGGAAGAAATTGCCTGGTAAGAAATAATTAAAGTGAGAACTAGTGTTCAAGTTAGAAACTAGTTTATGATTTAGACCTTACAGCATATGTTATTCAACTTATGTTGCCTTCTCGGATGAATTAGCATGAAGTGAATTTGACTTTAAAGTCCTTTTCAGTTTTGCACAACTTGCATTCAATTTTCCCAAAGTGATTGTCCATCATTTGCAATTAATGGTCTTGCATTCTTGCTATTCATGACTTTCTAAGTCATGAACGTGCCACTTATCACTTACAGAAAATCTCCTATTCACTTGATTAAAGGTAACTGAACGCTTCTAGATATTGGAAAATACATGCAAACCAATTGGAGTTTGTAATGGCTTTGCAAACTAAGTGAAGTATTGTACGTGAGCATAGAGAAATGGATTAAATGTGCATCCTTCTGAATAATTACAATAATTTTGAATGGACTCGGCCTCATAATAAACACAGAAAATGAGTTTCAGTGAATGCAAATTTCTTACTGACATGAATATATTTTCTAGTATTTTGGAGTGTATATTAAATATGCACTCATCTACTATTAATTGTATCAGTTAGCCTCCAAATCCAGTTCAATTAATATTAAGCCATTAGTTACCTGCCAAATGCTTCTTTAATGTGTGGGGTACACTGATGTTGTATTACCCATTTTTCTATCCTATCTTGAAGTGTGCCTTTGTAGCCACTGCCTGTTTTCCTAATTCTGGCTTCTAGATCTACTGGGGGAGATATACTGTACAGAGAGGATCCTGGTTAATGCATGCTACCAGAAGGAAAACACTTAGTTGTCCCATCTTTTCTCTGTGACCATTTGGATCTTAGGATACTGGTCCCTCCCTATCTTGATGCCATCCTGAATTAACTCATGAAAGATGCAGCATAAGTGTGCTTATACAAGTGTGCTTATTACAATACAATAAGTGTGTATTACCCCTGCTAACTGGGCAAGAGGCACTTTTTCAATTGGTGCTCATATTTAGCAGGGGGAGGGTAACTGCCCCCCCTTTCACCCCAGCACAGTGTCTTTCTGGTGGCTGTTTGCTGGTGGTGTTCTGCATCTTTTTTAGATTATGAGCCCTTTTGGGACAGGGAGCCATTTAATCAAATTTTGTCTGTAAACCACTTTGTGAACTTTTTGTTGAAAAGCGGTATATAAATACTTTTGTTATTATTATTATTAATAATACAAGAGAAAGGTGAAGTGTGCTGGGGCTTCCTTATTTTGTTTACTACAGCCTGTATGCCTGATCTTATTAGCTACTTCCTTAGAGCAGCAGTTCATAGGGTGGTGCTGTAAGGCGCACTTCATTTCCAGAACTACTTTGTGCAGTCTCCACAGGTTGGTCTTTGCCGATGCTCTCCACAGGGAAAGATCCATTTAGAACAGCTGGAAACATTTAATGAGAATCATGATTAAGAACAGTTTTTGTCTTGCAGAAATATTAATTTTAAACAACATGTCTTGAGGTTTTCTTCCCCCCGCATTCATAATATTTGGACGGTCTCTAAATTTAGGTAAAAGCACTTGTTGTTCCTTGAAATAGGCTCTAATCTTTCCACCGCAAAGCATTAGCAGCTTCTATACTGGCACATTGGTGCATAGGAGACTGAAGCCAAAATTAAGGTGACTCAACATTTATTTGGCTAAGCAGAGAAAATGTGGGAAAATAACTTCTGAAAGCAAAGCAAAGCTCTGAAGTTTATGGGTTTTTATGAAGATGGAAGTGCAACCCGAGCAAGACAAGCCCATTTCAGACTTGCAAGGGGTTCGATTATATCAAAATCCTGACCCAAAAACTGCTTTTACCCTGATAGCAAATCCAAGATTTATGGAGCTGGCTGCTTAGGAGGGAGCACATAGGAGGCAGTTACTCTAATCAGTGCTATGGTTTTGCTGGAAGACAGATGGTTTTACCATAGCAATCTGGCTTCCCTCTGGTATTTTGTATTCAGAAGGCCATCACTCATGCCCCACCACTGTGATTTACCCACTCATACTGCTGCAGTTAAGTGACTGAGAGCATTACCTCAGTCCTTCAGCCGCTGAGCCACAATAACATTTGTCAGGCTTGGTAGGTGGGTGTGAGGGATGGAACCAAGAGGGCAGAGGGCACCATTTTCTTTCTCTTGCAGGAGTGCACAATGGGGAACAAAGTCTCAAACAGAATATTGTGCTGTATAACAAGAGCAACCTCATTGTTGCAAGGCACAATTTCATTACAGGACACCAGCACGTGGAATGACTTGTTGCATTTAATCAGAAAGCAAGAGAAAGTCAAATGGGTTGTCAATAATGCAGGCAGGCTAAGTGACAGATTTGGATCTCCAGGACCAGACAAATAAGGAGAGAAGGAGGCCAAAGAGGGAGGCCAAATAATGGAGAAAGGAAGTCTCATGTTCCTTGCCTTGAGTAGCAACTCAGAGACAGACCTTGGGGAGACACCACCACTGAGAATCTCAGGAAGTACTCAAAGGACTTCCTTCTCTCATACAAATCTACCCATTCTTGAAGGTTCTCCTGGAAGATCCTGCTACAGTCCCCTGCCACTTAAGGTGTGGCTGGGGCAAGGACAGGAAGTACTTGGGACAGGACTTGTCCCATGGTGACACTGAGACTCAGAAATTCTTTCCTGAGATAAGTGTATTCTTCCCTTCCGCATCTCCCTTGATAGCTTACCAGTAGCAAGCAGATTTTAAAAAAAATTTAGAGGGCTTTGGGCAGGGCCAGTATCAGGGACTGGCTAGGTCGGACACGGGTGGTGTGCCCATGGGGCCTCATCAGGCCCTCCCAGCCACCTAGTGAAGCCCTCTGATGTTCTGGGAACCATGAAGCAGCAATGGTGCAACTTGTTCAACTGAGTAACTCATGCTATCACTACTTTCTCCAACCCTCCCAATCTGCAGTTGGGTTTCCTCAGATACCCCTGAGATGTCACAGGGGCCTTTGAGGAAACCCATTCACTGGAGAGTAGAGATGATATCATCTCTCCTCCCTGGGTGGGTGGCTGCCTGGTTGCTCTTCCCTCAGTGCCACTGAGGAAGTAGCATCCAGAGAGAATTTCCTTCCTGGTCATCTGGGAAGGAAAAGGGCAGGAGTCTCTGGCTGCTTCTCCCTCTTGCCCAAAGGAGATTTGAGACAGGAACAGCCAATCTACCCTCTTGTTACCTTCTCAGCCATCCAGATAGATAACAAAAGGACACTCCTGTCTCAGGGCTGCTGGAATGCTGAGACAGGAGTGACCAGAGAGAGGCTGTGCCCCTTGAAAGAGAAGTAGTCTTTCTCTGGCCATTTCTGGCTCAGGGTCACTAGGGCACTGAGACCGGAGCATCCAACTACCCCCCCCCAATCTTGCTGGGAAGGTTACAAGGAGGCAGGTGGGCCACACCTGTCTCAGCACCCCAAGAGCACTGAGATAAGATTGTCCTAACTGTCCCCTTGCAACTTTTCCAATAGGACTCATTGGGGGGGGGGGGAGGCAAGTGGCATGTGGAAAAATAACCAGAAATGTCTCAATGAAGATTGGAACCAAAGGGCTTCAGCCTTCTCTAATTTTAGTAGGCTAGATTCAGAAGATCACTCAGCATGCATAACCACTTAAAACCTTACCATGATAGTCAGTTGTCCACAGTGTCCAGTCATGTGGTAAGCTCAGTGTTATGCTATGCTCCCATAGCTGCTCTGAAACCTGTAGAAGGGGCTTGGTGGTGTAGTAGTGCTAAGACTTCCATGTGGCTAGGGGCCACAGATGTGCCGATAGTACCGTAAGAGCTGTTCATCTTCTGACTCCCTACTTCGAGGGAAAACTGGACCTGACGTTAATTATGTCATTTGGTCCTGCATATGTTTTTTCAAATGTCAATAGCAGCTATGGGGACCCCTTCTCTCCCCCCCCCCGGGTGGAGGAGGCTTTAACCTTTTCCTGTCCTGATCTGGATAGCCCCCTCCCACGGCTGCCATTTGTATTTAAAAAAAAAAGAAATATGTGGTATTGGCCCCTTTAGCACCCTTTAGGAAAAAGAATCTGGTATTGAGCAGCATGTGTAGGACCAACGGGGAAAAAAAGGAAAGTATCAATGTTTTAATTGCTTCTCGGAGGCTCATCATTGGCTTGAAGAGGAAATGCGTTTTGTGGGACACTGTTAGCAGGATGGCATTGTTCTTCCTGCACAATTCAGAGAGACAAAACAAATGTGGCCACAGCTGGTACCGTGGGGATATTAGACCCATGAAAATTGCGATGTACTGGACAGGTTTTATTGGTTTCATCACAGCAAGGGACAAAGGATGGGGCCAGGAAGATGGGGTGTGGAATTGCCAGAACAAGTGAAGTCTTTTCACAATACATTTCTATTTTAAAAATTGATAAGAAAAGACACCACTTACATTCTCCCTGGAGAATGTTATAGAATAGATATTGAGGTCTGTGTGTCTGTGTGTGCGTGAGTGTCTTTTGTATAGCTTCCCTGTGAGACTAACAACAGAAGTTACAAAATGAGATTCTGTTTGAAAAATATGAAAGACTGATCAAGGTGGAGAGTTCCCTCTTCTTTGTTCTTTGTCCTGGAATTGTAATCCCAAGGTTGTAACTCCCTCCCTGAGCACTGCACTGCACACTCTCCATGATGGGTGTATCGCCTTTTGATTTGGTGTGCCAGGACCTGGGCAGCTGATTGGTCAGTGGTCTGGAATGTGCCTTGCTTGGTCAAATTAATGTCTTGGAGTCTTGGGCATGTCATGCTTAAACAAACCACCAGATCTTTTTCTTTATTCATTTATAAGAAAACGTGTCCGAACTGGAGATACTCAAGGTGGCTTACAAATCACTAGCCACACACACAAACCAAAACAAATAGCAGACAGCAGCATTTAAAATTAACAAGCCAGGACTAAAAATAAAGCAATCCTGTGCAGCAGACAAATCAAAAGTTCACTGGCAAAGAACATTGTTCTGGTGCAAACAGAACAATGGCATGTTGGGGGACAACTGAAGCAGGGAGTTCCACAGTGTGGGTGCCACAACAGAAATGGCCCTCCTATATCTCTGAAGGCAAAGGGATGTGCAAAACAGTTTCAGGTGATGACCTTAGAAGAGATAGAGAATCATGGGCAGATTCACATGGGGGAGATGGCTTTCTAGGTGTCCATAGATCTCATTGCTTCTGATAAAATCCTGAAAGCATTTTTAACTCTGTTTAAGCATGAAGTAAATTTGATCCTCTCTCCTGCCTGTAGTGTCACCTGTGAAAGTTGCTAATTTATTATTGGGTTTATTACATTTTAATTGTGAGACAGTGGGACAAACCCCTCACCCCTATTAGTGTCCTCCTTCCCAAAATTTGCGGAGAGGATTCACCAACTTCACAGACTGTGAAGGGAGCCACAGATTGGTGGGGACATTTTGATTACTAGGTGTTTTTTGGAATGCTCTTGGAAAGAAATTTCCAGGATGTTTTGCAAGGCTGAGATTTGTCCAAATGAATTTTGTTAAGGCTGGAGACACTGAGAACAGTCATGGTTATCATTAGATAGTGTTTTCTAGTGTTCGCTTCAAATTCACTAGTTCTGTAATCCTTACAGCAGCCTCTAAGGTAGGTCAGTCATATTGCGGATGAGAGGCTCGAGGCTGAGACATGGTGGCTTGCCCAAGATCACCTGGTCAATTTGTGGCTGAGGCTAGATATAGACCAGACGTTTCCTAACCTGTAACTCTGTTTCTTAGCCAGTGTGTTATTCTACCTGAGAAGGGGGAAGGAGGAAGAGATTGGAGGCATTGCCATACACTTTATCTTACGTTTGTTTTCACACGTGGCTATATGAAATTGTTGTTAAAAGATGAGTTAACCCAGGAGTAAATTTCACTAGAAAGATTTCCCCCATGGCTGCATAGTAATTGCTATGCAAAGGTTTCCTTGCACATTTTAACAAGCTCTTGTATCCCAAGATTTATATAGACCTTGCAACACTGAATCACCCTGACCAATATTTCAGAGGGACTTGATTAGTTAAGGCTGGTGGCAAGTTAAAGAGGACGTATCACTGCTTATGGGTTGTGGCTGCAACTGGCTTTCATTATAAATCTTAACACTGGTGAGAAAATTCCTGGAGAAGCCAAACTGTTCATCTCACAATTTTTTTTAGACGTGTATTATTTAAAAATATACTCCGATTCATTTAAATGCAGACTTCTGGCTGATGCATCTTTGCCTTTTCCTAGCTGAAAATAGTTTGCTATTTCTTTTTTCTCTTTGAAGTGAACTTCCTTCACAACTCTCCTGTAGACTCAGACACACTGGGACTCCATGAATGTTCACAAGTAAGAGGAGAGAATTGGGCTCAGATGAAGAATGACTTACAAACCCAGTACACCCACACACACCCACACACACCCCACACACACATGCCACTGCCACCGCGATCTTTTATATGGTGGAGAAGCTCCATCGGCATGTCTTAAAGGTTCATTTGGTAGTGGTGGGGAGTGGAATTGCAGGTGTTGCATGTTTCCCTTCAGTCACCCAAACTCCCTGCCCCAACTGACTGAGAACTAGCAACTACGCACTGCTCTCATCCATTTTGTTTGGCATCCCAAGGACATCGTGGCCATTGCCAGTTTGGGGGACTTTCAGGAGGCAGGTGTCACATATGTTATGGGATCTGTTAAGGAGGTTTTCAAATGTAATAATAGGCAGGGGGGGATAAGGGGAGAGAAGATTCAGACTGGAACTGAGATTTGTTCCAGTCTGAAACCCTTTTCAGGGTGAAACCCTTTTCCCTGCACTGTTTTCCCAATGAAAATGACTCCCCTTGAAGCAGCTATTTGGGCCATTGGAAAAAAAAAATCAGATACAATACCATGTGTGTAATTGTAAGTGTCCTGCCCCCCATTGGACAAATAGCAGTTGTCCCCATTGATGACATAGTTAGAGGAAAATATTATGTTCCTCTATGGTTCTGATCCAAATAAATTACCCTTTCCCATGTGCAGACATATGTGCCTAATTGGGGGGGGGGCAGGGCAGAGTAAGAGATGGTCTCTGCTAAAGAGAGATCAACTTGTCATGAACTGAAGTGTTTTAAAACAATTTTGAATAGCCAGATGGCCATAGATGTGATTGTCTGGGAGGGAGGGGAGTCATGATCTGAAACAACCTGCCATAAAAGTCATCTCACAAGCATGGACCTACTTGCAAAAGAGGTCCCACTTGCGAGTGTAAACATGGAGGTGGAACAGAAAATGGGTGCCGCTGTGAGAGTGAGGAGGAGGGAGCAGCCAAGGAAGAAGTAGGGACCCTGAGCTTCTCTGCCAAGGAAGCCTAGCGACAAGGAGGAGGGGCTGTGTGGCACTTGCCAACCCCTTCCCTCCTTCTGAGCCTTGAGTAACTGATTAGGACAGTCGGGAAGGAGAGTCTAAAGGTCTCTCACCTCACATATTTAAACTGATTTACATCCACAGTAGCTCCCACGAGGAAGAGAAATTCTGCTGTTTTCCAACGCTTATGGTTAAACCTTACTGACAAGCGGAATGTGTTCAGAAATTTTTTGAATACATTGAGAGAATTAAAAGACTTTCAAATAACTCCCTTTTGAAATGTTGTCAGAGTGTCTAATGCTTCTTTGTGTCCTTCTGACTTGCAAACAAAATCACATTACTCCACAGGGTTTGAAGCACAGATAGATTCTGACACTAATTCATGCAAGAGGTAGTTTTCAAGGGCAGAAATGGTAAGACGTTTAAGAAATTGCCATTAGTTGAAAACTAGACACAATTTTCTATCATTGAAGCTGATGGAAGAGAAGGGAAAAAACCCATGCATAAACTCTCTCCAATCTAGCCTAAGCTATGTTTCGAAAGTAAGAGGAAACACCAATCACTGGTGAAATAGATCCTTCAGAATGAATGACACTCAATAGTAGGCCTTGGCTGTATAGACAGTCATTGTTAATAACTTAATTGTGAATGAGCGCACCAGTAGCAATTGCTGATACACACAATCTGGTAATAGGGTAAGTAGGTTATTCAACTACTTTAAAAACACAGCAAATGCAGGATATCCCATAACAAGAACATTGTTAAAATAATGCAACCACCTGAGTCATTTTAAGGGACCAGGCCATTATCCGTGGATTAGGGTTCCTCATTTTTATTGTGCCTTGATGGCCCAGGTGATCAGGAGAGTGATTCTACTAGAATTGCATCTTGCCTAGAAAACTCCTAGAAAACCGTATCAGATCAGTTTTGCTTTTTGTATCAGACCAGTTTTCTATTCTTCCTATCTGCTATGTGCTTCATGAATCACCACTTTAGTGTAAATAAGTGTGCTGTCTATTGAAATAAATTGAGCTACATAGATCTATATCAGAATGACTGTGCAATATCCTGATACTGAGTAGGGTACATAATTGGCTGACTTGAACAGCCCTGGGCAGCCTGATCTGACCTGACTCCCCCCCCCCCTGCTAATGCAGGTATGCCAGTGGAGCACACGCTCCATCCTGGTGGGGGCAGTTGCAGAGGTCTCCTCAGGGTAAGGAACATTTGTTTCCTTGCCCTGAGAAAAGCCTCTGCTTTCCCTGTGGGACTCCTTGGACCTGCGCCAGCTATTTTGCTGGTACAGAATCAAAGAGTGTAACCAGGGGCGGATCAACTATGAAAATGAAGTTTAAGATTCAGAGGCCCTAATCCCAGAGGGGCCCCAGAAGCAGAAGTGACTTTAGTCCACATTGCTTAAAAAATTTGGGTCTACTGTATGAGATGGTTTTTTAAAAAAAAGATTATATTGACTGTGGTCTTTTCTGTTTTATTTCATCCTTCTATGATGCATCGTGCATATACATAACATTTCCATAATTTTCATCCTCCCATAACTCCAAAAATGTATAAGGCATAGAAAGTTTTATTCACACCAGTAACTTTTGACATGTGAGATATTCCAGTACAGCCATTTTAATCAAAATCTGAGTGGTTATTTTTTTTTAAAAAAAAAATTGTGATCTGCCGTGGAACAACCTCATTGAAGAAGGTAACAGTGGTTACCCAGACCTCACTGCTGGTTGTGAAGGGGCCCCCATAACAGTTCAAGCTTCAGGGCCCCAAAATGTAGGTCTGCCACTGAGTGTAGAGGTAGTGGAAAGGGACAGGGACAGGGACAGGATCCAGATGCACACAAGTGCCGCCGATCCTGCTCTCTTCCTCCCCTGTCCTGCCTCCCTTCTTGTTCCCTTCCTCTCTCTCTCTCTCTCTCTCTCTCTCTCTCTCTCTCTCTCTCTCTCTCTCTCTCTCTCTCTCTCTCTCTCTCTCTCTCACACACACACACACACACACACACACACACACACACACACACACCATTCTCCCACTGCCCCTACTGCCATGGCGGGGGGCGGGATAGGATTGGGCTGTTAATTTGCAAGTTCGGGGGAATTAATCACTAAAATGTAATTTCAAAATCCAGGTCTGGACCTGAAATACTGTATTAATATCTTGGAATTCAGGTCATATGTTCCAGATTTGCTTCATCTCTAACTCCAACCACTGTATTGAATCTGGACACTGGGATTTTTGCAGCGCAGATTTTTGTATTTCTTGAATGGGTTATATCACACCCCTCTCAGCCCAACAAGAATGCACTTCCCCATTTTTGTTGTGACTGATGGCTCAGGTGGTCATTTGAGCAATTCTACTAGAATTGCATCTTTCCTAGAAAACTGTCCTTGACCATTATCCACCCCTTGAGCTCATGTGGCCCCTGCCTTTCCCCACTTCGGTCTGTCTGGCCCATGCCTAGGAAAAGCCAGACTATCTTGGCTGTTGTCTTAGCTGCAGTAGAAGAAGCTTAAATTGTTTCTTGACTTGGGGAAGCTCACAATGGCAATCTTTGAGAACCCCTGAGGGGATTCCCAAACCTGCATCTCATCTAGGCAGGAGTCATCTGGCAATTCCTGAACTGATAAACTACCGCAGAGCAAATCATTTGCAAAAAGTGAAATCATGGTTACTATTTTAAAGCATTGTTTTCTGAACACATGCTTTGCTTCTATCTATATCAAGTGGTGTGGGTTTAAAATGCAAACATCTATGGCTTTCTAAACTTTCTATTGGCATTTTAAACTTTTTTTCTTCACTGACTTAATCAGATTCAATTTTGTTTTGACAAAACTCTATCTATGCATCTACTGTTTTCAATTATGGCAGAGCCTACAGAATTTATTACAGAATATACATACTTGAATAAGGAAAAGACAAAGCAGACGTAGATCACAAGCATAAAGAGGGTGCAAGGAAAAAAAATGATACATGAAACCTTTGCTACATGTTAAAGGTGGTTTGAGGGGAAGCAGAAAGAAAGCTGTGCTGAACTCACAAAACAAACGAGCTTTGATGGGAGTGCTTGTTTCCGGTTGTGTCTTCCTGTTTGCTGCCACAGCTCTGACGCAGCAGGAAGCAGCAACAGCTGCGACAAGGCACATAGTGCATCTAGGGTCAGGGATCGTGTAGCCTAGGACAATTCAGTAGCAACTATACTAGACCCATGGAGATGTCAGCACAGTTGTGGCTCCAGCAGACAGTTGTGTCCATATCTGTTGAAGACCTTGCATTTCAGGGTCAAATGAGATATGATCTCAGCAGTTCCATTTGTTTATTCATGTGCCTGTCCTGTTCATGTATAAAGTGGTGTGTGTGCACGCTTGTGAAGCACGCCCCAGATTAAAAGGGGCGTGTGGGCAAGGTGAGTTGATCTTCCCGCCTTACCTCCCCTGCAGGAGTGATTCTGGGAGAAAAGTGCATGAAGTGTGGGAAGGCACGGAAAGGGGAGTTCACCTTCTGTCTGTCATGCACTTTTTTAAAATGTAAAAACCGGAGTCCCCGCACCTTGCCTCATCTATGCATACAACAGACACTTCAGTTAAGAAATGAAGTGTAGTGGATGGTGCAGTGGTTTGGGAGTCGGACTTAGACCTGGAAGATCCAGGTTCAAATCCCCGCTCAGCCACGAAGCTTCCTGGGTGACCTTGGGCCAGTCACTATCTCTCAGCCCCACCTACCTCACAGGGTTGTTGTGAGGACAAAAAGGAGGGAAGGACATATGTACACCACTCTGAGCTCCTTGGAGGAAGGGCGGTATTAAAAATGTGAACAATAAACAAATAAATGTGTCCAGCACTCTGACATCAAGTTTGACTCTCAGTTGCACAGCAGTGTGTGTGAGTTGCAAATTCTGCAGGTTGGTTTCATACTAGTACAACATCAAGACAACCCGCAGATGTCTGTCCTCAGCCATAGTGAAGATTTTTGTGAAAGCTTTCAAACATTGCCAGTTAATCTGGACCTGTGACAATTAATGTCAAAATCCACCCAATTGATTAATAATTTGCTTCTTTATGTAGTCAGATTAATCTGAAAAGTGGGCAAAGGCTTCCAGATGCAGTGATGCCAATTTCCTGGACAGCTGCCACTCTTCGGGTATCTCCACAGGTCTGGACACTGCTTTACACTATACAAGTGAATTTGCTAATTTAAGGAAGCAAATATATGTATCATCCTACTGTGTCTTTTCCACAGTTTATTTCTTGAGCGCTATTTATAGAAACGAGTTGAAACTGGTATGTTAAAATTTCCTTGGTGTAGCAAAATATCCCCTTTGGTTGGCAAAATAACCCCTTTAAAACTGAAAATGATAACACAGAAGGATTGTTAGGTGTGAGTAAGGCTGATTTAGCTGGTTGGTTACAGCACACTTTGTTCAGGGATTAATGGATTTTTTTTTTCAAAGTGCTAATAAAAATAGAAAATTGGCTGCCTTTGTCTGTGGCGAGAAGAGTTTCTACAAGTGAAGCACCACCGATTCATTTGCATGATATATTTTGTCTCCCAAAAGGAACATTCTCTTTGCAGAAGAATATGTAGTGATTGTACACAGGGCAGGTCTTTTCTCATGTTTAATCAGGTTTTTCTCTGAGCGGTTGTGTGATGTTTCTGGTCATTGTGTGGATGCTGTTTTTAACGTAGCAGAGTTTCCACGGCATAGGCGATTATGTAGCTCTCTGTGTCGGACTGCAGCTGTCCTTCATGCCCAAGCCTGATGATGTTGAGACGGCTGCTTAAGCTTTTTAGACGTCAGAGCTTTCTTTTGCTGTGTTTGTTTTTTAGCATATTCAAATTTCAGACTGTGCAGAAAGTACATTTCAAAGGCTGGGTAAAAAGATGGTTCTTTATCCACATGAGGAGTGCCATTGATTTGAAAAAGTAACATAGCATGTGTGCTCTCCACTGGCTACTCTATATCCTTGCCTATATAGAACTAGTTTGTTGATGCATTTGTTATTTATCAAATGGTTTCTACCTTACCTTTTAACACAAGGCAACTTACAAAATTCCTTCAAAGCACTAGTTTGTAAATGATAAAAGAGTAATAAAATAACAGCAACGGGGCAGAGCATAGTAACAATTTAGAGCAGCAGTAAAACCCCAGGAGTCATTCCACCATTTCAAGGCATTAAAAGCCTGGGAAAAGAAAGCCACTTCACCTAGCACCAAAAAGCCCATCAAATTTGGCACCAGGTGAAGGGGATGAGTTTCACAACTGAAGCACCACTAATCCTAGAAGGTCCTCCCTTCTCTGGTAGCTACCCATCTTACCTAGGAAGGTGAGGGCCCTTCTGTGACAGCTTCTGTAACAGGCCAAGGATATATTTTGAATTATAAGTATAGGTTTAGACATGATTCTACACAGTGAACAACACATTGTACACAGAGGGTGCATGCTACATCTTGTTGAGTTTACAATCTTAAGTCCAACCCACACCGCACGAGATCTGGCGCGGAGGCGAGCGAGCGTAGGTGCCTGGACGCTCGCCTCCAAGCGCTGACCTCATCTATACAAGTGTCTTCCCGCAAATAGTCCCTCATGTTGCTCCGCCTTCTAATCGCTGATTGGCTCAAACATAAGTCAATTATGTTTGGCGCTCAATTGGCTGAAACCCCCTCTCATCCCATTGGTGACCAAGCTAGCTCTGCGTCCCGCCTCCTAGCTTCTCATCCCCGCCTCCTCAAAATCATGGGCAACAAACAATTTTGCTCGTGCTGGAACTCGGGAGAGCACAGCTCTCCCGCGTTCAGCTGCTCTCTCTCGAAATGGTGACCACACAGCTCTGCACGCGCCTGGGACGCACCGGAACTCTTGCGGTGTGGGTCGGGCTTTAGGACAAAGGACAATGTGAAGGACAGAGTTTGAGAAAAGAGTAGTAGCAATAGAAGAGCTGGTGGCAGGTTTAGCTGATAATATATAGATTAAATTGGGTTCTCTTATGCGGTGCCAGAGGTAGATTGCTGGGGGCATTGGGGCAAAGCTCTGCTGGGGCACCCCCTTGCCTTCTCTGTATGACACATCAGTATTGACGGTTCAGGGGTTGGCCCAGCCCAGTGGGTCCTCTGATGGGCATAGGGCAGGCCTTCTGCCAGTGCCCAAACTGGCCAACCTTTGATTTCACCCATATTCCCATGATCGTGCGGAGGAGGCTGGAGATATGTGTTTTGAAGGAGAGGGAGATGTTTTGATATGTAAGAGAAGGAGAAGGCAGATTTTGACATATGGAATTGCTTGAATAAAAAAAAAAGGACAGATTTGGACAAGGATACAATAGCAAGTGAATTTGTTTGAGAAGAATGAGAATGTATGCAACAGGTGAGAGATGTACAGCGCAATCCTGTGTAACCTTGCACCGGTGTAACAGTAGATGCACTGGTGCCAGTGGAAGTGCACTTACACCAGTGCATCTGCTGTTACACCGGTGCAAGGTTACACAGGATTGCACTGACAATCTGAGAGATATTGAAATGAGGCAGTGAGGCGTGACTAGGGACATATCTCTCTGTCCCTTGGGTCTTTATTTTTTTTTCTCAGCAATGAAAATCTTTCAGATTTTGGGTCTCACTTCTGCATATTCATCATGATTTCAGCTAACTGAATGAGGCAGAGCGTATGGAATGAGAATAATTGCAAAAGCAAGATGGAAGCAACATGACTTTGAAACAGGAGGCTACTTTGGTGGGTGAGCAAGGGGCAGGCTGTAGAGAGTGAAAATAAGTGAAGAAAAGGGGGCATTAGGCTGAGTTGGAGGAGGCTCCATGTAATACATCTGCATGGAACCCACTATGGAGTGGCACTCCCCCCCCCCCCACAGACACGCAGATACACCTTATTCCCTGAGGGCTGTTTGCCATTAAACTGATGCCTATATGATTCTGTAATGTTTTCTGCATAATATTCTCCTCTATGTTCTGTTTTAGGAATGTTCTCTGTATAGAGAAAACCATTTATCTCGTTACTGTTTCTGCAGGAATGACATAAACAGGATGCCTGCAATAGTTTTTGGACGTTTGAAAATGAGGTGGTGTTTTTCTTAAAGCAGTGAGTCTGAGCAAAGTGTAGGGTCTATCCAGTACTATGCTTGGTCGCAGTCCTCTGGAAACAACTCCTGTGCTACAGCTGTGTGCCAAACCACCTTTGATTTAAACTGGGCTTGTGTCGGAGAATGTACAGCAATACGGAATGCTGTACTCAACAGTGTTGGGTTCTATTGTCTCCTTGGTAAGCATATTCCAAAAACAGAACTATTTTGTGTGTAAAATCAGAGAAAACAGGTGGATGCCATAGACAAGCATCATATGGGACTACAAGGAAACTATTAGGTGACTTTAATCCAATCTGAAAAGAATTGCTGCGCATTTTTGCTGAGTTCTGTTCACTTGGATGTTTGAGCCAGAAATGTATTTATGATGTGTAATATTCACATGTGTTATATGTGCGGCTGGTGCGGTCCGCTCCGTGCTCCACTGCCTGAGGGGGCACTCGCCACGATGCCTGCCAAGATGGCAGGCCACCTTCATCATCTGCTATCTGGGCAGCCAGGGAGACTGGGGCAATGGCGTGGAGGACAGCACAGACTTTTCTTCAGTATGAATCCTCTTTCCTGCCTCTCTCTCTCCCCATAGGCACAGACACCAGACTGAGATCGCCCCCCTCCAATGCCATCTCAGGGCCCACTCCCCCACCACTGCCTGGGCAGCCAAGGAGGCTGGGGTGGTGATGGTGTGGAGGAAGGGGGCAGCGGGTGGCAGAAGAACTTTGTTTGCTGCCACCACAATTGATCAGAGCAGTTAGGCCAACCACTGCCCCTTTCCTCTGTCGCCTGGGTGGCCAAGGGGGCTGGGGGGCAACCAGGGTGCAATCCTACCTTTTTGCTGCCGCCTCCTTGCTGCCGTGGTACCAGAAGACCTAGCTACACTACTGGCACAGGATAATATATATATGTTCCTCTCTCTTATTTTCATAACAACCCTGTGAGGTAGACTGGGCTGAGGGAGAGTAAGCTTTGTTGGGGGCTGATACTACCGATACTTTTGTGGTGTGCAAGCTGAAGCCTTTAGACACTGACAGATAATGTCATTGTCCTCCTACAGATACTGTTGTCCCCGGATTCAGGCCGAAAGCTTCTGGAACTCCAGAAATTCCACAGAAACCTCTTCACATTCAGTCACATGGCTGAATTTGTGGAATTCCTCTTCTTCGCTGCCCTCCCTTTAGCATTGCTTTCCACATGTCATTGTTCTATTCTCACTTTGCCTACTGCGCCTCTCTGCCATTAGATACACCCCTACCACAATCCCAGTCTTTGTGTGTGCACGCTTAGCCTCGCTCCCATCATTTTATTTTCCATGTGTTTTAGATTGTCCATTCCCTGGGGAAGAAGTTGGTAATTTCTGTATTCTTGTACAATGCATGCATGGCACAAAAAAATAAGTAATGGTAGTGCAACTTTCGTTCCAGTGGCCAGTTTTCTTTTCCACTTTCTTCTACCTTTCTGACAGGTTTTAGAGCAGTCTCATATGACTGTATAGTTGGCAAAAGGACACTCTTCTTAGTAGATGGGAACTAGCCCCCTAGGGAGTTTGCCACCTTGGCCTTTTAGAAGGAACAGAAATGTTATCCTTGGTTTAATGGGAACTGAATCTAAGGGCTTTGACAGCCCTCAGCAACAGTGTCAAACTATTTAGGACAGGAAGTGAAAAATGATGTACTCAACTGAAACTACTGGGGAATGTAGGCAGACAGACTAATTATAGGAGAGCGATGCTAATTTGTAATAATAACTGAGACACATTGCAGATTACATAAATTTGCAAATTAGCAAGTTAAATAGTAACAGAAACCCATAGATAGTGTAGCACAAAATGCACTTTGTTCATTTATTTTGACAAGAATCATTCAGATTAATTGTCATTATAATAAACAAACAAACCCTATTAACGGAGCTGCCAAGTTTGTGCATATGGCAAAGAGGAGTGGCCCACTGCACCCCTGTCATCCTTCCCACCGTGTCTTTTTCTTTATTGCTTCTCATCAAAATTTGAACTCTGCACTGGAGAATCGCTTCCACCCACCCACCCACCCACCGCTTACCTTCAAAAGTGCCTGGGCTATTTGGAGTGATTTGCTCAGACAACATGAGAATAGCTTTAATTTTTTTATGATGGTGTTTCATAACAAACCAGCTAGCAAACTGTTGTATGTGTATGACATTTAATAACTTCATAATGTGATCTGAGCAGAGTATGTTACAGGGAACAACTGTAATGCTGCAGTACTGCAATGCTATAAAGGTAATGTAGTAGAGGACAGTATTAAACCTTAGCCTGTTTATAGAAAGCATCAGTTATTTATAGCAAGGAAATGAAAATAATAAATGTAGCAGGTCAGGGTGATATTTATTATGAATGTGGAGGTGTCAGGGCTGGTAGGCTGAAGTCACAGTCCAGACTTAATATGGCAGGCAGACTCAAGAAGTTGGTGAGTGGATGGACCACAGGGCAAAATGCTATGCCATGCTAATAGTACTGTTACAAACAGCTGGTGCACATATCCTGATTCAGACGATGTAAGTTTGAGATGATTTTAAAAAAGAATATTTAATGTCCCATTCCAGTCTTCCTGGTGAGATGGGAGTAGTTCAGCCAAGAGCCAGCACGATTCTGTGGGGAAAAAATGGCACGTAGGGCATTGACCAGAAGGGCAACTGTGCAGCAGTCTGGAAGTCAAGTGCTATGCAGGAGAGGCGCTGTCCAGCTTGAAATAGGAGGTGGTCCAGAGGCGGAAGTAGGACGGAGTGCGTGGCGCAGCAGCACCGGGCAGGGGCGCGGGGGGTGCAGTCAACGTTGGGGGGGCGTACTTACCCGAATGCTGTTCGGCCCTCCCACCCTCCCTGGAGCTCGTTTGGCTCCAAAAAGGTGCTGAAACCGGTGGGGGGCGTGTTCGGAGTCGCGTTGGGCGCGTCGACGTCATGCCACTTAGGCCCCGCCCCCTTGGCCCGGGCGCCGGGAGGGCTCGTGGCATTTCTGAGGTGGTCTATGGAGCTGCTGTACTCTTCGTTCTCAGGCAGTACCCCAGGGCTGATGGTAGTGAGCCTTGCTGCCCCACCCTTTCTGGTGCACAAGTGGGGTCCTGATCTGGACAGTACTCCAAGCAAGGCTTCCTGCTCTCGAGTTGGGTTCTGAAATGGGGTGCCGCTTCTGGCTGTTAAGAGAGCTCTATGCTGTTGGGTCTGAGCTTTGGTTCAGACTCGTTGCTATCTTTGTACTTGAAGATGGTGATTGTTGGAGGGGGGTCCAGAGTAGGGGGGGAGTCCAATTGGGGAGCATGTTAGTTCCCCTGATTCTTTAGGTTCCCTGGATGGCATCACAACCTGGAGAATGACTTCTCAGAGGTTTCCCTGCTTCCTCCTTGTTCTGGTTCATGCTGGGACCTATGATTGATCCTCCTTTGACAAGGTCTCATCTGATTCCATCTCTGAGAGCTGGCAGGTCCTGATATGTAGTTAAGAGAACTATTTTGTCTGGGAGCAGTGTTGTCACCCCCCGTCCATGCGCCCACCATGCCTCCTAGGAGGGTTGGCCATCTCCCGTGTACAGCTCTTGAGCCCTGTGCCAGGACCCTGTGCCCCACATCTTTAATTTACTCCCCGATTGGACTCCTGTAATATTGTACAGTATAACTTTTTTTTTGGGGGGGGGACCTTCCTCTCCACATATAGCAAGGCATTTTTGTTTGTGCAAGTGGAGTGAGAGGCCATTGGTGCTAGCTCAGCTTCACCTCCACTGCAATGGGACAATATCATTCCTATGCTTGAGATGCTTACTGAAAAAGTAAGTGAGTCTGTGCAGTTTTGTCATAGCTCTGCTGCTTTCTTTTGCTGGCAAACACCACCTATCTGTCATAATGTGATCATGATTGAAAACTGAACGTAAAGGCTGAGCTACATTACACGCGTCGTGGAGCTTCTGACATCATTTTTGAAGCAAGCGGAGCCGCTGCGACCTCTGCACTGCTGGCGCATACCTCAAGCTGGAATCCTACTTTTGAGGGGGCGTGCTCGCAGAGCTAGGGGGCAGTTCGCAGAGCTACTGCAGCCTACCAATCGTAGGAGGGGGGGAGAGTGGCTGCATGCCAATCAGAACTACCTCCAATCACCTTCTTAAGAAGGCGGGACAACAGGAGGGACAACAGGCGGGAAGACACTCCCCCGCTTCAAGCGCGTAGGCAGAGGCAGAGGCGGCGGCAGAGCCTCTGCGTGTAATGTAGCTCAGCCTTAAGAGGTTCAACTGGCAATCAAAGGCAAAAAGGATTTGCCTTTGCAACAGCAGTTTAGCATGAAGCATCACATTCAGGACATCCACAATAATTTTTCTACCCTGCTTGATACTGTTAAACGTCAACTGAAGTCAATCATATTTAAGCTGCATGCTTTCTGAAAAATACAGTACAGACAAACTGCACGACTCCAAAGAGGATGTAAAGGTTAATGGAGTCTGTGGGACCCAAAATTATGGGGAAAATATGTAATTGAATTGGAAAGTGTAAAGGTGAACTTGATTGCTTGTTAGGGATCCTGCACCACTTGAGAAAATCATGTGTATGTTTCTCAGAAGTAAATCCCACCAAATTAAATGGATGTACTGTATTCTGTAGCAGGTGTGGCACTGCAGCTAAGAAAGCTTGTTTTTAATTGTTTCTTCCATATGTAGACTTATGAATACTACTAACCAAACTTGTGTCGAAATGTAACCCACAGTATTCATGTTTTGGGGTAGATACAGTATGTCCCAGTAGTACTTTCACATTTGAGCTGTCCCCTGAAACAAAAATTGAATTTCAACTTTATCCCGAGACAATGTTTGCATGGAAAATAAAAGTGTGCAAATAAAATTTCACTCTGTGCCTTGTACATTAGACAGATGCACACCCAAGAATGTGATAGAGTCTGTTCCTTTACAACAGCAACAAATGTTATTTAAACTATTAGTCTCTGAAAGGACACTGTTTTAGAATGAACATACTATCTCTGCATAACCTTCTGCAGCCTTTAAGAATGCACGAGCATCCCCTGACTTGGCCATTGTGGATTTGCACATGTTCCTAGAGGCTGTGCACAGATCCTTGAAGCTTTGCAAGCAGTTGTAGTGTTTGCTTGCAAAGGGCTTGAGCCTTGCTGCCTTCCCTTGTGCTCCTTCCCAGGGCACCCAGAAATTTGCCTTGGGGCAGAGGGGAGCAATGGTGGTGGCAGTGTACATGACATGGCAGTGAGGATCAGGCACATGTGTTGTCACCTCCCCTTCAAGGCACCCAGAAGCTCATCTTGACAATGGAGGCAATGGTGGCAGCACAGTCGGTGTGGACTTACTTTACTTCACTTCAACCTTCAGTGGAGCATCTTTTTCCCACTAGGGCTGCACTTACTTCCATTAAGGTAAAGGTAAAGGTATCCCCTGGCAATTAAGTCCAGTTGTGTCCAACTCTAGGGTGTGGTGCTCATCTCCATTTCAAAGCCGAAGAGTCAACGTTGTCCAAAGACGCCTCCGTGGTCATGTGGCCGGCATAACTCTCCTTGCCGCAGCGCGTAGCATGCGGCTGGAACACGGAGCGCTGTTTACCTTCCCGCAAGCGGTACCTATTTATCTACTCGCGTTGACATGCTTTGGAACTGCTAGGTTGGCAGGAGCTGGCCAAGCAACGAGCGCTCACCCCGTTGCGGGAATCGAACTGCCGACCTTTCGATCGACAGCTTATGGTTCAGCGGTTTAACCTGCTGCGCCACCCGCTTACTTCCATTACTGGGATATAAATGTACCCTGTATGTGAAGTTCAGTTGTGTCTAGGATACATTTCTACCCTTTAGTGTATTTTTATTCACAGAAAATAAATTATAAATGGTACCTAACTATACTTTGGAGATGTGTAAACATGTGCTGGTGATGACAATACCTTCAAAGGGCAAAGTTTGCAGAACCGCTACGTTGCAGTTGTTTGCAAGAGTCATGCCTTTGAAGTATCATACTATATCAGATTGGGTTAATACAAATACATAGGACATATCTAAATGATTATCTGTTACCTGTAATAATATGATTGTTAAGATGATAGACCAGGGACAAATAAATCATTTGTTTCGGCAGTTTGTGGGTTGCTGCACTGTCTTTCTGAAACCGAATCTGCAAAAACTTGAAAAGTAAAGATGGGAGTAGTCTGACCAGAGACAAATTGATTGCCCCAAATATCCTCATTGATTGCTATAATCCTAGCCAGTTTGTGAAGCATTAGTTATATTGCACTGTTCCTTTCCTGCCATTAGAATAGCAGCCAAAATAAATACAACATAATAGTCATAGCAGAAAAATTCCAGAGTCTGAAAGGAAAAGAGAATACTGTAAATGGTTTTGGCTGGTATTTGACTCTTGATTGCTAACAAAAGATACAATGTAGGGAACTAATGGCAGTTTTATGCAAAAGAGGTGCTTTTGTTAATCCTTTTGCAGGTTCTTTCTCTGTGTTGCCAGAAAATAGCTGTGGTTAGTAATGTTTAGCAACCTGAGGACTCTATAAAAAGCCATTGTTTGATTTTGTTGGCTCTAGAAGGAGGGAGGGGGAAAGAGGCTATTGAGTCTCAGTTAATGGGTACAATGACTGTCTTTTGCTGATGTTACTCTGTAAAAAGCTATACTGTATATGCTGATGCCCTCTTCCTCCTTGTTGACACAAGCAACTTTGTCTTTCCTCTTCAGCATGTTGCTGGACATGAGGAGGAGGAAGAGGAAGTGTGGATGGGAGAGGAGATGGTCACTGCTCTCCTCTCCACATTCCATCTTCTGCTTCTTCTCTCTCCCTCCTCCGTTGCATATCCAGCAGTTTACCAAGAAGGAGAAGGACTTGGAGCAACTTTTCACTGAGCAGTGGTAGGAGGCAGGCAGGTGAGGCAGGCAGGTGAGGCACCTCTGGAGGGAGAAGGAGAGGGGGTGGAGGAAGTGGAGGTACGGATAGGGAAGTGGTGGGGAGATGCTCTAGCTAAAGTGTCTCTCCTCCTTATTATGTCCAGTGGTGCGGAGGAAGGGGAAGAGGCTCTTTTTGGAGCAGTGGTAGTGGAAACAGAAGCAGTCAGGGAGGCAGGTGAGGTGATGGAAGCAGCCCACTCATCTGCTGCCTGAGGCGACTGCCTTACTATGACTTATTACAGAGTCGATCCTGACTGCCTCTAATCCTGGAAGCGGTTCTGGACTGGTTCTGGGTCAGATTTTGAGTCCTGTGTGTATTATGCATACCTGTAGCAAAATAGTGTTCAGGGGAAAGCTAGTGAACGCGCCAATTTGCAAAAGCCTAGAGAAGAAATGTGTTTTAACCATTAGCCAAGCACCATCTGATTGTTATCTTGCTGTATAAATATTGAGCATACACGCTGCTAAATTGAGCCCATTTTCCTCTTGTGAGTACAATCTGGGATGTGTTTTGTGATACCAGCAACTTCCACCTGAGCTGCTGCTACCGTCAGTCTCAATTAGAGAACAGCAAAGCTACACAGAAGAGAGAATAAAATTTTGACTCTACTGAGGTTTGTGAGATCTTGTGAGATCCATTGTATTGGGGACAGATATGACTTGTGACCCTGGAAATCCCATGTTCAAATCTCACCTTAGCCATGATGAGCAAGAGGGAACTTTTTTTCATATGTGGTGGACATGTTCTCAAGCAAAGAAGCATTGGATTTAGATCCATAAACAGATACAGTTGATTTTAAAGATTAAAGTTCAAATGAAACCGGAAACATTTTTGTTGTGTATGTATGAGGGATGATCATGTAGGCGAAACTTTTCAACCTTTGTTTTTATATATGATAAGTGCGGCAAGAATTTTATACGCACAATATTGGAAGAATTCAGAGATATCTTCGCTGGAAGATTGGTGGTTGAAAGTTTTGGATTATGCTGAAATGGATAAACTTACAATTTTAATTAAGGAAAAGTCAGTTAACCTTTTTGTGAATAATTGGAAACCATTTATTGATTTTTTTTAAGAGAGGGAGAAGAACGATGTGATGATATGCGGATTTAATGAATAGAATGTGGGTGATATTTTGGCTTAGTTGGATATTACATGTAGAAAATAGTGAATAGTATGCTAGTAGGATATATTGCTTCGCGCTTGCTATAACCTTATGAAATATGTATTGTTTTTATGTTTTAATATTATATTAATAAAATACTAATATATACAAAAAAAATAGGTACTGCTGCGGTGGGAAGGTAACTGCGTTCCGTTAGTTATGCCGGCTGCATGACCACGGAAGCGTCTTCGGACAGCGCTGGCTCTTCGGCCTTAGAAACGGAGAAGAGCACCGCACTCTAAAGATGGACACGACTGGCTTTCGAGCAGGGGATACCTTTACCTTTAGTGCTTTGAATATAATGCTAAGTGCTTGGAATACTTGAAATGGAAGGCAGAAAGAATACACAAGGCATATACAGTACTGCAAGTCGTTAGCACCACAGTGTTCACCCTGACGTGTTTAGAATATCTGGCGATAAATAACACTTCTTCTGGTGGCAGCAGTAAACTGGGTGGTGCATCCTCCATCTGTGACCCTTGTACCCATCATGAGCAAAGCTCATGACAGACATTTTGGGTGGTGTTTGTTTTGCTTTGTTTTACTATCTGAAAGAATTGGGAAAGCAGGAGACCTGTCTGTGTTTTGAATTAAAGGTTAAAGGACACCAATAAAGATTAGATGGTCCACGATCTCCCAAGGAAATTGCATCAAAGTGGTTGTTCCAGCTTACTCCTGTTAATTTCCTCCCCTTGGCTGCAGGGAGATGCCTCATATCCTGATGCAGCAGACAGGGGATAAGAGGCACTTTCCATTATCTCAATCACAGCCCTGTTTATGAGACACTTATAATATGTTTCTTTACACAGTAATGTGACTGTGCGTGATGGGTTCCGTGTGGGTGAAAGAATTTGTCTGCGGGGAGGGGGAGTGCTAGAAAAAAGCAGCATAATGGCTTTTACATTTATGCAAGTGGAGACCTGTGTGGTGGTGGGGGGGGGATTGCTGTTTGTGTTGTTTCTTCCCTTTTTGGGGGGGGGTAACATCTCACCACTGCCCCTCTTTTTCTTACTATAAATTAATCAAAACATTTTGTTGTTCAGTCGTTAAGTCGTGTCCGACCCTTCATGATCCCATGAACCATATCCCGCCAGGCCTTCCTGTCCTCCACTATCTTCCTGAGTTCGCTCATTTTCATGTTCGTTGCATCGGTGATGCTGTCTAACCGTCTCATCCTTTCCCTTCCCCTTCTCCTTTTGCCTTCAATTTTTCCCAGCATCAGAGTCTTCTCCAGAGAGTCCTCTCTTCACATTAGGTGGCCAAAATATTTGAGTTTCAGCCTTAGTACCTGTCCTTCCAGGGAACAGTCAGGGTTGATTTCATTTAGGATTGACTGATTTGATCTCCTAGCAGTCCAAGGGACTCTCAGGAGTCTTCTCCAGCACCACAGTTCAAAAGCATCTATTCTTCGGCGCTCAGCCTTCCTTATGGTCCAACTCTCGCAACCATACATTGCTACTGGGAACACCATCGCCCTGACTATGCGAACTTTTGTTGGCATGGTGATATCTCTGCTTTTTATTATGCTGTCTAAGTTTGCCATAGCTTTCCTTCCAAGGAGTAAGCATCTTTTAATTTCATGGCTGCTGTCTCCGTCTGCAGTGATCTTGGAGCCCAGAACAGTAAAATCTGTTACTGCTTCCATTTCTGCCCCTTCTATTTGCCAGGAATTGATGGGCCCAGATGCCATGATCTTAGTTTTATTAATGTTGAGTTTCAAGCCAACTTTTGCACTCTCCTCTTTCATCCTCATCAAGAGGCTCTTTAGTTCTTCTTCACTTTCTGCCATTAGGGTGGTATCGTCTGCATATCTGAGGTTGTTGATATTTCTCCCGGCAATCTTGATTCCGGCTTGCGATTCATTCAGCCCTGCATTTCTCATAATGTACTCTGCATATAAGTTAAATAGGCAGGGTGACAATATACAGCCTTGCCGTACTCCCTTCCCAATTTTGAACCAGTCGGTTGTTCCATGGCCGGTCCGAACTGTTGCTTCTTGACCCGCATACAGGTTTCTCAGGAGACAGGTAAGGTGGTCTGGTACCCCCATCTCTTTAAGAATTTGCCACAGCTTGTTGTGATCCACACAATCAAAGGCTTTTGCGTAGTCAATGAAGCAGAAGTAGGTGGTTTTTTGGAACTCTCGGGCTTTCTCCATGATCCAGCGCATGTTGGCAATTTGATCTCTAGTTCCTCTGCCTCTTCGAAACCCAGCTTGTACGTCCGGTAGTTCTCGGTCCACGTACTGCTGAAGCCTAGCTTGTAGGATTTTGAGCATAACCTTGCTAGCATGTGAAATGAGTGCAATTGTGCGATAGTTTGAGCACTCTTTGGCACTGCCCTTCTTTGGAATTGGAACGTAAACTGACCTTTTCCAATCCTTTGGCCACTGCTGAGTTTTCCAAATTTGTTGGCATATTGAGTGCAGCACTTTCACAGCATCATCATTTAGGATTTTAAGTAGCTCAGCTGGGATATTATCATCTCCACTAGCTTTGTTGTTAGTGATGCTACCTAAGGCCCACTTGACTTCACTCTCTAGGATGTCCGGCTCTGGGTCAGTGACCACACCAGCGTGGTCATCAGGAACATTAAGATCTTTCTTGTATAGTTCTTCTGTGTATACTTGCCATCTCTTCTTAATCTCTTCTGCTTCTGTTAGGTCCCTGCCTTTTTTGTCCTTTATCATGCCCATCTTTGCACAAAACGTTCCCTTGATATCTCCAATTTTCTTGAAGAGATCTCTAGTCCTCCCCATTCTGTTGTTTCTGTTGTTGAGGCCCCAGAACGGAAAGGGGATTCAAAGGGAATTTAAATCTCCCATCCCCTCCAAAACCTCCCACCCTGCCCTCCTCGCTGGTTATACCGGTGGTGTAAGTTGGATAGGATTGCTCTCTCTCTCTCTCTCTCTCTCTCTCTCTCTCTCTCTCTCTCTCTTTCTCTCTCTCTCTCTCGTGTGTGTGTGTGTGTGTGTGTTTGTGTGTGTGTGTGTGTGTGTGTTTGTGTGTGTGTGTGTGTGTGTGTGTATTACGATTATAAGCCCCTTTGGAACATCCATCTTTTCATATCTTTTGCTATGTAAACTTCCCTGTGAAGTTGTTGTTGCTGAATTTTCTCAACAGTTACACATTTTCCCATTGGCTTTATTGTATTTCTTCTTATTGCTTTCCTTATTGTATTTTATTTGTACAGAAATTTCCCATTCTTTTCAACTTGGCTAACATCAAAAATGTTTCCAAACATGTAGACAAACATGTTGGTGCAGCATTTTTTTCCTTTTTTTTCCTGTGAGAAAGCCATCAGCTTTAAAAGCTATCGTTCAGTTTTCCCACTGATTCTGCTGCCTCTTTAGGTACTGATCAGGGATGGCTCATACATGCGCATCTGCCCGGTGGATAAAGAGTGAGCAGGGAAGTGAGCCAAGGAGTCCTCGTACCCCCTTCTTTTTTTCCCCTTGGGCTGCTCTCAGTACACAGCCTTTGTCTTTTGTGCCAGTCTGAACAGCTCAAGGGGAGGGAAGAGAAGGAAAGGGGGGGGGGGTGCAAATGGACTCCAGATCATGTCTGCTTGCCCACGTGATGCTTTCATAAACAGCCAGATGGGCAGGGAGAGATGATCTGGCGCCATGGCAGTTCCCCCCTCCCCCCCTCTTCCTCCAGGAGTTCTGGAACGAACTGGAGTGCTAACCAAAGTGGCTTCATTGGAGGTAGGCTGGAGAGGGTGGAAGACAGTCGCCATTTTGCCACCCCTCTAACTTGCCACTGGATGCAGTGCTTTCAGGTCACTTCATGGAAAGGCCAGCCCTAGAACTGAAACAGAATATTTGGCTTTCATGTTTGAACTAGTTCCCTGTTACCTCTGAGCCTGGGAAAGCATGGATTGTTCCAACTGTGATTTGATAATAAACTAAAGTAGCATTGCTCAAAGTTCTCCCTGCGAGGCGGGGAGAACTTTGAGTGCTTGCAGGGACTGGGCCAGCAGCGGTGACAATCCTGGGGATTGCCACCGCCACCAAAGCACCTGAAAATGGTTTTTTTCACTTACTGGGGGTTAAGGGAGGCCTGCGCGACCCTACGCAGGCCTCCCCGATCTTCAGATCGCCACTCCGCAGCAATTTTCGACCACTTTCAGTTTTGCAAAAACTGAAAGTGGTCAAAAATCGCCATTCCACGGTAATCTGAAATCCAGGAGGCCTGCGGAGGGTCACGCAGGCCTCTCCAACCCACCGTGAAGCCCTGGTAAGTTTTTAAAAATCAATTTCTGGGTGCTTTTGTGGCGGTGACGATCCCTGAGATCGCCGCCACAACCGCCATGCTGTCCCCGCCCCTTAAGGGGGCAGGGGACAACAGTTAGTGGTTCTAATGGTAGGTCGTGACCCACCACTTGGAGAACCACTGAACCAAGGTATCAAACCATAATTTGATATTGGTTTGTTTTAGTAAACTGGTTAAAGCAAACCATAGTTCCTAAACCATGTTTTAGGAACCAGCTCACTATAACTCTCCTCTACGGGTTGTCCTCTTTCCCCTTGCAGCTCCACACGGTCCTCAACTGCAGCTGTGCATACTCTGAATCCCCCATTACTAATATAGATTTTTTTCCTGTTTCTGGCTATATGGCTCCACCCCCAATAAATAAATAAACAAACAAACAAACAACCCAAGATTTTCCAAAAAACTTCCAGGATTCTTGTCAGCAGAGGCACACTCTGACCCTCTCCCTAAATATTTTTTTTTTGGGGGGGCCATCATGTCTGCATATAGGATATCCACATTAACATTGGGTGGGCTGATTCTTGCAAGGCTAGCAATGAATTCCCTAGGGAATCAATTGTTAATAGAGTCCAACTTTTACTCCTTAGATGCCAGCCATCTTCTCTCTCCATCCCCCGATCCCAGGTTCTGTCCAGCGTTGGCCTTTTGCGGGTAGAAGAGAAGCCTGACAAAAACGAAGATAGTTCATGTAACGTAACAGTTAAAAATATGAATTATGTACTGGGAATTCCCTGGTTTATGTCTCAGTGCATGAACTCACTGGGCCGTCTTAGGCAAGCCATTATATCTCTGGCACACATCCATTCATCCATCTAACATCGTGATATATGGGAGGGCAATTCTTGCCTACTTCTCAGTTGAAAGGATGGCTCTCTGGGTTCTTCTGTTGTGGTAAGGGCAGCTCTGTGTGCATTGAAAGGAGTGAGTGCTGGAAAGCAAGCAGCTGCAGCAGCTAGTGGACTGCTCCATCCTGGAAGCTTGTTCTCTCACTGTTTGTACCTGCAGCCTAAATGGACTCCTTCCACATAGCAGATGTGGAGTGAGAATGAGGGAGCAGACCATAAGCAGCAAGTCAGTCAGCAGTTACCGGAGGAAGAATCTGCTTAGTTCTGCCCTTTGGGTCAGTGCTTTCCCAGGAGCAATCTACATGTTAAATACAAATGTTATCTTTTTATATACCGTTCCCTCCTGCCAATCCTCTTTTCAAACCTATAGACTTCTGAGACTTTTTTTGGTTAAAGTCTGGTGTTTGTTTTTAAACTTAGTATATCCTGTTGTTGACCCCTCATTTCTTCTTTACCTTCCCAGCCCCATAGAAATCCATTTGGTTTCTTGGGGCATCTTCTTATGTATCTGCAGTGCTAAACCCTCCCTTGCATTGGGGCTGATCCCACCTAGCCTTGTTCCTTTGCTCCCACCCAAGCCAGGCTGACAGCGCAATCCTAACCAAGGATCCGGTGGGCGGCCTAGGGCCACCCGCTGGATCCTATCCCCATTCCACGGCCTGGAGGTCTACTTAGGGAAAGGGGAAGTTCGTCCCCTTCCCCTGGTGTAAACCAGGGATGGCCCAATGGGCCTCCTCAGATTTCCGCCAGCTAAATAGCTGGTGGAAGGAAGAGGAGACTGTGAAACGGCCGAGCCGTCCTGGCAGGAGACAGGGATATGGCAGACGCCATCCCTGCCCCCTCCCAGGCCAGCTCGGCCAATGCGCCCCCTCCCTCGCCGCCCAGACCGCCCATGCGGCCACTGGGGGATCGCTTACCTTCCTCCCGCGGTTGCATGGAGATCCGGCGGCAGAGTAAGGGCTGCCAGTCTAGCACCGGTGGCCCTTACTTTAGAGCAGCCTTCCTCAACCTTTGGGAGCCCGTGTACCCCCTACACGGTTCGATGTTTCTGGTTGCCGTGGTTTGGGGGCTGATGGATTTGTAGTGATTAATTTCTGTGGTCTGTAGCTAGTCCCAAAATACGTTTAGGAAGTCAAAATGTGCTGAGGGATGCCACCCTGTCTAATATCTGTATGCAGTGCTGTGAGGGTCAGCTTATCTGCTTACTATAGCTATTAGCTTGCATTCTCCCTATTGTTTGTTACTTTGGGACTGCCTTAGTAATGATTTTGTAACTGTATAAAGAAGGAGTACAGGTGAACCCGTGTTATTTGCGGGTCTGGCATCCCCCCCCCCCCCGGATCTCAGTATTATTCTGTGCTCCAGGAAACTACTTCTGAGTTGTGCAGTCCCCCTCCCTTCACCCTGGCTTGCCCCAGAATGCATTGCACTGGGCAAGACAGGGCAAAGGGAAGCTGTCGCGCTACCTGGAAGTGGTTTCCCGGAGCAAAGAAGACTGCCCTGCAAACGGAGCAATTTTGCCATTTGAAGGCAGGAAGGCCATTTTCTTACTTATTTCTGCTTTTTAAAAATGTTTTTTAAAAGGGGTCCCCAGCAACCGTGGTTTGGCAGGGGGCCCATAACGGAACCCCCATAGATAATGCGGGCCAACTGTAGTTTTCTTTCTCCTCCTCTCAATTCCAGTCCATGCTACAGCTCCCTTGTTTCTTATTGTGGCAAATAGAAACTCCCCTTTCTCTCTGCATACTACTGTAGTCACTTTCCTTCTCCACTCCTCTCAATATCTCAGCAGGGTCTTCCCGATTTTCTCGCCTATTGCGTTTCACAGGTAGTTAAGAATGTAACCCTGAGATCTTTCCGGCAGCCCCCCCCCCCATCCATTGTTTTTCATTCACACAGTAGTAGAGGCTGATACACAGAAGACATTTTTCCAGGCAGGAAGAGAAATAATTCCGCTTTGGGCTGTACATCTTCCATGAACGTTGGAGCAAACAATTCTCTGTCAGTACATTGATATTTTGTATATAGGATCACAAGCCATGGAGAGCTGGTTGATTAATGAATCCTCACGCTGGCAAGGATTAAAGCATTATTATCGTTCAAGCTGGAGTGGGCTTCCTGTTTATGAATTAATTGCTAGCTTCTGGTTGAATAAACTCTGAGGTGATGGCCTAGAAATGCATTAGCCCTGGGTGCATTTGATAGGAAGATAATCAAAGGACCCTTCAGCTTGTTGTTGTTGTCCGTGTACAAGCATTTCAAATGAACTATGAAAACACATCCAAAAGCAACCTGGAGGGAGGTACCGGTATTTGAACAGCTGAAGGCTGAGTTTAAGGGACAATCCCCCCCAGATATGCTCCTGTCTCTTTCCCTCTCCCTTCACCCAGCTCCAGTTTCTGTACCTACCTGTCATGACAGGGGTTGGGAAATCTCGTAAGCCATCTTGGTTGCTGTCACCCAGCTTGGAGATTCTGCATGCAAAGGCATATTACCATTCAGTGATTATGCAAATCAGACACCCACAACCAATCGGAGGGAAGAGAATTGTGTAAGTGAGAGTAAGCTGTATGATTTTCTGTCCTTAATGGCTCATCATCCATCATTATGATTAGATGAGGCAATTCCATGTCAAGTTAATGCTTCTTAACTTTGTTTTAGCTTTATAAATTTATTTCAGCGTCTCAACTTCCCACCCTTATACTGCTGCATAGACAGCCAGCTATTATGCAAAGACTTTACACTGGACTCATGTCAACAGCCCATTTTAGCTCACCCATCTCATTAAGACACATATCCTGGCTGCCTCAGCCCACTCTATATCATTCCACATTAGCATCTTAGAGATTGGGGGGTGGGGGACCCAGAAGCAGCCTTTCAGAACACTGAATCCCAGTAGCTTGGTTAAAATTTGCCTGCAAAAATGTGCACAGGTGCCAATTAGACCGAAAAGAGCAATACTGTTTATGCTAACAGCCAATTGTGGATGAACTGGGCTGGGGCTGCCAAGCGACCACAATGCCTGAGAATCCTTCCCAGTTAACTGTCCAGCAGAGTTGGTCAAAGACAACTCTGATTCGTTCCTAATTTCAGCTTTTCTAATTTAAGCAGTTCTCATGTCAAGTAGACATTGCATTCCATTTATTATCGATCCTATCCTGAAGATTTAGGGCTGGTACAGCGGTTTTGTGTAGATATGGATCCTTGACTCCAAAGGCCTTTAAATGGATGGAAAGAAAGAAAGAAAGAAAGAAAGAAAGAAAGAAAGAAAGAAAGAAAGAAAGAAAGAAAGAAAGAAAGAAAGAAAGGGGGAGAAAATAAGGCAATGAGAGCCCTTGACTGCGATGGTGCAGTTGTCTGCAGGCAGCTCCCCTTGGCTTAGCCCATGATTAAACAGTGCAAAGCTTTATTAGTCCGGTAGATTAGTACAAAACATTTATCATCCACAAAGTATCTTTACCAGTTTGCTCAGCTTCCACATTCAACTATAAGTCACAGTATGGCCAGGCAAACCTGCCCTTCCCCGGCGGGTGCTCCAATGTATCTGGGGCGAGTAGGCGCTGGCACTGCCTACTTGCCAGGGGGCATAAATGGGCTTTGCAAGCATGTTTGCGACACCCTAGACTGGTGGAGCTGTAAGTCACTCTCAAAGCCAAATGTTACTGAGAGATGTTGCCATCTGTAGATGTCAAATGCTGCCATGTCAACAGGAATGAGATTTGCCCAGTGTGGTGTGTGCCCCACCCACCCCCTCGTCTCAAGGAGGCCAGTCCTCATCCTCAGGCTGAGGAAAGGACATGGTCGTCTTAGACAGATGCCTCAGACACTCAAGCACAGTTCCTTTTTAAAAAAATGTATCTCAAACACAGTCCTGACGTAGAAAAAGTGGAACTCCAATGATAGGTAGCTTCATCTCTCTGTTTGGCCCTCTTCCTTCCTCTCACCTATGCTGGGATCTGGACGTTTGACTAGGAGGGAAGTCTCAGGTGGAGGCCCTGCTTGCCCAGGAAATGGGTGAGGGTACTGGCAAGGGACTCATAGACTCCAATTGATGAGCTGGATCACCATCACCCCTGGGCCCCTTCTCCCCTGACAGAGCTCCTTCTGGGTGCTGGCCTCATGAAGGGAGACCTCAGGGGATCCCACCATGGTGCCTCTATACTGGGGGCTGCTGGCTGCCTGGCACAGCCCCCCATCCTCCTTCCTCATTTTCTCTCCACCTCTCTGCCCAGTTATCCTTCCTGATTGATGCCTTCCCAGTCTGCTCCACCTTATGCCTGCCAGCCTCTTCCTTGCCCAACTCGGAGCCAGCCTCTGTCTTTGCTTGCCACCTCCTCTCATTTTTCAATGTCCGGCTCCTCCTCCATGCTCCTCTCATTGCTCCTTCTGTCTCCTTTGGCCCCTTCTGTCTCTCTTGCCTCCTCCTGTCTTCCTCCTTCTGTTCCCTGTCTGGCAGCCCCTTTTATAGGCCGATACCAACTCCTGGCTATAGCTGCTGGGAGCTGATGAGTGCTCAGCTCTTCGTCGATTTGCCCTGCAGCAGAGGCACTCGGTGATGGCATCATTGCCAGGTGCCTCTGTGGAAGCTCCAGACATGCCTCAGCACACTGGCCTTGCACAGAGCCGCAGCAATCTGCAGCTGGTCCCATGCAGGCATGCTGTTTGGAGGATTGCGCTCTGAGTCATTAAGTTGGTCAGACCACTGTTGGTAAGGATGTCCCCCATGGAGGGGGGAAGGAGGCAGTTTCCCCCCACAGTTACTGTACCTGCTCTCACTCCTGTCTGGATGGTCTCTCTCACTCTGTTCTGCTGAACCTCAGTCCATGCCTAAAAGAGGAGAGGGGGGTTGCCATTCGACCTAGCTCCTCCTCTCGTGGCTTGCTTCCCAAGTTTCTCCCTTCTTGTGGAGATGGAAGACCCCAGATATGCTACTGGGCACTGGCTGCCCCTGCAGCAATGCCTTCCCTGGCCATTTAAAGCTGGCCCGGCAAGCTGCATGTGTCCCATTTGTCCCTCCTTCTGAGGCTTTCACCCATGAGAAATCCAATGAGCCAGTTTATCTGCTGGATCAGTTTATCAGGTCCAGTTTATCTGCTGTTCTGGTAATGGAGCCACCAGAGCCGCCAACCTTACCAGCTGCAGGTCACATCACATCATTCGTGGGAGTTGGTTGTATGCTTGCTAGTGGCTCTTTCTCCACCCCCTGCTCTGATAGACTGGCATCTTGTTGCCTGAATAGCCACAATCCCAGGCACTTGCTTTCAAAATTGTGAGGTTGGAAGAATTCTCAAGAGGGTATTTCCCTGTTTAAAGAAATGTGAAATTATTATACAGTATATATACTGTATGTAACAAGGGTGAGTAGCCCTTTAACACTAGAGAGAGTCCAATCCATTTCACAGCAGACTTATGGCAGGGTGCATGCAGGGTGCTCTGTATGTCTCTCTCTTCATGTCAGAGGGCTACTGTTTTACTGCTAGATGCATACCTAGTCCCTATACTGCAGCTCTGCATGAAATGCAATGCCAGGATGTGGAAGCAGGAATTATTCTGTTACTGCAGCAAAGGTCGTTTGCCATCGGTACTCATGTGGGGGCAACTGCAGCTTGCCAGAAGCAAGCAGACAAATCCTAAACTGCTGCAACATGTGTGGTTTCCTTAAGTCACTATGTTTAGCAGAGAGCTATGAAGCAGGTGGCCTGTACATCTAAAAGGCCATCACATTGTGGTAAAAATACTGTGCTTGTAAAATGCTGCAAATCATTCTCAATCAATCCATTTAAGCAGAATAATTGGTACGTATTCTGTTTTCTGGCTTTCCAGGCCTTAGATATTTTTTTTTCCTGATAAGCACTGCTTATACAAAGATGCTGATATATATATATATATATATATATATATATATATATATATATATATATATATATATATATATATATATATATATATATATATATATATATATATATATATATTCTATTATGCTATGTTATAGTTGGCTATAATAATGTAGTAATTGTAAAATAAAAATCTTGGTTGAATACAGCAAAACAGGGTTCATTCACTTCTTTTCTGATACACGTTACTTGTATGTAAAATAGACCTCTGACTGTTTTCTTTCCTTCTCTCCTGTACAATTCCAGCTTGCCCAGCAGGGATGTTCAAGGCAAACCAGGGGGCTGGGATCTGCACGCAGTGCCCCCCCAACAGTCGGTCCTCGTCAGAAGCTGCCCCCATCTGCACTTGCCGCAATGGGTACTACCGTGCTGACTTTGATCAATCGGAGGTCGCATGCACCAGTAAGTAACAACAGTTATTGTTGAAAGCGTCTCTAGACCCTAAAACCCATATGACCTGTATGAGACAGGTCATACAAGATTATGACTACAAGATCCAGACTACATACCTAGTAGTCTGAATGACATCTTCTATGTGATGTTACCTCCGTGGATCCATTCACCCTCTTGCTAAGCGGGCCTGATGGATAGCATTCAGTACTAGTCTGCTTTCACATACCATGTAATCCCCTTGTGACATCATCCTTTATGACATCATCCTTTTTTATTGTCATGGAAATGCTCCACCACTATTAATCCTCAGTCTCTAGGTTGGCACATGAGGTGGGTGCTCTTTATAGCTGCATTTAAAAACTGTATGTCCCAGTATACTTCAATGTATTCCAGCAAGAAAATGAAAAAGCAAAGAGACAGAGGTGGGAAAATAAGGCCCTCCTGACAGATCATCCTAATCATGATTTAGTGCACTGTTCGATGACATTAACCCTTCATATTGATGACTATCCAATCCATACGTACCTGGGAGTAAGTCTCATTGAACTCAATGGGGCTTACTTCTGAGTAAACATGTATAGGATTGTGCTGTAATTTGTATAATGCAGCGGTTCTCAACCAGTTTTACTAATACCACCAGTGGTACTTCGGCCGACTGCTGGTGGTATTCAGACCGCTGGACCACCTCCTACCTGTGTTTTCTGGCCTCCCCAAACCTGAAGACCCAGATGTAACTAGCAACAATGTCATCGCCAGTCACTTCTGGTGGTACGCAGCAGGAGAGCGGCGCCGGAGGTGGTACTCGGCTGGAAAGTGGTTGAGAACCCCTGGTATAACGGAGAGGACCACTTACTTGCATTGATGGTGTGTCCTAGAACTTCATCCCATTTGTGGCCTTGTTTTCATATGCCTCATCACATGGACATTTGGGACGTGATCACAGTATCGGCAGAAATGGTACGGTCTTCGCTGTAATAATACCAAATTCTATTCAACTTGCTGAGGTTAGAAATTTAGGATCTTGAGAGTATGCCTTGAATATGCACACAGAGCTGACCCCTGTCAGAGATACAGAATGAATTGATAAGATATAGGAAATGCACTGTGTGCCAGATGATGTGGGTTGATTCTGGGGAGCAGGTACTGATATGTGGAAGGATCTCGCGTTGGGGAAAGGACTGGACTCTGTGGACTCTTGGACTTTTCAGACTTATGAGTCTATGGCTGCAATCCTATCCACATCTGGGAGTAAGCTCCATTGACTATAATAGGACTTACTTCTGAGTAGACATGCATAGGATTGGGCTGTATGGGGGGAAAGGTAGAGAAGTGAAAACTGTCAAGTTGTCAACTTCTGTTCTTTCCATCACATAATTGTCCTAGATGATTGACATTTTTTTTCCTAATTTGGGACCAAATTGAGAATATGTTTGGGTGATCTTCATACAGTACTGGATTTCTGAATAGCTTTTTGGAAAGTTGTGGTTACTGGCTGCCCTGTGTAGCTCTCAGGGAAGATGCTGCCATTCATCCTTTTAATTTCCAGCACAGACTATTGAAATAGGAGGCCTTCATATGTATATTGCCTTCTGCAGTAATGCTTCTGTAGGTACCTATGCGTGTATGGTTATGAGACGTCTAATGTGTGTCTGGAATAAGAGATTAATTTCCATATTGTGCTTGATCACTGGTAGCGGGAAGTGTAGTAGTAAATAAATCTGTTTTTATTGCCTCTTGTTATATAGCTGATTTACAGTATGCCTCACCAGAGGAGTACTGTATAAAAAAGTCCATTTGTTGATTTTTATTTCTTCTCGTTAAGACTTAATTTTGAGATGTTCTAATTTAAGGTGCCAGCTGTTCCATTTCCAAGTTGTTGCATGTCATCGGAGTAGATAAATTTAGTATTGTGTGTCTGTGGGTGCTGCTGTTCTCTGGTGTAACAAAAACATGTCTCTTCCTTTGCAGTGCATTTCCTGCTCATTGAGCTTTTTGCTTGTGTGTTAATGGAGTTCCCGTAGTTGGTACAATATGCTGTGTACCAGTTTTGTTTTCATGTGCGCCAGCTGCCAAGAAACAGGGCAGTAGCAGCACCTCAAAAAGGATTTTTTTTATGTTCGAAAGGATTTCATGTTGCACATATTGACCAATCTTGTGAATGGTCTAACACATGGCTAGATAAAAGCCCTATCCTCTCATTTCGTATCTGTGTTCTCAAAATGTGCAGAGGGGCAGCCCAATCCTACGTAACTATAAGTGGCCGACCTGAAGGACCGGCCACTGTATCCTAGTCCTGTTGTGGCCTGCTCTGGCACAGCCTGGGTGCACCTCAGGAAAAGGGAATGTTTATCCCTTTCCCCCAGTGTAAGCGGCGTGGGCAACGGGCCTCCTTGGATGCACGCCAGCTCTGAAACTGGCGCACAACCAGGGAAGCCGCGTAAGGCCGGCCCGGGCTGTGAAGGGGCATAGGATATTGGCGCAACTCAGCGCCAATATCCCTGCCCCCTCCCAGCTCGGGCTGGCTAATGGCCCCCTCCTTTGCAACCCCTGCCCATGCCCCTCCGCTGACCGGTGTGGGACTTACCTGCAGTGACCGGCACAGTCATGGGTAATGACCTAGTAATCGGTGCAGGCCTTGGCGGGAGCTCCGCCAGCGCCGAATTACACAGGATCGCGACGGCAGTAGAATTGTGCCTCTTGGCCCTGCTCCCGCAAATGTCCACACATTCAGCAGAAGGCGTGGATAAGTACAACTATATTCCTGAAGGGAACAGTTGTACGAAGATGAGAATTGGATGTCTGGCACAACATGGGGTTGCTCAGTTCTGCGTCAGCTAAAGAGTTGACGGCGAACCGAGTAGCCCCGTTGCGGCAGCTGGGGGTTTACCCGGGGTAAGCGGAGACATGTCCGCTTTTCCCAAGGAGACCTACAGCCAGTCCCACCCCTGGATAGGATGCAGCATGGGCTGCGTGGCCCACACGGCATGGCCCAGGCGGGGGGGGGGTGTAGGATTGTGCTGCCCATGAATTATTTTCGTCACTGTCTTATCTTTCATGGTTTTAGTCTCTTGATTCTTTCTTTTTAATGTAGAAGGCTTTGTAGAAGGTTCCAAATTATAAAGCCTGTAATCTGTTTATTTTGTTAAAGTAGCAGGACTCCAATGAACCTGAAAACCAAAACTTTGGATCCGCAAATTGCTTTCTGCTTATCCCAAATTTCTGTGGGTGTTTTTTGTTTTTGTTTTTTAGTTAGGGAGCAAAAAAAAAAAAAAGTACTGAGCTGTATCTATTCTGTATCACAAGCACTGTGCATGTCCTGGAAGGCATTTAATTGTAACTTCAGATGTTTTAGGACCGAGTCCTGGTGCTGAAAACAGATTTCTGGGGCTGAGCCTGAGCTTGCATTCAAGGCCATGATTCCACATGGTTTAAATATCGTAAAAAGCTTGTCAGGAGAGTTTCAGTGATATGGAGAGATGCCTGCCCTCCCCCTGCCGATGCTTTACCATAGTGCTGACACATGCTGGGCAACATTGCAACAGTAAATCAAGAGTTGACAGAGAATGGGAGATTGGGGGGGGGGGGTTGAGGATAGTTTGCTGTAAAATCCATCTGATAAAATAAACGGCATGTTGTTACTTTTGCTGTGGTTCCAGACATGACTGCAGCAGCTCTGTACAAGATAGATAGTGTCAGGAACTCTGCTATAAATCACCTTTTTACCCCCATTCCCACCCCAGGCTTTATAATTCAAATACTGACATTTAGTTTGGGCTGTATTGATATGCAGTTGTTTCCTATTTGGTAGAGAATTTAAAGGGAGTAAGGGGAGAAGGATGTAAAAACAGAATGATGAAACATCTTCCCTTTCCCTCTGGATGCTAGGCAGGGGTCCAGTCCTTAAAGTCTTAAAGTTTATCGACGTTTTCCCTTATAAATTCCATTTGAAAAACGTCATGTCTAAAGGTGGGCAACTACCTTGGGGAGGAGGTTGCCTGGAAGGCAAACTGAAGGCTTAAGGCCAAAGTCAGGTTGAGTGGTGATATGGACGGAGGACCTGTTGGTCTCCTTCAGCAACATGTGACCCAAACGAAGGGAGGGGAGCAGTGTGGGGAGCCTTGTATGAGCCAGTGGCAACAGATTGGTTCCCTGGTGCCACCTGATTTCTTAGGCCAGGAGGATTATTTATTTATTTACTGTATTTATATACTTACTGCCTTTCTCATCATCAGATTTCTCATCAGATTTATTCAAGGTGGTTTACATAAGCAGACTATCTTTAGACCTACAAGGGTCTTTACAGTATTGTTCTATTCATATATAGAACCTTCCATACTCGAGATGTTTCCCTCCAAAAAGGGGAAAGGGCTCCAAAAAGGATCCGAAAAGCACCAGGGGGTGTTTCCGCGCTGCAGCGGCGCGCGATAATGACGTCATGCCCCCCCAGGGGTGGGGCGTGTGGCGTCCTGTGGGGGGTGTATGGTGTCCCGTGGGGGTGTCGCGGCAGCGGCCCCCTCCCACGGGGATGTGTGTGTAGGGCCGCTGCTGAGAGTGTGGGACTTAGAACAAACCAACTACTAGACTAAAACTTCCTACAAAACTCTGTAGGCTTCCACTTTGCATACATGTGTATGTACAGTACATCTATAAATGCAGATATGAAACACACACGCAAGCAACAGCTTAAGTGCTGCATCAGTTTTAGTACATCACATTCCGAACATTACCTTTCTACTGTGTACACAGCAAAGCTTTTGCTGCTAGATGGCTCATGACAAATACTTTAACTGTGCTGACGGGAAAAAAAATTAAATGAAATGGAATTTTCGTTAAAGGATAGCATTTTTCTAGCAATTTTAACAAAATGCTTTCATCTGCAGTAACCCTGGCAACCGATCAGAGAAGCTCTCTCAAAGTGCCTCTCTGAATGTAATTATGAAGAAAAGGGGAGAGAGAAGGGAAGCGGGGAGTTTGGAATGGGGACAGCAGCTGAAAAACCCTCAAGGGGTTGAGCAGAGGTAGGTAGTGACAGATTCAGCAGAACTGCCTTGGATTCATTTTCTTCCAAGTGAGGTGCTGAAATGCTTGCCTTTTAATTATATTCCTGGATCCCGGTAGACTGGCCAGCATGTTCAAGGAATGTTCTTTCCTCAAGGAACTAAACAGCCTTTCCAGCTTGCTTTTTTGAATTGAATGGTACGTGAAGAAATTACTGGAGATGCTGTTCGGCTTCTAAAAGGAAATCTTGTGTTCAGACTGTGATGGAATGGGCACATATTTTAAATTCAGAGACATGGTAACCTGAAATAAAAGGTGTCAATTGTAGAATACATAATAGAATGCATACAAACGGCGTGTATAGATGTGTCTTGTTAGGAGCGCAGGTGTAGTGCCAGTGTGATACTGCCGTGTGCGGTATTGCTGTACCTTTCTCCTTTGTGATGTGATCTTCCATGAAGACCTGTGCTTCTTTTCCATCTGAAAGTGAGTTACAGCTCAATCCTGCGGAAGTATCCGGCGGCCGGCCCTGGACCGCCCGCTGGATCCCATGCTCGCTCCAGGGCACTCTGGAGCAGGCCAAAGGTCTACTCGGGGAAAGGGGACATTCGTCCCCTTCCCCCGGGCCCAATGGGCCTCCTCGGATTTCCACCAGCTAAATAGGATTTCCGCCAACTAAACAGCCGAGCCGGCCCAGCAGGAGACAGGGATATGGCGGATGCCAGCCCTGCCCTCCCAGGCCAGCTTGGCCAATGGCACCCCTCACTCACCGCCCAGACCGCACCCGCAGGGGATCTCTTACCTGCCTCCGGCGACCGTGGTGACGTCCCAGTGGCGGAGTGAGGGCAGCCAGCCTTGCGCTGGCCACCCTTACTCCCAAGGCGTTGCGAATGTGCTTGATGGCATGTTCGCGACCGCTTCGTGCGGCGGAACGCTCTTTCTGCTACCCGATATTTCTCTAGGATTGCGCTGTGAGTTGTGGTTTCAAAATGTGTGGTCATTACAAGCTGCAGTATCACCTCCACATTACCTACGTACCCACACCTCTCCCAGGCGTTGTCCCCAACTGCACAAGTTCCTTTGTGTTGTATTCTTCATTCGCATTCCCTCTTTCACATCAAATGTGCATTCACATTGTCCTTGCTTGGGTATGGTGGCCTCCACTTTTATTGCAGGTTTGCTTTTTGTTTGTTTATTTTTTAAACTGCATTGTATTATGTTTAAACATGCAATCCAAAAAAGTGAATTCTTCTCTCCTTATGCCCTCTTCATAGTCACTAATATGCATGGTGTGAAATGAAGGCATGGTGAGATATGGGATCTTATTGATACATGGGGCAAAGAGCAAGTTTAGAGTAAGCCAAACCAAGGAACAGAAATCTAGACTCCTCCTCCCCCCTCAGCCTACCTGCCTCTGTCCTTTACAGTAGGTAACTTGTTGATGTTCGGGGCAACCTTCTGAAATAGGTCATTGTTATTTGTACTGTATATCATAGTTAGGAAACTCCAATATAATTATTTAACAAAGGCCACCAAATCATTGCCTGAACTAACCTAATCCAATGTTGAATTCATAATCTTAAGGCTTTGAAATAACTCAATGAGTTTCACATTAACAAATATATCACCTTTGCAGGAAAATTTAATCACTGCATTTGGTGGATTTCCAGGAGATGGTCTGGCACAACAGTATTAACATATGTTCAGAAGGTAGTTCAGAAGGTAGATGGTTTGGAGCACAGAGGTTTAAATATTGCATTAATGTCGATTTTGCAAAAATATGTCATGCTTGCTGATGTGAGCCTAGCACCAATGAAAGCTTTCAGGTCCTGGATGATGGATTTGTCAAAAGCATGATGTATTTCAATATGGTTACCACATTTTTAAGGACAGGATTTGGAATTGTCAGAACTGCAATATCAGATCACAGTTGATTTTATTTTTATTTATTTTTTTGAGACTGGATGCCAAGTTTGCTCAAGTCTGAATTCAGTCTTCTGATATTGGAAACGGTAGCAACAAACAGACTGACTAATGTTTGCACTTGTTTAACTGAGCAAGGCCCAGTGTGTTCTTTGCTTTGCCTGCAAAGCCGTTCTGTTTGTCATTCCTTGTAACCCAGAAACGTTCCTCTGTGGCACAACTGCCTGTTCAGCATTCTCCTATTATATGTGTGCTTTTGATTACTCTTTCCAACATGATCCGAACTGTATTCACTCTTATTGAATCTCCATTAATTGATTCCAGCCCCATTTCCTCAGAATATAAAAATGGTGTTGCACTTAATTCTTACCCTGAAAAACACTGGAAACACTCCCAGAATGGTGCTGCCTACTGGTTTGATATATGTACTCTGAATTCTGGTGTCCAAGTTGCTCATAAATAATAACTGCATAGAGAACAGACACAGAGGAGACCCTTGTAGGACCTCACTAAATACCCATCCTTTCAGCCTGACATATTGAACGGTTAATAACTGCTCTCCGTATCTGACATTTTCAGTTAGTTTTGTGTCTGTTTTTACAGCATATGGGCTTTTGTGAACCCTAATGATGATAATGTTTCATGAAACAGTTTATGAAATGTACTGTGTCACCTCTATTTTATTTGTCCAAAATGACATGATTCCTGTGGATTCGATTTGGCCTTCCACGGACTGTGCTTGCGTAGGACTTAGGTGATTTCCAACAATATAAGCTTGCAGCTTAAATTGTCATCCTAGTTTGAAAAGCACTGCTCTAGGCTATCCGATGTGGTGGACTGGCAATTTTTTATTCCTACATGCCAGGGACCAGTACTGTACCATATTTGTGCCATATTACCTTCGTATTCACAACTACTAAATATTCACTTATTTAGTAGTTGCTAAATAAGGAGCGATTGTATAAACAATATATGGATATGGAGCAAGCGAGGACTGTCTATTATTCTTGGTGGAATTCTGGTGCAATTTTTAAATAATAATAATTATAATTATAATAATAATAATATACAGTATTTATATACTGCCTTTCTTGGTCATTGGATTTCTCCTCCGACTTTAATCCAAGGCGGTGTACATGGACAGGCTATCCTAACCCCCCTTGGGGGGGGGGGTTTACAATATATAAATGTCCAATCTTTCATGAACGGCTACTTTCCAGGTGGTATCCTTTTTACAGTCTGACAGTTCTGCTGGCTGGCGCCTCCCACACTCGACCAACGCAGCTGGGAGCTCTTATCTCTCCTCCTGGAGGCTTTCACAGCTTTTTGTTGGTGGCGTGTCTCGAACTTATCAAGTTCACTGATCTTCGGGCTTTACAAGACGGCAGCTCTCCCGACTGAGCCAGACTCTTCTATACTATTATTCCTTTCCTTCCTGGAAATTCACTGTGGACCGACAGTTGATGGCTCACAGACTGGCACCAGTCCATGGACCGCCACTTTGAGTAGTACTGCCCTAGTGCTTGGAAGGTGGAAGAAGGCATGCATGGGCAGCAAAAAGGCAAAAGTGGAATAAAGCCTAGCAGTTAGTGACAGCCTTCTCTCCCCTTGTTCTCCCCTCTTTTGTCTCCCATGGGTTAATCTGGGGTATTTGGGGATATAGTAGGTTTCTATTGCCTCTAGCAAGGCAGGCAGGGAGGGAGGGAGACTACCTTGTAAATCTCCCTCTGATCTGAAAATTTCCCCAGATAGTACTCACACGTATAAGGAACACATGATTGAGAGGCAGGGAGAGTTGGCATGCCCTGCTCCTGCGCTGACATGCCTCTGGACACCCCCCTCCTGGTGTTTTCAGGGTTTGGGTGCAGAGACAGGGCTCGTCCCCATGCGTTTCTTATGCACATGAGTAATGTCTGAAGAGGGCTTACATTTCTTCTGTTTACATGATACCAAGAGTAGAATAGGGGCAATGCTTGAAAGCTATATAACTGAAAGGCTGCAGTCTCTCGTCAGCTAAAAGGGTTTGGAGTGGATGTTAACACTTGCCTACTAGTGTTGGCTCTACTGTGAATCACTTGTGTCAAATCTTCATATTCTGTGTTTCGTTTGCTCTTTAAAGACTTATAGCACATGTCTGTCAGCCTTACAATTCAGGGATGAGGGATAGTGCATCACAAAATGAGGGACAACTTATTTTGAGATCAGAGATACAACACAGGCTACTGGATTTTGTTGTTCAAACAGTATCTTTTGTTTTTAAACCCATAGTTTGTGCAGAACAGTGGGCATTTATAAAGACTATAGAATACAAACAGGAGATATGGAGATGTGAGTTGAGAACATACCTACACCTGTTGTTTTATATACAGGAGAATTCTAAACCTAATCATTGTATAACAAAATCTTCATGTAAGCAAGAGTTACAATACTCACAGCCCCCACCAGCCTATGTGATGCAGCGGTGCTGACAGAGTGCCCGCTACATCTTATGGGGGGAGGGACTAGTCGGCCCAGGAGAGGTAAATAGATATGTTTTTACTTACCTCCCCATAAGCCAATGGGTCTCCTTGGACCTACACCAGCTATTTAGACCCCAATAGGATTGGGGTATCAGAATCCCCATCCATATTAGTTCTGTCTCTTCCTTCCTTCCTTCCTTCCTTCCTTCCTTCCTTCCTTCCTTCCTTCCTTCCTTCCCAGGCTTCACTCCAGCTTCTATCTCATCTTTTTCTACCAACAGCCATTCCACACCCCCTTCTTTTCCTCTTCTGCCATTTCTTGGCAATAGCCCCATTATTTCCTGCAGCCATTATTCCCCTCACATTTTGGTGCTTATTGCTGCTGGGTCTTTTCTTCCTGGATCTTCTAACCTTAGCCCCTTAAATTCAGATCGCAGCAGTAGGGCTTCCCTAAAGTGATGACTCGGAAAGACTTTATTCTTATACCCAACTGCTTTATTAACAAATTCAGCTCAACGATTTATTGATCTCTGCGGCTATAACTGAATTCGGAAAGAAGACCTCACAAATGCTGCTTTACTTTCTCTTTTCCTTTCCTGTGTGCCCCCCTCTACTGTTCCTATTAAATCATTACTTCCCCCTGCTTCTGTTCTTTAGCGCCAAATCATTTTCCTCACTACACAAAAGAATTAACTGCTTACAGCTCCACCAATATGAGAGGGAGAAGGCAAAACAGCAACTCTTGCACCCCAAGTAAACAATCTTTTTCCCTTCCATTTTATTTCCTTCAGGAAGGGCATTATGGTCATTTTCTCTTAATTGCCTTTTGATTCAGGTTTTTTTTTTTTTAATGTACTGCCAGGGTACTTTGTGTGGTTCCTGAGCTGCAGCCTGGCCAGATCTGTGTATTCTTGGATGCCATATCATTGAGGATTGTGCTGTGTCACTCAGTAGCCTGGAGCAACCACACCCAAATCCAACATCCCAAAAACTGTTAGTGTGCTGGTGGGGACCTGTAATGCTGAGGGGAGAAATGTGACAGCTTTAAAGGTGGAATCACACTCAATAAGCTTTTCCCAGAGAGGGACAGATGGGTGCTGCAATTTAGTGAATCATAATTAAATGAGGCAAAACTCCACCTAATTCAACTTCATTTCCCAAACCCTTCAATCTTAAATAATCCAGACTGAAGCATGCCATAAGCAGAGAGCACCAGCGATGTAGACTTGAGTCTATTGACTCAGACTCAAGTTGCATCAATGACTCGACTCGGACTTGACTTGGCAATTGTAAAAGACTTGAAAGACTCAACTTGAGACTTGGAGCCTTTTACGACAAGTCGAATTTTATTCAGGTTTAAACCCGTTTTCCCCATTAAATAGATAGGGACTCGCAACTCACAACCAAAGACTCAGGACTTGGGGTCAAAGACTTGGGACTTGACTCGAGACTTCATCCACATCCCTGGAGAGCACATGCTCAGCACACAAATGTATACAGAACAAATAGACTTGAATGACCCGAACAAGTGAGCCAAGTCACAGAGGATGGCAACAGTCCCACCAACACTGTATGTATGTGTGCATGTGCACTTAGGCTAACTCACCAATGGGAAATTTCCAAATGGGACATATTGGTATCTGCAAATACTCAAGTAGTGCAAGATAACTAAAAAAATGGACCAAACAACGCTATAGGGGAAAACACAAACCTTCCCCAAGAGGAATATCCTTCCTCCAATAGGAACAAATAGGATCACTAACTAGCCTGACCTTGGGGAAATTCCTTCACAGTTAAAATGATCAGTGAGATCCTGTGTGAGCCAAACCTGTCCATCAATTCTTCATGAAGATTTTTTTCTGGGGAGGGGTGGTGGAGGAGGATACAAGTACATTCCGTATAGTTGGGGAACCTCAGGATTACTGACAGGGTGGGAAAAATCTTGACCCCAGGGGAAGCACCACCATAGAGAATCAAAGGGGATACTTCTATTCAACTGTAGTGGAGTCGAAACTTTCTAATCTTTAGTCTCCAACATCTCATCAAAAGTATACATTGTATCACAACCAGACATTTACTTGTATGATATTTATCTGCCATTGCTTTTCAATAGGTGTTCCTTCAGGGCCTCGCAATGTGATCTCCATTGTCAATGAGACGTCGATTATACTAGAATGGAATCCACCTCGAGAGACAGGAGGACGTGATGATGTGACGTACAACATTGTTTGCAAGAAGTGTCGGTCTGACCGTCGTAGTTGCTCCCGATGTGATGACAATGTGGAGTTTGTACCAAGACAGTTGGGCCTCACGGAAACCCGGGTCTTCATCAGCAACTTATGGGCCCACACGCCATATACTTTTGAAATCCAAGCTGTCAATGGAGTTTCCAACAAGAGCCCTTTTCCCCCACAGCATATCTCAGTGAACATAACCACCAACCAAGCTGGTAAGTTCTGCAGCAGCTGTTCAGAGTTCTCCTATGTGATATGCTTCATAATGTGGAGAAGAGAAAGCTAGTTTGCCTGAAGACGTATTTGCCTCTGTGATGTAAATGTAATGTTGACATATGTGTTATGAAGGATTTGCAACCAAGTTACTGAAAACATATGTACCTTTTGCCAGTTTGTCTTCATCTTCCCAGCCTTTAACGTCAATGGAAACCTATCTCTAATCAGTTTGTCCCAGGAACAAAATAGTGCAGTTTGAGCGCTGGGATTATGAGATTCCAACAAAAGCCTTACCTTGTAGGAAGATGCCTGGACTCCACAGTACAACCAAGTCACAATAGTGCCATTATTGCATTCTTAAAACATCAGATAGAACGGTCCTTAATTTCTTATCTCTTCTTCATTCACATCTTTCTCTCACAGATTTGTGTTTAAGAACCAGCAGTAATGCTGGGCAAATGATTGCTGAATGTGACCTACCTGGGCAGAACAATAGAGGGAGAGAGCTATAGGGAAGCTGGAGTGGGCAGCCAGATGGTGGTGGCGCCGGGAAGCTCCTAAGCATGTGCACGTGTGCACTGTCTAAGAGGAAGAAGGTGGGGAAAGCACAGCTGCCAAATAGTGACCCTGGCCTAAAGCTTAATGAAGGGAAGAATTGACAGTAGAAGGCAACAATAGATGGCAATCTGTTGGTTCGGCTACCAAAAGGGGATGGTAATTTCTGCTTTGTAGGATACATGTAAAATGGGGAGGCTTTGTTAATTCCACTCCTCTGGGAGAGTTCACGACACAAACGTGGCATAAATATTTTAGCATCCCATCTCCAGAGAATAAGAATTCTGTCAAGTTGTCATGTTCGGTTTCTGCTGGGATGTCATTTCTATCTCTAAGCAAGTACAATCTGACCCGACCACTTGTATCTGTGTTCGTATTGTCTGTTCTGCCTGCTTGCTCCTCCTCCCATCCTCCATGTTGACATTACCCACCTGCTCCTCCATGGCTCCATCCATCTGTAGCTGCCTCTCTTCAGAAAGCAAAAGGGCCTAGAGGTGGCCTCAGTGTGAGCAGGTCACACACCCCTTTGGTCCATTGTCTAGGCTTACATTCCCCAGAGCACCATCCAACCCTACTCTCCCCGTCCTTCTCCTTGCAGCACATGCATCCTTTACTTTATTATCCTTTTCAGTGTGGTTTCCTGTGCTTCTTTTGTGCTTGCCTGTCAAGTCACTCAATTTTCCATCTGTCCATCCACTCTTCTCTCTGTCCCTGTTTCCGCAACCCAAGCCATCACTATGAAAAGTTGATATATTTCCATTGTATTGGGACGTGCTCTGTAATTATCCAACCGAAATGCATTTGCTTTCGGTGCATTAAGGATGCATACAATGTTTGAGAGACCACAAAGAGAAAATAAATATTTGGCAGTTAGATATGAGGTGTTAACATTCAGCACTTGTTTGAGCAGGTTGAAATGGGGTGCCAAGCACTGGAAGCGTTTAAGGGGAGGTTAATGGGAATGCACAGGCGGAATAGATTGTGCCGATTTGGCTCTGACTCAGTCATTGATGCTTAACAATTTAGTTTTGCTGGCCTCCCTTTTTTGTTTTGCCGCTGACCTAAAAATGCAATATATTTCTAACTGCAAGAGGTACTGCCTAGGCAGACAATAACAGTACAAGCATGTTATTATAGGCAGCTGTATCTCCATACGCTGTCTTTCAATGGGAGTGTGCATTCAGAACCTGCATGGGCTTTATTAAAATCATGCATGGGAGAAAGGGGGAAAAAAAGCGAACACCAAGTGATGACAAATGATGGAGAAAATTGCATGCTCTGAGTTCATAAAAATAGTATTTATGTCAATTCTCTTCTCTTTAATTAGTCTAATTAAGCATTTTTAACAGAAACAAACTTGGATGCCTTTCTCAGGTTCATAAGAACTGATCATTACCCTTATCTTAACCATCTGTCTGTCCATTCACCCATACATCCACTCATACACTAGTTTTCTTTTCATCCCTCTGTAACAGCTATCTCCCCATCTGTCCACCTTACCATCCAAATAACCCTCCACCCATTAAGTTTCTTCTTAATTGCTTTTATGTTCAGGGCTCCCTTCCATTATTCAGCTTTTGTTGATGTGTGAGGTCTGGGTGCCTCTTAAATGGTCTTGGGGACTTCTGCGGTGATCCCGGATTTGCCCACTTGCCTGAAAGGTTATTGAGGTTATTGCTGTGTGAAATGCTGCTAACGGAGCCTATTCCCGGAGCGTACAGGGCTGTAAAGTAAAGTATAGCACACTGAATTTCCTGTGTGAGCATTTCACAATCGTAGGTGTAAATAAACACATGGTAGCCTTGGCCCTGTGTGTTAGGTTTGTTTTTTTCTTAATTCAGAGAGGTTGGCTCTGTCCATTGGCTGGCTTGCTCTCTCTGATGCCCTTTAGATTAGGAATCTAGGCTGAAAAAGTAATTTTTCAGTTCTTCCAAATTTGTGCAATACTGACCTGGGCTGGTGGGCATTTGTCACATCTTACTATTTCAGACAAAACCCAGTGTTTGTACTTTGTGGAATAGATTTCCACCACATTGCATTTTTTTAAATTGTCAGTCTCCTACAGACATATGGTGGGATTTTCCAAGATGTTCAACGTTGACCTAATTCTACCCTTGTGGCAATAATTTTGATATTTATCATTGAGCTCAAGGGCTGAGCCATATTTGTTTTGTATTTAAACTAAAGTCCATAATATTCTTTTCTCCCTCCAAAAGAAGGTCAGAACTTTTGCAGCTCTTCTTGGGGTACATCTCCACATTTGTTGGAAGTTCTTTCAAATTATGTTTTCCAATAGCAGTAGTTATCACATCACTGATATTGTCCACAGGATTGTCCACAACTCTGTGAGTTCTGGTTTAGATCAAGCAGAACCTGTTGGTAGGAGGTGAAATTGTCAAGCTGGATGGTCAAGCTTCTTTTGAGTCTGGCATAGTCCTATACGCTCCAGTTTCACCTGGAGTGTGAATCGGGTCAGCTCACCAAATTCATCTTTATTTGTTTGAATAAACCTCTGAATAAATTTATCACTAATCCTACTGAAACAAATGATTCTCCACACACTGGCACTAACACTAACATATTTTAGAGCTTTGCTCAGGAGGGAAGGAGATCTTCGCTCGCAGGTTCAGGAATGCTCCCTCCTCTTCTGCAGCAGCATCACTTCCCAATGGTGACTGTTATAAAAGGTGCTACAGACGGGGTCAGAGATCTGTCTCTGGTATGGCGGTGTCTCTCAAGCTCTGTCATGCAGACTCTAAAAAAAAACTTCCTAGTTATTGTCTTTACAAACTGGATTGGATATAATACTTCTGAGAATATAATCGTGTACCAATACCTCTATGTAGTGAGAAATAAAATATTGACCATGTAACAAGTTGTGGCTTATAGAATATTGCAGAGAAAGTATACAGTCACATGGTGACTATATTTTCCTATCTCTGTATGCTGCTTAGACTTGTGTGGCAGCTCCCTGCAGCACCAGACCCGTCCTTGTGTGGGCGCTTGCATGTACACGGGCCATTGCCCAACAAGGCCCCATGTGTGCCCCTGCTAGAGCTCAGGCTTTTCACAGTCAAGTCATAGTCAGTTCATCCAAATATCTCTAGTACTTGTGCATTTTTATGGAAGGCAGAATCCTCAACCTTTTCAATTATATATAACCCTTTGCCTTCCCTTGCTAAGAAAATCTAGCTTGAGGGGATTAATTCATTGACCAAGGTTGCCACTTGACAAACTGGAGTTTAAAACACTATCTCTCTCTCTCTACCTCTGATTAATGAATTGCCAAGTTAGCTCGTCATGCATAAAATGCTCTTCTTACTCCTCTTTGACTGTTGACACATTGCTGCAGGATGGAACATAGAAATGGAGATGGCTGAAGCATCCTTCTTTATGTGCACGTAGACTTCTCTATCCCTCTTCAGTGAAAGGCTCTGAGGCCACTGAGAAGGTTTACATTTATGTAGGGTGCGCATGGACAATGACATTCAGATTTTAAATTTTCCCCATTCCCCTAAATCCTGAGAAAACTGGAAAATGGCTGGCCAAGACCCTATGTGATATCAGAGCAGCTCAGCTAATAACAGCCAACAATTGCATCCAAATTGAAATCAGTAATGAACAGGTAATCAGTACAGATGGAACGAGTTGCATGCTCCCAAGTACAAGATTCAAAGAATCTTTGAAGTACTGCTACATTCTAGACCAGCTGAAGTTTCCAAACACTTTTCAAGAATAGATCCACATCAAATGTGTTACAGTAGTCTAATTAGGGACTAAGTTATGTGTCATGGTGGCTAGATCTGCTTTCACTAGAAAGGGGCACAATAGTGTGATTCCTTACTTCTAAGTAGTTTGGGAGCATAAACTGCCTTAACGACCCAGTTCTAAAGGGGCCAAACATCGTCAGAGCACCTCTTCTGCTGGCACTGACTGCCGTAAAGCAGTTAGTGCCACTCGTAAAAGGTGCTCCAGTAGCATGCTGAGTAGCGCACTGTGAGGACGCTGGTGGGAAGATTGGAGTCTTTCCTGCCCGCGCCAGCGGATCTGGAGCTGTCCGCCAATCACGGTAAGATGGCGGAGAAGGCGGGAGGGGTGGGCAGGCTGGGTGGGAAAGGAGATGGGGTGGGGGATGGGGTGGGGGATGGGGTGGGGGATGGATCGGGTCTGGGAAGGGGTAGGTTTGGCGGCAGCTGCCAAATTCTAGCCCCCTTCCTGGACCCAATCCCGTGGTGCAGGTCCACATGGACCCATGCCAGCTATTTAGCTAGCGCAGGTCCGAGTAGACCCCCATACTATGAAGGCTTACCCTCTGGTAAGAAAATGATTGTTCCTTTACCTAGGGGAGGCCTCTGTAACTGCTCCCCACCCCCGCAGGATGTCATTTTGACACCGCTGCATCTGCGGGGGGGGGGGGAATAGGATTGGGCTCTAAATCTAAGAGGAAGAGGGCAGGGATTGTCAGTGATACTCGTGGCCCTGTTGTATTGATGGGCCTGTAGCTGGTTTTATATACCCTTGAAACATTGCAAAATCAAATAATCTTGAGCAACTGCCAACGTTAAAGGAAATAGAAGAACTAGTTTCAAATCAGAAGAGCTGGAGATTGGGTTACTTTTAACCTTCCTTTATGTTTAAGTTACTGGAACAAATAGATTATAATGGTGATAGCCTGTGGGAGAGATTTTCCAAACTGTTTGTATGATTGAGAAGCTTAACAGCCCAGTCCTCAATGAAGTTAAACCAGAGCACTTGGATTTAAGATGACATAGCCAGTTGGCTTCAGTTTGACTTTACCGAGATTAAATTGGCTTAAATCCAAGTATTCTTGACTTAACTGAGTTTGTGCATAGGACTGCAGATCTCATTGTATCAAGTGACACAGACCTTTTGGCTGAAGTCTTCCAAAAGCTTATTTTGGAGCTGTCAGTGGAACATGCTAAAGGTGGAGGAACAGGTAGGTGAACATGACTAGGAATTTATACCACAAATGACATCCAAGCCATTTTGTACAAAAGCAAAGACCATTATCCACAAAAAGCTTGTGTGTCAGAGGTGCAGGTTCAGGGGGGTCTTCTTTATTTTCCCAATTTGCAAAAGAATTTCTTCCTTTGCAGTAGCAGAAGAAGAGGTACTTTTTTTTTTAAATCAAGCTTGCAGAGGCAAGGGGTACAGGGGAAATTAACTAAGAAACCAAAAATGAGATACAAGAATTATGAAAAGGTGGTTTCTAAAATCTCAAAGACTAGCATTTCTCAGATTGACTAGTGACTGTTGTAAAGGTGAAATGGAATGAAAATGCACCCAATGTATTCAAATTTTTGGAATACCTGGCATCATATTCCAATGTACTTGTGATTCTTCTTCCTTCAGAAAACAAAAACCCTGATCAGTAAGAAGTCAATGGCTAGGCTTGCCATGATTGCCTCTGGTCTTTGGAAGGAGTACAGTTTAAATCCAAGACCAGAGCATGGCCTTGATTTGAATGAGCGTTGTGGTACACTTGTCATAAACTCTGCAGCTCTAAGTTTTACATTGGTATCAATGTAGATATATCTGTAAATACAGATTTTATGTTGGTGTAAAGATGATAAAAAATCTATGTTTACCCACAACAGCCTACAGCTTTATTCACTGTTCCATTCCTTTCAGTCCTGACGTGACTAGGAATTCAAAGTAGCCTTAGGATCACAGCTCTAGAGGATCAATTCCCATTGAAAGTCAGGAAGACATATACCCTGTAGCTTAAACTTCGGTGTCTTGCAGTTTTGTGATCGACATTTCTGTGGCTGAAACATGATGCTTTGCAATGGAACTGTGCTAGAACTATCAACTCTCTTCTTTCCTTCCTGGGACATCCCTGCCTTCTCCCTTTGTTGTGTATGAGAGAACATTTCACTGACCTCAGCATCTTCTGTGGGGCTAAAAAGAGAAGGTGTGCAAAGACGTGGGAACAGTAGCATCGCTAGGCTGGCACCAGGGGGGTGCTGTGCTCCAGGTGCTGACCGCGGTCTCCTCATGAGGAGTGGCCCGGCAGCAGCTTTCGCGGCCCGACTGGCTTCTTTTGCAGCCACAGTGGCTGCGGAGGCCGTTTGGGCTGATTCCAGGACGGAAGAATGGCCCTCCTGTCCTCCCTTGTTCCAAATGGAGCCTTTCTGATGCGACGGTGGGGCAATGATGTGAAACGTCATCACCCTGCCCGCAGCCCCCCTCCAGCAATGCCACTGGGTAGGAAGAAGTGATTTTGACCTTGTCTGCCACAGCAGTACAGGAGCTAGGACAGAAACACCGATACAGCAGTGCCAAGTCCAGTTGCTGTGCTGAGGGGCCAGAGCCTCTCCCAGTGGGTTGCAAGAGAACAAGGGTGCACTTAGAACATGTGCTGAGGATTGTATGAAGTCTTAGAATCAGACTGTTAAGCTGAGCAACCACCCACCAATTGGATGCTCCTTAATTCTAGCTTGAATTAAATGTCCATTTTGGTTTACAACAGGAGCCTCCTGTTGTAAACCAAAATGGACATTTAATTCAAGCTAGAACCCAAGTTTGAGTCATTCTGCAGCCTCTACTTAAGATGTTCAAGCAGAGCAAATGCAGTATGGAAATGTAAGTGTGTGAGGTACCTTGCCAAAGCTTCCCCAAACATATCATCAGTCCCTGGCTGGCAGAATTCTTCACACATGCCGTTGCTCGCCAGGGTGGGAAATCTCTTCTTCCTGATTCCTGTTTTGCTCTTGCATCTGTGAGGTTTTGTAACGACGTTTCCACTTCAGTTTAATTCTTTCCCTTTGTGCCGTGCTGCTGGGCAATCCATCCAAAGGAGCCAGGATGAGGAGGCCTCAGCACCGCCGCCCGTCCACCTGCGCTCCAATTTGACGCCTATCATCTTTGCAGCATTATCCATGTTAAACAGGCAGGAGCACCAGGGGGGTTTGTGAATGTGGCAATTAACAAAACAGCAATCAAGCTAAGTGTTTAATTTCGGAAAATTATCATCTTCTCTGAACGGATGTGGAAAGATTAAAAAAAATCTAAAAACCTAGGATTAAATGTGCTGTGTAAACAAAGGCAGTGCTGGACTGTCAACATCACCCATTGGAACGGAGTAGCAGCAGCGCCTCACTAAGTGAATTCCTGAACACCCGCTGGCTTCCCATCCCAAAGCAGGAAGAGGAACATAAAACAAAGATTGTAAGCACACACAGCCACTCCGAGGAGTATTTCTTCTGCAGTCGGCGTTACATGCTCACCATTTATATTGCATGCTGGCAGATCCAATGAGGTGCAGTGCCTCAAATGAGGGTTCGATCAGTTGTGGGAGATCTGTGATTAGGATCTTTAAAACTCCCACAGTTTTAAAGACAATTAATAGCAGTCATGGGACATGGAATTTTGATTGGGACAGCAATGCTGGTTCTCCTTTTTGTCTGTTTCTTTTTCTTCCTCTTTCTCTTCTTCTGCAATGGTGCCAAGGAGGGAACTCTCTCTGTCCTCTACTTGTCTCCTGTAATAGCCACAAGTATTCATGTGCAGGGGGACCTTCCCCCTGCCACAAAGACCATCATCACTGAGGGGGAGAAGGGGGGAGAGAGAGAGAGAGAGAGAGAGAGAGAGAGAGAGAGAGAGAGAGAGAACCACTGCCACTAGAACAGCAGCCGCTACTAGGGAATGAGGTGGGATGGGGGGCTGTGGATTGGAATTAGCAGTTATGAGTCAATTCAGAACTCATGGGATGAAAGGATAACTTTTTTTTCCAAATGTTCACTCACAATCATTCATCTAGCAGCCCAATCCTATCCTTTTCCCGACCATAGCATGCATCCACACCAAAACAGGCTGCTCTGCATGGTATGGTGCGGAGGGGGGCTGATCGAGGAAAACATTTCCCCTTATCCCTTGGTAAGCCCCTCGACCACCAATTGGTCTCCTCAGACCTGCACCAGCTCCTTAGCTGGCGCAAGTCCAAGGAGATAAAGGGGCGTGTCAGCTGGCTCTGGAGGGAATAGCATCCGGCGCAAGTCGTCCATGCTGGGTACCACCCCTCCCACCTCTGACACGTCCTTTTTCTTCCCCCAATCCTCCCACCTCGCCCTGTTCTGCCCACCCCACCAATTTACTAGCATCAGTGGGCTCCTCTCCACTGTCACCATGCAGGCCGCTCTTTCAGCAGAGCCGCTTCTCCCGAGGCTACTCTCAGCTGCTGAGCTGCGAAGTAATGCCTCGGCAGAAGCGGCGCAGCTGAAAGGGCAGCCCACATGATCAAGAATATGATCAAGATTTTTATATTTTCTCTTCTGTCATTTGCAACTAATGCATTCCTATGTGAGAACAAAGTGCATATTTCTGGCCATCATCTGCTTAATGATGTCACTTCCTGCTTCATGGTGTCACTTCTGGCCCTCAGCAGGCACCATGAATGCTATTTGGCTCACTGTATAAAATGAGTTTGACATCCCTGCGAGCCTGGAGAAAAAGAGCAGTGCTGTCACAGAGCTTGTCTAACGAGGCTCTAGGAAACTTCCTCAATCCAAATAACCTACTCAGCTTATGCAAAGACAGTGCATGTGTTTTCAGCTGGCTCTCCCATGAGAATATATTTTCACATATACAGTATCGTGGTTTTTTTTCATTTTCCTTGGCCTAGCAGTTAAGACCAAAAGCTTTCCTCCTATAACCTCTTTGTTAAATGCAAATTACTTAATTGACAATTAGCAAACTAGATGACTGTGAAACTCGGCAACATCACTAATTTCAGACAGAAAACTAGCGGGCAGGGGTGTGGAAACATTCTGCCTGCCAGTCCCATCACCCCCACAATCCTTTTCTCTAGCTGTTCTTCTCCTGGCTGGGTTTATTTCTGGTCTTAGAACTCAGCCCGAAGAAAAACAGCTGTGGGAGAGATTGCAGGGGGCAAAACAGCAGGTGTGTGTGTGTGTGTGTGGGGGAAAGATTCAACACCTTCCTCTTTCTCACCACTTCTCTGCTTGAAATCCCCTATCCCATCCCCTACTGCTTTACAAGTGTTTGGAGCAATCTACATTTTAAGACACGAATGTGCCCCTATAACATATGGCTTGACCTTTAGTGTTGGATGTTGACTATTTTAATGTGTGTGGTTGCTTGCAAAGAGTATATGTGTATTTTAGGGCTGAAAGCTCTTTTTTGTTTGTTTGTTTCCTAAATAGCTGCCATGGTTAGTGGAATGGGTACATTTCTAATCTGCAGCTCAGCATCAGGCTTCGGTTATTTTTGTAATACAATACTGCTCTCAAGTGTTTGTTCCTCCATGTTTGAAGAATCTTCTTGACATGGATGAATCAATGCGTTCATTTCTTGGTTCACTAATTTATAATAGTAAAAGAAAGTTACCAACACAACACAACACCTCTTCCAGAAGATGAACATTCAGACAGAATGGAAGTTAACATCCTTTTCAGACCATTAGGATTCACCAGCACCTTATGGTTTCTGATTTACAAGAATGCTCTTTATGAATCTTGGATCTGTTTAGATTAGTGGTTCCATTTTGAGCACATCTGGATCCATCGTAAATTAAAGTTATCAGCATCGCTGTCACTGGTGTGAAGCATCCCTTTATGTACTAGTGAAGAGGTGATTGACTGTACGTAAGTAGCATTGCTCTGTGCACCATTAAATTAAGAGGCTGGCACCACTGCTCACCAGGGACCTAAGGGACAGTGAGTTCCAAAGACGTGCATGGAGCAGAGCATTTAGAAGACTCTGAGGATTAGTCTCTGCAGAGCCCTCCCCACATGCTTCAGTGGGCTTTAAAATGAGACACTTTGATGTCTCAGGAGGACCGGGCAGGAAATTAACTTGTTTAATGAAGCGCAAGTTATATTGCCTTGGTTCTGTGTGGACTCCCCAGCAGGGATTAAAAAATAAATGCAAGTGGCAGATTCAGAGATGACGTCAGTGGTTCTCCAGGAGCCTGATTCAGAGAGGAAACATAATCCCTTCTGGCACAAACAGTACGACCAGAGGTTCCGGTTTTACCTTGGCCTGGTCTGCTTGGATCAGATCCATTGTCTTCTGAAGAATTGTTTGTAGCAAAAAAAGACTCCCTAACATTTGCAAATGGATCCTAGTCTTGTCCCTTTTTAGTTCTTGTTCCTTAAACAAATATTTTGGAATCGTTTTGGAGTTAGGGTTCAGATTTGGTTTGATGCCCTGTTGCAGATTGCCCCCTTTAGTGCTGGTTCAGAAGCCACTGGCAAGGACGCTGTCTGAAACAAGGTGCACAGCACAGTCAACCTCCCCACTCCCCATGCAGGTGAGGAGGAGAATTGCAGTTCAGGGTTACAATAGCTGTTGCAGCCACTGGCAGTCTATTGCTGCAATCTTCCCCCTCTCCTGATGAGCACTTCGTCAAAAAAAGAGGGGAGGGTTGCACTGTTTGTCTCCTTGAAAGTGGCACAAACCTGTGAAAGGGGGCAGTCTGCCGTGCAAAGCCTTGTGCGATTCATCCCCCTTCCTTGGCAAATGCCTTCACAGTAAAAGCCATTTTTTTTTCTCTAGGGGAGTGCTGCTCTTTCAGAGCAAACTTTGCACCCCTGAACTGGCTAAAAGAAAAAGCCAGTTTTTAACAGTCTCCCCCTGTTAAAAGAAAAAAACATCAGATCCCACAAAAATTCAACAAAGCCCTAGTGGCCACTTGGTCATCTTTAAGGAAAGCATGATGGTTGTGTGTGTGTGTGTGTGTGTGTGTGTGTGTGTGTGTGTGTGTGTGTGTGTGTGTGTGTGTGAGAGAGAGAGAGAGAGAGAGAGAGAGAGAGAGAGAGAGAGAATAAAGCGCGCTGCATTTGCTGTGAATGAAACCTTCTCTGAATTTGCTTATTCCTTTGCAGATGGGCCGGACTAGCTTCTCTTTGATGAAGAGTCCCCAGGAATTTTAAATTCTAATTAAAACTAACTAGCCTTTTAAATATTAAAACTTTATTATTTACAGACTGTTTCCATTTCATTCCTCTTACCGCAATAATGTTCTTCAAACAGCAATTAAATCTGGGGGAACTTTATCACTATGGCAAAGGGAGGGCTGCTTTGCTGTGAAAACTAGCTCCTTTGTAGGCAACCTCGCTAAACAGAGAAGGTGGTAAGACTCTTGATATATCCTTCAAGAGCGGATATGCAACCTTTAGAATGGATGTCACTGCTAAGGTCAGTTGTTTTCCAGGGAATGCTCTGCATAGCTGGGGTTAAACAGTAAAGCAAGACCAGCAATCCTCTGTTTATCCTACTGGTGCACAGGAAGAGGAAGAGGGGGTGGCTGAAGAAGACTAGAAGATAGACTAGAAGAGGGGTGGCTGAAGAAGCAGCTGCCAGGAGACCCTCGGTCCTACCCCCAAGCAAGTAGGAGCACTAGGTGGCCAAGGCCCTGTCCATTGCCACCATCTGGGAAAGCAGCAGCAAGTCTGAGCTCCTGCCCCCAGCGGGAAGGCACGGGGCATGGAGCACCTCTCTTTGACAACTCCCCATGCCCTGGCTGGTGTGAAGACAACAACCAGTAGAGCCCCAGTAGCAACAAAGTCTGAGGCAAATTCCTAGTCCTGAAGAACCCGCCCCTCCCATAGCCCTGGTATGAACATTGGGAATAGCCTCACTTAGGTCCTAGAGGGCAGGTGGTGCTGTGTATTTCTGGTGGGAATGTTACATATCGATTTAAAGCCATGGACAACCATTCCAAGGGTGCGATCCACTAGCAGCCTTACCTTTGGAAGCACCATTGACATGAATGCATATTGAAATATGTTCTTGTATTGCTTAATGGGATGCAGGTAGGACACATTTCTGGCCTCTGAGAAAAAAAAACCTTCTGTCTACAATGTACTTATTGGGTTGTATTGTCATCTTTTCAGAGCCAGTAGGCTTGCCGTTACATACCCCATGCATTGACAAGGCATTCTGCACACTGTCTTAATTGCTGTAGTAGTACATAATTGCCTTTTCTTGTATGTTGAAATACTGTATGCTGTTGTGTTGAATTGTATTATTTATTCATTCTCCACCTTCATTCCCACTGCCCCTTCCTCTCCCTGATCCCACCCTGATGTTTTATTTCTGTCACCTCTTCAGAATGCTCTTATTGTCCTTCCCCAGAGTTAATTTTCACTTTTCTTGCACTTCCTGTTCCTTCCTTTCTCCATAGCTCCCTCCACAGTTCCCATCATGCACCAGGTAAGTGCCACCATGAGGAGCATCACACTGTCGTGGCCTCAACCGGAACAGCCCAATGGCATCATCCTGGACTATGAGATCCGTTACTATGAGAAGGTGAGCCGGATCTGCATCCCCGAGATTAGCAGCACTATGGGCTCAAGACCAGCCACCGTAAGCCTGAATGTATTTGAGGGAAGGGAGTTGGGCTGGGCCATCAATAACTTGGGGTTTGAAACTCCTTGTTATTTTTCCATGTGTTGTGGAATGTTCAGTATTGGCCTGATTCAAAGTCTAGTCGAAGTCAATGGGGAGGAACCCAGTAATGGCAGTGAAGGTCTACATCAATTAGGCTTGTAGCCCCCATCCTGAACACTGAGGTGTGTAAGATGGGTTATTATGGTTCCAGTGTCACCTTCATGACACCTTTTGTGACCCTCTTGTAGCCAATTCCATGCATTTCTACTTAGCAGTCAGTCCCATTGAGTTCAATGAGATCAACCCCCAGGTAAGCATTTATAGGATTATGGCCTAAAGCCGGAGCTACATTGCACGCGTTCGTGTTCCGTATGCATCTGGTGTCCCGCCCCCAGGTCAAACAATGGGCTCTGATTGGCCGAACATAACACAAACACAGCCAAAGTTGAGCTGGGCTCGACTTTGGCTACATTTGCGTTACGTTCGGCCAATCAGAGCCCGTTGTTTGACCTTGGGGCGGGGCACCAGACGCATACTGAACACGAACGCGTGCAATGTAGCTCCGGCTTAAGTCTCTGTTACCTGATGTTTGCCTGAGCCATGCAGTAGAGGCAGAGAGGATCTTCCTGTCTCAAGCTTCCCTAAGCTTTTCAGCCATACGGCTGCAAAAAAGGTTGGAAATAATAGCTAACTGAAGCCAGGGACTCCCCATTGGTTCCTGCTTGCCTGCTGTGTGTACTTGTTTCATTTCCTCATATTTCTTGAATGATTATTGTTTCTGGTGACTAATGGTGTGGTATGACTAGCAACCTGCAGAGAGAGCTAGCCTTGGTGATGCATAGTGAATGCTTTGCCCACTCTGTGCCACTCTTCTGTGTCTACACTATCTATCTAAAGCTTTCAGTGAAGCCCCTGAAGTCCCAGAGATGTCATCTGTTTTATTATTTGGTACAAGCTGGGTAGACGGAACCCAGCACAAATTGGTGGAGGTGAAACTGTGAACTAGTTCTGCCCATGTGCCCCTGGAGTGTAGTGAATGATAACAAGTGCCGGATTGCCAGGAAGGAAGGGTCAAATGCAGGGTAACTTTAAAGATCTGCCAACCTGTGCCTGGTATTTATTTCTGCAGGTCTACCTCAGCAGACAGGGAAGATTGGTAGCACTGTACCTCTTTACATTACCACATTTGTATGAGTCCCTTCTGCTTCAATACCTGAATTCTTAGGGAAAGGTGAAACTGTCCAGAGAGAGAGAGAGAGAGAGAGAGAGAGAGAGAGAGAGAGAGAGAGAGAGAGAGAGAGAGAGAGAGAGAGATATTTAGAATGGCTATATAAGGGAGAATGTACTGGAGCTATGTAGGGTTTTGATATTCAGCATGCTTCAGTGTCAAGCAAGCAGAAATGAAACGTTGGGCGTCCTGAATACAAGCACTAGGCACTGTGGTAGCTTTGGGCAATTCATTGCCTTTCACCTTCAGTTTTCTGTCTGTCAATGGAATACCCTGGATTGGAAGAATCAGAAATCATATATGACAACCTCCAGGCCCAAAAATTCGATAGAGTTGTATTGTTTCTTCAGGCCTCATTGTCACTGAGACAGTAGATAGTGATGGCTTGTGTGCCTGGTGCAAACTGTATAGACCTGTTGCATCGCTCGCTGTGAACATTCACATTTCACAAAGGATGGTGAAACAGTCCTTTGGAGTGGACTGTTTCACTGGGCTCTTACTTAGTCCACCCTGCTCAGACCAGGGCTAAGCTGGAGTACAGAGTACTGAAAGGAGAGCATGATGATGTTCAGTGAATGTTTGAGGCTGAAGCTAACTTTTCAGCAACGTTTGATAAAACTCTAACCCAAATTGTGCTGCCTTCTTTTTTAAAGTAGCTGGGTCATCTTACTGACTTTGAGAAATTATTATTATTATTATTATTATTATTATTATTATTATTATTATTAGTAGTAGTAGTAGTAGTAGTAGTAGAAGAAGAAGAAGAAGAAATAATAATAATAATAATAATAATAATAATAATAATAATAATAATAATAATAATAATAATAATAATAATAATAATAATAATAATTTCCCAATAGGGTTCAGGGATAAAGTATTGGCACCAAACACATAGATTAAATACTAGAACCCAAACGCAGACCTCCCCACTCTATAATCAATATCTGAGTTCTGATACTGAAATCCAGTTTCAAATGTGCATTTTTGATCAGATCTTGTTATATGGTCCAGTGTAGGTTGAATAACAGACGTGCACAACTGTGTGACTGCTAGCAGGGCAGGTGTATTTGAGAATCACAGGTTTTAATTCACACAAGCTTGTAAAACCACTCACATAACACATCACTCGATGACTCACAACTGAACATGTAAACTTCATCCTCTGAAAAGTATTGTGCTTGAGAAGGGATGTGAGGTGATATGAAAGTTCTGCTCCTAGTGTTTGATCTGTGACAGTTGCTTTACATACCCAAGTCACCATATCAGATCAAGTGAGGAACATGCCTGTGTGAATTTACCAATAGTTTTCCTTCTGGTGCTCCTTTAGGAGTCGTTGTAGGCTAGCTAGGATCACCATGTACTGAATGTTGAATAGGTTACTAAAAGGCTTTCCACGCAGCTCGTTTTTTGCCCAATAAATGTACATTTGTTGCTCTTCTGTTATACGCAGTATTACTTGTCTGTAGGGATGTCACATTTTTGGAACATTCACTGTGAATTACAGATTTATAGATGACAATAGGACTGTTTTTGATTATGATACATGTGGGTGGTACATTTTGATATATCACACATAGATCCGAGTATAGTTGGAATGCTCTCTGGTTGTTCATCAAGTCTGTAACTTTGCCAAAAAATGCAAAACCATTGCAGTATGGGCTGGGTGCTTAAAAAGCATGCTACCAATCATCACCACCATCGCCCCACTGCATCTCATGCACCAGGTCAAATGCAAAACTTGCAAATGTTGTTGCTTACATGTTCCTTGGTCCTATTGAGAGGAAATACAAGGAATAAGTTCAATGTTGCTCTTGCATTGCCACTGTAGCTTACTCACTAGCCAGCACCAAAGTCTTTTTTTCTATGAATAGATGGCTTCTTCCTTTGTATTAATACCTTTTCTTTATTCACTGTTCCCTAAAGGACCACAATGAATACAACTCTTCCATGGCCAAGAGCCAGACCAACACGGCACGAATTGATGGGCTGCGGCCAGCGATGGTATATGTGGTTCAGGTGCGGGCACGGACTGTGGCTGGCTACGGGAAATACAGTGGGAAAATGTGCTTCCAAACCCTTACAGATGGTGAGTGTGAAAGAAAAGAAACTGAAGGGTGGGAAGGAGGTTAAAAAAAAAATGAAAGGAAGGAGATTGCACTCTTCATCAAACCTCCAAGCTGTTATTGGATTAAATCAACTTGTCTCTCCAAAGCCTTTGCCTCCCAGTGGGGCAGCGTGGTGAGAGCAGTGGTGATTTACAGGGATGTTTGATTAATTGCCAGCTGGTATAATAATCAGGTTGAAATCTCTTATCTCCTCGCCCTGACCATCTAAGTGATTTTTTGTTTTGTTTTGTTTTCTGCATATGAATGTGCTGTCAACATTTGCATGCAAAATAGGGAGACATAAGAGCAGCCAGTTGGGGGCAACTATGGGGGGAAGGTGGTGTGGGGGACTTTATGCAGTCCATAAGTCTCACCTGTTTAGTCTCTTAATTTCAGCTAAATCATGCACCCCTCCCTGGTAATGTTCTAAAACCAGAAGCTAAGGCGACAGTTACAAAAAGCAAGGGGGCAAGCTCCCTATGCCCCCTTATCATTAGACTTGCCAGATTTCCCCCCCCCCAACCGGGACTCCCCTCATTTTTTTCACTGCCGTGGACTAAAAGTGGGCATTTTTCTTACCTTCGTTGGTGGCTGTGTAGGTCCTCTGAGGGGTGTGCGGAGCCTGCAGACTCCGCCACAGGCCTCCCCAAGCATCGGAGCGGACCTCCAATGCGATTGCAACTCACTTCCGGTTTCGTTGTAAAACCAGAAGCGGGTCGCGATTGCGTCGGAGGGCCACTCTGAAGGCTGATCTACACGACAGGCAGAGGCTCCGCCGTTGCCTCTGCCTGGCGCCTCCGCACTGGAAGCGGGGGAGTGTCTTCAAGCCTGTTGCCCCTCATGTTGTCCCGCCTTCCTAAGAAAGCGCAGTTGTGATTGGTTAATCTCAACCGCGCAGCGTTTGGCCGAAACCTCGGCTGTGAACCGTCTGTGACCCCAGCCCATTTCCTCTCTCGCTCTGCCTTGGGCATTTGCCTTCCGCATAGGATAAGGCGGGATATGAAGTCCATAAATAAATAAATGAATGAATGAATTAATAAATAAATAAGTGCTGTTTTGGGGAGGAAATGCAAAGCAGGGGAAGCCCTTCAGAGTCTCTGCTCTGCTCCCTCCCCACCCGCAGTTCACCATTGCCAGTTTGCCAGGATGCCTTTTTTTGCTAACCACGGCACCAAAAAGGTGAAAGTCAGGAGAGGACGCCCCAGCCAGGCAGCACTAGCGAGCCAAGAAGGAGAGAGAATAAATGAATGAATGAATAAATAAATAAATAAATAAATAAGTGCTGTTTTTGGGAGGGAATGCAAAGCACTCTGCCCGTGCGTCCATACTTTTATCCATGCACAGAAGTTATTGAGTTGTGACTGTAGGCAAGGGGGCATGAATTTAAAATTTAAATTTAAAAGGAGTCCAACTGTTCCAAAGACCCCAATATCTTCACCCATTCCCAGACAGTATTCAAAAAGTAACCTAGCTTCATCTGCACTGTTAATGGGTTTGCTGGGTCGCCATGGGCTCCCAGGCTTCTCTATATCTCCCTGACCAGTGCTTCATTCAAAAATCCCCAGCAAACAGGATGGGAATGGAGTTGCTGTGTTTGCTGTGTGGATGTAACCTCCAAGGTGATTGGTTGTCGTTCACATTGGCATTCAGCCACCCTCCCCCCCTCTCCTGTGATTGGTAGGCTGCAGCAGCTCCGCGAGCCACCTCCAAGCTCTGCCGTCACGCCCCCTAAAAAATAGAACACTCGACTTGGAGTACGCGGCAGTGGGGCGGAGGTCCGGCGGCTCCGCCGGATTAAAAAACGCTCCGCGACGCTGTCGTGTAGATCAGCCTTGACACTTGGGGAGGTCTGCGGAAGGGTCTGCAGCCCCCCCCCCGAGGACCTCCACAGCCACCAATGAAGGTAAAATGACCACTTTTTCTTTGCCGGAAGTGGCCATTTTTTTTCTTTGCCAGGTCACGTCTCTGAGACTCAGAAGAGTCCTGGCCCGCTGCAATGCAGCCGGGAAAGGCCGGGACAGTCTCGGTTTCAGGGGGGACGGCGGGCCCGGCCGGGATAGCGGCCGGGACGCCCCTGCCAAACCGGGCCAAACTGAGACTGTTCTGGCAAATATCAGGACTCTGGTAAGCCTACTTATCATTCAAGCCTGAAAGTCACCTCTGTGTATCACAGTGGTGGTCTACCAAGTCCAGTACCCTGTCTCCCAACAGTGGCCAATAATGGATGTTACCAAAGTTTTGTACTTGAAGTTGTGTGTAGTATAGTTTGCCATTTCTAGGCATTCACTCTCAACAGCATGTAAGCTCCAGTTTAGAAAGGTTAGAAAGACACTGAATGTGAAAACTAACTTGGCTGATGTGTTTTTTTTTTTTTTGCTAGTCTGTACGTTATAGACACTCTTTAAGGATTTTCTTCTTAACCTGCTTTTGCCTTACCTAGAATGTACTCACAACACATAAGGCTGTGTCCTTTTGAAGAGCACTGAATTGAGGAAATGCATATCTTGTACTGGACGTGTTGTGGGTCATGATTTTTCCCACATACTCTGAGAAACTGGGGATGAAATTGAACTCCAAGGCCCTGTATTCTATTCTGCCTGGTTAGAATACACGTTGAAAATTTTTCTGCCATACACAGTTGCTTCCAGTTAATTCATCAGGATTTAAGTATCTTAAAAGATATTCTGCAGAACTGCATCACACATTACATGTTTAGTGGGTAGATGTAATGTATATACTGAAGCTGTGAAGCATTAAGGAGCCAGATTTATTTTGTAAGATATAAAATATGTCTTCATGTGTCAGCTGGCTAGTTATTGATCAAGGTTCACTCCTGCATATACACATCATTAAAACACGTAATTCACAGCACAATCCTATGCATATTTACTCAGAAACAAGTCCCACTACATTCAGCAGGGTTGCTCCCAAGAAAGTGTGTAAAGGATTGCAGCCCTGAAGAACCTGAAGACCACTGCAAAAACTAGCCTAACTTGGTTAATTATATTTTATGGAATTGTTTAGACCAGTGGTTCTCAAAGTTCCTCCACAAGTCAGGGAGAACTGTGAATCTGTGTGGGAGCGGGGCAATGGTGTTGCACCTGGGATTGCGCCATCACCAGGGGGAAAAGGGTTATTTTTAACTTACTGAGGGTCGCACCGGCCGAAAACCGAAAGTGGTTCGCAATCACCGTGGAGAGCCAATCTGAAGCGCAAGGAGGCCCACAGAGGGGGATGTGGGCCTCCTCTCACACTGACCCTCAGTAAGTTAAAAAAAACCTTTTTCCCCCGGCGGTGGCGCAATCCCAGGAGCGCCGCCACAGTTGCCACACCCCTTAAGGGGCTGGCTGTCACTTCCAGTTCTCCTGGTGGGTCACGACTCACCAGTTGGAGGACCACTGGTTTAGACCGTAGCTGAGCTCTCTGTGAGTTCTCTTAATAACATTCTCCCCACATGGTGTGCCAACAAGACCGAGAGCATAGGAAAAAGGTAGCTGTCTTGTTTCTGATGCCTCTCCACCCCTACCCCATATAGTATCATTAGATAAGTATAAGCCCATGCACATTTGACCACGTTTCTGCACCTGAGGTGTTGCAACCCCCTGCCACCCTTACCAGTTAGCAAGATGATATGGATAACAAATCTATTTCAGGGATTACTTAGTTTAGGGATCTGTACAACTGCTCTATAACTGCTCAGATTTTGAGCCAGGTAAGAAACAAAGAGTCCAATCCTAACTAACTTTCCAACACTGATACAGCCATGCCAATTGGGTGTGCATTGCATCCTGGGGGGGGGGGCAGTCACGGAGGCCTCCTCAAGCAAAGGGAACATTTGTTCCCTTACATCTTGGCTGCGTTGCATCTGCATCAGCGCTGGAAAGTTGGTTAAGATTGGGCTGAAACAGACAACCCTGGGCAGAGAGAGTTATCAGAGTTTGCACCATCCATACTCTTTTTTTTAATCAAGTGATTTGAATATTGAACTAGGTGAGTGAATAAGGTCCCTACGATCCAGGTTGGCTGCATGGCTGAACGTGTCTGCATGAAAGAAAGTCACCATTCCAATGATTGCTGCACTTGCGTTTGCATGCATGATTAGCCTATTCATGCAGCCAGTCTTTGCGTACAAATTCAAACAGGATTTACCAAAGCTATCAAGTATGAACCCACCTCCCCCCAAGGCTATGTGATTTGGTTCTTAAATTGCCCCCAAGACTCAAGACTTCAGCTTTTTAAGTAGCTGAATAAATCCAGTTTCAGTTACTATCTAGTCAATCTGTTTTAATTTCCCGTGTACATTTTGTTTTGCTCTTTCAGTGTTTTTCTCATTGTGACGACTTTCTCCATGGAGCAGTTTAACTAGGACACTATTTCAGAGCCTAACAAAGTCCATTTCTCTAGCAAAAAAAGCCTCCTTGTCTGGTGTCAAAGAGTTTTAATTGAATAAGGAGATGGGAAGCATGTACACACCTTATGACTCAATAGATGGACTTTTAAAAAATTGCATTTCCCTAATACTTACAATTAGCCAAGCAAGGAGAAAACTCTTTCTGAAGTATAAGCAGCTAATTGAAATCTAATGAGAACGGATATTGTGTATTATTAAATAATAATTGATTGTTAGATGAGAATCTTCTCAGGATTTAAGCATCAGGCAAGAGATAAAACAGGTTACCAGTAATTAGCTGCAAAAGAGAATAAGAAAATTAAAAGGAGGCGTAAAAGATTCCTATTTGTATGAATTTACGTTAAGCTCATGGGTGTGTGTGCGTGCGCGCGCGCGCTTGCTACATGTGGCTGTTTGGTATTAGCTGCAGAGGTTTCAGACGATGAGCAATAGCATTAATAAAATTAATTTGTTAGCTGACATTGTCTGCAGGTCCATTGTGGTAGGGACTATACCTACACAAGCATGTATTTTATCTGAACAACTTATCAAGAAAGCCATAGGGTGGGTTACAAAGGATATTATTTCTCATAGTCGTAACTGTGGCTAGATCTGCCCTCAGAAGTGCAGTTCAGAAAAAAAAAAAGTCAGGCAAGTCCCATTGAAATAACGAAGACTTTATTACTGCCCTGGTTCAGATGAAACAACAAATCATAAAGTAGCCATGAGTCTCAAGCTCACGTGCTCCCCTTTCACGTGCAGGGGAGGAGATTGAAAGCTTCCTTTTGCGGTGAAACAAATTGCAGTTTCCCTTTTTGTCCACAGTTAGTTAACAAGCCAGAATATCAAAGCACGTAAGCCTGTGGCTCATGCTTCTTACAAAGCCCAAGCTATCCTGTGCAGTTAAGTCCCATTAATTCCAGCAGGACTGAAACACGCCTTATACTTCTCTGACTTTTGCCTGTCTTGTTGGGTGGGACATAGGGATGCTATCAAAAACAGAGTATTCCCCTATGTCATGTTTTTCCCCTTGTATCACATGTAGTATTGTATATGCTGTGTTGTGACATTATAATGTTAAAACCCGTTGAGTCCCGTTGAGTCCTTTGAGGTACGCCCGAAAGTAAATAGTTAAAAAAAAATGGCTTCCCCCAATTTTTCTGGAATTTTTTTGTGGAAAGTAGACAGATGAAAGTATGTTTTAAAACAATTTTCAGAGTTCTAGGGTCACCCCACTGACCCCCCCCAGAGGAGCAAAGATCACTGTTTTTAGGGAAAATGAGGCCCTGGAATTGGGTGCAGGGCACCCCCTCCTCACTGAAATTAAAAATGAAACTCTGGCTTTGTCTTCATGCCCAGGGCCCTGGCTTTTGAATCCACCTTTTTTGGAGCACCTCAGGTGCAGGGGAGCAGCTGTACACAGCTGTAAACAGGCGCAACATCAGGCGTACCTCAAAGGACTCAACGGGACTTAATGGGTGGCAGAATAGGCCTGTATAGACCTGTACTCACAACTAAAGCTGCAGGATTTCAAGGATTTGAAGGGTCATAAAAAAAAAACCTTGAAGGAAGGGACTTGAAACTTGAGGTACACTTAGCTGAGACATCCCCCTAAACACCCCTAAAGCCCTGGAGCTGTGTGTTAAACACAACTACGTACCGGTGTAACAGCAGATGCACTGGTGTAAGTGCACTTACACTGGCATAAGTGCACTTACACCGCTTTGGTTACACCGTAAGGTTACACAGGATTGCGCTGTTGGAGTGGTTGAAGAATTTGGACTAGGGTCTCCCCTGTTCAGCCATGAAATTCCAAGATGGCCTTGAGCAAATCTCTCTCTCCCTCTTCACTAGCCTACCTCATTGGTTGTCGGATAAAATGTGATTACTCATGTATGCAAGATGATGGGTGAGATTCCACCATGGTGAATCGAGGTTTGCAGTCTATTAGAAACTAGGACTAGTATGAACAGGCAGGAAGATTACAAGACTCTTTTTTTTTTCTTTTCCAGATGACTACAAGTCTGAACTGAGAGAGCAACTGCCATTGATTGCCGGGTCAGCAGCAGCAGGAGTGGTCTTTATTGTTTCCTTGGTGGCAATTTCAATTGTTTGCAGCAGGTATCATTTGCTGTGCATTTAGCTTTTGTTTTTCATTCCAGAGAGTGAGTATTCTTGGCGGGGACGACGAGCTTGTCTCCACAAATGTACTGCAAGGCAGTGCTGGCTGAATTTCGTAAGCCTACAGCTGAACAATAGTGGTTACTCAGGAAACATCCTGTGAATCAGCATAGGTGCCAATGGAAATTTGGTTCACCTAGTTAAAATGTTACCTCTTTTAAGAAGGGCGGAAGAAGTTCCAGCTGGAAAAGACTCTCGCACAGGACATGGCAACAAAACCTTGTATGTATTCTCTTCTTATGAAGAATGCTGAATCAAAAAATCAGCTTGAGCTGTCGGTCTCCAGACTTGATGGCACTCCTCTGAGAGAGCTCTTCTTCAGCAGTGCCTGTTGCTTCCTAGTATGAGTCTTGAGCTGGATCCACACAGGCCTGCAGTACATTTGCCCTCTCTGTGGCGGATTAAATATACAACGTATTACATTAATGTCATATTCGGCCATCACGGTGTCACAAGTAGGGCCAGTTTGATCTCTGTTTGAACTCTTCATGGGCTGGTTCAGACAATATGGACTTGGACAGCCACACATTGCACAAAGAAGTGTAAGGATGCGCTGCTGCTCCTCACCCGCTGAGCATGCCCTCCTATCCCTGCATGGACACATGGGATGGTCCATCTGAATTGCATGGTTAATATATTACTTGAATGTGTGGACAGTCCACCCCACCTGCCCATGCAGGGTCTGTTTTCATGCCAACCTTGTTCCACATACTTCATACAAAAGATCCCTATATAGGTAGATCAAAAGCTAATGTGAACGTTTTGTCTTGTTTTCTCAGCCATTTCTTCATAGTTGGAGAAATCTGCACCCCAAATTTAACCACTTGCTTCAGAGTGTTGGCAATTGCACATTTCTCTGTGAGCAGTTTTAAATAACTAAAAAGGAGGATGGCAGAAAAGCAGGCGTCCACCATTGTAGCACAGAAAGCAAACCATGCTGACAGACTCTGCATAAGGCTTTTCTGACACTGATTAACCCACACAGGAGTCACTGTTAATTCTGTATCAGGTGAAGGAATTAGCCATGTATCCAGGTCATAAAAACCGTGTGAACCAGCCTTATTGGCTTAAGTGGCAGTATAGACCAACCTTGTGTTTCTTCAGTGATAAGAGCTGCTTAAAAGGGTGTTGCATGGGCATTCACTGAACTCGCTTTTACCTTTTGTTTTCCTAGAAAGCGGGCTTACAGCAAAGAGGCAGTGTATAGTGATAAGCTGCAGCACTACAGCACTGGTCGAGGTGAGTGTGGCAGAAGCCCCTGAATAGTGAGGGATGGTTCGGAAAAGTCGTGACAACCCTGCGGAAGCGTTCTCTCTTGGGAGCACGATTGAGAAATGCAACATCATAGGTAGTCTGTTGGAGGTCACATGGCGTGAAGGAAGACTATTCAGAGGGATGAGTGGGAGACGCATGGAAAAAAAGCAAGCAAGATAGGGATGATGGAGAAGACAAGTGAGTAGGGGGGAGGAGGAGGCCATAGCAAGAAAGCTATAGATGTTCATCAAGAAAGCTTTACAAGTCCTGTAAAGGTGGCATGTAAAAAAAAGAGCTTATGAGCATTTTGGCAGGGCATTTAAAAGGAAAAACAAGCATCTAGAAATGTACAGCACACTCCTAGGCATGTCTACTCAGAAGTAAGTCCCATCATGTTCAATAGGGTTTACTCCCAGGAAATATAGGATGTGTATAGGATTGCAGCCTCACAGCCCAATCCTATCTAACTCTGTGCCCAGCGAGGTCGGTGCAGCCTGTGCTGCATCCATGGCACAAAAAGGCTGCCTGGGAGGTCTCCTCGGGGGAAGAGAACATTTGTTCAACTCCCCCATGGTAAAGCCCCAGCCGCCCCAATGGGGCTACTCGGATGTGTGCCAGCTATTTAGCTGGTACAAGTCTGAGAGCCCTATGTAGCAGTGGCCAGGCCTGGGAAGGGGGATAGGATTCGGCGGAGGAGGCCACCACTGATCCCTCCCCCTTCTCAGGCCTGGCCGACCAATCTCAGCCCCCTGGAACACCCCGTTCTGCCCTCCCTCTGCCACCTGGGGGGGAACGTACCTTCCCCGGTGGGTGCTCCTTTGAATCTGGTGTGGGGAGAGCAGCACCGACCGCGGCGCCAGCACCGCCTCCTCGCCTGGTGACACAAGCATGCCGTACAGCATGTTTACAACACCCAAGACTGGTGGAGCGACGCTCTGCCAGTCTAAATTCTAGAGAGGATTGGGGGCTGCCCATCTTGTAGGGAGTGAGGATTTCCTGCTGAGGTGGTCAGCAAAGCAAATCAAGAACAGAGAGTAAGGAAAAGCAAGGATTCAAAAAAAACAGTGAAGGAAATCCTCAGACTCTGATAATTGGGTCTCTTGGCTTATGTTAGATGGATGGATAAAGAGCTTTCTGGAATTGTTTTTTCTAATAAATATTTTTGGAAAGTTGAAAAGGATATACAGTACAGTACCTTTTTGCCATCTGCTCCCTACCTGCTTATTATTTGCAGTACAGGCTTGTTGTCAGCTTTTCTGCAAATGCCTCTCAAAAACAGGTCTGTACTTAGACTTTAGCTCACCAGAGATAGGGAGTTTGTCACAAATTACTATGAAGAGAAACCGCCTTTATGCTTGCTATAGTTTGATTGGTAAGCAAAGGGAAGATCTCAGAAGGTATACATAAACAAACATTCTTCAGTCTATAAAGCAGGGGTGCACAACATACGGCCCGCGGGCCGCATGCGGCCCGCCTGATCATTTCCCGCGGCCCGCAAGGACATCCGGGAGCGGGCACTCTCCGAGTGGGCAGTCTCCAGCGGCGCTGCTCCACTCGGCGGGCGGCCGCGGGCGGCCGCACGCGATGGACGCTCCGGCACTTTCTCCGGCTCCGAGGCCGGGGGAGAGGGCCTCAGCTAGGCCTTCTTCCCCCCCCCCCGGCCTCGGAGCCGGAGAAAGCCCCGGAGCGTCCACCACGACCGGCGGCCGGGGCTTTCTGAACGCGGCCGACTGCGTCGCCTGTATTTATACTTTTTTCTGCACATGCGCAGAACGTTTCGAACGTCTGCGCATGTGCAGAAAAAAGTATAAATACAGGCGACGCAGTCGGCCGCGTTCAGAAAGCCCCGGCCGCCGGTCGTGGTGGACGCTCCGGGGCTTTCTCCGGCTCCGAGGCCGGGGGAGAGGGCCTCAGCTAGGCCTTCTTCCCCCCCCGGCCTCGGAGCCGGAGAAAGCGCCGGAGCGTCCATCGCGCGCGGCCGCCCGCCGACTGGAGCGAGACTGCCCACTCGGAGAGTGCCCGCTCCCGGATTTCTTCGCGGGCCACCCGGCTTTCTCCGGCTCCGAGGCCTCAGCGAGGCCTTCTCCCCCGGCCTCGGAGCCAAGCCCTGGAGCGTCCACCGTGCGCGGCCGCCCACCGAGTGGAGCAGTGCCGCTGGAGGGTGCCGCTGATCGTGGTGGACGCTCCGGGGCTTTCTCCGGCTCCGAGGCCGGGGGAGAAGGCCTCGCTGAGGCCTCGGAGCCGGAGAAAGCCGGGTCGCCCCCCCTCCCTGGAGCGGAATGAGCCGTTCGTTGCGTTTGCTGCCCAATATGCCCAAGGGAGGCTGGGCTCTGCTATGCAGCCCTGCACTCCATGTTCAATTGCAACCAGAACAAGCCCAGTATTTTCTGGTCTAAATGTCCAACTGTACGTCTCTCTTGCTTCAGCTTTGCACATATTTTTCACGTCTTTTTAATTTTAAGTGGGGCATGGCTGGTGGGGAGGGGGGGTTCTGCTTGCAAAGGAATCAGGCTTGTGATTTTTGTAATGTGCTGCTTTTAGTAACTACTGTCCTTTGAGTTTGAACCTGATTTCTGGCTTGCAAAGTGCGTTGTGCTTTTTAATTTTAAGTGGGGCATGGCTGGTGGGGAGGGGGGGTTCTGCTTGCAAAGGAATCAGGCTTGTGATTTTTGTAATGTGCTGCTTTTAGTAACTACTGTCCTTTGAGTTTGAACCTGATTTCTGGCTTGCAAAGTGCGTTGTGCTTTTTAATTTTAAGTGGGGCATGGCTGGTGGGGAGGGGGGGGTTTGCTTGCAAAGGAATCAGGCTTGTGATTTTTGTAATGTGCTGCTTTTTGTAACTGTACTGTCCTTTGAGTTTGAACCTGATTTCTGGCTTGCAAAGTGCATTGTGCTTTTTAATTTTAAGTGGGGCATGGCTGGTGGGGAGGGGGGGGGTTGCTTGCAAAGGAATTAGGCTTGTGATTTTTGTAATGTGCTGCTTTTTGTAACTGTACTGTCCTTTGAGTTTGAACCTGATTTCTGGCTTGCAAAGTGCATTGTGCTTTTTAATTTTAAGTGGGGCATGGCTGGTGGGGAGGGGGGGTTCTGCTTGCAAAGGAATCAGGCTTGTGATTTTTGTTATGTGCTGCTTTTTGTAACTACTGTCCTTTGAGTTTGAACCTGATTTCTGGCTGGCAAAGTGCATTGTGCTTTTTAATTTTAAGTGGGGCATGGCTGGTGGGGATGGTTTTTTTTGCTTGCAAAGGAATCAGGCTTGTGATTTTTGTAATGTGCTGCTTTTTGTAACTGTACTGTCCTTTGAGTTTGAACCTGATAAAAAAGAGAATTTTTAAAAATTCTTTTCGTGATATTTTCCGGCCCATGGACACGCCCCCTGTGATGTCACTTCCTGAGGAAGTGGCATCACGGTTCCTGGACACGCCCCCTGTGATGTCACTTCCTGAGGAAGTGGCATCACGGTTCCTGGACACGCCCCCCCGTGCGGCCCCAGAGAAGTTTGGCCTGTTCATTTCGGCCCACACCTATTTCCAAGTTGTGCACCCCTGCTATAAAGTGTTCTCTTTTTTTTTACTTCCTCCTTTTAAAATGTATAGATTCATTAGTAACAGTGAAATATAGGCAAATAGCTTTTCATCAGCTGTTTAGTAAACAGATCATATTCGGATCCTTCCTGGAGTACAAACTGAGCTCTTGTGGAAGGCAGCAAATGAGCCTTTATAACCTGTATTAGGAAAGTTAATAGGATAATAAAATAGCAAGGCAGCAATCTTGGCCAGTGAGTAATCACTGCTCATCTACCCTTCTCTGTCTGCACCTACACATACTTTACACGCTCACTGTGCATGCTGAACCAGCTGCAAACAATTATATTCGACAGTTCCCAGGTGTTTCAGGGGAAATCTCCAACACAAATGCACACAGCTCTTTAGGGCTCTTCAGATTACAGCCAGCAGCAATACCTAAGTAAACCACAGCCAAAGCAGGAAATGAGATAGGGAGAAGAAAACCAAATTGGGAGCAGCTGAAATCCAATTTGCACTTTAGAAGAGAAGCCTCCCAGACTTTCTCTTTCTTGAAAATGTGAGCCTAAGGTCTAAGGGAGAACATACTCGTTATAATTCAAAGGGATGGATCAGGAGCATGCAGTCATGGAATTAAAGATTAACCCAAAACATACTGCGAAGAGACACAATTAAGATGTCACAATCTGTAGTTGGTTGTGAAGCTCTGACATTGTCTTAATTTTAAACTTTTGGATAAAATGCCTCAGCAGCTCTTTGTATTTTCAAAAGAATCATATTCAGCTGCAAACGCAGAGGTCATCTAAGCTCGGTGTGCGAGTCTAATGATTTGAAAGCTGTTTTTAAAGCAAGTTAATGAGGCCAACGTGAATATGTTTGATGGGATCCTCAGTCTAAAATGTTTCCGTGGTTGTGATTCAGCAGGTAGAAACCATGTATCTTCGTCTGTCATTTTACAGTACTGCTTAATGAATCTTGATAATAGTTAATAGGTAAAGGTATCCCCTGCTCAAAAGCCAGTCGTGTCCGACTCTAGGGTGCGGTGCTCATCTCTGTTTCTAAGGCCGAAGAGCCAGCACTTGTGGCCAACATGACTAACAGAATGCTGTTACCTTCCTGCCGCAGCGTACCTATTTATCTACTTGCAATTTCTTACTTTCAAACTGCTAGGTTGACAGGAGCTGGTACAGGAGCTTGGAGCTCACTTTGTCACGCAGCACACGGATCTCGAACTGCTGTCCTACTGACCTTCCAGTCTGCAGTTCAGCGTCTTAATCACTAAGCCACTGTGGCCCATATGTTGGTTAATATTGGTGCCCAAATACAGATTGTCTAAAGCCATAGTCCTAAACACAGTTACAAGGGAGTACTGTAATGCGATGGAGTGAGACTTACTTCAGAGTAAGCATACATAGGATTGCACTGTCAATTGTTTTCCACAGAGCAAACATCGGCCATGTTTGTACCAATTGACTGAATAGAGGAATGTTACAAATGCAGGGAAATTGTAATCCCAAAATTATAGGCATAATGTTTCACTGTTATATCAGCTTTCTGAATAAAACACTGGTATTTCTGTGAAAGCACAAAAAGATCATTTAAAAACCATACTTGATTTTTATTTGACCTTTTTTTTACTAAGCAATAAGGAACAATATAGTATATGTAATAAATACCTCTTCTTACAGTACAAATGTATCCACTTATGAATGGAAATGAGAGGGAGTTTGGAACCCAGCTTTAAGAGTCTGACAACTTTGAGGGTCCCATTTATGGAACAATAACCTTTAGAGCTGAGGGAAAGAAATACCAGCATATGGTGCTAAAATTGTACCAGTAAATTGTGGGAAGAGAGCTGTGATAAGCAGTCTTTGAAGATCTGAGATCAGAAACATCTACAGAGAAGATTGGACAGTCAAGGGTCTGACTGTTGTGGGGAGGCATAGAAATTTGCCACCATACTTCTGAGGATGTGACTACAGGTTGTTGCAGTTCACATATCACAAGAATTCTTCACTAGAAAGATACATTGTAATAAAATATTCCTTGATTTAACCTCAGTACAGAAACCATTGGGTGAGACTCACTGGGTAGACAGCTTGCATCCCCCATTATCTCATGTTCTGGCATTAAATTTCTGTACTCAGTTAAAAAAAAAAAACAAAGCACACAACTGTGTGAGGAAACAGATAGAAATTGGCCCAACCATTTCATAATGTCAGATGGGAGCTATGACAGCTATAGTCCAGCAGAGAATGGTTTGAAGGTGTCTGAGGTCTGAAGGGTAGTTGATGAATTTTCAGCCTAATTCCGAAAGCAATTCCATTCTGAGAATTTCCCACCATCCTTTATAGATCCATCTCTAAATCTAAACAGGTCAGAACCCAGCTTCTACTTAGTTAGGACATCACTTGTAAACCCCACATACACTGTTTTGAGCTGTTTCAAGGAAGAATATAAATGCACCAAATAAATAGGTATGAGATCAGCATTTCTCAAAGCCCTTAGGTGTTTCTTGGAAGTGGAGATATTTCCGTCATTACAAGAGTATGGACTTCTGGCCTGTTTCTCCATGCTTTTTAAAATGTGAGCAGGGAAAATATAAGGCCCGAGAAATGGCCTTGAGGTACACTGGGTGGGCTACATTGGTGAACCAAGTTTGCTCAGATTGATTGATGGAGATGCAGATGAATAAAGAAGAATTAGCCAACACTTGGAGCAGCTCATCTGCCTGTGCCGTAGTGTTGTTTTTTGCAACACAAGTAAATACGTACTCCCATTTCAAGGTCAAGATGAACTTGTCCCTATAGTTGCTGTTTACTGTCCCCTTTGTACAGGGAGTTATTTCTCTATGTCATGACATTTGGATGGATGTTGACTTTCGGAGCTCTCTGCAGGAAACTCTTTGTATGACCCTGCCAACCCTGTAGCCAGCAGATCTTTTTAAAGAAATGTATTTGCCACTTTCCCAACAACTTGGGCTCTTTGTATATATGGCGAGCCTCTTCCCTGCTGCCACTGTGCTCATCTGTGGCATTTCTGCACTTCTAATGCCCATTAGCTAAAGCCTTGTTCCCTGAGCCATTACTGCACGACTCCATCTGTCCTTGGTCCTCTGATGTGTCCCCACTGCTGACACTTCTCCAAAAGCAGCACTTTGTCTCACTGCCTGACATTTTTTTTTCATGGCAAGAATTATTTCTTATAAAGCAAAAGTGAACACACGGCCCAATGGCAGTGACATTGTAAGGGCAGCTCCATCAGGACAAATGTGAGACAGCTGCTATAAAGTGAGGCGAAAATACATAGGCAGGACAGCGCATAACATCTGGCTGCATGTGTGTAGAATGTTAAGAGTTATTGGGAGGCAGCAGGTTGACTCATTCATCCTAAGACAAGGCAACTGCCGGTAGTTCTGCAGGTCTCTCTTTCTGCATTTATTTGCAAGTTGCAAAGCAAACCCTACAAGCCAGTGTCCTTCTCTCTAAAAATCTTACCAGCCTCCCTCTAAGCAAACTATTTTGAAGGCCAGTTTAAAGATTACAGTTCCCACATGGAGGCCACTAAATGAAAACCAGCACCTACCTGTGGCGAGGGCCTACATGGCAGGAGAAATGTTTAAAGGCCTTTAACGTCACTGTACACTCATCACATGCTAGTGGTACACTTCCCAAGCAACCACTGGTAGTGACATGGAAACACTGCACACATTTAAGCGCAACAAACTTTGAGCAGCCTCTGAGCAGGAACGATCATGCTTATGTCAGCCTCAATAACCCATTCTTCTGCCCTAGCAAGAGCTGTGTGCATATGATATAATACTGTTTATCTAATACTGTACACACACACATAATGAAGGGATTTGTATTTATGCTATCATTTTTAGTAACTATTCTTGCATGGTGTAGGAGATGTACCTCACTGAAAACAGTGAGGCACAAAATATATCTCTTTTGTTAGATCATCAACTTTTGGTGGTGCAAGCGTTTGCAACTTTGCAGGCACAGAAAAGTCTTCCTGAGGCAGCATAGGGAGATTGCTAATTCTCAGTGAGATAAGAGAACAAAGCTGTTGCTGTCAGCTAGAAATATGTAGTAGTGAAGCCAGGTTGTTGCAGGCAGCATTTACAGCGACTGTGTAGCTTTATCAATAGTCCCTTAACTGGATGTGCTTTCTTGTACTGTCGTCTTAACACCTGCATGCTTGCTGATCCAAATATGTCAGACCACTTTTATCCACACTCCGGCATCAGACTTTAGCAAATTCCCCCAATTTGTAATGACCGAAGAGCCATTTGTCAGTACTTAACAGGTAGCATATAGAGAGCTAGAGTGGCATAGGGGTTAAAGTACTGGACTCTCTTGGACTCAAATCTACACCTAGCCATGAAGCTTGCTGGATGTTCTTCGGCCAATCACAAGTTCTCAGCCTAGCCTACCTCACAAGGTTGTTGTGAGGCTTGTAAGGGGAGAGAACCATGTATACGGCCCTCAGCCTCTCAGAGAAAAGTTGGAATACAAATTTAATTAATTAGTGAATATACACTTTCTTGCCGGCCAGTGGCTTTCTGTATTCTTAGCACTTAGAAGCTATGTAACACATTATGGGGTGCAAGGTCATTGTGTCCCCAACTTGATCCTTCTGTGTTATATGTTTGTTTTGCTTTTCTAATCTGTAAACCAGCCTGGGTTATGATCTTGTAAATTCCTTTGTAATCCTGCTAGAGCATCAGCTGCACTTGTAAAAGGGTTTATGGAACTGTAAAAGTGTATGTGATGAAGCTGTAAAAAGATTTATGAACTGGGCAAAGCGCAGATGGCTTCATTGCAGACTTCACCATTGGCAAAGGATGCCTAGAGTTTTGGTCTAACGTATGTCTAAGGCTGCATCTAGACATGAGCTTTCCCTTTAGTGAATTTCGTGTTGCAGAGCTAAACTGAATGTGTGGGGAAAGGAAGGCTACCAGCTAGTGGATCTGAACAGTTTTCAAAAGACTAATGGGCAGGGCCGGCCCAGACATGAGGCTAACGGAAATGGCCACTGAAGGAGGGTGGCAAACTCATGAGAGGTTCCCTGTACCCAGCATCTACCCGTTACCTCCCTCTGGCCCACCACTCACCCAGCTGCTTCAATTGGCACCAGTAGCGTCACGAGCTGGTGCATCATCCTGGATGAGGGGTCGGCCGGCTCAGCGCATCACCCCCCCAGCCGCGTCACCCCGCGCGCCCCCTCAGCCACGTCAACCCCCCCCGGTACTCCCCTCATGACCCACGTGCCAGGAGAGGGTGACGCGCTGCGCCAGCAGGCCGAGCCACATCTTCTTAGGCGGCTCGGCTGCTTCTAAGTAGGCCACTCAAAGCCTTGCCCGGCCCATTTAGAAGCAGCCAAGCTGCCAAAGAAGACGCAGCTCGGCCTGCTGGCGCAGCACATCACCCTCTCCCGGCGCGTGGGTCGTAAGGCGAGTACCAGGGGGTTGACGCATAAGTGGGGGTGGATGACATGGCTGGGGGGCATGGGGGTGACGCAGCTGGGGGGGTGATGCGCTCAGATGGCCGACCCCTCGCCCGGGGTGACGCGCTGCCAAAAAAGCAGCTCGGCCTACTGCCACGTTATCCTCTCCCAGGGGGTGATGTGCCAGGTAGTTGATGCGCCAAGAGTCCTGGTGCATCACCCCCTCCCAGTGCGTCCCACCACCACCCTGCCACGCAGTAGTGACACCACTAATTGGCACTACAATCCTCTTCTTGCTCCCTGAAAGGAAGTGAGAGGAGCATTGAGGAAATGGCAGCCCACCTCTTTCTCCAGCCCCACAAGCAATCGTGGTGGCAGCGCTGCAAGAAAAAGCAGTGGGATGATCCTGTTTTGGTCATGAGCTTCCATTAGCAATCAAAGCGGGATTGCTTTGCCTTCTTCTCCTTCTTGCCCACCCAGCAAAAAGACCACGCGGGCAACAAGGAAAAGGCAGACCGCCCCCCCTTCCCCTCTCCTTAGGGTTAGGTCCATCCATTACTTGCTCCCGCCCAGCCATCTTCAAACAAAGAAACAAATGGCTCGGTTCTAGTTAGTTGACTCATATAGAAATTAAGGAGCAACCCTAGGTGCATTTACCTGGAAGTATGTCCCACATCAATCGGCATGAATTAACATGCTTAAAATCAGCATGCCACTATGCCCTGGGCTAATGGTCAGTCTGGCTTTTCCATTTACAGCACATGGAAACATGAAATGGCACGTGCGGCATACCGTATGCCGCACGTGCCATTTCATACATACCAGTATTAGAAATGCATTTTTCTGCACTGTCCCCTGACCCATATCTTTCGCAGAGTCCCTCACAGAGAGCCCCATTCAAGCAAATAACTAAGAGAAGAAACCAACAAAGACAAAAAGATGGAACACTTCTGTTCTCTGTCTGTCCATATGGCTCTTGCTCAAATGAGGCCTGTGTAGTCATTCGATCAGTTTAACAAAGGACCTCTAGTGTAAACAACAGTGGTAATGGTGAGAGTAGATAAACTTGTGAGGTCAGGGAGAGGTGGAGGACCTTTGGTCTCTGAATGATTGCCAAACACAAGGAAGGTGTGGAAGAACACATCCCATGAGAGAGAGAGAGATGGTGGGGGAAAAGCACCAAAAGTGGATAATGGGAGGGCGAGAGAGTGAGTATGGAAAGGACTAGGAAAGACACAGCGCTGAGAGACTGGCTTTGTTGCCATCACATAGAATAAAAGAGGATTGTTATATTTCTGGTCTGAGACTGTGGGAGAACACAGTAAAAGTACAGTCATGGTGCACTCCGAGGATTAACTCACAAACATAGCTATAGCAACATTCAGAAGGGTGCTACAAGCAGAGTAATAGGAAAAGATCCTTTCAGAATGGCCTAAATAGGCACACGGGGCCTGTACTACAGATTGGGACATGGTGGGGCTCTCATTTCCCTTTAACAGCACCTGGCCACGAACAACAAGCATGCCTTGTCTCCATTGTAACAGGTGGTACCACGTATTTCCAGTCCTCAGGTTTACAGAGTTTAATCCCAGAAAGCCCCGTTGCTCAGTGTTTGCCTGGCCTTTGTTCGATTCACGTGTGCCACTATTTAATGTGCTCCAGATGGAGGAAGTGCGTCCACCACTATGACTGGTGTTCCTGAGTGTGAGATTTCTCTTAAAATTTAATGAGTGAAATAATGAGGTTTCTCTACCAGAGTTAAGTCCTGCAGGCAACCTCTCAAACTCTCTCCAGCGCCTTACAAATTCCCAGTCATGTCTGGTAGACCTTTGGCAGTCCGTTACAAGGGACCTTGTGACGCTTTTAGGAGGCTAAAGCAAACCCGGAGAATATTTATTACAGAGGCTGTATTTTATCATCAGTATGTTCACCTCTTTGTAATTGCTGCATTCTGTCATTTTAGTAGCAGCCACAAAACTATCAGAGGTATGTCAAGTAAATAAAAATAGCTTAAATTATGCATGAACTGAAGCATCATAAACTTGCCCCTGTCTTTGCCATAAAGCCAACAAACTAGTCTTCATTTGTAACTTCACTCTGGTAGGTTGAATGTTCAGTCTAAACAAGAGACAGCTTGTGGGGAAGGCACTTAACACCAGGCTGCAGGGCTGGTCAGTCTGAATCAACGGCACAAGCTCCTACCTAGAATGTCAAACAGCTGGGCAACGACTTTCTCTGCTCTCTGAAGTCCTTCATCTGTCTGTGTACGCCTCCTTGTTCAGAAGGGCATTGTGATGATCTTCTTTTACTCTGATTGAATCCTCTTGATCTTTCTTTTTGGTGTTTTTTATTTCTGAAAAAACTTTTTCCAATGTGATTTCCTTCTTTCTTCCCTCTTCCTCCTCCTCCTCTTCACTCATTTTTCCTCCCAGCTTGCTGCTATTTCTTTTGGGTTTTTTGCTCTGCATTCACTGCTATGCCACAGCCACCTGGTATAACCCTTGCAATCAAAGCAACGCAGAAAAGGTGTCAGATTGATAAATATTGATCTCTACCTGCAGCTCTTTCCTTGACTTTTCTGCTAATGGTGTTGCTACTGCTTCAATAAATAACTGTGTGCACCCACTTTCTGGGTGCAACTCATGGCCTGCTCCCAATCTGCCAGTTATAACTAATATGTTCTAAATTTCAAGGAGAACAGCAAGAGAAAAGATGATGTAAGGGAAGTAGAGAACAGTATAAAAGGAGGAATGGAACGAGAGGAACATGGAATAGGGGAGCTAAGAGGAAGGTAATTGTCAAGAGAGGCAGGGAAGGGAGTAGGGCTTAGGGAGAGATGCTGTTGAGCCCTCTGCCCGGAGATGAATATGATTTTTCTCTCTCCCTCTTTTTGTCCTGCTCTTCTCTCAAATGAGAAGGCTCCCCAGGAATGAAGATCTACATTGACCCATTTACGTACGAGGACCCCAATGAAGCGGTTCGCGAGTTTGCCAAGGAAATTGACGTGTCTTTCGTGAAGATTGAAGAAGTCATTGGAGCAGGTGTGACTCATTTCCCATTGGGCAGGTGTTCAGTGCCATTCCTTCCCCCTTCTTCCCTCCCTTCATTTTTTCTTCCTTCCTTCTTCCACTGTGGATGCCCAGGCTCATTCAGCTCAATTAGCAATGGACTGGCACATTTCTCCTGAAAACCTAACTGAATCTTCTTCTGTGATTTCAGAGACTGCGCTTAATTAATTGACTCACTCCAATATATTGTTGTGCTCCCTCGTTTAATTAACAATAAATAGGTAGGGCAGTTGCTCCCTAGTAAATGGCATTTCTATCTCTGCTACAATAAGAACTGCACTTAGTTTGAACTGTTACTTAATTTCACTGGAGAAAGCCTGTATGCCCTTCTTAAATTCTCTAGCTATCCAAAGCCAGTAGTTTGCATAAAACTATGTTGTGAAATCATAGCATTTGTGAGCTCAATATTCTTGTTTTATACCAAATAACTGGCCTTTTGTGTCCACTTGGGATCTTCTGTGGGGTACGTTTATCACTAGCTCACAGTGGTCCCTGGGCAATTTTTGCACCCATACCAATTCCCATAGGTTCCCATCCCCACCAAAACTGCTAACCTTGTGATTATTGCATACTCGCCATACAGCACCCAGTGTTTCCATTTTACTTGGGGAAGCTGGAGGAGGCAGCATTTTCTTTTCCCCTCTCAAGACTGAGCAAGATGGCCAAGGCTTTAGTCATGGAGGTTACATAAGAAAAAAGCAAACAAACTCTTGAGGGTGCAGTCCACCCAGAGTCCATCTTTGTCAATCAAAGTGGAAAAAAGTATCAGCTGAAGACAACAAAATATTGCATACCTACTACATTAGGAGAGGGCTGACTACAGTGCTGTGGGGTTTACTTATTTTTCATAGGCTGCCTATAGACTGCCAGTGTGTTTTCAATGTACAGAGGAAGAGCATGTACTCAGGATCTCTACATAATTAAGGCATAACTTGTCCTGAGTAGGCAATCTTTGTTAAGAAATGTTTTGGTAGATCAAGCCAAAAAGTCCACCTAGTCCAGCATTCTTTGTCAGAATACCAGCAAAAGGTAATCCATCGGAAATTGGCCAATGGTCCTCAGTTTACCTTCTGTCCACCTCTTTGCTACAACTATTATTGGGTTATCTGGAGTCAGCCCCAGGAAGGTTTAGATGAGCATTTGTTTGCTGTCTTGTCATGTCCGCATCTCCATGTGTCTGAATCCATCAGTAGTATTAATCTGTGCTCCTCCCTTTCTTCAACCATCTTATAACCAATTGCTTCTCTGTGGCAACTCATTGTTTGCATCCATTGCTTGCTCTTTGCATTGCAATCCTTCAGATTTGCCTCTCCCCCCCCCCAAGATCCTTCCAGATGGAGCTGTGTGCATCAGGTGTGCTGAATTAACCTGCTTAACATCTGCAAGAACTTCCCATTCTGACCAGTCCAAACGGACAAGCAGCATCAGCATGGGTCGGACAACATCAGTAGCCCCATCCTTGCAACACACCTCCATACGGTGCTTGCTGTGTTGGCACTAAGCTTGTTGAAAGCACTACCATCTGGAAGTATCTTTAATTCTGTTTCCCTCTGTCACCCTCTCTATTCTCCTGCCAAGACCCCAGTCCTCACACAGCCTTTCCCTTCCCATATTGTGAAAGAGGATGCAGGAAGGTGTAGCTCACAAGGACTTATTGTGGAGAGACGTGTCTTGTAGAGAGACGTGTCTAAGGGAGAACTCAGACAGCAACCCCCTCCCCTTTTACTCTATGAACATTGTCTGCTTTGGTATAGTGCTTGAATAATAATCATAAAAAGACTTCAATATTTTCTGTCTCCTTAATTATTTTAACATTGCCTTTCTCTTTGAGTTTTTAGCTGCTTACTAGGTGTGGCAGTGTTAAATGGATTATGCATGTCTTGCAACCTGATCCTAAATATGATTACTTGGAAGTAAGTCCCTCTGAGTTCAGGAGGAGGTATACTTACTTGTTGGGAGGTATGCTTAGGATAACAGTGATAGTGTGAAATGGGTTTTACCCAATCAAGTAGTTTGTTCTTGAAGTAACTGCACACTGAGTAAAATATAAGAGAACATAGGAAGCTGCCTTATACAGAGTCAGGCCAATCCATCTTTTTCAGTATTTTCAGCACTGACTAGCAGAAGCTGTTCAGGGTTTTAGACAAGACTTTTTCCCCCTCTTCTCTACCTGGAGATGCTGGGGAATAACACCCAGGACGTTCTGCACATAACACATGCACTTTACCATTGAGCTGAGACCCCCTCCCTGTTACAGCTTCTGAGCAGACGTCAATGAATGACCACGTTTTTTACACAAACACACACATGCGCACAGAGCTATCTGTCACGATAGATGTCCATCAGTGTAGCAACTTTACCACATAGGGCTACGGTATTCCTAGGGACAAGGGTAGGAATGAACTGACCAGATGGTCACACAATAGAGAACCAGGCTTCTGAATGTTTCGTGGTTGTGAAATAAATTCATCTTGGAAGATTTCAGCAAGCACACCTGGTCAAGTCACAAGCTAAGGAGGTGAGAACATGTCGCACGTCACAGGCTAAGGAGGTGAGAAGAGCTGCACAGCCAGCATCTCCCTCTTCTACAGATCCCTCTCCTCTTGTTGCATCTGCTCACCTTATGCATGGGTAGTTTTTCGACATGTGCATTTTCCTGCCGCTGACCTTTCAAAGGAATCTTTAGAATAACTTTGAAAGCTCCATGCAACTACACCTTGTTCTCAGGCACCCAGGAGTATGATTAGGCAGCTCTTATTTTATTTTATTTTTCCTGCTTTTCTCTTTGAAATGCCAGCTTGGGCAGAGTTGATTGTCACTTATATCCATGCCATTACAGGCGAGTTTGGCGAAGTATATAAAGGGCGCTTGAAATTGCCTGGCAAGAGAGAAATCTACGTGGCCATTAAGACGTTAAAGGCTGGTTACTCTGAGAAGCAGCGGCGAGATTTCCTGAGCGAGGCCAGTATCATGGGTCAGTTTGATCACCCAAACATCATCCGACTGGAGGGGGTGGTCACCAAAAGCCGGCCAGTGATGATTATCACAGAATTTATGGAAAATGGAGCATTGGACTCCTTTCTACGAGTAAGTGCAACGTGTGTGTGTGTGTGTGTGTGTGTGTGTGTGTGTGAAGTGATAAGAGAATGGAGGCATCTTACGAGATCAGCTCATGTGGTGTGATGTTGATGGTGTAAGCGAGGCTCTGCATAGACACACCCATCACCTGATTAAGGGATCCCAAACAAATTCTACCAAGGGGTCCCATTCTTTCAATAAGGGGACTTAGAAAACCATGCATATTGGCTGAAAGACTGGCAAAACTCTAGACTTCGATTATAGTTTTAAGAACCCTGATTGTGAGCACAAAACTCTGCTCCCAGTACTGACATTGTCTCTCCTCCCACCCTTTTCTGACACCAGTATACAGCTTCCCCTATCCTTATGCTTCATGACATGTCCCTTTAGACCCCTTCAGTGACACTTGCTGTCTTCAACTCCTTCAGTTTTCCTGCCCTTCTTTTTCTAAGGTCTCAACTTCCTCCACCCTCTTCAGGTTCCTTTTCCTCGACCTATTGTCTATTCTACCCTCTTCCTTCAGCCACTGCCTCTGAGATTCCCTACACCCTGGGAGCTCTTCCCACTTCCCAGCGCAATCTTCCATCTCTCTGCCTGCTCAAGAACTCTTTCATGTGTGTAGTGGTGGTATTGGGAGGTCCTGTCCTCAACTTGGATTCTTGATTCACTCTGAAGCCCAAATGATGTGGCATTAATGGCACAATCCTGTCTAAACTTTAGACTGGCAGAGCGGTGCTCCGCCAGTCTAGGGTGCCACAAAGTGCCATAAAACATGTTTTTGCAGCGCCTGGCAAGTAGGCGGTGCTGGTGCCAATACCGACGCTGCTCCACCCGCCCCAGATGCCACGGAGCACTGTAAATCTGTGGTTTGGCCCTGTGCCTCTGTCTGTTTTGAGTTTAATAGCAGCCATGGGGAAGCTTTATCAGTATCTGGTCCATGGCAATGCATCCAGGGAGGTTTTCCACTGTACTGCAGTTGTGATGTAAATTGCTGTTTCTGAAGCTACTATTAGCTCTGGAAGGAAAGCTTTTCATTGGTCCAACTAGCCCAACATTGGTGACACTAACTGGCAGGGGTTCTCCAGAGTTTCATACAGGGATCTTTCCCAGCCCTGCCTGGAAGTGATAGAGCTAGAATCTGAGACCTTTTGCATGCAAAGCATGTGCTCTACCACTGAGCTACAGCCCCTCCCTAACACATAATGTGTCTACTCTAATGTGTGCTTTGGCCTTGGCTAACTGGGGAATGCTAACTCTGGTGTTCAACTTTCACTAATACAGCAAAATGATGGGCAGTTCACAGTCATCCAGTTGGTGGGAATGCTACGAGGGATTGCAGCTGGTATGAAGTACCTTGCAGAAATGAATTATGTCCATCGAGATCTTGCAGCCAGAAATATCCTGGTCAACAGCAACCTGGTCTGCAAAGTGTCTGACTTTGGCCTTTCACGCTACCTACAAGATGACACCTCAGACCCAACTTATACCAGCTCCTTGGTATGTACCTGTTACCCATAGTGTACATATAAGAACCTCTGTGGAGACAGGCATTGTTCGGTTCCCAGCAGTTAAAAGTCAGGCAATGATAATAATTGTAATAAGTCATTGGCCTTTTATGTTCCAGTGATTTCACGTAAAGTGGGCTCACTTGAATATTCATTCTAACCTTTGTTATGCATACAGTCTATGGGATAGTAATAATGAGGATTAGGGTCCAACTGCAGGCATATTGCAAGAGACAATCCTGACCCCAAAGAAATTAGAATTTCAATATATTAGACCAAAAACGGGAGGAAGGAGAGAGACCTGTTGGCTCCAAGGAGCCTAAGAACTAAGCTGTTGCCAACAGCAAACAGGTGATTGTAGCAGATGGCAAATCCAAAAGAACAGCAAAATAGTACTTATCATTAGGACTTGTGATAGGCTTAGCACAGCAGCCACCTCACAGCCATTCAGCTAAAAATGAAATTGTGAAGACCCTGGAAATGTGTTCTTTCTGGAGCTTCCGTTGTTGGCAAAGATAGCACACTACTTCCTCTATCGCATCTTAGATATCCAACAGCTCATTAAGTGCAGGTTGTCATATTGCAATGTGTACTGAATCTCAGTCTTTAACAGCATGAGTTGTGAACATGATGTTACCACCAGGTAAATGCAAAGATTTTACTGTGTGGTTCAGACAGTAGACTCTAGCCCTTTAATGAAGGGGTCTAAAATGCGCCATTCATGGGAACATCTATCAGAGTTATTACACTTGACCAGAGTTATAACAGCACAGCAGGACCTCACAATTCTTGATTTAAAATATGTCTAACAGTCAGTTCTCCTATTTAAGAAAAGCTTGGAGTTTTTTTTGGCAGGAGATCAAATCAGGTCACAATGGTCTGGACTGATCTCAATGTAATTAGCAATCTTAGTGGATCATGCAGACTCCACTTTCACGGTTGGCTCAAAGAGCTCAAACTGGTGTCTTGCTGAGACTTGGAAATCTGTAAGCTAGAATCTGCAAGCCCTACACATCACCAGTATTGATGACTATCAGCTACTGGTCCTTGGCAGGATTATGTACAGGCAAGCAAACTTTAGAGCTCTATTTAGTTTGGTAGAATTACAGAAATCATAGAATTGAAGCAAAGCAGAACAAATGCATCTAAGAGTTTTTAACATTTCTGCTCTTATAAATCCAAATATTCTATACCAAAAGCCTCCCACTTAAACGCCTATTAATCCCATTCTTTTAATTTCCCAAGAACGCAGATGGAATTACCTTCCAAGGAACCCTGCTACAGCATTGACCTATCTTTTCAGTTAGAATGTTTTCTTCTGCGTTTAACTTAAAATCTGCCTTCCTATACCTTAAACTTGTTGCTTCTTGTTCATCTGTTTATTAACATTATTTACAAATGCCTTTCCTTTGCTCAAGGCAGCCCTCAACACTTTGATACACAATAAGATCAGAGCAATCAAAATAAAACTAAACAATATACGGAAAACAGTGTGACTGCCATGGTAAAGGAAAGCAACCACATGGCTGGACTGAATGCAGTTGGAAGTGGTGCATTTTGTACCCCTTTCAAAAAGCTGCTGGACAAGCAGCCTTGCAAATATTGGAGGGAAGATCATTCCACAGCTTCAGGGCAACGCATGTAAAGTCCCTATTTCTAGCCCCAACCAATCTCACAGGAGCGATGGAATCCAAGCAGGTGAATGAACAAGGCCAGGGTAGGGGACAATAATAGTATCTTGTTTATAAATGTTTCAGCTTGTCAATATCCTTTTTGAAGAAAAGTACATAGAAACAGAACACGCCATTCCAAGAGAGATCATAAAGGCACAGAGTGGGAAGGGGCCGGCAGACCATCCCCTGGGACCTTCTCAGAAGTGCATTTGTTTTTTGCTTGCCTCATGCAGGACACATGTCTTCCCTTAAGGTTGCACTTCTGCTGTGAAGAAATCTCATTTCCCAAAGCACAAACTGCAACTTTTTTTTTCTAAGATAATATGATTCTTCTGTTCAGACAAGCCGGCTATCAAAGCCTCTAAGGACCAGGAAACCCAGGCTAGTCCAGGGGCTCCCCAAAGTGCGGAAACCCTGAAGAGAGAGATGTAGTCAGTGGGTGATGCCTGGAGAAGCCTCTTGTCATCTTCCCCGAACTTTATACAGTGACTGATGGGGAACCCCGATGCTACTCCTGTGATCTCATGAGAATCTGTAGAGGCTGTGCACTCTCTCTTTCTTGCAATTAGCTCCATCTAACTAGCATCTCTTTATAGATAGGCAGATCTCTCAATAGACAGACAGAGAGAGGGGGGTTATTCCTTACAATACCTCAGTATCTCATGCTATTATTTCAGGGTCAAAGCTTGTGGGAGTATCATGCAAAATATAACATGTAGCTGGGACACAATACTTTGTGCGGTAATATGGTGCCCCCTTGGTGTCGTTGAGAGGGTGGTGCTGAAAGAGTACTTGGGGCACAATCCTATGCTTGTCTGCTCAGAAGTAAGCCCCATTAAGGTGGTAAGTAAGGTGGTCTTCAATGGGGCTTACTCTTAGGAAAGTGTGCATTGCAGCCTCAGTCAGTAACTGCCCCACAATTCCCTTCTCAGCTTATTACATCCCATCTTTGATCTACCATCCATTCAGATGAGCTGCAAAACCCACGTTATAGCCAGTTCAGTTAGCAAATATGAAGGGTCCTTGATTCAAGGAGTTTAGGAACATGGCTATGGCATTTATTCTTGGCATGGAGAGACTGAAATTGGAGCACATGACTGATGTCAGCATGGACTATCAGAGTAAGTGCCAAACGGAACCAGCCAGTCTGAAAACAAGGAGAAGCCAGCTGGTATAAGTTGATATAAATTTTACCAGACCCCAAAAGCCAGTTCCCTGCTGATGTAAATCATTGGAGTAGGGATTCTTGCAGTCAGTGGAGCTAGGCCATTTTACACCAAGTGAGAATCTGAGCAGTCATCTTTGAATCAGCCATCCATGCCTTAACTGGGAGCTCTTTTTCTCCAGGCTGAGTACTGCAGCCCATTTAAGTAAATCAATGTGAGCTTAAACTGCCCAATGCTAGCTGCCTGGATTGGGCGTGAAGTGGCCTCTCCCACCTCTGGAGAAAAAACAGATTTTCTCATCTGTATTTTTATAGTTAATTTATGCCACAAATGGCCTTCCCAGCAGCTGGGAAATGATGCACTGCCTGCAATTACATCACTGCCTCCCAGGGCAGGTTCGTAGCTCTGCTCTGGGGAAAAGGTAGGAGAAAACAACCTTCAAGCAAATTTCATCTTTCTCGATAATTTAAATGGAGCTTTTATTACAAAGACCAAATTTGTTTTGCTGCCCATTACTGAAAACTAGAGCAAACAATTCCATCCAGAGTTAGAGTCTTACTTTTGTCTATGTTTCCCTTCCTACCCCACTCCATTAGTTTTAATTATGGCATGAATCATTTGAATAGAAACAAGATCATTTTTTTTTTCTAACAGTTTGCTTGCTCTGGCTGTTTCTTATTTCCCTCCTGATGTCCTAACTCTCTCTGTGTGACAAGGCAGCCCTTGCTCATGAAACAGGTCATTATAGTGTCACAAAACAGAGTTCTTCTGCCTCTTGTAGAAAAACCTAGAGTAGACCGCTTTGATCAGAGGCTCTTGTGGTAAGGGCCATGTTTTTCCATCTTCTCTCCCCATTGAAGAGATGTTTTGGCTGAAAACTTACCTGATTTAGAAAATTCCTCAGGAATTGAGCTCTGTCCCCCCCCCCCCGAATTGATCAGGTGGGAATATTGTCATCAGAGGGTGTGGGGCAACACATACCCTGTTCTTGGGTGAGAGTTTACCACTCCTCTTTTCCACTGCCCACTACTAATGCTATGACATCATGGCCCCCTTATACTTCCCATCCCCACAATTTAGCTTTTTCACTTCTCTCTTTGATTATTTAGATACCTAAGGTGCATATTCAAGGACATTCAAACAAGCAATGTCAACGTCTACACTGGTATAGATTAGCACAAGGACACCGAAGTTGACTGAGTTGTATGAAGCAGACAGTGGTGGTGGGAATCCATATTTATGTCAGTAAAATCTCAGAACCCACCAGTACTTGTACCTTGGAACTGATAGGACCTCCTTCAAAGAGGATGAGTAGGATCCTGTGGCAGCCCCCAACTGAAATGGGGAACCTAGAGACTCAGTACTCCCTGCATGACAGTCAGAAGCCATCCTCCAAAATGACACCATACCTGAAGGGTCTCCAATAGTGGAGAACCCCATGCCTTTTGTTCCGGTCCCCATCCCAGCACTTAACCCTTCCAGGACCTCAGCAGCAGTAGTGACAGTTAGGCTACTTGAGGTCTCCCATTGATCAGCCTACTCACCAGAAGAGGCATGTCCTATGAGTGCTCTGAATTTGTACCCTGAGCAGTTACAGGGCAAAGTGAGGCTATTGGGCTCCCTCTAAATGATCTTGGATCATTGGTCCAAGGCTGGTCAACGCTGCTGCAGCTTCTCTGTGAGGAAGCTTCTCACATCCTTGTGGCTCCAGCTGCAGCTACTCTGGTAGGCCAGCCTCAGGACTGAAGCCTGTGCTCCTGCTGCTGGTGACCCTCTACCTTTCAGGTGAGACAAGCAGATCATGATTCATAGAGTTTCCTGCTGTTGCTGTAGTCACCACTATGACATCACAAGTACATCTCAGTCTTCTGTTTTCAATAGGCCCTTTTCCATGATCCCAGGTATTCCTCCTCCTTTTGTGAGCATGATGTGCTCACTCAGAGATGCATGTTTGCAGACATGCTCAGAACTATAATGAATGGGAACCCATGTTAGCTGCCTCCGAGCACTGGAAGTTTATCATTTTAGCTGGAGAGCTAGATACCTGTTGCTCCTCATCAGCTTCTTGTGATGAGCTGTCATCTCAGTGCCAAGGGCAACCCCATATCCTTGCCCCTTCCTTCGCCATCTTTCTTAGGGGAAGGGGCCTGTAGAAAGGGAAGTTTGCGTGCTTTGCAGTACAAAACAGCCAAGGGTGAGGAAGTGTCACTCAGGATAAAACCCTGAAGACTGTTTTTTCTACTTGATATGCAAAGAGGTGTAGGGAAGCAGCTGTTGCTGTCAGCTTTTGACGTCTGCTTTTGGGCCTAGAAAGTGTGAGAGCACCTACATATTCTCAGCAGGAAACATGCCATCTATTCTAAAACAGTTGCATGTTCATTGGCATTCATGGGAATGAGATTTTGTTAGTTCAGATACTGTTTGCGTTGAAGCACCACAGCTGGAATAAATGTCATAATGCAAATTTTCTCACTACAAATACCTCATGCAGGAGAGATTTGTGCCTTCTGCAGAAAGGTGGATGTGCAGGAACAAAGTGAGCATATTAACTAGAGCCGTGGACAGAGGGCTATTCTACTGGGCATATCTATATTACAAAACTAAACTACTTTGTCATCCCTCCCTCCATGGAACTCTGGGAGTTGTAGTTCTGAGAGGGAACAACATCTCTAGCATAGAATTCTTAGCTCCTTCACCAAGCTACAATTCCTAAGGAAAAATATTATAGTTAAGCTAGTTTAAAAGCTGATTATGGTCATAGTCCTCATTGTCAATTTACAGTACAATCCTATGTAACTTTGGACTGATGAAGCGACTGCTCTGCCGGTCTAGGGTGTTGCAAACATGCCATAAGTCACATTTGCAGCACCCAGAGAGTAAGTGGTGACAGCTGAGTGACTTACGCTGCTCCTCAGGCGCCACAGAATGGAGCAGCATCGTGGCGGATACATAAGGCCCCGTTGGGCGGCAGAGGGGCAGGGGACGGGCAGAACGGCTGCGTTCGGAGAGGGGGGAATGAAGGATCAGGCCCGGGAAGAGGGAGGGATGGGCAGAGGAGGCCTCCACTGTATCCTATCCCCCTTCCCGGACGGACCTGTTGGGCCTTACACGGGCCTCCCAAATGTACGCCAGCAAAATTACTGGTGTGCATTTGAGGAGACCCATCACGGCAGCTGGCGCGTTACTTGGGGTAAAGGGACAAACATCCCTTCACCCTGAGGAGGCCAACAGCTGTGCTGGGGCAGGCCCACTCCTGCTCAGGATGTGGCAAGCGCCTTCTGTGTGCCATCATGTCCTGCTAGACAGGATTGGGCTGTTAAGTTTCCTTGGATAATCAGGGACAGTATGACAGTGGCAGCGGCGCTTCCAGGGATCATACATTTTTAAAAGGGGTCCCCAGTATCTGCAGTTCTGTGTTATCCATGGGGGGTCTGGAAAGGATCCCTGCGGATAATGCAGGCCAACCTGTAAAGATGGTTTTTAAAGTGTCCCCCCATATCTGCGACCTCCAGATACTGAGATCCTGTCGTTGTTGTTGTGTATTGGTGAATGCTGGCGTGTCATCCAAAATGTTGTGGCGTGTCACCTTTGATACACATGTCATAGGTTCGCTATCACTGTCAAGAACCTTCATTAACACTTGTCTTTCCTTCTCCTTCAGGGTGGGAAGATCCCAGTGAGGTGGACAGCTCCAGAGGCCATTGCCTACCGGAAGTTCACCTCTGCCAGCGATGTGTGGAGTTATGGCATTGTTATGTGGGAAGTGATGTCATTTGGGGAAAGACCCTACTGGGATATGTCCAACCAAGATGTGAGTGCTGCGAACCCTCTTTTAGAATATAGTAATTGTGTCTTTGTATTTTCATAGGGATGGGAAAGACTTTTGACTATCACAATTACACGTCCAACAAGCATCACTTGATGGTACTCAAATGCTTTCACTACTCTGTTGCACTAAAATTGTCTACACAAAGCAATGCAATGCTTGTGTGTAGTTTTTCCTTTAGGCGAAACAGATTTGGTAAACAGAAGATACTTGTACAGTCCTCTGCCTTTTCCATGAATGCTTGTGCTTTTTCTATCCAACCCTATTTCTACCTGGTACTATCTCTATGTACATGGGATCTCCCAGCTTAGTTCAGCCCTCAAACAAAGTAACATAAGAACCTAAGAAAAGCCCTGTTGGACAAGATGGAGGATCCATCATCCTGTTTCAAACAGGCCCAGTCAAATGCTAGAAGCTCAGCAGAAGGACATGAAAAGCCTGTGAGTGACTGTGGCCATCACCACATCATGTGACAGTTAATTCCCTAATGGTCCAGTCTTATCCGGGCCTTACACTGACAGAACCTGTTTTCCATCAGCGTAAAGCTCAGGCCACTGATGCGGCAGCCACAGCGCATGGGCCAGGGCCAGCAGTGCAAATGGCTGGAAGCCCCGGGCGTGTGCTAACCCCTGCCAGAGCAGGTACGTTGGTGGAGGGGGTGTTCTGGGGGAGGATCAGGGCCGGCCGAGGATGTGTCGAGAGCAGGTTGGGGGCAGATATCGGCAGCGGCAGCGTTTCTGATATCCTATACTCCTGGCCTCAACATGCCACCCTGAACCCACTCAGATTTACACCAGCCAAAGAACTGGCACAAATCTGAGTAGACCCATTGGGACCATGGCACAGTGGAGTAAGTAAGTAAAAAAGTTTGGAATGAAGGTGTCGAAATGACTTAATCGTACAGTGCATAAGTGCAGTATGACTCTCTCCAAGGTATCTGTAGGGAAGCAACACTGTTTTCCTTCTGTCCTCATGTCTACTGGTGACGGGGGGGGGGGGGGAATTAGCATTAGCAGAATAGAGGACTCTAGTTAAGCGCATAATCATCAAAAATCTCATCACTGTCATGGTATTCGGAAATAAAGGCTACCTAAGAGCAGTGAAGGGATCTTGCTTGCTGTCTTACAGCCAATCCTGCCTAAGATATGGCAGCTGGCTGAAATGACCAGCCGCTGCATCCTAGTCAGGATGCAGCCCATGCCGGGGCTCACCTCAAGGGAAGGGGGCATTCGTCCCCTTCCCCCGGTGTAAGCGCCGGAGGCCCCAGTGAGCCTCCTCGGATGCGCACCAGCTCTGGAACTGGCGCACAACCGGGGAGGCCATGAAAGGAGGCCGTGTAAGGCCAAGGAGACTGTGTAAGGCCTGTTACATGGGGAGGCCGTGTATCCAGGAGGCTGTGTATTTCGTGCAAACCAGCACCGATATCCCTGCCCCCTCCCAGGCCGGCCAATGGCCCCCTCCCCGCCACCACAGCCCATCCTCCCCATGCCCTCCCGCTACCCGGTGCAGGACACACCTCTGCCCAGTGACTCACCTCTGTGCCGGCACCGCTTACTCACTGAGTGCCACGAAAGTGCTTTATGGCACTTTTGCAACACCCAGTGCCGGTGGAGCAGGAGCTCCGCTGGCGTTAATCTGCTCAGGGTTGCGCTCTTAGTGAGAGATAATTTGTAACCGAACTACCCAACATCCAGTATCAAAGCACCCAGCCCCTAGTCCAGTGGAGAAAGATGGTAGAGATGATGTTTTCCTGGCTGCTTCCTCAATATGAGGCTCAGTGCCTCAAAATTACCTGTGTCACCCTGTGTGGTGCAATACCACCGGTGGTGTCTGGGTGGGGGGGGGGCTACTTTCTTTCTGCACTGGTGATCTTCAGACATAAATGCTAGAGGTGACCCCAGTCTCAGTCCTTCTTGGGCTCTGGAGAAAGATCTGGAAATTCTAGCTGTAAGGTGCAAAACCCAGCCTGACTCTCCTCCTCCTCTTTTCCCGAACATCTGCGGTAGGGAAGAGTATCTAAGATGAAAGCAGCTGAGAAGGGGAGAGGAATTGAGAAGACAAGCCAGTGTGGTGGTAATTGGACACTAGGAACCTGGCAGGCCTTTGAAAATGTTCAGAGGGTTTATGAGATCGGCGCAGAGACTTGATGAAGTCCTGCACTCCAGCATGATAGGCAGAGATAATGAGAGTGGCGGCTGCTAACAGGGAAGGGACTACGTTTGTCTTGAAGCACCAGAACTCAAATTAACCTCAGAGTGCCCTGCTTCCTTTAGAGCTTTTCCTTTGCTCCTTGTGCACAGGGCAGCCCGCTTATGTTACTCACGCACCCATGTGCAAAAAGCTGGGACTCAGAAAACGGGCTCTGTTTCCAGGAGTCACGAGGCTGTGCTTGAGTGTGGATTGGCACAGGGTAGCAGCTCATAACTGGTTGAATTCAATGCTGACTTTACTGCATCCCAACTCTCCAGCAGCTTAATCCTTGTAACTGAACAACAGAGATTCTTGTGGAAGATTATCAGTATTGTTATTATGGTTTGCTAGTGGAGAGCTACAGGAGCAGCTGCTGGCTGTAGGAGCTGGAGGAAATTAGTAAGATGAGCAAGCTGTGACCACAGCAACCAGGGCAGATAAATCCCCCTTCCTTCCCCTCCTCCTCTCATATCACTAGCCCACCTGTGTGTGGAATTATATGTACAAGCCAGAAAGTAGCAGGTGCATAAAGCATGCCATATTTAGCCATATGTGGAAGTAGACAAGTCTTGCAAAAATGTCCATGTAGGGTCCATGCATGTATACATGCACATTTTTGCCCAGGAAACGTAATCCTTTCCTTTGACTTTCCATTTCGCACGGGTAGGTGTAGAGGAGGAGGAACCGATGCCTCCCCCAAATGGTGAATTTACATGCATTGTGTATGAATAGGAGAGCTCCTTGATGAAAAGTTGCATGCAAACCTAGTGACATAGCAAATGTCGCGGGGGGTCAGGTCGGGTCAAGTTAAACTCTTCATTTTTCCCTTTAAAAACAATCGCGTGATGACCCCTCCGAATTCTGTTTCTCTGTACATCTGTATTTCCAAAAACACACCAATATGCTCTTCTTTCTATAGGTAATTAATGCAATAGAGCAAGACTACCGGCTTCCTCCTCCTATGGACTGCCCGGCTGCCCTCCATCAGCTTATGCTAGACTGCTGGCAGAAAGACCGCAATACCCGGCCACGCTTTGCTGAAATAGTTAACACTCTAGATAAAATGATCCGTAATCCGGCAAGCCTCAAAACTGTGGCTACCATCACCGCTGTGTAAGTTGCCAAATGTCCTTACTGTACCGTGTGGCTCAGCCCCTGGAGGCCCTGTTTCTGGTGTGCAAATAAAGCTGCAAACCAATTTTTAAAAATTTAAGTCATTGATTATCATGTCTTTAGTTTCAACTGACTGATTAAACTATTAAACATAAATATACAGTATTTGCATATTGCCAAGCCCCCGATATAGGTGCCTCGAGAAAGAAAGGTGAGACACATTTAAATTTTAATTAACAAACATAAGAAGAGTCTTGCTGGATCAGGCCAAAGGCCCATCTAGTCCAGCTTCCTGTATCTCACAGTGGCCCCACCAGATGCTTCCGAGAGCACACAGTCAACAAGATAACCTGTTTCCTGTTGTCACTCCCTTGCACCTGGCACAGAGAAAACCTACTTCTAAAACCAGGAGGTTGCTTATGGCTTGTAACCTGTGATGGTCTTTTCCTCCATGAATCTATCCAAACCCCTTTTAAAGGCATCAAGGCCAGGTGCCATCACCCCATCCTGTGGCAAGGAGTTCCACAGATGAATTACATGCTGGGTGAAGAAATATTTTCTTTTGTCCATTCTGTAGCCATTTTGTAGCCTTTCCTCATAAGGGAGGTGCTCCAGCCCACAAATCAGTTTGGTCGCTCTTTTCTGCACCTTTTCCAACTCAACTATATCCTTTTTGAGGTGTGGTGACCAGAACTGGACACAATACTCCAGATGCGGTCTTACCATTGATTTGTATAAGGGCATAATGATATTGGCCGTTTTATTCTCAATCCCTTTTTTAATGATCCCGAGCATGGAATTGGCCTTCTTCAGAGCTGCCGCACACTGGGTCGACACTTTCATCGACCTGTCCACCAGCACCCCAAGATCTCTCTCCTGATCTGTCACAGACAGCTCAGAACCCATTAGCGTGTATGTGAAGTTTTGATTTCTTGCCCCAGTGTGCATCACTTTACACTTACTTACATTGAAGCGCATCTGCCATTTAATTTAACAAAAGCTACTTGTTTCGTTCCTTGTTATAGCAAGTAACATACCTGTACATTTCACTCTTCTACAGAGAAACAGGAGTGTTCTTAACCTTGTTTCGCTAGTTAAATTTTTCCCTGCATCAGTTTCAACCATTGAATCATCTGGAAGTTTAGAAGATTAATCTACCAGTTAATGGTTGTAGCCCTAATTGCAACTCACCCCTTATTTGTCCAAGCTGAGGGCAAAGAGTAGAAGAGAGGCCGGAATTGTGAATCATTATTTAGTGAGTTTAGCTTTATTTTTAATCAGGGATTGCTGATTCTTAAACAGCTCACCCTCTTGCCTCCTCCAGCAACTTCTCAAAGGGAAGCAGGGAGCAGGAAGAGCCCAATTCCAGCCCACGCAGAGGTCCTGTACGCTCCTAGGCATGGGAACTACCATTCCCTTGACACAGTGTTTTTGCACAGGAGCATCCAAGGACTTCATCCTCAATGGGGATTCAATACACACACACACACATCCCCCACCAGGTGACTCCTCGGTGGTGGCAGGGAGGGGCCATTTGTGCCAACGTCCTGAATGCCCCCAAGCGCAGGAATGACTGTTTCCATGATGCCAAATAACTGCAAATGTGCAGGAGCCTCTGTGCAGACTGCATGACACAGGTGAGGCCATCTCCATCACCTCCACTCCCACTGAAGGAATTAGGGGTGGGATGGCGTGGTTCACATCACACAGATCACTGTCAGCCTAGAGGACTCTCCTACATGGAAAACACTTCCTGAGTATCCAAAACAGAGGGACTTCTCACCTAACCACCTCCCTGACATGCTTGTGTTGAATGTGTACAGTTTTTCAATTCGCTTTTATTTTTTTTAACACGAGGGAGCATTCGGACAGTTGATGAGCACCCCGCAGTAGCCTGGTCTAGCGTCACGCGAGCCTGGCAGTTGTGTTTCGTTGTGCTGAGAAATGGAAGGAAGGTCATCGCAATAGGGTTTGCCTGTCAAAGCTGTATGAATGAGAGGGCAGGTTGAAAGAAGTCCTGCTTTGAAAGTAGCCTGTGGATTAATGAGTAGAGTCCTAAAGGAGCAAAAGAAACCTACTTGTGCTTATGTTGCCTCTGTTTTTCTAGTCATAGTTCACAGCAAGTCATTCTCTTCCCCAACCCTTTGCTTGTCTTTTATTCCAGGCCTTCTCAGCCACTGTTAGACCGCTCCATCCCAGATTTCACTGCCTTTACCTCAGTAGAAGATTGGCTCAGTGCCATCAAAATGAACCAGTACAGAGACAGTTTTCTGACGGCTGGATTCACATCCCTTCAACTAGTTGCGCAAATGACATCAGAGTAAGTGCTGCCTGTGTGTTCTGAGGGAAGGCTGAGTGAGCGCTTTACCTTAATGGTGGGAGAACGGGGATCAGGCCTTTCTTGTAAGACTTCAAGTGGTCACTTGGCTGACTCTGAGACAAAATAGAACGTCAGCACTGGAAACAAGAGAGAAGTGGTTCATAACACTGCTTGTAACTCCAAATGTTTCCACCCCACCAGTGCTTTTCCACTCTGCCCCTCTTGACAAATCCATTTGGCCCTAGAATTCATTTGTGCTAGACCAGGGGTTCTCAACCTTTGGAGGCCCGGGTACCCCCTATCACGGTCCAATTTTTCTGAAGTACCCCCTGCTAATTAATTGAATTAATTAATTAGGTAATTAATCGTTAAATAAAGTACTAAAACAATTTTAAATGTGAAAAATGTCTTATTTAACTGTGTATGTGTGGGGGGGGGGAGACGCACACATGCAAGGATCTCTTTTTTTTCTCCAAGTCACACTTCCCAAAATCAGCTCCTTCCTCCCCCCCCCCACCAAAGTACATTTTCCAAAGTACAAAAATAAGCCCAAAACCAAAATCAGAGAGACAGAAGGGCTCCGAAAATAATTACAATTTAAAATCCATTTAATTTAATTAGCTGCTGGTGGGGCAAATTAGGGGCAGGGCTTGGCGTACCCCCAGCAAGAGGTCCGCGCACCCCTAGGGGTACCCGTACCACAGGTTGAGAACCCCTGTGCTAGACAGAAGCGTCAGAATGCCGGGATGGGGGGGCGGTCTCCCCCCAGGTGGCAAGCGGGGGGGTGACAACCGCACGGTGGTGGCAAAAGAGGCACTAGCAGGCAGGCGGCAGCGAAAAAGACACGAGCAGTTTGCACCAACTCCATGCGTCGCTGGACTGAGAAAAAAAACTTATTTAGGATCGCGGTCAAAAAGTTTGAGAAACACTGTTATATACAGTTCCCGTTGACTTAGAGACTGCAGCAGCTCTCCACAGTTCTGAATGTAGCAGGCTAGCAATAGGCATGTGGTTGGTCGATGATTTTATATCTCAGAGATCCATCCCCCTAACTCAATTAACTCAGATAATCTTTTGCAACAATATAGCAATTTACAAGAGAACTGGGAAGTCAGCAGCTTCAAGGAAAACTGTCTCATTATCCTTTTGCGCTCAAGCAGAAATAAGCAAAGGAGACATTTGAGACAACTGTTTCTGTGGTGCAGGCATGACCCCTTTTCTTGTCTTTTGCAGAGATCTTCTAAGAATAGGGGTGACCTTAGCTGGACACCAAAAGAAGATCCTGAACAGCGTCCAGTCTATGAGAGTGCAGATGAGCCAGTCACCAACTTCAATGGCATGACGCTTCGTGTCTCCTTGCAGCAATGGGGAAAAGAGGGGCGGACAGAAGAGGGTTGGAGGTGGGAGGGGAGGGTAAGCTGACAAGACAGTGAGACGTTTGCAGAGGTTGGATGATTGTCTGAGAACTTTTAAGAGCCGCAGACAAAGAGGACGCGGGACTCGTTTCGAAGTGGCAACTTCCGTTTCTTGTCAACAGAAGCACACTTACCGATGCCATGGGAAACAGCATATAAATACGTATAAATATGTACAAACCGTATATTTAAAGACAGTGAAGACAAACCAATGTGTGTTGGGAGAAAACAGAGACTTCAATCCTACCACCAGTGAGCAGCAGTCAAGAGGGCCAGTGGGGAGGAGAGAGGTGCGACCCAGAGCAGCCATCTTCAGCCACCATCTTCCTTTCCTTCTCTTCTTTAGTTCTCCCCCCCCCCCAGAGCCCTTCTCACAAACCCATTTCCCTTTTTTGTTCATAACTCATGGGGAATTTTCTTCAGAAGTCTCTACAGCTACCTACTGGAAAATCAAGACGTTGTTCCATCAGTTACCAAAGGACTTCACTGACCACTGCATGGGGGATCCAGACCAATCCAGTTAATGTCTTCATATTGAAGAAGAGATGTACCTTCAGTAGAAAACCTTGTTTTTTTCTTTTGCTTGCATTTTTTTGCAAAAAGGGAAAAAAAATCCTCATGGAAAACAGAAAAAAGGTGTTCCCGTGAGTGTGTGCGTGTGCGTCTGTATGTTGTCAACTTAACTGTGGAGTCACTCACTGCTTGTCCATAGCAGAGAAACAAGGAAGTGGGACTGACGGATGATCAATCCATCACCTCCAGGGAAATTGGGGATTCTGTGGGGGGACAGAAGTGATGTGCTTTGCTTTCTGTCCAGATCAACTGCACATGGAATGTGTAATGGGAAATGAAAAAAGAAAGCAATGGAATTCATGATTCATAGGAGGAAGGAAGCAGAAGAGTGGAGTATGTGACAAGGGCTTCAGGATACATGACCATAGAGGCAACTAGACAGCAGAATTCTTGGTCCTCCAGCATCCCAGGGACCAACAGAGGATGGCACAAGGATCTTTAGTTTCATTGCGTGGACTGAAGGATTTTGATAGTTCTTGACTTTGGTTTCATGGCATCAGAGGTAGGTTCCTGCATCGCTTCTGCCCATCCATCTGTCTCTTCCTTCTCAGTTGTTCCTCGTTATTTCTTTAACAATGAATGTGTCTTCCACCATGCCCTGCATTTCCTGTACAGTATTTGATTTTCTATTAACTTAGCTATGAGTGTCATGCTGATTTAAATTAGACAACTTAAATTAGCAGATGCACCTCTCTGTTTGCATCAGAGCATTGTAAGGAAGGACAGTAGTACCCTCCCTTAATGGAATACGTAGAGAGTTTATGCAGATCAATCGTCCCTCAGCAAGGCTTTTACTTAGACCAGGGGTTCCCAACCTGTGGTACTAGTACCACCAGTGGTACTTTGGCTGACTACTGGTGGTACTCGGATTGCTAGACCACTGGAACCCCACTCTGACGCGGTGCTTTTGGTGGCACGTTTGTGCTCCCAAGAAACTCCTGCCTTTGGCCGAGCCTCTTGGGAATGCTAAGAAGGGCCCTCCCACCTGCCCAGAGCCTCCTCCTTGCATTTTCTCACCTCTGAAAACCCAGAAGTAACTGGTGATGTCATCAGTGGTACTCAGAAGGAGAGTGGAGCCGGAGGTGGTACTCAGCCAGGAAGAGGTTGGGAACCCCTGACTTAGACTGTATGTGTTTATAATTGTATACTGTCACTATCTTAGGGACATAACCAGCTATCAGCTGCACTTCATACTAGCAGTATAAAGAATAGGTGCAATGGCCCAATCTTGACAGACTTGGAAAAGTAGCTGGCTTTCTAAATCAAAAGATATTTAAGGGGTCCCTAGCCAAACCTTGCCCTAAGACACAGTCTCCTAAACTTTAAAGCATTTGTTGTTTTAATCTCAAAGAAAACAAAACTGCTACCAACTCCACTGGGTGCATTGTCTACGCAGTCAGCTTTTTGACTCATACCGTTTGCATGATGCTGACCTGAGTACTACATATAGTTATTTATGGAAAAATAACGCAGTGCATCCTTGTCAATTGTGTCTGTATCTGTTTTCTTCTCCTTTAAGGGATTTATGGAACTCTTGTTCCCATCTTCCCTGCCATTACCCTAACCCTGATTCTTCCCTGCCACAACCTTAACCCTACATGCTGAGAATTGTGTGTGAATTCACATGTGCAGTGTGTGTGTGAGTGAGTGTGTATGTGTGTGTGCGTGCGCGCGCGTGTGTGCGTGTGTATACTTCTTTGGTACAGACAGGGAATACTTGCTTGGGCAGAACACATAAGCAGCAAGGAAAGCTGAGGGTTTATTTATCTCTCCTGGACCAAATTAAGAAGCAAGCATCTTCCTCACATCCCCCGTGCTTCTTATTTCCGTATCATAATTGCAACTGTAGGGTTGACTATCTTTTTTGTTCTGGATGCATGCACATCTAAAACGGATGTGTTAGAAAGGTGAAGTAAATACGTCTGTGTTGTCATCTCCAAGCAGATCGTTCCACTTGCATAGCTTCTTTTTCAGCATCACAGCCCTCACATAAGGTGGCTACCATGATTACAGCAAGCCCAGTTTCCTAATAGGAGCAAAGGACCTTTATTTCGAAACAGTTGAGTCATTTTACGGAAATTATCTTAATATTTTTATTCTGATGCTTCAGCAACAGTCTCTTTGGGATCCCCCTACTCAGATCATGGCCATTTTGTGCCCTTTTTCTCCAGGTCATTGGGGAAAGTTGTAAAAAAAAGACAGGGTGTTGAATGGTACAGATCCGCACCCAGTAATGTTCATTTTGGAGATACTCAGTGATTGGCATTAATCAGGAGTTGCTTTGCTTTTCCCCAGTACATAAGATCAGGCCAAAGGCCCATCTAGTTCAGCTTCCTGTATCTCACAGTGGCCCCACCAGATTCCTCAGGGAGCAAACGAGACAAGAAGATACCTGTATCCTGTTGTCACTCCCTTGCACCTGGCACAGAAAAAACCTACTTCTAAAATCCGAAGGTTGCTTATGGCTTGTAACCTGTGATGGTCTTTTCCTCCATGAATCTAGGCCAGGTGCCATGACCACATCCTGTGGCAAGGAGTTCCACAGATGAATTACATGCTGGGTGAAGAAATATTTTCTTTTGTCAGTTCTAACTCTCCTTCCACTCAATTTTAGTGCATGTCCCCTGGTTCTGGTGTTGTTTGAGAGGGAGAAGAATTTCCCTCTGTCCACTCTCTCCATCCCATGCATAATTTTATGCATCTCAATCATGTCCCCCCTCAGACGCCTTTTTGCTAGACTGAAAAGCCCTAAACGCTGTAGCCTTTCCTCATAAGGGAGATGCTCAACTATATCTTTTTTGAGGTGTGGTGACCAGAACTGGACGCAATACTCCTGATGTGACCTTACCATTGATTTGTACAAGGGCATAATGGTATTGGCCATTTTATTCTTAATCCCTTTTTTAATGATCCCGAGCATGGAATTGGCCTTCTTCACGGCCACCGCGCACTGGGTCGACACTTTCATCGACCTGTCCATCAGCACCCCAAGATCTCTCTCCTGACAGCTTAGAACCCATTAGTGTATATTTGTGACTTTAGTACTTTGTGGCTTGGCTCATTTGCTGGAGACATCTGGAGCTATTTGTTCTGCAGTCACCTGACCATGTCGCCCTGGGTCTCGGACTGGCATGGATCAGTTTGAGCTAATCTGTGGAACTCCTTTCCACAGGATGTGGTGATGGCACCTGGCCCAGATGCCTTTAAAAAGGGTAGATTCATGGAAGAAAAGACCATCACAGGTTACAAGCCATAAGCAACCTCCTGGTTTTAGAAGTAGGTTTTCTCTGTGCCAGGTGCAAGGGAGTGTCAACGGGAAACAGGTATCTTGCTGTCTTGTGTGCTCCCTGAGGTGTCTGGTGGGGCCACTGTGAGATACAAGAAGCTGGACTAGATGGGCCTTTGGCCTGATCTAGCAGGGCTCTTCTTATGTTCTTATGAGCTAGTAAAGGTGGTGCGTCCCCTCCTGAAGAAACCCTCGCTGGATCCCACTATTTTGAACAACTTCCGGCCAGTCTCGAATATCCCGTTTCTGGCCAAGGTGATCGAGCGGGTAGTGGCATCTCAGCTCCAGAGGGTCTTGAAGGAAGCTGATTATCTGGATCCATTCCAGTCTGGCTTCAGGCCGGGGTTCGGGACAGAGACGGCCTTGGTCGCCTTGGTGGATGACCTGCGCCGGGGACTGGACAGGGGGAGTGCGTCCCTGTTGGTCCTGCTGGACCTCTCGGCGGCTTTTGACACCATTGACCATGGTGTCCTTCTGGGTCGGTTGGCTGGATTGGGGCTTGGAGGCACCGTTCTGAGGTGGTTCCGCTCCTTCCTGGCTGATAGATCCCAGAAGGTGGTGCTGGGGGATGCTTGTTCGGCACCCTTGCCCTTGAGGTGTGGGGTGCCACAAGGGTCAATTCTATCCCCCATGCTGTTTAACATCTATATGAAGCCGCTGGGAGAGGTCATCCGTGGGTTTGGGGTAGGGTGTCATCAGTATGCGGATGACACCCAGCTCTTTCTCTCCTTTCCACCTGACTCCAAGGGGGCGGTCGATGTCCTGAATCATTGTCTGGAGGCAGTTGGGAGCTGGATGGGGGCGAACAAGCTGAAATTAAATCCTGATAAGACAGAGGTTCTTCTGGTCCAGAAGTCTACAACTCAGGTACTGGATCATCGTCCTGTTCTGAATGGGGTTGTACTCCCCCTGAAGGAGCAGGTCCGCAGCTTGGGGGTTCTCCTGGATGCGCAGCTGCTCCTGGATTCCCAGGTAGCGGCTGTGGCCAGGGGGGCTTTTGCCCAGCTTCGGCTGGTGCGCCAGCTGCGACAGTACTTGGATCGTGCAGACCTGGCCACAGTGACCCATGCCCTAGTGACATCTAGACTAGATTACTGCAATGCGCTCTACGTGGGGCTGCCTTTGAAGACTGTTCAGAAACTGCAATTAGTGCAGAATGCGGCGGCCCGGGTGGTTGCCGGGGCATTTCGGTTCGACTCAGTCGGACCGTTGCTTCGGCGGCTACACTGGCTGCCGGTTCGTTTCCGGGCACAATTCAAAGTGCTAGTTTTGACTTTTAAAGCCCTTAACGGCTCGGGTCCAGGGTATTTGAGGGACTGCCTCCTTCCTTATAATCCGACCCGTACTCTGAGGTCATCAGGGGGGGCCCTGTTAACCGTGCCGCCATTGACAGAAGTGAGGGGGATGGCGGCACGGAATAGGGCCTTCTCGGCGGTGGCGCCCCAATTGTGGAATTCCCTCCCCTTGGAATTAAGAACGACTCCCTCTTTAGAGGCCTTTCGGCGGGGCCTTAAGACGTTTTTATTCAGGACTGCTTTTAATGTCTGACATGGTGGGCTGACCTTTTAACAATTGGTTTTAATATATGTAAATGCTGGTGACCCACTGGGGTTGTTTATTTTTAACTTAAGTGTTTTAATTATTTTAATGTGTTTTTAAATTGTTTTAATGTGTTTATGTATTTTAATATGCTGTAAGCCGCCTTGAGTGCCCTCAGGAGAAAGGCGTGCTACAAATTCCTAAAATAAATAAATAAAATAAATGGATGATTGTAACTTAGGAAAGGGTTTGTACAAGGTGACCTTTCAGTTCCATAGTGAGGAGGAGGAGGAAGTGAACTGTGTGCTTGAAAAAGAAAGGAGAAGAGAGTGATGGAGCTCCAGCCAGCCTCTGGCAAATTACCATAAGGAAAGGGGACCTGAAGACATTGTTATACGAATGGCATTTGGTTGCATTAGGGAAGTTCCCTGCCGATCAGACTAGAAGTAGATGCTAACAAGATGCAAAAGAATGATATTTTATCTTGCAGAGCCTCCCCTCAAGACAGATGCAGAGAAAAAAATGCCCCTTGTTTAACATCACAAGGGAGTATGCTTAGACCTGTCTGATAGCCAGTCGTGAATCCCTTTTGGAGTATTCAGCACAAAAATCTGTATTCAAGTATGTTGTCAAACCAAATACAACATGCATGGAAAAGGTGTAGTCTGAATATTAATCCTCTATACCAGGCCATTGATATTCACACAAGGCGGGTGGAAGGCGCTTCTGTGTTCATTTTTTATGACTTCTGCTTTTATTAGGATAAATCTGAAGGTAGGAACAGCTCTCCAAAGACCATGCCAGCTATAAATATGGCATTCTACCCATCTACCCATCTTTCAGCACCGCTGCTGATTTCACGGAGTGTGCAATGTGTGCAGAGCTTGGGAGGCTTCCTTGGTATTATGTGTGCGGTTTATTAGCCTTGCACAAGCACAGCTGAATGACTACCTAAGTGCCTATTTTCAGCAGTGTGTGGTGGTCCCTGGGAACATGCCTGGCTGCTTTGACTCCCAGCTCATGGGGAGCCAGTTGTACATACCTACCATTATGTGCAGAATTCAGCTTTCAGGACTTTTGGCAACGCATAATTTCCTCACCATTTCCCAGTGTGGGCCAAAACGCAAATTCAATATGTGATGATGGTTTAAACATTTTAATTTTAAAGAATTTAAGTTACTTGTCTGCAAGTACAGTTTTCCTGATTATTATTTTTTACTGCTTTGTGGTGTTCTGACCTATCATGATATTAATTGTATGTATACTGATAAATCTTGATGTGTATTTTTTCTTCTTGTTGTTGCATTTGAGGTGTGCTTCCAGCTAGAATCACTTTTTATTTTTCCACAAAGAACAGCTATAGATGCCCAATCCTGACAGGTACTGTGGGGAGGGGGAAGTTAAGTCTTTCCCCTTGTCCCGCTTCCCCCCCCCCCGAGATCACCCCTCAGCTGCTGTTTGTGCTTATTCTGCTCCACAGATGACCTTTGCACTCTTCCCATCAACCTCATCGTTCACCATTCCAAGCAAATTCTGTGTTGTGCTTCTGTGTCAGGCTCTGAATGCTATTTGTGTGCCCAGCTCCCCAAAGGGGTGGGGAGGAAGTCAGGGACAGAGGACTTCTGGGATTGGTGCCAAAATGCCCCCAGTATTTCTCCAAGTTGCAGGATATCCAGTGAATAGTATATTTCAAGTATTCTGTCTCTGGATGTAATGAGAGGAGAGGTACAGTGTCTCAGCCCAATCCTACCTAGGGATGTGCAGCCCTATACAACAGCAGATCACTGTTCCGCTATCATAAAATGACAGTGCATAAAGTGTGCTGCCGGTGGCCGTTTTGCAAGCGCTGCTGCAAACGGCAGCAGTGCCAGAGGCTCACCAGCAGACCCCAGCTGCCCCTGGGTAAGTCAGTAGGGGGACAAACTGGATTGGGATTGGGGCCTCCTGGGGGTGTGGCGGGGTGGGCAGGGGCATATCTTGGCAGTGATGGCTCTGCTATCTTCTGCTCTGTTTTGGCAACAACATGCCACTTTGCCTATACTTCGACTTGCACCAGCTAAAGAGCTGGCGCAGGTCTGCATAGACACATAGGAACCCATGCAGGAGCAGAGTCAGGTTAAATAAAATAAATGTTTACTTACCTCTCCACCCCTGCATGGTCTCTGGCCACCCACAGGATGCAGCGGAGCCTTTAGTTAGGACTGGGCCCTCAGTCTCTGTTAACACATTCCCTCTCACTATATATAGTCCTTCTCAGCTCTTTATTTGCTTCTCTAAGATGTAAACCCTGCCCTGTCCAGTAGGATAATGGTTCATTCAACTGCATGCTGCATATCTGATTGGAGGTGTGGGATATGCTGCTTGAATAGCAAGTAGTGAAGTATTCATATAGGCACTGGACCAAGAGCTGAGATCCTCTTAAGCTACATATGGGAATGGACCCCAGGTTTATCACAGTTCTAAGGAAACTCTCTGAAGAATCTGTCACCGGAGGAAATAACTCTGCCCAGAGCCGTTACCCATCCTTTAGACAGACACTGCTGCAGACAGACCTCGCAGCTCTTGATGTTGAACTATTGTCCTTGTGACCTGCCCAGGACTGCACAACCTGGAGGTTTATGAAGCAATGAAGGGTGTTGTTGGCTGGAGGCAGGGCTTCCGGGAGGAATTCTATCAGGGGGCATGAAGTTTCTCTTGAGCCCCTTCCCAAAGGGGGAGGGGGCAGGGGAGGACAGCAACGGCCAGAAACATCTCTAGAGCCCAGGTCTACCAGGCTTCCTGATGTGGCGCCCAGGAACCCCAGGTCTACCCACCAGGTAGACCTGGCCTTCCGGTTGGCTCAGCCACCGTGTTTCACTCTCCATGATACCAGCTGAGATCCCAGGAAATTTCTGGGCCCACTCCTTTGGCTTCTGGACCCCCTTTTTGATCCTGGGCCCGGGTACAATTTGCCCCCTTTCCCCCCCCCTCTCATGGGCCCTGGCTGGAGGACAAAAGTTTGATATGACTTCAGGTCAACCAACAGGTTCTTCTAATTGCATGTTTAAAAACAGGCTTAAAATGGAAGTTCCTTTTTTTTAACCAAAGCCAGCCATGTTTGAAGGACAGTGTGCAATTCAGATCAGGATTGCAGCACACATAGGGCGAAGCCAGAGTTAACGTATAACCCATTGTCTCTCACCAAAATCCCCCCTCCTTGCTGTTCCCCCCCCAAAAAAAAATAGTCGTTTGATGCTTCAGAGGGTGAATAGCTGGGGGGGGGAGGATTTCCAGTAGGAAAAGTGGTGCAAAGGGAATGAGTTAAGCTCCCCATATGTCATGGTCCCATTATGGATTTCCCCTTCTTTCTCACGTCTGCTTTTGGTTAAAGGAGAGGCATTCCCACTTTGCACACCTCTGCAGCTAGGAGAATATGTAGCTTGACCACTGGCAAAACCAAAGAGAAATATTGCTGTGGAATGGTTGGTTGTACATATAAAAAGACAAAGTAGTGGGTCATAGATGTAAATGAATGATTCTAAATGCATAATAGAATAACCTTATGTTGCTTAACCTGAAATTCTTTAAAAGTTTAGATGAAGAAATCCTTTTGCTTCCATTTCAACCCCAGTGAGTACACAGAAGAATTAACAATGACTTGAAGATGTGAGCAGCAATGTCGGGGGGGGGGGGGACAGACATACGCACTGACAGATAATTACCAAACCATCGACCTCATTTACCAAACCATCAACCTCATTTACCAAACCTGCAAATGAATGCATTTGTGCTATAATTCTACTTTCAAAATAATCTCCTCTGAGAAGTCAGCTTGTGTGCAACTTGGATACAGAGCTGAGTTTTCTGGGTGTTTGATGAAAAGCAGAACCGTTGGAAAAAATGCAACCTGTCAGGGCCAGCTGGATTGGACTCTTGCGTAGAAAAACGAATGTCACTTTAATATTTACCTAATCAAACACACAGTGCTTATTGCAGAAGAAAAAATGCCATGTCTTCTGTCTTCATATTTCTCTTCATTTTCAGCCCAACTTAGCATGCATGTTCTGGAACGGGGAGATCCTGGATTGTTACACAATTTCTGCCTGCCCTGTGTAGATGTCCCATTATTTGATGCTGTCTGAAAACATTTTCATATGGTTGCATTTTGGATTCCTTAACTGCTCAGTGTATCGTCTGGAGCAAGAATGCTGGACTCCACAGTGCATATAGAGCCCTCCCTCCCTGTTGTCAGAACATTTGGCATTGTGGTGGGCCCTAGCTTTCCTCCAGCTTAATTCACAGATGTGGTACATCTTTCCTGCCTAAAAGAACTTATTTATTTTTGTGATTTACCCATCTTTACCTAGCCCACCACCCATTCTGGGATGAAATGGGATCACAGCTGCTGTGACCTACTAATAGTTGCTGCAAGCCTAATATCATTAATCATTGCTATCCACATCACTGAAAATTTAGACAATATGATCACTGTGCCCCATGTTTACTTCTCAGAATTAGTCACGGGCAGCATTAGTAGGCTTTCGGTCTTGCCATGCCTTTTTCTTGATTAAAGAAGACATATGTGATTCTCTTCTCTCCCTGCTTTCCATGGCCAGGCCTGTTCATTTCTGTGGCTGGATTGTTCCCCATGTTTATCAATTTATCTATTTGTCTATCTCACCTTTCTCTTTATTTCCTTTGACTGAATCTGTCTTGTTCTCCCTTATTCTCAGTCATGTCTTTAAATCTATGAAATGGTTTTCAATTGTCAGCTTCATTTCTACATTTCTATGGCAACAGCAAATTCCCATCCTACTCTTCTCTCCCCACTCTCCCCCCCCCACATTGTCTGTTCCTCCTCCCATGTAGTGGATATGCTGTGAGAATGCTGACAAGCTGTAACGCCAGGTAATTTATCTCATAAAACAGACAGCTGTGGCAAAGGAGGCAGAGGGACAGAGGTTTGGAGGGAAGTGGCTACGAGGGGGGGGGCATAATGGAAATGGGGCCGAGAGCGAGGAGATCATGGATCACAGGTTTGCTAGGACAGATACTTGTGTAACCGTGAGAATTAAACCTGCTCCTAATGGCTAGGAAAGGTGCTAAAATGCTCTTTACAGATATGGACAGATGGCAGGGTGTTTGTTAAATGTCTGTTTACAATTCCACTGAGTGCTGCAAAGCCATAGCTGCAGCTCTGAAGTAGGGGTAGACCTGGCAGGCTGAGCCTGTCGTGACAGGCAGAGCTGTTGTAAACTGGGGCACTGACTGGAAATACGCTAAACTGCGCTTGAGAGTGGAGCACCTGATCCCGTTGCCATCTGGCAACAAGGAGGCACCTGTGTGACAGGAGAGTTCTCCCTCCTGCAGGGTCCCGTGACAAATATATAGGCGACGCCAGTGCATTCGGTTCCCCTGTATTTATCTTGTGCGGTGCAATCCAGGCAAGACCAAGCGATGGAAGGGTGAGGAAAGGGACTGCTTTGTGATAACAGTAATTCAAATGGGATGATGGAGCGCATAGCTGGTAGCCCAGGAAAGTCAATCGCTCTCATATCGGAGATAATAAATGCTGCAGGAACTGGGAGAGGAGTCTAGATGCATAGCATTATTATGCACCTCTTTATAAATAAAGGAAATATATTTTACGATCTTTAATGACCTTCAAATTAACAGCTCTTTGAAAGCACTTATGTATATTTAATTTGAAATGATTCTGAAAGCCTGAGTGGGGATCGCAGTGAAAGCAGCAGGCAGCCAGTTTTTAAATAAGAGTAAACTCAGGCCATTATTTCTCAGCCTGTCAGCTTTCCCTGGATTTAATGTACCAATTTTTAAAAGAGAAAGCCTTTTCTTTCCTCTTTTGTGCTTTAAAGCTCACCATGATCCTTCTTTGTAGGCAACAGCAGCAGCCTTGGACTGTATTTAATTGTTTTCCTCCCCCCCCCCCACCTCTTTTGTTGTTGTTGCTGTGTGTCACATTTTCCGTGTTACTGATGGGTCACTTTTAGGAATACAAAAGCTTAGACTCCCCTCTGGCCTGAATAGTGTGTTAGTTTGTGATGACTGATGTACAGTAGTATCATCAGGGGATTATTTTCTGCAAGTTGTGCAAATATGTGGTTGTGTGACATTCAAGACCCACAAGTTATGATGTGCTTATATATATATATATATATATATATTCACAACTGCATTAAAAAAAAAAATTCTGGAAGAACAAATCAGATTAACAGGTATACCTATATGGGGCCAGAAATTACAGTGTCTTTTTGTGGAACTTCTCCACCTTGCAGATATTTTCAAAGATGGTAGGCAGTCAAAAGTTCCATAGCAAATGGACGAACACCAAACCCATAACAGCTGTTCCATGGCCTCATAACGTCAGACCTGGATTCTGTTATCGTAAATAGGAATCAAAGCAAAGTACGTACGTTCTGCAGGAGGAAAACCCCACAACATTTCAGAAAACCTCCTTTCCTAGCAATTCATTCATTGTGTTCTGTCAAGTGGTGGAATTTTGAAAGAAACCTAATACTGTGATACAACTGGCTTCTTATTCTGAGTTAATTATAACTCTGCACCCAAAAACTAATTGAATCAGTGAGTGAACTTCACTGATTCATTTTGCCTTCTGAACACCTCTCTTCTTTGCCATTTCATCACCCAGACTCTCATCTTTTCTCAGATTCTTCCATGAAGTCAAATCCATCTCGCTATAGACCTCTGTATCCTACCCACTCCTTTTTTGAGAGCTAACCACTATGTCTCTTGACGCGCCGCTGCTTCTTCCCTGTTCCTCCTTCACTAGGCCACCATGTGATTTCAGAGCAGTATGACTACGTATCGTATACTAAGGCTTCAGCTGCTTGTACAGCTGAAGACTGTACAGACTTCACTGCTTGTACATTTTAATAAGGTGTTATGTTACTCAGTTTCATCTGCCAGCAATAGTTTGAAAGAATCGCCTTTCTTTGCAGGCTTTGAGAACGGCAGGTGTGGACATGTAGGTGAAACTGAGATTCAGTGCTCTTGGAGCTAGAAACATATCACAGGCAAGGGCACTCAGGGGTAGTTCTCTAGGATTCACCAGCGCCAGTTGTTATGACTGATGCCTTCCATTCATGCCTTCACACTCTTTAAATATGTATCACAAATTTGTGTTGTGGCACCACAAGAATTTTATGCGCTTTCCATTTTGAAAGAAGCTAATCCTGAAAGTGCTGTACCTGTTTTCCCACTGCATGGGAAAGGGGGCACACAACAATAGTTAAACTCACAGTGACTTCTTTATGAGTGAAGTTAAGCAGAAGGGAAAGACCGTTTAAAAATCCCATCAGAAGTATTGCTGGGTATTTTCTTTGTAAGTACAGATAGTATTCTTCCAGGATCATGAGAATGTGTTCTGCAGCCGACAGATGCACAGCCTTACCCTTTCCTGTTGGCCTAAGGTACCGCTCCACATCAGGCTTCCCACCATTTGAAGGAACAATGTTTGTAATACAACGAGTTGGCAGAGAAACTGGAGGCTGTAGCTGATTCTGATGCTGTAGGAGTTTTCCAGCTGGCAGGGACAGGGAACACAGAGCATCATTTATGCATTATGGTTTTGGGCTAATTACTATGATTACTGCTGTTGATTTGCAACTGTAAGCTACACATTTGCAATTCTAGAATGCAAGGTAGATTCTCCCTTTGATCTGTAAATGTTCCTAATAAGTTTTAACTACAATGTGTTCACTTGGAAAGCTGTCAAATCATTGGGTTTCCTTTTTAAAATTCATTTTCAAACTGTAGCGAATGAATCTTAATGTGAACCGGCTCTCTTCCATGGGCCTATTTATGTGTTTCAGAAGTAGGCAAATCAATTTGTAAAATGTAAAAAGCTTTGCTTTTCTGATCAGAGGTTAAATCTTGACTCGTGCACTTCAACAAGGCATTTTGCATCTGGTTCCCCTTTAAAGCTTTGAGTGAGCAAAAGAAGATGATCTACAGAAATGTTATTCATTTGCATGTCATAATCTGATTTGGGGACTTTCTTTCACGAGATCTTGCCAAGATGGAAACTTTCCAGTTACACACTGGCAGCCTTCCAAATTGTTTTGAAGAAGAGCTGAAAATCAATGGAAGGTTCCCTGAACCTTGAAAGAGAAAGCTTGCTGTAAAAAAAGTCCAAAACAGAAAAGGAAGAAAGCTATTCCTTGTCCACCACTCCATGCCATATTGTAAATGCTTTTTCTTCTCAGTAGAAGAAAAAAGGCCCACTGCTGGGAGTCATGGGATCGAAATCTGAGAACGGAGAAGAGAAGAGATGACACCAACCAGTGGTGTGGAATTGGTTGGCAAGGAATCACTGCACGAATGTAAAAAGAATATTCAGTAGTCACAGGACTATACAAAAAATGATATCTCTAAATGCATATGACACAGTAAGACACTATCTAACAATGAATTCTCAAGTGAGTAATAATTGCGGTTCATGGAACCCTATCCATTGTGATTAATTTGTGATCTCTTGTGTTTGCACAGTCAAAAATTTGGTTTTCTCATGTAATTCATAGTGTATTGAGACATGCTAGGTCTCAGTTATACATTGCCATATGTAGTCCTATGTTGCGTATTACTGTATTGCTCCCAGTGCCAACCATGGTGCTTAGGAATTGACACAAACCTTACTTCTTGTCTATGATGCAAACTGGTTCTGAGACTTTGATAGGAGCCAGGAAAGAACTAACAGCGCAATCCTATACATGTCTATTCAGTAGTCACGAGTTCAGTGGGATATTCCCAGATAAATATGTACATAGGATTGCAGCCTTAGTCATCCGTAGCTGACGAGACACCAGTATGAATTTCAGTGAGCGATATGGACAAATTGAGCTTCATATGTACCATTGATAGGATTGCAAGGAAGGAGGCCCGCAGTTTATCTCACAAACTACTGTTTGCTCACTTGCATCGGCCTCCTTGCCAAAAGTGCCTGGATTAAACCCTTGGCTTCCTTCCAGTGATCAATTTCTTTATCTTCCCCACCCCTGCTTGGTTCCCTCCCCAGAGAGCCTGTCTTCCAAAACATGGCTAAAGACAGGAAGGAAGGTGTGTATGTCCGTGCGCTTTACTCCCTTTGCTTCCTCACCCCTTCTCTTTTCAGCCCAAGATTCCAACCAGCAGAGCAAGAGAGAGATGCAGCACTTTTTTCTCCTGAGGCAGGGAAAGGCACCTCTGACACAATCCCATCCATGCCTACTCAGACGTAAGTCCCATTGTGTGCAATGGGGCTTACTCCCAAGAATGTGTGCATAGGATGGCAGCCCAGGGAATGAGACTGAGGTGGTGGTAATGGCACATTTCCTGCCCCTGCTTCTCCACTTGCTCTTAGTTCATTCCCTCCCCCTGCACACGTACGTGTGTGTGTGTGTGTGTGTGTGTGTGTGTGTGTGTGTGTGTGTGTTTGCTCCCTTGTCTGGTGTTTCTGTTTGGCTTCTCCTTCTAGGAGGTCCACCCTAATCTCCTTGACATGCCATGAACTTGCACGCTTTTGCTTTCCTTATACACACACCCATTACATTTTGAATTGAGATCTCTTTGTCTGCTTTTCTGAGTGAGGGTGTGAAGAGTGGTTGTTTGGTTGATTGTTCCCACGTACCTATTTGGGGGCATGGTCCTACGCCCACCATGCACACAGGCACAGAAAACAATCAGCACATGAATCCGTCTGTCTCTGGCATTTACTGCTCTCAGAAGGGCAGACCCTCAGGGGGAGGCTTCCACCTCTTTCAACTAGCAAGTGCTGCTGGGATACATGCAGGTACAGTATGTCTGCTGGAAGATGATTGGCAGCATGGGAGGAGGGAGTAGCATGGCTTTTGTCAGGAAGAATGCCCTGGATTGCAGCGATTGTGTGGTTACAAATCCCATGGGGGTGGAAACTCACAGATGTGTTTTTCCACAAAATAGCAGCTGCATGTTTGGCCTGGGCCTTAGAGCCTGACAATGTGTTACAAACACCATGTGAGGAAGGGGGCAGGATCTGACAGTTGGGGATTATGAAGGTGCCCTCTGCTCCCTCAACATTTGAGGAATCTTGGAAGCGTTTGCCTTGACATCTGGTTAAGAGAGGAGAGACTGATAGGCTTTTCTCTCTCGCTATCTTGCTCAGCTAATATCTGTGCCCTCGCTCGGCTGCTAGGGGAGATTAGTTGAGTGAGATAAGAAAAAGGAAATGCCTGTGGGCCAGCAGTGTCTCCTCTCTCTCAGAATGATGTCAAACTAAACACCTCCTCTAGTGTGACTGTCCAGAGAATGCCTAAGACTAGTTTTCAGTACTGTAGTCACAAATGGTCACTTCTCATGGAGTGAGTGTAACTTGTAGCCAGGCTCTGAATCTCTGCTTCTTGTGTAGGGAAGTGAAACATGCATTGGAAATCAGGCAGGATCTCCTTACCATGTTAAATCAAATGATCCATTAGAGTTTTTGTCTAACCTCTTTTAAAGCCAGATGTGCTAGTTGCAATAAGTCAAAGAAAACCCAACTTTGAATACTTGGGAAAATAAAAAAAAAAATCTCTTTCATTTACAATCCAGATATCAGTGTGGCCAGGAGAGGTCCAATGCCATAATTAGTCACGGAACTTCAAAGAGCCTAGAAATCTCCTGTCTTCAGGCTGTACTCTTGCATGCCATGCCAAACTAAACCACCTCTTCTGTAGCTTTACAACATAATGCCCCCCTTTCTTTTTCATTTCTCTCTCCCCCTCACTGTACCCATATTTTTTCCCTTCCATTTGAACTATTTCACTCCGGGAGTAATAGCACTGAAGGTAGCAAGGCTACACCATGAATGAATTTGTCCCTTTGCCTTTCTGATTATCCTCAGGGGTCTCATTAGGCAACTGAACCCTTGTTTTGAAGGTGGGGAGATGGGATGAAAATGATGGTTAACATCAGTGCAATTCTCCATGCTAATTAGCAATGAGTGGGACTGACAGCATGAAATACAACCCATGCCAAGAGCTGTGTTGCAGAAGGAGGATGCCTGGAGTGTATCTTATCTAAAATGCAAATTGTACTTTCCAAAGCCTATCGGGAAATGTGGAATTGGTACAAGACACCCCCACTTCATCCGTAAAAGAATAATACTACTCTTAGACTGTTGCTAAAACTTTTGCGTTAACCTTTTAGAAATGAGCTCATATAACCAAATGTTGGCTTTGGATACATTTGCCCTGATTTTTCCCTATAGGGTGAAGGCATTGCTTTCATTTGATTCCAGTGCTCTACATTCATGGGGAGATTGGATCATCACCAGCACGCCCAGCTTTGGAGTATGCTAAAACACAATTGGAACACTGTGGGCTAGTGTGAGAATGTGCTCTAATGAACATTTCCCTCCTCTCTCATATGCTTGGAGTATGAGAATTGGCTGATAGCCTATAGCAAACAAGACCACCTGTCCATTCTCGCTCATATTCAGTGTGTACAGAAATGATTGCTGGTTAGTTTTGATCGTTCTCCAGTGTTCTTAATCTTACCATGTCATAGTATCAGTACAATCCTATCCAATTTACACCACTGGTGTAACCAGTGGTGCAGCGAGAACGGGAGGCTCCAGAATGGAAAGGGGATTCAAATCCCCTCCAAAAGGGGATTCAAGGGGGATTTAAATCTCCCCTCCCCTCCAAAGCCTCTCACCCTGCCCTCCCCCGCTGGTTACACCGGTGGTGTAAGTTGGATAGGATTCGGCATGACTTGGATGCTGCATTAACAGTATCTAATGATGTCCCTGAGGCACCTGTGTGTTGTTCTTCCTGGGATTCTTTTCAGCTTGTAGAACCTGAGGATGTGGACAAGATTCTTTGGAGCGTGAGACCATCTGCTTGCCCACTTGACCCTTGTCCGGCATGGCTGATTAGAGCTGCCCGGGTGGGGCTGGCTGAGTGGACGGGGAGGGTGGTAAATTCATCTCTGAGGGAGGGGGTGGTGCCGCTGTCTTTGAAGCAGGTGGTGGTGCGCCCCCTCCTGAAGAAACCCTCCTTGGATCCTACGATTTTGAACAACTTCCGGCCAGTCTCAAATATCCCGTTTCTGGGCAAGGTGATCGAGCGGGTAGTGGCGTCTCAGCTTCAGAGGGTCTTGGAGGAAGCTGATTATCTGGATCCATTCCAGTCTGGCTTCAGACCGGGGTTCGGGACAGAGACGGCCTTGGTCGCCTTGGTGGATGACCTGCGCCGGGGACTGGACAGGGGGAGTGCGTCCCTGTTGGTCCTGCTGGACCTCTCGGCGGCTTTTGACACCATTGACCATGGTGTCCTTCTGGGTCGGTTGGCTGGGTTGGGGCTTGGAGGCACCGTTCTGAGGTGGTTCCGCTCCTTCCCGGCTGATAGATCCCAGAAGGTGGTGCTGGGGGATGCTTGTTCGGCACCCTTGCCCTTGAGGTGTGGGGTGCCGCAAGGGTCAATTCTATCCCCCATGCTGTTTAATATCTATATGAAGCCGCTGGGAGAGGTCATCCGGGGATTTGGGGTAGGGAGTCATCAGTATGCGGATGACACCCAGCTCTTTCTCTCCTTTCCACCTGACTCCAAGGGGGCGGTCGATGTCCTGAATCGTTGTCTGGAGGCAGTTGGGAGCTGGATGGGGGCGAACAAGCTGAAATTAAATCCTGATAAGACAGAGGTTCTGTTGGTCCAGAAGTCTACGACTCAGGTACTGGATCATCGTCCTGCTCTGAATGGGGTTGTACTCCCTCTGAAGGAGCAGGTCCGCAGCTTGGGGGTTCTCCTGGATGCGCAGCTGCTCCTGGATTCCCAGGTGGCGGCTGTGGCCAGGGGGGCTTTTGCCCAGCTTCGGCTGGTGCGCCAGCTGCGACCGTACCTGGATCGTGCAGACCTGGCCACGGTGACCCATGCCCTAGTGACATCTAGACTAGATTACTGCAATGCGCTCTATGTGGGGCTGCCTTTGAAGACTGTTCGGAAACTGCAACTAGTGCAGAATGCGGCGGCCTGGGTGGTTGCTGGGGCCTGTCGGTTCGACTCAGTCGGACCGTTGCTTCAGCGGCTACACTGGCTGCCGGTTCGTTTCCGGGCACAATTCAAAGTGCTAGTTTTGACTTTTAAAGCCCTTAACGGCTTGGGTCCAGGGTGTTTGAGGGACCGCCTCCTTCCTTATAATCCGACCCGTACTCTGAGGTCATCAGGGGGGCCCCTGTTGACCGTGCCGCCACTGACGGAGGTGAGGGGGATGGCGGCGCGGAATAGGGCCTTCTCGGTAGTGGCGCCCCAATTATGGAATTCCCTCCCCCTGGAATTAAGAACGGCTCCCTCCTTAGAGACCTTTCGGCGGGGCCTCAAGACATTTTTATTTAGATCAGCATTTGATGTCTGACATGGTGGGCTGGCTTTTTAACAAATTGCTTTTAACAAATGTGGATGACCCACTGGGGCTGTTTGTTTCAATTGTTTTAATTGTTTTTAATTATTTTAATTCTTGATTTTAAATGTATTTATGTATTTTAATATTTTTGTTGTAAGCCGCCTTGGTTGCCCTGGTGGGAGAAAGGCGAGGTAAAAATTCTATAAATAAATAAATAAATAAATAAATAAATAAATAAATAAATAAATAGGATTGCACTGAAAGTGTCACTTCGGATGCTTTCCTGACTGTTTTGCCGTTCTCCTGGTATCCATACTACTTCCTGGGCTCCCCCTTTGAATCCTGACATGCAATGTTGACTGAAGTGTCAAAATATGCAACGCTGATCTTCTCCTGGGCCTGGACTCTTCCACCAACTGATGAAAAAGGACTGTGGTAGTGACGAGACCTTTGATGGAATCCTATTCCTATGAAGATGACTATTAGAATGCCTGCTTTTTCCACTGTTGATCTATTTGAGAGACAACGCCCAAACCCAGAGGTGGTGGGCAGCAAAGGAGAAGGCATGTGAGGGTACTCTTGCCTTCCAGCCTAGATCTTTCAATAGGGGGCATCTTATACTCAGGGGAAGAATACACCAGGATGGTGTAGTGGTTTGGGAGTTGGACTTAGACCTGGAAGATCCAGGTTCAAATCCCCACTCAGCCACGAAGCTTCCTGGGTGACCTTGGGCCAGTCACTATCTCTCAGCCCCACCTACCTCACAGGGTTGCTGTGAGGACAAAAAGGAGGGGAGGAAATATGTACACCACTCTGAGCTCCTTGGAGGAAGGGCAGTATAAAAAAATGTGCAAAAAAATGTGAAAAGATTTGCTAAGGAAGTCTCGAAATGCCACTGCTGTCCTGGACTTGCTTTTCAATTCCAGAGTATTTGGCTTCTGAGAGAATAGTGTGTGACTCAGTTAGAGGACTGGAGGTGACAGAGGTTTTGAAAGCAACCATGTTGTCAACCTAAGCCATTATTAAGTCAGAAATGAGTTAGTAACTAATTAAGCACACATTAAAAAGAGTCAGGTCTTCTTAGGATGCTTATGTGTGTCGAGGAAGGCTTTTTTCTTAATAAAATGTAACAGGAATTATTTGCCAAGTCCTTTCATCGTATCTATGGTTGATTACTGTTAAATCTCCCAGACTCTCCAAATAGTAAGGAATCTGAAGCATCAGGAACTCATCAAATTTAGAGTGGCTGTTGACTTATTGAAAACTGCTAGAGAAGTGGAAGAAAAAAACCAGATCTGGTTACTGTACCAAACCTTAGGGATTCTCCATGCACTGTTAGCTTCTTTAGTAATTGTGAGTTGTATCATTGTCTGAATCTCGTGTTATGCTGCCAGTATGGAGGGAGGGATTGCAGGGTTGCCTGGTGTACTACGTACTGAATGTCTCATCACATATATGTGGTTTGCTTAGAAGAGCAAATCAACCCTAGGTGAACAAATGCAAATACGTAGATTGTGGTACGCACATGTAAATACACGTGATTGTGGTACACACTCAGCTGTAAATCCTGTGATGTGGCCCAAGAATTCTGAGAGCAGAACTACCGTATATGTTTTGCCCCAAACTCAGGTCTTCAAACCCCAACACTGCTTCTCTTCTGCAGACTGGGGCCATTAGGGTGTCATGTACAAAGGAGGTGAGTGCTTGACTGCCCACTGATTTCTCCTAGCAATTTCCCTCCATTCACGTTTGCTCCAACTGGAGGCACGAGATCTGTGTTCACATTACAGACTTGGATTTGGAACTTGGGCTGGAGAAAAGGCAGTAAGGAGGGGTTTCTCAGGAGAACTGGTAGGTGGAGAAGAGAATTTGTTCTCCAGCTTATAATTTGTTCTGGTCCTGTGATTGTCAAAGTTGGACTTGGATCTTGAAAAAAATTATTCCATCTGCAGTCCTACCTCTGCACAGTCTCATTGAAACATAAATGATTAGTAAAAGTTACAGAATTTCCTACTAGAGGGCGGTGCATGAGGTTTTTGTGGTCTTAGATGGATATTGTAGTACAACCTTAAAGAGTTCTTGCTTTAGCTATGTGCAGATGACTATACTCAAGTTTCACTGAACATGTGAAGGGGGAGGGGAGATCAGGACAAGTTGCATATGTGATCTGGGACTCCTATGCAGGTGCTCAGATTGTGTGGATTCCACTCATACAGCTTGTATGTGTGTAGGCTCTACACACAAGGCACAATCTATGCAAGCCGGTGGGGAATGGGGCCTGCTGCCACAATCCCACTTCTCCCCTCCAAGCAGTCATTGTATCCCTATTGCAGTCATCTATTGCAGTCACCTGCTCAAGGTTTGTTGTACCTTTGTTTTCATCTTTTCCCTATACCACTTCTCTTATTCCTGACCTTCTTGCATGTATTCCCCCGGCTCACTTTCTTCCACAAGGAGCAAGTCAACAAGCTGCCGAGTAGATGCTCTGCATCTCCCCAAACTTTGAATTTTGCCCAGCACCTATTGTAGCGAAAGCAGAGAGGGGAGGCTGCGTCCACACTGAGAGTTCTGTTCCACACTTCAGTTCCCTTTATGTCTGACTGATGTCTTCCTATCTCGTGCTCTGTATTTCCACTCTCAGGTAGTTCTGGAAATTAACAAGCTTTGTCTCATACGCACCTGGCAGGGGAGCAGCATTAACAGTATGTTTTAACTTTTAACTACATGATGGCCTCCCTTCAGAGAATCAAAACCCCATTTGAGTTAATTGTGGCTGTCAAATTATCCTCCCTGTTAAGTGTGAAACTGCACTCTGCTGACAATTTGGGTTCCCCAGGGAGACGACATTGTTAGGGCAACTAGCCAGGGAGTGCTTGTGTGAACAATTAGAGGGAGCTGTGGCTGTTCCGCCTTCCTCACTACTCCTTCAGCTTCCCTAGCCTCCTCCAGGCGCTTTGGGGATCCATGCTGCCTATGTTGCCGTCCTTTCGTTGTCACTTATCTTGGCACAGAAGTTGCATCTACTTGATGCTGGGGCCGGAGAGCATAATTTCCGTGCGCCGTTCTGTAAAGCCACTTCCGCTACAGGAAAGTTAAAGCCGAAGATGCTGCATGGCCTAGATACTATATGATGTGTTAACAATACTTTGTTCTTTTATTGGGCTCTTTAATCTCAAATAAATCTTAGTAATGTGGTTTTGTCACATTGCAGTGTCTCCTGGAACAGTGCCGTTCAGGTCACAGGTTTTGACCTCAAAGTAAGGTGATGCCTATCTGCTGCTCCTGGCAGCAAGGGATCTTCTTTGAAAGTTGGGAATCTCTTCTCATTGTATGTGAGAAGAGATTCCCAACCCATCTCTTGGGTTTTATGCATATATACAAAGGCAAATAAGGACTGGCTTAATTTTTTATCTAATCCTCCCATATGCGCCGTTGATCCTATTCCCTCCCGATTTCTGCTTGCCATTCCTCCTCCTTCCATCACATCAACAGTCTCCCCCCCTTTCATGCTGTGGGTTCCCCTGTTCTCAAAACAAAATCCCTTGACTATTGTCTAACTACTGCCCAATTTTCCTCCTGCCCTTTCCTCAAAATTCATGGAATATGCTGCTTACTCCCACTCATGGGCGTCGACAGGGGGAAGCGCGGGGGGCGGGCCGCCGGGTGGTGTCGCGCACATAGGGGTGACGCGCGACCCCCCCACTTACAGTTTAGCGGTGGAGCTGGGCCCGCCCTCCCTCCCTCCCCTGTGTCTGTTTGGCTCCAAAATGAGCCGAAAACGGAGCGGGGAGGGTGCTCTGCTCCTGCGCGTGACGTCACGCGCGGGGGCGGAGCCTCTCCCTTAAAGGGCGACGCACGCCCCTGCTCTGGGGTGTTGCGCGTCCTAGCGACGTGACTGCTCCCACTGTCTCAACTTTCCTCCAACAGCTCTCCTAACCTACAATGGGACTTCTACTCTTGGCACGCCACAGGATCCACCCTCACTAGAGTCACCAAAGATATCCTCACTGTCAATCCCAAAGCTCTCTACTCCATCATTCTGCTGCTTGACCTCTCTGCCATCGTGGCTACAGTTGATCTCCCTCTTGCTTGACTCCATTTATGCCCCAAATCTTGGTGACTCAGTCCTTCGCTCCTTCTTTTCCTAGTTGTCTAATTTCTCTTAAATCTACACTGTCTTCCTGAACTTGCACGGCTTGTCATGCTTGCCTTCAAAACTCTCCACTGCATTGTCTTCCTTCTCTCTCTGACTTCATATCCTGATATGTCCCTGCTCATAACCTTCACTCCAGCTCCACTGGACCTCACCTGTCCAAAAGTCTCCTATTCCCTCAAACAACCCACCCTGTCAAGCTACCCCTTATGCTTCGAGCTGCCTCCCACACCTGCAAGATGCCACCTCTTGGCCTTCCTTCAACTCCCTCTTCAAACCCAGGTTTTCCTTCAAATCCTAATTCCTCCCCTTTCTCACTTAATTAAAATAGCTCAAATTCACCTGGATATGGAGGGAGGGGCCAGGACATGCACACACCATGTGCATGCACAGCTTTTTTCATCAAGCAGGGAGGATATTGTCCAAACTGGCTCAAATGTGTTCAATTGTCTGCATAACCCTGTTGTATGCATATTTTTTCCTATCAGATAATTTTCGTTGCTGCTTACGTATTGTGCATTTCCCTCTGTTTGATTTTTACCCGCCCATTTCTTCTTCTTCTTCTTCTTCTTCTTCTTCTTCTTCTTCTTCTTCTTCTTCTTCTTCTTCTTCTTCTTCTTCTTCTTCTTCTTCTTCTTCTTTTGTGAACTCCAGATTACTAAATAAAAGTTTCATTGCTACCTAGGTTTGCAAAAATGATTTGATTCCAAAAGATGATGAATTGTAACAGAAGCAAAATGTCAGGCACAGCAGGGACCTTCTTTCAGCTTCAGTAAGTTAAGATGGCGAAACACAAGTCCCAGTATAATTGTGTTAGCAGCCTTAGTTATCGGGAAGTAGGCAAGGGGACACAGCGGTCAATTACTTTGCTATTGAATGTGGTGGCTTTATGTTTCCAAAGTGCAATTATATATTAAAAGCAGCTTTGCCCCTCTGATGTGACCAAATAATAGGATTTTGCTGCTGGGCTGCACTTCTCTGTTGCAGCCCGGTTAACAGGCACTCCCTGTGCTACGTTTTTTCAGGCTGGAATACTACTAGTGGGTGCAATGCCATTTTTCACTTTAAGAGATTGCACCTGTTCTGCATTTGTCCAGCACTGTGCTCTAATTTTTCCCCCAGGGCAAGTAGCTGATGAAATATGGGACAAGGATTCAGCTGCATTGGTTCCTGCAGGGAATCAGCAGAGATGCACATGACATAAATCACTGCGAACCCTTTACACCTGGGAACTTAAATACTGACAGCTTGGGTAACATGGGGCAACTTGAGGAACTGTAGTGCATATGGGTTGTGGTGCTCCATTGATTCAATAGCTGGGAGCTAGCGTGGTACAGTGCATAGTGCTGTGTTTGGGCAGTGGAGATTCGAATTCAAAGCTTATGCTCAGCCACTGGAGCATTGTATGGGCATGAGCGAGTCCCTGTCGCGCAGCTGTACCTGTGAAATAAGAATGTTAGTAACCTGATTCACAGGGTTCAGGAGCAAGCAGGACAAGGATTGTAAAGCACTCTTACAGCCCAATCCTGTGTAACTCTTGCACCGGTGTAACAGTAGATTCTCCAGTGTAAGAGCACTTATGCCAGTGTAACTTGCAGTACGCTGACGGACACAGGACGGACACCGGCGTAACCCCCCTCGGAAGCCACACATGCGCACTTTGGATGCAGAACGGATGCCGGCACAACTCCACTGGCGCAGGGGGCATTCCAGGGGCATATAAATGCCCCCAGAATGCCCCCTGTGCCAGTGGAGTTGCACCGGTGTCCATTCAATCTCCGAACTACGTATGTGAGGTGTCTGAGGAGGTTAAACCGGTGTCAGTACTGCATCCGTCAGTGTACGGCAAGTTAAACTCGCATAAGTGCTCTTACACTGGGGATCTACTGTTACACCAGTGCAAGAGTTACACAGGATTGCACCCTTAGAGTCATTAAGGCCATTATTACAGCTGATGGATATGCCTTTTTATTTCCCCTAGCAAAATAGCCACATTTGAGCCCTCCCATAGATTGGGATCGCAGGAAGGAGTTTAACCCTCTCTGCACACTATTGGCCTGATCCCAATTGGGCCAAGTGTGGTTGCTATTTATCCCATGGGCAACAATGGAAGCTTTGCTCCTGGAACAAATAGCAAACCTGGGGTGATAATCTGGATCAGAACGTAGCAATGGCAAAATATTCCCTCTCCTATACCATGGTCTCCCCCTTTGGCTGCTGATAGTTTTGGAAAAAATTAAACCCCTCAACCCCAGTAACAGGCTTAATGTAACATGTAGTTTGGTCTTAAGTGTATGAAAAGTGAATACTTCATGCAAATTAGTTACCCCTTAACACCCTTTTAACTTCCTAGCATTCTTGCAGTTTGGGTGGTGTGAAGTGATAAAATGGAGGATGTTGGGACTCTAAGGCTACAGTCCTATGCACTTGTACCTGAGAGTAAGTCCCATTGAGACTTACTTCTGAATAAACATGCCTAGGATGGCACTGTGAATTGCATTAGGGATTATGAGTGAAGAACCAGAGGTGACAGCAGCTCTGGATAGGATAATGTGGCTTAAAATGGTGCAGTCATGTGTATGTAGCATGGAAGGGCTGGATAAAGTCTCAATACGTCTATTGGAGAAAGCTCAGTCCACAGCCTGCATGTTTCCAGCTCTGTGCCAGGACTACTTCCTGCCTTCAGTTCCTGTTTATAGACAGGTAGAGAGTATTTTAGCCCTGAAAAATGGCTGTAGTTCAGGCTTGAACAACTTGTGACTCACGAAGCCAAACACAGCCCATTGTAGCATGAGCTACCCATTGTTTGGCACCCTACCCTGTACCTGTTTCTTTTTCGGTCCTACACAGGCAGCAAAATACGGGAGCGGTCAACAAACCACAGTGGGCCATTCCTGACTGGTGTGTTGCATTCTGCTTGGTGGGCCACAAGTTGTATAACCCCATGCCGATCCTTACCATTGCTCTAAACCTGTTGCTTGTCTCTTCTGTACTACGCTCTTGGTACAGTGATTTCTCTGGCCCCCTTTAATGCAAACGTGAGAGCCATGCAGTGACTCAAGGTTCTCAACAGCCATGTACATGCATTTCCTGAACCATTTTTCTTTGTCTTCTTCTTTTGTACTCTTTAATCCCACTATGAGCTTGAAATTGAGTGGGGGTACAAATGAAGGCTATGCAGAATTCTTCGTAAAATACAAGCCATTTGAGCCATTTGTAGGGAGAATTGCAGAGGGGAAGGAGGCAACCTTTGGACAAGGGTTATTACTGCTGCAACATTAAGCAAGCCCTGTTTTATTAAAGTTATTGCTCATGCTGGCATTAGGGCAATAGAGGTGTCAATTCTCCTGTTATTAACTCCACTGCCTGTGGGCATAGATTTCAGCGAACCTGTCCGAGAGCCGGAGCTAATCTCAAGCATCGTATGGAGGCCAGGGGTAATTACCTCGTCCCAGCATAAAACCAGAGGAGGGGCAGTCAAACAAAACTACAGTGTTTCCATACAGGAAAAGGAAAGAAAGAATGACAAAGAACATTCACCTCTCAGATTTCCCAAGAATGGAACTTTAAAAAGAAATCAGTGTCGCTAAGGGACAGTTATGTTGCTGCAGCAATATTAGTCACCCTTGACAGATTGCTAAAATAGCACAGTGATGGCGAAGTCATACAGGGTGAGTGAGGATGACAGAAGGAGCCCTGTTGTTGCCCTGTTTTGAGTATAATGGATAACAAAGTAGTGAATGTAGAGAGAAGCCATCAAGGGATGATGCTCCTCATGCTGTTCCTGCTTGAGGCGCCCACTTGGTCTTGGCTCCAACTCACATAGTAATAGGATTTCGGGCTGATGAGAGAGATGTCATACCACTTCACTTGGAAACTCCTCTAAAAATGGGTACAAAAAGGTCAGTTGAGGACATCTGGATTTGGAATTACTTGAAATTAAGGTTGAGTCTGCACAAGATTAAAATTCTTTCCATCTAAAATGAAAAGGTAGAACCATAATGGAGCAAGTACTATATACATAGACAGCAGAACAGGTTATAAAGTTTGAATACATATGTTTTAAATCTGTATAGGGTGTGTGTGTGTGTGTGTGTGTGTGTGTGTGTGTGTGTGTGTGTGTGTGTGTGTGTGTACATGTGTGCGTACGTGCATACCTGTATGTATCCTACATACTATTCCATTTTCGCTAACAGTGGTTCATCTCAACATAGGGTCTTGCCAGCTCATCAGGTGTCCCAGGGTGGTTGGGTCTGGAGATGCTCCAAAGTCCCTGAAGACTTAGCCATTCTGAACTCCCTATGTAGGGCAGCACTTTCAGCATGCATACAACCATAGCTCTCTTAAGAAGCCAGTTCAAGGTGTTTGAGTCTGTCATATGCTGTCACTTGTAATCCCTTAGAGAGGGACTCAGCAGTATTTAGTGTGTGTTTCAGTCCAGCTAGGGACTTTATAGTTCCAGGCATCAAATTCTAATAGTTCAAATAGTTCTATGGGGTTTTATAGTTCCAGGCATCAAATTCTAATTTATTCTTTATAAAAATATCTCTCGTGCATGCATATACAGTATGTGATGCCACAGGTAGGGCTTGTATGGATTCTGGTCACCTTTGGGCTGACTTTGTAAGTTTGGATACCTTCTCTACATGTTGATGCAATGACATGGAGCTTTCTAACCAATTTCTCTCATCTTCCTCCTCACAACCATATATTGTGTGTCTTCTTCCTGTTGGTAAATGTTGTTTAATGTAGACTATCCTCATATGTCATGTCATATGCATGTCAATGCGAGTAGGTAAATAGGTACCGCTTGCGGGAAGGTAAACGGCGCTCCGTGTTCCAGCTGCATGCTACGCACTGCGGCAAGGAGAGTCATGCCGGCCACATGACCATGGAGGTGTCTTCGGACAACGCTGGCTCTTCAGCTTTGAAATGGAGATGAGCACCACACCCTAGAGTCGGACATGACTGGACTTAATTGTCAGGGGATACCTTTACCTTTTTTATCCTCATATTGGCTCAATACAATGAGCATATAAACTCTGGTAGAGGTCCTGTCTATGTGCCCAATCCACAGTACAATTCATGAACATGGTGGGGACCCAGACTTGGGAGAGAGTGTATGATTAGGCAAAGGGAGATCGATCTAATTTGGTCTCCGTTTCATGGTGGATGCTTAACCAGAAGGGCTGCTACCTTAGCTTGTAAGGCCTTCTCTCTAGGCTGAGCCTTGGGAGCGGCTCAGGTCCGCTCTAGGCCGAAGCCAGCATCGATTCTAGGATGATGGTAAGGCTATTAATAGAAAGAGTTTTGGAGAAAACATTGTTTTTAGAGTATGCAGCTATGTGTTGCAGAAGGCCTCCTCTTAGAAGAGACATCCCCTCCAGTGTGTAAGTGGAGGGTGGATGCCTCTTCTAAGATGGTGCCTACCACCTGCTGTTTTAATAAATACAGTCATGCTTCCAAAAATGCAGCTTCCTTTAGTGCTTATTTGTTAGTGTTCTTTCTCCTGGCATGATTGATGGCCATTCTAGCCAACGGGAGCAGTGCATTTTGGGCTAATCTGTGCCCATATTAGATGACTAACAGCGCAATCCTTTGTAACCCACTATCCCGCAATCCACTTACACCGGTGCATCTGCTGTTACACCGGTGCATCTGCTGTTACACCGGTGCAAGGTTACACAGGATTGTGCTGTATGTATCCTATAGCACTGTGTCACAGACAGTTCAACTTTTGGGGAATGAATCCCTTGTGCTAGTGGAGGAATTACTGTACAATGTGTTCAATCAATTAACCTAATTGATGAAAAGGTTGCAGCCTTATCTGCAGCCAGCAGGATCCAGCCGTTTTCCCTTTGCCTCTTCTCAGTTGTGGCTGTATTGCTGATGATATAAAAATGGGCATGATTCTAAAAACTAAAACTCACAATGTTTCTGTTTCTCCTCTTTCATATCTAGGGCCACTTTTGTGCCACTTTTCGAAGCCAGAAGGTCACGGAAAGAGACTGGTCCTGACAGTCAAGCTTACCACCGCAAACCCCTCCTCCTTTTCCACTGGCAAGGTAGCCATGCCCTGCAGTCTGCAGATGAGCTATGACCTCCTGGAGTGATGTTGGGCTCTTGTGTCAAGGTCATGCTCTGTCCTGACGAGCAGAGTCAACAATGCCCTACTGCAGTCGCGTGCCCTGTCCCAGCCAACAGAGGCCCTGCCATGTACATAGCCAATGAGATGTCTGTAAAGGATTACGCCCTCTTGTACATTTCTCCCTTTCCCTCTCAACTTGTTGATTGTGTCAAAATTGTCAAAGTTTGTAACGGTAACTTTCAGAAAACATTGTACTAAAAAGAAAATTGCACTCAATAAAAATTATGAAATAACCTTGGTGATTTTTTTTTTAACTTCTCAATTTGAGAATGAAAAGTGCTATTAAAATGAAATAGGGAAAATCTATGAATATGGCATATTGGAATTATGTTCCTACCAGGCACAGATCTGCATAAGAATACCATGGTCCCTGAGGCTGCAATCCTCTACACACTTTCCTGGGAGTAAGACCCACTGAACACAATGGGACTTCCTTCTGAGTAGACATTCATAGGATTGCACTGTGACTTACAGCACTATTCTATGCATGTCTACTCAGAAGTAAGTCTCACTGACTTACTCCCAGGTGTATAGGATTGCAGCCTAAGTGCTGTTTCTCATGCAAGAGTTTATATTTGGAGAAAGAGACTCAAGTACAAATTATATTCAATCGTGAAGAACACATGGGTGTTTCAACAAGGCATATTCTTTTAAAATACCATGTTTTCGTTATCTGCATACCAATATCCTTAGCAGGAAGCCCGTTGCTTTTATCACAATAAATTCTCGGACAATTCGTGATTACCCAACCACATACAAGACACAAAACATTTACCATGTCAATTATGAACAGTACGCATATGTTTAGGCTTACCAGATCTCCAACCAGGACAGAGTGCTAGACCTTTAGGAGCAGGAATGTGGGCAGGTGTAGCTTGTTAAACCTTAGAGCACAATCCTAGGCATGTCTACTCAGAAGCAAGCCCCATTGTGTTCAGTGGGGCTTGCTTCTGAGTAGACATGCCTAGGATTGTGCTCTAGGACTTAACAAGCTACACCTGCCCACATTCCTTCTCCTAAAGGTCTAGCACTCTGTCCCGGTTGGAGATCTGGTAAGCCTACATATGTTGTAAATGTGGATTTACTCTTTCAGGCAGATGGAAATAAAGGCCATGTTCTTTCCTCCTTGTTCATTCATATACGTAGGCTTACCAGATCCATACCGGGGCAGAGAAGGAATGTGTGCAGGTGTAATCTTGTTAAACCCTTAGAGCACAATCCTAGGCATAAGCAAGTCCCATTGAACACAAGGCCAAGGAGGCCTCCAGCTGCACCAGTGCAGGCCCCATCTTGTACAGCAGGGGTGGGGAACCTATTTGGGGTGGGGGGCCATTTTCCCATGGGGAAAATTGGTTGCGGGCCGGCCGTTAGGCCGGTTGAAATTTTTGCCCCCCACCGCAAATTTGACCCCCCCCCGCAAATTTACAGGACCCACCACCCACCGCTCGCCGCTGGGCTCAGCGGCGATCTGCGCAGGTACAGAAAGGCCACTTTCAGAAGGAGTAGGCACCGAGGTGACGCGTCACCTCGGCGCCTCCTCCTTTTAAAATCGGCCTTCCTGGACCTGTGCAGAGCGCAGCTGAGGCCAAGATTGCCCTCTTGGCCGGCATCGCGCTCTGCGCAGGTCCAGGAAAGCCGATTTTAAAAGGAAGTGGTGCGGGAAGGCGGCGGCAGCAGCGGGCGGCGGCGGAGCCTCCGGTCGCGGGCCGGATCGGGCTGGTCCAGTGCGGGCCGGACCGGATCGTCCCGCGGGCCAGAGGTTCCCCACCCCTGCTGTACAGGATACGGCAGGCGCCTTATTTGCTAGTCAGGATTGGGCTGTAAATTGAGCAACAATCCAAGGCCTAGTTCTGAGGGGGTAAACACATGTCTGGGCTGTACCACTCCAGACTATAAGTGAGAGTGGACATGACTGAATGCTCCCTCATGCAAAAAGCAAAAAAAAAAAAATCCCTTCTGCATAGAAAACCAGATGTCAAGGTGGACAGGTCACGTTTAGCTTTCTTTGTGTTGCTATTTTTCTATGTGTAGGAGCAAACTTTGTTGGGAGGGCATTCCAAATTGTGAGCCCCTTCAGTCTGGAAAGGTACAGCCCAGGAATCGGTCCCCAAGAATTATGCCCAAGTGACTTTAATTGTGAGTGGGATGAAGAATTCACTGACATTTACCTTTTTCTTTTTTTACCTTAATGCCTGTCACATCAGAAACAGTAATGCAATCCAAGAGACTTTGTGATTTGTACTTAACAAACTACTTGTACTGCATTTCTTGGCAAAGGCCACTTGGGAAGAGCTGTGGCTTTAAGAACGCAGGAATCATTTGCACATCAAATCCCCTGGCTTTGCTTTCACAGTCTTACTTTGAAATAACATCCCTCAATCGCAGCACCAGATTTGAGGTTACTCTTTACAAAATAGAACATGCCGCCTTGCAGCAGCCTTGTTCGCTGTACACTCTGACCTGCAACATTTTCACATATGTCACTTCTACCTACTGATTTGCACAGACCTCCAATTCCCCCAGCCCTGGAGTAATGTTTACTCCCTCAGCAAAGTTCTGAAACCACACGGACTGTCACAATGACTTGGTGCTGCATGTGGGGGGGGGGAGAGAGATCTTTGAAGCTAGACCATGACTACCCATCAATTCAGTGCAATGTAAGAACCTCTGGTTTTCTAAGACACGTTGCTTTCAAGAAAAGCACAGACCAACTCAATCCCTTAAAGGAAGCGTGGGTGGGGAAACAGTGAAGAAATGGCCCCAGTTTGGGCCTGCAAGACATGATGCAATCCAGGGGTGACCTGTGCCTCCCTGATACCCAAATTCGCTCTAATTTTGCTGCCCTGGAGAGTGCCTGCCCACCTGCCTGCTTACGATTGGATAAAGAGAGGGGGCTGGTGAGCAAGCGCATATGTACACCTTCCCTGTCAACAAGGAAGAGGGAGAGAAGTGCATCCAGTGGCATAACTAGGGGGGTGCGGGGGGTGCGTACCACACCAGGTGACACCCTCGGGGTGTGTGTGTGACATCACTAGTGGCCAAAATTGTGGAAAACCTTTGGAAAATTTGTATTTATGCATAATACCTTAAAGTTATATATCATTGGAAAGGTACGTTAATGCAGAACGTAATGAAGCAAGCCATGTTGAATTATCTGTATTCTATCAAACGTTATGGCCAAATAACCAGAAAAAGACCCGCCGGAGGAAGATAAGGCTCTGGCAGCGGCCACATGGGTGGTCTGGGTGGCGAGGGCGGGGGGCCAATGGCCGAGCCGGCCAGGAAGGGGGCTGGGATGACATCCACCATATCCCCATCCCCGCCAGGCCGGCTCGGCTATTACACGGCCTCCTCAGTTTACACTCGGGGACAAACATTTCCTTCCCCAAGTAGACCTTCTGGCCGCAGCAGCGCAGCCCGGAGCGGGGATAGGATCTGGTGGGTGGCCCTGGGCCGCCAGCCAGATCTCTACACAGGATTTCACTCCAAGTCACTGCTGTTACAGCATTCCTAGTGGCAGGGGAACAAAGAAAGACAAAGGCACCCTGCTCCTTCCATTGGAGTAGTAGCCAGGTGAATGGGTGGGTAAAAAGGTGGGAAGGATTATATAAAATTATAATCTGGGCCAGAGAAGAACTCAGGCAGTCATAATGCTCACCTCATTTTTAGGCAAGAATTATGAGTTGCCACGATTCATATTCTCAGCCAAAGAATTATGAAAACTAGCAAGATATCTACTGAAACGTGAGAGAACTTGGTAAATACAGTTTCCATTAGAATGATGGGCTTCTGTGACCAGTACACTCCTTAGCTCTCCCCCATAGTGAACTGAATCAGAATAGACTGTGCAGAATAGTTTAAAAAAAATTGAAAACAAATTATGTAAAGTATGAAAAAAACATGCACATTTGTTTGCCTTTTATAATGTATATAGGTTACCGAATTTAGCTTTAGTTGTCATCAACTTTGATGCAGAAGTTTGATTGCAGAGGACACACAGACCTGCTTACAGCTAGATAACAGCAGCTGGACAAATTGGATTCATTTGCCAATTTGCAACCAGCAAGGGGATTCCCAGCTTTGGTTTTGCACAGCAGTGAGTTAATGCGGAGGGTGCTCTGCTTGCCTGTTGCAACATGCTTAGCGAAACCAGAGCCACAACGATTGAGTTCTGCAGTCAATAGGAGACCAAGAACTGCAAGTCCTGAAGATGTCCTTAAATCGCCTTATTTTACTTACCGTATATACAAAAACATTGCTTCGGTGACACAGCTTCAGGGAAAAGCCATTCGTGCTAGGGGGATGCTCAGCAATGGACAGAAGCCAGTTCATTTGGAGAATTAAAGAGTCTGAAAACCATCTGTGAGCTTTGAGGAAGCTTAGCTAGAATTGCCCACAATCCTTTCTCCACTCAGATGTTTGGCTCCCTCCATTGCAGTTGCCAAACAAGCCGGCAGCTCTTCTGAAAAAATGATAATGAAATGAAGCAAGCAGATTCTGGGTGAGATAAGAGATCTACAGTCAAATCCACTTCCCCTCTCACTGTATCATGCACATGTATGTGCACACACACACGCACGTGTGCTCGGCCCAGTAGAGTCATGGGGTAGATTGAAAGTTTTGTGAACACCTTCTCTTTTTGAACATCTCTTGGCGCTTTTTGGAAATAGGGTTGCTTATTTATTTGCATTTTGCTCAGTTGCCCTCAGTGACATCATCCCATAGCCAACCACCATTTCATGACATCATCTTCCTCACTGTATGATTTCTGATGGGTGGGACTATTCTAGGAAGGAAGAAGAAGCAGGAGCCAGGGGAAGACATCACTCCCCAAAAAGCAGAAAAGGGAAAAGGAGAATAGTTGTGCGGGGGGGGGGGGAGAGATAAAGTTTCTATCTGAGAGTGAACCTAGAAACCATTTGGTTCAACTCAGGCTCCACCAATGGAGCCTGCCCTGGGCTGCTGTTTCCCAGGCTGCTGCACGGGCGGGAGGATGGACCCTCCTGCATGCCCTGCAGCCCGGGAAAGAGCAGCACAACTCCATGCGCTTGAGCTCTGCCAGATTGGCAGAGCCCGAGCACAGGGAGTTGTATCCTGGGCTGCGGCACAGACGGAAGAACCACTCTGCTCCGCAATCCGGGAAACAGTGGCACGGGCTCCGTGTATTCACGGAGCTCACACCGCTAATCCGGAAGTGATGTTATGTGACATAACTTCCAAGGTGCAGCAATCTCCCATGGCACCCGGGCACCACGGTAGCTTGTTACGCTCCTGCTTCTGCATGTCTGTTCAGAAGTAAGTCCCATTGTGTTCAATGGGGTTTATACCCAGGGAAGTGTTATAGGATTGCATCTTAAGTGTCCCCTCTTCAAGCCCTGTAATCTTCAAGTTCAGATATGGAAGCACTTGGAGCACTTCCTTTTTCTGCCATAGCTTTCCATTCCAATCAAGGTACAATTGCGGAAAAACCTGGCATTTATGCTACCTTTCTGCACAGTGCTCAAATCACAGGGGTGTGTGTGTGTGTGTGTGTGTGTGTGTGTGTGTGTGTGTGTGTGTGTGTGTGTGTGTGTGTGTGTGTGTGTCCTCCACCCCCTTACCATTTGCAACAGCCTCCTTAGATTCTGATTTTAGAAGGCTATTGAAGACCATGATATGATTAAAATTGGATCATCAGGGGGTGGGGCGTAAGGATTTCATTTCATTATCCCAACACACAGATTAATCTCTGTGCCAGACAAACATATACATGAGGCTGCCCACATTGGATGTGCTTAAATCCTATTGGAAATCAATAGGATTTAGGTACTTAAATGTGCATTAAAGTTCCATTGATTTCAACAAGTTTAGGTACACCACATTCACCACACTGTCTGGATTATAAACAGTATGATGATGGTGGTGTTATTTTATTAGGCATCCAAAAAACAGTTGTTGTGTGCAAACGCAGAATTAACAAAAACAAGACCCTATGCCTATTCTTCTGAAATGTACCTGGGCATTTCAGCAGTCTCATGAGCTAGGATGTAAGATGCTATAACGTTTGTGACCTGGGCTGGAGACAGGGATCATAATACACCACAAATTATGATCTAGCCCCTTGAAAGCAACAGGCTTAGGGCTCAATCCTTTCCAGCACTGATGCAGCTATGCCAATGGGGCATGCACAGCATCCTGCGGTGGGGAAGCAGTCATGGAGGCCTCAAGGGTAAAGGAACGTTTGTTACCTTGGGACTGCATTGCAGCTGTATTGGCACTGGAAAGTCGGATAGGATTGGCCCCTTAAGCATACAATGAAAGTATTGAGAAAAGTAGCATAGTCCGTGGTCCGCACATTTTTTTCCTGTACCACTGTTATCTTAAGTTGAACAGCTTTTGCAAGGTTAGTGCTTCAAAAACCTGCAAAACCTGTTTTACCCAAAATGATAGTGAGAAAAAAGGAATTGTCTTATCCTGGGGGCAAATCATTTGTCCATTTGTTGTCTTTGCAAGGTCTCAGAAATAGCTCTTTCCTAGCCCTGCAAGGCTACCTGAGATCCTTTTACCTGGAAATGCAAGGGTTCTTATTTTTTTTATTTTTCACATTTTTATACCGCCCTTCTTCCAAGGAGCTCAGGGTAGTGTACATAGTTCCTCCCCTCCTTATGTCCTCATAACAACCCTGTGAGGTAGGTGAGGTTGAGAGATAGTGACTGGCCCAAGGTCACTCAGGAAGCTTCGTGGCAGAGTGAAGATTTGAACCTGGATCTTCCAGGTCTAAGTCCAACTCCAGAACCACTACACCAGGGGTTCCCAACCTGTGGTACGTGTACCCCTAGGGGTATGTGGACCATCAGGCAGGGGTACGCAGGAGGCCAGCCATTATCAGCTGCTGCGATTAGCAGCTGATCGATGGCGACCAGGATTTTTAAATTTTGAAGGCTCGTATCTCTGCCCACATTTCAGCCTCCTGACACTCTCCTTCAGGCCACTCTCCCGCCCAGGCAGCTCAGGGGCCGCAACAGTCGCCGCTCAGGCCTGCAGCCCCCTTCCCGTAGCTGGAACCCATCGTGGAGAGGCTGCTGGAGCTCCCGATGCTGCCCAGGCCAGATCCTACACTTTTAAGGCTCTCCCTGCAAAGCTCGGCCATGTGAACCTCCGCAGCTCCGTCCATGCAGCCCGGTCTCCCAGCAGCCGGAGCTCCGCCCCCGAAGCTTGGCCTTCCAGCAGCAGGAGCTTGGCCGCATGGACCTCCCCAGCCACCGTCCCCAAGTCCAGGCTTCCAGCAGCCAGAGCTCAGCCCACGCAGAAGCAGCAGGAGGAGGAGAGGAGGGCTGGGCCAACCTCCTTCCCTCGCAAACCCCTCTGCATCCAAGCTCTGACTCTCCTGCTCCATCCTGGCTCTTACACATGCAAAGCATGTGCCCTGATTTCCATGGGGCAAGAATGACTCTACCATATTACCTTCAACTCTCTCAAAAATAAATGTTTGTTTCCAGCCTGGATTACTTGTGGGTCTAAACAATCAGCTGCAAATTGGAGTCTGTCAGCCCAGGCACAATTGTGAGAACAGAGTTTCTGAATGTGACCGATCTGACAGCTGAAGCACACTTCCATTCATGTTTATCTGGCACCCATCCACACCCAAGCACAAAGAGACCTCAAAGGTGCAGTGAAAAATGATTTATTTGACTTGAGAAAGGGTATCCTCTGAATGGATTGTCTATTGCCCCTGAAGAGGAGCAGGAAAATTAGAAACAAATTGGGAACAAATACTCATTTGCAGTGCTCAGTGAAGACTTGAAGTCTCTCTCTCTCTCTCTCTCTCTCTCTCTCTCTCTCACACACACACACACACACACACACACACACACACATAGGTGCGCGCGCGTGTGCGCGCGCGCGCATGTGTGTGTGTGTGTGTGTGTATCTTGGGCATATAACATTCTCAGCAGGCCCCAGATGCTTATGAGACAAGAGACTTGGAATGTTGGTAGCCCAGCTCTCTCTGGGATTGTGTGTGGCCAAGCACTTGTGTTGACTCCATTGTTGTGAACTGGTTTTCAATTACCAGCTTAATGAAAAGATGCCCAGGTGACCTGCTGCTGTTTGGCTGCCCCGGTAGTCAACAGCTGTTTTTCAGAGTCTGCAAACCCAGGGGGCTTATTTGCTTGCCTCAGGTGGAACACCTTGATCCAATTATTTCCTCTCTCATCAGAGAGCTGGAGGCTGGCATGGTATGATATTTGATCAGCGCTCCAAATGAGTCCTCTGTATTATATGCGCCTCTTGGCATTAAACAGGCTAAGCAAAAGCAAAACAGAACCCTGGAACAGCTTCGACATTTAAAGTATCTCCTCTTGACAGGATGTCTCTAGGCTCTTTAGGGAAGACGTACTGTAACACGATAATTCAACACTAACAAGGGAAGGAAGGAAGGAAGGAAGGAAGGAAGGAAGGAAGGAAGGAAGGAAGGAAGGAAGGAAGGAAGGAAGGAAGGAAGGAAGGAAGGAAGGGTACTCCTTCCTGTCAAAAGGAGGATACACAGTGCCCTTAGTTGCCTTTTCAACAATCCCTTCATTAAGGAAGGTCTGCTGAGTTGGCATGCCTTATCTGCCCAACAACTCCCAAGTGTGGTACTGAGTAGCAGGCATGAGCATCTCGGCATGTTTCTGTGATGGGCTGCAGGTTTCCACTGCTTCCTCTGTGGTGCTTCTTGTGGTTAATTCAAGCAGCGGTCCTCTTTTTGCTGATCCTAGTTAGTGAAACTCCCAAAGACATGTTCATTCAGCTAACAGCCAAGAGCAAAATGGATCTCAGCATGAGCGTTCTCTGCGTGTGCACATAATAGCAGCACCGCACAAATGGCACTGTTATAACTTTATCTGTCCATGCTTATCATAAAGCATCCTCAAGCATTGGAGGGCATGGAGAGAGAGGGGACTCTCAAATTAGTTGTGGGAGTCGATACGGCTACCATTAGAGCCATTGACCCACTTTTGCTCCTTGTATGATCTAAATAACAAATGTTGCTCTAGAAATTGCTCTTCCAACTGGATCCAGCACGTAGGCCTGTAGGTCACTTCTGTCAACGGCTCCATTCTTGATGGAGTGCAGCAGACGTTCTGCACCTTCGTGTCCAGGAAAATAGGTCATTTTGTATACCAACTTGGGGTCAGTGGTCTGTTTCCCATATTCTCAATATACAGCACAATCCTGACCACGGGCGTCACTGGAGCGTGGCGGAGTGGCGGGCTGCCTGGGGGTGACGCGCGTCATGGGATGAAACGCGGCACCCTCCGGACGCTCCGAGGCCGGCCCGGGAGCCGGCCTCGGAGCGTCCGACCCCGTCGGCGCTTCAGGGCCTTCTGAAAGAAGGCCCAAGCAGCGCGTCCATCCGGGTATTTTCCGGATTTTCGTGCATGTGCAGACCCATTTTGAGGGCTTTTTGCCCCCTTTTTTTTTGAAGGGCGACGCGATGCGACACGGGGGGGAGCCGGGTTGCCCCCACCCCCCGCGCCACGATGACAGAGCGTCACTAGGGTGACGCGCGTCCTCTGCCCCCGGGTGACGCGCGTCCTAGTGACGCTACTGATCCTGACTAAGGATCTGGCCAGCTTGTGCATGGGCTGCCCAGTGCATGCCGGCCCAGAGGTCTACTTGGGGAAGGGGACGCTCGTCCCCTTCCCCGTGTGTAAACCTGGGCTGGCCCTATCGACCTCCAAGGATTTCTGCCAGCTAAATAGCTGGCGAAAGTAGAGGAGGCCATGTATCGGCATAGCCGGCCCGGCGGGGATGGGGATATGTCAGAAGGAGAGTGGCGCCGGAGGTGGTACTCGGCCAGGAAGGGGTTGGGAACCAACCAATGGAGATTGGCCAGGCTTGTCCTGGCACCATTTTGCTAGACGACTCATTATTAGTTCCTTTCACACAGGGCAGCGAATGGCATGCTATGAGCATCGCCACTGCTTCCTCTTCACTGAGCGCCTCTGAATGGGAAATGGAGAAGGAGTCCTTTTGCAACATCTCAACTGACAGCCTTCCAACAAGAGGGGAGGGAGAGAAGCCCCCGCAGCCCGTCTGCACTTACACAGCCATATTTTTAGAAGCTGCACTTATTATTAGCTGCAAGTACAGAAGCCATCTTCATCCGATAATGAGAACCTTTGGAAGGAGCTTTCCTCCCACCGGGCCAGCCCATCCTTTTGTCTGTTCCCTCCCTCCTCTTGTGTCTTGTCATAGTGTGAGATTCACAGCTCTTTGGAGGCACAACCAGCTTTTATTGCTTCTCTAGAAGAAAGTACATCACAAAGCGGTGGGGGGGTTGTTGCCAGCGCAACATGGGCTATGGCATGGCAGACTTGCCATTGTAACAGAGGGTAAGGCTGAACGTGATAGTTTTAAATTTGATGTTGTGGCTGTGGAGCCAAGATTAGAACATTCTTAACAGAGACTCTGGGTTCCCCCTTTCTTCCTCTCATCATTATTATTCTTTTGGGAGAGAATATGCCAGCCTTGGTGTGCATCTTAACTAGCCCATAGGTGGCTAAGCAGCCCAATCCATGCCCCAAATGTCCTACTTCTAGCCTGGCAGAGGCATCCAAAGCATCCTGGCATGGCTTTCTGGTCTTCTGGCTCACATTTCCCAAGAAACGGCATTGTCATTAGCAGAGCGGAGTCCCTATGGATAGCCATGACAAGCAGCAATTACTGCTCTGCCAAAATAAAAAGTGGGAGCTGTTTTGCAAACATTTTTGAAGTCCTGCTACTGCGGGAGAAGTAGGTGTAATTACATATGAAAACGTATCTTCCCTAATAGTCTTTTAATTATCTACTCAGGTGAGCTATAATTTGAGGGAGGATATATTAAATCTAGTCTTTTAATAAAAGTGTGGACGGTTATGGGTGTGATTTTACATAACCGAGTGACAGCAGGATGCAGCCAGATTGCTGCTGGGTGCCACAAAACCTGACTTGGGTCTCTTCGTGACCTTGGCCGATGCTTTGGAGCCCTCTCCTGCTGTTTCCGAACCCTCTCTCTGCCAGCTCTTACTCACCTGAAGCCGCTCTCTATGAAGGGCTGCTCCATGCATATGCAATGAAACGACATCCACGTCAGCATTCATTTGTGCATGTGGTATCCACTCCCTCCGTTGAAATTAATAGGGCAGCACACACAGGCAGGAGCTCAATGTTCATACAGCTGCATATGTTGGTCTCTGAATTAATTTAGGAAGCCGGGAGGCCCACACCAAATACAAGCAAAGGACAGACTGAATTAGTGAACAGCCGGGAAAGAAAAAGGTAAATTTTAAAAGAGCGCATTAAAGGAAGGAAAGGGAAATAAAAAGCACGCTATGCGCATGAGAGAGTGGGAAAGCAGGAGGTGGATATGCGTAAGAAGGAGACGGAGAAAGACTCTTGGACTAAAGGGGTAGTTGTGGGAGCAGAAGCCAATTTGGGGGGGGATTTCGTAATGGTGATGGAAGTACTGAAGGTGGCAACAGTGAGAAGGTGGGGCAAGATAGGCCCAGTTGCCCATTCTTGTCCTGACCTATTCCCTTGAGGGATGAACACCCAGAAGAAAAGAGGACTAGGTCATGAGGGTGAAACTTGGTGAAGAAAATCTCCCTTGATGATGGTTGGAGACGGGTAGACTAGGAACTAGTGTGATCATGAGCCAGTTAGGCTGGTTAATGCAACCAGTGCAGAACAACCTATCTACCCCTTGCCATCAATCACCCTGCGACTTCTGACTAGTGCATGAACTTCCGACCTCACCCACTTTGGCTGCCATATGACACTTGCAGGCCCTCCTGGCACAAGCCATCACTTGGTGCCGGGATTATCAGGTTGTGTGCAGCTTGATGCTTTGAGCCCTTGAGTGCATATGTGAGTAGCCCGTGCATGGGGTGTGATGTCCGTGGGGGGAGGTGTTGCTGTGAATCAGTCTTTGCATTTTGAAAAACTCTACATACATTATAATTAATAAGAAGAAATTTATCTCAGTTTATCTCTCCTCCCTGCATCGAGTGCTTTTAGCTGCCACCCACTTCTTGCCAGTTGTGCTAATAAGTCTGTTCCTTGGCATTTGCTTTGTGCGTATTCTTCAGTACTTTCAGGACACAGAACAAGAGGTTTTTCCCGTCACAAAGGAATCATCACAAGGGTCAAACCTTTGGTAACCATTCAGGTTTCCATCAGCCTCCTTTTAAGTTTATCCTTTGTTCTGTATCAGTTTAAATTTCCCTAATTTTGTTTCTTTCTTCTATTTCATTGTTACTGTTTCACGTTCTTGGTTGCATCTTATTTGTTGCTTTTCTACTCTCAGACATAAAACTAACAGCGCAATCCTAACCAACGTTCCAGCGCCGGTGTAGCCATGCCAACAGGGCACACTCTTCAAGGTGAGGGAACATTTGTTACCTTACCTCAGGGCTGCATTGCAGCTGCACCAGTGCTTGAAAGTTGATTAGGATTGCGTTGTAAATGTGAAAAAAACCTCCATCCCCTAGCAAGACCAGTGAATTATCTTTTTCTGGATCAGCACATACAGGAATCAGTGCAAGTGCCAAGTTGCGAGGGGCACTGGCCCCGCATGGCACCCCCAGCCCACTTGCAGATGGTGCATTGGATACTACTACTGCCACCAGTAGCATCAAGGGATGGCCTGGCCAGGTGGTCCCTCTGATGGGTGTGGGCTCCTGGCAGGAAGAACCCATGAAGCTGGGTATGGGTTCCACAATCCTGGTTTCAGTTACAAGGGTCAACTCCAGAATGTGAATGGTGGGCTGTTGTACATAGCCTTCCAATGGGTTCCATGGTGATGTGGGGATCTATGCTGCACGTGGCTACATAGTACATAGAGCACTTCACTGGTGGTGGCCATGTCTGCACATGCTGTCAAAATCTCCACCTCATGCACAGAGAGGCTGTGCAGACTCCAGCTCTGCACAGCTCTTTTCTCAACATTTCCCATCTCTCCTCCTTCCTGATACTCTGCAGTCTCATTATTCAGCCAAATGGAGTTATAAAATATATGATGCTGTCAAAACAATGGCTCGGTGCTTCAGTGTGTTGTTGCTGGAAGCACATAATAGACGAGGAGGTTGGCTGTCATTATCAGCACATTGGAAGGATAATGTATTTACTTCACCAGTGCTATTCAGATGGTAGAGAAATGGACTTCACGTATTTGGCAACGAGACAAGGGAAAAGAGAGATCCAATTACTGGAATAGTTACAGTATCTAGAGGTTGCATTTCAAGTGCTATGCTCTCAACAGCCACACCCATGTGCGAAAACACACAGTTGAGAGACGATCTGTGGACAGCGAGGGCCGATTCACACTACTAAATTTTTCTACATCATTGTGAAGAATTTCTCTACAATCGTGAAGAAAGGTTAACATGCATGAGCTTGGTGGTACATGCAGCGAACTGGCACCCCTCACCATGCTCACAACTGCTGGGAAAAGCACAACTTTGATCCATAGCATTAGCTGCCAGCTTATGGTGCATACTACCCAGTTCACACTAACCGTTGTCTACCTATGTATCTATGTACACAACCATGTATAGACATTCAATACTGAAAAAAGGCCTGGAGATTCTATAAATGGCTCTGCAGTTCATGGGACATTTCTTACAGTAGGACCAAACTAAGTATTATGGGAAAACAAGAGGTTTTCCCACAGCACCCCCTTATACATACAAAGTTGGGAGACATTTCTGGGGAGAATTAGCAGGCAGGAGGGGGTCCTTAAACTTTCTACTATGATTCCTCTATGCAAATACTGTATCTCCAATTACATTACACCCCCCTCCCGGATAACCCAATACATGAAGTGAGCCAAGCTGGGGAGGGATGGTCTCAAGGGAGCATTTTAAGGGGACAATGCCCAGATGCAGAAGGGATGGGCATTTTCCCCCTTGCCTTGGGGTAAGCAACCACTGTCTATGGGGCAACACGAACCTGTGTCAGCTCAATTGCTGGTGCAAGTCCATGTTGCTCCATTCAGGTGGATCTGGACCGGGAAGGAGCTTTGGATTCAGCATGCACCACCACTGATCCCACTCCCCACCCAGGCCTGATCCACCATCCTCCCCGCCCAGTCACTGCCCTGTTCCGCCCATCCTCTCCCCCATTCCGCATACCCCCCACCCTGTTCAAGCCTCATCCCGCCTCCCTCCAATTCCCTGTGCAGGCTTACCTGCATCCATGGGCCCACTGGCACATGGGAGGCCACTGCAACCTCCCCACCAGTGAACCCGCTGCACTCATTAGTGGAGGCAACTTTACGACAGCCGTAAAGCAGCCTCAGCAGGCACTATACTAGTTACACCAGCAGGGGAGGGGGGATAGGATTGAGCCATAAATCCTCCCCCTGCTCACTTGCTTATCTTTCCCTATAAGCACTACCTTTCCCTGCATTCCCATTATCTCAACAAGTACAAAGTTGGGACCACCCACTCGCCAACGTAACATCTATTCGGGTCTTATATAGAATTCTATGTTTGTTGTAGTCCTCACAAAAATTGCACACAACTAGAGAGGCATGTTGTCATTCAGTGTTGTAGACTTTTGTTTTTTAAAAGTAGTTGTGATAATACAGCCCTGATCTTAATTCCCACACCTTCCCTGAGAATACAAATACAGGTACATGTCGATTTAATATATGACCATTAGCTTCTTTTGGCATAGGACTAGGCTTAGAAGTTGATCAAATTGCAGTCCTAAGAATCCAGTCTGCTTTATGGTTTGGCCAGACAACACCCTTCTGCCTCATATTTATACTGCCCTTCTTGCATTCTCAGTGTACTGTGTGAGAGATGGCCTGGCTATCTTTGGCTCCTGCTTCCTCTTCACTACAAACTCAACCTTGGTGACATTTCCTCCAAACAGAAGAGTCTCCACATCCCCCGTGGGTGGGGGCCTATGCCGACACGCCCCCCCACGGCCGCCCCTGGGGTGTGTGTTGGTAGCGTAGTGCACCTCCGCGTGCGCGGACACACACCCCAGGCGCTTTTTGGCTCCTTTTTGGAGCCAAACGAGCACAAGGGAGGGCGGGAGGGCCAAACTGCAGTCGTTCTCAGCTGCGAAGAGAACGAGGAAGCGACGGGGCGGCAGGTAAGACCGGCCTGCGCCCTGGGGCCCACCGCCACAATTGCCCCCAATGGTGCGACGCCTCTGCCTCCAAATTACAAAAGACTTCAGATCATTCTCAGGGACACATTCTGGTGAACTCCTCTGGTTTGGTTTGACCCTCAGCCTCTCGTTGTCTGCTTTTTCTTGCCCTCAGCATATAGCATGAATTAACATGGAGCCAAGAACTGAACCCTTCATTTAATGAACAGATTTTCAAGTTATGGTGGTCACATCAGACATGGAAATGTGGAGCAGCACATAAAAGCTTTCATGAAGAACCAGAATTTCCTTGTACTTGCAGGTATTGTGAGGGTCTAATACTGGGCCCAAACTGACTGATTGTTGTTGTTTTTACCCCATTGTTAGGGATCCATGGCTTGAGCTGGGAAACTCATGATTTCAGGTTGGACCCCTATGTTTGTTACACAGGCTTCACCCCTCGACTTTAGGCCCTGAAACAGAGGCGTTCCTACGGTGGGGGTGGTACTGTAAGTTGTGCCCCATCCTAGTCCCCATTTACAAGACAGCTGGCATGAGGCAGCCCCGCCCCCTTGCGGTCGGAACCATTCCGTGCGGAGAAGGCAATGGGCAGGAGACTCCCTGTCCATTGCTTTCTCTGTACGGAATGGCTCCGACGGCGAGGGGGCAGTGCCGCCTCGTGTTGGCTTGTAAACGGGGACTAGGACAGGGCGCAACTTACAGTACCGCCCCCACCATAGGAACGCCTCTGCCCTGAAAAAAGAAGAGTGTGCACCATCAGCCCATTGTACTGCCCCACCGTAGGAATGCCTCAGCAGGCAGACCGGGCCAGGTCTAAATTCTAGCAATGGCCAACTGAGCAAACCTTCCGGTTTGATGGACTCCAGAACATATAACGGGGTCTTCTACCGAGTCATACCATTTGTCCATCTAGTCTCCTGACTGACAGTAGTATTCTGATATCTCATTCTGAGCTCTTTCCCAGCCCTCTTCCCCAAGACCACTTCTTAACTGGAGATGCCATGAATGAGCAAGGGTCTGTCTTCCTCATTCAAAGCGTGTGCTACACGACTGAGTTCTGACCCTTCCCTACTTCTTGGCTCTGGTTCTTTCTGCTCAATATCCCACTCTGAGTCTTCCTCAATTACTGCTTCCAGTTCTGGACTGCAGACAACCTGGGTAAGAAGAATGCACACTCTAGATCGTGTCCTTGTTACAACTGCCCACACCTCTGGCATAGCGCTGACACCTGCCCCCACGTAGGGTTTGAAGGGATTTGCAAGTTTATAAGTAACAGAACAGTACAAAGAGATAAACTGCACAAACAACACAGAACAATACATTAAAAAGCAGCAGGCAAGAATCACTGAACTTCTTAACATCAGCTCTACTTGCCAAAAGACAATTTTGAAAGGTGGTAGTAGACCTTTCATCCCCCCCCCCCAAGAGTTAAGATAAAGGTGTACAGGCACATGTTATCAAGGACTTCATCCTACAGGCTTATGACTTCAACCCAGAAGGCCTTGTTCCCCTGTTGATCTTCTGTCCTTATTGTTGGAACTGCTAATCTCAACAAGCAAGGGGGTTCATACAAGCTATATGGATTCACTGACGGAAGAATATAGAAAAACAAGCCAAGCCAAGGGTGCCAGAGCAAAATTAAGCAAGGAAAAAATTCACTCATGGTTGCATCAGAGGTCACTGGCAAAACTAATCTCCTGCTTTCCACATTGCCTCCCTTGTTTTACGAGCAAGCAGAACAAGCTACAGGAGACAGAATGCAGGCAGGGTTACAAATACATTCCACATCAGGTTGGGGGGGGGGGTCTCTATATCTGCAAATCTCTTGCAATAATGAAAGCCAAGTGCTTTGTGAACAGAAGAGTTAAATGTCAGATCAAGTCCTGACAAGTCTCTGCTGTAAATTGAATTATCAGCCATGCTCTTGTCTTGTACTGTTCTCATTCTCTCAAATGATAAACAGCATCCATCATATCAACATGTCTGGAAGCCAAACCAGAACCCCCCTCTACACAGTAAAGCCAAGAAAAAGCACCCATCTATCTACTTTTCTGCGTTTTAGACTCCTTCAGGTCTAACTGATGTAACTGAACTGGAGTAATGTCTCCCCCCGCCACACACACACACACACTGTTTATTTCTAAGGAATAATGCAAATTTGAAGGATTTGCCAGCAAGATCCTAGCACTTAATCTTAGTTGTACCGATTTCATTTGCATTATGAAATAGTGCAGCCCTATTCCCCACCATGTTACACTATGCAGCTGTGCTGTCAGAGTGCACGCTGCATACTATGGGCGGGGGGACCAAAAGGCCTAGGACAGGTAAGTAAAAATATGTTTTGCTTATTTCTCCATAGGCCGCCTGGCTATCAATGCATCTCAATGCTATTTTGCTATTTTGCTGATGTAAGTCCAAGGAGAGGCAGGTTGTGTGTTGGGTCAGGAAAATGGGGATGGGATCCTGGTGTGCACTGCCACCCCCTCCTGCTCACGAACCACCCCCTGCCCTCCCCTGCTCCCCACCCCAAACCTCCCCCAAACCACCCCCGCTCCCTGGCACCTTACCTGATCTGACATTGGCTGGGTCTGTTCCTGCAGGCACATGGAGCCTTACGGTCATTTGCACAAGCGACTCCAATGTGCATGAGAGCAATGCAACATTTATGGTGCCGCAGCAGCATTTATGGTGATGGATTGCAGGATCCACTGTCATAAATGACCAATTGGATTGGGCCATTAGAACTTTGATTTAAAACACAGAAATCTGGCACATAATTTTTTTCCAGCCAAATTACTTTCTTTCTTGAAATGAAAGTCTTGTTCTGACAGCTGTTTTCCCCTGGCTATCCATCCCATAAGAGCTTTCCATGTGGACACGTGCACATTCCATTGATTCAGCTCTAAACCATCTGAAGACTGCTAGGGTTTCCTCTCTTTAGCTCCTGCCTGCCCAGCAGGGCCAGCCCATCCATGAGGCCAACTGAAGTGGTCACCTCGGGCAGCAGATTGGTGGGGGGCACCCATCTTACTTGCCTACTTGCCTCCACTGCTCCTTCGCCTTCTTTTGCTCCCTGGATTGGAAAAGGGAGAGGGAGATAGGGAGGAAGAGGAAATATGGAGGGGAGGAGTGTGCTGAGCTAGAACACTGGAGAGTGGGAGGAGGTGAGGCTGGCACATCATTGGGTAAGGGGGCAGCATCTGGCAGGCCACCTCAGTTGTCAGGAGGGGCCGGCCAGCCCTGCTGCCTAGGCACCAACCTCAGTCTTATTAATCTCTGGTCCTTTCTGCTCTGCCTAGCTACCCAACGTTAAATACATTCCGGGCAGCCAGATCCTGCCCAAGATGTCAGGATGCAGGTCAGGCTGGCGTGGCCGGGACTCATATTGGGGGAAGGGGATGCTCGTCCCCTTACCCTGGTGTAAGCCACAGAGGCCCCAAATGGGCCTCCTCGGATGCACATCAGCTCTGGAGTTCACGTTCAGGGAGGCCGTATAAGGCTGGCCGGGCCTGGGAAGGGGATGGGGATATGGTGGAGTGTGCCGCCAATATCCTCGCCCCCCCTCTCAGGCCCGGCCGAACAATGGCCCCCTCCCCTGCCACCTTGGTCCTCCCTCCCACCACCCGGTGCAGACCTTACCTTCTTCGGCCAGTGCGGGAACTGGAGGCCGTTGGAGTGAGCGGTGTCAGCCTCCATGCTGGCACCACTTACTCCAAAGGTGTCGAAAACATGCCTTATAGCACGTTTACAACACGCTAAGCTGGTGGAGCAAGAGCTCCATCGGCCAATGTCTACGTTGGATTGCGCAGTTAGACTCATCTCTAATCAGACCTGGATTTTCATTTCAGCTATTTCCTTCAAATCTAGAGCTTGAAGGACTGATTCTTTGGCGCAGGCCTTTGGCATGAAGCTGGATTCAACAAGGGATCACGCTTGGCCTGATTCAGTTTGCTGATCTTTTAAAGACCACACACAACCTGGTCACTTGGTCACGTGGATTGACATTTCTACAAGAACCATTTGCAGGGGTATGATTATGAAATATCTATTTCAATACTTGTTAATTTAAGGTAAATAAACTGGTTACAGTAAGATGATATCTTATTTCCCTTCCAATGGGTTGCCCTTCCTTTGAAGCCATGCCACACAAAGCCCCGAGTATCTGTAAGCAAGGCTGGGGGACGACGATGACACATTTTCATTTATGGCCAATAAAGCACACTATGTTTTTGGTGTTCACTGAACTCTTGACCTAAAATACTCTCATCCTGCATGTGTATGATGAATGACATGTGTGAGTGAGCTGTCCCAAATGCATGAGAGATAATCAGATTGTTTGGGAGCAGAAAGGCTGATTTTTAGGGGCTAAACAAATAGATTCAGTTTGAATCCCCCCCTCCCCATATACGTAGTGCAGCAGGTAGCTTTTTGTATGTGTGTATTTTTTCAGGCCCAAGTGCTGTGGTTTCCTTTGCTGTTGCAAATTGACAGCCGTCATGTTTGCCCTCCATATAACCTGGGGAGTTCAGACCTTACCTTTTTTTGTTGTTGCTGTTAGCATAATTGCACTTCCCACAGTGCCTGCTGCACAGTTTGTAAGCTCATTTTGAGCTCGACTGTGGGGATTAGTGATAACACTCCCTATTGTACGGTATGTCTTATTATTTAAAATCCAAAAGAGAACAAAGGCAGTTTGGTTCCTCTCCTATACCTCACGGACAGAATAATATTTCTTGAGAATTGTTGCTGAAAGTCCCTCCTTGCCTTTCTGCGGGCTATTTGTTCCATTCGTTTCCTGTGGCCAATGAAGGGCACAGTCAATGTTAAGATTATCGAGCATAAATTATCATGATTGATAAACTGCCTGCTCCTTAGAGTGCTGTGATAGCAACATGTTCGAAGGAGTAGGGCTACTCCTAGCAAGCAAAGTAGGACAATGGCATAATATTGGCTGATGGGATGCAACCCCTGTATCATTCTCTATGTGTCGTGGGAGTTTTATTCAGTCAAGGAACAGCAGCACTGTTCATGCCAGAATTACTCACCATGGTATCAGAAAGGACAGTGTAGCCACCCTGTCACCTACTACCACCTACCTACCACCACAAGCCAGCACCTTGTCCCAAGGGGGAAGGCCCACCTCGAACGGGGTGGGATCAGACACACCTAGAGTTCTCTTGTGTTCATGGAACCATGCAGTGACCATGAGTATGCTTCAGGGAGGGTTTATTGTGCCAAACAGACAGACCATCTCCAAACCATGAGGAGCTCTCACCCCCAGCTCTCCTTCACCCTTAGCTCTCTTCACTGGGAGTGTAGCGCAGCTAGGTTATTTCAGCTGGGTAATTGAAATCCGTGCGTCTTACCTCCTGTAATAACATAATAGGGAGCTAAAGATCAGGACCCCCGAATCTGGGGGGGGGGTGAGTGCCTAGACACAGACAGAGCAGCTGATGCTTACTCTGTGTTCATCTTCAGAAGGGGGGGAGTGAGTGGGAGGATGTTTGGGCTTCAGCCTCAGGGCACTGCTTTTGTGATGTCGCCAATTTCTCTTATGCAATTGGATCTCAGCTCAGCTGATCTCCAGTCCCTGGTGCTCCCTGATGGCCAATGCACATCACCTTTCTGGGTCTTGAAGCAAACAAGTGCCTCATAATAAGTAACTGACAAGCCTGGATCTGGACAAGCCATCCAAACGTTGGCCTGACATTGCAAACACAAAGACCTGCTGTGCATGCTGCTCTCCAGCATCTGCTTCTGCTGTGGGTTCCGAATGACCACAGCAGACCTTGCTTGTTTCTGGAGAGGCACCACAGTTCTCCAAACGATCTGTGGTGCATGAGCTGACTGCTGTACTGTTCAAATTCAGGATTCCGGAGGAAGAGAGAAAAGACATTATTATTATTCCTGCCATGGAGCTGCACCATCCCCAGGGCCCTCGGCTGAAGTAATATGCCCTCTTTTTCACCCTCCCACTTGCCTAATCTGTCTCAAGCGGCATCATTCAACAGCCCTTCATCTTTACTCCCAATTCCTGCCCCAGTGGGCGGGGGTTGTCCAGTATGGCCCACTGTGCTCTTCTGAAGCAATAATGGGCCTGTGTGCTTCATTAAAAGGGTCTTTTGGCTTAAGGCTAATGCCTTCCCCTTTTTTAATCCTAATATTGAAAGGATCGCAACAAAGGAGGAGGAGCGAGTTGAGTGGGGCGGGGGGGGGGAAGACAAACTCTGAATACACAAAAGCTGGAGGAATGGCAAGCGGCAGTAACCTAGCAACAGTGTCTCAGGATTTGAATGTAATTATCCCTCCAACGTGATAAATACTCTGAAGGACTCCTTATGTGGAGATCATACTAAACAAGTCTTTGAAATTACCCTCATCAAATATTGATTGAGGGAGAGGTTTCGGAAAGAAAGAAAGAAAGAAAGAAAGAAAGAAAGAAAGAAAGAAAGAAAGAAAGAAAGAAAGAAAGAAAGAAAGAAAGAAAGAAAGAAAGAAAGAAGCGCAAGCCCAAGCCAAATCCAGCGACCACTTTGGGTTAATAGGACAACACTGATTCATTAACATACAGCAATAGTACTATCAATAGCCTCAGCTGGCCACAAAAAGGAACAGTCAAAAGCACAGCCATCGGGAAAGTCCTTCGTATTGATTCTTCTTTTGTTTTATGTCCTACATACAGAGCAGCAATCACAATAAGCAGGATTTATCTTACCCAGCTGAACTGATGAAAGTTTAATTGTTGCGGAAGGTGAAAGGGTGTTTCCCAAAGGGAAGCATAACTAAGAAGAGGCCTGGATGGGAGTTGCATCTTCTTGAATCTTGGCGCATTCATAAGCTGAAGGGTTGCCTCCTTTGGGGGCGGGGGCGTACGTGTTCATTCCCACAATCTCTTCAAAGATCTGTTATCCTCAGAGCACACCTGAATGAAAAAGAGCTGATTCTGCTTGAATGGGAGAGGACGTATTGCCCAAGAGTGACTTTTTCAGGGGACTACATCAGATTTTTACTTCATACTACAACATAATTTATTTATTTATTTTATTTAAAAAATGTATATCCCGCCTTATCCTATGCCGAGGCAAATGCCCAAGGCGGCTTACAACAAAAATTAAAAAAACATAGTTTAAAATACAGAAATAAGTTTTAAACAATACATACTTAATTTAAAAACAATAAAAACCACTGGGGGGCGGGCGGGCAACAGTATGGAGCACAAAAGCAGCATGGCAGAGCATCTTGAGACACAGGAGGCAGACGACAACTCATCACCCAAACGCTAGACGAAACAAAAACGTTTTGAGCCCTCGCCGAAAAGTCATGAGGGAGGGGGTGGTTCTCAGATCCCCTGGCAGGGAGTTCCACAGTTGTGGTGCCACAGCAGAGAAGGCTCGCCCACGTGTTGCCACTCCCCTAACTTGCGATAGAGGTGGTAGAAGCAGGAGAGCCCCCTCAGATGACCTAAGAGAGCGGGCCGGAATGTATGGGAGAAGGCGGTCCCTCAGATATCCTGGACCCAAACCGTGTATACACAACATAAGTGTATTAAACCTATGCGTGTTTACTCAGAAGCAGAGACGTCACTAGGGCGTGCGCTGCCCCAGGGCCGGGCGCGCGCGTCACCCTAGTGACCCCTCCCCCCGACACACCCCCTTTACTAATCTTCGCTGCGCCGCGATTTGGGGGGGCGCCCACTCAATCGTTGCAGCCGGCTCGGGGACATCTTTTCCTGCCGGCTGTCCTGGGCCCGCTGCGTGATCGTTATTTATAACGTGTTTAGCGCATGCGCAGACCATTCCTGAGGGAAAAGGGCAGCCTTGGAGCCTCCCGGGTGACGCGTGGAGCCTCCCGGGTGACGTGCACAGGGGAGGTGACGCGCACGCACGTCATCCTTCCGCGCGCATCACCCTGGGGCCCTCAGCCCCGCGGGCCACGCTACAGTGACGCCTCTGCGTAAACCCCCACTGAGTGCAATGGGTCTTGTTGTTGTTCAGTAGTTAAGTCGTGTCCGACCCTTTGTGATCCCATGAACCACATCCCGCCAGGCCTTCCTGTCCTCCACTATCTTTCTGAGTTTGCTCATTTTCATGTTCGTTGCATCGGTGATGCTGTCTAACTATCTCATCCTTTACCTTCACCTTCTTCTTTTGCCTTCAGTGTTTCCCAGCATCAGAGTCTTCTCCAGAGAGTCCTCTCTTTGCATTAGGTGGCCAAAATATTTGAGCTTCAGCCTCAGTACCTGTCCTTCCAGGGAACAGTCAGGGTTGATTTCATTTAGGATTGACTGATTTGATCTCCTAGCAGTCCAAGGGACTCTCAGATGTCTTCTCCAGCACCACAGTTCGAAAGCATCTATTCTTCGGCGCTCAGCCTTCCTTATGGTCCAACTCTCGCAACCATACATTGCTACTGGGACCACCATCGCCTTGACTATACAAACTTTTGTTGGCGGTGATATCTCTGCTTTTTATTATGCTATCTAAGTTTGCCATAGCTTTCCTTCCAAGGAGTAAGCGTCTTTTAATTTCATGGCTGCTGTCTCCATCTGTAGTGATCTTGGAGCCCAAAAAAGTAAAATCTGTTACTGCTTCCATTTCTGTCCCTTCTATTTGCCAGGAATTGATGGGACCAGATGCCATGATCTTAGTTTTATTAATGTTGAGTTTCAAGCCAACTTTTACACTCTCCTCTTTCACCCTTATCAAGAGGCTCTTTAGTTCTTCTTCACTTTCTGCCATTAGGGTGGTATCGTCTGCATATCTGAGGTTGTTGATATTTCTCCCGGCAGTCTTGATTCCGGCTTGCGATTCATTCAGCTCTGCATTTCTCATAATGTACTCGGCATATAAGTTAAATAAGCAGGGTGACAATATACAGCAGGGGTGCACAACGTGGCAGTAGGTAGGGGCCGAAATGAATAGACTAAACTTCTTCGGGGGGCGCAGGTAGGTGTCGCAGGGGGGCGTGGCAAGGAACCATGATATCACTTCCTGAGGAAGTGACATCACAGGGGGCGTGTCCATGAGCCAGAAAATCTCCAGAAATGCAACATATTAATAAATAAATAAAGATATTTACTTACATTTATATTAGGTATTTGATTATTAAACATTCATCGTCATCGGCTCATTTTATCTTGTCGCGTTGCTGGGCAAGTGCGACCCTCTCCCGGCCAGTCTCAGCGCACCGGGTTCTCCTGCTTGCTCACATGCTCTCACTCACTTGCGCAGGCAGTTACGTCGGTGGCACCACAGCGAAAACATCACATTACCCCTGCGGGCGGGGGGAATCATCCTTGGACGATTCCAAAGCTTCCAGCCGTGTTACAGAAGCGACAGAGGTATGGGAAGTGCTTGGCTAGAGTGGCAACATCGCTTCTTTGTCGGGCCGCTCTTAGCCAAGCACTTCCCATAACTCTGTCGCTTCTGTAACACGGCTGGAAGCTTCGGAATCGTCCGCTCCTGTTATCGTCCGCTGTTCCGTTTATTTCTTGATTTCCTACTTTAGCATTCCAGTCTCCTATGATGAAAAGGACATCTTTTTTGGGTGCTAGTTCTAGAAGGTGTTGTAGGTCTTCATAGAACCGGTCAACCATCTTCTTCATCAGTGGTTGGGGCGTACACTTGGATTATTGTGATGTTGAATGGTTTGCCTTGGATTCAAACTGAAATCATTCTGTCATTTTTGAGGTTGCACCCCAGTACTGCCTTTCCTACTCTTTTATTGACTATGAGGGCTACTCCATTTCTTCTAAGGGCAATGGGTCTTACTCCCTGATAAGTGCAGCCTAAGTCTATATAACCAAGGCATTCTGCAGCAAACACTGATGGAAACACACAATAATTCCTCAGAATATGAAACGTACCCCGTTAGCGCTCTCTCTTATGCAGCGTCCGAACCAAAGTCAGGATTCAAATATAAAAAAACCTTCAGATTAAGATGGCATTTAAAGTACTTTTAATTTTCTCCTGTGCTCCAAAAAAGGATAAATTCCATGCTGTGTAAGCAGTAAAGGCTTTGTACTGTCTCTTGTATATGATGCTGGCTTTACAAATTAGGCTTCTTGCAACCATGCTTTGCCTTGACCTTTCAGCTCAACATTGGGCTGGGGCAAGATGCATCCAGGCAGAAATCCAACAGGTGACACTTCCCCTATCACTGCTAGAGAGGCACCTGACGAATGTCTGCTTACCCAGCATGTAATTCATCTGTGGAACTCCTTGCCACAGGATGTGGTGATGGCACCTGGCCTAGATGCCTTTAAAAGGGGTTTGGACAGATTCATGGAGGAAAAGACCATCACAGGTGACAAGCCATAAGCAACCTCCTGGTTTTAGAAGTGGGTTTTCTCTGTGCCAGGTGCAAGGGAGTGTCAACGGGAAACAGGTTATCTTGTTGGCTGTGTGCTCCCTGAGGCATCTGGTGGGGCCACTGTGTGATACAGTAAGCTGGACTAGATGGGCTTTTGGCCTGATCCAGCAGGGCTCTTCTTATGTTCTTATGTAAGGCTAGAAGGTGCAGAGCGTCTCCAACGTGCCCCCTACTATAGTAAATCTCAGGAATACCCCAGTAATCTCAACTAAGGCACTGTTGCCAGCATGGCTCAACACACAGGTAAAATCATTCAGACCTAAACCCAGCACATGTTGCACTACAAACTTATAGTCCTGTCCATCAAGGAATGTCGTCTCACCGTGCCAGTTTTTTTTTAACCTAACTTATAGTGCAATCCTGTTTAACTTTAACATCGCTGTATCCTAATCCCATTGCAGGCCGCCACAGGGCTGCTGGAGTGCACCTCGGGAAAAGGGGATGTTCATCCCCTGCCCCGGGTGTAAGCGAGTCCAGGGCCTATGGACCTTCTCGGATAGGTCTGAAGCTGGTGCACATATGGAGAGGCCATGTAAGGCTGGCACGGGCTACAATGGGGCTCAGGATACCGGCACCAATATCCCCACCCCCTCCCAGTCCGAGCCAGCCAATGGCCCTCTTGCTCGCCACCCCTGTGTGCCCTCCCACCGCTCCTGCATCAAGTAGCACGGGACTCACCTGTGGCAGCCAGCATGTGTCCTGGTAGGTGGCAGATTAAATGGTGCCGACCTCTGCACCAGTGCAGCTTACTCTACGGGTATCAAAAACATGCTATCCAGCACGTTTACGACACCCTAGTCTGGCAGAGCTCTAGACCCACCAGCCTATATTACACAGGTTAAATATACAGACCCTCCTGTGTCTGAATAGATATGCTATGCTGCTAGGACTTTTCAGTCGTTCAATGCATATGCACCAAACACACAAATCTGTGTGAGGAAGGTAGCAGGATCGTGGTGGCAGGCCCTGCTTGCACTAGACATGTTCAAATGAAGATCTGAAGAGAATCTGTGCATGCACAATTGTGTGTACTGGTCTCTTTGCACACTAAGAACTTGAAAAAGCAGAGTTGTCAATCATGTCAAGTGAAATCTTCCAGCATGTAGTTGTACAAGAGCAGGCGCTTTACAGATCTTCAAATGAATGCACACAGTTGGGGGGCAGGAACAGTACGGGCAATTCCTTCCACCCACCATGCTTGCATTCCATTGTCTGAAAGGAGCTACTATCAGGTAGCAATTAAGGTAGAAGTACTGGGGCTTCTTTTTAATAATTGCCAAAGAACTAACAATGGAAAACAGTACATGCTGGCTAGAACATTGACTCTCCATCAGAAAACTCAGCCCCATACAATGGGCAAACAGTTCAAGGGTGAGGCTAGATAAGAGTCAACAATATTTGTACAGATGGAATCAAAGTTTTTCTTGGGGCCTCATACACTATACTAGACTTTGTGCAAACCAATTATACCTACGCTGGAGATAGGGCCGGCCCATCCATAAGGTCAACTGAAGCGGTCATCTCAAGCAGCAGATTGATTGGTGGAGGGGGCAACTACTTCTGCCTGCCTGCTTTCCTCTACTGATCCTTCTCCTCCTCCCACTCCCTGGATTGGAAAAGGAAGAGGGGGACGGAGCAGAAGTGTGGAGGAGAGGATGGCGGTGAGCTAGAGCGTTGGAGGAGTAGAAGCCGGTACATCATATGGCATGCAACCTCAGGTGCTAGCCCTGTTTGCAGACAATGTACTCACAAAGTCTTGAGCCCTCTGGGGCAGGGGCTATATATCTCTTGATCTTTGCCGATTGGTAAAAAGCCATTTGACCAATGTGTATGTCAGCCTAGGAACCTGCAGACTCAAGTTGGAGGCCAATGACTTGCAAGAATCCTGTCTGTGCTGAACCTTCCCGGAACAAAGTGAAGATAACTTTGCAGTCAGGCCTAAAGTTTTAGCAGTGATGTCAGGCTGTGATTTGAAATGGTGACCTCATTCCCCTTGGGTGAGCAAGAAGGAAATGTTCACTCAGATTAAAAGGATGATTAAATCTCAGCTTGGGGAAAGAAAAATGAATGTTGGGCTAAAATACAAACTGAATGTTAAGGCTGAGCCAGATGATCCTATAACCCTGGGTAAAATTCAGATTGCTAGAAATTACACTGAAATGAAAACATTAAAAAGGGTGTGTGTGTGTGTGTGTGTGTGTGTGTGTGTGTGTGTGTGTGTGTGTGTGTGTGTGTGTGTAAACGTATGAATAGTATGAATGAAATTCATACTGTATGAATGAATTACTGGGTTTCATATTTTGTTTTATCGTTAAAATATGTCCCAATTAATTTCTCTATAAACTTGATATTACCTCCTAATGTAGGGTCACAAAGAGGGAACACTTCTGGAGCAAGGAGTAACCTGTATCGCACCTCTTCCTGCTCCAAGGTGGCAGAATAGAAGATCTCCTCCGGTACTCTTTTTCTAAGAGTTGCATTGTTAAAACCATCCTTAGGGAAATTCAAGCAGCATAATTGCTCTAGTATGACTCTGTGTGCTAAGCTGCTTGAATTAAGTGGGTGTTTTGGAATCCTGAGCAAAGCCTTCTGGGAAATGACCTTTGACCCACACTGCTGCACTTCTCAACCTGCTGCTAATTAGGATGGAGAGAGTCCCCCTTTGTTTTCAAATACTAGTTTACCTCTGTCTTAACTTTCTGCTGGGAGCTGACCGCAGTGACTTAGTGCATAATGAACAGGGCACGGCAGATGGTAACACACCAGCACGGCTCTGCCAGGAAACGAAACTTTGAGCGTTGCAATGCAAAGAGGCAAGGCTTTCAGTTGTTTGTTGAGCCTCTACACAGCAAAGCTATTCATTAGCCACACAGCTCATAGCCCTGGAGGTAATGACTTGGAATGTGGCTTTGTTGGAAAATAGAATTCCCCTCCTCATTCAGTATTGGCAAACTTCTCCTGTGGGAGGCCTAGGAAGGAAAAAAGCTTTCGGGAGGAATGGAGACACCTGCCTGATACTACAACCAATGCTGAAGCCATTGGAAGACTCTCAAAGCCTACAGTGCTGGGTTGGGTCTAAGTTATTTTCTTGGAGGCCAGCTGGAAGGTCAGCCAGGTCTCCGCCACTCCCTCTCATTCTGATTCTTGTCAACAGGTACCAGTGCTTTAAGAACGCTGGTGTAGCATAGAGAGTGAGCTGCCTGCCAATCAGGACTTCCCTGGTTTAACTCTTGCCTCCGCCATGAACTCAGCAGGTGGCCTAATGCAAGCTGCTCTTCCTCAGCCTCAGCTGTAATATGGGGAGATAATAATATTGACCTGACAGGGTTATTGTAAGGACAGCATCCAGATCATACATGTGAAGTGATTAGCATGCTCAAGAAGCACTCTACAAATGGGAACTGCTTATTATTATTATTTGAAGGACCCTCAAAAACAGGCATGTAAGCAGAAATGTGGTGGTTGCGGTCTTAGGGGTACACCAAGCAAAGTGCCTTGTAACGAAATGTGGAAGTGCAAAAACCTTAAGGCAAGAAGTCCTGTGTGTTTACATAGATATATTTTTTGTAACATAATACAGTGCAACCCCCGTATCCATGTGGGATAGTTCCTGGCTTCCCCGCCGATACCGGAAACCACGGATAAGGGGGAACCCTATCTCTGTGACCTCCAGTGTGCCCATTACCCTCCTTTACCTTTTTAAAGGAACGTGCTTTTCTTTAACAGAACATGTCTTTCTTTAACAGAACATGTCTTTCTTTAACAGAACGCTATAAGCATGCAAGCTTATAGCAACAAGCAGGCAGGCAGCCTACATGATAGTGAGACATGGAACAGAACAGAATGTTTACAGGAAACGACGTGCTTCCTGTATACGTTCTGTTCTGCGTCCCTCTACCATGCCGGCTGCCTGCTTGTCGCTATAAGCCTGTATGCTTATAGCATTTTGTTAAAGAAAAACACGTTCTTAGAAGATAAAGGAAGGTAATGGGCCCGTGGGGGGGGAGGGGGAACCACGGATAAGCGGATCTGTGGATACGGGGGCTGTACTGTACAAAGCTGCCACCTGCTTATTAATTATCGCACTACCCTACTTTTAAACTCACTGGCCAGAATAATGGAAGCTGGGAGTACGTTTGCTTCTAACTGAATAACTAGGTGGAATCTTCATCCATTTATCTTTTCCCATTTATCTTCAAAAGAAAATGGGCTACTAGAGAATTTCTGTACAAAAAAAGAAAAAGAAAATGGAAGGTGCTTGGAACACCCCCAATAGTCTTTGTCAATAGTCAACACTCCAGCCCAATAGTTATGGCCCTGTTTAGAGAGCTGAAACCTGCGATAACATCTGTTCCCTTTCACTCATACAGTCTAAACAGGGCACTAGTGGGATGTAGCTTTTATAGTCATTTACTCCTAAGGCTGGCCTTTTCATGGAATGGAGGGAGGTGATCTCTTCAGGCAGCAAATTTGAGGGCCATTAAAGGATAGCAAAGTGGCCGCTATTTGTTTATTTTTTTAAGCTGGGGATTCATTCATTCACTTGGATTCATTCATTTATTTCTTGCAATTTGTACATAAAAAAGCCCTTCGGATGGCTTACAAAACATCAACTGCAATTTTGTAAAAAAAAATATATATATATCAATACATTAAGACAATTCCACAAATTAAAATAACCACAGAAATAGCTAGCAGTAGTATCATCTCACAGCCCAAAGGCATCAAAACTCCCAATGAAATTACAAAATAAATCTGGACAACAGTTAATTTCCCATATGCCTGGTGGAACAAACCGGTCTTCACACATTTCCTAAAGGCCATAATCAAGGCGGCCTGACAAACCTCTCTAGCAAGGGAGCTTCACAATATACAGTAGGTACCAGTGATGTAATATATTGACTCAGATGCGAGTCGGACTCAATTCGCGTCAATGACTTGACTCGGTGATTGTAAAAGACTCGAAAGACTTGACTCGAGACTTGGAGTCTTTTACGACAAGTCGAATTTTAATCAGGTTTAAACACGTTTTCCCCATTAAATAGATAGGGACTCGTAACTTGCAACCCAAGACTCGGGACTTGGGGGCAAAGACTTGGGACTTGACCTGAGACTTGGAGTCAGAGACTTGATCCACATCCCTGACAGATACCACTGCAAAAATGGTCCTGCCCCTTGTGTCAGCCAATCAAACCTCAGAAACGGTGGGCACTTGAACCAAATTTCACCCGATAACTTCAGCGTATGAAGGGATTCATACAAAAGAATGTGTTCCCCACGATAAACTGCAGCCAATCCTGCTTAGAGATTTAAGGCTTGAAACAGCTCTTGAAAATATAGTGTAGTCCAGAAATGAGATGGGAACCAATGCAGCTCCTTCAGTTTATGCGTTTCCTACAGCTTATTCCAGATCACAAACGTGATGTTGCACCATTTGTGGTTTCTGAACAGTCTTTAAAGGCAGACTCACACAATTGTATTATGACAGTCCAGTCTGGATGGTATCAAGGCATTAGAATAGTAACCCGGTCACTCTTCCCTAGAAATGGTGGAGAATCTGCAAAGAGCCCTGGGATCAAATTCACAAGAGCAACCACCGGGGGGCTTTCTTCTTTGAGATGCATGAACATTTGCAGCAAATAGATCCAGCACTCCTCTGCCCCTGCTTTTGAGAACCATTTTATCAGTCTAAGCACTGAGAAATTATGGTATACAAGATTAATGGGCACTGGGGACCAATCATACACACGCAGCAGACACAACTCCAAAAGGCTGCAGCCCAAGTCATTAATGTCACCATCGCTCAGGGAATCCATTTTACAGATGACAGTGTCTCGTATTTTCCATCTCCATTCTCTTCATTTTTTTTCATGAGAAAAAGCCTGTGAGACAACATCGCCCATGGGAACTTTGGTGTGCCCCTAAGAAGCAGGAGTGTCATTAGCAGGGTTGGCTAGATTGGAGACTGGCTGAGGAGCCACCCAGCAGCAGAGCCAATGCTTGAACTCTCAGTACTGGTGGCAGTGGAGCACTGGGGGCCCAGTCCAGGGCTTTCCCCTGGGCCCCCCAAGAACCTTGCACAAGCAATGCCAACAAGAATAGGAGACCAGTTACCAAGCATGCAAACTCTGGGCTCTGGAAATCAGGGCTTCCTGAAGGCATGAAAACTCGAATGCAAGTGACTTTTCTGATCACAAGTATAACATTACCAGCTGCGATGAAGAATATAGTAAGCTTGTGCAATACTATGGATATTTACAGGGTAGACAGGAGCCTCTCTCTCTCTCTCTCTCTCTCTCTCTCTCTCTCTCTCTCTCTCTCCCTGCTAACTGGGCAAGAGGCACTTTTTCAATTGGTGCTCCTTCTTATATGTAGCAGGGGGAGAGTAACTGTCCCTTTTCACCCCAGCACAGTGTCTTTGGCTGTTTGCTGGGGTTCTTCTGCATTTTTTTTAAAGATTGCGAGCCCTTTTGGGACAGGGAGCCATTTAGTTATCTGATTTTCCCTGTAAACCATTTCCTGAACTTTTGAGTTGAATTGCGGTACTGTATATAAATATTTTTAATACTAATAAAATAATTTTCTGGACCAGCAGGGTTTGGCTGTAATGGAAATGCAGGAGGAATACAGGGCACATGCCTCCCACACTTTGTGGGAGAAGATAATAACCACAAAAGCAACAGCATCATGACAGTCCAAAGCCATCCAGACGTCCAATGAAATCACAAAATAAATCTGGACAGCAGTTAGTGCCTATGTCCTTGCTGAAACACTATCAGCCCGGTCCAGCCTAAGGCCTCAGTGGCACAATTCCGTCACAAAAGCAGCCTATGTTTTCTAAAGGCCATGATCAAGCCAGCCTGTCCATTTTGGATATTCCAGGAAAGCGGCGCATGAGGCAGCTGCATTCGCTGTTCATCCCACATCCCTGAACATCAGAAGTCTCCGTCAGGTCAGTTGCTTACAGATGCATTCTTTCTTCTTGCAGTGATTTATTACCAAAAGGTGATCTACATGTTCAGCAAAAGCACAGGATACAGCCCTCCTGGGACTGTAACACTTTAGAATGACTTGACAGTGAACACATAATAGATTTTCATTCACCTTCCATCTTCCCATTGTTAAGGGAAAGCCAGTGATCCATGTCAAAGGATCAGTGATGGCAGTTTCACATAAATGCAGGTGATCAAAGAATAGCTCTAGTTATCACGGGGCAAACATAATGTGTTCTCATCCTAATGCTGGAGTTTTCAGTTAGAAAACGCAGGTATCTTCCGTACTTCTACTGGCAACAGGCAAGTCCTCTGCAGTTTCTAAAGGCAATTTCAGAGGATAACCCTTGCAGACATTATTCTTTTAGACCTGCAAGGAAGCTAATCCCATTCCCATGCCTTGCTACAGAGAGCCTTGCTATGTATGTGAGGTTGGGAGGAGGGGCAATGTTCAGGGGGGACAGCAGTATACCCCAGAGTTGCAGAGGGGAAGCTATGGCTTTCAAATAACTCAATAAACTAAATTAAAATAAATGTAACAATGCATTTCCACACTGAGTGAGACACTGACCTGCCCTCCCTCTGCCTCTGATGCTACTGTCACCAGGTAGGAAAAGCGTGGAGACCTCCCACCTCCTTCCTGCGGCAGCAGCGGCAGAAGTGTAACTGAAAGGAGCTGTGCAGCCGCTGCCGCCGAATCTCCCTCTTGCTCACACTGGCCTGTCTTTGTGTTTCTGCCCCGTACAGTAGGCAGTTTTCAGCCTTAACAGACCCAGGATCCATCTTTAAACCTAACCTGCCACATGGGACCCACTTTTAACATTATGACCCAACATAACTATGTTTACAAGACACAGGTTTTATGGGTGAAGTAGCCATGTAATTAAATATAAATACAACCGACGTTTCGTCTTATTTCCTAAGACATTATCTAGGTCTAAACAGCTTGGCTGTTGGGATGGTACTGAAAACCAACTGACAGAAACGGAACTTAAAGGGAAACACAGGCAGAGCTTAACATAGATCTTAAACTTAAAGGAACATCAGACAGATTCTAAAGGCAAAAGGCAGAATTAACATATATTGTTCCCTGTATATTTGTGCAGTACTGGAAACCATATTTTGTCAATAAATGTTAATTCTTGTTGGCGGTTAATAAGATTTTGCGATCTTCTTTTACTAATCTCAATTGCTTCCAGATTCTGGCGCGTTCTATTGTTAGGATCATTAGCCAGACATTTAGTCTCATTGAACAAAATACTATGGTTGGTTGTCATTGAATGTTCTGCGAGAGCTGAGACATCCTACGAACAGCGCGTTCATGTTCCGATATCCTTGTTTTGATCATTCTTTTTGTAGTACCAATATATTTTCTCCCACAATCACAAGGTATACAGTAAATTCCAGAATTGGACAGTAATGGTCTGGCGTCCTTTGGGTTGCGGAGCAGTTGTTCTATTTTGGAGGTGGGTTTATGTTAATTCTGCCTTTTGCCTTTAGAATCTGTCTGATGTTCCTTTAAGATCTATGTTAAGCTCTGCCTGTGTTTCCCTTTAAGTTCCGTTTCTGTCAGTTGGTTTTCAGTACCATCCCAACAGCCAAGCTGTTTAGACCTAGATAATGTCTCAGGAAATAAGACGAAACGTCGGTTGTATTTATATTTAATTACATGGCTACTTCACCCATAAAACCTGTGTCTTGTATTCTAGTAGCTGGCCATGAAATCTTTCGTTCTATGATAACTATGTTTGTCCTCTCTCTGCAGTGGGCAGAAGCAAAGGAAGGCAAGGCTCCCACACAAGATGATAGTTTGTCAGGTGCAGTCTTCTTCTTCACCCCTACCTATTTGAAGAGCCACAATCCCCTGTTACAATCCCCTCTTCAGCATCAACTGTTAAAGGCAACGGAGTCCGTCCCTCCTTTCCACCTGGTCCCTCCTGATCTTTCTGTTTCACTTTTAAAAAGAAACCCTGAACAATGACAACAACAACAACAAATGTTAGTAGTAATGCTGCTGGTAGACCTAGTTTAGGTCAGGGTGTGATCCACTTGTGTGTTTTGACTCACCAGTTGAAAATCAAGGCTCTAGACTACAGGACAGGAGGGCTCTTCACACCAGAAGGCAAATGTCACCAATAGTGTCCCAATAGGACCGTCCATAAAATAGAACACTTTTGGCCCAATCCTATCCTGGGCCTATGGCAGTGGATCTCGTAATCTGCTGCTGTAAGTCTAGTTATGGAGGTGTGAAAGGCTTGCTGATGTTGGGCGCTATGGAGTCACTGGCGGAAATGGCCAGAGGCTCTGTGCACCTGCCTATGGCGCACCCAGGCCACACCAGAGCAGGTAAGGTGGTGGCAGAGGCAGGTCATGGGTGGTTTGGGGGAGGATCAGGGTGGTTTGGGGGGAGGAACCAGGTGAGAAGGGGTGGACCTAGATGGCAGCAGTATGCACCAGATCTTATCCCCCTTTCCCGGCCCAGACTCATCCACCTTCCTCACCTCAGACTTTCACCAGCAAATAGCTGACGTATATCCAAGGAGACCCATTGGTAATCAGCCAGTAAGTAAAAAAATATTTTTACTTACCTTCATTGGTGGCGAGCGGGAGGCATACGAGGACGAAAGGGAAAATATTTCTCTTCTCCCAAGGTCATTAGTGGGACTGTGCCTAGTGGCCTAACCCCCAGCCTTCATGCATTGATTGGAACTTGTGCCCAAAGCCCTACACATGTCCATGTCAATGCATTTAGGCTCCGAACCTGCAATCTGCACCCTCAGCCTTTTCAGGGTGCAGATCATACATTCTGTGCATACACATACAAGTATGTACACACAGAGACTTTGATGCACAACTTCAGAGTACTGTACAATTCTTTGTTAAGGGAACCCTCAGTCATTCAGGATTTTCAGCCATGTCCAAATTGATTCCAATTTGAAAGAATCAATTTAGGGCTGAGGAAGGCAAGTTGATTGATATCTGAAGGAAGTGAGAGGGGTTGAAGTAACATGACAACTGGAAGAAATCCATTGAGAATACCTTGAGTTTATTAACAACAATGATGATGATAATGATAATAATGACAATGATACTTACGTATGTGCTGTTTTTCAACAAAAGGCCTCAAAGTGATTTACATAGCATACAAGGGGACCTGCTGTCTGCCCTGGCTAGGAGAGAAAACAAGCCCAGCCTCAGTCTGTGGCAATCAGTCAGTACACGCTGTCGATTAAATATCCATCCATTTGCACATCACACCCTGTGCTTGTGTACCCAGCACCAGCAGGGCATTGAATTACAGCACGGCAGGTTTACCAAATGGGTGCTGTCAACTGACAGGCCAAGGGGCCCTAGAGGAATTTCACTCACTTTTGATTCATGACTTGTCAGAACGCTAACCAAATATTCAGTTTTTACCCTGAGGCTGCTTTCTGACTGCTGACTTGCATTGCCAACTAGAACTCTGCTCGTGCTTCGGGGAGAGATGTGCTTGGCTCCCTGTTCCCTACAGGGCAACCACCGGGGAGGATGGATTCTTAAATAACCCTCTGAATTTCTGCCGAGAAATGGCTCAAAGACAGATAGGACAAAAATGCAGTGGCAACATGCTGATCACATTACCATGGGAGTTTTTATTTTCTCTCTTTCCTCTCTCTTGGATTCCCCCCCCCCAAGCTCAAGAGACCTGTCTTTGAATTCCAGCTGAAGTCAGATAGTCTTATCTTGAACTCCTCCGTGGTGCTTCTTTAATATAAAAAGATAGATAGCAAGGTGTTTTCTGACCTTGCAAATGTCTCCCCACTCTCTCCCCTACAGATTCTGCACTGCAGAGGGACTGTTTCGGGGAAGATGCCTTCCTACCCAGGAACTCACAGCGTCTGGGGCTTTTCAGCCTAGAAAAAAGGCGCCTGAGGGGGGACATGATTGAGACTTATAAAATTATGCATGGGATGGAGAGAGTGGATAGAGGGAAATTCTTTTCCCTCTCGCACAACACCAGAACCAGGGGACACACACTAAAATTGAGTGGAGAGAGAGTTAGAACAGACAAAAGAAAATATTTCTTTACCCAGCGTGTGATTCATCTGTGGAACTCCTTGCCACAGGATGTGGTGATGGCACCTGGCCTAGATGCCTTTAAAAGGGGTTTGGACAAATTCATGGAGGAAAAGACCATCACAGGTTACAAGCCATAAGCAACCTCCTGGTTTTTAGAAGTGGGTTTTCTCTGTGCCAGGTGCAAGGGAGTGGCGACTGGACACAGGTATCTTGTTGTCTCGTGTGCTCCCTGAGGCATCTGGTGGGGCCACTGTGTGACACAGGAAGCTGGACTAGATGGGCTTTTGGCCTGATCCAGCAGGGCTCTTCTTATGTTCTTATGTTCTTAACTCGTGATTGCTCTGAACTGAAACCTACAATGCTTGGCTGGCTCCTTTTTTTGGAAGCTCCAAATGCTTTGATCATGAACATGGGTTCATGGCTCATGAGCATCTGCATTTGTTTGTTGGCTAGGAAGTGTGCACTTAATGAATTGGATGAAGCAAAGGACACCATGAAAGCAATATTGTGGGCATTTGGGCAGAAGTCCTTCTGCCTATGTCAGCTTGCAAACAGTGCACATGCATTGGACCCTAAACCTCAGCACCATTAGGGCACAGATACTGGGGGGCCCTTTCCCTACTTGTTTTGCCTCTAATATCTTTTCTCCTCAAGGGTTGCTATGGCAGCTTCCATTATGCTGTGAATTCACCTGTGGCACTTTCTGATTGGAGGATGAGAGACACATGAAGCCATTAGCAACTGCAAGATGCCATCCCTTAGTGTGCTGTTTCTCAAATTCAGAAAGTGGTGTCCTGGTGTGTGTGTGGGGGGGAGTGGTGAGAGAGATGACAATAATCTTGCATGCCTCAGTGGTAGTGCACATAAATAGTGAAGGCTCAATATTACTCAAAGTGTAGGTCGTTATTTCACTGAACAGGTAAAAGGGAGGAATAAGGTTGCCTGAGTCCCAACTGCTGTGGGCCCAGCAATCTTACGCTGACAATAAAAGCAGTGTGGGGAGATGGAGTCTGTAGGAGCTAGAGAGAGAAGTAGGGAAGGGTCAGTATGGGAGGGGGGTTTCAACCTGTTCTTGATGGAGCTTTTCTGCCCCTGAAGGATTAGTTTAGGGATTCCTCTGGATCCAGCTTTGTTCCGGGAACTGGAACGGAGCTACCTGATTGCAACTTAGCTAGAAATGCCTTTGCCCAGCTTTGGCTGGTGTGCCAGCTGTGACCTTTCCTGAGAAAGGCAAATCTGGCCACGGTAATCCATACTAAGTTTAGTCACATTGTGATTGGACTGTAACAGTAACACACCCTTGCTTGTAACACAGCCTGCCCATGAAGATGGTACAGAAGCTGCAGCTGGTACAGAATGCTGTTGCCTGGGTGCTCTCGGGGGCTTGTTGGTGGGTTCATGGCTCATGAGCATCTGCATTTGTTTGTTGGCTAGGAAGTGTGCACTTAATGAATTGGATGAATATAAAAAGAGAAAGAGAGAGAGAGAGAGAGATGCAAGGATCTCTTTTTTTCTCCAAGTCACACTTCCCAAAATCAGCTCCTCCCACCCCACCAAAGTACATTTTCCAAAGTACAAAAATAAGCCCAAAATCAAAATTAGAGAGACAGAAGGGCTCCAAAGATAATTAAAATTTAAAATCCATGTTAATTAACACTTAATTAGCTGCTGATGGGGCAGATAAGGGGCTGGGCTTGGCGTACCCCCAGCAAGAGGTCCGCGTACCCCTAGGGGTACCCCCTATCACGGTCCAATTTTCTGAAGTACCCCTTGCTAATTAACTGCTAATTAATTGGATTAATCAATTAATTAATTAGGTAATTAACTGTTAAATAAAAAAGTACTAAACAATTTTAAATGTGAAAAAATGTCTTATTTAACTCTCTTTCTGTGTGTGTGTGTGTGTGTGTGTGTGTGTGTGTGTGTGTGTGTGTGTGTGTGTGAGAGAGAGAGAGAGAGAGAGAGAGAGAGAGAGAGAGAGATGCAAGGATCTCTTTTTTCTCCAAGTCACACTTCCCAAAATCAGCTCCTCCCCCCCACCCCACCAAAGTACATTTTCCAAAGTACAAAAATAAGCCCAAAACCCAAATCAGAGAGACAGAAGGGCTCTGAAAATAATTACAATTTAAAATCCATGTTAATTACCGTATTTCTTCGATTCTAAGACACATGTTTTTTTTTCCCAATTAAGCATTTAAAAAATGGGGTGCGTCTTAGAGTCGAAGGTCTCTAAAAAGCACCCCAAATGCAATTTCCTTACATACCGGGGCTTGGGGGAGCTTCAGGGAGGCCTGCGCGACCCTCTGGAGGCCTCCCCGATCTTCAGTTTGGTGAAAAACAGCGATTTTCGGCCATTTCCGGTTTTCGCTATTGGACTGCCGTGGCAGACAAGCTGGGGAGAGTTGGTGCTGAGCAAGCTGGGGAGAGTTGGTGCTGAGCAGGAAGGAGGTGAGTCTTGCAATTGATGGTTTTTGTTTTTTTTCTGCTGGTGTTCCTAAAATTAAGATGCGCCTTAGAATCGATGGTGCCTTAGACTCGAAGAAATACGGGGTAACACTTAATTAGCTGCTGATGGGGCAGATAAGGGGCAGGGCTTGGCGTACCCCCAGAAAGAGGGCCACGTACCCCTAGGGGTACCCGTAGCACAGGTTGAGAACCCCTGCTCTAAGGTTTAACAAGCTACACCTGCCCACATTCCTTCTCCTAAAGGTCTAGCACTCTGTCCCGGTTGGAGATCTGGTAAGTAAGTCTATGGTTGGAGCATATTATGCCATTGCTTTTTGAGTCGCACTGGCACTTGGTCTGCCTCTAGGCTCAGTTCAAGGTGCTGGCTATTAGGCATAAAGCCCTGTATAGCTTGGAGCCCAGATTTCTGGAACCGAGATTTCTGCCTCCTACCGTTTGAGCCTTCTTGCATGCAGTGGTGATCATCGGAGTGCTGCTTCGCCTGCCGAGGCATGTTTGGTGGGAATGCAAGAAAGGACCTTTTGAGTAGCAGGTCATAGAATGCCTTTCCCCGCAATGCCTGACTGGTCCCAGCTTTGGTAACTTTTAAGAAGTTTGTTAAGACCTACCTCTTTTGGTTGGCTTCTCATTCACTGATCTGCTGTTAGCTTTCACCCTTCAAAGATGGAAGAACTGGATCTACTGCTGCAAAACAAACAAAAACCCACAAAATACCACAGTTACTTACCACTTTCCTTCCTGCGTGATCCTTTTAATCAAAGGAGGAAGTGCAGGTCATGCTGGGCACTCCCAGTATGCATAGCACTCTGTGTTTTCTTTAAAGGCACTGCAAGGAAGGAGATAGGTAAGTGGCTGCATCCTCACATGGTCCCTTTATGCCACCTCACGCAAAGAAGGAGTGAGGTGAGTGGACAGGGAAGCAGAAGTGAGTTATCTGCTTGCTTTTTAGCAAGCAAGCAGTAAGGATGTGTGCATGATGACTTTCAAACAAGTGCCACATGTTCTTCCTGGTCAACACAGCAAGGGAACGACGACTCCAAATTCAAGGTGAGAATCCCTTGCAGTTAAGGTAAAGATCAGTGATGGTGGTGTGTGTGCAATGTATGGAAATGGGGTCAGAAACACCCAGGGGAAGCTTTTATTTCTCACTAACAGGGTTCTTGCCTTCCACAAGCTTCATTCCCTATTGCCAAAGGCAGTGAAGAACAGCTGCTGCATCTAGTGCTTGTCCCATCTATGGCTGGCAGCTTTCCCGTTTGCCCAATGCAAATGAAAACCTTTATTTTCTTGTAAGCCAGCACAATCCTCAGTGACCCTTGCTGTGTGTGGCAGTCAGGCACATGGATCCCACAGCTACAGTTTCTCTCTCTTTTTTTTTTGTAGGTTGGCAGGTTTTTTTTTATTTCCAGGACACTTCTCAGTGTGGCTGCAGAAAACAATCCTTGAAACTCAAAGGATCAGTTTGACAAGATACTTCCTGTTGCAATAGTTTTGAGCTCCCATTGCTGTTTAGGTGTGAGAACCACTGAGCATTTATGCTTATTAGTCTTGAAAGTCTCCACTGTCAAGTGAGGCTGCTTTCCATCACTTTATGACTGTGCTGCAGACAGTATTTGGTGTACAGATGGGGCTGTAGCTCAGGCAGAGCCGTACCCAGCCGATTTTGCGAACTGCGCGAACTGCTCATCGTAAGCTCATCGTTTGAGTTCGCGCATGCGTGAATGGCTGTTTGCTATGCGCATGCGCGAACTCAAACGATGAGCTTACGATGAGCAGTTCGCGTCAGGGGCAGCAGAGGAGCGATCTCAGATCCCCGATCTGCGCTCCTGGAAGAGAACATCGTCGCTGGAGAGAGCCGATCGCTTCGCTGGAGGCTCCTATACCAAAGTTAAGTGCCGCAAAGTATACATACTTTAAAAATACCCCTTTTGTAGGGTTAAAATCGCCGAAAATCGGCAAAAAAAGCGGGAAAAATTCAAATTTTTCCCGCTCTCCTCCGGAGCCTCCCGCCCCCCCCGCACCACCTCCCGCCCTTGCGCCCTGGGGCCCACCGCCCCAGGGCACCAGGCAGCCCACGCCCCTGAGCTCAGGGACAGAGCATCTGCTTGGCATGCCGAAGGTCCCAGGTTCAATTCCTCCAGGGAGGGCTGGGAAGGACTCTTGTCTGAAACCCTGAAGAACTACTGCCAGTCAGTGCAGGAAATGCTGAGCTAGGTGGACCAATAACCTGATGGACAGCCCAAGCCTAGCCAGCACCAGTGCAGTGTGGGTAGCAGGCCCCGCCCACACTGTATTCTGTGCTGGAGAGGAGTAGACTGGGGTCTCAGAGTAAGAGGACATGCATCCCCTTACCCCGAGTATAACCCCAGCCTCCGCTATGGGGCTACTTGGGTCAGAGCCACCTAATTTAGCAGCGTTGAACTGAGATGTCGGGCCTGGAGGCTTGAGAGGGTGGATAGGATATGGCGTCTGATGAACACGCTGATCCCATCCCCTCCCAGGCCCAATCTGCCCCCTCTCTGCCCTCCCCTCCCCACCCTCCCCTAGCCCCAGCATTGCTTGGAGCAGGACTTAACCACTCCATGGCGCTGTCCTGTGGCCTCTTCGGTGGGCCGGCCGCACAGGCCTCGGTGCCGCCTACTCTGCAGCTGCCACAAATGTGCTTTATGACATGTTTGCAAAACCCTAGGCCAGCGCCGAGGCTGCAGCGCTGGCATTGGCGAAGATGAGGATTGTTCTGTCAGTATAAGGCAACTTCCTACATTCCTCTGTATTTTATTGGCAGGTATTTTGGAATGTTATGGGAATAGTGTCAGGCAGCGCAAGTCCATGCATAGTCAATTTGTGCTTTGCTTTTCTGGTCCCCAGGACAAGGAGTGGTTCACCCATGTGGCCCTTGGAGAGTGGAAAGGAGGAGGAAGGAGACATACTGTAGCTTCCCTCCTTCTCCAGCAACACTGCTGAAGGTCACAGTGACAGAACTGGAGAAGGCAACCTCTGCTGTGAACAAAAGAACATAAGAAGAGCCTTGCTGGATCAGGCCAAAGGCCCATCTGGTCCAGCTTCCTGTATCTCACAGTGGCCCCACCAGATGCCTCAGGGAGCACAGAATCCTGTGATCCTGTTCCTGATTGTTCCTGCGACTGGGATGCCACACCCATCTTCTCCTCTTCTTCTTTTCTTCTTCTTCTGCTGCTTCTAAACTGGATGGGTGGGAACGATGCTGATAATGGGGAGATTTCACTCAGAGAATCTTCTCCACCCAAACAGTTTAGAAGAAGTGGCAGTGGAGGGGTGGTGGTGGTGATGGTGGGGGTTGTAGTGGAGTATATGTCTGTGAACCTGGGTATAATTCTGTACCTGGGTACTATTTTTCACACACTCCATTCAGTGCAGGTACCATCTGTGTATAGTGAACACTGTACACAAATGGTTGAGCCTGGATACAGCATGACATATGAACAGCCCTGACCAAAGCCAGTGACCATCATCAATCCCATTCTGTGGCGGTGTGAATACAATCAATTAATTACATGTTGTCTAATTAAGAAATATGTTCTTTTTCCAGTTCTGCATTGGCTGCCAGTTAATTTTCATTGAGTGACCAAGTTCCAGAATTATGGGAGAGGGAGAAAAAGTTCTACAATATTTATAGCCCAAAACTACCTAAATCCCCACGTGGCGATGCAGCCAGTGCTGACGTGTCTTCCGCTACATCCCACGGGATTTTTTCCCATTTGTCCCCTTGCCCTGGGATAAGCCCCAGCAGCTGCTATGGGACAACTCAGACCTGCACCAGCTCAATTGCTGGCACAAGTCCACATTGACCCATGCAGGCGGATCAGGCTTGGGAAGGGGGTTTGGATTCGGCATGCACTGCCCCTACCTAGGGTTCAATTCACCCATTCCCCGCTCCCACCTCCTCCCCATTTCACACCTCCCTACCCTTCCCCTGCCCTGTTCCACCCCCTGCGCTAGGCTTACCTGCTTTTGCGGGCCTCCCAATGTCCGCTTGTGCATGCAGGAAGGCTCCAGCCTATCTGCCAACATGTTGGCTACTTGCGCTGCTGCAAAATACTTTACAGCTGCTTTGCGGCAGGCTGTGCTTTTGTTGTTCAGTCGTGTCCGACCCTTCGTGATCCCATGAACCATATCCCGCCAGGCCTTCCTGTCCTCCACTATCTTCCTGAGTTCACTCATTTTCATGTTCGTTGCATCGGTGATGCTATCTAACCATCTCATCCTTTGCCTTCCCCTTCTCCTTTTGCCTTCAAGCTTTCCCAGCATCAGAGTCTTCTCCAGAGAGTCCTCTCTTCGCATTAGGTGGTCAAAATATTTGAGTTTCAGCCTCAGTACCTGTCCTTCCAGGGAACAGTCAGTGTTGATTTCATTTAGGATTGACTGATTTGATCTCCTAGCAGTCCAAGGGACTCTCAGGAGTCTTCTCCAGCACCACAGTTCAAAAGCATCTATTCTTTGGCGCTCTGCCTTTCATATGGTCCAACTCTCGCAACCATACATTGCTACTGGGAACACCATGGCCCTGACTATACGAACTTTTGTTGGCATGGTGATATCTCTGCTTTTTATTATGCTATCTAAATTTGCCATAGCTTTCCTTCCAAGGAGTAAGCGTCTTTTAATTTCATGGCTGCTGTCTCCGTCTGCAGTGATCTTGGAACCCAAAAAAGTAAAATCTGGCAGAATGCAAATTCCACCAGTGCACCTATTAGATAGGATTGGGCCGTCACTTTTTCCACACTGTGCACGCTGTTGTAAACTTCTCTCAAGTTCCTGCTTAGTTGTCTTTTTTTTCTAAACTAAGGAGCCCCAAATGTTATGCATTCATTAGGAATCCATGTAACTAAAATTTCAGGAGGACCCATGGGCGACAGACTAGCAAATAACAGCTAGGGGTCGTGCGGTTTGCTGCCTCTGTCAGCAGAGAAATCCTTGGGTCTTGGTATCCAGTTGGGGAAAAACACTACACTTGTCTGCAAACTTTTATTAGTAAAAAAATCCTGCCAGAGATCAGTTCAGGGAATTCAAACAGAGATGTGCAGCAAAACACTGTCTAAGAAGTTTCAGTATTCAAATGCTGCTCCTTGCCAGCTCTTTGTGCATGTGTTTTAATTGCATTATGGGTGAGGACAGCCTGAGGCCTAATTTATGGATCCCAACCTGGAGCATCTGAAATGCTGCTGATGGTGAATGCTGGAGGCATCCAGCAGCACACGTGAGGGAAGACAACAAAACATCTCCCCAGGGCATTGTCTCTGGATTGTTGAATAAAATGTGTATTCCAAAATCCTACCTCACATCTGTGCTGAACTGGTTTCTATGCAGCGATTCAGGTGGTTGCTGGTTTCTAAAACGACTGTTCCTGTTCACAGAGACTTACATGCCAGTTCTGATTTAATTGAAACAAGTACCATGGGAAATGCAGCCGCAGCCACCCCCAAACTTCAGCTGATTGTTTGTATCCCCCGCAAACCTCATCTGTCTCCAGGTTTTTGAAGTCTTCACACACAGGGCCACTTCCCCAGCAACGTTTCTGATAGGTTTCAGAAATCTGGACAATTTCAGTAGCCCCACCAACTCTCAACCATAAGAACATAATAAGAACATAAGAAGAGCCCCGCTGGATCAGGCCAAAGGCCCATCTAGTCCAGCTTCCTGTATCACATAGTGCCCCCCCCAGATGCCTCAGGGAGCACACAGCCAACAAGATAACCTGTTTCCTGTTGTCACTCCCTTGCACCTGGCACAGAGAAAACCTACTTCGAAAGCCAGGAGGTTGCTTATGGCTTGTAACCTGTGATGGTCTTTTCCCTCTTCCCTTCTCCAATGCTCTACTTTTTACATAGAGGCTGGTGATCAGGACCTTGTCTATGAAACATAGACATTGTCTGGGGGTGGCAGTGTGGGAGCAGGGAGCTGCTGTTTGGCCCTGGTCCGCCTATGCTATGACAAAGGTCTGTGAAGAATAAATCAGCCCACATCTTTTATGAAATAATTTCAGCGTGCATAATGAGTTTTGAAAGAATGGCTGGTTAAAATTTTGTGCCATCTCTCTTCTCGTGATAATAATCCTTTATTCCACAAAACAGCAGATAATGAGATCATAATTGATTTACTGTTTTGTCTCCTGGGAAAAATTCTAAATTCTGAATGATATTTCCCTCTTGCTTTGCTGAATACTTATATATGTGCCACAGCTAAGATTATTAATAATGGGACGACTACTTTAAATCTCTTTATTAAATGATTGAAATTATGGGCACGTTGAGGCTGAGACGAGATGCTACGAGAGACACTCAGTTGCTTGCTGTGTTTGTGATTGAGCCATTCCTTGGTCCAGGCCAATTTTGGGAATGCCCTGGGTTGGTCACAGACTAGTGGTCAATTCCAGGAATGATACCGGACCAAAGGAATAGAGAAGATGTTACAAGAGTGGACAGCAGTCTGTGAACCTCCGCAGAGAAAGAGTTTTTACAAAAGCTCTGCATTTTGTTAAGACCTTATTAGTCTCATTTTCAAGAGTTCCTGTCACTCAGCTACACTGCCTCTGCTCCCTTTCTGTTCCTTCCTTGTAACATCTAGCTTAACTGGCTGTGTCATCATTCTGACATAAGAATGTGACATCATTCTATGCATGTCCTGGCTCTGCTATCAGCAACCATCAGTCTATCATCAACAGCCAATTATGTGAGGAGGTGGGTGGGCTCATAGAGTGTGACAACATCACATCATACATTGTGTTAGACTACATGCCATGAGGAAGAGGGGGGGGGAAGCTATGCCATGTCTCTTGGTAGCATCCACTCCACCCTAAGACTCTACCATACAGGCTGGGTCTGTATCACATGAGGTCTGTATCTGGGTCTGTACCTGTCACCCCTCATCTTAAGTGCAGTTGATGCACAAATTTGACTACACACGCTTTTCACACACACACACACACACACACACACACACACACACACACACACAGAGAGAGAGAGAGAGAGAGAGAGAGAGAGAGAGAGAGAGAGAGAGAGAGAGAGAGAGAGAGAGAGAGAGAGAGAGAGAACAGTTTAGAGAGTGAATGCAATTCCACTTACTAAATACAGTATAGTACCTGCCTGAGAGTGAGCCTGAGATCGGAGAATGAAGCTGCTGTTCCTTCTGTCATCTCAGTTCCCACCCTCCTCTTGTAATTTTTAAAGAGACAGTCCCCATTTTTTCAATGTAAGGGATTTTCAAGATCATTTTGAGTATGCACAAGTCTAGCGTTACGTGCTGACTCTGGAATCTAACCCTCGTGTAAGATGAGGAGCAACTGTATCTTCATTGTATACTTTGGTCTTTTGGTCATCTCAAAAGTATTTCTTCTCTTTCTACTAATTTTCTTGGTTTGTGGGTTTCATTCTTACCTAAAGGATCAATTCCAGAACATGGGACTGGGATTTGCTCAGGCTTTTAACAATCTGGGAATTTGATGCTTCTCTAACAACCCAATACTATGGGCCTGTTGCAATAGCAGAATGAGCATTTACTTTTAATGTTTACTGCTGTTTTTTGAGACATTTTAGAGACTGCATCTTAATGTTGTTATTTGTTTATTGTTGTTTTTAACTTAATGTATGCAAGCTGCCTCCAACATTTTCTTTATTACATTTTTTTAAAACGGTCTACTTTTGGTTAGGGGGCAGTAAGTGGTAGTTTTCCCAAGCCTCACAGTCACCTGCCATTGGTAAGGTAATGGGATCATGGAAATGTAATGGTATACATAACTACAAGGCTACAAAGAGAACATGCTAGAATGAGATCAGAGTACAAATGCCAGCATACCGAAAACTGTGCTATGTATGGCTGGACAAGAGCACAGAGATTGCCTTCTGTAGTGTCACATAGTTGTCTGAAAGCACACAAGCTGATTGCACCCTATATATCATTTTCCATGGCATTTACAAAGTGTGGGCAGATGTAGGAATCCTCCTGGTGGTACTAGGTTTTTGCTTAGGAAGCTCTGCAGTTCCAAGGCACCAAGATATTTTGCCAAAATGCCACCTGGGTCAGTCTGTTGGCTGCCTGCTTTGTTTGCCTTCCAGATGCTGTCGAAAGATACGAAGCTTTGGTTAGAAGCGCCGAGTTGGCAATTTTTGATATTGCTGTAACATAATCAGCTTTTGCTTCTGCAGCAATTAGCATATTATTACCCATAATGTTTTGCATGGCAATTTTGTTGTAAACATTTGTACTAATTCACCATAACCTAATTATTTTTATGATGCATAATTATGGAATATTTTCCAAGAAGGAATGTTTCTATTTTCTAGCAACGTAACCCTTCTGGAGAAAAGTCCAATCATTCCAGCACTTCCCGCCCCATGCTTCCCTTCCCTCCCTCCAAATCTGTGTTTGCTTTGGACTGTAGTTCACCAAATGCCCTGTAACCCAGCGACTTAGTAAGAAAGAGACCATTCTCCTATGGAAATTTATGGGATATCTTGGGAGAAAGATTGGAGCCAATGAGGTTTTCGCATCTTGTTCTCAGAAAGGACACAGTATTAGGTAGGCAATGAATCGGCCACGTTATTGATTGCTTTATTCACAGACTCTTTCTTATATCTGTCTGTCTCCTTTCTTCTTCCTCTTTTCCCTCTAACTCTCCCCCCTTTCCCCCAGTTTGTGGCTTTGAGGGGTTCACTGTTGTCAACTGTGCATAATTTCAGAATCGCTCCCTTTAGTGGCCTCCCTTGTGTGTCCTACAACAGGTATGGTTGGACACACTGGCCCAGAACTTTCCTTCAATTGATTCTTTCTGGTGACCCCTGCAATATTTGTGATGACTTCTGGGAATGCAGCCCAAATTCCTACACAGGTTCTATATCTCTGCAGTTTGTAAGACTGGTTCTCTGCTATCCAGAACCACCATCTGAAGGTCTCTAATGGTTTCATTCTAGTATAGAGACACCCTTTGGGGTAATATTCACTTTCCTATGAGCACTATGATCTTTAACATAACATAAGAACATAAGAAGAGCCCTGCTGGATCAGGCCAAAGGCCCATCTAGTCCAGCTTCCTGTGTCACACATTGGCCCCACCAGATGCCTCAGGGAGCACAAGACAACAAGATACTTGTATCCTGTCGCCACTCCCTTGCACCTGGCACAGAGAAAACCCACTTCTAAAACCAGGAGGTTGCTTATGGCTTGTAACCTGTGATGGTCTTTTCCTCCATGAATCTGTCCAAACCCCTTTTAAAGGCATCTAGGCCAGATGCCATCACCACATCCTGTGGCAAGGAGTTCCACAGATGAATTACACGCTGGGTAAAGAAATATTTTCTTTTGTCTGTTCTAACTCTCCCTCCACTCAATTTTAGTGCATGTCCCCTGGTTCTGGTGTTGTGCGAGAGGGAGAAGAATTTCCCTCTATCCACTCTCTCCATCCCATGCATAATTTTATAAGTCTCAATCATGTCCCCCTTCAGGCGCCTTTTTTCTAGGCTGAAAAGCCCCAGACGCTGTAGCCTTTCCTCATAAGGGAGGTGCTCCAGCCCACGAATCATTCTGGTCGCTCTTTTCTGCACCTTTTCCAATTCAACTATATCCTTTTTGAGGTGTGGTGACCAGAACTGGACACAATACTCCAGATGTGGCCTTACCATCGATTTGTACAAAGGCAGAATGATATTGGCCGTTTTATTCTCAATCCCTTTTTTAATGATCCCGAGCATGGAATTGGCCTTCTTCACAGCCGCCGCACACTGGGTCGACACTTTCATCGACCTGTCCACCAGCACCCCAAGATCTCTCTCTTGATCCGTCACAGACAACTCAGAACCCATTAGCGTATATGTGAAATCTTTGTATTCAAGGTGCAGTAAAATAGCCTCCTGGGCATTTTTCTGGAACATGTAGAGAAAGAGTAGTGGAGGCTAACAGTGCAGAATACAGATGACAAGGAAGGATGATATATGAAGTGTATGATGATGAGCTAAAGTCTGCTAGAGTTCTCATCTCATGGCCTTTGCTTTCTGTTAGACAATGAGGAGAGGAATGGTTTTGAATAACTCTGCCCCACACTTAGTAACAAACCCATGTTCATTCTCATGAAGGCAAAAGGAAAACAATATCCTGCCATGACTTGGACAGGAAGCTAGAAGGACAAGATGCCATTCATGAAATTTGGGATGAACTCACACAAACAGCTCTCCTTCTCCAAATGAAGGAAATGGCTGGAGCCTCATTGACTTTGTGAGAGTACCCGATCATGCCCTCCGGAGGTCCAGAGGAAGGAAAAGAAATGAATTGCAACAATAAAACCCCCACAGTGTTTCTGGCCAGGTGTGCAAAGAGGAAATCCTTCCCCAGCATTCCCAGGTGATCAACTTGCACACTGAAGCATGAAGTTTGATTAGCCTTGGAACATTTTATAAGCTTTGCATAGCTGTAAATGTTATTAATGCTCATAAAGTTCTCCAGGCCTTTAAAAGTGTATTGGGCCCGTTCAGGTCCTGTTGGTTTCCTGGGGCAACATTCCAGGGGTGATGCTGTGCCACAGAAAGTCTCATTTCGATTTAATCTGTCTGAAATAGACTGCTGCTTATTTTCAGAGTTTCCTTAATCTTTTGTGTTTTGCGTTTGTGTCATGGAGTTATAGAAAATGCCTAGTGTCTTTTCACTGCAGCTTGCTATTGAGGATGATGAAGAATATTTATATACCGCTTTTCAACAAAAAGTAGCTCATAAAGTGATTTACATAGCAAAATAGATCAATAAATGGTTCCCTGCCCCCCAAAGGGCTCACGATAAAAAAAAATGCAGATTATGTGATCACTCTGATGCAAAAGGAGTGAGTTGAGGTCCCTGATGTAGTCAGGAGTTCTGCAGTTTCCATGACCTCTGAGGGCCACTTCAAATGTTAGTGAGAGGGAAGCACCTCTTCCCCCCCCCCATAATAAGCCTTGGCCAATTGTGAAATGTACAGCATGTACCTATGTCTAATATACTTTATCCAACAAGTGTTTTAAAAGATCAAATCCCAAAGATATAGATTCATGTTAAAAAGTAACACAGGCTGTAAAGTATAAGAACATAAGAACATGCTGGATCAGGCCAAAGGCCCATCTAGTCCAGCTTCCTGTATCACACAGTGGCCCCACCAGATGCCTCAGGGAGCACACAACCAACAAGATAACCTGTTTCCTGCTGCCACTCCCCTGCACCTGGCACAGAGAAAACCCACTTCTAAAACCAGGAGGTTGCTTATGGCTTGTAACCTGTGATGGTCTTTTCTTCCATGAATTTGTCCAAACCCCTTTTAAAGGCATCTAGGCCAGGTGCCATCACCACATCCTGTGGCAAGGAGTTCCACAGATGAATTACACGCTGGGTAAAGAAATATTTTCTTTTCTTTTCTAACCCTGGCTGTAAAGAAATCAGAGATCTTTTATTTATTTTTAAATGCCTGTTACATTTTTTTTAATCCTGCCCTTCTTCTAAGCTTTGCCTGTGACCCAGCCGTACACTAGCAGAGACCAAAGGAAGGCAGGAGGGTGCTCTAAACCCCCCTTCCCTGGTCCTACATCTGAGGTCTTGGGAAGTACGCACCTTGCAGGTGGCGCCAGCTAAAGGGTACCTGTCCCCGGGGTGCTGACACTGGGCTCATTATCAGGGCTCAGAGTTCCGCTCATGTACACAAACCCTATTAATGAACTTACAAGGCAGAGTACAGCAGCAGTTTTAACCCAAACCCAAAGAAAGAGGATGAAGAGATCTGATGATTGTAACAACAAAAGGGACATGCAGGCAAGGGGGGGGGGGGCAGTTCCCCGGCTTATCTTCCCTCAGTTTGTCCCCGTCCAGATCTTTTCTCTGCTGCCAGGTTCTGATCCTGGAAGTGAATTTGGCTATGACAGAAGTGCACATGAGAAGCTGAGGGAACAACAGGTATGTGGAAGTGTGTCTTTTGGCTCTAAAAATGGTTCCTGCTTTATACAGTATATTATTTGGGCAGACCTGAGTTTAAACACTTGGATGTGCTTGTTGGCCATGCCAAGAGTGAATACTGGTCTCATAACTGGTGAGGTGTTCATTAAACACATCATAGTCTTTCTTACGGGTTTTTCTCCTTTAGCAGCTATGGCGGGGGGGGGGGGGAGGCAACAAAATCAGGACTGCACTGCAGGTGATGGGTGTTTTTTTCAACTCTGTCCCCATGCTGTTTTGTTGCCCTCAAAGGTACCATGTGCTGTTATGGCACCTTTTGGAGGGCAAACAGCTGTTACAGAAGATCCGTTTTCAGTGGGGGAACTGGCACAGGGTCATGGAGGTTGACCCCCATCACTCATACTGTAGTCCCAATTGAGATCGGAAACCCCCCCCCCCCCTCCATGGCTGCTGTCTCAAAATCTTGGCCTTGATTCTGAAGGATGGTCATGGTCCTCTAAATTAAGTCGGGGTGTGAAAGAGCAAAGAGTAGCGGGTGCTGTTCCTATGCCTTTCACAGCAGCTTGACATCCAGAAATGTTTTTAGCAGTTGACACTTTTCATGGCATAGAGATAAAGGGATGGGGAAAAGCTCCACCTGCTTAACATTTGCAAGTCAGATGTGCCAGAGCAGGGCTAGTTTGAAAAGCGGAGCCCCAAAGCAGGTTGTGATTAATGCGAAGTGGTACAAAACCCTATTTAATAGTAGGCATTGCAACCCACCTCACTTTTTGTCCCACTCCTGCTTGCGCTCAGCACAGAGTTATGCGTACCTAACCGTGTGGGCCCCTAAGACAACATTCCCATTGGGGTGGATGATGATGCAGGCCTTATCTGCATCTTGTTCTCCGTCTGACTTATAAGGAGCTGCTCTCAGGCCATCGCCACCAGTTTCTGGTGCCAGGATCTTGTAGCAGAACCAAAGGTGTTGCAACTATGACAGCACCACCTGGCAAGCTCGGCCTGTTCCAGCTTGTAATGCTGCATGCATGCATGCACCGTGCAGTGTGAAACTGTGCCATGGAATGATGAAAGGCACATGAAGCTCTGATAGGTCCAGATTTGCCAGCTCCAGGTGCAACGTTGAATACCTGAACAATCTTTTAATGCAAGGACACAGCCCAGAGGTTCGGAAACAGTAACAGGGATGTAAACAAAAATTCTATCCAAAATGTTCTCGGATTGTTCCATAAACTCAGGAAATGGAAGACTTACATTCGTATTGGGCTGACATAGGCTTCTGTGATATGTTTGAAAATATCCATGTTTCCCATCTGTTCTCATCTAACTCAGATTGAAAAGCATATCAAATATATTATTTTCCCAAACAAAAATAGCCTCCTTGTCTGGCTATCAGTGTCCTGGACATTCCCATTAAGGGGCTTTGTTACTTTCTGCATGATGTTTGCCTTCACGCAGAGAAGTGATTATACAAAGCATGACATCATGCTCTGCTTCCAGTTTAAAGAGCCAGAGATGGGGAAAGGAGGGTTAGTTAGCCCCTTTATAAACCAAAAGCATGGTGTAAAAAAAAGGTGTGATCTCATGCATCACATGTTCTCTTTGAATGCTCAGATCACAAAGTGCAACCTCTCCCCCCTTGAGAACCTCTGAATTGGCCCAGGCAGCTTAGGGTACATCAAGATCACAGCTTCCATATAACGTGTTAAACTGGAAGTCAGGAAAAAGCAACCTTGAGGAAGAGATCCAAACATTTAGGAGTGTTTTGTTTTGCAGTTTCTGTTTTAGCCTGTGTGCCCATTGTTCTGGTTCTGTTAATTCCTGCTCCACTATCTGGCTCAGCAGCAATTAGTAAGGATTGGCAAAGGAAGTGTCTGGTTTGTGGCTATCCAAAAGGTGGTGGTAGGACTGCTTTACTCTGCTTGGCCCTCCATCTGGAAGCACCCAGAGTGGCCGTTTGGAAGGGACTGCAAAAACAAATGAGATGAAGATTTATGTTTGCCAGCCCTACAAAGCTCCACATCAAAGCTTGAAGTGTGGTTGCCTAAGTAAGAGGGCAGCCCTCCCAGTAGCTGAAGGGAACAACTAAGATTGCTATAGAATCAAACTGGTGTTGAAGCAGTGCTTCCTGTTTAATTTGGGGCCTGTTCAGCTCCTGTGTTTTTGACAGTAGCAGCCTGGATATCAATCTGAGCCTCAGCTGAGACAGGCAGAGGAGCTCTTGGGAAAGGCCGTTTCCTGGTTTGCGGGGTTGTGGGTGCGGAAGCAGGATTGGGGGCTTCTGCTGCTGCCTCTTATGCACACATCTTTGGAATCCTAGTTATATTAGCATGAATGAGCCAGCAGGCCATGGTGGGCCACCACAAGACGAAACGCTGCATGCCAGAGGTAATAACAAGTCAGCCATTCCATTAACTGCAGGCAGCAGAGAGGTGGCTGGGGCTGTCTCCAGCAGCTGCCTCACAGCCTTGCCTGCTGCAACAGCAGCCTTGTAAAATGAGAATTGCACATGGCACAGGCTTGTGCTGTGAGCTGTGAAGGCTCTTGATTCCAGACCCTGCGATGTGGTCCTGGGGGGTGCTCCAGTTTATGAAAATAGCCACCTGCCGTGCTCTAGATTACGAAACCTAATGCTGAGTGCTGGAGTCTATATTTCACTTAGCATCCCCCTCTCATCTTGGCTAAGCTGCCAAGCTCTCGCCATTTCCCACATGGCACCTCATATGCTTGTAAGAGCAGAGAGCTGGATTCATCAAAGGCAAGGCAGCTTTACCTTCTGAATGACAATGATGATGAGACGCTCCAATTTGCTCTCTCTGTTTGTTTTGGAATATCTGCAAATAATTCTAGTTACATACGATGCATTTCTGCCGAGAGCAGGAAAAGGAGTGTGCTATTCAGGCTGTGCTATTTTGAAGGAGTATGGTTATATTATTATTATTATTATTATTATTATTATTATTATTATTATTATTATTATTATTATTATTATTTTGGTTGACACAGACACCAATCCCACAGTTCTTTATAGGACTGGATAAATCCTTCAAGCCACAGATGTTCAATTAAAAAAAACACACCCAAACATTCATTTCAAGTCTGGTGCATTAAGGTGCTTATGTTTCCCCTCCATGCTCCAAAAAGCAAGAGATGGGCACCTTAATTTTTTTGGCACATAAGCAACTTTGGCCAGTCTCGTATATTATACTGGTGTTGCAAATTAGGCTCCATGCAGTCACATATTGCGTTGGTCATTCAGCTCGACATTGGGCTGGGCAGGGATGCATTATGCAAACATTCACCTAGCTGCTAGCAAGTGATTGGAGAAGCTTAACATCTTGAATTTCTACCCGGAAGAGCCCCTCCCCAGCCCAAGGCTGAGTTGATTGACCAAGCAACCCATTTCACCATCAACTCCTCTAAATGCACAATGGAAAAATCTATGATTTATCCTGACACCTGAAGGAAAATAGTGCGGTGACTATACAGGTCTCCAGTGAAAGAGCATTCCATAGCACTGGCACCACTACCGAAAGGCTCCTGCTCCTGATGGATACTGGCTACATTTCAGGTGGCAAGGGTACCCAAACACATTACTGTATATATGAAACACAATGAATTTGGGTACATGTGTGCCCCCTCCCCTCCTTCTTTGTTCATGAGTGGAGGGAGATCAAAAGCTTCCACTTGGGTTAAACCACAGTTACCTGCTACATCTGAACTTCAGTAACTGTGGTTTATTCCAGAGGTTCCCAAACCTTCTCAGAACCACCAGAAGTAAGTGCTGATGACGTCATCGGCACATACTTCCGGGTTCGCGGCCACGCCAGAGCACAGAAAGATGCAGGTAAGGGGCAAAGGTGGGCAGGAGGGCCCTTCCCCACTCGGAAAGCCCATGTGCTTGAGCTCTGCTGGCTCGGCAGAGCTCAAGCTGCTGCTTTTTGGCCTCCGGTGTGGCATGGAACAGGAAGCATGGCAGCTGCCATCTTGGCTGCCGGCCGCCTGCGTACCACCAGCCTGTGGTCGACGTACCACTAGTGTTCCGTGTTGGGAACCTCTGGTGTATTCTAATTCTGTTTAGTTACAAACCATGATCAACCTGGGGGATCTGATGCTGGTTTGTTAACTAATCACAGTTAGATTAAACCACAATGTATTGAGTTTGTAACAGGAAACTGTGATTTATCGAAACTCAAAGAGGAAGCTTTCAATCTCCTTCATACATGTTTGAAGGAGGGGAAGGTAAAGGTTGCTGTAAGTAATTGTGACTCAGTATTATGCATTTGATGATATATAAATATAGCAAAATGACAGCAATGACGGCACTTCTGGGTTCCCGCCACCAGCTAAGTAAAAAGGGGGGGTTGGACTTATTTGTCTGGGGTGGCAAGAACCCAGGTTGTGCACCGTCTCCAGACACTGCCACCGGGTAAGTCCAAAACCTCCTTTTTTTACTTATTCGGTGGTGGCAGTGGCATGAACCCGGCAGTGACGTCGCCACCATCCTGATGACACCACCAAGTCAGCACTCCCCTTAAGGGGAAACACATTGTCTCCCTGCAGACAGACCACTGTTTTAAAGGCATCTAGGCCAGGTGCCATCACCACATCCTGTGGCAAGGAGTTCCACATATTAATTCACTGAATGATCACATTAGACCAGCGTTTCCCAACCTTTTCGTTCTGGGTATCACCTATGCGGACCTCTGGCCAGCCACGTACCACCAGAAGTAATTGCTGTTGACATCAATGGCACTTTTTTCCCTGGTTTGAGGCTGGCCAGAACTCAGAAAAGGCCAGGTAAGATGCAGGGGGAGGGTGGGAGGGATATCCCTGGTGTTTGCAGCCCACACACCCGAGCTCTGCCAGCTTGGCAGAGCTCAAAGTGCCGCTTTTCAGGCTCGGATGCGGCGCTGCAAGGCCGAAATGGCGGCCACCATCTTGGCCACTGGCAGCCCACATATCACCAGTCTGTGGTCCGCATACCACCAGTGGTCCGCGTACCACAGGTTGCTGAACCTCTGCATTTGATGATATATAAATAGAGCAAAATGAAAAAAAAATACACGTATATATAAATGTTAATGTGAAACATGGCTACTTATTTCCGTCTCACATGTTGAAGGGTATTCCTTGGTAAATGGAAGGCGGATAGTATTTGACTGTCTCATTCTGTTTAAAATTGGTCTTATTCACTCTGTGTGTACAAATCCAATTTTTAATGGCTCAGACTGAATTTCCAGTTTCACCATTTTCCTTGCTTAAATCTGGATCCTGATGTTTGCGAGTAGAAAGTTCTATTTGTGCACTGATTTAGGGTTATAGTTGAAATAAAATTAGTAATGCTAATTGCTGTAATTAGGCTCCTTTAGTCTCCATATGAATTTAACAGCTCTTATCACACGCAGGACAGAAGAAAGGCTTTCCCAAGAGAAATGGAATTAACTGGTATAGCAATAAAATCCCTCGCTTATTAGCAGGTGAGGCAGGGATGTGCTAACGTAGCATCTCACTGTCACCATCTGGCTGGTAGATGGTGGTATATTTTAAAAGAACAGAACTATGCAATTATGGCTGGGGAGGGTGTCCAGTGAAATTTCACATACAAAATAAGCGAGGAGATGCCTTTGCCTGGGCCAATTCCTTTTGATGTGGGAGACTTTCAGTCTTTGAATTATATAGAATATTAGCAGACAGGAAGGGAAGGTAGCGAAATCACAGGCACACATGATTGGGTATACATACATTATTGAGTTAGAGATTTTTTTTTACCCTGCCTTTTACCATTCTCTTAAAAAAAAAAAACGCTCAAGGCAGCTTATGCAATAAATAATAATCTGAAACAAAAATGGTAAAAAGCTGAGTAATACAATCTAAAGCACATAGCGAGCAAGCAAATAAACAGAAAGATTCCATAACAGCAAACCAAAAGAAACGTGTGGAACACGCCTGGTCGTCAAAAGTTAATGAAAATCTGTCAAATTGGGGACTCAATAGACCTTCTGGAGCAGTGAGCTTCACATTCTGGGTGCCACTGGAGAGAAGGTCCTCTCAGCTGTCCCAGCAGCCGCACCTCTGAGGGTGCTGGGATGCACAAAAGGTCTATAACAGTGGTTCCCAACCTTTTTAGCACCGGGACCCCCCTTTTGTAGAATGACAATCTGTCGGGACCCCCCTAAGACCTAGGACCGGAAGTGATGTCAGTAAGCAGGAAGTGATGTCATTGTTTTTAACAAGTCACACTGTTTAATAAATCACACTTTTAAAGCAAATCACATTTTTAAAGTTATACTCATAAGCAGCCACATTTGAGGGAGGGAGGTGTGAGCTAACATTAATGGAGATGCGAAAGGGCAAGCAGAAACTAACACAAGGTGAGCAAACAAGCGCCAAGAGAGCATCGAACACTTCTTTCTCTGCAGTGGGAGGAGGGAGGACTGAACGACCAACTTGGGTGTGACCATCCAGTCAATATCCCGCAACCCCCCCCCCAGAAACTGCTTCGTGACCCACTTGGGGGTCCCAACCCCCAGGTTGGGAACCACTGACCTATAAGGTGAACAGAGGCCATTGTTTCAGGCATTGAATGATCAGAGGATGGGAGAGTGACATGAAAGCACCTGCCACACCTAAATGCTGCTGCCACCTTGCTCATATTTAACTAGGAGGAAAGGGTGGAGCAGAAGAGGAAGTGGAGGAAAGGAGGAGAGCGGTGGGAAGATGCTCTAGCCCTCCACACTCCCCCCTTGTGCTCCATCCCCACCTCCTTTTCAAAACTGAATGATGTGACAGTGGTGGCAGGTGGAGTGGGGGCTCTGCAATTGCCAAGACAAGTAGCAGAAGTGGCAGGACTCTCCTGTCACCGAGCCACACAGCAGGAATAGGTGACATTTGGCGCCTTGCCTCCGATTCATCACAAGTGGACAAGCAGGAGCCAAAGATACCTCAACAGGCTCTGCATTCGGTCTGGAGTTCAGAGTGGAATGGATGCAAGTGACTTTATCCCCACAGTGTTTTTCAAACCACACACATTGGGCCACTAAACAATCCTCCATCCCCCTGTAAGGACCCTAAAGGAAGAGGTATCCCAGTACCTGGAAGAACTCTGTGCGGGTGTGGTGGTGGTGGGAAAGTGAGATTTCTTTGCTGTTGTCACCATCAAGGGTAGTCCCTTAGATCGGTTGTAGCGTCTGTTCGGTGAGTTTTCCTTCCTCCACCATTACTCTAGTTGGCTTTCCAACCACTTTGTTGGATCAGATCCCCAGGGAATCAGGGAGCCAATTTAGCTCAAACACATGAAAGAGGACACAGGTGTGATTGTGTCAGTGGCCTGAGTCGTTTCCCCATTCCAGAGATTGATCAGGAATTCAGCAAAACCACAAACTATGGAAATGCAAAAATCCCCCAGAGCCATCAGGAATCCAGCCAGATCTACAGGACAGGTGACATATAACAAGCTTTTAGAGTCTCATTATTGTGAAGATTGATCTAAAATCTGATGGGAATAAGTGCTGAAGGCTCAGCATCCAGAGGGCACAGAAAAAGAAGCCTAGAGTCCTTCTGATTTTAACAATGTCATGGCGTAACACCAGTGGCATGGTTATTGAGAGACAGGTTCAAGGGATATACAGTATTTACAGATCTTGGATTTAATGCACCCATATGCACCGGTACAGTGTGGATAGTTGTCAGCAACTGTCCTCTGTCTTTCTAGTGATAGAAAACATAGAAGCAATCACTGAGGAAGAAGGCAATTTAAAAATCACTTGTATTGAATTTTGGCTTTGAAATTTTCATGATTCTGGAGTAGCTTCTGCCATCATATGGGAATTCTAATTTAAGGCTGTCTGTAAGAAAAAAGGTAGATAACCTCTACTTGTTTGAGAAAGGAAGGAAAGCAAAGATAAGGTTAAAAAAGGAAAGACAGGCTGGAGAACGAAAGGCAGCTCTGCCAATTTCCATATCAGCAGCGACAGCGTGTAGGGAAGAAATACGAAGTTTGCAAACTTTCGGGAAAGTGAAGACTTAAAAGACAAAGGAAAAAAAAACCAAAGGGTCTAAGGACAGAGTTTAATGAATGAACCACTCTTTAAACATGGGCTTCCTCCTTATGCAATGGATTATTTTTAACTTTGTGGTAATTTACATGCCAGTCAATTTGCATATATTAACCCAAGCCCTCCTCCTCCTCCTGCTTCACTGTGTACCTTCTCTTTCTGAGTCACATCTCATTATAGCTCTTCTGGGACCAGACAAATCATGGCTCTGGAGGCTACATTAATTTATCCAACACATGCTGTGCAGAGTTCTTTCTTTTTCTTTCTTTCTTTCTTTTGTAATCACTTGCCATATATTGGCCCAGGAATTTCTGAAGTAGTTAACTTGTCTCAGTCTTCTATTCCCTGCAGCAGAAGCAGGGGCACGGGTGGGTGGGTGGTGTTTGGGAGGAGAAAGAAATGTAATGTGATATACTGTACAATAAGTGGTTCCCAATCTTTTTTGCCCCGTGACCCACTTTTAGCATGGAGCACTGCGTCCCAGAAGTTTTGGTGATGTGATCATGTCACCATCAAAACTTCTAGGTTGCCGAGCTTTTGCATTTTTTTTAATGCAAACAGCTAGCCGCCTGAGCCTCTGCTCAGCGGTATCCAGCCGTTCCGGGCTACGTCGCATCCTGTTCTTGCTAAGAGAACAGAGGCAGAGGCTCAGCCGGTCAGATGTTCACGTAAAAAAAGCTCGGCAACCCAGAAGTTGAGGCTCGGGTAGCAGGCTGTTTGCAGCCCACCAAAAATCAGAGCACGACCCACAGTTTGGGATCCAATAGGAGAAATGAGATTGCTTTCTTGGGGGAAAATTTGGCCAGAGTCATAGAGAAGCAGGAAAGGCAAGGAATCAGCCATATGTACCCCTCCCATGCTTGTGTTGCAGAAGCTGGACATTTGTATTGCTTTGTGCTCCTCACTTCCCTGCAGGAAGGAGAGTGAGAAAGATCCAACACAGCATCCAAAAGATCAGGTTCCTTTTGAGCAGGGGCATATCTACCACGAAGGGTCAGTAAAGATGGAAAAACTATAATTCCCAGTGCTTCTTGTGTCTGGCACACAGTCAGAGAGGGGAGGAAGGAGAGAGAGTCCCCGAATTCTCCTAGTTCCGTTCAGTTTTGTTCAAACTGGCCCTGGACCAGGTTAAAATAGCAACCAGTGAAGAACATTTGGATTATAATGTGTTTTGGGTTTTTGTTTGTTTGTTTGTTTGTTTGTTTTTGGAGGTGAGCATTATTAATCTGCAGAATTTAATTTCTGAGCTGGGCTCAATTAATGATCAGGAGCATCACTACTTATTCCTTCACATTCCCAGGACAAAAGCTTTGCCATGCACATGGGTACTAAGGCTAAGCTCTAGTAGGCTCATACTCAAATTAAACCCTTATGTTGTCCATATGGCTGAAACAATTAATTCTTTCAAGTTTAGCAAAAGAAATGGTTTGGTTTTTAAAAGGTTGAATGGTTGTTAAAAATGATAAAAAAAATGCATGCAACCAGAAGCAAGTGTTCGTTGACATTTTTACAAGCTTTGATATATTTGTTGTTCTGGTTCTTGGCAAAGAGCATGCATGTGTTCCCCTAAAAAAATGAATTGCTTCAAGATCTTTTGCCATGTGGTATGGCTTAATGTCTAAATGAGAGCTTCTGGGACTCAACTTGACACCGGAAGTCATGCATCGTGGCATGCCATTGGTTTTTCACATGGTAGCCATTCCCACTATCTATGGGTGGTAACCAATTAGCAGCCCGATCCTTATTAAGTGATGCACCAACAGAACATCTGCTCTGGTTCTGCCGACGATGTGCACTGTCACAAAAGTTTCGTAAAGGGCTTTGTGACAGCGCAATAATCAGGTGCGCCGCCAGCAGTCACCAGTCCAGCGCAGGAGAGAGAGCAGCCCCATGTTAGTAGACATGTTTACTCAGAAGTACATTCTACTGTGTTCACTTGGGCTTGCTTCCAGGTAAAGTTTCATTGGATTTACGTCTTACAGCCCAATCCTATTGAAGACTAGTGCTGGTGGAATGCATCATGTGCCAGCTGATGTTGGGAGGCCCGCCAGAGCAGGTAAGCCCTGTGCAGGGGGTGGAACGCAATGGGGGGATGGCGGGGGTGGGCGGAACGAGGAGGAGTTTGGGTGGGGGTGGGCAAATAGGACCTGGGAGGAGGGCGGGTTCAGCGACGGTGGTGCCCCCAAATCCAACCCCCCTTCCTGGGCCTGATCCACCTGCATCGGTCAATACGGACTTGCACCAGCGATATCACTGGCGCAAATGTCCCCTTACCCCGAGGAGACCTCCAGCAGCCAAAACTCCACTGCGGGATGCAGCAGAGGTTGCACTGGCACCATTGCATTGCCTTCGGCGGCACCAGGGAATGAAGAGGGGGTGAAAGGGAGGGGGCACCAATTAGAGGATTGCCCCCTATAGATTTAGGGCTAGCGACGCCACTGCCTGGACGTGCCTTCCTCCGGCATCTCTGTGACGCCATGGTCGGTTTAAAGCATCAGCACCACAAAATCAAGGTTTCCGGCTCCATGCGCGATGATTTACGCATGTGGCTGGAATTCTTGCAGGATTTCAATGGGGTCTCCTTTTGGAGGTCTGAGCAGCTTTTAGAAGCAATGCTTCAGGTCCATTCAGATGCTGCCGGGACTTCTGGTTTCGGGGTGTATTTCTGTGGCTGCTGGTGCACAGCTCAGTGGCCGCCCAGCTGGGTCACTGCTGGGGTCACTGATGACCTCACCTTTTTAGAGCTTTTTCCCATTGTTGTAGCCATTCATATCTGGGGCAACGAGTTTTCCAACTCCACTGTACGTTTCTGGTGTGACAACCAAGCTGTAGTCTTTGTTGTCAACCAGCAGATGTCCAGGTCCAGGAGGGTTATGCGCCTTGTGCGGACATTTGTGCTCCGTTGTTTAAAGTGTCCCAGGGGGCTGTAATGGAATTGCCGATGCACTTTCTCGTTTCCAGGAGGAACGTTTTCGGGAACTCGCCCCCTGGGCACGCCCAGATCTGGACCCCATGCCGCAGTGGCTCTGGACCCTCGGTTTTCCAGAGCCTATGACGCCATCTGGTCGGCGTTAGCTCCCAGGACACGCCACAGCTACGGGGGTAAGATACAGGCTTTCAGGTTCTTCCGTCAGTTGGAGGCTTTGGGTGAGTTTTGGCCCATTCCATTGGAGCACATCACCTTATTTATGCTTCACATACATGAGAAAAGAGGATTATCTGTCCGTTCTCTTAGGGTTTATCTGGCTGCCCTTGCATGACTCCAAGGCATGTGGCTTCAAGGACCACTCCTCTGATTTTCGTATCCAGAAAATGCTAGAGGGATTCTGGAGGGGGGGTCCCCCCACGACTGACACCAGGAAGCCTGTTACCCCTGATATGCTTGAGCATTTGTTAAATTCATTTAGCAGCATCTGCTCTTCACCCTATGAAGCAATCCTTCTTAGGACTGCTTCTCTGGTTTTGTTTTTTGGGGCTTTCCGTCCTGGCGAGGTATTATGCTCCTCCAGAGTGGACAGCTCAAGGCGTGCCTTGCAGTTGGAGGATGCTGAAATATTGCAGTCATCAAACTACGCAGGTCCAAGAAGGATCAGTTGGCCAGGGGACAATTTGTCCAGCTGCGCAGAGTCCAGGACTTGCCGCTTTGCCTGGTGGGCGCCCTAGAGCACTTCCTTTTCCTGCATGGGGCCCGGCCTGGCCCCCTTTTCTGCCATCGGGATGGGTCAGCTTTGTCACTTTTCCAGTTTAGGGCTGTCTTTAATAGGGCGCTACTCCTGATTGATTTATCCCTCGCCGATTATGGTCTACATTCTTTTTGAATTGGAGCAGCCTCGGTTGCAGCCCATACGGGATTGCCTGCTTCAGTGGTGCAGCGCATTGGAAGATGGCGCTCTATTGCTTTTAAGGCGTATGTTCGCACGTTTTAACCCAGCTGCCCAGGTTCTCAGGTAAGTTGGCCTGTTGGCCGGTTTTGAGGTCATTTGGCCTCTAGTTAAATTGGCCTGCGAGGCCCTTCTGTTACTTACACGGCCGTGTGGCCTTTGTGTTGTGGCCTGCGAGGCCCCCCCCCCACGTTTACTGTTGGCCGGTGAGGCCTTTGTGCGGCCTTCGGGCCTGTGTGTGCGACCTGCGAGGTCTGCTCCGTGACAGTGGTCACTTGTGTTGCCCCATATGGGGTTCACCCAGTGGGTGTTAGCAGTAGGGACCTAGGTTCAGTTAGGCTGTTTTGCCAACGTTTAAGACAATTAGGTTGTGTCTTTCGTAGCGCTTGGCCCGTATTGACCATTTTTGTTCTTTTCCAGGTCCTCCTGAGGCCAGGCTCACCAACGTACTTATCTGCGGCCACTCCATTGTCTTTTGGGCCAGAAAATGGGCTGCCACTTCACACTTTGGCACGCAGCTGGGACTTGGCGACGTGGCAAGAGTGCTCTGGGCCGCCAAACGAGGGATGCTTTGGGGCCAGCTGTTCCCTTTGCTGCGTGAATTTTTAGCGGCTAATCTGCTGCCGCAGGTACTCGTTCTTCATCTAGGGGAGAACGACCTGGGTCAGATGAGTTCTCTGTCTGTGAGGCTACAGGTCCTTAGCGATCTCCTCCAGATTAGACAATGGCTGCCCGGGATAGCCATCCTCTGGTCCGGCCTGCTCCCCAGGAGGGTATGGCAGGGGGCTTTGAACCCCTGCCGAGTTGATCTCGCCCATAGGAAATTGAATGTGTATCTGTGGCGTTTTATTTTTCAGATGGGGGGGCGATTTCATACTCCACCCCACCATCGCTTTCCAGGCTTCCCATTTGTTCCGCAGCGATGGAGTCCACCTTTCAGCGTTTGGTGCTGACCTCTTTTTGGCCGATTTGCAGCAGGGCATCCGAAAAATTTTGCTTAGTTTGGCAGTGGGGGTCATGCGCTAGGCAGACCCCCCCCCGTGTGATAGGTGGCGTGCAGGTAGGGATAGCCAGGGAGGGCTTAGTTGGCATACACCCTGAGATAAGCAAGGTCAGGGGGTAAGCCAGGACTGTTCAGATGATGCCGAACCGGATCGGTGAGGCTGGCTGGCAAACCCCCAGGCTGGAGTTGCAATGATCACCTTAAGGAATCTCCTGAGGTTGGTCTGCACTGTCCAGCTGCCTCGACCCTTCCGGGTTGGCAGGGATAGGCAGCTTGGTCGTGGACCGAGTGTACCTTGAGCCAGGATGTGATGTCCGTTTAGATCTTGGGGGAGGCAGATGGCTAGGTACCGTTTTCCCCAGCCTAGCTGCCTGCACACCAAAGGGGTGTTTATAGTTAGTGCCCTGCTGCATTTCTTTGTTCAGTCAGTTAATAAAGTGACCATATACTCCAAGCACCTGTCTGGCATGTTTATTGGGGGGTACGGGGATAATAAAGATTAGGTGGGTAGAGAACTCCATTTGAACAGCTGCTCCATAAAGTGTTACAATGAGGAAGGGCAACATATATCTAGGTTTGAAGAGTTAGTGTTGTGTAAGGTAAAGGTAAAGGTATCCCTTGACAATTAAGTCCAGTCGTGTCCGACTCTAGGGAGTGGTGCTCATCTCCGTTTCAAAGCCGAAGAGCCAGCACTGTCCGAAGACGTTTCCATGGTCATGTGGCCAGCATGACTCAACACCAAGGCGCATGGAATGCTGTTACGCTGATACGGTACCTATTAATCTACTTGCAATTTCTTGCTTTCGAACTGCTAGGTTGGCAGGAGCCGTCGCATGGATTCGAACTGCTGACCTTTCGATCGACAGCTCATGGTTCAGTGGTTTAACCCACTGCGCCACCCGCTGGCTCAACCCACCCGCTGTGTAGGTAAGCTTAAAACATGAATTCAATAAGTGCTGAAGGCTCAGCATCCAGAATTCACCAAAAGCAATGTCACAATTCCATGTGTCCTTTAATGATCATGACCTAGAATGTCATGGTTTTTGAGAGGTTGACTCAAGAGATTCATTGACATACCTTGTAATTAATGGGCTGGTTCACACATTCCAGGTACATCACTTGAAACAACAATTAAGTACCCTTTAGCCAATTTATTTCAATGGGCTTGTGTAATTAACTCTGCACTGTACTGTGGTAAATTGTTCTCTACAATTGATGACTGTATACTTAGATCAGGTTCACACATGCGTAATGATCACCTGATGATTGTAACATGAATGGAGGAGAATGAGTGTCTGCCTGCTATCCCTGCCCTCTTCGTGCACCTGCCTCACCTCCATCACCCCCAGATATCCATACAAAGGCAAAACCTTTGAAAACTAGCTACACATGTGAAAGCCAACGTGTAATTGAATTTCCAGATAAAATTAAGGATACACCACATTATCTGGACTTCTGTGCACTGGATTTTATGTGGGTAGGCAGTATTTGAATATTATGTTCCATGTGGACATCTAGGGATGCTGGTGGTGAGACAGACATGCAGGGTGGGGTGGGGAGAGCAAGCGTGTTCCTACTCCTTTCCATGTGCGTTGACTAGATCAGAGAGAGGTGCTGTCCAGTCTGGTCCATAATCCTTTCCTGCTATCTCACATGATCATAAACACCCTGTTTTCACCATGTTTCACCATTCACCTGCTAGTCTTCAAGGGCTGATTCACACATGCATATCCACCACTTGTTTACGAGAAATTTCAGTTAAGACTTGCATGTGCACGAGCCATCACAAGATAAAACTCTCCCGTCATCACCTAAGTTCACTTATCTAGCCACCAGTCCTTTTCGATGGAGTTTGAATGTGTAAACTAATTCGATTGAAAAGCACTGCATTTCAGATGACATGAAAATTGCATCTGTGATGACTCCTGGGCTAAAGAGCCACAGAGGTGCAACCTCAGAGATTCAAACTGATCAACAAACTACTTATCAAGTTCTGACACACTGGTTTGGATGATACTTTCCCTGCCTGACTGGGCCCACACAATTATTTTATTTTATTTCACATTTTTACACTGCCCTTCCTCTAAAGAGTTCAGAGTGATGTACATCAGCGGTTCTCAACCTGTGGTACGCGTACCCCTAGGGGTATGCAGACCGCAGGTTGGGGGTACATGAGATAACAGCTGATAATGGGCAGCGGAACCCCCTCAAATTTGATTTTTTTTTCCCGGCCAGCGGTGCGGCCGGGCAAGCCCTCCCGTCCGTGCTGCAAGCTGGAGGGAAAGGCTACAGCCCTGCCGAATCAGCAGGGCTACAGCCTTTCTCTCCGGGTTACGGCGCAAGCGGGAGAACCTGCCTGGCCATGCCACAACCCAGGAAAAATGACTAAATTGTCCCCCAAAGCTGTCCCTACCTCTTCTCACGGCCGCCACCATGTTGGATCTCCCAAAATCTCACGGGATCCAAGATCGCGGCTCCCAAATCTCACGCCGCGATCTTGGATCTCGCGAGATTTCGGGGGATCCAACATGGCGGCGGCCATGAGAAGAGGTAGGGAGAGCTCCAAGAGACAATTTAGCCATTTTTCCGGCCTGCGGCGTGGCCGGAAAGGTTTTCCCGTTTGTGCTGCAAGCCGGAGGGAAAGGCTACAGCCCTGTTGATTCGGCAGGGCTGTAGCCTTTGGCTTGTGGCATGAGCGGGAGAACCCGGCTGCGCCACAGGCCGTGAAAAACACTTTTGGAGAGGGGGTTCACTTTTGGGGAGGGGGTACGCGGAGCTTTGGGGGGTCCGGGGGTACGCCAACCCTTGGGGCCCGCGTAGGGGGTACGCGGACCCCCAAAGGTTGAGAAACCCTGATGTACATTGTTCCTCCCCTCCTTTTGTCCTCACAACAACTCTGTGAGGTAAGGCAAGGCTGAGACATATGACCGGCCCAAGGTCACCCAGGAAGCTTCATGTTTGAGCAGGGATTTGAACCTAGATCTTCCAGGTCTAAGTCCCATCCACTACACCACCCTGGCTCACAATTACTGATGTGTGTGCTTCCATAACATGCATGCCCTGGCCCTTCTCCTTGTTTCCTGATTACTTTTATTAATCATGTGGAGGGGATGCGTTTCAGGCGAACTATTTCTATACACATACCGCTAAATTTCCTTTACAAGTAGATTTAGAAGCGCATGTAGAGGGTGGTTTGGATGACCCCCCCCATGATTAGGGAAAGCATCCAGGAAGCAAGGGGAGGGGCCAGGGTATGCATACATCAGATAGTATGTCAGTAAAACCGCAATTGTCAGTAGTAGGCATGGAGCCATTGATTTGGACAATGAAAGAATTGTCTGAACCGCCCAGCCCTTGATTTCTCTGTTGTTTGAAAGTTTGGAGTTTATGGGTTCACATGGAAACTACAGGAGAGGCCAAACTGGCATCCATATTAAATAAATAGCCCTCCAGAATATGCTTCAATCCAATCACTGAGCTCCATAGAGTATGGAATGGAATGCAAGAGCGTAACGGGAGACCACAGGAAGTAATGGAAAGGTGGAGGAAGAAAAGCAATGAGGGGAAGAATTAAGTTTTTAATAGAATATTGAGGTGTGAAATTATTGACTTCCAGATAAAACTTCTGATGTCTGTAATAATAATATGATCATCCTGGGCTGTTGTCTCCATCTTCCGTCTCCATTCAATCTCTATTTTCTATCTCAGTCTTGAAGCGTACACTGCTATTTACATTTTTCAAATGTCAGGACCTTTCATTTAGATTGCACAGGAAAGCTTTTACCTTATTTACCTTTGATCTCTGTTTAACGTAAAATTTGCAGACTTTCACTGTTTTATCTCAGGTACACAATGCTTTGCAGGTGCTTTTATTTAACAAATAATGGTTTGAAAATGCCAGGTTTCAGGGTTGTTGTTGTTGATTTTTTTTAATTGAATTCTGCTTCCCATCCAGATGGAGCTTGGCAGACATGGCATTAAAAAAAAAACTAAGAAGGAAGAAAAGTCTTCCTATGCATATCGAAAGGATGCAGGAATGGATTGATTAAACGTATATTATTAGGCTATATAGCTATTTTATGAAATGTGTAGAATTTAGACTATCTCACCTTTTGGTTAGCAAAAAGAATTGTCATATGCAAAAGCTGTAAAATGCAAAAAAAAAAAATCCCAAAAAAACACAACCACCACCAATCAATATGTTTTAAAGGTTATTAACCAGCAAAAATATTCTTTTAAAGGGTTTTTTTTTTCAGTTTCTTTTTTGGTAAAGGAGCAAATAAGAGAGTTATTGTTTCAAACAAAACAAAACTGGTTTACTTCAGAGCAAACCTGGTTTGCTTCAGTCATGATGCTATATTTTAAATGCTGAGAATTGCCCACATTTCACGGAAAACACTAGCCTGATGGCGGAAAGCAGCTCACTGGACAGAAAAGCCAGTTCATCTGACAGAAAAGCCAGTTCAGAAGCATCACTTCCTACTGTTTCAACACTTGTCCTTCACCCTGCCATTGATACAGCAGCAGATCTTACATACTACAGGTAAGTTTGAAGGAGCTTCTTCTTTTACTCCTGCCTGTTTCTTTTACTTCTTTTACTGTTCTGCCCATACATAACACTGCTCCTCCCTGGCCAGTGCTGACTCACCAAGGTGATATTATGAAGCTGGGTCTTCCGAGGCTTCTACACCCTGTTGTAGAAGAGTTGGTGAGTGAAGTATCCGGGCCCCGTGGATGGGATTCATTTCCAGCAGGAGAGAACAATAGCCTTCCTTCCAGCCAAGAACCAGTCATACCTGCCCTCAACATTTCACATGCCTCTTCAGCGAGGGAAAGAACTAAAGGGAGAAATATATCTCTTGTCTTTTTATTGTGTGCCCGGGACCGTTCCGTCACATCATGTAATAATTATCGCAGCTTGCCGGCTGGGAGGAGGGGATGTTTGGAAGAAACACCAGTGCCCCACTCCAAACGAAACAGTCGTGAATGTTTCTAGCATCTTCTTCTCAAAATAAACTGGGCAATTAATTCATAAGGGGAGTTAATTGTTAATTGTTGTTTCTCTCCTGGCTTCCTCTCTCCCTCTCCGTTTATGTTAAACATGGAGATGTGCGAGAGGAGGTGGGGCTGTGGCAGCTCTATTGGAATCATAAAACAGGCCTTGTCAGCTTTATTGCCTCTTCCCTTTCTGTCTCTCTTCAGGACTTTGGAGGTCAGAGGTGTTTCCTGGTTCACCCCTTTGTTCCGGAGTGAAATTATTAGGGCCAGGGCCTACACTGGTGTAAATCAGCATCCATGCATTGATCTGTCCCACTTGGGACCTGGTCTTTGCTTCCTCACATTCCTTAATCTGCCAAAGAACAGCAAAAGACATATAGTCCGTCAAAAAGCACACGTCCTAATGGGGGGGGGGCAAGCCCACTCCGGGAGAAAGGGTTGGCACTGATGCTGGCAACTGCGATGATTCACACTGTCTGTGGAGAGCCCTTGAGTCTTGCTTCGAGGCTTCCTACATGTATTTCTTAGGTTTCCAGAGTAAAGCTGCAGACCAAGGTGAAAGAGAGAGAAATCCTCTTGGCCCTGCATACGATCTACTGATAGAGATAAACATCCACAAGCGGTTAGAGGAGAGGCTATTGTAGTATAACTGGTTCCACTTCTTCGCATCCTTGAGGCTCACAGGTTCAGTTCCTCGAATATCCATTTAAATGGGTAACAACAAGGATGAAAAAAAAAACTCAGACTGAAGCCTTAGACGACATTATCCACATCTTTAAAAGAGTGCATGGTTGGGGGAGCAGGGAGAGTGCACCAACAAGCCCCAGCCTGTGTCTCTGAAGCCCCCCCCCTGCTGTCCTATGTTCAGGATTTGCCTGCAGTTTGTCTGCAATTTTTCTCCCCCTGAACCCCACCCTTGAATGTTATGCATTGGCATGGGGAGGGGCTTGCTGATGTGCTTCCCCCCCACACTTTCCTTATAAGCATGACCAACATCTGTATAAGGCTTCAGATTCTCCATTAGGACTGAGTGAAATTCATACACTTGCGTCAAAACGCACCTCCGGTTTTTGGTGATTTTCAAAACTTGTTGTGAACATATTGACATTGTTTCAATGCTGTTCTTCTTGGTGTTATGTCCTTCTTCTGCTGCTAGCCTTCGCTGCCATTTAATCCTGTTGCTGAAGGTAAACGATATACTTTTATCTATGGTGCTGTTACATCTGCTATGATGATAAAATGGATACCTATAAAGAAAATCATGTGGGCTGTTACAATTGGTAAACAGCTGTTGGTCTGCGTACTAACGTTGGTCCACGTACCCCAGCTGTTGGTCCGCGTACCCCTAGGGGTACGCATACCACAGGTTGATGTGGTGCGAATGAAACCAAAGACTTTGGTGGCAAAGAAGAAACCTGGACTTGAGAATAAGCCACAATTAAGGAAACAAAAGAGTGTGGGATGGCATAACAAATAATGGGAATGTTCAATGATGTGAGTTGTGGGGTGGGAAAGTAACGTGTTCAGCGACACCAATTGTGCTAATTTGTAGGTGAATATTGAAATCAGGGAATATCAGGCACAGCTTTTAACTCTGTGCTAGATAAGGCATTGGGCTAATTCAGCATAAACAGAGACATTAGTGATTTGGGGGCCCTAGACCTTTACTGTCTAATCTAGTCACTCATAAATATATGAATGGTAGCACTCTAAAGGGATCTCGACACAGAATATGAGTCACGGTATTAATCCAAGGCTTATAAGGCAGTTCATCTGAAACCAAGTTAATAACAAGCAGGCAGACTGAGCGCGTCTAAGACAGGGCAGAGTGAGACACTATCAGGTGAGAGAGCTCTCATCCCAAGCTTTTCTTTCTGGCATAAGCCTGCAAGCAGGCATAACCTTATCTAAGCAATGTTTCTGAGATATCTTCATCCACCAAGGCCCCTGTGCCAAATCTGAGGGAGTGGCAAAATGCAAGATACTGGCATATCATTCTTAAAGGAACGTGAATGTGCTGCTGTGGTGTTGCTGCCTTGAACACTCTTTGCTTTTATGATTTCTTTTTAGTTATACATGATTTTTTTCAATAATAAAAACATTATCGTTCAATAACACTGGCCAAATGCCACTTTCTTTGGCAGCAGAGAGCAGCATTTGGTGGGTGGCATTTTTTTAAAATCCTGTCAGTTGTTGGAAATGTATAATGTTTCCAAGGGGGACGGAAAAGGGAGCCGAACCTCAGTGCTGCTCATGTGAGTTCCCTTTCTCCTTTGTGAAGTTTGGCCTCTTCCTCTCCATCCCAGCCCTCATAAAATGAAGCACCATACCACTGGAGAAAGCCATGCTTATTGGGGTGACATTGGCCAGACAACCACACATCTCCCATCAGATTTCACATCCACCCACAACACTTCCTTCCCTAGCTCTCAAAAGGGCTGCACAGGAATTTAACAGCCTCACTTCCAATAAAAGCCAATTGCAACCGCACGAGAGCCCCCACACTAGTTTGGAAAGTTTGGAGGCTTTGTGCACCGTTACAAGAGCTGAAAATAAACTCTGCATGAAGAACTAGAGTAGCTATATTTTTTTAAATCACTCTCCAAGCTCATAAGCCTCAAGAGACTCTCGTTAATGAAACGGCTTTAAAAGATTCCTCGTCTAACCCGATGCTGCAAGAAGGCACTTTGCTAGGGTGAAGGAGGCAGGAGTGGTCCTGTTTTTAAAATGTGCTGCTGCTCCCTTTGATTAAAAACAGGCTTGTGTGCTCTCCTCCTCCCTGTCTGCAGCATCCTTTGTGCAGCACTGTACAACAAAAGCAAGAGGCAGTTCTTCGCTCAGGTTGCATCTATAGAGCCAAAGGCTAAACCCACATCAGAAAAGGGTGCAACCAGCACAGATTTTATATGGGTAGGGGGAAACATAGATTCACACCACCCCACTGGCAGGGAATGTCCTCCTCTGTGGCAGCATGGTGTGCCACAGCACTGTGTAGAAATGCATAAGACAAGAGCAGAGCTCCAAAGCAAGAATGGAAATTTTGCTCTCAAATCTCAAATGCGTGAGTTGTAGTTATTCAGTGGTGAAGACAAGGCACTTTGCACATGTTCAGATGTGCTCTCTGATTTTTACTTTACATGTTCACACTGTGGATTGTATATTTGATGGGAAGCACCTGTCAGCCTCTGTCATCAGTCAGAGGACAATGGTTTTTTGTGAGGTCCCCCCCCCCCCGGCCTCCTACATCTCAGCAAGGCAAAGACCAACCTCATCTCAGTTATCAGCTAGAGAAGGAGCAACTACATATTGATTCCTCCTCCCTTCCTCCTGCCAGACAGAACTCTGCTTTCTCCATCTGTTCATCGCCAGGGTATACAGACCTGAAGGGAAGCATCTAATGACTGCTGTCATTAGTCAGAGGTCCACAGTCCTTTGGGAGGATGCTCCCTTGGCACTCAGGAATGCCAAGGAAGAAGCTGGAATGACACCATTACATGCAAAATGTATTCTTATCTGTTTTAATTTGTAGTGCTCAATCATACTTAACATTTTAATAGACCTTTTTGAGTATGCAAAGGACTTCACAAGAATGGACTTAATGTTCTCCTTACAACAACCGGTAAGGTATTATCCCCATATTACAGCTGGGGAACTGAGGCTGAGAGTGGGTGGTTTGCTAAAGGTAGAGATGGGATTTGAAAAGGGGAAGTCCTGAGTCACAGCTGAGGCATGGCGATAAGGTGGGATACAAATGTACAAAAACCAAACAATGTGATCCAGGACTCGGAGGCAAGTGGGAGGGGCCATGTTACATCGGTTTGCAAGGCACGGAGCAGTGCCTTGCACCACTTACGCTGCTGCACCCCCTCCAGCAACACTGCTGAATGCACTTTGCAATGATAAGAACTGGATGAAAAGCCCAGGACCAGACCTGGTCTTTGGCCTGGAAACTGAACTTAAATGATGTTAAACTTTTTGGAAGTTCAATAAAGTTTAGTATGTGAGGGGAAATCCTGTTTTAAAAAGTGCACACTTCTGCATTTTACTGGGCCCAGAAGCCAGAATGCTGCAAAGCTGCACTATCAGCTCTTCTTAAGGAATTTCCGACCCACTGGAAACCTCAAAGTGCTTTCAATTGTATGATTAAACACAATGCTTTTGTATGATTTCCAGCCTCATTGCTAAAAAATAAGGTTTATTTCAGTGTCCAAACGCAGCCCTCAGCATTTCGTACGTACTGCTCAGAGTGTGTTGATCTTTACAACTTCACAGCTTTCCAATTAGCTAACCACAGCTAACACTCCTCTACTTTAAGGACTGAAAGCGGCATTTTCCATACCTAAATTGCAAATGTGTTTGAATGAACAAAAGGTAGGACTGGCTCATCTGTGAGGCCAACTGTCAAGGTCCAGAGAGGGCCTGCCAGCAACTGCACACTGATCCAGGGCAGTAGCACCTACTGGTTAGCATGCTCACTCGCTTCTCGTCCCCCTCTCTTTCCTGTTTGGACATGTAGCGTGCTGGGGAAAAGTCTTGGTAGATTGAATCCGCTGCCACCAGTCCAGGAGATCAGGCTAGCCAGGGGGGCTCCCTGGGCATATCCCCCCCAGAACAATACTGAACCCCAGGGGTCTCTATAAAAATCACTCTTACAGTAGCGTCTGCAGAGTGAGGAGACATGACAATTCACTGTATTTCCCAGAAAAGGCAGACTCAAGGTGAACGTAAAAGGTTTATTAAAAGTCCAATAAAAGAGGAAGGAGATAACAGAACCAAATGAACAAGAAAAAAATAAATAGAATTGAATTTGGCAAAAAAGCAGTCATACACATGGCCGTCAGACAGTGCTGAGATGCTGCAGAATCTCATGCATGTGTTTACCTCAGAACTTTACCGCAAAGTTTTGAATGAGCTTGTAATGCAATAGCGTGGCGTAAAGAAGACAAACCCCAAGACAACATAAAAGTGAACAATATCTGACTACTAACTGTCCTTATCTGATTGTACCTGGAGGATGGAACCACCAACTCTTTACACACACTCACCTCTTGTGAGTGGCTGCTGGGCTCCCCTGCCTGGAGCCAGAGGAAGAAGAGAAAGAGCTTCCGGCTGGGACCATTTTTCTTTCTCTGCTGAAATGGAAAGTGATCTGTTATTTGATATCTACTTCCCTGAAACTGGCTGGGCCAGTTTGGGTGGTCTTGGCTGCTTTGAACCCAATGTGCATTTCTCCCTCCTGTCTAGTAGCTACTATATAATTTAACAGAAAAGCTGTAGAGGGAGGGGTGACAATGCCCCCAAGTCACAAAGATCACACAGAATTACACAGAAATACACATAAAATATACTGATTTTATGACACCAACCAGTTGCCTCAGGCAGAAGATTGGGGAGGGGCGGCCACTTCTGTCTGCTTGCTTCCTGCCACTCACTTCCACTGCTGCTTTTCTTTTCCCAACCCACAGATTGGAAAAGGTGTGTGTGTGTGTGTGTGTGTGTGTGTGTGTGCGTGCGTGCGTGCGTGCGTGCACGCACATGCACATGTGTGTGTATGGAGAAGCTCTAGCTCAACAATCTCCTCTCCTTCACACTTTCTCTTGCATTCCATTCCATCCCCTCTTCCTTTTCCAGTCCATGGACTGGGAGGAGCAGAGGCTGGTACATCTCTAGGTAAGGGGGGGGGGCATTTGGCACACTGCCTCAGGGGCTGGGAGGTTTGGGGCTGGCCATGATAGAAGGAATCTCTGGATTGCCTCTGTATACTTGCTTCCTGCCCCTGGCTTATCCATGCCTTGTAGGAATCCTGTAACATTGTCACAAAACTACTGATAACCACATTAATACTTGTCTTCACCCTGGGGTAGCATGGCTGTATGTATCAACCTGGTAAGTGGAAAGACAATTTTAACACACAACGGATGCAAGTGTGTGTGAAAAGATTGTCTTTTTACACTCTTTTTACAAAAAGACATCTTTGTTCCGTGGCTGTGACTCAGCATAGTTATACACTTTAATTCTGGATTGTATCTTTTGTGGACATGAAACTAGACGTATTGTTTCTTCTGCTCTGACGATCAGCAGTCCTGATTCTGGTTGCTTCATGTTTCATACTGAAACATATTTTCAGTAACAAAGTTACTCTGATGATAATTTAGGGGTAGATCTGGATCAGACAATAAATTCTGAGAACATTCAAGATGACATTTTAATTTCAACCTTTGCTCCAAAAAGTGCGGAAATGGGAATTTAAAGTTAAATTCTGAGACATGTAAGCAGTAAAGACTTTGTACAGTCTTGTATATGCTACTGGCTTTACAAAATAGGCTCCATACGCCCGTCTTTCAGCTCAACACTGGGCTGGGAAGGAATGTGTCCAGGCAGAAATTCAAGACATGGGACTTCATTTCTTAGATGTGCACTGATGAATGTCTTCCCAATGTAAATCTACAAGGCACAGTGCTCCCCCCAGATGCCATTTATTGTATAGTAAATGTCCAGGCATATTCTAGTAATTTCAGCTAAGGCATTATTGCCAGTGTGGCTGAATACTCACATAAAACCATTCAGACCTAAACAAACCACGTGCTGCACAACTAACGTAGATTCCAATTCATTAAAGAATGACACATGAACTCCCATCATGTACCTGCTTAGATCAGCATCATCAGCATGTCTCATCTCACACGAACCTTTGCATCCTGCACTGGAAACTCATAGGCAAAATTGTTACACTGCTGTAACTCAATAATTCTTCATCAGAATGTTCTGAAATTTGGTCAGATTATACCCCCCAAAGCCAAATGCCCTATAAGGATAGACTCCTTTTTTAACTTTTCACTTTAAATAGACCGGCACTCCTGCCTGCATAATACACAGAGTTGTGCTGGATCTTTACCACATCTTTGGGGAGACTCACCAGAATGTTCCAGTGTCAAATGCTCCAGGCCATAATTCTTTTCATAGTCTCTTAAATTTGCAAGATGCTTACCCATTTTTCTTGCAGTTGCTGAGACAACCACCACCAGGCGAGGTAGATCATTATTCTTGGCATTTTACATGGAGAGAACTGAGGCTGAGGATGTTAAGAAGCTTTGTTCAAGGCCACTGGCATCGCTGCAGGGGATGCGGAGTTCTAGGGTCCGCCGCGGTCCGACCCTCCGTTACACCAGTGCACGAAGCGGCCCCGCCCTCTCACCTTTGGAACCATTCAAGGCGGGGAAAGTAACGCGCTGCACCAGTGTAACGGAGGGTCGGACTGCGGCGGAACTTAGAACTCCACCCCCCTGCAGCGATGCCAGTGTTCAAGAGGCTGACCAATGAGTTTGTGGCAGACATGACCCAGACGCCAGGGCGGCTAACTCTGTCCAATGGATGCCATGGTGCTTTCCTTTTCTAGCTGCTAGTTTTCCTCCATGTTTGTTTCTCCTTAATTCTGGGGATGATCTCTGCACTCTGGGCTTGAATTCCACTGGGCCTCATTTCCTTTATTATGCATTTTATTCTCGCTCTCCATTCCATCTGGCCAAGTCAACAATTTCTCGGCCTTTCGTGACTCTCAGTAATTTGCTCCAGATTAAATGTTTGCTGTGGGTATAAAAATTCATCTCTGAGATGGAAGGGATCACATGGTCCTCACCAATAACCTACTGTAGAGGGTTCAGGGAAAGCTAAGCCTTCATCTGGAAGCAGATTTTCCCTGTATCTGTCTCTTCTCAATGCCACCTTGTGAGAAGAACTTAACAGGCTTTGACTTGACACAGAAAAAGGATGCTTTCAACCAATTAAAAATATAATCATGGGTAGAAGGGAAGGAACATGAAGCTTCCTGCATGTGAGGAATTCATTTTCACTCAGACCTCCATGCTGCTGCAGGGATTCAAGTGCACAAAAGAGGAGGTCCACAGCAGACTTCACGTAAAACTCTTGAGCTGCAGCTACATTTCATGAGTGTGGAGGCAATAATTCATTAGTGGTTAGGATGGGAAGATTACTACTTTAATTTGCTTATTGATCTCTCCCTCATCATATATGCATGTGTGTGCACACACGCACAGACACTAGTTCTTTTGCTAGTAACTCACACTACAATTTAATTCTGGGAGGAAATTTAATCCCAAGATGCAGAGGCAAATAAAGTGTGAAGTAACAATGAGCATATCTGTAACATAGACAGACCACTTTGGCTGCATTTGTTTTTCTCAGAGCAAATAGGAGGAGGTGACGTTTCTAGCATGCCTCCAGCATGCTCTAGCGCGGCTCATTTTAAAAACGACAAAATAGCGAATTACTGTAGTTCAGGGTGCTTTTGTGGCATTAAATATTTATTTACAAGACCTGAGTGAGACTCTGAAGAGGAGGAAATGTTGCTGCAAGCCACCTTAGCTGTTTTGAATGAATCCTGGTAGACATAAGCCTCCGTTGAAAAGATCGCTTTTATTTCTTTGTCCCTCGTACTACATCTCCCAGGCTCCTTTGCTGCCAAACACCCTTCCTATTGGTGCATGAGGCTGCCATCTTTTCTAGCTTGGAGCTCGCAGTTCAAATTGCTAGTGTGGCGAGCGTGCTTGGAGCTAAAAAAAAAATACTCGACCTGTGCACGCTAGAATAATAATAATAAAAAGCTCTCCAGCGCCTCTAGCACTGGAAGGTGAAAAACAAATGCAGCAAGGGGGTTAGGATTCAGTGGGTGCCACTGCCACCAAACATGCTCCCTTCCTGGGTGTGATCCACCCTCCTCTCTGCCCCTGTCACTGTCCCATTCTGCCCACCCCTCCCCTGTTTTTCCCTGCTCCTGCCCTCCCCCCAATCTGTCCCGCCTCCTCTGCCGGCGTACCTTAGTTGCCGGATCTTCATCCATCTGCCAGCACATGGGAGGCCACTTTGGCCTCCCTGCTAGTGGCCCAGCAGCACTTGCCATTGGTGGCTGCTTTATGACTGCCATAAAGCAGTCGCCGCTGGCACAACTTGCGTTCTGCCGGTGGCCAGCCCACATAGGATTGGGCCGTGATTTATGCTGGACCGGCGCTTGAAATGACACTGAAATTCTGTGCAGCCACTTTTTTCCCCATCAGCAGATGCCCCACCCCCATCATAATTTTCTCCACCTCTGATTTAGAATAAGTAGCGGTGGAGAAGAGGAGGCAACAGTGGCAAGATGCAGCAGGATGACGGCAGGAACTGGTAGAGGTGGTTCTCCTCCTCCGCCTCTATCTCTTCCGCCATGATTTTTGGCAGGCTCCCCCGCTCACCCCCCATCCTTTCCTTACCTTGTTCCTCTGTCCTAGCCCTGCTGCTCTGTTTTGAAATAGAGTGGTGTAGTGTGACTGGGACAAGGAAGCCCAGTGAAGGACCTGCCCCACATCCAGAAAAGGAAGTGTTCCTTCAGACTTCAGTTTTTGCAGTCTCCTCCTCCTCTCTTCCTTTTTCAGATGCAGGGCAGTGGTTCTCACGCCTTCCTTGTGCCAGCCCTGCTCTGCAGGTCTATTTCCAAACAGGGTGGCACAGCAAGGATGTAGGACTATGTGGGGACAAATGGGAGCAAGGTGAGACAGCTGTGGAGGTGGCCGATGGGAGCAGGAGGTCACCTGTCTCCATCCACCGCTTGAAGCAGTCAGCTCACCTTGCCTCGTGGGTGGGCCAGCCATGACCTGCTAGGAGAACCTCTTAGTGGGTTTGCTACCTGGCTCTGCAATTGATTTCTCGATGCCTCTGCTCCCCATTATTACCAGAAAGATTCAGAGCATAGATGATGCACAGACTTCTGCTAGGATTTAATGATAGGAAAACTTCAATGACATGAAAACTCCTGGTTCAACTTCTTGTTCAACAGCCCAGGAGATGAACCCTTACATTACCTTCTGCCTCTTTCTCTCTCCCCCCCCCCCTTAACTGATTGGTTATAACTTATTTATAAAGTAAAAGATCTGTTGCCGGGGGGGGGGGGAGGGAGAGGCTGCAAGCCTAGCCCCAATAATGTTAGTTGTGTTATTCTGTGTGGAATGTTAGTTGTGTTATTCTGACCATAACGATAGCGCAGAGGTCAGCTGAATCCATTCATGTCGCTTCTTCCATAATTTTTACACTGGTAGAGCCTGGTGAGTTTACAAGAGAGCAGGGCCTGGCAAAGCTTTCCACTTGCTTCCAGGCTTCGTTCAAAGGCTGTCTGAACATGCAGCGATATCACCGGCCCAATTGATTTGCCATCTAGCCCAAGCAGCACTCGGAGTTCTCTCCCTTAAGTTTTAGTTTTGAGAAAAATCAAGAAAGTAATTACTTGGCTGAATCATTAATTACTGGCTACTGGACAATTTTGAATGGAGTGTATGGGAAGCCTGAGGCAGCTATTAAAAGCTGCTCTAATGCTATTGATCTATTTGTGTTTATCATTAAATTTCTTTGCTTTTATGACATTTTATTGAGCAAACCATGAGGTGAGTGGAAACAGAGCATGGTGCCCTTTGGCCTCATATCCTGAGATAGATTCTCTCAAGGGCATTGAGCCTGTTCTGGGACTTAAGCCTTCTGAAATCACACCTTTTGACCCAGCAAGCCTTCCCTTAGTCAAGGAGGAGGGAGCTGGCTGTCTTAGTGAAAGGCATTTTGCACATGCTCAGGGGCACACTTAGGACAATGCAAACACTAGTTTAACTGAAGTCCTGTCATCACTTCATAGTGACGTGGCTTGGATGGATAATAGGAAACACACAGCTCAATCCACCATAACTCCCTGCTTGGTGATGCAGAGGCACCAACCTGATGCCCGCTGCATCCCATGGGGGAGTTTCAGCTTCACTTGTTCCCTTGTCCTGGGGTAAGTAAGTCCCCACTGGCCTTACTGGGACCTGCACCATCGATAGCGCTGGGACAAGTCAGTGTGGATCCGAGAAAAAGGATTGAGGCTGGGAAGGGGATTACATTTTGTCCTCATGTAGGAACTCAATTGCTGCTCAGAAGAGGAAAATATGCAAGTCTTGATCATATTTTCAAGATAGGGGAGAGCCCAATTACCACATGGGCCGCCATTTCAGCAGCGCCGCTTCTGCCAAGGTGTCAATTGGCAGCTCAGCAGCTGAGAGGTGCTCTGTGAAGTGATGTGTCAGCAGAAGCAGCACCACTGAAAGGGCGGCCCGTGTGATAATTGGGCTCTCCCAGCACATTGGCAGCATCTCCATCTCTCACATCCCTCTTGGTCTGCCCCTTCCTTGCCTTCTGAGGCCTCCTTCTGTCTCTTCCTCCCAGAGCCTCAGCAAAAGCGGTGCTGCTGAAAGGGTGGCGCTGGGAGAGCCCAATTATCACATGGGCCGGATAAAAAGCTTCCGCAGGCTGTGTCCGGCCCTCAGGCCGTATGTTTGATACCCCTCATATACTGTGCCTGCAGGAGCTTTACTCTGACTTGTCATTCACTTTAACTAGCCACAGTCTGCTGCCCTTCAACCATGTTCATTCCATCAACCGAGCATAGAGAAGCATTGGGAGTCTGTAGTTCAGAGGGGGAAAGGTCAGACTGCACCATCTTCCTCTTGTATTCCGACAACTGGAGAGAAAGCGAACAGAATTTAATGGTGCAGAAAGGACATGACTGTTCAATAACTCTGTCTTATTCCCACCTCCCTATCTGGCAAGCAATGTCCAAAGGCTCCCTTGCTCCTCAGCCAGCCAGGAAAGTGGCCTTTGGATCATGATAAGACAATTGCTGATGATGCTCAAGAGGTGGAAACCTTGATGAGCCAAGCTCTGAATCACTCCCACGGGGAGAGGTTTGTCAGAGCTTCCCCTGGTAGCTGTTGTGAAGTCATTTTCATGCAGAATGACTGAACTAAAAGGGCAGATCTGAACCTTGCAGCTGGCCTGGGCCATCCCTGCTATGATGACTGGAGTCAGAAAATATGTCCAGCCAATGTAAAACAATTTTGTTTTAATGAAACAATAATCTATCCAAAGTTCTCTGCAACAGAAAACCCAAAATAGTGCAGAAAGAGAAAACTATCCAGAATGGAGAGAACTCTGCATTCATTTTCTTAGCATACTTTGTTTTGTCACCACAATTTGGGATTTCTGTATGTGAATTGGAGGGGTTCTACTCATTTTGTTTTGCTTTTGGAGGGCTTGGAGAAGGAGGCTGACACTTGTGAGTGAATGGGTGTAGTGTGAGGAACGATTCTGTAATGGCCCAGTCCTATCCCCCACTGGTGCACAGGATTTAGGGTGCCAGATGCAGGTTCTGCTACATTCTGCAAGCCAGCAGGGGACCAGGCCAGCCAGGACAGGTAAGTAAAGAAAAGTTTTATTTCCCTCCTCCGCTGCCTGGGCCCAGGGCCCCTATGGGCCTACTCAGTTCTAGGCTAGCTCTTTTGCTGGTGTTGATCTGTTCTGCCATGGGGTGTGTGTCAGGTCCTGGATAGGAGCTCTGGATATCATGGATGCTGCTGCCTCTGGGATCCATGCCGTCCCACCATTGATCCGCCCTGGCCAGGCCTGATCCCTGCCCCGATCCACCCCACCCCTGCTGTCAACAGACCTTTGATGGCTGGACTGCACAGATTTTGGCAGATTTTGACAACTCTTTCAGATACTTCCTGTCCTGTTTAATGCCTCCTGTGCCATGAGCATAAAACTGATAAGCTCTATGTCTGGGTGGTTTGGGTATAGGGGATTACATTTCAGCATCAAGGTTATTGATAAGACTAGTAATTATGGCACAGACCTATTATCTCCAGCTTAAAAAAAAATCAATTCACACCCCTAACTTTAATCTGAACTCACAGCTTTTCCCACATCACTGTGTCCTGATTTGTATGTTTTCCCCATGATGATGATCTCTACAGTCCACATTCCTTGGCAAAAGAGGTTTGTAACGATTGTTAGTTGCATGCCCCTGCATCTTGTTCCCTTGGAATAAAAAAACAACAACCCCACCCTCTGCCTGTGAGCCGGGCAAATCATTCTGTTCCCACAGGCATCCTGTGAGAAAGGCAGATCAAACAGAACAATTAATTCAGCAAACAATGCAATTAAGCCATGATCCCAGCATAGTTTCCAGCCTGAAACAAAACAAATAGCCCTGGCAGCATGGATAAATAAGATCACAGATGGAGGGATTTCACAAGCAGCTAACTTTTCCTGCTCGGAGATTTCAAGAACATACAAACGTTCAGCACAAGGCCCATTTCCCAAAGCCTCTCAGCCCTTCAGCATAGCGCTTGTGAGCCTGCTGAGAGACACCATATTGGATACAGCCCCCCCCCACCCCCAGATCCTCCGATCACCAGCTCCGAGGGAATAATTATGCAAGAAAAAACACATGCAAAACAACTGGTGTGATAGCAGAAATTGCGGCATCTCCCACTAGGCTGGCCCTTCTCCCCATCCTGACACAAAGTACAAAACGATAAAGCTGTGAAAAAGAAATCGGGTTTGCTTGCTATTCCCAGAATTTATAGGAATTCCAATTTCTGGACGAGGATGTGAAACATGTCTGCTTCTAAGGGGAAAAATGAAGTGTGTGTAGAATCGAGAGGAAGACATGAGGGTGTCGGTGTCACCTGAGAACGAAGAGAAGAGTGGGAATTCACTGGACTCACAATGAGGAGCTGACAACCTGCCTCGTTCAATGAAGGTGATTCTGAACGTGCTGAAGGTGGAAGTAGAATTGCATGTAAAATCTGAGCATTTCTTAGCTCTAGTTGGGCAGATTCAGGGCAACAGTAATAATGACCATCATACAAATAAGAGTAGTTACATGGTGTGTGTGTGTTTGTGTGTGTGTGTGTGTGTGTGTGTGTGTGTGTGTGTATTGGTATATCCTAGCCATCCTTTCTTTCTGGGGTGTGTCACTTCCTATTGATTTATATTGCATTTAGATACCTCTGAGCCTTGACCGATTGTGCACCAGTGGCTGCTATTCCTGGAGGTCATCCACCCACCTCTAGTCATATTACATCCAGCAAGCACAATGCTATGATAGCCTGATGTACATGGCAGTAGGTATGCCTTGATTAACAGGTTGGACTCTTGGAAAGAACTATCATCTGCCATGAATGCACTAGATGCCGAGTCAAACTGGTCCTTTTCAGCTTCAGCTGCAATATCAGAGGTAGTAATACTTATGGCCCAATCCTATCTGGGCCTTGCGCTGCTGGAACATGCGCTCCAGCAGCACAAGGCCCTTTGCAGCAAGCGCAAAAGCTGGGACACCATCGTGTGCTTCCGGACTACTGGCACAAATGGTCAGAGGTGTGGCACATGCCAACAACTCCCAGAGGCTGCACCAGTGTCAGTAAGTTAGTGGCGGGGGTGAGGAGGGAGATAGTCGAGGACGTTCTGGGATGGGGAACTTGTTGGACCCTTGTCACTCCCCTCCCATTATTGTTTCCCCCATGATACTTGCTTTTTTCACCATTCATTTCCCTCGCCTTTATCCTTCCCTCGCCTCTATCCTTTGTTTCCTCCTTTCCTTTTCACTGTCTTTCCCATTCCATGATACTCCCCCACCCACCCCAATATTGTCTCCCATTGCCCTCCTCTCGCTATTCTTCTTCGCGTTCATTTTTCGGTTTGCACTACACTTCCGCCCACTTTATATTCCGTTTCTATTATATATTTAAGTCCATGCAGAAACAAATTATTTATGAAGGAGTGTAATTTACGATGCGTTCTTAATGTCTTGGAAGACACAGATAATTTATTTAATGAGCAAGGACATGATAATTCACAGAAGATGATTCCAGTCAGAAAATTAGTTTCATTAATTTGCTGTAAATTCTTTGCCTTGATTTAGTGCAGCAGGAGCCCCTGTAGCCAAGGCAAATCATTGCCGGAGTGTTTTTGTCATTCCAGAATCTCAGTGCAGGTGTTCTTTTTATCTTTCTTCCCTCCCCACCTCTTCCCTTCTTATAAATGCAGCACATGCCATTGCACTGAGACATCTTACTGCTCTCCACCCAATGGCATCCCGAGGCGAGTGACTGGGGGTTGATTTCCCACTTGAATGCAGTGAGTGGTGGAAAGACTCAGGGGCTGGGAGTTAAAGTATAAAGTGGGTTTGTGTTCCCACATGCACATAACAGACATATGCACAGAACTATTCTGTTGAAATGAACACAATTCCTTATGATTTGTGCAGAAAAGGTCAATACTGGGGCAGCCAAAGACTTAAATTTCAGAACCCCCCCCCCCTTTGAAAGTCAGGCAATGTGATTGGAAATGGCTGCTTTTAGGAGCTTCAGTGGGGCAAATGTAGTGCTGGGTGGTTGTGAAGTACTAGAAGTACTTCCTAGTACAAGTACTAGAAACCATTTGCAATTTGGAAAGGCACTGTGGACAGGGCTGTGCACATCCAGGAAATTAGACCGAGACTATTCTGTAGTGTAGGTCATTCTCAGCCCATGCTAGTGCCTATTGATAAGCCTACCTCTTCCCTAACCCAAATAAGCATCTTAAGAAGGTCAGGAACGGGAAGTGATGTCTCGGTCCACAGCTTCGCCTTGGATGTAGAGCTCCAAAGCACTGTGTGGACAACCAAGGGTGATTTTCTGCCCTGGGGTTTTATAGTCTATGTCAGTTCCAGGAATAAGGGGCAGAAATGGTTTCAATCAAATGCTGTCCTGGGCAACATTTGCCTTGCAAGATGGAGGTGGGACAGCTTAACTTCCAAATATCCAGGACAATGGTAAGGTTTAGCATCTGAAACTCTATTCTGTGTGCCCCATCTGGCTGCTTCACTAGTTGAGGAGGAGCCAACAGTTCAGTGATAGAGCAGTACCTTGATGCTGAAGATGTCCCAGCTTCAGTCTCCTGGATCTCCATCCAAAGAGTCTCAAGTGACAGAGCTGGAAAAGCCCTCCGGCCAGTAAGCAACCTCTGGTGTCTCCAAGTAAGGCTGTGAAACCCCAGAGAACTGCTGCCCACCAGCATAGCCAAGTTTTCATTCTTTCTTTTATAAACCTAGGATTGTAGCCCTGCAATAGCTTAAACTCACCACCACCCAGTAGACATATTGTGCAGTACGTGATACAACATTACCAGCAGTCACAAATGGTCTGACTCTGTCAGCACAAGGCAGCTTCGTACATTCATGCAATGTGAGATCAGATGTTTGTCATGCTCCTGTGTCAGAGGAAACAGTGACATGGAAATTCAGGGGCTCTTCATTGTATCTTGCTTATTTATACCATACATAACTTTCATACCGTGGCAGAGGAGAAAAGAGCAGCAAGGAAACTCAGCTTTTGAGCTGACATTAGCTTAGAGATCATCGCTACTTGCTAGGTAGCACTTCTTTGAACGTTCATTGAGAACTTACTGCAGCTGAGAAGACAAAGGCAGAAGCCAGGCAAAATCTCTCCAGTGTTTTCCAGAACTCCTTCATGGAATACCTACACCTCCAGATTAGCCACACAGCTCTTCAGAAAAGGCTGAAAATATCTGGGACTCCTAAGGGGGGTGGGATATGAACCTATAGACCACTATGCCCCCTGCTGGTTTATTTCCCAATAGCATGGTAACCTCTCTGGTACCTCCCCATTGAGAGAGAGAGAGAGACAGAGAGAGAGAGAGAGAGAGAGAGAGAGAGAGAGAGAGAGAGAGAGAGTTCTTGTGTGTATCCACCAGAGGTCATAATTCCTTTTTACCTGCACTCAGGACCTGGTGGAGATTTCCAGAGGTGGAGAAATGGAGGGGGTAGCACAGTGTTTAAGGCCAGCGGGTGGCGCAGCGGGTTAAACCGCTGAACCATAAGCTGTCAATCGAAAGGTCGGCAGTTCGATTCCCGCGACGGGGTGAGCGCTCATTGCTTGGCCAGCTCCTGCCAACCTAGCAGTTCCAAAGCATGTCAATGTGAGTAGATAAATAGGTACCGCTTGCGGGAAGGTAAACAGCGCTCCGTGTTCCAGCTGCATGCTAAGCGCTGCGGCAAGGAGAGTCACGCCGGCCACATGACCACGGAGGCGTCTTCGGACAACGCTGGCTCTTCGGCTTTGAAATGGAGATGAGCACCACACCCTAGAGTCGGACACGACTGGACTTAATTGTCAGGGGATACCTTTACCTTTTTAGCACAGTGTTTGAACATTGCTTGGAGTACTTGCTCGGAGTACTTAGGCCTGCCAATCTGTAGCCCTGGGAGAGCTACATTCCTGTTTCGCTGCCTCCACCGCTCTGTCGCACTCCCCAACAAATTGCTTCCTGGTGGTGGTTAATCTCTGCCAGCAAACCCAAACATTTATATGAACTCTGCGGCAGTTGCTCACATCCCTGATGCCTTCTTTGTTCAACAAGCGACAAGAGCTGGCAAAGCCCTCTTATATTCATTGTGGTTTCACTGCTCCAGACATAATGAGGTAAAATGAAAACAACTCCTCCTGCCACAGCTATGTGAGCTGGGAACTCATAAAGGCTAAAAAGCTTTTAATTACAAGCTTGTTCCGATTATGCCCAGCCTCTCCACTTCCTCCCAAGGAGCAGGCAAGCATTCAGGGGTCAAGATGAACTTCAATTACTAAACTTCTGGCAAAGACCGCTTGGAAACCTGGAAAGTTTCTCCTTCCTTCGGGCAGACACCTGGGCTGTGTGATCTAGCACTCCCTAAGGCCCCATTCTCTTGGCTGTAATGGTGCTGAAAGCAGAACAAACACATTCTTTTCCTGCACCAAAATCAGGCGTTTCTTCTCTCTTGCTCTCTCATGCTCTGCTACAGCTTAGGGTCCCCTGGCTCCTACTGCAGCTGCAGGCTCACAGGACCTCCTCCCCGAAGCGGGGGCCTCTCTAATCAGTGAGGCAGACTTCCACTTGCAGCCTGCCGAGATCAGGTTTCCTATTTGTTAAACAAAGCCAAAGGGTGAAATTTAATTTCAGGTTTGTCATTTAAAAAAAAAAAAAGCAACACAAATCAGCCTCCAGGCATTGCTCAGGAGGTACCAAGCTCAAGGGTTTTCCTTGTAAATGCGAATGACACAAAGAGAGAGAGAGAGAGAGAGAGAGAGAGAGAGAGAGAGAGAGAGAGAGAGAGAGAGAGAGAGAGAGAGAGAGAGAGAACTAGATCATATCGACAAGCTCTGTAAGCAACCTGTAGTAACCCTGCATTCTGCATAGCATCTCTCAAGGTGAGCAGTAATTTGGGACCATGAGATGTGTCTGCATTCACTGCAGAATCTTGCCTCTATTGACTATTGCAATTTTGGGGAAAGGGGCTATTTTTGCCATGGGTGGTGGGGAACGCCCAAAGCTGTGACACCAAATGGGTTTTGTTTAACCCATTGGGTATGACTACTTTGGGGGTCACATGACGAGGACACCATTCCTTCATGCCCTGTGTGAGCATCTAACAGAAGGTTAAAATGTGTTCCTCTCCAGATTAGAGTTGGGGAACAGAATGAAAGAGAAGGTTCAGGTGAGAACTGGGAGGAGGCCTGCTGCCATGAGTAAGAGTGTGACTGACCATCTATGTGTGTAGGTCAACGTGGAAACTCCTGTGCTGCCTTTCTGATGAGTGGAATTAAGATCTGTTTGGCCTTATATGTATTGCACTTTACTGTTGCTTTAGGAATTGTTCTCTCCCAACTGATTTTGAACAGCTAGATTAGATTACAGTATTTATATGATTAGTTTTGTTGTTGAACATGATTGATTGATTTCATAATAGTGATATTGTGATTATGTGCTGATCTGTTGTTCTTAAGTTTATTAATTGTTATCATTGCCCATGTCTATAATGTATTGCTACGTAATGAAACCTTTAAATAGCCCAGTCCAAAACCATTTAGGACTTTAAAGATGATGACCAGCCTTTGACTTTGGCTCAGAAGCAAACTGGGAACCAATGAAGATCAGAGGAACAATTGTGTGTTTGTATGCTTGTATGCATGTGTAAGCATGTAGGTATGTACAGTACAATATATATGCAAGTGCAGCAGGTACATTAAAGTTGCAGCAGGTACATTATTAAAACATTGCTTACAGACCCCCTTTCTACTCCCATAGTTGGAAGCAAATACACATGTACTGGCTTTGCTAGATTAGTGTACAAAGTGGTCCAGAATTCTTATCACTTTTATCCGCCCAACAGTCTTGAGATTGAACGATAGTGATTTACCCAAGGTCATTGAGTGAGCATCATGGATAAGCAACCTAGATCAGAAACTAGCTATCACATGTCTACACTCAACACTAAACCAGTTGTAGCACAACGAACAGGTGGATGTGCTTGTGTGGAGTCAGGTTATTGTTCCATCTAGATCAGTATTGTCTACAATGCCTGCCGGGCAGTGACTCTCCAGCGTTTTCAGAGAGAGGTCTTGCCCACCCTTACCTGGCAATACCAGGGATTGAAACTGGAGCCTTCTGCATGCAAAGCAGGTGCTCTCTTAAAGAGTTATAGGCAAGATGGGTTCATTGTTGTTGATATTATCATTAAATAGCAATACTAATTACAAATTTGCCTTCCAGAGCTCATATGTCAAGCGCTCCTGAGGCAGTAATTTGTATGACTTTTGTTTTATTTTTAAAGAAAGCTTAAACCCGAGATTTTGAACACAATAAATTCCGTAAATTTTTCCAAGAAAACCACTCCCATGTTAGTCTTAAATAACCACATAATTTACCTGTACATTTTTGTTCTGTGCATTTGGGACATTTCTTTATGTTTCAAAAGCAATCGGAAAGAATGTCAACATTTGAGCCCCTGAGATATACCCTGGAGGTCCAAAGATTGATTCTGCATTTGATTTCTTTGTTATGAGAAGGGAAAACAAAGGAGTGAAAAGTTGGCAATACGGTTGTATATTTTCATTCCTCTAACAAATTCATACCAGCAAGTGGATATTTCCTTGGAATAATGTCCAGGGGCTATTTTGTCAGCATTTAAAACAGAATTCTGATCAGAAATCTTCTGCTACGTTTTTGAAGACACAATAACAACGAAGGGTTCAGTGAAAAGAGATCAACCCAGATGTTTTTGTATGTCATCCTCTAATCCTCAAACATCCCTCTTCTCTCCTTTCCAAGTTTTCATCATCCAACCCCCCCTCTCTGATTTAATTAAAAAAATAAAAAAATATCGGCCTTTCAGCTCTGTGGAACATGCAGACAAATAAATTAAAAAGTGGGAGAAGTGGAACTAACCCAATAATCCGTGAAAACCTAATTTCCCTCACCAGCGTTGCTGACGCAGGCATGTCCCTTCTCCCTTCCCCATCTCCAGTTCTGGGGCAGTGATTGGAGAAATTGGCTAACAAGATCAGAAAATTTAATTACTGTTATGCTTCCCCTTCTCCAGAAATTGGATGTCACACTTCCTTGTTGCCTGTTTTAAAGATGTGCTATAGCTGATTTTCATATGGCTTGATTCCTCCTCTCTTTCTGCATTGCAAATGAGACTTCCAAGTTTAGCCTTAGGGTTACAAAGGAGAGGTCAGGGTACCAATTCATGGGCAACGAGAGGAAAGACATGCTTGTATTCTTGCTTGACCTTTCGTCTTCCAAACTCCTTAATCTAACAGGCATGGGCTAGAATTATTCAAAGAGCGTGTGTGGGATGGAGTGGGGGGGTGATCATCACCCATTATTTTCATCACAACAAAGTCAAGATCAGGACTAAGCAGAGGCGTCATTACGGTGGGGGCAGTGGGGGCGGTGGGCCCCAAGCGGCGGGTCACGGGGGCACACTTTCCGCCGGATCTGTTGCCCCCCCTGCCGGCTCCTCTTCGTAGCCATTCTCGGCTGCAAGTTTGGCTCTCCCACCCTCCCTGGTGCCGTTTGGCTCCAAAAAGGAGCCAAAAAGCGCGGTGTGTGTGTTTCCGTGCCGTGGCGGGGTGCAACAATGACATCATGCCCCCCCAGTGGTGGGGCGTGTGGCGTCTGTGGGGGGGGGGTGTTTCAGCGGCGGCCCTCTCACACGGGCGGGGGGGTTGTAGGGCCGCTTCTGGGACTATGAGTTGTTGGGTAACAGACATACTCTATAATGAGATGTACTAATCTGAAAGTATACTGAGGAAAACCATGCTCAGAAATATCACTCATTGTCACTAACTGAAGAGCAGATGCAGATATGGTACCTGCTATGAGAATGGCAAAAACAGAAGCTAAGCAGGCTTTGGTGTGATCTAGTCAGGGGCAATTTATGAGGCTGAAGTGGATGCCTCAGGCATCAAACTGGTAGGGGGCACTCACCTCTGTTCAGCCCCTCACCTCCACAGTTCCTGTATTGGCCAAGAAAGAGGTGGACAGAGCAAAACAGTTATGTGGAGGAGAGGAGAGTGGTGGGAGAACTTTGGAGATTACCGGTATGTAGCTCACCACTCCATTTCCCCACACATCCTCTTCCACTCCATCCCCCTTTTCCTGTGACAGTTCTGGGATTGGAATGAGTAGAGGTTGGCACATCACCCAGTAAGGGAACGTGCTGCATCATTTGACATCCTGCCTCAGGTGCCAGGGGTCTTGGGAGGCGGTACGGTGCCAGTCTGGGGTTGAGAACCCCTGGCCTATACCATTTCAGACCATTTGCACCATTCCAATTGTGGACTCACAATTATGAATGCCTTCTTACATAGACCAAAAAACCACAAGCCAATCCCTCCCTGTACGTAGATATCTAGCACATCTGGGTTTGGAATAGGTTAAAATTTTTCTTGTGATATGTTAGGCTTTTAATTGCAGGGAGTTTTTCAAAGTAAGGGAGCATTCAAAGATGAAATCTCCTCCCTGCTGCTGGAAGTGGTTCAGTCCATTCTACCATCTCTGTATTCTACCCCCTCATGCTGTTGCATTTGGAGGCCAGGTCTAGGCTGTATGTTCCCCAGTCACTGCCAGCAGCAGCTAGTGATGTGGGGTCAGGAGGGACAACCCCCACCCCCAGATCATGGGGGACTTTGGAAGTGCTTCAGCCCAACCCTTACCAACTTTCCAGCACTGATGCAGCTGCAACGTAACTCCAAGGAGGCCGACATGACTCCATGACATGACTGCCCTGCACCGCAGGATGCAGCACACGCTCTGCTGATACGACTGTATTGGCATTAGAAAGTTAGTTAGGATTGGGCTGTTAGTGCCTCAGCTGTATGTGCACTTAAGACTTCTTTTCAGCTCAGTAGCCAAAACAGAACGGCATCTTGAGCCAGCTACAGTACAGTACACACACACACACACACAAAAGTATTTCTTCGAGTCTAAGGCGCCATCGATTCTAAGGCACACCTTTACTTTCAGTACCACCAGCAGGGGAAAAAAAATTCCATCAATTGTAAGACTTGCCTCCCTTCATTGAATCTACCCGCTCAGCACCAACTCTCCCCAGCATGTCTCCTGCAGCTGAGGATGACTGAGTGCACTGCCTTTGCATAGCATTTCTGGCCCCGTCAGAAAGTGCCATTTCCTTCATTACCTGGGCTTGGGGGAGCTTCAGGGAGGCCTGCGCAACCCTCTGCAGGCCTCCCTGATCTTCAGTTTGGCGAAAAATAGCGATTTTTGGCCATTTCTGGTTTTCGCGAAAACCGGAAATGGCTGAAAATCACCATTTTTTGCCGAACTGAAGATCAGGGAGGCCTGCAGAGGGTTGTGCAGGCCTCCCTGAAGCTCCCCCAAGCCCCAGTAAGTAAGAAGATAGCATTTTGGGGTGCTTTTTGGAGACCTTCGATTCTAAGACGCACCCCATTTTTTGAAATGCTTAATTGGGGAAAAACATGCATCTTAGAATTGAAGAAATACAGTACTTCAGAAAGAAGGAGAAATTATACAGATGTACATATTACAGAAAGCCTTTCCCGTTCCCAACAATTATGAGTAATGGAGAGGCTTAACAATGTTAAAGAAAGAAATCATATACAGTACTCTGTTTAGCTTCTACTTCTTGCTGGTGATGGCTATGTGTTACTGCTTCTGAAAGGAGATTTCTCTTCCCACCATCCTTATTTACAGGGCAAACCTGCACACCTATAGGCTGGCAGAGCAAGTGCTCCGCTGGCCTAGGGTGTCGTAAATGTGCCGTAATGCACGTTTTTGGCACCTGGAGAGTAAGCGGCGCTGATGTGGAGTTCAGTGCCGCTCACTCAGCCACAGACCTGGACCCATGCTGGCCGCCGCAGGTGAGTGCTGCACCGGTTGGTGCAGAGGGCGGGCGGGGGCAGTGGCGAGGGAGGGGGCCTTTGGCTGACTTGGGCTGGGAGGGGGTGGGAATATCGACGCTGATATCCTATGCCCCGTCGGAGCCCAGGCCAGCTTTACATGGCCTCCCTGGTTGTGTGCCAGCTTCAGATCTGGCGTGCATCCGAGGAGGCCCATTATGGCCCATGCTGCTTACACCAAGGGAAGGGGATGAACGTCCCCTTCTCCAGAGGTGAACCTGGACCGCACTGGTGCAGGCCACAATGGTCCTTGGATACAAGTTACATAGGATTGGGTTGTTAGTTTCAGATGGGAGGATGCTGTTGCTTGTTTTCCCTGAGCTATGAGATATGTAGTGCACTTGCTGATCAGTACATTTTGGAAAACAATCCCTGGGAAGTGGCGTAGCTGACAATTCAATTCGTACCAGATTTCAGCTTGTTGAAAGGGAGCACAATCTTGTCTGCACATGAAGCCAACAGACTTCTGAGGGGGTAGGATGAACTTCATCACTTTAAATCAGTGGTTCTCAACCTGGGGGCCGTGGCCCCCAAGGGGGTCGTGAAGTAGTTTCTGGGGGGGGGATGTTGGCTGGATGGCCACCCCCACTGCATAGAAAGTGTCTGGTGCTCTATTGGGACTTGTTTGCTCACCTTGTTACTTTCTGCTTGCCCTTTAGCACTTCTGTTAATATTAGCTCACCCCCCCCCCCATGGGGCTGTTTATGAGTTCAACTTTAAAAATGTGATTTATTCCTGCTTACTGACATCACTTCCAGCCCTATCGGCACAATGATGTCACTTCCCACTTAATGATATCACTTCGGCCCTAGGTCTTAGGGGGCCCAGACAGATTGTCATTCTACAAAAGGGGGTCCCGGTGCTTAAAAAAAAGTTGGGAACCACTGCTTTAAATTGAAGGTGGAGAACTTCATTTTTGGATGCTCTCATTTGTAAAACAAAACAAAACCAAAACCCTTTTTTTCAAGTAGAAAACTTGCACAGCAGAGAGTGGCCTGGACTACAACCTTTTTCACTGATGTGCTAGATCTTTTTTTGCAAGGATTTTTTTTTTAAAAAAAAAACCTGTGCATCTGAGTTCATGCAGGAGCAAATCAGTACCTGGAGTCAGTATTGCTGTCGCTCCAGTCTATGCACCACTCTAAAAAAAACACCCCTGTTAAAAATTAGTTACTGGTATGGTTGAGTTGAAGAGGAAATAATGCAAGACTTTGTTATGTCTGGGCTCCTTCTTTTCTCCTTCTTTGGTGTAGGATTCCACAAAACCGAGCTTTCCTTTCACAGCTGGGATGCCAGCCGAGTCCCTTGACAAACTAACTGCCTTATGAGGCACAGCTGGGCCATTTACTCTACCTGGTCATTGGTATTCTCCTCATGCTGCATTTCCTGTAACCGTGAGCCTCACTTAAAATGCGGCACAGGCATCTTATCAGATAAAGAATAATGATTTATTGAACATATTGGTAAACAGCAGAGATAAGAGCAAAATGCACTTCAGAAATGCAAAAAAAACCCCAAAACCAGTTATAAGGACATATTCTGAACTGCTAGAGTCAGCTTCCTTCCATCACCTTCCTTACCACAAATAAGAATACAAATCCCCCCCTGCATACATATCTGTATGCACACTCAAGCACAAACAGGACCTAATACAAGTGTTTGTAGTTGCCTAGCATTATAACGTAGGAGTGTGTTTGTGCTTTTATAAAATATTCATTCATCCTTGCTGTTCTACCTTTGGTCAGAATGAAACACATGATGTTGCCTTCATCTTTGTAAGTGGAGATGCCAGAGGTGGAACCTGGGGGGGGGGCTCCCTGCAAATGAAGTAGGTGCTTTACCGCTTGACTAGTGCCTCTCCCATATACATCAGTCTCATCAATGACCCCCCCTTTTTTGAATATCAGCAGCAGCTCATGGGAATCCTGACATACATTAATATATATGTGATCATGTAGAGATCAGAAGATATCTGCATGAAGAGGAGCATAAGAGCATATTTTAACTGATTTGTGAATGTGTATGTTTCTTGCAGCTAAAGTCTTTTTTCCTGCTTAGATTTCTATCATTGCGCACATGCACACGCATGCACATGCACACGCGTGCACATGTGCATGCATGCGCACGCACACACACACACACACACACACACACACACACACACACACACACACATGCCATTACTGTATTCTACTTTTTCAGATCTCTCTCATAGGATTATATCTGATGTGATGTCAACAGAAATCAACCAGTCACTTGGGCTGTCTTCCAGGTCATGGTAGTTGACTTATTGATTTTCTTTAGAAAAAGAACCCCACAATGGTTGTAAGAACCACAAGGAACAGTCAGTGATATTTAATTTTTATGTGCCACTGCATTTTAGGGCCATTTCTGGTGCTATATTTCCCTATCTGCCTTTAAAAATGTGTGCAGGGGCACAGCTAGAACAATGCTGGACATACGTCTCATCTTGAGTGTTACAAAGACTTGTTTCTGCAGCCATTTTGTGGCTGCTTCCCCATCTGTGTACTTAAACATGGGAGAACAGAAACACGGTACTGGAGGCAGTGTATAATACAGTATGTACCTTTCTTGTTTTCACAGCCTCTTCATGTGCTAGCCATGGTGCTGAATATGGATCCCTGCATGCAACATCATGTGTGCATCACTGATAATGAGCCAAAGTGCGCTTGAGTTTATTCAAAATCAAATTAGACATGTCGATCATATTACACTGGGACAACAATGATAAAACATTCTTTTAATGAAGCACTATAAGCCAAGAAGTGGAATGGGAGACAACCTAAACCCATTTAAGTCTTCCTAAGGGAAATCAAAGTTTTTAGCTAGATGTGGCTTACCTGGCAGCGATCACTTGTGTTCTCATTCAGTTGCAGAACTGTAAGAACTAGAGAGGGCAAAGCCACATGATCCTATGACAGATTCTAAGTTCTATAAGAGAAATGACCCAAGTGAAACCAATGGCCCAATCCACCGCAACTCCCCATGCAGCGATGCAGCGGTGCCAACGTAGCATCTGCTACATCCCGCGGGGATGATTTGGCCTTTAGAGGCCTTCTCGGAGGAAAGGAACATTTGCCAGGGAAGGCCGAGTGGGTCTGCTCAGACCTGTGCCAGCAATATCACTGGCGCAATTTCGCATGGACGCGTGAAGGCGGATTGAGCCTGGGAAGGGGGTGAGGATTCGGTAGATGCTGCCGTTGCTGAACCTGCCCCCTTCCTGGGCCCGATCAGCCTTCCTCCCCAACCCAACACCTCCCTGTTCCACCCACCCTCCACTACATTCCACCCCTTCCCACCTTCCTCCCACTCACTGCACAATCTTACCATCAGTGGCGAGCGTCCATCATCAGCTAGTGCGCAGAGCTGGCCGCTTGCTGCTTTTGGTAGTGGCCAGCCTTGCACACTCTGGTGCGTCGCCTTTCACAATGGCAATGTACAAATGAAAACACTTTTCAGTCTGAGTATGAAGAATCCTGCTGGATGTGAACAAAGGTCAAACTAGTCCAGCATCATACCTGGCCACCCAGATGCCTCTTGGAAGCCCTCAACGAGGGTTTGAAGGCAATAATTGTCTCCCTCTATTTACTCTATTTACTCCCCACAACTGATATTCAGTGGAGAATACTACCTAACTAATAGCCATTGGTAGACCGATAGTCTGTGAATTTCTCCAGTACCTAACAATGCCTCATCATACAATGGAAATTAAGGCTACCAAAACAAACAAAAAAATTACTTGGATGAAAATTCCATTTGATTCAGTGTGGATTGGACATCTGGTCTAACTCTAAGAGGTCCCAAGTTCATACTGTACCCATCTTCCTTTGCACGATCCAGCTTGGGCTTGCTATCTCTGAGAAGCAAAGCACTTAATAGTAGACATAAATAAGGATGCAGGCACTTAAATACGGATGTGGAGGCCCAACTTTAAATCTCTTGGATTCAAGAACATAATCCCCACCTTTTTCAGATTTGCAGCCCTGCCTGGTTGCTCATATAATAGATAATTCCAGCGTACAGCTCTTGTTCCTTGGAATTGAATTTCAGTGCAAGGAGAGAGAGAGAGAGAGAGAGAGAGAGAGAGAGAGAGAGAGAGAGAGAGAGAGAGAGAGAGAGAGAGAGAATGGGAAGAGTGAGCTTGACTGTCACGTTTACATTTGAAAGATTAAGGCAGAATCTAATGAGCTCATTAATTTCATTTCATTAACCAAACAGCGGTGTGGAGAACTGCAAATATTTAAAGAAGCCCAGCAGGGCCAGAGATGCATTTAATTAATAGTATCACGTGATGCCAGGAACTTTAAAAAAAAAGGAAAGAAAAATAATCTTTTTGCTACATTGTTAAAAATAATCCTTATGTCAGGGTGACATCTCCTTTATTATTAAAAGGTTACATGGTCGATGAAGACTTCCCTGGCTTTCAAGAGCATACTGTGATATCAAATGGATCTATTGTTGCATTTTAAGTTTGAATGATTGCTCTGTATTATGTTGTACATTTAAGGGAGTTTGCCTTTTGCCATTCTGTGGCTAATTTTGTAATGAATCTGATATCTTGCACAGCATTTTGATTTCTGAGAGCATCTAACCATGGCTGCATAGGTTTGCAAATTTGCTGGCGGGATTTGTGAAAGGCTTCTGGGCTGTCATCAGACTAAAGAAATCTTAGTTCATTTCTCATATGAGCGTCAGCCAATTAATGAAGTAATTAATTGATTAAATCTGCATAATGTACACAGGAGAGCAACAATAGTTCAAAAGAAATAAGCAGACTTCCTTTGTTTTTAGACGATGCATGCATTTGTCACTACTGGTGTTATTTAAGACGGGGCATTCCCCTTTTGCACACCAGAGGAAATGCCTCTTGTATGATCTTGCTTGCCATCTGGATTTTTTTTATTGGTCTCTATGTTGAAAATAATAATAATAATAATAATAATAATAATAATAATAATAATAATAATAATACTCTGCTGCCCAATTAATTGGGGATGCTCAAAAGTTTTTAAATTGATTAATTTCACTGATTAGGTGATTTAACATTGCAGCTGTAGTGTTTATTGCCTTGTATTGTTACCTCTTCCATCTAAAGACCTTGTCTCATCTTCCCAGAAATGTCAATACATACTACCTTCACTTATCCAAGCCTCTCATCCTACTACCCAGTGACTTCTTGCTAAAACAAATTATGGATTGTGTTGAAATCCAAATGTGGTTTCAAAGTAATCTTGCAGAGGAGAAGAGTGGGCAAAATAAGTCCAGTTTGCAAACATCACCCAAGTTTACAAAAGGCATTTGGATTGTTTTCGAGGGTGTCATTGGCACAGGCTTTGGGAACTGGGTACACCGTTGTTAGGAATGTCCCACTGAATGTTTTATCTGTGCATTTTACATGGTGGGAACATTAGATGGTTCATTGCTGCAGATGTTGGGGGAAGGAAGTTCTTGCAGAGGACTCCATCATTTATGTGGAGAAACACACCCCAAATGGATATCGTAAGAAGAAAATACAATCGCAATGAAAAGCAAGATTGTTAGGACTGGTGCAATAAACAGTCACTGCAATACAGCAGCTGCTTAATTACTGTCAGATGCTTTATAGGCAGTATAGTACAGGTGGGCTTTCAGGAGAGAGTTTAAATATGCAAACATTTGACTACAGAAATAGATGCTCTGTTCTGTGGCTTGATGCAGGCATTTTCCAGAGTTCAGTGAAAGGAAGATCTGCTTCGATGCCTGCTGTTCCTGTTGATATGAATCCCTGATTTGGTTATGGTAGAATTCTATAATATTGGCACCCAGAAGCTGTTGAAATGGAAAAAGAAAAGCCAGCATTTTAGGCTGACTTCTAAACCCAGCATATACTGGCAGATCATCGGCAGCAGCAACTCAGACAAAGGTCTTGCCCAGCCCAGCCCTGTATGCTGAGATCCTTTCACTGGAGATTGAAACAGACCAGCCATGCAAAGCATGTGTCATGTGCCCCCCCCTCTCCCAAGCTGGCCCAAGACCTTCTGATGCTTGAGTTGGCATGGCAAATACTACCCAACCTTACCCGATGATATGCCAGCCTTTGTTCCTCCCCCTCTCCCATGTTCCAGTTCAGCACTTCCCTCCACATTTCCTCTTCCTCTCTGTCCCTCTCTTCCTTCTCCAATCCAGGGAGCAGAAGGAGAAAGAAAAGAAGTGGATGCAAGTAGGTGGACAAAGATGGGCTCCCCCATCCAATCTGCTGCCTGAAGTAGTGTGGTGTGTGTGGTGAGGACCACTTTAGTTGGTCTCATGGATGTGCCAGCCCTGGTGCTACCACTGAGCTATGGGCCCTGTGCATTTCTTATATGTTTTTATACGAAACAGTTATGGCCAGAGGTGTCAGTCAATGCTGTCATTTGCTATTTTATTGAAGAGCATCAGGAACTGACCCTAGAGCACAAATGCCTGCAGGATGAATTCTTGAGGCTTATTGGCTTGTGTGGACATAAGCAAAGATAGTGGTTGGCATTGTGGTTAACTTGAGGGTTATAAAGAAATTCAGATCACAATTGACAACTCAGGAATTGCGAGTTATGGGGTTCCGGGGAAGGAAAGTAGCCTGGCTTTCAAACAAAAAACGGGTCTAAATGCTGCTGAGTTAGATTGCCATGTGTCTGACCAAACAGATGGGAGAAGCAGAAATGTGGGTTAAAGTCAAATGACACATTACCCAAAAGGTGTAGTTCAGCCATGTGCTTTTTGTTTTGTAACGCAAACAGCAGCAGCCGGGGTGGGGGCTTTAACCCTTTCCTCCACCATGGCCCTGATCCAGGTCACCCTCCTACAGTGGCTATTTCCCTCACGATGGAAGCTTTTGTTGACTCCAACGAAGCAGATCTGCCCAGAGCAGGCATGAAAGTTTCTGAAGGAATAAAAGATGCAGATATGCTCTTCTAAGCAAGCAAAGAGCTCTAGAAAGCAGCAGCCTCAGCATTATCGAACGAGTAGTGTGGTGTGTGTGGTGAGGAGCCTTCCTCCAGGACACAGTTGGACTATGAGGTTGCAGCAGAGAGAAGGTGCTAAGCAACTTGGAGTGGCCTGCTTCTGCAGAGAGCTGGCCTGGGCTTATCTATTTGATGTATTGGGGAAGGGCTGTCTGTGGCAGCAGCAAAATATCTGTTCTGTCTGGGCCCAAAGACTTGGTGGTGCCCTTGGCAGGAGAGAACCTGCTGCTGGAACATGGTCCAGAAAAGAGCAGTTGCCAGTTAGGATCATCATTCCTGTAACTTAACAACTGCCTCTTCATGTATTCTGTTCTCAGCAGAAAGAACTGTGGACAAGTTTGATGCTTGCCCGGTGATGACCGTGTACCTACAACCCATGGGTTATCTGGAACATACCTTGCAAGATTGGTTGCAAACAGGTTAGAGGCAAACTGCATGTTACACTGCAGCGGTGCATAGCGGAGCCCCAATGTCTCTTCCTCGCAGCAGAGAAGGGACAGAAGTGACAGGGCACTTTCCCCGCTCCATTCTCCCATTCCACTGCTTTTACCCCATGCAGCAACAGACTTGTGCTTTCAAGGCAGTAAAAAGGGTGGTGCGGATGAGAGCAGCTGTGGGAAGTTTCAGGGGAAAACAGTTGGAAGGGAAGGATTCCGCTTCTCTCCTGCCCCTTCTCTAATGTAAATAACCCCCGCCTGAGGGTGCTTTGCAATGGGGAAGGGGCAGTTGGGTTTTCATAAGGCATGGCTCCAGTGTAACATGCCATGATTTGGCTCTTATACAGCTTCCATTCTAAATCTGACTATTGTGTGTGAGTTTGCCCCTGAAATCACAGGTTGTCGCCAGCTGAAGCGGCATCCTTAGGCAGGGTCAAACAGCTATGCTTTTAGCAGCTTGTTCAGCAGGAGAGTGATGCCCCCTGAGTGCTTAGGCGAAGGGAATGCAGAATTTATCTGAAGTCATCGTTCTCTAAAGCTGTACCGATCATAGCACCACCACCTGCAGCTTCCTTTCTCCCCATAAAGCACGTTTTTGCACCTGGGATTCTGTATGCTGACCAGTGACCTGAAAATATACCCAATGGGACACTTTAGTGAGTGCTAGGTACAGAGAAGTGTGGGGAGGCTGAAACCAAAATAAACCAAAAACAAAAACAAAAAAAACCTTTTTGCTTCATAGGAGAGATCAGGCTAAATGGGCAGAAAAGGCCCTCTGTGGCCTAAAGTTATTTAGGTGTGTAGCAGTCAGTTAGGTGAAATGCTAGCCAGGTAGCAGAAGTGTCAGAATGCTGGGGCGGGTAGGTCCGCCCCAGGCAGCACGCAGGGGGATGACAACCGTGCCCCGGCAAAAAAGATGTGGGCGGGCGGCAAAAAAAGGTGCATGCTGTTTTGCCCGCCCACCCGCCTGCCTGGAGCCTTGGAGAACTTTGAGCAGCCGCACCGGCAGCAGCAACGTCACCTCCGGCAGGGGGGCGGCATAAATAGTACGAGGACCCTCACTCACCTGGCCTAGGTATGTCACTGCCAGGTAGATGAAGCTTGGGGCGATGAGGAGATGGGGCAGGGTGGAGGGAAGATCAGGCCTGGGAAGGGGGTGGGTTGGGTGGTAGCAGCACCCGCTGAATCCTAACCCTCTTCCTAGGCCTGATGCACCTTCATGGGTCAATACGGATTTGTGCCAGCAATATAGCTGGCGCAGATCGAATTTGACTCATGAGGGCAGCTGGGGCTTACCCCTGGGCAAGGGAACAAATGCTCCCTTAATTGAGGAGAGCTCAACATGTGGGATACAGCGGATGCTGTGTTGGTGCCGCTGCATCACCGCATGGGGAGTTATGGTGGATTGTGCTGTGAGTGATGTGCAGGCATCAGTTAGTGTCAAACTAGATGAGATGAGATGTTGGCACATGCTTAGTACATGGGTGTTGTCCCTTGTTTTCTCTAAATAGCAGCCATGGCGCTCTCTCTCTCTCTCTCTCTCTCTCTCTCTCTCTCTCTCTCTCTCTCTCTCTCTCTCTCTCTCTCTCTCTCTCTCACACACACACACACACACACACACACACACACACACACACACACACACTATGCAGCTGCATCTGAGATGGAAAGCTCCCATTGATGCCAATGGTGGCTTCCCTTCAGAGGCAAAGAGCGGCTGTGGGGGGGGGGGGGGTCCAGACTGGGACCATGGAAGGAGGTAAGCATGTGGTAAGTGTCTCATCTAGCTTAATACTTAGAGGCAGTAGTTAGATGCAATATGCATATGTCTGATCTAATTAGAGCTTATGCTTTAAGGCTGCTCTATGACACAGAAGCTGGGAACGGACAATGCCACCTTCTGCCAATTTGAGCTGCTTGTGCACAATTTAGGTATCCCTAAGAACATAGGGCTCTCACCTCTTTCCTCACTTCCACAGAAGCCAGCCGGCAGTTCTAATGGCTGTATGTGTTCCTGGAGCCCGGTAGAAAGGGAGATATGAACATGCAGGATTGTCGTTCACACTTCAGCAGCCAGGTTTCCCTCGAGATTGGATTCCCCGTTGGTCCCTGTCTGTTTGGGCTCGCCTCTGAAGGAAGCTGCACCTGCGCACCCAGGGGAATTTGAGGAGCCAAGCCACGCTTTGATGAATGTATGGATCTCCACCGCCGCTCAGAGCAACAGCTTTCTTAAACCCTTCCTTTCCCGAGACGTGATATCTTCATTTGGGTTAGCAATAAATAATATTCTCATCCTATTTATTATTTATTCACGCTTTAATAATTAAGCGTGGTAGATCATTACATCAAACGTTCTGCAACAACAGGTTTTGCAAAAGCCAGGATCCCAGAGCCAGTAAGACCGACGACATGCTTGGCAAGAGGCTTGGGAGACAGAGAGTAGCTGAGCATCAGGCAATGAGTAAAACCTTTCATTGTTGGCACTGTGTGTAAGCATATATTTGTGTGTATGTGTACTTTGGCAGTGCTATACTGCAGAACTCCTTTTCTGAATTAATGAAATGTCGAGGGATTCCAGTTACAGTAAGTCTCTATTTGCCAGAGAGATGAAAAAAAACAGGCTTTCAAAACACCCCACGCCTAACATGGTTATCAGCATGTTGCTTTTATCACCCACTGCCTACATATGAAAGGCAAAACATGGCCACATTGTTGTCCCACTGCAAAACTGAAATGTGAACAATTCAATTGTGCTATAAACACAATGGAAATGTTTTAATGGAAATGTGACATTTCTCATGGGGAATGCCAATGGTTCTGATGAGCAACCTTGAAATGAAATGGAGTTAGGCCTGATGTCTGATCACTAATTTGTAGGCTAGAGCAGTGTTTCTCAAACTGTGGGTAGGGACCCACTTGGTGGGTCGCAGCCTGATTTCTAGTGAATCCCACAGCTTCGAATGAAAACAGGGTTGATGGAAAGATCAGATTTCAAACTCTGAGGCTATTCAAAAACCAGATGGTTGCTAACTGCCCTTCAAAGAGCTGAGTTCCTGCAGTTTGCAAGATAGCTGAGCTCAGTTTGCAAGCTTGTGTTAATATAGGGAGATAAATATTTGAGCGTCTTTTTTCTGGTGTTTTTTTCCAAGTCTGTCAATGATAGGTAGTGGGAACAGGTGAAGGCTGGGTCACATAACTAAGCCCTTCAAGCCTTGAGGCTATTTATTAGGGCTGCTTCATTACGAGAAATGGATTGAGGGTTTTTTTGTTTTTGCAAACAAGCAAATAAAATATTACTTGTAAATAAATAAATATATTGTTTGTTTCTATATCACCTTTCTTAAGTCTCATAAAGCTAGGTGGGTCCAAATAGAGTGTAATTTTAAAAAGTGGGTCCCAGTCATAAAACGTTTGGGAACCACAGGGCTTAGAGCAATCAACCTGGGGCGTTCAGTGCTACAAAGGTTAACCCATTGTGTTACTTGCTAGAATTTCTGTGCCACATGAAGTTAGTGTGCTTAATATGTGGTATTTAATATTGTTTGTATACCACACATTTGGATTTAGCGCTAACAATTTTAAACTGCTCTCCACCTTCTATATTTCCTATATTTCCATGTAGGGAGGCTGTAACGTTTCAAGCGCCCCTCAGAAGTTGCATTTCTCAAGGGTCCAATATCTGGTGCTTGGAACTGAGTCTGTGAAACAGAAAAGTCCCTTTGCTCAGGCAGTGAAAACGACACTCCTGCTGTTGCTGTGCCTTGCTTTCTTCTCATTTAAAATAATTAAATCGGTTGGAGTGATGGAAAAAAAAAGCCTCCAACAATGGCGAGAAAATGTCAGTCAGCTCTCCGTAGGTGGGCTCCTTGCTACTTTTGCCTCTCCACACAATGCGGCCTTTGAAAAATCACCCTTTTTTGTTTTATTTATGAATAAATAATTGCCTTTGCGAAGAATGCATCAAATTGCTCTCAGTGCGGTGACACTTTAAGTGAGCATGTTACTTCTTCTTTTATCCCGCTTTGATTGATGCTTGTTAGAGTTTGCAGCTTCTTCCTCCTTGTTGCTTTTCCCTCGTCACATTGTTCTGGAGCCTCTGACTGTCTTTTAATGCCCTGCTCTGAGCCAGAGTTGAGACCACACATGTGAAAAGTCTTGAGCATCAGCCAAGGGTTGGAGCATGATTAGGAACATTTTTAATGCTGTCTTGAGGCTGGATTCTGTGGGAAATCCTTGGCTGTCCTCGGCATGTTGAGTTTCCTCGTCTCCTACCGACAAAATCTCATTAGCCTAATAGCTTGGCATTTGTGCTCCCACAATCTCGAAATACATCTGCGTTTACTTTTGGATCTCTCCGGCTCAAAGAGACTGGAAGGATCCTAAGATAAACACACACATGATATAAATGGTCTGCAGAGTAGAAGTGAACCAGTGTTAGGCTAGCCTCTTTCCAAGAATGCACATACTGGGAGAGATTCAAAATATTCTTAACACTTAGCAAGTTTCTGTGTGAGACTTCTCACATTTTTTTGGGGGGGGGATGAAAATGATCCCATTTTCATTTTGGCTCTAAAATAAAGAACCTGGTCTGAGTGAAAAAAGGAAACATAGCTTACTTTCCAATGAAAGCTTCACACTTTTCCCCCCTTCCAACTTTCAGTTTCCAAAATGTTACTGGGAAGTGAAGATTGAATTTGAATTGCGATGTGTTTTGACACAAATCGGCCAAGCTTAACCAAAAATATTACACAATGCAAAAGTTCTCATCTGTGAAATATTTAGCAGTGAAATTGCAAACATTTTGTCATGAACAGTTGCTTCCACTCTCATTTGCAGCTGTCCTCATTGTTGGATTGTTCAGTGATGAGGAAGGAATGGGTCTTGTTATTTATGCATCTGTAGGACCTAGTAGAACAGCACCTTTGGGAGAAACACATAGGAAGCTGCTTTATCAGATCTTTGGTCCATGTAGATCAGCTTTGTCTACAGTGTCTACACAGCTCTCCAACGTTTCAGACAGGAATCTGTTCTACCTGGATAGTTATTAATTTATACACTGCCTTTTAGGTCAAAGCTCTCCATATTGAACTTGGGACCTTCTGGGTGCAAAGCATGTGCTCAATGACTGTGGTACAGCCCTTCCCCAAGACACACCTCTGTGGACACAGTCCTTTTAGTGGGTAAGAGCACTTACCCTGAGCAGATGAATGGAAGGATTCAAGGCCAAAACCCATGTGATTTTCCCCCAGTGGTGCTAATATCACCTTCAAGGTGTGTGTGTGTGTGGGGGGGAGGGTTACTCATATTGAGAACATGAATTTGGGGGAAAGGGTTAAACACACTGCTGCTCCATTCAAAATCAGAGCACCCTGTGCTAGCTTTGAAGATTAAAAATAACATAGAGAGATTTGATCACAAATCAACCACTAATCTGGTTCCTTTTTTTTTTCAAGGATGCACCATCGCCACATGAATTAGAACAGTCATTTCTCTTTTTTTAAAATATATATTTATATTTTATTAATATAATATTTAAAACATAAAAACAATACATATTTCATAAGGTTATTGCAAGAGCGAAGCAATACATCCTACTAGCATACTATTCACTGTTTTCTACATATAATATCCAACTAAGCCAAAATATCACCAACATTCTATTCATTAAATCCATATATCATCACATCGTTCTTGTCCCTCTCTCTTAAAAAATCAATAAATGGCTTCCAGTTATTCACAAAAAGGTTAACTGACTTTTCCTTAATTAAAATTGTAAGTTTATCCATTTCAGCATAATCCAAAACTTACAACCACCAATCTTCCAGTGAAGGTGTATTTGAATTCTTCCAATATTGTATATATAAAATTCTTGCCGCACTTATCATATATAAAAACAAAGTTTGAAATTTTTCACCCATATGATCATCTCCCATACCCAACAAAAAGGTTTCCGGTTTCATTTGAACCTCAATCTTTAAAATCAACTGTATCTGTTTATGAATCTGAATCAAATACTTCTTTGCTAGAGAACATGTCCACCATATATGATAAAAAAATTCTCTCTTGCTTTTTACATTTCCAACAGCTATTTGACACCTTCTCATACATTCTCGCTAATTTGCTTGGGGTTATATGAGAACAGTAATTTCTCCTTGCTCCCCCAGGATGAAGACACCATGCAGCTTCCAAGGGATGCCCACAGCCTGCTTGCCTGCAGTGATCAGTGTGAGCCCAGCTGCTGCTCAGTGAGGCTGCTGACCAACCATTCCACTCAGGCCCCTGTGGCTTTGCAAACTTCATGACAGCCAGTGAACTAACCAGTGCAGCCAGACTGGCATCTGCTACTTGGCTGCCTGTTTGATAACTTACAATGTTAACAACAATGCACAACAGCCCCGGGACATGGTTGACAATCTCACTTGTGTGTTTCTCTTTCAGCTGCTGCCTATCTTTGATAATGTGCAATAAAATATTTGACCTGATCACACTTGCTGTTGCTTTGTTAGGAGATCGGGATCTCTTCTTTCCATTCTAGTTATTTCTTACCTCAGCTTGCCTCAGGGTGGGATTCTGGGGGGGGGGGACCTCCCTGCTAACAGAGATTATTGGTGGTCTGAACCAGGATTTCCATGGATGCTGGCAGTGTTACTGGGAGGACTGCACCAGTGTGGAGTTGCCTGAGCTCTTGTTTTTCCCTCCCTTTTTGTGCTGGACAGGCTTAAGATATGACAGATGTTGCACTGATGTTGTGCTGACATGGCAATGTCGGTGCAACTTCAGCACAGGATTGCACTGCAAATGTTACAGGCAAAGGCTGGATTGGCATAGAGAGAGGCCAGGTAATGAGAATCTATAATCTGATGGCCATATTCTAAGCACCAAGGAGAGCTCCACATTTGGGGGGACCCTTAGCTAAATGCTATCTCAGTCCCCCTGCCAACATGTGCTGCTACTGGAAGTGGCAGGAGCAGGAAAACTCTGTCCCACCCCCCTGGGACAGAGGACAGGCAGTGGATGTTAGTAGTTGCTACCATTGCAGCTTGTTCATTTGCCAGACTGGGTTCTTAGGATAGGCCTGCCCTGTGCCCAGCCTGCCAGCTCTTGGCAAGTTGTGCATGAAAAAGCTGATACATCTAGACAATCTGGAGCATCAATAGTTCCAGTTCTTTGTTGACTTGTATCAATATGTTCTTGTTTATTTATATATAAATTTAGACCCAGGTAATCTGTCCGTAAGGCTTGCCAAATTACTTTCAACAAAATAGTAAAAATAAAACAACAACATACAATCATAGTCAAAGTTACAATGTGAATGTTAATGTATGTGTCTGCCCGCCCGGGTGGGGCAAGTGGAAAAAGGGGCCCTTACACCAACCAAAGGGATGTTGGAGGTAGTAAAGGCACGGCTATAGGTGGCTCCCACAAGCGAAGAGTCACAGGTGGGGCTGCAGAGTCCAGGTGGCAGGAATGGGGTTGCTTCACCCAGGATCCTTCACCCCCTGGTGAGAGCCTGTTATCCTCCCTGGGAGAACATAAGAAGAGCCCTGCTGGATCAGGCCAAAGACCCATCTAGTCCAGCTTCCTGTATCTCACAGTGCCCCCACCAGGTGCCTCAGGGAGGAGTGAGCCAGCCTGACCAAGCCTTGACTACCCTCCCTCAGCTGCTCAGCCACCACTAGCCAGCCTCATTATTGGTGCCCAGACTCCTCTTGAAGGCTCCAGTCAACCAGGTGGGGTGGTTTTACCCTTTCTGCCCTGCCCCTCTTTTCCCTTGTGCTGGCCCAAACTTCTCCTCCCCAGTTTTCTCCTCTTCCTTATTTTTGCTCAGCCCTCCTCCTCCCTCTCTCCATGGAAGCACCAGGAGTCCTTGCTTGCTGGCCGCAGCAGAGGGTTTGGGCAGCCCTACTGAGCTCATGGCTGGGTGCGCCCACACTTGTGCAAGGGCTGCAGCCAGCGTGATGGTGCACATAGCCTCAGCAGGCATTTGGGCATGCTCATTCAGCCACTCTACTCCGTCAGGCAGGCTGGCTCCCCTGCGAGAGGACTTGCGGTTGGCAGGTAGCTTGGCATTGCTGTCTCTTGTTGTTGGATGGATCTCTAAGTCCAGGCACAGATACTTACTATGTTGACCTTGTGGCTGAGGGGGATGGAAGGAGTTCCCCTATCTTGTTGCTACTTTCAAGCAATGCTGAGACTAGTCAACAGTGCTCATTATTCATCACATTTTGTAATACTGTATTTCCGAGTTTAAAATAAAATGGTATTGGTTGTTATGTCCAGGTTGGGTGGTTTTATCACTCGACTATTCCGAGATCAGAGTACTCATTTAGCCTAGGCGACTGTATTGCCGTTTGTTTTCCTTTGCTGTGAAAGAAACCGAGAGCTGCCCGTAACTCCAGCATTGTATTTCCTTTGTAGCAATGTAGTTCAAGGGCTGATGCCGGAGTCTGAAGCCATTTCTCAAGGCCAAGCAGAACGCCCATTCTCTGTGTTTAATTTACAGCACCCTGACAACAAAGGGATAAATCTTGGTCTTATTGTTTAATTAACAGCCTGTACAGTGGTCATCTGATGTAACAAATGGGATGCCCAGCCCCATCAGATACATCCTTGTTTCTAAATTTATGTTTTGTCAGTGGGTTTGTTCTCAGACACTTAATCCAGGTTTAATGGCCTCTGTACTGGTTTTACTCTGGCTACTTTTCCCATGAGCGGAAAATCTTAAGATATAAAATGGATGAAGGAAATGAGGGGAGTATTTCTTGGAGCATTTCTTGGAATGGAAGACATAAATCCAGATTACCATTTGACATAATATCCAAATCTCACAAGTCTTCTTGTCATCCTCTATACCAACCTGGCATCTCTGTTTTCTTTTCCTCTTATTCCAAGGAGTAAACACCTATCTATCCTCAGACAGGGGAAGGGTTGCCTCTGTGGAACTCTGCCAGGGTGGGAGGACCTGGGAAGCAGAGCTCATCGGGCTGTACGTCCAGCTTCAACTGAGTGGCGGTGATGTCATTGTCAGGTGCAGCGGAGCACTGGCGTCGACAGGGGGAAGCGGGGGGGCGGGCCGCCGGGGGGCGTCGCGCGTACAGGGGTGACGCGCGTTTCCCCCCACTTACTTTTTTTTTTTTTGAAGAGAAGGTGGGCCCGCCCGGCTCCAAAATGAGCCGAAAACGGAGCGGGGAGGGCGCTCTGCTCCTGCGCGTGACGTCACGCGCGGGGGCGGAGCCTCCCCCTTAAGGGCGACGCACGCCCCCGCTCTGGGGTGACGCGCGTCGTCGCGACGCTGCTGCAGCGGAGCCAATGGGAGCCAGAGCAGGCTGGCTGGGTCAGCTGATGAGTGGAGCCATGAGAGACAGGAAGCCTCAAAAGTGGTGAAGTTAGATGTAGAGGGGGGGACCCTCCTGGGTATCTATCACCTCCCCCAGCCCTTCTCTCATCCACCCTTTCTCCTTGCCTTCTTCTTCTTGACTTTCTTTCTGCCTGCTTTTGCCAGCTTCTCTTATCTCTTTGAGTCTTTCTCCTTCTGCCTCTCCTGTGTTGTCTCATCTTCCCTTTTCCTTTCTTTCTCCTCTCCTTCCTATATGTTCCCTAGCCCTCTTAAAGGGCTCCCACCCACACCTGATTTAGCCTTGCCCAATGGAGATTGCTGACAGTTCCTGCACCGACATCATCTGCTCATTCCTAGATGCTTGGTGACAATGACATCATAATTGCTGAGCCAACAAACGTGCTGCTGTGGGTGGCTGCTTGCCAGGGCTCCTTGTGGCTCTTTCAGGACTTGGAAGGTACATGTACAGTTAATCCTTTCTTCAGTTGGTAGCTCTTATTGCCAGAAAGCCTTGGCAGTGATTAGGGAATTGTGAGCAGGTTGTAGAAGGAGCCATGATCTCGGAACCAGCCATGGAATGATGAGATCATAGGATTGAGGCCTTTCTTGCTGAGGGGCAATTTTCCACTCTAAAAAGATGATGTATGCTATGACTGTAAGATTGATTATGTCAGCGGTCTGCTAAGAGTTAATCAATAAAATAACAGTTGTCTCCTTATTGCAGGGAACTAGCTGATTAGAAACTTGATGAATGGGGTAATTTTTCATGGCTATAATTAAAACACTACATGGCTTCTCATATAATTGATATTTAATGCTTTTACGGAAAGTTGGTCATCTATAGAACACACACCCCACAGCACTTTTTCACCTAAAGGCTCACAAGGTTGGTGATGCCAGGAAGACCATCTGAGATCATAAAAGAAATGGGAAGACATGGGAAGAAAGTTGGAGAGGGCTCTCTTGCAAAGGGGAGCTTCTTCATAGCAAGTGAGGTCTTTCGAGTCCCTTTTCCATGAATTCCTTGATTTTAGAGACAGAGAGCAGATGGTTCCCCTTTATACCGTCTAGTTGGAACACCTGAACCAGAAAGATCCAGACCCAGATTATCCTGAATCCTACTGAAACCTGATCCTTGATTGCTCCTCCACTCCCCCTGCCCAAAATGATCAGAGTCAATGAAAGCCCACCAAACCTGTCCCCAGCAGGACAAAAATGTGAGAGCAGAATGCAATTTGGGAGCAGGCACTGAAGGTGACAGTGTCCTAAACTAGTGCTTCCAAATTCTGGTAGCTGTGAGGGAGCACCCCACAGTTATTCCTCCCTCAAATCCCCTGGTGAAACATCTGTTTACACACCAATGCTAGCATGGAGTGGCCCTATGGTTCCACCACACAGGCAACACATCACTTGTGCAAGCCTGCCTGTGATTACTCGGAAGTAAGTCCCACAATGTTCAATGGGGCTTACTCTCAGGCGAGGGTGTTTGGGATTACAATCTGAGTCACTCCAGTCAAATGGCCTTGAGTTTCTCCCCTTCCCCTTCGTTGCACAGCCTTAGGGCCACTTAGGGTCCACACAAAGAGACACAGAAGTTACACTCCATGGGTAGGTCTGGAGAGAGAGAAAAATCAGAAATGTTACTGGTACATTATTAAAAGGCATTTTTCTTCTGCATCTGCAAAAAAAGGAATATAGTACTGTGCTCAGAGGTGAGTGGAAAATGTTAAATTGTTTTTATTGCATATTCTATTGAATATACAGCATGTCTGCTTCAAGTCCCTAGAGGATTACAGAAGACCTGCATGACACAATGAAACCTGCAAATGCAAATAGAGATGGATGAAAATACCAGATGTACTCGGAAAAACACAAATGTGGGGTTGTAGCAGGAGGAGACTCAATGCCCTCTCTATGCTTCTGGAGAAGCGTTCCTCTAGGATACTCTGTGCCCCTGTTGCTGCAGGTTATTGGGAGAACAGGAGTAAAAGTAGAAGAGAACCCGAGTGACAGGCAATTTAGGCATGTAAGGTGTCGGCAAGACACAATTCAGAGGTTGCCTCTGGGACACAAGCGTTTGGATAGGAGAGCAGTAAAAAAAAAAAAAAAAGGAAGAACTAGTCTTACTGCTTCCAGTTGTTGTGGACCAGGACAGGAAGAATAATTATAAAACAACTTTGATATGATAACCATATGAGTCCTTTGAATCTCAGTAGAAATCTGATGTGCCCACATCTCTCCCATTTATGAACTCTGGTTTCAAACAGATTGTTAATGAGAGATGAACTAAAAAGGTTAGGGAGTTTATTCAGAGTTTGGAATTGGAAAGTAAGGGGGTGACACAAGCCCTCATTAAGTTTCATTTTAATAGACTGTAATAAACAATTGTCACATAGGTTTGGACTGTGGATAGTACCCCTAGTTAGAGGGATTGAAGAGATCTTTGCGTCTTTGATGACTGGGAATTGCATATTTCTCCGATTTTGCTCCTTCCTGAGAGGACGTTTTGTGGTGCTCATTGGACTGTCTCCGATGATCCAATAAACTATAATTGGTTAGATTGTGAATGAGCTCTGGGCCTGCACACACACACCCCCCCAGAAGGGGAGCGATTGGAACAGGATCACCACAACTCCCTGCTTTCCCCTCCAGCCTCACTGCCGCATTTGCTTGCTTGTAGCAATAGTTCTGGAGAAAGAGGCGAGTCACTGCTGCTCTGGTCTTCTTCTTGCTTGCCCTCAGTCAGGGTGAGAGTAGCTGGATGGGTGGTGGGCTGGGGGAAGTGGCCAGAAAGCATAGGACATGGGGCCACCTTCCCCAACACACCACTTAAAGTCGCTTCCTCAATGGGCCTCATGGCTAAGCCAGTTCTGAGTTTACACAGTTTCCCTACTGCCCTACCGTTTCAAAAAAACAGATGAAATTGGGAAGAAATAGTTTTCAGGTGAAATTGATGAAGGGAAGGTTTATAGGAGCAACTTTGCAGCTTCCTTTGGAGGAGTTTCCATTTTAGTTGAATCTTTACAAAGGAAATGGGAACACAGCTATCCTCTCCTGCAGCCAAATCACCACCTTATCCAATCTATGAGTTCAGGATATCACACTACAGGTCATGTGTGAGACTAGCAGAAGCACTACTGATCAAATCTCTTTTTTAACCAACTGGAAAGGTCTCCTGGTGTTCTGAGGTATCAGGACTGGACATCTGACATGAAACATAAACAGGAGTTGGAATGGGAGGAATCTTTGGTAAATCCAATTTGATGTGATGTGATATTCTCGAGTGTAGTTTTATGGACTGTGTGTGAATGACACAGTGTGGGTTTATTGCACTCATTGTAGTCAGGAGTCTAGTCTGATAGTACAAAGTCTGCCCCTTGACTAATCATATTAGTACCGTTGATGGATACGTGGTAATTTTTAATTAGCTTGGTAAGTTTATTAGCTTCAGTGGACTGACAGTATTAGCAGCTGTGAAATGCCCGTTTTGAAGGGACCATATATTTACTCATATTCATTAAAATGGGTCAGGGTTTACCATTACAATTTTTGCAAAATGCTTTGTGCAGTTAATTAAGAGCATTCCATGAGGCAAAAGCCAGAGTTTTAGATGCAGCTGTGGATAAAAAGTTCCACTTTTGAACTGTGTCACATGTTCATGGGAACATACCGCTGACAATGAGTGCATTCAAGAGTGCGGCAAACAGGCCTCTGTACACCAAAACTTTCCTCTGACAATATTCCCTCTGTGGTCCTGGCTACCGACATGACCCAAACTCCACTTCTTGTTCTCAGTGTTTGTTTACATCAATAGTCCTCGAAGTGTGAGGTGAGTTCCTCTAAGGAGGTGCAGGCAGTTGCTAGGGAAAACAAGAGCAGAGGTCGAAAGAGAAAAGGGGCAAAGAGAGCGAGAGCGAGAGAGAGACTGGGAGAAACAAGAGAGTTTCTTTCTCTTCAGGCAATCAAATGGGACTTAACGTTGACACTAGCTTTGTTTTACATTAAAGGGCCATAGGATGGGGTTGACATCCTCCTTAAACATGATTTGGGTAGGTAGACGGACAGGCAAAGGGCACAGTGCCTAGCAACCTGCACCCACTCCTAGACCATTTTGTCCTGCAACTGGGTTTAACCGGGATGTAGATTGCTGCTACAGCTCAAGGCCAAGGGAGGCCACTTTGGGAAAACAGAAGGGAAAAATCTTCCTCCCACATTAAAAGAGAACACCCCCCCCCAGCCCTGAGGACCCCCTTAAACAGCGTAGTGAAGGCTGGGAAGACAAGGCAAACTAGCTTCCTATCAAGTGATCTCAAACCAAGCTAGTGAAACAATAAAAGGAAGTTTATTAAAAGAGTAAAAACACCAACGCAGCAAGAGGTAGAGTAAAAGGGAAAGATAAGGCAGTTGAGGAATCTTCGAAAGGCAAAGGAAGGTTTAGGTGGATGGGTTAGTCAAACGATGGCCAGACGTTGACCCAAGGCCAAGGTACCAAGGACCCTACTTTTTATAAATCTGGTTTTATTGGATATAGGGGAGTGTCACCTGAGCTTTTGACTTTGACTTTCCTGTTCTTGGAAATCAGTGAAATCAACTGGAGAAAGGACTACCATGGCTTTTCCCATGAAGAAACCCCCAGTTTGAAGTGAACATGTGGTTGAAATCTCCCATGCGTTGACACTCGCAGATGTGACTCATGGATGCATTTCCCCATGGAATAACAGCACATCTGGTGCAGGCCTTATATAGGGCTTTTTGCTCCTCAAATGCAAGCCATCTCCAAGACTCTGAGAGCAATAATAAATGCAGCGAGATTCATAGTATGAACTGGGTGTCAGCAGCGTCACTGCAGGGGGGGGCGGAGCTCCAAGTTCCATCGGGCTGTGACCCTCCGTTACACGACGGGAGAAAGTGGCCCCACCCCCTCACCTTTGGAGCCATTCCGGCCGATGAAAGCACTTGCTTTCATCGGCCGGAATGGCTCCAAAGGCGAGTGGGCGGGGCCGCTTTCTCCCATCGTGTAACAGAGGGTCAGAGCCTGACGGAACTTGGAGCTCCGCCCCCCCTGCAGTGACGCTGCTGCTGGGTGTGGTTTAAGCCAAATCCTTTGGATCTAGGTAGAGCAACCTGAGCTCTGGTTTCCAACTGCTTCTGCTGCCGTCAAAGTTCTTTCTTTCTTATTTTGGCAACCTGGGCTGAGGGCGACGAAAAACCTCAGTACAGCCACTTTTCTTTTTCCAAAACACCCATTTCCTTAAATGCTTCTAAATTAGCCTCTCTTGTTGCATTTATTCTCCCTCTCAATGTTGTTATTATCCTGTTTACCCAACGTCACTCTGTGAGCATCTCCAGGCTCCTTCCAGCCAGCACGCACAATATGTTACAATTATATAATTACGCCATTGTAATCAAATAATTAAGATACATGTTAAACACATATTAGAGCCTACAAAGAAAAACGAGCTGGAGACACAGGCAAGGCATGAGCAAGAAAGATGGAGGCTGAAAGTGGGCTGTTCTTCTGGCGAGCCAAAGACTCCAGGCTTCGGTTTCAGTTCAGACAGCTAAATCAAACCGGACAGTTGTGGCTTTGTAGCAGAGGCAGTGCTTCTTATCAAGAGAACTTTTCAAGAGCTTGCTAATTCTGAATGATGCGGTTCTAAAGGCCCTGCTGGATGAAGTACAGCCTGAGGAGGCCCTGCTAGCTGGCTAAGAGAGAAGTGCAAAGATTTCTTGCATCTTGTGATGTGCATAATTAGGCGCAGGTCCCCAGTGCAGGAAATGTGGGGCTTCCTAGAACAAAGCAGCACATTTCTTGGCAGGTGGGATGAACAAACATGTAATTTGATGCATGCTTATTTGGGTGTAAGCCCCATTGAATACAGTCAGACTTACTTCTGAGTAAACATGTGTAGACAGGCTGTAAGGTTCAGTCCCAGACACACATACAGCGCAATCCTATCCAATTTACGCCACTGGTGTAACTAAGCTCAATCCTATCCAATTTACGCCACTGGTGTAACCCAGCGGTGCAGCAAGAACGGGAGGCCCCAGAATGGAAAGGGAATTCAAATCATCTCCAAAGGGGGAGTCAAAGGGAATTTGAATCCCCTTTCTTGCATTGTGGATTTCTTGCATCAGGGCAATTTCCAGCAATGAGACTTCATCATTCGTTTATTACTCTAGGCTGCAAACACCTGGAAGCAAATCCTATTTAACTCAGTTGGACTTACTTTCAAATTAACATGCATAAGATCAGGCTGCACCTTTCACCATGTGATTCAGTGATCAGAAATTCTTATTCCCCAATAATAACAAGAAAAAAACTATGTACATTAATTCATATTGAATAACTAAAGGAGATCATTTCAACAGAACAAGAAAGCTATGCAGACCAGTGGATCATGCAATCACCATCTTAGCGTCCCCACAGTGTTAGATTAAAAGGAATGAAGCAGCTTACCACACTGTGGCTTTGATACATGCCTGTCACAGGTCCCGGAGGAAATGCTTTTAGCTGCTCAATCAACACCCTGATGTTAATAAATCCTATCCAAATTTACTTGGTTAACCAAGGTCCTTAGGGGCATGGCAGGAAACCCTCCAGGACAACATTTGAAATAATGCAGTTACTCCATAGCCCATTCCTAAGTCTGCACCTATTATTACTTCCTTCTCGTGAACCTTGTTGTGCCTCTCATGCAGCAATAAACCTCAAGGTTATTTAATTTTCTATGTTTAATCAGCTCTGGACTTGATGGTGGTAGCTCTTAAAGGAAACTGAGCATGTCCTACAGCAGGAAACAACAATATGGGTTCTATAAGAGTTAAAATATTGGTTATTTTACATAATGTGAACTGGAGATTTAATACTGCATGTGAGAGCAAAGTGTTGTGTGTTAACCACACTCCAATTTCACTGCCAACTGGGGAGCACATACTATGCATCTACAGGCATAATAGCACTGTAAAGCATATACAGTACTCCATTTCGCCAATGTAAGGAAATGTCCCACAAAGAGCAGCCAGTTATCTCATTGGTTCAAGTTAGACTATATGAAACTGCACACTGGGAAGTTCCCCTGGCATCAGTGGTGGCGGAACCTGGAGTGCTGCCGCAGGTCCAGCGCCTCTACACAATGCAAAAAATAGCAATCACCATGCTCCTTGCACAGTTTCTTCAGTTGCGGAAGTGCAGGACTTCCACATTAGATTTAAAGGGACTGTGTGAATGAAGGCGCTTCTGCATTTGCACAGTCTCTGTAAATCAAACTGGATGTCCTGCACTTCCATGTTTGAAGGAACTATGTGAGGAGCAAGGTAAGGAGGCGGGCAATCTACTTTCTCCTTGCTTTTAGCAGGTGGCAAGTGGATCAGTGCAGGTTGCACCTGCGACAGGTTAGAGGGAGGCAGTGGTGGTGGCGGCAGTCTTGGGGTGAGGGGCACTCTCTGAACCCACCACCCTCTTTTCCTCTGCAATTTGTTGCTGATGCAACCCACATCACCTCACCTAATAGTTGGGATGCCCCTGCTAGTATGTTTTACATAAGATGATCTCGCATTCAAAGGACATGCCACCTTGCATCAAGGGATCTAGATTCGTGTGGGATCTAGATTCAAAGGATCTAACATCAAGAACAGCTAGAGCTTTTCTAACTGATGCAAAAGGAATGTCCACTAAAAAACGTAAGCAAAACAATTCGTGAGTCTGATTTTTCACGTGTGCGGAAGGCATGACAATGATTGTACAGTACTATTTTCTCTTTCTTTCCAAACATTCATAGCAGTTTCACGTCTGATGCCAATCATGGAAATAAATATCCAAAGAACACAGTAGGGGAAGGTGAATTGAATTCAAATAGTGTTGCTGTACATAATGCCTAACCTGAGTGAAGTAACATGAACAAGGATGTTATTTCGGAACATTTATCTCGGGTGTATCATGATGATGGGCTTGATGGGTGACAAGAATCTTATCAAAAGAAGGTAGGTGTGTAGACTGCCTGTTCCTTAGAATCTCTGTGTCAAGTGGCAGTGTGAGTATTGCTACTAGAAATGTTGCTCTTATGATTTCACTTCTGAGGGGCTAACAAGAGTGTTATCAGGATGTTTACAATCAAAACGCATGTGGCTCAAGTGATAAAAGGGAGTACAGGCATCTGCTCTCCAAGGATATGAAGACAATGCAGCCTTGAGGAGGAAGAGATGGATCTTATTACAGTATCGAGAATGGTTTGGCAGGCTGGGAATGGGCAAACAAGCCTGGGCAATTGTTCAGGTTGTAAGCTCACAAGGAGAGAGCGAGAGAAAATGAAAAGACGATCATATCAACCACACTCACCCCTGAAAGAGAAATTTGTTTCAATAAATCTTTTATGACTGTTTTTCCTTTCGCACTTCAAGATGAAATGTAGCAAGTTGCTAGGGATGGATGGGTCAGGAGGAGCATTTCTGCAAGTAACCAAGAGCTCTAGAGAGCTTTAGGCCAAGATGTGCCCAAAGGCAATTTAAAGAGCAGTGTGGAGTTTAAGAGCCATTGTGCTACGTAGTAAGAGCTTGGAGAGACCTTAGTTGAACTGAGCCCCTTTATGTAGTGTACCAAAGTCATTCTTGGGTTCTAAGATCTGTTCTAGGCTTTGGCAATACTGGGTAATGGGTTCCGTTGCAGCACATGTATCCCATAGCAACCATGGCATACAACATGTTAGTACGGTAACCTCAATGCCTCCAAGAAATGGAAATCTAAGGACTTTCAGGCTTGTCCACTAGGGGATTGGAAAGCATATGGTTTACCACCATATACGGAAAAAAGCAGCTTCTGCCGTGTCCCAACTGAAAGAGGATCACGAAAGCACCAAGCAAGAAATGAGCACTTGTGGGAGACAGTAGCTCATAGAAGAGGAACAAACTAAAATGGCAGTTTGATGCTACTGTAACTCCAAACACAAAATGGATTCACATAAACCAAATTAAGGGCACAATTCTGAGCAGGTTAGGCCTGCTTGGTGCCGGCCTAACGAGTTGCAAACATGCCAAAAAGCACATTTGTGTCTCCTTTAGAATAAGTGGCGCTGGCGCAGAGGCTGGCATGGCTTGCTAGGTTGCAGAACTGACCCTATGCCGGCTGCTGCAGGTAAGTCCCGCGCCAGTTGGCATGGGGGCGGGCAGGCAGGGGTGGTGAGGGAGGGGGGCCATTGGCCATCCCAGACTGGGAGGGGGCAAAGATATTGGCGGTGATATCCAGGGTCACGCCAGCGCAGCACAGGAACAGCCCAGGATGCAGCAGCCGGCCCCTTTAGGCTGGCCGCACATACTTGCATAGAGTTGGCTGCCCATGGGATACATGAGTTCATTTATAATGGCAGCGTGATTCCACCTTGTGATTCCATGCATAGCCAAAACAGTAACAAAGGACAATAATGATACATACATGTGCAAATCAGTCACTCTTTTCTTTTAAAAAAACTCAACAATATAACAATATTCAGCAGCACGCAAAGATAGAAAATTCTTGGTGATGCAAACAAAGGATTGTTTCCCACAAACATGCCACAAACCTGGAAACTCACACTTCTATAGCTTCAAGACAAGTTCCATCAGTATGGATGGTGTTGAGATCTGCTCTTCTGCAGTATTCGCTTCTTCTGTTGTAGGCTGTGGTCCCCTGAAATAATGCATTTGCAGGCTTGTCAATGGGATTTTTTGAACTCAAGTTGTCTCTGAAGGCCTCTGAAGTGAACCATCTACCTCTGTCTTCCTTGCTTTCCAGAGAATTGCTTTACAATATCTTTCCAAGGCCATCTCCCATCCCCTACCGGGCTGACAAGGCCAATGGCCCCCCTTCCTCGCCCGCCAAACTGTCCCCGCGCCCGTCGGATCCTTACCTGCCTTCTCCGGTGGACGCACGGGCACTCTGGCGATGGAGCAAGGGAGGCCGGCCTCTGTGTTGGCCTCCCTTGCTCCAGAGTAGTCGCGAATGTGCTTTATGGCACGTTCGCGACTGCTTCCGGTGACAGAACACTCATTCCATCGCCATCATAATCCTCAGGATTGTGCTTTTAGACTGTGAGCCCTTTGGGAACAGGGAACCATTTATTATTTTGTTTTGTAAACTGCTTTGTGAACTACTTTTTGTTGAAAAGTGGAATATAAATATTCTTAATAATAGTTATTAAAAACACAGCCCCACCTTCAGTAGCAGTCAGGATAGAAACCCCTCATACCTGAAATAATGAATGTGTAGTCTTGTTGATAGGCTTTAAGGCAGGTTGTCTCTGAAGTCCTCCTGAGCCGAGGTGAGCCTTTTGCTTCCAGCCTTCTCGCTCTCTAAAGAATTGTGCCTTGTTCCTTGATATCAGTTGACAACCATTCTGTACAAGTGTTTAAAACCATAATGGTTGAGCTTTTTATCACTCGATATCTAATGTAATTTTGTTGGTATCAAAGTGGGAAAGTCTGGTTTTCACCATTGTTTGGGATCCCTTTCAAAACAAATGCATGTGTGAGTTTTCAGTTTTTCTCCAAATAGGGACAAGCAATCAACCACAATATGTGTGCTTCTCATTGTCTCACTCATCTGCTCCTTTTCAAAGTAATCCTGGAGCTGATGACCCAGATGTGCAACACAACAGCTTGGCAGCTTCTAAGCACTACTCAAAAGGAGACTCCCCAGAAGGCCAACCAGTCCGAGAGCAAAGGTCATGTCTTAAAGAGGTATGTCCAAGGATGAAAAGGTCAGTTTGATGTGTTGAATGTTGTATTCCGTTGTCCCTGGCTATACCAGAGACTTCTCTAAGCTTTTGTGAGTTAACTCATTCCTTTTGTAGTTGGCATCACCAAAACTGCCCATCTTCAACCTGCCTGAATTGATTCCAACTCTCTTTCATTAGCTGTTTCCCATGGCTTCTGAGTCTATGAAAAGCAAGCAGGAAACTCTCTTGTGCTGCTTATTGAACATAATCTTTGTCCGTTAACAACACACGCTCCTTTTTCATTGAACCAGTATACAAGTTAGTCCCCGAGGCATCTCCGTAGTTGACTGCAGGCACACGTCTTATCATGCTACTCCTGACCTTCATTTCCCACTGTCACATACATTTATTAATTTCTTCTGTTTCTGAAGCATGCAGAATTCATTATTCAGCAAAAAAGAAAAAAAATGTTCTTTGCAGTATCACCCTTAATTAACCATCCCTACTTTATTTCCTTTTGCTTATCTGCTTGAAATCTAAACACACACTGAGACAATCCAGGAGAACCCTGTACACCTCTTGCCTTCATCAATGCCAGCCAGGCAGCCAGCCATGACCAGATAAGAAGAAATGGAATTCCTTATCTCTTGTAAAAAACACACACAAAAGGTCAAGGTTAGCAGGAATAGAGAAGGTCCTCCAAAACAGCAACAACAAAAAATTCTTTTTCACATCTCCATGGCAACAAAATGGTGCATCATGGGAGGCCAGGGGAAGAGGGGCCTATTCTGTTCTTGCAGCAATCTTTCCACTTCATTACCCTCTTTATCAAGTATCTCTATGCTGGGTTGAGTGTATCTCTGTGTCATGGAGCAGTGCAGATGATTCAAATACACATTGACCTTTTCAGTGGGATCTGGAGTTCCTTGTGGGAGTCTCAGCATCATCTTCCCCTCTTCTTCTTTTCCTCTCATCTCCTCTTCGGATGACCTCACTCTCCCTGGCCTTCTCATCCAAACTGTGTAACTAACTGGTGAGCTCTGAAGGGTGGGTTAAAACTCAGGAAAAATCTACTTCAGCAATGCTATGGAAGTCAAGACCCCAGCTGTCAGAGTTGTGTGTCTATGAGGAAGATTAATAACTATCGTAATGGAAAATAAAATACAATGCAATGAAAATAGAATGATGATTTTTTTTTTAAAAAAAGGGGGGGGCAAAGAAAGGCAGATTGACTTGTCTACTTAATTAAATCCCTTTTTAATTACATGAGGTGAGCACGTTTGTTGTCCCGTACAATTTTTGGAAAGTTTGACAGGCAAAAGAAGCTTCAGTTTGGTTACTCTGACCTTGATGGGAGGAGGGGAGAAAGTTAGAGCAAGGAACAGACAAATGGTAAATATAAATAAAAATTCTCATTTCGTCTTGATCACTAGCTATGATTTTGATATATTCCTAGTGGACAATGTAAGAATGAAATACTGAGCCTGCAGAAGAGAGAGTTTTCCTTCATGTGACTGAAACTATCCAGTTCATGTGAAATAGCCCAGAGTGTGGAAAGTCATTCTTTCTTTCTGTCCTTATGTTGCTTGAGTCAATGAAATGTGGAATTCTCTCTGGACTGGAAATTAATTGACCTTTCCCGCTGAGAGGGGCTCACTTGTTGGGGTCACCTGGAGCTATCTTCCTGTTAGGCACTATGTGTTGGTTGGTTGGTTTTTTGCACCGCATTCCCTACTAGTCTCTGCTTGTAGCACACTGTGCCATTGGTTGTGCAGGTCAATAAGTAGAAGGCTGATGTGTAGAGTTTCCTTTTCCACAGGGTTGCATTTCATGGTCTTTAGAGACAGCTCTTTATATTCCACAAATTTCAGATGTGTCAAAATCTCCAGCTTTGACTTCTCTCCCCATCCTCGAGTTTGCTAACATTCTTTCTTCAGTCCCTCCTTTTAATATACAGTATATACATCTCACTTTATATGTGAATGTTTTGCTTCCTTTATAGGTCACAAAATCAGGTCCAGTTTGCAAAAAGCAGGGATGCTGCAGCAGGAGAATGCCATGATAACTGAGGATATTTGCTGCTTGATAATACTGGAAAGAAGTACCTTGACTGTGAGAAGCAGCCTCCCCATTCGAAGATAGATCTGTAGTTTTCATTGTGTCTAATTCTTTGTCTATTTCAGTATTTGATATGTTAATCATACCAAAAACTGTTTGAAAAAATGGGAGGGTGGAAGGTGCTTTGGGCCCTGGTTCAGCTTGGCCAGGGGTTGTATGGATTAACCAGCCAAGACAAAAAAACTAAACCTGCTAATGAAATAATTAGCATACTCATTAAATTTGAAATGATCACATGCTAGAACAAATAAGTCAGCAAAGGAACAAATACTTGAGTTCAAAACTGCCCAGATTCATTTGGGTTTACATGTGACTGCTTTGAAGCTGAATAAGACTTCAAATTTAGAATTGCAAATGCTGCGACTAACACATTTGAAGATTCTTCAAACATTTGTTTCGGCACTTGCTGTGAATTTGCAGACCCAGAGCAGAAAACTGTACATGTGACTTACCATGAAAAGAGAAATCCCATTCTACTCTTGGGCTGCAGGCAGCAGCCACATGTCCTTGATACAGAGATAGTGAATGGCATTGAATTGTGTGATTAAAGTTTTTTTTTTTATTCCACCATATTGCGTTCACAGTTAAAGCTATTTACACATATTGGAACTCCATAGGCTATGTGCTGAGGTTTAGTCCTCCAGACTTTTATGTCCACCCATGTTATTTACCATGTTAATAACGCTTCCATATTTTACTTCCGCCATGCAATTTTATTAAGTAACCCTGTGGTATTTTCCATGCTGTGCTTGTCAGTGTCACATTGTTTCTCTATGGGAAAGGTACACGAAGGAAAGAAAATGCTTGAAGAGATAAAAGAGAAGTCTGACTAATATCTCCTCTCTCTCTCTCTCTCTCTCTCTCTCTCTCTCTCTCTCTCTGCGGTGTTTTTCACAGGTCAGAAATCAATTAAGAGCATGTTTCACTGGGAACACTTTAAACAATGTAATATTGCATTAAATATTATTGCAAGCTCCATCAGATTCTCAGTCCAAGTGTGAATTACAAAATTACCCCGATTCTTTTAATAAGTTATTTTAAGCACACAAGCATGGTAATGTGGGATGCTCACAGTGTGCTAATCCCAAGGAGAAATCCTAGGGAGAGTACGTTTCTGTTGAAACTAATATGGATTTGTATTTATATACTGCCTTATTTTATAAAAGGTATTCTCCCATACAGTTCCCAGTGACTTCAGCTGTATATAGGCCTCCTTCTGACAGTGTGGATTTAAGGAATTAAGGACTGAAAAAGTGAAGTAATTCTCCTGAATTACAGTTCTTAAGAGCTCATTAGGAGTATCCCCTACACCTATAAGCTTAATATAGTTTGAAATGTGAAATGTCAACTTTAAGGATGGAATTTGGGATACACAAGAAATTGACGTTATAATAACCAATATGTTATACAATTAGGTAAGTACCTTTACATATTCTGTTGACACTCACCCTTACCTACTTAGACAATGTGTAATAAGTCTACATCTCATCTTGTACTCAAATTTCTTCAACAATAGTATATTTTAAAACAAAGTATGGTAAGTGAACATTCTTCAGCATCATAAGAATATTTTTTAATCAGCCTTTTGAATTGATTTTGTATCTTCTGCTCGTAACATTTTTATTGTTTGGGGGAGTTTCAGTGTTTTTGTTGATGTGAATTTTGCATCTGTATTTTTGTGCTTTGTAATTCTGTGTTTAGTAAACTGCCTTGTGGTGATGTCATCAGAAAAAGTGGTATAGTATATATACATCTATGTAATACATAAATAAGTAAAAGTAAATAGGTATTATAAGAGTGACCTATGTGTGGCATGTTCCCTCAGACTCCTTTACAATTATTACTTTATCCTGCGTAAGGTAATATTTTTTATTGTCCTCCATAATACAGATGGGGTCAGGAGGCTGGGAGATAGTGGATTGCCAGTGTCACCCAATGAGTTTATGGCTGGATTGAATTTGAACTAGGGATCTTTCCCTTTACAGTACAATCCTATGCAAATTTACTCAGAAGATAACCCCACGATTTTCAGCCAGGGTTTCCCAGGTAAGTGTGCATAGGATTGCAGCCCTAACCACTGTATTGCATCAACATATGGGGAAAAGGAAGGACACTTCCATTTATATGTTAATAAAGAATCAGGATTCATGGCCAGAGATGAGGTTCAGACACTTACCAGCATTCTAGCAATATGCTTTCTATGTACGTCTCCAGATTGACAGAACATTCAGAGTTGACAAAAATAGCTCAGAAATGGAGTTTAAAAAAACCCAAAACATCAGCCAGAACTCTGGGCTCAAGAAAATAATTGGGGTGTGTGTGTGTGTGTGTGTGTGTGTGTGTGTGTGTGTGTGTGTGTGTGTGTGTGTGTGTGTGTAGGGGGGACAGAGGCTTAACTGTACTAGTTGGCCTTTTGAGAAGCCTGAGTGGGGGGTGAACTCTCCCACTAGCAGAGATAGGTAGCCCACCGTGTAGGATTTATGAGGATTGAAGAATACAGATTTAGGGCCCAATCCTATCTCCTACCAGTCCATAGTACAGAGCACCATTGACAAAGTGCATGCTGCATGCTATGGGGCACGGGACAGGACGGACGGACAACCAGGCAGCCCAGGAAAAGTAAGTAAAAATGTTTGTTATTTACCTCCGCATAGGCTGCCTGACCTCCAATGGGACTCCTCTGAACTATGCCAGCTATTTAGCTGTCGTAAGTCTGAGGAGACTCGGGGACAGGTGTGGCCTGAGAAGGGGGGCTAGGATCTTGGCGTGTGCAGAAGGGGCGTAGCTACACCCCCGGGGTCGTTGCCATGACACCCCATGTGATGTCACAAGCCCTGCCCCGGGGCATGATGTCAACAAGTCCCGCCCCCGCACCAGAATCGTCATTGTCATCGAAAAAAGCACCCCCTGGAGATTTTTCGGCTGCTTTCAGGCCATTTGTGGCACGAGCAGGCGAATCCTGTTGCTGCAAATGTCCAAAAAGTGGCGGAAAAACCGCTGGGGGGAATCCTTTTTTTCACCGCCGCCACATTGTTGCCAAATCCAGCAGCAATTGCACCCCCCCCACTGCATGGCAACCCCCCCCCCCCCCGCACCCAGGGGCCCACCATCCCCCTGCCCCCTCCCAACGACGTTGGTGGTGGCTGCACGCAGCCGCTGGCCGTTTGCCTGGCCCACAGAATGACACAGCAACTTTTACGCCCTCGTTCCAGGACATATAGTAGCAGATTGCGAGATCTGCCACCATAAACCCAGGATAGAATTGGGCTGTTAGTCTGGAGCCTCATTTGGGAAACAAAGATGAGCTGGAAGAGCGAGAAGGAGAGACAGATGACATGAGAAGTGCTTTACAATTCTTATGTCTTTTATCACGAACAATCACAGGCTTGCAAGAATGGTTTTGCTGGACCCAACCAAAGCCCATTGTGTTCTGGGCTATTGTACTCTATGTGATCCAGGTGGTCCAGGTAAGCTTGAGGACCGCCTTTGCTCACATGAACCTGCCTGGGCTGCCTCACAAGCCCTGCTCTCTGGCCCACTAAAGAGCATGCTTTATTTTGGTTGGGACTGGGGCAGGTTCTTTTCTGTGGTGGCACTGTGAGTGTGCACCTCGCTGTCTGGGGAGATACGTCACTCCCCTTCACTCCCAGCTTCTGAGTGGGCCTTGATGACCTTTTTATTCCACAAGACTTTTAAGTGACATCTTTTATGGTTGCAGTGTTAGTTATTGGTTTGTGCTTGCTATTTTTAATCGTTATGTTTTGTTTTAATGGTGTCTTACTACTGTAAGTCACTGTGTGAAGTTTTTAATTGAAAAGGCAGGATCTTTTTGTCTTATATAAACAAATTATAGTCCAGCATTCTGTTTCTAGCCAGTAACCTATCAATGACCCCTGAGCAGTTGACTAGCAAGGGCAGATTATCCTGAACGAAATGTTTGCCATGATGACAACGACGATGATGATGATGGGTAGGAATGAGGAGAAAGGGGTTATTCCTCAGAGTTGCCACTTTACATCATAGGAACTGTGCAGAGGACTACAACAGACCAATGGTGAGTGAAAGTCCCTACATCAAGTCTCGGGATCCCATATTTAATCTTCTGCTGTCCTGCAAAAAGCAGGAAAGTGCAGACTGTAGGACAGTAGCAGTGCCTTGGAGAAGGTGGGAGGCACAAACGAGGTCAAGGCACGGACATCTCTTCATTATGATTCTGTTTGAATTGCCCGTGTGCCGTCCAGGATGCAAGATTTGTGCCTGCTATAATTTTCATAACATTTTAATATCTCTGTCCATCTTTTTGCTACCGCTTGTCAAAGAAAATTCCTGGCTCTTCTCTCCTGCGAGGGCTGGTACCCCTTGTAGGTTCCTGTGAGTGTCAAATCCATATAACTGATTTGTCCCTTAGAGCTCAATGGCCTCCATCTGCTAGCTGTTTATATCTCCTGTTATATTCCTGACTACTACACTGCAAATGTTGTCAGTCTGGTTGTGTTTCAGAGTCTGCTCGAACGCAGTGGCAAAGTAACATGTTGAAACAATCGGACTAGAAGCAAAGCTGATCCCACCAGAACTTCAAGGACAAGAATGAAATTGGAGGTCAGTTTCAGTGGTCCATGTTCATAACAGAAGAATCCACCTCCAAATGAAATCAGTGTTGGTGAGACTTCATGGTAGCAGCAAATGTGTGTTTTGATGTGTCCAAGGCTTCTATTAAATGATAAAGCAGAGCTGGATTAATAATTATCTGGAACCTAATAGTTTTCATGAACGTACCTCTAGGAAAATGGAGATCACCAAATTTGAAGCTTTACTGAATCAGCTGGAGTTGCTATTCATATGAACCAGCGTCACAACATGTAGAGAATCCAGTGGATGCTTCAATTCCCAAGGTGGTGGCTACTTGAACAAGTGCCACTGCAATCAAAGGAATTGGGGTGGATGTGATATGAAAGCATGAGTGCACATCAGCGGCATCTTATTTTGACTTCCGCTAGGTCATGTTCCAGCTACTGGCCTTGCACACTTCTGTAGATGATTGTGTGAGGGCTGATACACATATGGATCAGTGCTTTGCACTGTAATCCTTGTGTACTGGCTTACAATAACTGTATGTCATCCAAGTCCAATTGTGAACAATCATACAAAAGCTAAATTTAAGCTATTTTCCCAAAAATATTGGAATTTTATGTGACAATTTGGTGTTCTCAAATATATATATATGCTCAAATATTATTTAGGTCGTATTTGGATTGCGTTACTTGGATCCCCTCTGAAGCGCAGGGATGGCAAGAGACTTTGGCTGGAAGGAACCTAAACCTCCAACTCTCCCGACTTGAGAAGACTGGTCCATTTTGAGCCTGGGCCAACCCCCTTCCAGCCACCTTTGACAGAGCTTGAGCCCTGCCCCCACTGCTCATCACTCTACCCTGCCAATCCCTTCTACTTTCCCTAAGGGAAAAAGCCTGAGGCCCTGGGAAAATGTTGGGGAAGGCAGCGGAAATTGACAGGGAATGCAGGAGCAGCTCTAACCAATGGGACTTTTCAAGCATTCCTTTAAAATCCTCTAAAAAACACTCAGGGTTGTTCAACCCTTTGACAGGAACCTAGTTAGTTTGGGAGGTGAACTAGAGGGGACTCTTGCACCACTATTGAAAAAAAGTAATGTCCTGACCTGCCAACGAGTTCATTTCTCAAGCAATGAAGAGCCCAGACAGATGTGTAGCTACCCTGTCCTCCTTACAAGCATTAGCCCTCACTAAAAGTTGACATTTTCACTATCCATTTGCTAAACAATAAATCTCTTTTATGCACAGTCTGATTATTGATTTCCTTTTGACCATTGTCTGTGTCACTCTGCTTTTGAGAGCTGCCCACTGCTCAAGGTGATGCTCCTAAACTCCCTCTGCAGCCAAAGGCTACTTTGGGACACTTCAGTAATGTGAAGCCATCATAAAAGCCATCGTCCACACCTGTCTAAACCTGAGGTTAACTGCCACTAATGCTCCTGGAGTGGTGCCAAGAAGCTAGAGCCTGCTGGGCCATATATCCTGCAGGTAGAGAGAGGGGTACAGGGACTGGGGGGGGGGGGCTGGCAGCAGAAATCTTGAAGGCGCTACCCTATGGGGTGCTGTGCCAGCAAAGAAGTTGTCTTGATGAGGTGGTTAATTGTGTCGCCTGAAGACCTGGGTGGGGAAGGACAGAGGGGGATACCACTGACCTGACTCCTCATGCTGGGTCCCTTTGGCTTCAAAGGCAGGGGTGATTCTTTTTTACTCACTGCCTGCAAGGTCTCAGGAGGGGCACCAGGTCTCCCTTTCTGGCTGCTCAGTTCCTGTTATGTTGCTTCCTGCTCTCCTTGGCTCCAAATGAGCTGCTTGCTTGTTTTGGAGCACCTCATTGAATATCTTTGTTATGTGACTCTGTACCTGCTCTGGAAACATCCAAAGGTTGCCCCTAGTTTCCCACACCAATGCAGAGACTACTGTGCCATTGCAATCACAATCTGTGGTATTGTGATGTAACAAGTAGAACAGCATGCTGTCATATCAGAGAGACTTGGAGGACCACACACAGCCAACAGCCACCATTACCAGATATTAACTTATTTGTTTTTCAGGGTATTTGTAAGGGAAGGACCATAGCTTAGTGGCAGAATACATACTAGACATGCAGAAGGACCTGGGCCCATGGCATCCACCGAAGAAGCTGGGAAATGCCCCCATTGGGAGCCTTGGAAAGTCACTCCCAGTCAGTCAACACTGACCTAGATAGGCCAATGGAAAAAGGTAGCCTTCTATATATATTGGGGGTGGGGGCAACAAGACGGCCCAGTAGTGGTAAGGAAAAGTTTTTGTTATCTAGGCCGTAGGTAAACTTTGTTATCTACAAAGGTGACCATAGGTAATCTTTGTTACCTAGGTCACCTGGCCTCCAACGGGTCTGCTTCGACCCACGCCAGTTATTTAGCTGGCATAAGTCTGAAGAGACTTGGGGCAGTTCAGCATGTGCAGCTGCTGCCAAGACCGTCCTCTTAACTGCCCCCACTGCCAACCTACCTGCTCCAGTGGGGCAAGACGGCAGTATGATTATGGCCAACTAGCCAATACACCATTCTTTTTCTGGCTGATGCCACTTGTAAAGCAAAGAAGCTGCTCTGGAAGCTCCCTCACCATATTCAGATCAAATGTATCTATCCCTCTACAGGGTTGAGCTCTGAAAAAAAAGGGGGGTTATGAAAGTTTCAAGCGAAGGTTGGCTACATCTGACACTGATTGGCTACCACCTGTGATGTCACCAACAAACCTCCCAGGGGCAGTTTTGTACTTTAAAAAACATTTTTTAATTAATAAGGTGATGACTGAATGGATAAACTCAAGAACGTTGTAAGATGGGTTTCCCTCTTCCATGGTCACCATTTATTAACATTCCCTTTCTTGCTTTCCTTTATTATTCTACCCTCTCCTCCAACTGGCTGACCAACGGTTAACTGCTTTGCAGGTGCACCCCTGTTTTATTAACACACACTGAGATCTAGAGCTGCGGAGATAATTAAAAAGATTTAATTAGATAGTGAATTTAGATTCGTCAGCTTTGTTCTGACATCCTCTCACAATAGTCAGACAACTGGCCCTTTGTTCTTTGCCTGATTCCAGGCCTGTGTAAGAAAGAGCTGCTGGGTAACTAACGTGAGGGTGGCATTTGGGAATTAGAGGAGAAGATTTGATTGCACATGGAGGCAAATGAGCACGACGGGCCGACTGTGACGCTGTCATATTTTCAGGGCTTGGAGGCGCCCTGGTGAAATTTAGCATTGATAGCTTCAGTGTTATCATTTTGCTAATGCTTGTGATAACAATCTGTTTGAAAATGCATACTGATGTTAGGTCCTGGCTATTTTACAAGGGGCTCTCCCATCCAAGACTGGGAAAAACAAAAGGGTAGGCGAGGGGTACGTATGAGAAAGAGTTCATACTACACTAAAAAAGAAATCCTAAAATAGGAAGAGAATGCCACTGCATAAAACCAAATATTTCCAAATATAGCTGGGAGACACTTACAACTGAAGGATTATGTTTCTCCATTCGCACAGCTGTGGGCTTCTAGTTTCTTGTTTAAGTTCTAGAATCTCCTTTGTGCAATGGATATTTATTATTAAGTTTAGCTACAGAATCTTGTCAGGCTGAAAGCAATGGAAAAGTCACGGCTAATGATTTGATCAGGCCTTCCCATGCTTAACATTTCTCACACCACCTCTTCTGCATTTCTGTTAATTTCTCTTTTAAAATCCTCGTTCCTGTTCCTGGGAAGACAGATTCGGTCTCTCAGTTCTGCCAAATCTTAAGCACGCAGCCTGGCTTCTTCAGATTCCCTTGGGATCCCGCCGAATACTGCTAACAGCCACTGATGTTCAAAGATAATGAAGCTGCAATTAGAGCTGTGCTATAAGCAGAATTTCTCTCCAACAAGTGAAATTCCAGTCGTTTCATAGGAATTTCATCCTGAATCGAGAGCGGTTGTTTTTCTTTCTTTGCGGAAGTTGGTGGTTGCAGTGATTCTGGGTGCTGTGGCTGGTTTCATCTGCATGAATTCTCGATCTTCTGCCCCCCTTCTCATCCTTTGGTATTGCAGTCAATCGAGAAGCCATAGATTGCAACATCAGACTTGGAACTATGGCTGGAGACAGACAATCATTTTTAAGAGAATAGTTGAAGGTGATGTGACAGGTGCCTCTGGTGGAGATATACATTTATTTTGTTCTACCATGCTGTCTGGTCAAAGAGGTTTACTACAAAACCTGCAGAACTTGTGATCAGAAAATGGGATGGACAGCAATGGACAACAATGCCTGTATTACACCACTTTCTGGGGAAACAAAAAATCTGACTACAGGCTATTTCTATTTAGGCAACACTACATTTATCAATGGATATTGTCTTATCATTGCTGCTTGTAATGTAACAAAAGCATCTGCCAGGAATGATTTTGGTGTAATGAATCATGCCTTGACTACAAAGGGTTGGAATCACTGGCTGACTCTTGAGGTTTCTCCATTTCTGTAATTCTACAGATAAAAATGGTCATTGACAACTATTTCTATGCAAACTCATTTTGCACATGGTGATGTAACAAAATATAGCATTCTCTCTAGGGCCTGCCAGATGTTCAATCAATACATGCTTCGACTGCATTTAACCAGCTGCACGATACTCCAAAGCATGTTATCCAATCCATACCGTAGGAATGTTCACGCTTCTGTGCTGGGATAAAACTGTCAGTATAGGTATAGATTTTCCACCTGAATGACTGTACCTGAGTTCATTTTGAGGGATCAACAATCTCTGTATGCTGTACCAGTGGCATACTAGCATTACTGGTACTGGGGCGGAGGACTGATCCCACCACCACGCCCTTAATCATTGTAATGAACTCTGGGTGGTGGTACTTTTGGACAAGCTGAACATTTCAGCTAGTGCAGAGTTATGTGGCCTACCTCCCTCCTTAAGGGGAATAATCACAAGCAATAATCCTCCTTACAGGAATTGTCAGCCAATGCTCATATGTGCTGGCTGCCAATATGCTTCTGAGCTCAGCTGAAAGTCATGGTTATTACCTTTAAAGCTGTAAGGCTGCAATCCTATACACTAGGGGTGGCCAACCTTTCACCATTTGAGCCTCTGAGTTCTTAAGAGTTGTATAGAAGACAGGATCTTGGCAGCTGCAATTGCTGATGGTGCTGCTAAAGCAGCTGCACCTGCTGAAATGCCCTCATCTACACAACTATTAAAGGGCCAGGAGCATTCAGATTGAAAAGTTGGCCACCCCTGCTATACACACTTTCCTAGTGTGTATAGCAGGGGTCCATACACCCCTGAGTCTGCCCCATTGAACAGAATGCAACTTCTGAATAGACATGCACAGGATTGGACTGTGAATGAGCTGCATATGGGTCATTCCATGTCAAATCAACCAATGACAAATCCATTTTGAAACGATGTCATGGATTTTGTTCATTTTTGGTACATCTGTACCTTACCATGAGAGGTTTAACAAGATAATGATGATAGCTACTGAAATTGGACAGGTGTCACTTTAAAGCTTATGAATATGGCTTTCATTTGATATACAACATGACACAATTGTAAATTTTCAAGAAATTCAAAAATGTTCTAAAAATTTATTTTGAGTTTTTGGAAAAAGAGAATATTTTAAATTTTTCAAAAAAATCACACTTAAAGGTACATGTCTTGTAGCCAGTCAGTTAAAATTTCAAGGTGGTATCTCAATGGTATCATACAAAAAATAATTTTTTTTGTTGGCAGTGACAAGGAATTAAACCCCTCAAGTCCTTTTTTAAAGTGATACCTGTCCCATGTCTGTAGCTATCATCGTTATCTTGTAAATGGCATTTGAAGGTACATGGCTAGTGAATTTTGATGTTTTTAGGCAATTTTGAAAATTCAGTATCTCAAAAACGGGTGGACAAAAAAAATCTGAAAAAAATTCTAAACATCTCATGGTAAGGTACAAATGTACCAAAAATGAACAAAATCCATGACATTAATAAGGTTTCATGCATTGGTTGATTTCACATGGAATGACCCATATCTGTGAGAACGTTTGCTCCTCATTTAAATCTTGGGGGGATATTGTGCCCCAGGTACCTTTCTGTGTAGATCTAATAATGCTCCAGACAGGGATTTCTTGGTGGTGGCACTGCTGTTGTGAAATAGACCCTAAGAAAGCTTACTGCAGCCATTCCTTGCTTAGTGTTAGTTATGTACTGTCAAAAACGTTTAAGAGTCCTTCGCGTGAGTATTTTATGTGTCCGTTTCTGCTTGATGTCTTTGCTTTTATTGCTTCTTTTGCACTATGATTTTAATGTTGCAGATTTTGTACATCACCAACCTGGGACAGAAAGGCAATTAATAACTTAAGTTTTATAAGTGAATAATGATCACATTTACTTAGCAATAACATGTATTGTAATTTGAGTTCAGGGAAAACATGATATCCTTGCTTCAATCATGCTTTCCAGAGCAATGACACCTGGATCTCTTGCAACAAAAGAGTAACAACTACATATTTAGGGTGTTGAAAAATATTGTTTCGAAAAATAGAATCTAGAGGCAACAAGCAATTTCATGTACTCCCACTGTAGTTATTTAATAGACGTTCAGAGTCTCACTGTGAGTAATTGTCGATAGTGTGTGCTGAATTTGTACTAACAATGCAGCACATTCTCCCAATGCATCTGGCTGCTAGTAGATCAAATGACTTTGCAAGCAGACAAAATTCAGAAAATGATAGTATTTGATGCTAGGTTTGTATGATACACAGAAGCATATACAGATGTGTGGTAGCTAAGTGCAAAATGATGCATTTCTTTTTTCAATGGTGGACAATAGTTTTCCCAAGTCCTTCACTGAGTTGTATCACTGCCACTCACAAAATCACATGGAAATAGCCTGCTCACGCTATTTGCTTGCTGATCCCCAAGTCTCTTCAGAGGATAACACTCCCTTATCTCTGTGTCCATTGAGAACAGCAGAGGTGCTTAGGCTCACATGCATCCTCCTTATTCCTTCCACACTCCCCTTATTATGCATGAAAAGGTAAGACCCAAAGCAGTAGTCTGATACTTTCTGGGAGGCACAGCACGCCTAGCTGGCACAGCAGTTCTTTGCTACCAGAGGGAATGGGAATGGGCATGCTTGATGCAGCATCAGCAGGTCACTGAGCAATCTACATATGGTAACAACAGGAGCACAATCAGGAGAAAGATGGACAGTGAGCACAAGGGGCCTATTTGGCTATAAAAGCCCCAACTTTTTATGACCAAAATTGCCAGAAGAAAGGATCGAGGCTTTTGTCGGGTGAACTCATCAAGGACCTTTCTTTTGACTCTTGATGGCCCTTGGTGGTCCAACTTCAGCTTGAGATGATGGGTGCCTCTATTATTCTGCAGAGGGCTCCTTGATTGCTTAGGAAGCCTATGCCTTAATTAACATACCACTCTTGATTGAGTTTACAGTGAAGATGGTGAGGAAAGCCAAGGTTGAAGTCATCTTTGTTGTGTTCACTAACGACTTGGTTGAATTCAATGTCACAAAGCCCTCAGGATGTGGCTTGTTTACTGGTTTGAATCTGCCAATCGAGCAAGGTGCAGCCTGTCATGGAATTTCCCCCCAATGAAAGGCAAGCCCACTGGTGTCGCTGCAGGGGTGGTGGAGCTCTAAGTTCCGCCGTGGTCCGACCCTCCGTTACACCGGTACATGAAGCAGCCCCACCCCCTCGCCTTCAGAACCATTCAAGGCGGTGAAAGCAAAGATGCCAGTGGGCAAGCGACACCAGTGGGCAAGGCTTCTCCTAATCCAGCCAGCTGGGGGCGGGAGAAAGTTGCTTTGCAGAATCAAAATTTGGCCTGTCAGACCTGATGCTTCCTTTTCATCAGCCCAAGAAAAAATGCCATGAGACTGGTCTGGGCCATGCTCCCCTGGAATGCACCAAACACCACATTCACATGTAGGTAAAAAGTGTAAGGAGACAGATTTGCATGCTCTAGCATTATATGATTCAGAGTTGTTACCAGTAGGGTGGTGGATAGGCCATGAAACCCAGTGGTCACAGCTCATGTGCCCTCACGAGATTTGGGTGCCACCATCTTGGACCTTGCGAGATTTCACGAGATTCAAGATGTCGGAGGCTGGGAGACCAGGTAGGGGTAGCTATGGGGCACATCGGGCCATTTTTCCCAGGTTGTGGCGCGGGCGGGTCCTCCCACCCACGCCGCAACCCGGAGGGAAAAGCTACAGCCCTGCCAATTCGGCCTGTGCCGCAACCCGGGAAAAATACATTTTAAGGGGGGGTATGTGGGGGGGTACTTGGAGGGAAATGGGCTTATGCAGGGGTTTACATCGGGGGGGTACGCAGGGGACAGGAGGCCCGCGTAGGGGGTACGCGGGCCTCCAAACGTTGAGAACCCCTGTCCTACAGTATTCAGTAGGGCTTACTCTGAGGTAAATTTGCATAGGATTGCAGGCTGACATGAGCTACATATTGTTTCTCAGACAACCCTTGAGAAAGATGGTAGCCTAGACATTAATGTCTTAGTTTTCCTTCTGCCGAGCCAGATGCCTTTTTCAGCTACGGTCATTTGGAAAAACTTTCAAAAGCAGCACCTGAGCAGTCCTGCTGATCACATCACTGCTCCAGTGGTAGGAGAAATCCTGGAGCTTCACTCCCCTGAGTCTCCCTTGATCCTAACCCCCTCGATAACAGTCCTGTGAAGTTACGTTGCAGTGTGGGGAGCTCAAGCAGTAGGTTACTGATAGTTGCAAACGGTCTGCTTGCCTTTTTCACTAGCTTGAAAGGGGCTCTCGTGCAGATCATGAGAAGAAGTCCTCTGTGTGTGTGTGTGTGTGTGTGTGTGTGTGTGTGTGTGTGTGTCTGTCTGTCTGTCTGTCTGTCTGTCTGTCTGTCTGTCTGTCTGCAAGGGAATGCTGAGGTTGTGCTGCACTGTGACCTTCATAGGCTCTGAGGAAGAGCTGATGAGTTTCCTTAGTCTCGGTCCTGACAGCCATGTTATTAACAGGGTGAAAGAAAAAGCAGTGTTGGGCTGGAGTCCTGTCTCCACCCCTACATCAACTTAAAGGCCAAATAATTGAAAATGAAGGACGGCAGTAGCACTTGGAAGCTGCTCGCTTTATTTTTATCAATATTTGCACCAGTTTCATTGATGTTTATGCCATGTGTCAGCAAGATGTATGCGCTGTGCTGGGAAGGATTTGCTGGCTGCTCAGTGTTTCCTTCCCCACTTTCTGTTAAAAATGTTGCAGATTGAAAAAAGAGTTATCGTTCTGTTTTCCACCATTCTGGATTTTGTGTGTGTGTGTGGTTTTGAGTTTTTTTTCTTTTCTTTTTCTTTTTCTTTTTGGTAATCCTATAGAATTCACTGTTTTAGAGGGCAAGGAGTCAAATACTCTTATGGAAGGATTTCAGAAAGGACTAGATAATTTTATGAGCAATAATAACATTTGTAATTATACATGCTACTGTAAGATGGAGGTAATCAATTCTCATGTTTCAGGTCAAGGGCTGATTGCTACAGGGGTCAGGAAGGAGTTCCTTCCTTCCATTTATGGAATTCTTTAATTGGTCAGATGCATTAAGATTTCTTTTTTTACTGTCCTGAGTTATGTGATATTGCCCATTTCTGAACCAGGCTTCTAGTCTCCCCCAGAGGACAAATCCTTCGATTACTGATCCTGCCTTATTTTGTGCTTTTAATTGAATATTCACAGCTTGTTTTGTTTTTCTTCACTGTTTCACCACTAGGATGTTGAAAAATCCTGGTTGCAGGGAATGGAAACAAAAGCAAGAAGATTCAGGTGGTTTGAACTGGTTGGTTGGAAAAGGGGCCATGACAAGAATTCCATGGGAGTCTAATTTTCTGCCCACATGCAGTCATAATTATTCAGACTAAGAAGCACCAGCTTGAGCCTCCTATGTGCCTAAAGCAGCACATCCTTTAGATGTGAATGGCGGAGTGCGCGCTTTGCCGTTCTAACGTTACGGAAGATTGCACCTGTTGTTGTCTTCCTTCTCCTCATTTTCCTCCCTCTGCCACCTGCTTCTTGATTTGAAAAGTCTGGGAAGGTGTGGGGAGGCACTGGCCTAGGGTGTCCCCCTAGGCTAGAGATGCTGTAGGCTACCACCTCCCCTCCATACATTTCTGGGAGAAACAGGAGGAAGAGGAAGTAAGAAATGGCAGCAGGCTGCAGCTGCAGCTCCTGTTGTTGGACCTGGGTGGTCTCTCCTTTGGCCAGAGTGGGCCTGGCTAAGACAGAGAGTGAGCACCTGGCCCAGCCTGGAGGAGGCAACAGACAATGTCACTGGGTTGTCTTCTTGCTTGCTCTTGGTCAGCCTGGGCCTAGCCGAAAAAGAGGGTGATGCAAGGGCCCAGCCTGGAAGTGGCAGTGGCTGCTACTGCTACTGCCAGGCTGCTCACTTGCCTGCCCTCTTGGCTGGGCACTTGAGTGGTCCAGCAGCAGCCACTGTCACCACCTCCAGGCCACTTGCAAGGGCCCAGCATAAGCTGAGAGAGAGGGTGAGCCCCAGTGGGCGCTGGAAGTACAAAGGAAGTGGGCAGGATAGGGTGCATGATGCAGCTACACCAGCACTCTGCCACCTCCAATGCCATGCAGGTGGGCCATTTCTGGATGGTTGTAACCTGAAGCATCACTTCAAATGTTAGCTATAGTTTTGAGAACAAGCTCTATGCTTCAGTCAGAGTTCTCCTTTGTGGCCACTTCAACAACATGGCTACTGGATTCTTCACAGCACCGCATTGTGGCAGAGAATGGGACAGATATTACCTTTCATGCAGCATATGATGAAATATGCAGCATATTTCATACGCAGCATACGCAGGACTGTCCTGGCAAACACAGGACCATTGGCAACTCTAACCCAGGAATAGACCTAAGAACTCTCATCCCTGCATGACGTTTGGGTCCGGGTTGTTCTCTCGCTCTTCAGTATGGTAGAGCAAGTGACTCACTCACTGTAACCACATAGTTCACTATTGTAGTCCACTAAATGCCTGTCTTCTGGTTTGCGCTTTTCACCGGTCCTGTCGGAACTGAAAATAATTTGGAGAGTCGGATCAAGTTAATAGATTTCCTTGGTCTAAAACCCCATTCATTAATTCAGCTGTGGTGAACATATAGGCAATATGAAATTCTGTTTTGATAGGCCACATATGTCATAGGTGCTTTTTCTCATCTTGGACAAGATAAAACCACTGTTTGATTATACTGCATTTGTGAATTCAGAGATTTCCTGAAATGGGCTCTGAATGGCTCATTCCTGACAGTCTGATAGAGGAGATTAAATAAATTAAGCAATTCAAGCCATTTCCCTTGGGACATCATTCCTCAGACTCATAAATATCACTGTCAGGTGGTTCTTCTCCTTTCCTGATACTCAGTGTAAATTTTTCCTTGCCTAATGTCATCCCATTAATCCTAATTACACAGCCTTCTACACCCCTTTCAACAATCCCTCCCTCTCCTGGGTACTAAATCCTCAGGCACTTGAAGGTATAATACTATCACCATTAGCCTTTGTTCAGCCAGTTCGTGCATAGACATTTCAGCTGGAAATTTTGCAGGGCGAAAGGGACTGTGGCATCCAACAACCATTGCCAGGGACACGTAAAGCACAGTTTTCATCTATGAAGGTTAAAAGCATAGCGGGCCCCAGATTTGTCCTGGGAAGACAAATCTGTCTTTTGACAAATGGTCTCCCCGGGGACAGCAGAGGGCAGTGCTTGCTGACGCACTCATGGTCAGTGTCCACGGTTAGTTGGTTACTCTAACATCTGAAGAGGGCTCTGGAGTCTAATGAATTTGACCGTTTTTCATCATCTCGTAGATTAAAAACAGGTATTGACCAATTAATTAAAACCGTCATAATGAGGGATGTCATGAGCATGCGTCCAAGGTAACACAAAAGATCACCCAAGCCTGAGACCAGGATCCGGACACACGCAACAAGCTCAAGCAATCAGGGTTGTGTTTCCTTGATCTTGCACCTGCTCTACAGGCAGCTTTTCAGGCTTGACAGGGCGATTGTGGGGAGGCCTCTGGTCTCCCTGTCAGATCTGAGAAAGTGCATACCAGACATAAGGGGGGGGGAGAGAGAGAGAGAGAGAGAGAGAGAGAGAGAGAGCTGCAGCCTGCTGGAAGGTGTGGGAGGGAAAAATCAGGCTCCTTTGGGTATTTGGCACATTTTGAACACACCCTTGAGGTGTTTTGCGATTAGAGCTGAACTCCTGAGGAGCCGAATTCATTTTGAGACTGAGCAGCCTCCTACTCAGTCATCTCTAATGCTAACAGATAAATGACCAGGGCCCATGAGAGGGAGGTCAAGGGGGTAGTTTTTACCCTGGCCCAGGAGGCAAAGGAGGGCCCCCAGAAATTTTCCTATCTGCGGGAGGCGCAAGCACCAACTCTGTAGTGAAAAAAAAATGGATCCCTGCTGCAGGCAGCCCTCACCGGCTCCAACAAAGCCGACCTTGTCTTGGCCTCCAAGTCTCACAAGGCAAAACAGCGCAGCGCTACTACAGGAGCTCTGTCCCTGTGGTTGCTGGGGTTTCTGGCAGCATTAGCGGCCCAGTACACAAGGCAGGCCTGCTGCCAAGCTGTGAGGGAGGGGCTGCCAATCCTACCCCCTTCTGGGACCGATCCGCCCACCCCAGTGCTTCCCCATCCCTGTAAATTTGCCTGCCCCTGTTGCTGCCCTCCCCCTGCTGTTTTGCCCCTCCTTTGGGAAGGGGCCCAAAAGAAAATTTGTACCCCCTGATAAAATTCCTCTCAGAGGCCCTGTAAATGGCCATAACAAAACACAAAAGAACCACCCCAAACCATGGTGGGTTATAAGGCAATGGTGGCCGTTATGGTAACTGTTGCTGATTGACTAGCAATTTCCTCTGTTGCAGTTTTCTGCCACCTGTCAGTTCCTTTGCATTTTCTCTGCTTTCTGGTATCTTGCCTACCTGCATTCTTCTCTTCTTTCTCTTTCCTTCTCCCTCAGTGTTTTCTTCAGCTACTGTTTCTCAGCTCTAGCTCTGACCCAAGCGCACACTATGCCTGCAACCAGTGCATGTTTTTGCCACCCTCGTTTGGGGGGCACATGTGTTAGCATGTCCCCCACCCAGCACTTTCCTTGCATGCCCCTTCCCTCTACCTCCGTGATGGCGAACCTGTGACACGCGAGGTGTCTTGCTTTGGGAAGCACCCCACTCTGGGGACCCCAAATGATTCAACCCAACTTCTCCTTCTAGGAGCAAGTTTGTTCCCTTTTAAATGCCCGCTTCGACTGAAAAACACCTCTTCCCTCTCAAATAGCCACAAAGCTGTGTGTAAAAACAAAAGCTGAACTCAGATGGACAATTAACCAAATTTATTGCTTTATAGCAACCCTTATCTCCCCAACACCATAAATTATCCCACAGCAGAAACCCTTCTGCTTGACACCACACTTGGCTCCTGCCAGTCTGCTGGATCTTCTTCCACTACACGAGGTCATTTTGGGTGACACGCCAGCGTTTCCCCCAGGGTCCCGACACACCTTACATTTTTGCAAGTTTTACAGGCTTGTCTTGAACAGGGATTTTGGCAGACCTCTTTCAAATTATTATCTAGTGAAACTCAGCAACAAAAAAGTCACTAATTGATGTTAAATAAAATGCAATGTGTTCTATAGTTGTTTTCAGTTCAGTTCAATTCAAAATTACTATTAAAAGTAGCAATAGTCAAAGTACTATTAAAAGTTAAGGGGGGGGGGACACACACCAGCAGAGTCAAGTTAGACATTTTCAAAATTTTTGACACACCCAGCCCAAATGGTTCGCCATCACTGCTCTACCTCCTCCAGCGGAGGTGCAAGTGCCACCACGGTCCTGCTATACTCTTTCCCCCCTGCTGGGACTTCTTTCAAGAAGGCTGCGGCAGGCAGAAAGTGGAAGAAGAACCCCTCCTCCCAGCCTTGTTCCCTGTGGGCCAAAACAGGCAATGACCCGGGAGATCTGTGATTAGGCTGTCGCACCTGTTTTCTTCTGTTAATTAGCAGTCTCCTGGGGCTGCTATGACGGCTAAGGAATGTGATGCTCTGGGAGAGGGTTTTAGCCCACTTCTTTCATGCCTTTTCCCAATATACTGTAAATGTGCTCCTTCCCATGTAGTACAATCCTAAGCATGCTTAATCAGAAGAAGGTCCCAGTGTGTTCAGTGAGATTTACTTGCTAGTAAGTAAATCACATACAGCCTAAAGCTATGGGAAAAAAAAGTTTTCCTAAGCTCAGCCAAGAGAAGATAGGTACTGATGCAGTACCCATGGGGCAAATAGCAGCTTTTTGCAAATGGGAGAGACAACTTACATTACAGTGGGAAAAGGGAAGAGGAGAAAAGGAGTAAAGCCCAGGGCACCACATCTCCCATCTTCAAAGCAGCCCCATTGGGCTGTTGATTAGCAAAACACAACTCATAGGACATCCTAAACCTCTTGCATTCCATCTGGTTTTGCCCTTAGATCCTTGTAACTGGAGATGTTCGGTTTTGAATGTGGAACATTCTCTATGCAAAGCATGTGTTCTGAGCTATGAGATCTCCCGATTTTATTTTAAAACATACTGGAAATGTTACAGGGCACATGGAATGGATGGATGCCTTCCATTGGTGCAGTGAACTGAACACACCTTCCATGCAACCTCTACAGTCATGGTTGGGAATGGTGTAGAGCAGTGACTGGTGGATGGTGTCATTTCAAAAGAATCAAGAAAAGCAAAGACCGAATAATGGAGGAAATGCATCATTTGGGGGATTGCTGTTTTGTGTTTTGCCAAACCAAATGGGAATAAATCACATAGACTGATGGGAATTATTGCTGAGATTAGTTGCACAAATTATACAAATAGCAACCTTCTTTTCACATCTATAATCACTTATTCGTTACAATCAATTATACAGGCAGTCGATATCTATGCTGTATTCAATATCCAGACTACAACCCAAGTACAGATTCATTGGCTTTGTGTACTTTGCATCAGGAAATCATTATCCCTGTTTGAAAATAGATTCCCCCCCCCCACACACTTTTTAAATGCAAGTTATGGAAAATACAACAGAAAATTATAGGGGAAATGAATACTTAAATGTTTCAAAGTGCTCTCTCTAATGACTGCCAGGAAGAGGTGGGAGAAAGACCTGGAGAGGGTTGCAACTTGGGCAAAAGGCTTTGTATGCCACTGTACACTGAGTGCTGGCTGCCAATAATCATATCTTGGAGCATCTATGGAATACCGCACTCATTGGCGTTAGCAGGAGTCACTCATGCAATCATTTATTTTTAGGGGGGAGGGTAACAACAAACCCATACAGCAAACATGTTGACATTTCAAACCTTGAACAATTAGGCCGTAACTGTTCAAAGCGTGGCCCTTTTTCATGTTAAACATTCATACGATGGAGACATTTGTGTGAGTGTGTGCATGCGTACTAGCAGTGCTGCTGCTCTCTGCTCTTTGAAACAAGATGCAGGATCATGTGTGCTCCACTACAACCACGAGAAGGGAAAAAGTCTACAAAGAAGGGACTCCCATGGGAGCAGTCACTTAGTCTCAAGGCAAAGTCTGGAGGAGAAACATATTCTGCAGGCTGACCATGGCATGGGCATAGAGTAGGAGGAGTTAGTAGTAGTAGGAGTTAGTAGGAGGAGATTGTTGTCAGTGATGGCATGGGCACTATCCAATAAGTGCCTGTGACGCTGTCATACTGCATTCCACATGAAACACTCAAAATTTCCACGGCCTAAATAGCTAGAGAAAGAGCTATGTTTCCCCAGCAATTATATATTGAGTGCTGGGAAACTGATATTCCTGAAACAGAATACTTCCTTGTAGGAAAATGAAGGGACTACATGAGTTGATGCATGTGCAAGTTCCCTGTTCAAGTAAGCTGACCTCTTGGCAACGCAGCAAAAGTAAAGCATTGAAATCTGGCTGTCACTGTCTCTAGTTAGGGACTCCTCCAGTACATTACACACCACTAGTGTTGGGGACTCTTGAGTATTGTTTGCACATGGACACATCCTGTCTGGTTCTGTGACATGTTAACTGCAACTTGGAGAAAGACGGTCCTGACACACTGGTAGCAACAGCCAACCATGCAAAAAGCCTTCTCATTTCTGCACAGAAACTTCTCTATCAGGACTGTCATTAGGTATAATCAATCTGAACCAGGCCTGCGGGCATCTTGGTGTCCAGTATTGCCTAGGGTAACCGTGCTCTCAGATATGCCTTTGCTAAAAATGATTAGCAGAGGTTTTTGCTAAAACATGACTGACTGCCAAATTTCCCTTCAGATAAAACATGCCAGCTGAAGTCGATGATCTCTCCATCACAATGATGAGAAAAGTTATTAACACCAATGGCTCAAAAGCAAGGGGAGCAAGAGGTCAGCCAAGCAGCCCTGCTGGACCCAGAAGCACTGACATGCTGAAACCGTGGCAGCAGGCTGTGGCTGCCTTCCCTGTACCTTAATGTGGATTTCAGGAGAAGAGTTTTACCCCCGACGAGTGAGGAACCTGCTAGTCAATGGGGCTGTGAGCAAGAACTGCAGATTGAAAATAAAGGGACAGACGTGGAATTGTAGTGGGGAGACACCACCCATGTCATGACGTCCGTCAAGGCAAAAAAAAAAATATTCATTTGGACAGAGGGCAACCAGATTGTGTATACCCAGCCCAGTGCTGTCGTGACCTTCAGGATCCTGATGAAATATTCTTGTCCACCACTGATCAAAGGGCTAACAATCCGAGCAATTGCCTCAGGTGGTCGGTCACCAACTTGCGTTTTAGTACACAGATGTGAGAAGGGAAAAAAAGGTTTTCCTAAAGTTACTGCCCAGCCTAACATTTTAGAGGTCCAGCCCCTTTTTATAAGAGCCTTTTATTCCTGTTTTATATATCTTGTGTTGTGTTTTAGACTGTGTTTTAGACTGTATTCACGTTGTTGTTGTTGTTGTTGTTGTTGTTAACAGTATTTATATACCGCTTTTCAACAAAAAGTTCACAAAGCGGTTTACATTTTTACAATGATTAAATGGCTCCCTGTCCCAAAAGGGCTCACAATCTAAAAAAGATGCAGAACAACACCAGCAAACAGCCACCAGAAAAGACACTGTGCTGGGGTGAAATTGGGGCAGCTACTCTCCCCCTGCTAAATATAAGAGGAGCACCAATTGAAACAGTGCCTCTTGCCCAGTTAGCAGGGGTATTAAGAGTTTAAGAGTTTTATATTATATATTTATTATGATTTTTATGTATTTTGTAATTTTTAGTGTTGTAAGCCGCTTTGGGTCCCCCTTATGGGGGGGGGAAGCGGGGTAAATAAATAAATAAATAAATAAATAAAGGTATTTTGCTCACTGAGCTTTGCATCTTTAATTCCCACCGCAGTGTCCAGCCATTTGCAATACTCACCAATGACTAGCTCTAGGCTTCTGGCTTAGCTCACAGATAATCTTCTTACATGTGACTGTGGAAGCTTGAAAAGGCATCTTTGTGGCAGATGTAAGTCAATACTTGAGGGCCTAAGACATTCTTTTTTTGGGGGGGGCACTGAAGCAAAATATTCAAATGGTGCTCCTTTTCCCAGGGCTGGCCCAAGACCACTTGGCACCTGAGACAGAATGCCAACTGCCACCCCCCTTAACCAGTCATGTGCCAGCTGCTACCACTCCTCCTACTCCTACTCCTCCTCAAGCTCCCTGGGTTCAAAAAGGAAGAGGACGATGGAACAGAAGAGTAGGTGTGGAGGAGAGGAGAGTGGTGGGCGGCTTCTCCCTTGTCTTCTCTACTGCTCCCCTCTTCCTTTTGGACTCTAAGGAGCAGGAGGAGTCCAGCTCAGCTGGCACACAGGAACAGGACCCCCTTACCAACCTGTCACCTGAGATGACTATCTCAGGTGGCCTCATGGTCAGGATGGCTCTGCCTTTTCCACGCTGTAAAAATATAATAATGCATTAAATAATTGGTTTGCTGTTCTTCAATGGTGTCTAGTCTAATATCTCCCCCAAAGGAATAATTGTGCTCAGTGTTCATATAGTGCATTCAATGTGCTTGGCATGCTTTTTATCTGTAATCCTTAGAAAATCTACATAAAACAGGCTGGTATTGTTACCCCGCCATCACAAGGGTGGAGGCTGAGGTTGAGCGAACAGTGACTTGCCTACGGCCACCTAATAAATCTGTGGCCACGGTGCCATTTGAGTTGGGATCTTCCTGACCCACACAGCTCGCACTACAGCAGCTCACACAGAGCTGGCCCTGAGCAGCAATTGCTTCTCCACCTATGAAAAACTTTACCATCATAGCAGGCAGTTTAATTTGAGGCTTATAATAAATAGCCTGTTCTCCAGCTTTTGGTAGAGAGGTCAATGTCATTGTCTGAAAGACACATGGGTTTGAAGATAAATGGAGGAAGTGGCATCTTGAGAATGAGTTTGATAATGACATTAATCTTGTTAAGAGAAGCAGAAAGCCATATAGCAAAACCGTGCTGTTGTCTTGGAGCTCCCTCCCTTTGGCTCTGGCTGAAGGGGGTGCGCCATGCTCTGTGAAAACATGCCGTCTCATCAAGCTGTAGCTTCCACTGAGTCTTCTTGTGCTGGCTTTTATGTGCAAAAACCCTAGAACTCATGTGCAGGCAACTGGTCAACCACAGAAGTCTGCTCTGGAACTAACTGCCCAATCCTATCCCCGTCACGCTATAGCATGCAGCTATGCCAACGGAGCACATGCTGCATGCTATGGTGGGGTGTGTGTGTGTGATCAGAAGGCCATCCACTTTTTTACTTACCTCTGGGTAGACCTTCTGGCCACCTATGTGTCTCCTTGGACCCATACCAGCTATGTAGCTGGAATGTAGCTGGAATGAGCTGGGAGGGATGAGCTGGAAAATGAAGGATAGGCTCTGGCGTGCACCTTTGCCTCTGAGATCCACCCCCTCCAGTCCTCTCCCCACCCCTGCCCTCCCCCCTCCCTGCCTTGGAACGCCTCCAAACCTCCCACTCCCAGCCCCCGTCGTCAACTTACTGACACACTAGCACAACTTCTGGGAGCTGCTGGGTGTGTGCAACATCTCTGGCCATTTGCAACAACATCCCAGCTTTCACACCACTGCAAAGGGCCTTGGGCTGCCAGAGTGCAAGTTCCGGCAACACAAGGCCCAGATAGGATTGGGCCATATGAGTATTTGCTGTTCTTAACACCGAAAGCAGTGTACATAAAAAACAAATAACCCATGAATAATTTGTGGGGGAGGAGAGGAGCCATAGAGAGAAAGTTTGGGAGAGGTGGTCGGCCTCTGGAGGGGGGGAAAGTATGTATCCTCCTAGGCCAATTCCTGTTGTGACTTCATTTCAGGGGTGAAGGGAGTGCCCACGTGCACTGAAAGTATCCTATTGGTGTGGGGAAATTTGTCTTGGAGGATGCTGTGATGAAAGTTGTCTTTAAGGTCATTCATTTGGTGTGTGTCCCCATATTCAAGGAATGAGTGAGAAAGAAATGGGACAACCTGTGCCAACCTTGCCCCTGGCATCAAGACATGTGCTGGTCATGTTCCCTGATGTCCGTGTGTTGGATGATAGCATGAAGGAGCTCTACCTGTTTACATTGTACGTGCCTAAGACTCTGCCATGTATTCAGAAACCCTAATTGGCCCAGGGTGCCTGAATGTATGTGTGTCTGTACACATACAGATGTACACTTACACCTTCAAATTGTCCTATATCCATGGTGTGGCCTGATGCTGGGGGCCACGGCCAGGCTGTGTGGTCCATTTTGCTTTGCATATTCACTGAACTCATGGTAGTGGGCACATGCTTTTCTATTGGCCAGGTTTTAATATCTGGCCAACTTAATATTACTAGTTTGCATTTTAAAATGCAAGCCTTGGCTGCAAAGCTTACAAGGTAGACAACCCAAGTGTCTCTCACACTCAACAGCAGAAGCCCTGACTCACATCCCACTTCTTCCTACCTGGGTGTTGTTGCTCAACAACCTTGACTATCCTGCAAGTGTTTTACAGAAATAGCCCTATTCCTGTCACAGTACCCCATAGAGTGTAAAGCCTCTCTGTATCTTTCCTGACTCTAATTAATTGCTCAACACTTAAGAGAGCTTAGTTCAAATTAACCTTCATTTGCATGAGGAGCAGAGACTTCTGTGTGACATCGGCTTCCAAGCCTGGTGGTTCACAGCCATGAAAGGCAAAGGTTGCTCCAGTTTCCAAAGGACATTTGGTCATATCTGCTTGGAGCAGACATCACTGTTAAGGGATGGGACCCAGGACGTTCAACAAATATTCCCAGTTCCTGCTGGAGTTGTACTTCCTGGGCATGGGGTAAAAAATGTCCTTCTCAGACAGCCAGTCCTTGGTAGCCAGCCTTCCATGGCCTGGATATTGCTCTGGAAATGAACTTTTAACTTCTAGAATTCTGTAACTATGTGACTGTGTATATGAACCTTGCTTTTCTACCTTAGGAAAAGAAAACCTGCTTTCCTTGGAAATGCCAAGTGCTTTCAATTCCCTTGAAAGACCTCCATGTCTTTCTAACTGTAATACTGTGTCTGGGCTTTATATCCAAACATAGTAGCCTGGATACTGAAGCCTACCCACATTTTACTGTTTAGACATGCTACATGTTAGAAAGTAGGTACAATGCCAGTCGCAGGACTCTAGGGGGCAGTGTATTGTCCAGGAGAAAGATGACTCTGCTGATCCTCCACCATCCTCCACCCAGAGGCGTCGCTCCGGTAGGGGCGGGGCTGTAAGTATCGCTGCGGTCATAGTCTCTTTACCGAGCGAGGAGGAGGCAGCCCCGCCCCCTCACTGTCCGAGCCAGTCCCCTACGGAGAAAGCAGCAGGCAGGGTCTCTTGCCTGCTGCTTTCTCCGTAGGGGACTGGCTCGGACAGTGAGGGGGCGGGGCTGCCTCCTCCTCGCTCGGTAAAGAGACTATGACCGCAGCAATACTTACAGCCCCGCCCCTACCGGAGCGACGCCTCTGCCTCCACTGCTGTTGGTAAGTTGGAGGTGGGAGTGGTTTGGGGGAAGATTGTGAGCAGTTCAGGGTGGGGAACAGGTTGGGCCAGGGGTGGTTAAGGGCAGGATGGGAAGGATCTTGGGGGCAGCAGTGCACACTGAGATCCTATCCCCCCTTCCAAGCATGTACCCACCCGAGGAGTCTCCTCAGACTTACACCAGCAAAAGAGCTGGCGTATGCCCAGGGAGACCCATTGAAGGCTAGGCAACCTACGGGGAGGTAAATAAAAACATTTTTTACTTACCTCTCCTGGGCTGACTGGTCGTCCCCCCCCCCCCCAATAGCAATGCACAACATCAGCTGCACTGCATGGCAGGTCATAGAATTGGACTGTCAGGGTGTCTTGCATATTTTGCTTCATTTTCAAATAATAGTAGCTGTCAACCCAATTCTATGAGGGCCTTATGCTGCTGGAACTAGTGTTCTGGCAATGTAAGGTCCTTTATGGCTGTTACAAAACATGACGTGCCATTTTATGCAGTCAGGCCACCGCCACAAGTGCTCCAGCACTCTGTCCATGTTCCCCGGTGCTGGTAGGTCAGCGTGGGGATGGGAAGGAGGTGGGTGGTGGGTGGAATGGGGTGGGTGAGGAATGGGGACAATACTTGGGCAGGGAGGGAGTGGATCGAGGCTGAGAAGGGGGCGCCACTGATATCCTATCCCCCTTCCTGGACTCGATCCCCCCCCGACCCAGGTCCAGTCGGACTTGTGCCAGCAAAGTAGCTAGTGCAGGTATGAGTAGTCCAAGTGGGTCAACAAACTCTCCCTTCGAGGAGGACATTGCAGCTCGAAACGCCCCCACGGGATGCAGCGTATGCTCCATTGGCAGGGCTGCATCAGCATGCAGGTTCAGTAGGATTGGGCTGTGTGTAACCTATTCACAGTCACCATCAGTGAATAGCTGATGGTGGCATGACGTGCTTGTTAGAACAGCTTCTACCAAATTCCTAGCAAGGGGGTAGGGGTAGGCTTAGCAGATTTTGCCGATCCTGAACCGGGACCACCCCCCGTGAATTTTTAATGAATTATTTATTTCATTATTTTGCTGTGATGCCCCTTTTTTGGCCCAAAATTATTTATGTAATTTATTATTTATTGCCCCCGAAAATGGCCATTTTGCTGCCGCCAGCCACTTGCCTTTTTCGATGCCTTTTTCCTTCGCATTCTTGCTCCTTCACATCCTTCCTGCCGTCTTCAGCCCGTTTCCCCCGGGCGGCCCGGGCCATTCCCAGCCTGCCTACTACATTGCAGTGCGCCAGGACTCTTCTGAGCCTGGCCAGTGCATTCCGCTCGGCCACGGCTCCGCGAGCATCCTGCAACACACAATGCCTGGGAGAAAGGTGCACGCGAGGAGCCCTGCCCGGACGGAATGCACCAGCCAGACTCAGAAGAGTCCTGGTCTGCCGTAATGCAGCCGGCGGGCCGGAACAGGCGGGTCCAGGTGGGATGGTGGCCGCCAAATCCAGATTGTCCCGGCGAATACTGGGACTCTGGTCAGCCTAGGTAGGGGCACTATATAGCACAGAAGTGACAGGCATAACAGAGGGGCTGAAAATTTTCTCCTACGCCCTCTTTTCTTTCCAAAGCCACCTCTCTGCAACCACATTCTTCAAGCCTCACTAGGATAAAGATGACTAAGGGGAAGCAGTCATGGGGGAAAAGTGCAGGTATAGGAACGGTTCGAGGAATGGAGTCCCTCAGTTCCCAGGAGGCAGGAATAGAACCAATAGGGTTATATAGCTTTCCAAACAGCTGTCCAATCCTTCTTGGCATTATATCACATTGAATTCAAAGCCATTTTGCATCCAAGAGTTGGAGGCACTTGTGAATGTCTGACCTTCTGAATAATCCAGGGCAAAACAAAGAAATACGTGAACAAAAGTAATATTGATTCAGCAGAAACAGGGCATCAATTCAGCTTTATCAGAAAATAAAAGAAGTGTAAAGTTGGTTCTCACTTGTACACTGCTTTGATGTTACAGACTAAAAAAACAATGAAAAAAGCTTTAAAAGCTACAAAGCTACAAAGATACCATGATTGACTTAAAAAAAAAATTCCACAAACTGGGGCATCGGAATAACCATACAGGCAAGAACTGATAGAGTGTTCTATTGAAGGTGCAAAGAAGCGAATTCGTTGCCCAACAATGCCATAACAATTTGTTGGGGTGACTCTAATTCATTTCTTTCCAGGAGAGGGCAGAATTGTATACCATGTCCAATAATGGCACCTAGTTTTGGCCTTTTTTTCCACAGAACGAAATGAATCTGTTGCCACTTAGTACTTGAAACATCTTAGGCAAGTACTTTATTGTATCTGCACCTTGAGATCTCGTCCCTTTTTGTTCCTGAATGGGTGTCTTGGTTTCTCTCCTGGTTAGGATGCACTACTGACCATTATAACCTTGCTTAGAAGCAGTGATGTAGACTTGAGTCTATTGACTCGGACAATGACTTGACTCAGACTTGACTTGGTGATTGTAAAAGACTCAAAAGACTCAAATTGAGACTTGGAGTCTTTTATGATAAGTTGAATTTTATTCAGATTTAAACCCATTCCCCCCCCCCCCATTAAATAGATAGGAACTTGCAACTCGCAACCAAAGACTTGGAACTTGGGGACAAAGACTTGGGACTCGACTTGAGACTTGGAGTCAGAGACTTGATCCACACCCCTGCTTAGAAGCCATCTCCTGTTTTAGGGTCAAATTTTTCACCCAGGGTGATGCCAAAGGCCCTGGAAAACAATCAATTACAAAATAGTTGCTTAACATTTTCTAGTTAACAGTGGTGAACCAATGAACAGATCATGGACGCAGGAAAGGTAGGGGAACTTGCTGTGATCTGATTATCCCAATCCATATGTACCCCTAGAAATTTCTGTATACTTGCTTTCAAGTCAGGTTCATCGAAAGAGAATTACCATAATACGAGTGTTATTTCTAGTCAACTATGGTGAAAATCCCTGATTTCCCCCCTTTTTGCCTGTTTTTCACCTTTTGAGGACCTTTATTGGTCCCCAAAATGCTACTACAATGCCTCAGCATCCTAATGGGGCTGCTGAATCATTCAGAGCCAGTAGCCATGTTGAACCTATTGTGGTTATTCTTATTTACCTTTTATATTGATTGTGATGCAAAATGGAGCTCAGCCAACGTATTCCCAAGAGCATTTCCATTATGCCACAGTTTGGCCACCCCTGTAATATAATGCATAGTATTTAGAAAGTGCTTTCAAATCTTCAAAGTACTCCCCACTATGCTCTGGTAATCCTTACAACAGCCCTGCAAGGTCGATCAATGTTATTGTCCCCATATTACATGGGGGGATACTGAGCTCAGCCTCAATGCGCTATATATCCGAGTGCAATGTTTTAATTGGATTGTGAATGGCAATCCAAGCAACCAGTTTGGAGACGCAGTATCTGCAATATTGCCTCCCTTTGTTTTACCTGTGAATCAAGCCAGACAGGGCTCAGTGCTGCACCAGTAAGTAAGGAGTTTCTTTGATCATTTTTAATAGGACATTCCAAGCCTTCCTGAGTAGAACTATTCAGTGTTGGCCTCTTTTCAGAACTGCTGACTCGGTGGAAGCAAGGCAATGCTCTCTTTTTGATCCTTTACAATCCATAGTACACAGGTGGCATTTCCCACAGTAAAAGCACTTTGCAGTTGTTTTAACTAGCATAACTGCTCTGCGACTAAGCATTATTGACTTGGTCTTCCAGCAGGATGTGAAAAAATGGAGGCTGCTTTTCTGCAAAGGTTAGGAAACTGAGAACATTAGCTTAGCTTGGAGCAAACCATTCTGATATGATAGTACAGCCAGCAACTCAAGCAGGGATGAACAATTTCTTTATTCTCAGGTGGTTACTCTATTCTCTATTCTCACGGGGGCAGAGAAATCTGGGGAACACAAAGTGTAGCTTGGACTCTTGGAGTACAAGTGGACCCTTTCGAAACTGACCAGACTCCATAAGTAAGTTGATACTGTGTTGCATTCAGGTATGTACAGTGAATTAACTGCACACTGTTCCCTTAAGTACAGGTGGGCCCCCATATCCACTGATATGAAACCGCTATCCACGGTTTCAGTTATCCACGGATCGTGGGGACCCCCCCCCCCCAGCCTTTTACTTTTTCCCAGTAAGCTTTGTTTCTTCCTTAAAGAAACAGGAGAAGCAGCCTCTGGCTGCTTATTACAGGCAAGTAGAATGAGACTAAGTACTAGAGAGGCTCTGCAAGGTTAACAGAAACCTTGCAGAGCCTCTCTAGGACTTAGTCTCGTTCTACTTGCCTGCAATGGAGGCTGCTTCTCTGTTTGTTTTAAGGAAGAAACAAAGCTTGCTGAAAGAAAAATAAGAGCTGGGGGGGGCAAGCATGCCTGCCTGCAGGGGAGGCAGGGTGGGGGGCCCCCTCAGGAAACCATGGAGGGGGTGTTCACTCTTATCCATGGTTTCAAGTATCCATGGAGGGGCCTGGAACATATCCCCAGCGGATATGGGGGCCCACCTGTATTGTTCAGCCTTTAGACCCCTCCCTATTTTTCTTCCCTTGAACTAGAGGTAAACTTGCTGCAGGCCTGTGTTTTGTAGCCTTGCCAGGAAGCTGTATATAACCCTGTTATAAACTGTTAAGTTGCCAATGTCTGTGTGTTGCCTGAATTCACTAGGCTAAGTTCAAAGAAAACATATATGAAGTGGAGTTGCCTTCTGTCGCCACTAGTGCTTAATTTGGGGAATTAATGTGTGGGTAGCTGAAATGGTGTGAGGTGCGCCCTGCTGTTCCACTGTAACAACTATCTCGAAGAAGTCCAGTGATTTCAGCAAGATCAGACAAGGTGCAAACCAGCGTTACCAAAAACCAACAACCTAAATGACTGAGAGGAAGCAACTTAAAAGATATGCAGTTTATTAAAAAGGGATTTTAACAGAGTTGACAGGTAAACTAACTGTCGTTCTTCTACCAAATAAATGATGTACCTAATCAGTGAATGGTTTTGTGTGTGTGTGTGTGTGTGTGTGTGTGTGTGTGTGTGTAAAAATCAGGTTTTGTAACACTAGTCAAGACTGAAGCACTGTGTGTGCACGCGCGCATGAATTAGAAACGTGTTGGGTGCACTGAATGAAAATGAAGACTTTGACTAACAGCCCAATCCTGCCTAAGGATCCGCTGGGCGGCCCAGGTCACCTGTCGGATCCTGTGCTCCACCATGGAAAGGCTCCTGCCCAGCGGAAAGTCTACTCGGGGAAAGGGACGCTCGTCCCCTTCCCCGAGTGTAAATGGCGCTGAAGCTGATCGACCTTCTCGGATTTCTGCCAGCGAAATTGCTGGCAGAAGTCGGAGGAGGCTGTGTAACGGCCCAGCTGCGCAGCGGGGGTCAGGATTTGGCCGAGGCCTTCCCCCACCCCCTCCTGTGCTGGCTGGGCCTCTGGCTGCCCTCCCTCACAGACACACACCCGTTGGCTGGATCCTTACCTGGGTCCTCCAGCAGCCGGGCGAGGGCTCTGTTAGCGAAGCAGGGGAGGCTGGCCTTGAGCCGGCCTTCCTTGCTCGTGAGTCATTGGAAAAGTGCCTTGTAGCACTTTTACGATGGTTTCGGGTGGCGGAATGCTTGTTCCACCGCCCATGACTTGCACAGGATTGCACTGAAACAGAGGGGAAAAGGGGTTTGGGAAAAAGTTCTCTTTTTACCCTAAGCTAAGATGGGAGGCCAGCAGGTGGCGCAGTGGGTTAAACCGCTGAACCATGAGCTGTCGATCGAAAGGTCGGCAGTTCGAATTCGCGACGGGGTGAGCTCTCATTGCTTGGCCAGCTCCTGCCAACCTAGCCGTTCCAAAGCATGTTAAGGTGAGTAGATAAATAGGTACCGCTTGCGGGAAGGTAAACAGCGCTCCGTGTTCCAGCTGCATCCTACGCGCTGTGGCAAGGAGAGTCATGCCGGCCACATGACCACGGAGGCATCTTCGGACAAGGCTGGCTCTTCGTCTTTGAAATGGGGATGAGCACCAGATCCTAGAGTCGGACATGACTGGACTTAATTGTCAGGGGTCACCTTTACCTTTAAGATGGGGAGAGGAGGAGGAAGGTTTTAGAGAGGGATAGGAGAGAAAAAGGAAGAGTTTAAAAAAGGCAAAAAATAGCTACTTGAATGAAGTCTTGAAGCGGTTCAGAGTTTCACACAATATTGGAGACCCATCCTGAAATACTGTCTGACACAGTGTGAGTCTTTGCCTCAGGTAGATCACAAAATGTAACCTGAAATATCTCAATGTTCGTGGGGTTTAGAGGAAAATGTGTACATGAGCTCCTAGGTGTCTTCCCTGGAAAGGGGCTTCACAATAGGTAATTGTGTTTTCAGAGTGCTAATTGTTCCTGTTTTATGGCCCAATCCTATGAGCCATTTGCCACAGTGGATCTATCGATCCACTGTCGTAAACAGCCCTGTGCTGGTGGAAATGTCACCATCATCACTTGCTATGGAGCTGCTGGCAGAAATGGCCATCAACTCCATGCGGACCAGCAGAGGCGTACCAGCAGTGAGTGCTGCCTGGAGCACTCGCTGCGGCGCCGCCCCAAAGGGGTGCGTGCCGCTCGGGGGGGTGACCCGGCTTACCAGGGCGCTCCGAGGCCCTCTCCCCCGGCCTCGGAGCCGGAGAGAGCCCCGGAGCGTCCACCACGACCGGGGCTTTCTGAAGGCGGCCGACTGCGTCGCCCGCTATTTATACTATTTTTTTTCTGCACATGCGCAGAACGTTTTAAACGTTCAGAAAGCCCTGGCCGCCGGTCGTGGTGGACGCTCCGGGGCTTTCTCCGGCTCTGAGGCCGGGGAAGAAGGCCTCGGCGAGGCCTTCTTCCCCAGCCTCGGAGCCGGAGAAAGCCCCGGAGCATCCACTGCGCGCATCACCGGGCAGGTGCACGCTCCGTGAGACTGGAGCAAGCGGAGCAGCGCCGCCTGGCGCCGCGGTGCCACCTGGAGCCGCTGCTCCGCTCGCTCCAGTCTTTCTACGCCTCTGCGGACCAGACTCACCTAGACACTCTGCCTGCCCAGGTAAGGTGACAGAGGGGGCGGGTCATGGGTGGGGAGGGGGAGATTCAGGGCTGGGAGAGAGGAGGAGGGAACATGGAGCAGGACAGAGGGGGTGGATCTTGGCAGCAAAGGTACACACCAGATTCTAGCCCCGATTTTTCAACCTGCCTTGTACCCATCCTCTCCTTGGACTTATGCCAGCCAAATATCTGGTCTGGGTCTGAGGAGACCCGTAGGCAATCAGGCGGCCTACTGGGAGGTAAGTAATTTTTTTTTAACTTATACACACTCTGTCAGTGCAGCTGCATGGCAGTTGGCAGAAGGTGGTGGGGGATGGAATAGGGCTGCTAGTGTGTTTATGTTTCATTCTGTGTGCATGTGCAATCTATTTGCACATCAATACAGAGGCAATCAGGAAGCTTTTTTTCCCCTTTCTCTCAAAACCCTCAGTTATTCTCATTTCTTTGTATTACCTAGCACCCTCAAATCACCAGTCTCCTCACCCCAGGTGTTTCTGGGAAGCCCACATAATTTCCTTACGACCTTCCTCTCCTTTCCCCCCTACATGCCCATGCTATTGCATGCCCCCTTTTTTCATTCTAAGAATTTCCTCTCTCATCCCCTCTTCTCTCTTCTGTTTCCTTTACTTCTTAGCAACTGTTTATGCTTAGGACCGAGCTGCAAATGAATGGCTTAGACACATTACATTAGTTAGGGCGGTAAAATTACTTGACTTTTTTCCCTTCCCTATTATTGTGAATAATCCCCACAATAACGTGCCATTGGCCACTATGCAGGATTCCTGCACAGAAATTAGTTTTCCCTGGTATGGTCATGTATGTGGACACGTGTTTAGCATGTTGACACCTGGTACTACCAGTTGAACTATACCATGTAACTTTGGAAGGGCAGTTGTATTGAATGAGTGAGCCTGAGCCTCTCAAATGCCTCTGATGCATCTTAAGGACATCTTCTCCAACACTACAGAGAGCAAGGAAAGAGCACTTTATCAAAATCCAGGTTCAGTATCATTGGTGAAACCTGCCTGACATTTCTCTGAATTGGACCAAAAGCATCCACCAATATGGCAATAGAAGGACAAACTAAAGTTAAGTATTTGCACACTATTCTCATACCACATATTTGGCAGTGCCCGTGTGCAGTTAGCATAATTTGCGTATCATATTTATGAAAGTAGCAGATGCCAAATGACAGTAACTAGATCTTTGGCATTACTCTGCAATATTTGTATTCTGGACTTGTTAGGCTCAAATATGGGGGAGGGGAGCGGACAAATACTGAATTATTGACATAATGAGAGTTGAGCCAATGTTCATTTTATGTCCTGTTCCCCAGACTTTTTGCAATTGTTCCAATACATTTTCAAACTCATGTGAGCCCAAAACTTTTTTTTTTTAACGACAGCTGGAATCTAACCCAAGTTTGTAGAGAGCACATACAAGTGTCAGTCTTGCTCGAGATGGTCTAGACAAGAAGATTTAATTTGTTTTTCATTTGTCTCTAGCTTGCTGTGGCCATATTTTGCAGGCTCTCTGAAGTTTTCTACATCTTAACTTCCTCCATATGCCTTTCCTGGCAATTCAGACAGATAGCTAGTGAAAAATGTGGTTTCCATATCTCTCCAGATTTGGAGCTAACCTAAATAAACCCATGTACATCTGACACCAATTAAGTCTCTGTAAAAAGCAATGGGGAAAGAAGGAAGCCAACCAGGTGTTAAAGAGTTAAATTCAGCAGTTTATATAGTCAGGCTGGAGCGTTGCATTATGTTGCTGTGGAAACTAACTTTCAAAACCACAGTGATGTATAGCAAAGCTTTGGGTCAGTGGGTAATAAATTCCGTTTTTTAAAAAAGCGATTTCCCCCCTTCCCCCTAACCATGGATGTAAACATCATTATGAGAAATGATGGCTTAGAGATGGATTTTTATATCAATTTTCAAACAAAGAAAATGGCTCTTCTGGGGGGAAAAAAAGAGAAAGAAAAGCAGGTAAGACGAGAAGAAAAGTTGGAAAACAGAGAGCACTATAAATAACAGACACCAATGACGGAGAAGAAATATTCACTGCTGATTGGTTTATAGCCTGCAGTGGTTGAATGTCAAGACAAGGTCTCTCCATGGAGTGGTGACAAAGATGAGATTGGGAGAGCGGACAGAAAGGAAGCTTGAGTTTGTTGTGATTAGAAGAGCCCATCTTGGGAAACCGCATGTCTCCTGGCTCCTGGTGGACGTTTTCGGAACTGCCATGAGTTGCTTTGCTAACCCTCCTCCAGCCTGTCATCCCTGTTCCTTCTTCTGTCTTTCTCATCTTTCTCTTTGTTCTGTGACTGAGTCGGACTCACTACACTATTGTTCGAGTTGTCGTGGCTACTTCTCAGTCAGAAATATAGCTCCAGTGTGGTGCACGGCTACCACAGACAGCTCTGCTGCTGGGCTAAAGAGGAAGGAACTGTTAATGGCAGAGTGTGGAACCTGTCAGCCTTAGTGGTCTCGCCGTGGTTAGTGCAGAAGAAGGGCATTGGTCAAAGCTAGAACAGTAGGGTTGAATTTGTTCCCTCTTGTTGAAGAATCTGCCTTCAAATGCGATGATGCAATAAGTAGCAGGTTGGGGGAGAAACTGCTTTTGTGAGTTGCAGTTGCGACTGCATTAGTTCCCAACCGGCATGGACAAGAATGAATGTTGTTCCAAGATGTTTGGGGCTGTGGTCCTTGTGTGTCCCATTCCAGGTGCCTCTGGGATCCTCAGAGGTCTTTCTCATCGTGGGTAACAGTGCCAGGAGGGGGACTGAGATAATACAGCTTCTGCCTGGGTTTCAGGGTGGCCTCAGAGGGGCCTGAGCTCCGGTGGAAGGGAGGAGGGTTAGTTCTCTCCCGACTCCTGCTCCTCCTGGGAACTGCTTCACAAGGTTCACTGGATGAGTCCCCCTTCTTGGCAAGAGGCAGCCAGAAAGAACCCTCGGCTTCCTGCTCCTGAGCTGCCTCCTTTCAGCACTGGTCAGGGCTTTTAAAGCCCTCATTACAAACGCAGCATGCCTATAATGGTCCCTTCCTGGTTTGTGTAGCCTGGATGTAGCATGCATCAGGGTTGTCAGGGCAATGGGAGCCATTGCTGATCGGATCAGCACAGAGCCAAGCTGGTCATCCCTGTGCGGACTCTGTTGCTGGCCACTTTGGCCTCAAGGGAGATGGCACCATTTTGCTCCTTGTGGGGCAATCGAGGATGGGGTACTCTGGGCAGACAGGGGCACTTGGGCATTAGTATAACATTCACCCCACTTCTGAGATTTGGCAACCTCTGGAGCTGTTGCATGTTGGAAAAAGTTACCAAATGCTATTGACATGACAGTTCAAGTTGTCTTAGGACAGGTAGTTAAGGTAAGCAGTGAAGCAGAAATGGCAGAAAACAGCTCCAAGAGGCCAGCTTGGAATGGCGTCCGTATCTTATTCAACTGGAGTCCAAGAAGATTAACATTCTATTTGGGAATCTCAGTTGAGTTTTTCTCATTTTTTAAAAAAGATCTATGGGACTAATTTTTCTGCTCTCCTCTGCTTTTTAGAAGTGTCTCTGCAAAGAGTTGTCACTTCTGAATCCCAGGATAGCAACTTGGGTAGCAACTTGTCACTTCTTTCTTTCTGTAAGGCTATGAAGAAGGGTAGCAAGCCTGGACTGTGACAAAAGCTGCTTGCTGTTATGTTCTATAAAACTCAAAGGGGCCAGTTGGAGAGCAGCCTGCCGAACCACAGACATCGTCCATTGGAGAAAGGTGCTGAGAGAAGTGGCCTGGGCCACTTTTGCATAGAGATAAGAGTTGAAAATGATAGGAACTCCCTCTGGAACTAGAGGCAGTCACGGCATCTGGATTGCTCTGGGAAGTATAGAGCCGACTATTCCAATGAAGCAGCAAAAGAGGAAGTGCAAGTGACTTTCTGGGGGTTGGGGGGATGGCGGCCAGATAGTGCCTTCTTGGTAGTGGCACCTGTTCTGTGGATTTCCCTTCCCTTTGGGTTGAGAACCCAACCAAAAGGCTGATTCACACTAGCCCTTTCCGTGCGCGTTTTGGCTTAATGTTTGGTCTTTTCGTGCGTTTTTCATGCTTGCGTCTGACGCAGCATGAGCTTACGACACAGCCAGGAGAGATGGTTTCGGTTTATCTTTTTGATGCGCTCGCGTTTAAGCTAGCGTTTATGCTCGCGGTGCTAGGCAGCCCACCAATCAGAGAAGCGCATTTCTCTTCACCAAATCACAGCTGCGCTTTCTTCAAGAAGGCGGGCAAACGTTCAGAGAACTGCTAGACGCACGTACAGACGCTAGAGCAGGGCATCAGCCTTCAGTCTTCACAGTGGTGGGGCTGCATTTAGAAAGTCCCTCAGGAGCACTGAAGAAACGTTGCGTGAAATCCTCTTATGCAGTTCTACTGGAAAGCTTTGGACAAACAGTCTGAATAGTTTAATACAGTATATTAATGGGAGAAGTTAGTAATGGAAAAAAACTGATTTTTTTTTGTATCAGCTAGTCCCCCCCCCCCATATCAGCTAGTCACATCAAGAACAATATACTGTAAATATTTATTACGTTTACCCCACACATTTTCCAATGAGCTTAAGCTAGTGAATATGGTTCTCCCCCATGTTATCCTCACAACAACCCTATGAGGTAGGTTAGACTGAGAGAATGAGAACAAATGTACCTCCCAACCCATCTCTTTTTTCTGCAGCATTGTGGATAGTCCTTATGTACCCTTCAGGTTGTGTCCTCATCAGACTCGCCCTTTTCCTTGTAATATGTGGCACTTGCAGATGTCTCTGGCATTCTGCACCACAGCCCTGGGCTTTGTTTGTTGTATGGCTGAAACAAATACTCCTGATTTTCCATTCTCGGAGCAAATATCAGATATTTGCATGAGCAGGAAATTGTCCCAAAGTGGCAGGAGGGGGTCACAAATAGTTTCAAGTAGTTTTGCAGATCCATTGTATGGAAAACAATGTACAATTAAGCCAGGTCTCTGCGCTCAGACTTGGTGTGAATTGGCTCCTAATTAGCTTGAATGGGAATTTTGTTCTCCTTGCATTTTGCCACAGCCATAAGTGCTGCTGCTAGAACTCTGAAGTCATTCATGGGTTGAGCTCCTTTGTAGGCATGTTAACCCTTCCCACTCCAGTGAAGTTACGGACAAGGGAAGGGATGTATTTGATGCACCTGATCTTTGGGGAACAGCTCTGGAAGAAAATTCCCTCCAGTGTTGATCACATCATTGCTAAGCCCTGAAACTCAACGGATGGCTTTGAGCAAGGCACCATATTTCAGCTTAAGCAACTTCAGTGGCTTGTTGTAAGAATCAAATGGGATAAGTCCATGTACACTGCCCTGAACTCCTTGGAGAAAGGCCAAGATAAAAATTACACAAATCATAGGCTTTTAATTCTTTTATCACATTTATATTCCTCCTTTCTTCGATCACGGAGCTCAAAGTGGCAGACGTGGGGTTCCCATTATTTACTAATAAATTATGTCCATTGCTAGAAGTGCCACCCACTGCCTTTCACTCAGCCACCCCTTAGTAAAAGTCCGAATACTGCTTGTGATCACTGCCATTCTTTCCTTTACCAGTGTCTGTATGTTCAGGTACGACTCCACAAAAATGACCATTTTCCGTTTAAGGAATCATCATATTGAACTTTTTGGAGTCTTTGTATTAACTTCAACTCTCAGCATAGTCATTTATTATTATTATTATTATTATACCTCTTTTCAACAAAAAGTTCACAAAGCGGTTTACAGACAAAACCAAATGATTAAATGGCTCCCTGTCCCAAAAGGGCTCATAATCTAAAAAAGATGCAGAACACCACCAGCAAACAGCCACCAGAAAGACACTGTGCTGGGGTGAAAGGAGGGCAGCTACTCTCCCCCTGCTAAATATAAGAGGAGCACCAATTGAAAAAATGCCTCTTGCCCAGTTAGCAGGGGACCTTTTTCTTAGAGTCTATCAAACTGCATGCTTGGGCCTGATCCTGATTTTTTTTTTAAGACTGCCCACCTTACAACCTACAAAGGGATTTCCCACAGATTAGCTTTTCTGGATAGGTTTGGTTAAAAATGGAGAGATCTGAAAACTTCTGAAATACTTCCTTGCTCTTCAGTTTTGGAGATAATTTGGCAGTGACTCCAGGATCCTGGAAGATCTCCTATGAATGATGACCCTCTGCAATTTGGGAAAAGCCCCAGATTATAGATATATTCTTCCTTTTGAGGGCAACAAATCATTCTGGTGAGCTGACTACATTTAGCCGTGTGGAAAATCTGGGATCCTGATTCCCTTAAACTCCAAAGTATCCTGCATCATTGGACGCACTTCTGAGCTGTAGAATGCAATTAGCATGAATCTCAGCAATATGGGTCACATCCAAACAGTAGAGAGTAGACTAACATCCTTAAGGAAAAAAATATTTTGATATGAAGAATGATACAGCAGGCTTTGAGTTACTACAGGGCTAATTGTAATTCTTTAATAACCCTTCTGATTGCTCACAAAGTGGTCTTCTGCGCTATGTTACTATCCATTAGTATTTCTCTAGGAAAAAGACAGGCCCATGGTGATACTCAGCTAATAAAATGGGCATCTGAGTTGCCAGTCAACTCTTTATTGAAGGTCTCCTGAGGAGGAGAGTGCTGTAATCAGCTTATCTACAGCACATTAGTACTAAAAGCAGTCAGAATGTACTGCGACATCAAGTTATAAGCCACTGAAAGCATCAACAGTTGAGATTGAACAGCAGACCACTTACCATGACACCAGAATCTCTCTCTAATGACTCACCACTCCAGTGCTATGTCAATTTCACTAGCTTCCAGTTCATTTCTGCATCCAGTTCAAAGGCCAGTCCTAACCTTTCAGGATATCTTAAGTACTGCCCTTTTCCATCTGCAACTGTCTGCCAGCGGTGGTGTCTGAGTTAGCCAGGTGGGGCACTGACCAACAGCCCAAGTCCATCAGAGGGTCTCCCCTGACTGGGGTGACCCATGAATAGGCTTACCATATCCAAAGGGGGAAGGGTGCCTACACCTTTAACCATTGTAAAAAGAGGTGATTTGGGCAGGTGCAGCTTGTTGCACCCTTCCATTATGAGCTGCACCTGCCCAAATTCCCTCTTTTTACAATAATTAAAGGTGTAGGCACCCTGTCCCCCTTTGGATATGGTAAGCCTACCCATGAACCCTCAGTACTGGTGGCAGTTTGATCTCTGAAGTCACCATTGGGAGGTGATCAAGGGGTATTATGGGAGCCCAGCACATAGCTTTGCAGCAGAAACTCCAACAAGGGCTGCCCTAGCAATGAGACCAACTAAAAGACTTGCTTCAAGTGGTGAGTTGTGGTGTGCGTGTGTGTGTATGACAAACTGACAAGGGTCATCCTCCTCAAGCCCATTGCCCACCAAACTGCTTTGCTGAACCCAGTGGCAGCCCACTGCTTCCTCCAGCAGTGCTGGAGGAAGGGAAAGAAAAGCTCCCAGCATGCTCTACTTTTCCAGGGTGGGTGTGGAGGGAGGAGGTGGTGCTGGAGCTCCGAAGTACAGAAGGAACTTGAGGCAGAGCTTGTTCAGTTGTGGCATCTAAGCTGTAAAATGCCTTCCCCCGAGAGGCCTGTCTAACCACCTCATTGCCTGCTTGCCTTTCAGCAAGTACTAAAGACATGGCTTTTGAATCAGGCATTTGAATGGAGTCATTTGAAATGTGGTATTCTTGATCTTATTTGTAAGCAGAAGATGAATCTACAAAAACGTTTTCACAACCAACCTTGACGATGATGTCAATAAATATTGAGGGATTTTCTACTCATAAGATTATTTTATTTACAGACATGTGCAGGAAGCACAAATGTGATATACTTTTGGTCCAGGAAACACATCGGAGAATGACTCACATCGGAGAATCATAGGCCCAGAATTGCTGGAATGGAGGTGGCGATTGAGAGACCACATGACCAGTATGGGAGTGTAATTTTTATACGATCTGGGATTCATATAATATCAACGGCATTGACAGAAAGTAATAATATAGAAGTCATCCTCACTATTTGAACTGCCAAATTCTCAGTTTCCCAGATTTCCAGAATGCACCGTGGGGCAAGGCTGGAAGGAGAGTAGAGCCTTTGCGCGACCCGGAAGTGGGTTGTTAGGCTTCAGGAAGCCACGTGGAGGCTAGAAAACAGCACACTTTGGTTATTTAAAGGTAAAAATGGCGATTTTGGAGCTTTTTCCCCCTTTTAACAGGATTTTTAGCGTGGACCTCGGTATCTGCAGATCCTCGCTATCCAAGTGTGTGTGTGTGTGTGTGTGTGTGTGTGTGTGGAACAGACCCCCTGCAGATAACAAGGTCCGACTGTATTTTCCAGTACAAAAGACCAACTGTGGATACCAGTGATTTTTTTTTCCACATTTTAATACCACCCTTACTCCAAGGAGCTCAGGGTGGTGTACATAGTTCCTTCCCTTCTTTTGTCCTCACATCAACCCTGTGTGGTAGGTTAGGCTGAGAGATAGTGACTGGCCCAAGGTCACAGTAGAGCTAACACAGAAGGGATAGCCTGAGCATGATTGTGAGAGGCTTGTCAGTGAGTGCTGAAGGTTGGAACGAAACCCGGGCCAAAGGCCCATCTAGTCCAGCATTTTGTTTCCCACAGTGGCCCCACCCGCTGCCTCTGAGAAGCCCACAAGCAGGAGAGAAGGCAGACTTCTCCCCTCTGGTGCTCCCCTGCAACCGGTATTCAAAGGCACACTTGTGAAGGAGAATTGGTAACAGATAGCCACAGATCAAGCAACTGAATCTGCAAGGAAGAGACCCATGAAAGGACCCAAGGCATGAAGGTGCGAAGCCCACCCTTGTGCTATTGACCTGTTGGGCAGTAAATTTTATAGCTTCTTTCTTTCCCTCATGTTATCTCACCCTGTCTTTCATAAAATAGCCACTAAAGGCTTGGGTAACTCAACATCAACAGATTTCACAGCTGAGAAGCAGCTAAGGCTAGAAATTTCACACTTCTGTCATAGATTAATAAAAAGCAAAACGGAGACGGGGACTCACTGGGCAGGTTCAAAACAGAACAATGGAAAAAAAAATAACTGCCAAAATATGCTAATGGAAAAACATTGTCTTCGGAGAGCAGTCGTGGATAAACAGGCGAGATCTTTGCAGAGTTGAGCCGGACGCTTGCCAAATTCATTTCATTTCCTGATCTGTCCCAAAATTGCTCCAGGATCTCACGTTACCATTTGATGTCACACATGGTGCTTTATTTTCCACTGAAACATGGACTGTTTTTCTAAATATATCACCATGTTGATGTTTTTCAGCTCAGGTGTGGCAAAATGAATAATGTTCCCACAAAAACCCACATTTTGGCTCAGCAGTGTTGGAAAGGTGCGAAAAACAAAATTCTTAAGGTATATTTATGTCAGTTCTTTTTTTTTCCCCATTGGTACAAATGTTAAATACTTCTTTTTTTGGACAAAAAAAGCTGAACCATGCAAATTTGAACAACAGTCATGGTTTTACTGTGATAAGGACACGGGTAGAAATCGTCTTCTACATTGAGCTCCTCCACAGAAAGTCAGGGTGCAATCCCACCCAAAGTTAAAACGGTGGAGTGAGTGCTCCGCCATTCCAAGGTGTCGCGAACGTGCTGTAAAGCACGTTTGCGATGACTTGAGAGTAAGGGCAGCCGGTGCGGATGCCGGCTGCCCTCACTCCATCATCCCCGCAGCCACCAGAGAAGGTAAGTGATCCCCTGGTAAGGGCGGTCCAGGCAGCGAGGGAGGGGGCCATTGGCCGAGTCGGCCCGGGGGGGCACAGATGGTGGCCGCCTTGGGTCCCTTTGGGGAGAAAGGGGGGGTAAAAATATTGTAAATAAATAAGTAAATAAAATCCCGGTCCCCTTCCCGGGCCAGTGTGACCTTTTCACAGCCTCCTCCAACCATCGTTACACTGGGGGAAGGGGACGGTCCCCTTCCCCCGAGTAGACTAAAGAGACCTCAGGGAACGGGGATAAGATTTGGTGGGTTGCCTGGGCCGCCTGCTGGATACTTACACAGGATCGGGCTGTTAATATGCTGATCTCCATCTTAGACCACATAAATTCTATTCAATTAGTCAAACAGTTACAAGAGTACCTGCAATGATGGAGTCTGATACAATGGTGCGCTGACTCCTTTTGCTATTATTCTTTTATTTATTATTATTTAGAATATTTATGTTGTGCTTTTCAGTTACAAAACAGTTCTCAAAACAGTTTGCATAGCAAAGGGATAAGAAGATGGTCCTTTGTCTCAGAAGGGTTCATAATCACAATCTAAAAGAAAAGTGATACCAATAAACAACCACTGTGGCAACCAGACTTTTTGGTGCATGAGGGGGTGTGGCCAAATGCTATCCCCTTTATTGGTGATGTGTCGTCTGCTCCTGCAACAACCCTGGATTGGAAAAGGAGGAGGGGAATGGAGGGGAAGTGTGGAGGAGGGGGGAGTGGTGCTTTAGTGCATCTCCAATGCTTTTAGCCCACCACTCTCCTCTTCTGTACCCACATGGATGGTCTGGTCCTAGTGGAGATGCTATGCTGGGATGAATAGAGACTGTTGCATTTGGTCTGCTAAATATAAGAGAACCATCACTACAATATTCTGGTGCTATGGCATCATATTGCAGAGGCGTCGTCAGGGATGGGGTGTTGGGGCGGTGGGCCCCTCGGGCGGCAGAATCAGGCAGCAGGTGGGCAGAGGTGTGTGCTATGGTGGCCGGCAGTGCTGTGAATCATCCCGTTACGTCACTTCCAGCGCGCGGGGGGGGGGGGGACGGTCAGGGAATCGCCACTGTCATATTGAAAAATACAGTATATACTCAAGAACATCCCCATATATCCCATCAGTTTCTTTAGAGAATTATAGCCCCAATGAATTGTACTATTTACTTATTCTCCTCATTACTGCCCACAACACTACAAGGCACATTGTTTATGCTGCACTTACTAAGAGCATCATGTTGATAGTTACTAGAGACTGGTCATCGTTCTTTGTTGGTATTCTTAACTTGAGACCTTGGCAAAATGATGATTATATTTTATTCCTAGATAGATAGTAATACATTTTATCAGCTAGGCTAGGAACATGGCTTTTAACATTGTATTTATTAATCACTTTATTAAACTGAAACAAAACTTCACAGCAAAGCTTTTTATGAACATTGCTTCATCTTTTATTTATTTTTAATTGGAAACATATATCTACATGCCTCTTTACTAATATAATTAAGGGGAGCAAACATAAATGATGGTGACCACTGCATTTTTTGAACACTGACTATTCAGGCTCTACATGGTTACTGATAACAGGTTTTTAATAAAACCTGTTATCAGCAACTATGTGGAACCTGAATAGTCATTCTCTCTCTCTCTCTCTCTCTCTCTCTCTCTCACACACACACACACACACACACACACACACACACACACACACACACACACAGGGCGGGCGCAATCCTGTGTAACTCTTTGCACCAGTGTAACAGTAGATCCCCCGGTGTAAGAGCACTTATGCCAGTGTAACTTGACGTACGCAGGACGGACACCGGCATAAACCCACTCAGACAACTCAAATGCACAGTTCGGACGTAAAACGGACTCCCCTGGAATGCCCCGTGCCAGTGGAGTTGCGCTGCCGTCCGTTCCGCATCCAAACGTATGTGAGGTGTCCCAGGGGGGTTAATCCGGTGTCCATCCTGCGTCCGTTGGCATATGGCAAGTTACACTGGCATAAGTGCTCTTACACCGGAGGATCTACTGTTACACCGGTGCAAGAGTTAGACAGGATTGGGCTCACACACACACAGACACAACACAACACAACACAACACAACACAACACACGGTGGGGCTCTGAAACGTAGGCCTGCTGTAGTGTTTCTCCTAGTCTATGGGAAGAAAAGAGATGGAAGGGAAAGTTTGGAGTCTGGGCTGTACTTAAGGGGACAATAAATAGTTTATTCACTGTGCCAGAATTCAACACAACTACATGTGGAATCTAAAAATTTGAAAATAAAACAACAGGATGATATTCATAACAGGGTGTAGCAGCAAAGCCAGGGCTGGCCCATCCATGTGGGAAACTGAAGCAGCTGCCTCAAGCATCAGATTGGTGGCAGGCAGGCAGGCACCCATCACCCATCTCTGTCTGCCTACTTGCCTCCACTGGTCCTCCTTCTCCTTCCACTCTCTGGATTGGGAAAGGAAGAGGTGGACTGAGAGGAAGTGCTGAGCTGGAGCATTGGAGAGTGGGAGGAGCAGAGGCCAGCACATCATCACATAAGGGGGGCAAGCACAGAAGCAGTGGCTGGAGGGGGGCGGGGGCCTCCAAGGCGGCACGCAGGGGGGACAAAGTGGGTGGGGGGATGAATCGCGCCGTCTCGCCGGGGGGAACGGATGGCAGTGGCAGAAAGGGCAATTGTTTTGGCACTCCTGCCCGCCCTGCGCCTCTGAGGCGATATGTAGCAGTGGCGGTGGTGACGTCACTTCTGGCGGTGACATCACTGGGGGGCCGCTTAGCTACGCCTCTGGGGCAGCATTTGGCAAGCTGCCTCAGGCATCAGGAGGGCTTGGCCCTGAGCAAAGCTTTTATTACAAGCAAGTTTAGGACATTGAAAGAGGGAAGGAAATTGGGACAACAAGCAGTAAGGAGTGGGGAAGTGGGGAGAAGAGAGGGTAATATGATCACATATCATTTTAAACAAACAAGGCTATGCAAGGACACGCAATAGCTTCAACATGTAGAATAATCTTCCTTCTATAGGACACAATTCTCTCAGGTGCAACTTCCACTCGTTTCAGCAGAGTTTACATGAGAGCAAGTCTGGAGAACTGAACTTGTCATGATAGGAAAAGGCCCAGAAGCAGAATACCCTTCTTCCCCATTGCTACAAGCAGATTTTCCCAGATTAAACTGTGGGTGTTTTTACCCAACTGCCCTACCCCAGATATACCATGCAATCATTGAAGCATAGGAATGGCTTTTGCATGAAAAAGATACAGATTGTTCAAACGCTGCATCAATTAACTGTATTAGAGACAAGGACACAATCTCAATTCTGCAAGCCAACAGAGACGTCTAAGGATTCAAAACCCACTTAACATAATCTTGTGGGCAAGCATGTGATGGGGGGGGGGGAGTAACGTAACCCCTTGATCAGGAATGCAATAGCAAAGCATGTTGAAAGATACATTAATCTGAGAACGGCTGCAGTAGAATGCTATTTACATTTTGACACTTCCCCAGACAAGTTATTGTTACTCTCTGGGCAATTCTGTGCTGAATGCTCACAAAATAAATCAGACATGATGTCTAAAATAATGCTCTCCGTCCTTTGAGCGTTGTCCTTTTGTGTGGCCAGCACCCAGAGTGTCCCCAAATGGAGATTTAACATGACACCAGCCTTCCAATGCAGCTCGGTCTTTCCCTCTCCCTTTAATTTCCCCCTTTTACACTAATGTGATGCTTATTTAGGAGCAGCAGCCATCTGTGAAAGCTGCGACTGGCACTGCTAAATTTGCGATTGCTTTCTTCCCATGGTTAGATGAGACTCATGGTGCATGGAGAATTTCCCAGGACAGCAGAGGTTTTCTTTGATTACCTTTTTGATTCTCCCAGAAAGAGATTTTTCACAGTGCTCTTTTTTTGTTTGGCCCCCACCAAAAGGCTTCTCAGCTGAACAGAAGTCGAAGGCTCATTAGATGGCATGGCATTCTCCTTCTTGCATGGAAGAAAATGCTGGGGCAGAATGATATCTACCAGCTCTCCCTATAGACATGTCTGAACCTGCCATCTTTCAGGTGGTTTGGTCCTGCAAATAGCATGGATGACTTAAATAGTCCACACCACCATATTTCCAGTCCCAATTAGGGTGAAGCTGCCAGGTTTCTTGAAAGTTTGTTTCCAGCCTTATATCAGAGACATCTTTTCCAATATACAGTATGTGTTTACCATTAATAAACACACTTCAAAAAATTATTCAAAAAATTTACCAATACACTTCAAAAAAAATTTTTTTTTCTTCATCCAGTCCCCAACTGAAGAACCAGTTGGGTAGATCCATTTGTGTGTCACTACAGTTCTAGTTCATGATACCACCAAGTTGTTTTAAAGTTCTACCTCACATCTCTGCATTCTGCCTGAGGTTATTGGTGTATAGCAGCAGTAGGAGCAGCAGCAGCAGAAGCAAATCTGGACACACTGAGACATAGTATATAGATTAGCATTTATTAGGATGGATAGAATTCTAATCAGTTCTGTGACAGTTTAGACCGTGTATCTCTTTTGCGGCGAATTTTTCCAGCATGAAAATGATCATGTGGATTATCTGATCATGCCGAAATATCCAAAGATTAATCTGGAGCTGCCTCTGCATGATTAGCATGCTTTTACAGCTCAATCCTATGCATTTCTACTCAGAAGTAAGTCTTACTGTGTTCAATAGGACTTACGTCCTGATAAGTGTGTATTGCATAGGATTGCAGCCTAAAGATGCAGGAATGCATAACATAGTGCAGAACTAGTGTTCTAGCAGTGCAAGGTCCTATATGGCAGTGTAAAAGCTGGGCTACTGTCGCGCATTGCTGGGCCACTGTTGCAAACAGTGAGAGGTGTGATGCGTGTGGCAGTGACCCCAGGAGGCTCCACAAATGCCGGTAAGTCAAAGGTGGGGGCAGGCCATGGGCAGGGAGGGGGAGTAACAGGGTATTTGGGGGAAGTAAGTGGGGGGCCTGTTGGAGGAGTGAGGGGTGGATCCAATCAGTGGCGGAGCGCAGACTACCCCCCTGCGCTGGAAGTAATGTAACGGCTGCAGCCATTAAGGACACAACTGAGGTGCAGGGCGGGCAGGAGGGCCAAACCTGCCACCGCTGCTACTCGCTCGCCCCGACAAACAGCGCACGTTGTGCTGTCGCTGGCTGCCCTCACCCCCCGTCCGCCTGCCGCCCAGGGACCCAATTCCTGTTGCCCAGGGGCCCACCTCCCCCATTGCCCCCCCCCCGAATGATGCTTCTGGATCCAATAACAGTCTCACACACAGCAGATCTTAACCCCTCTATTTGAAAGTTCCCTGCCCCTTTTCTCTCCTGGGACATACGCCAACAAAATGGCTGACATATGTCCAAGGAGACCCATAGGTGATCAGGCAGCCCACCAGGGCGGTAAATTAAAAATCTGCTTACCTCCTGCAGACTGTCCAATCAGCCCCCACCCACCATAGCATGCAGCACAGCCTCCATTGGTGCAGCTGCATTCTATAACATGGTGGGGGATAGGATTGGCAGCAAATGTATTATCATATGAGCAATGGGGAAATCATATGGATAACATTATGACAGGTCAGTGCTGGGACATCCATAACCTGCCATAAATACCACAAAGCGTGGTCTTATCTTCTAATTAGAAGAATGTTTCACCTTGCCCTGATATTTTTTTATGAGACAATGAAGATACCCTATAATTATCCTCTACACAATTGCCTTTTATGTGTCCAGTTCCTATAGCTTTTATTTACCTAATGGTTTATGGCCATCACTCTTTTGATTTGACTTAACAAAACTTTGAGTAGCGGCACCACATAAACTTACTATATTGCCTTCCCAAAGTTATAGTGGTGGTTCGTCCTTCCTCATCCAGATAAGGATCTAACCTTGAATTGCAGTCAAGACTTCTGCTAGTTCATTCAGTGTTCACTGTGTGTTTTGCCAGGATCTCTTTGTCTCCTACAATTACTCTTCCCTGCCCTCCTTACCCTGCATGGTCTTTTTAAATCCAAACTCCATCCTCTTTCGCCTTTCATTGCCATCAGTCATCCCCTTGTCAGAAAATGCCAAATTATTGGGAGACCTGGATTATGGAAAGTAGGAATTAATTGTGCAAATATCCTTAATTTGCATACAGAGACCCGTCTGTGAAATCTTTAGTGACTGACTGATTGATTACAGTTCAGACACTTATATCCCACTTTAAAATGCATTAATTTTGTCTATTCATAACATTTTCAAACATTGGTTGCTTTGATGCATTTGGTGCATGCGTGGATGTTTGTGTGCATGCACAGAAAGCATGCAGCACGGATTAAAAAGCCAACCACCCTAACAGAAAGCCTTCAATTGAATGCCAACGTGTCATTAAAAAAATCCATAAAATCATAGAATTGGGAGAGACTAATAAATCAGGCCTATGCATACACCAACCTACCACAGGTTCATCATCCACCTATGAACTTCAGCACCATGGCAAAAATGATCATGCACTAGTCTCACATAGCTTTTTGCATTTTTCCTAACTCTTGCCTGTTTAAAGCAATGCTGGGCATACAAACAACCTTTCCCATGTAGGTTTCCATGAAGCCAATGGCATATTTAAATATTGGACCACTGTTTCATATGCATGCAGCATTAGCAGGCCTGTAGTTGTGTGGGGGTATGTGCTGGACTGACAAACTAATGCTGCCTGCATAGGAACATGCCACCAACTGCATGGGACCTCACATGGGTACATTTTCTTGTACAACCAGGATCATTTTTAAAACAGGATTCATCTTTATTAAGGGAACACATAGCCTTGGCACCAAGATTTCACCATGAGAAACATTTGCAGGAATCTGAAGGAAGTTAAAAGAATTACAATGCAATCTGTGAAATGTCTCAGAGAGTATTTTTCATACTTACCCCAAATGAAAAATTTGAAGCAAATTGGAAGTTTTTGCACAATCAAAGCACTGTAGGAATTTCAATAGAAGTTTAAAAAATGATGTTAATGCTTATGGAATCCCCTCCCCAGCTGGTCCAGCTGGCCTCCACTTTAGCCATTTTTAAATGGAAAGTTGAGATGCTTTTTATGTCCTGTGAAGCTTTTGAGGCAGGGGTGTGATGGTTGTCCATGGTTTCCCTTTTCTTTTTTAATGGCTACTGGTTTTAGTTGCATGAGTGTATTTGTTGTTGGGTTTCATTCTTTGTAAGCTGCTTCATTGTATCACTAAAAGCGGGCCATAAATAATTAAAATAACTAGATAGTGGTAGTGACGTTTCTCATGGGGATTTTGTACATTTCTAATGCCCTGGGACTAGGTAACAGACAGAATTCACCAGGCAGCAGGACATTAGAGCCCTGTCCCTGGCCACATGTGGGGTGAAACTTTCCAAGCTTGCCTCCGTGATGCCCATGGGGGAGATCCCATGGGGCCCTGGAAGTGAATTAGCATGTCGTCTGCTTGAGACACATCTGCACCATGGCACACGTGGAGCTCTGCAGTTGTCACCATGATTAATGGACATTATGTTTCATTTCCTGCTTTATCAAATACCAATTATGTTTATGATAATTTCAAGAGCTGCGGTTGCTTTTGGATCATTCGTTTTTCTCCCTGGGGACACAATGGAGGAAATCTTTTTTTCTCATCCCTGAAATTCCATTTTAATTGCTTTGCTTCCGCATTCACGTGCAGCTTTGCACTCCAAGAGGGTCGGGTGTATCGATCCTGCTCTCTGATAAGGTCAGCGAAGGGAGAGGGGGAGGGTGACATTTAGAAATGATTGCTCCTCTCTGGACACGCATATGCATCAAAGTTGTGTCGGTGCAGAGTGGGAGAGGGATTGGGGATGGGAGAATGTTTATTCATCACACAACACTCGAGCCCCAGGGATTATGCTCCAAGTCTAGATAGTTCTTCTTTCCCTGATGTGCTAACTGGAAGAACATGAAACTGGAGTTGCTCTGGCCATGTATATTAGCTATTGTGAATTTAGCAATTTAAATGCATGTTGCAATCCTGATCTTATTCAGCCCCACAACAGCTCTCTGTAAGAGATTATTGTTATTCCCATTTTGCGGATGCATAACTGATTCTGCCTCAATTTGCCTTAACATAACAATTTGCCTTAAGCCATCCAATGAAGGCTACTGGCTAAAATGAAATGTGAATTCAAATTTCCCAGATCCAGCCTTATGAATCTAACTACTGACACAGCATGCCTCTCTGTTGCTTGCAATGCATATGCCCAACCTGGAATCTCCATTCCGCTGGATCTTTGCATCTGTCCAGCAAAGATCTAGATATGGATATCTGTCTCTAGATAAACATTTAATCATTCCTATACAGAAATGTGCTATGTGTATTTAGCTCTTGGCTCTTTCCTCATCTATAAATGTTTTGGTGCCTTCATTTTGGACCTGCTTTTCTTTAAAAGAGCATTGTTGTCTTGAGTCAAGGATATCTAACAGCATAACTTTTGATTTCAATACAAAACAGATGAAAATCTGAGTGTAATTTTTTCATAAGATTCCAGGTATGAGAATGTCACAGCCCTATTCCCCACCAGCCCATAGCATACAGTGCTGCCGATGGAGCACACACTGCATGCTATGGTGCGGGGGGGGGGGGATGACGATGACCAGACAGCCTGGGAGAGGTAAAACACTTTTTTACTTACATCCCCGTAAGCTGCTTGGCCACCAATGGGTCTCCTCAGAGATGTGCCAGATTTTTAGCTGGTGTATGTTCAAGGAGAGTCAGGGGGCATGTCAGGTCAGGAAAAGGGGGATAGGATCTTGGCATGCACTGCTGACACTGTGATCCTCCCCCTCCCACCCCAGGTTCAGCCTGTCTGTGCCCAGATCCTCCTCCAATCCGCCCCTCCTCCACCACCTTACCTGCTCCAATGTGGGCTGAGTGAGTGGGTGGCAAGTTCAAGGGGCCTCTGGCCATTTGAGCTGGTGGCCCTGAAACACACAACATTAAAGGAATTTTTGTGCTGCCGGACTGGGACATGTGGCGGATCGCGAGATGTGCTGCCATAAGCTCCAGATAGGATTGGGGCATCAGAAACCTCCTGGCTCCATTTCTGAAGCTCAAACGACCAGTGCCACTCAGGCAGGTATGTTCTCTCTCTCTCTCTCTCTCTCTCTCTCTCTCTCTCTCTCTCTCTCTCTCTCTCCCCCTTTTAAAAGAAATCTAAAACAACTGTAGGGTCTCCAATCTGGAGCAGTTGACTGGTACAGGGGGAGAGAGGGCGAGGCTCCATATTCATTCATCCTCTGGTCATTTTATTTTCCACTCAAAAACAGCCCTAGCTACCATTTTTTCCCCAACAGCACGAAAAATAGCTAAGAGGTATGTTTGAGTAGAAAAAAAATCAAAGGGAAAAGGGTTAAAACAGGCTTCTCCTCCCCATACCGGTCATCCATTTTAGAATGCAACCTCCTTGGCTGCTTTTGGTGAAAGAAAAGAAAGGGTCCCCAAGAAAAGGGGGCCCAAGAGAACACATGCCTGAGCCCCATATGCAGTTTGGGGCTTAGGGAGCAGAGAAAGAGGAAGGAGAATGCAGTGGGTAGATGGATAACAAGAGATCCCGACTGTCCTGGTGCTGAGGCTTCTTCACCTTCCTTCTACAATGCACATCATCATAAGAAGAGCCCTGCTGGATCAGGCCAAAGGCCCATCTAGTCTAGCTTCCTGTATCACACAGTGGCCCCACCAGATGCCCCACCAGATGCATCTCTCTGTGATTTCATCTGTTGGTCCCAAGCTATATTTGCCCAACTATTAAATGGGAAGGACAATTATTCTGGAGCAAACATCTAAGGGCTTTCCTGTTCAAAAATTAAGCACCAACACACTGGCCTCTCTTGCTCTCCTTTCTCTTGTAGTTCCAGCAGTCAGTGCTCTCCTTTCTCCCCAAGGACCCACATCCTTTGCAGGGATGAGACATCCTGCCTGTTCCTCTCCCAGCCAGACATGCCACCTCCACTGACATGACATTGGCTGGTGTGTTCGGCATCACCTCACCTATCATGTCTGCCAGGCAGGTTCTCCGACTTCACTTGGCTGCACTGTCTGTTCTGGTCCTCCACAGCATCATTTCCAACAAACACGTTCCTGCACTTTTCATGTTATCCTGAGCATTAAATTGCCAGCAGCATATTTTTCGACAATGTAAAGAGAAGACAGAAAAATGCTGTCTGACAGTGGAACAAGACCATATCTAACAGGCCCATAGCCAGAAATGTTGCGGTGAGGGGACCTAAGGGGGGCAGGGAACCACTGCAGAACAACCAGAACATGACATAGATATGCTATTATGTTTAACGTTTTTAATTGTATTATTTTTAATGAGCACTTGGATAGGGTAGGGCTGGGCATGCTTTGCCTCATATTTCCACAAATGAAAGGGCGAGGGGCTTACTTTGTATAAAAGGAAGGCTGTACATTTGAGGGGATCTGGAATATCCCTGAACCAGCCCCACCCCCGTGACTACAGTCATGATATCTAAGGAGCAGCCTGTAGTATTCAGGCCACATCAGCCAAAGCAAATATACCGTATTGGTCTGAGTATAAGACTCACTTTTTTCTCCTAATTTAAGTTTTTAAACTGGGGGTGTGTCTTATAATCAGGCTGTTGCAATTTAATGCCAGTGATTTAATTAAATTTTTTTAATAGCAGCAAACTTTAAGGGTGCGTCTTATAATCAGGTGCGTCTTATACTTGGGACAATACGGTATGTTGGTAGCACTGACTGGGTAATGGTGTGCTAGATCTTCTACGGACCTCATTTTTTCCTCTGTCATGTGTAATGGTGGTCTAGTGACACCGGGCTTAAATAAAGAGAGAAAAGAAGTAGTTTTGTTACACGCTACTTACAAAAAGGATCTTGGAGAAAAGGGAGCTGAGAAAGGCTCTTTCCTCCCACCTTCTCCAACTTCTTATATGGGAACCAGTATTTCCATCCATTTCATTGTGTACATGTGCAGTCTATGGACACAATATCGTTAAGCTGTACGTGTTTACAGTTCAACCCACCTGCAGTAGAGTGCCACTTGAGATGGTCAGTCCCCAGGTTCACTTTTAAAAGGAAGGCATGGAACGCATTCACACTCACACATGTACTTGAGGGCATCCGACGTCATGTGCGAATAACCCCATTTTGTTGCTAGAGGGAATAATCCAGGCAAAGCAGGAACACTGCCAGTTTTGAAGAACCCAGATGCTCATTTGCATGCTAATTCAATTTATTTGCTAGTATTGCTACTGAGGTGTTTTCAAGCAATTCCTGGTTAGGATAGTTAAAAAACGTGTCAGGAGATCACAACTGTAATCTGAGGTGGTAGTTCCTTTAATTCTTATTCTCTGGCAGGTGAGAGACAGGAATGGTCTCAACCTGCCTAAGAAGAACAGAACCAAATGAGAGGAGCCGGAAAGAATTTGTGAAGTTTCCAGAGAGTAATGACACTGTTCATCTGAGACTGAGGGGAAATGAAGTGTACCCCAGGTCTTCAGCCTATCTATTGATGCTTAGACGCTTGGGGACAACTCCAGCTGAGGAAAAGGCAGCTGCATTTAATCAACAGAACTTCACAGAGGCCCTGAGGAACTAAGTGCTGCAATCAAAATCATTTTCTGTATAAAACGCTTGGTTTTAGCCAAGCCGTACCTGATGCTTACTTGTGGCAGGGGTAAGAGTCAGCACCGTGTGCCAGCCTGTGAAAACAGAGAATGGGCCTTTTATGCTCTCAGTAGACTCTCAGCCTCTGTTTGAATCCCAGAGGAGCATTTCACACATAACTGGAGAAAATGGCAGAGAGTCACTGAAATCCACACCATTACCAGAAGTGTTTGCCTATCTCCAAGGAAAGGTTTACTACGCCAATAAACCCTTTATGGTAGCAACTCATTACGGATCCCATCAAAGCTGGCTGGGGTGAGGGCTATAGGCTGCTAGTCCTTGCTGGATCAATAAAGGATCACTGCGACAAGCAGAAACGCTTAATGGCTCGCCATTCTGCAAAGGGGAAAAAAAAGCCTGCAAAGATACAAGGCTGCCTGCTGGGTGCCAACCCTTTCCTGATGCAAGAGGCATTAATGAATTCATTAATCAGTTAATGGCAAGGAGAGCCTTTGGGGACCAGCACGGCTGTTAACGACTCCCGGAGGGGAGACTTTGGTTGTCATTGATCTAACGGTCCACAGCCATTGATTCACAGTTGGTTACCCTTGCTAGAGATCTCTTGGGAGTGCAGGAGGATTTCAAAGTATTAAGCGTCATTGCCAATATCACATTGATGTCAGCTAGCCCATCCTCATCCGCCGGGTGATGGATGCTGTTTGTAAAGTACCCCAAAGCACCAGACTGAGGGGAGGGATCTTCATAGCATTTTACAGATGGACAGTTGAGGCCCAATGCGTAACAAGATTCACAAATGTTCACATTTAAAATCAGCTACAGGGCACTGAACCTGCCAAAAGACCCTACTGCTGTAGAGCTTATTGTCTGCTTTTTAACTTTGCTCTTTTTTTCTCCTTTTTTTAAACTTCCCATATTTCACAAGAATGTCTTTGGTTTCCCTAACTGCTTTTTCAGATTGTAAGTCTGCAGGCAGGATCCTTGTTGGTTTTTAAATGGTGTGCAGTGCCTGGTACATTGAATGTGCTTTGGAAATATGAAATTATGATGATGGTTTAACTTCCCCTCCAGTAGCCTTCATTCTGGAAGATAACTACCATCATTTCCTCCTTGTGGGTCAGGGTATAGCTATTATTCCAGTTCCACTTAGGAAGAATGAAGGTTAGTGTACCTAAAACTGCAGTTGATAACCCACTGAAGGAAGCCAAGAACATAATTCGGTTCAAAAAATGACTAGACAAATTCAAGGTAGGTTTATCTGTAGTTATGATCCAGGATGGCTGGAGAATATATCCTCATTTTCAGGATGATGCCTCAACACCTGAACACTGGTACTTAGGAATGAATAATGGGGTTATGCCGTCATGTCCTCTGAAATATCTGGTAATGAGTATTGGCAGAAACAGGTCATTGGGTTAGGAGGAGCATCAGTTGGGTTGCAGAGGTGGGGAGAGGATGAAGAAATATGCAGGCAAGGGCTGGCAAGGATGCAATACTAGACAGTGCAGCAAATATGAAGATGTAGGAAAAGTAGTTATTCTACTGAAAATATAGCATGCTCTGGGAGAGGTAATGTGACTGATATAACACAGTGGCATTGAGCAAAAGAAGGGATACGTTTATGTAGATGTTGGCCTTTTCTTTCAGTATAAAGGGAGAGGCGTGGGACGTGGACGCTCACATCCCTAATTACATGTGGCAGAGTCAGTTTAGACATTTTACCCAAGCAGGCCCTTGGTATTTGAGTCAAGGCTATTTGAGGGGAACACTGAAGAAAATAACTGATTCCCACAGAGGATTACCGGACTGACTTTTTTGTTGTTTGGCCAGCTGGAATGTTGAGATCTGCTCATGGATGAATTCTCTATCCCATCCCAACTTCCCTCTTGCTGTCTTTGGCCTGTTTGACCCATGCAGCAGAGTGACATGGTAGAGCCCTGAGTAGGATGAGGTGGTAGTGTGGGTGTATCATTTTAGATTGCATGTGGGTGATGCCAGTTTTGAATGTTTCCCCCCCCAAAAAAAAACCCCGCATTCCAGGTAAGGCAAAAACTTGCCCAGCAGGGAGAAATATACTAGCTCAACTCTGTCCCTGAAGTAATAGTTTTCTGCTTGTAAGGAGTTCATTATGTAGGAAAGCATGAACACGGGATCCCCACAGGAAGTCTAGCACCTCAGAATCCCACCATCTCCTTTCCACCAAATTTACAATCCAATCCTACCCGGGCCTTGTGCTGCTAGAAATTGTGTTCCGTCAGCACCAGGCCCTTTTTAGCAGCACAAAGTCAGGCTTCCGGGCTCTGCATGCTTCCGGGCCTTGCATGCTTCCGGGCTCTGCCACACAGTGGTGTAACTAGACTGGAGCAGAGGCAAGTAGTTCTGCAAGACTCCGTTACACCAGAGTCAGCGGACCCTCCCCCTTGCTGTTGGAGCCATTCTGGCAGCAACTGCAACACGCAGGACACTCCCCTGTCGCTGCTGGAATGGCTCCAACAGCAAAGGGGAGGGGCCGCTGACTCCGGTGTAACGGAGTCTTGCAGAACTACTTGCCTCCGCTCCAGTCTAGTTACACCACTGGTGCCACAAATGGGCAGATGTGCTGTGCATGCCCCAGCAGCTCCAGGAGGCCCAGCTGGTGCTGGTAAATTGGCAGTGGTGATGGGGAGGGGAAGTTCAGAGCAGAGGCATTCCCTGCTAACTGGAAAAGAGACATCTTTTAAAGTGGTGTCCTCTTATATTTAGCAGGGGGAGAGCAATTGTTCCTCTTCAGTCCAGCATGGTGTCTTTTCCAGTGGCTGTTGCTACTCTCTCTCTCTCTCTCTCTCTCTCTCTCTCTCTCTCTCTCTCTCTCTCTCTCTCTCTCTCTCTCTTTAGGTTGTGAGCCCTTTGGGGACAGAGAACTATTGATTGATTGATTTTACTGTGTAAGCTGCTTTGTGAACAACCCTTGTTGAAATGTGGTATATAAATATTCATCATCATCATCATCATCATCATCATCATCATTCCAGGATGGGGAGGGCAGGAGGTGGTGGATCTTGGCAGCAGTGACTTGTACCAGGGACCAGGTCCTCTCCCCTCTTTCCTAGGCTGCCTGCTCCCTTTCTCTCCTCGGACTTATGCCAGCTAAATAGCTGGTGTAGGTCCGAAGAGACCCAAAAGCAGCCAGAAGGCCTACCCAGAGGTAAGTAAAAAATACCTCTGGATGGCTTTCTGGTCCCGTCCCCCCCGGATGCAGCACGTGCTCCATCAGTACGGCCACATCGCAGACAATTGTGTGGAACAGCATTGGGCTGTTAGTTGCATGTGTAGCCCTAGTCCCCCTCCCCTAGGGATAAGACACTGATGAAGGAGGTACCTACAGCGCAGGTATGCTTTCTTCAAGATTTCTCCTGTACTGTGATTAGCTTGTTGGCTCCAACTTTGCCGTCCTTGCACTGTGAATGGACAGGGTCAAGTAGGAGAACAGCACAGGATGGAAACATTGGCTGAACACCTGACCCCTTTCTAAACAGTCATCTGGATATGTCCCTCAACTCACGTGATTATCGCTAACCTAACCATCAACAAACCTATAAACTACTGAAGGAATTGGAGGAGTTTAGCTAAGGCTTTTAGTTATTTGTGCGTGGGATGTCTTTCAAGGAGAGATGGTAGCTGGGGCAGACTCTGGAAACACCCACTGGAGGAGGTAGCTCTGTATTTTGGGGGAATCCCCTGGTGACATCTCATGCTGCTCTATGACCACAGGAGCAGGAAGATCTTCATTAGTCCTTCTGAACATGGAGAGATAGCTTTGGTAAATTAGAAACCAATGCACTGGAGTTCTCTCCTACACAAATTTCACCAGAGGGCCCTTTTACACTCTAGACAGAGAGTCAGCTAATGACAGGAGCCTTTTTTTTTGTCCTAACATTCTAAACATTTATTATTCTAAATTGCCTTCTGCACATTTTACAATAATTGAGACTAGCATTTGCCTTGTTATCTCCACGGTTACTAACAAGAACGCCATCATTATCCTGGTCATTAGCAGAATTGATGGGGTTGTCCGGAGTTGCCGGCTGTAGGCCCGCTTTTGGTGGGGCTCACGTACAATTAATCCTGACTCTCCTTGCTCTCCACAAAGGCATATTGCTCCACTCCATCAGTTGGACTCATAGTGAGAAGAAGAGTCATGCCAGAAAGGAAGAAGCTGCTGATGTGAAGGATACAGGAGAAAGTGTAAAACCAGTCTGGAACTGGAACTTCATCTGATGGTCCAGAAAAGGAGCCTTGGGAGCTATTGCTTGCTGACATCCTCATGAGGTCGTTAATGAAGGATTGCTTTCGTTTATCATCAGATTCTAATCCTTGCCTGCACAAGCAAGCAATTCTGGGGTGCTTTGCTCACAAACCTTGTGTACAGTCTTAGATAATTGGTTTTCAAGTGGTGGGTCATACATAAGTGACTCACACCCCAACTTGTGGTGGAGTGAACCAGTGGCACCACCACTACTTTCTTCTTGGTGGTTGATTGGATTTCTTTTTAGAAAGGAGAGTTGCCCTACATTCATTGAATATGGAGAGGAGGCACAAGATTATTCCCATTGGCCCACCCATGATACAGATGAACCCACTGGCCATGCCTCTTGCCAACCATGCATTCAGTATTTCTGTGAAAGAGGTGGTACCTATATATTCCATGGGAATGGTAATACTCCCTCCCAATGGATACTGTCTCTTTCACAGGACTGCTGAATGTGCAATATGGGGGGGGGGAGAGAGAGAGCCATGATTGGCAGGCATATGAGTATCAGAATAATATATGTGGTTCCTTGGATCAAGTCACAGTTTTTTACTTCACCTAGAAGTCACCTTGCTTATGATCAAGGCAATGCACACAGAATGCTCCATTTATACATTAATTTCATGCTCATTATCTATGCCAGTGGTTCTCAAACTTTTCAGTCTTTGGAGCCCTTTACACTCCTAAAAGGAGTTTCAGGGAGCCCCGTGCATATGCAGAGTCTTGGGGAACCAGTGCCGGACCATGCGCAGAACGGCACAGTGCCGAGCCCAACACTGAATACTGGCAAAGAACCAGAACAGGAGGGGGATAAGGAAGGAGAGCCACGAACAGAGGAGGAAGGAATGAGCAAACTGTGCAGGAGGCAGATGGTGGCCACTTATGATGTGCTCGTGGAGCCCCTGAAGGGGTCTCAGGGAGCCCTAGGGCTCCTAGGAGCACACTTTGAGAAATGCTGATCTACGCCACCATGTGCACAGCCACTGATGTTGGTGTGTTTTTGCCATTCCACTCACAGTAACCTGCAGAAAAATACATCCAAATTAATTCAGAGGCTATTGTCACAGTATAGGTGACAACATAAGCAGGCCCTGGCTTTTTTTTAAAAAAATTGGTCCCCAACTTTTTAGTTGGTCCACTGCTTAGAGTTTTTTCAAGTGGACCAACCTGATTGACTGAATAGTTGTAAAACAGAATTTAGCCATCCTGGAGGTGAAGGTCCTGGAACTGTAGGAACTTAGGAAGACAACCTTCTATCATCTCAGGATGTGACTTTGTCTCCTTGGAAAGCAACGTGTCCTCCTCCGACTAGTTAATACCACACAATTTGTCTTCTATTAACTCTGTAGTTGAGATGCTATGTAAAATTAATCTTCACCTTTGCTAAAAAAAAAAAAAAGGGACTATCCCATTTTCTCTTACTTTTGCTCTCTGCCTTGCAAGGAATCAGCATCGTGGTGTGCTTTGTGCTAGAAACAGATATGAAAAACTGCTGGTTTTTATGTTTTTGAAGGGAGAGCAGCCCGTGACCCTTCACCATAGCACACCTTGCTGCAACCCAAGAATCTTTTGAACCAGGCAAGGTCTAGCCTAATTAAAACTGCAAAACAAAAACAAACAAACAAACAAAAAACCCTCCTCCCTCCCATCTTAAGACTGTTGCAAAATGCAGACTGGGATCTTTTCATCACATCCAGCAACATCTCATTCTCTCCACACCACAATTAAAAGAATTAACATTCAGCCTGAAATCCTAATGAACTTGAGAGTTTGTTCGTGACTTTGAGACTTTTTAGTTGATCCAGGAATCGTGCTACTGTACTGGTACTGTTTTGAGGGTGTTTTTTTTTTCTTTTTCTACTGGACCAAGATGGCTGCCTGCATTTTTCCTCCCCCCCCCCCCAGTCCTTTGAGAAAGAGATTCTGGCTTATAGAGTCAACAGATCTGAATGGCCTTGGCAAGTTAATTATTAATCACTTTATGAAACTGCCATGCAGCCTATCTCTCTGAAGCTGTTAACAGCCACATCTCCTCCTCCTCCTCCTCCCCATGGACCTGCTGCTGCAGTTGCTGTCAGATTCCTCTCTGCAGCTAAGACCCCGGTGTGAGCACAAGGCCCAGAGACTATTTTCCAGATGAGTGGCTTTTAATGGGCTCTCCAGATTCGCTCTGTGCATCCTGTGAGTGACTAGATAGGAGGAGGAGAGGAAGAAAGGGAGACGATGCAGTTGCTTCCTGCTGTATGAAGAATTATGAGGTTGACCTAAGAGGAGCTGCTGCAGTTAAGGCTGCTATAAAGTCTGTGGCATTATTAGTCTAGCTTCCAGTCCAAAAGTCTACATTAATTGCATGCCTGTAGTAAAGGAATAACGAGGGGCTGGTTCTGGTGTTTAATATGGGGAGTGGAATCCTTGGGCACAGAGTGACATGTAGCAACTTGGCAGATGCTGCTGGGCTCCTCAAATCTTTCCTTCCTAGGATTTTATGGAAAGAGCCTCCATTTTATGCTGGTATCCAAGAAAGAACCATTTTCTCTATAAAGCCACTAATGCAACTGGCCAGGCTCAGGGGTGAAAAGCGGGACTTGGCGGCCAAGAAAAAGAGGGGACTGTGTCCAGGTTGCTGGGGTCCCTGGGGCAAAGCCCTGCATTGGGGCCCCATGACACTCCCTGATGGCGCACTGGGTGCTACCAGTGCCACTAATACCGAGTAGTGTATTCAGCAGTCTGTATTTAGCTGGCCAGGTGGGCCCTCTTCTGAGCATGGGCCCTCAGCTGTCCCACTTGGTTGACCTCTGATGCCACCCCTGTCCAGGGGGAAGTAGCAGCTGAAGCGGCAGGCAGCTCTATCAGAAGAATGTAGTTGGTAAACAGCAACCAAACCCTGTGCATGGCTTGGGAATGCCAGTGTCCTACATGCTAATAAGGCGCTGCTGCTTGCCATTGGCCCCACACACCTGCACAGTGCTGACCTGGCCACCTCTTGACATAGCTGCTGCTGCTGCTTTGCATCTCCCACTGGTAAGAGAGATATGAGGCCCCTGCCCCTCAGCCTTCACTCAGTTCCTTGTGTCCAAGTACTGCCTGACACCAGATAATTCACAGCCTCACACCACTTTACATGGTGCCATTTGAGCCATGGACTTTACTGGAAAAACAGCTGTCCAGGTTACCCTCTGGCAGCCCTAACTGCATCCCGCCCTTCTATCATCGGTGGCCAGATAGGCATGCATGGCATAGAAAGGGATTTGAAAAGATCTTACCAGTGAGCAGAAGCAGGTCAATATATCAGAGGGAGTTCCTGCACACAGCATTCTATGAACCAAGACCAGATACTGAGGACATGCCAATACAGTAGCTTGCAAAAAGGCCTTCCAACAACCAATGCAGTAATAGGACAATGGTGAAACACTTGTGTCAAGTGTCATGTCAGAAACAGCTGAATTTATCCACCCATTGGCGCTGACTTCCCAAAGTCAGAGTTGGCAATAACGTTGAGCAGCATTTTTCCTGGGACTCAGCCCCGGCATCTGTTGTCAATGCAAAGCTTCCAATTTGCAATTAAAATAAAGATGAAAATAACCCCTTGGCAGATGCAGAGGGCATTTCTTTTACCACTAAGGAACTTTGGAGAGTGCCTTAACATCCGGGATTAGGGGAAAGGGCACCCAGACTACCAGAGGGCAGCATATCCAGGCAGACCTGAGCTCCAGCACCTCCTGTTCTTAAAATTGTACCCTGTAATAATGGCTATGCTAATTTGAAAAAAAAATACGAGTGTGTGGGAGATTTTTTTCTGCATCATGATCTTCTTACAACCCATTTGTTTTCAAACACCTAAAACACTTAGTCAAGTGTGATCTATTAAATAGCCTGTAAGAATTTAATTCCTTCGCAAATACAGTGGTTTCTTAATTGCAGTGTGACAAAGCAAAACAGCACTTCATAGTGTCGTCTGTATATACTGTATTCTTTTTTACTTTACTTTCCCTCCTTCTGTATCACATAGCTGGGAAAGGAAAATGCTGCACCTCGGCAGACAGGCGGACTAGACAAGTCACGGGTACCTGAATGCAGCTTCCCAATAAGAACCACGGACAGATCCTGAAGTAGTAGTAGTAGTAGTAGCAACAGCAGCAGCAGCAGCAGCAGTGAGTGGGCATCATTCTAATAATTTATTTTTAATACCACATTGTCTTTAACTGTGCAGCTCCCTCCAGGGTGTTTGCTTTGAGATTGCGAGATAATTACATCTCAGAAACCAGGCTAATTACAGTTAACAGCCTGAACACTGAAGGTGCCTATTTCCCCCTCCCACCTTTTTTTTTTTCCACCAGAATTCTTCATGATTGCTTGTTAAAAATGTGCAGCATCAATTAGGAAACCAATTCGGCAGAAGTGATGAGGTGTAGTCTTTCCTCCTCAGTTCACATACTGATGGGCACTGGGTGGAGACATTCAACCCCCTGCCGGGACTGAAATGCAGAACTGAGTAATGGGAAAAACATTACTGAAACGACCAGCTAAGGAGCCGGGACTGATGCGAAAGGGGTTTTGCTTAGTGGTTGACCCCTGAACTGTAACAGCTTTGGTGTTTAATAAGGCCTGTTTACTCAAGGGTGTATATACGCAACAGGAGGAGTTAAATGTGTACACCTGTGGACTGGTTTTGGACCACCGGTGACAAACAAAATAGAAAGTCATTTTGGTGTCACCCCTCCCTGGGGTGATACCCAGGCAAGAAGCGTCGTCAGGGTAGGGGCAGGGAGGTGGCAGGCGCACGGGGGTGTGTGTACCTGGATCCTGGATGGTGTCCGCTGCTGCATTCGATCTTGCGTTGGGCCCGCCCATCCGCCCTGGAGCCGTTTGGCTCCGAAAAGCCTTCCAAAACGGCTTTTCCACAACCCCCCGTGGGGGCCCGCCGACATCATGCCCCCAGGGGGCATAGCTTGTGCTATGATGTGGGGGGGCATCGCGTCGGCGGGCCCCCACGGGGGGTTGTAGCATCGCCACTGTACCCAGGGCAGTCCACCCCCTCCCCTGTGACACCCCTGTAGCAAGTCCTTGCAGTCCTGTGAATCCCAAGCCAGATTTCCAATGAGTAAGCCTGCCACTGAATCCCTCCTCTACTGAAATTCAACATGAATTGAGAAAGTCTTGCTACATATGGATTTGGAGGGAGTAAAACCAATGTTGATGCAATTAGCACAAGGCTCCAGGGGGTGGTGGTGGTAGTGGTTATGGATTTGTCACCAGCAAAATCTGTGATGAATTCAGCGGGTTTTGCTCAAAGAAAACATTTGTGGGAATTGTCAGGGAAGTTAAACACCTCAGTAAGTATAGCAACACTTCTCGGGGAAGTTCACACATTTCTATGAGTCATGAGCTCTCATTTTATCTTTTTCTCATATATATGTTGAAGCCAAATGGAGCAGGCCTCCTTCAGCTTTTGAATAATACTTGCATTTTGAGACAGTCCATATTTGGGTTCCTATTCATTCTTCATGTAAGAGTTGTGATCTTTGGTTTGTTCAAATCCCATGAAAGTTGCAATCCTATGCAGATTGACTTGGGAATAGGTCATTCTTTACTCAGGCTTACTTCAGAGTAAATATGTATGGGAATTGGGTTGTTGGTTCCCGAATGAGCATTCATTGTTATGTCGTACGTTGTCAGGTGGTGGCCTGCGGTCATTTTGTCCAATCATTTTGTTTGAGACTGGGCTTGGTTGCTTAGGCATTTCATGTAGTACACCTCCCAAGGAAACATTCATTTCTAAACTTAAGGAATCCTAGGAGACTCGCACCCAGAACCCAACCATTTAAATCCATGATATTTTAGAGAGAGTTGGCTGTGTTGGGAATACTTAATTCCCCCTCAAGACATCTGAGGAGCAGGAGCTCTTGAGGATGTTGGGCCATATTTTCAGTACTTGTTTCTTGTGACTTCACAGTTCTCAATTATTCATCTGCAGTTGCTTGAAGCAACAATGAGTATTTCTTTAACTAGGCTTGCAACAGGGCCCCTTTAAGAATGACAAGTGAAAGTATAAAGAACAATACAAAAGCTCACTTTCTGACAGCCTTAGATCTTCTCTGACAGCAAACACCTACCCTCACTACTTCTATTTTTACTGGCTTGTGCAGTTTGCTTATAATCCTTGCAGTTTTGAAGAATATACTTTCCTTCGGGGAGTCTGGATCAGGGACTAATTTAATGAAGCATTTTTTCCCCCATGATCAAGCCAATAGTTATAAATTGTTAACAAGTTCTGGTGGAAATCTCATCCCTGAAGACTTTGTTATGCTGAACAAAATAACATGGGGGAGGGGGAATTAGCAGCCTATACCGAGTGGCTTTGTCTGTAAAGCCCAGCTATGCTTGGTACTGAAACCCATTTACTGCATTGACAGGCTTGGAGATAGATTCAATCTGTGCAAGCTGTTGGGTGCTAGATAGTCAGTACTGTAGTAAAGGAGGGTGTGAAATAGAAGATCAGACACTCAGAGGGTTATGGGATCCATATGGGAAAACAGTGTAGCCAGTCTGCCTCCCCCTGCTTTTACAACAGTGGCCAACTGGATGGAGAGTTCCCATACCCCTTCTAAGATTTATTTGTAAAACAATCCTCCCCACAACCCACAAGAATTCAGTGGAAATACTGTAATAGAACTCTGGGGGCTCTTTCACCGATTGTTCAACCTCCATTGTCTGGCTCTTTTACCTGGCTGAGACCCACCAGGAAGAGGAGTGCATATAGCTAGTTGTCCTTGCCCAGCAAGCCATGATTTCCCCCATCATAGTGGTCGATCACATACTTTGCGAGTACAAGAGCCCAACTCCAATGTTTGGCTAAAAACATAGCAGGACCGTGAAAGAAAATATGCAGAGCTAATGGCTGTAGACAGTCTAGGCTAGACAGACCAGTGGTCCAAATCAGTATGATATTCCTCCTCCGTGCTTTCAGTACTGTATACCGGCAGGAGGTCTGGCTCAGTTGGTAGAGTGGCCACCTCATATGCCTGAAGATCTGAGGACAGCAGTTCGAGACCTGTTGAGGGCTGTTGACACGCCTCTGACGAGCTGCAGAAGCCTCAGTGGGAGAGAGAATTCTGCAGCTGAAACACTGAGTGGGAGGCAGTGTTGCCGTCAAGTCGATGTGTGGGAGGCGAATGCCAGAGAGAGGCCAGACCGTGAAGGAAACCACCTGCAATGTGCATTCTATGCAAGATTAGAACATTTGTAATATGTAAAAACTGCTTCGGCTTAGATAGCCTGCCTATGTAATTTGCCTTGAATTAAAGTCGGAGGAGAAATCCGGTGACCAGAGAAAGGCGGTATATAAATACTGGTGGTAGGGGTGGTATTATTATTATTATTATTATTATTATTATTATTATTATTATTATTATTATTATATACATAGTGTAGCTTTACAGAATAACCCAAATAGGCACCTTCCTTGAAGATCTTATAGCTTTTATTCGCTTGACAATCAAAAAGAATGGGGGGGGGGAGACTACAAATTGAGGTCAGGAAGAGATGAATGTGGGTAAAGAGAAATGAATGACACTGTTCCATTGCACGTCCAATTCATTCTTTGTTTCACATTCAACTTAACAATATACACATATTCAGTAGGGAGGGTCATATCTCCATTGAAGAATACATGCCTTCCATGCAAAGGTCTCAGGTTCAACCCCTGGCATCTCCAGATAGAACAGAGGAAAAGCTTCTGTCTGAAACCCTGGAGAGACACTGTCAGTCTGTGCTGATAATACCTAGCTAGATGGACCAATGTTCTGACTCAATAGATGGCAGCTTCCTAGGAACAGATGAATCATGAGTACCAAGGAGACCCGCCACTGAAGCCTCAGGATGTCAGGGAATGGAGCAATTCTCTGTAACTGTATGGACAGATGACACCGCCCAGGAAAAACTGGGTAATCTGGCAGGGAGATTTATATCTGTAACTGTGAATTATTTCTGTGTGGCAGAACTCACCCTGGGAATGGCTAGGGAGAAAGCACGGACTCTGGAATTGCAACTGTTCATTTTCCCAGATGAGGGGACACCAGGCACATGAATGCCAAACAAAACCCGGTCGTCCAGCTCCATGAATGCGGACGAGGTTCTATTTGGAAAGGGAGGTGGTACTAGCGAATACCAATAAGGAGGCTACTGAGGCAGGACCAAGAGGCACCTCTCTAGCTGCCTCCTCTGGTGTCCGGGACGAAGATTGATTTCTGAGGTTGAGCAGAGATCAACAAGGGATCCTGTCTGGTGGAAACAGAGTCCTAAGGGCCCCCCCCCCCCAACACAAAGCAGATGTAACAGTCCAATGGAGACCAGGAAATCCTTTGTGCGTCAGACTGGAGAAGCAGCAGCTCTTGGGTCTTTCTTTCCAGGCTGAACACTTGATACAAAGGGAAAACATATATCTTGGGGAAGAAGGGGCCTGGGGTTGCAAATGTTCCTGCAGGATAAAGAGTAAGACAATTGGGGGGGGGGGGAAGAGGCAATTGGCCTACAAAAATGCCTTTTAATACCCATAAAGGCTCCCATGTCTGGAGTTCATAAAGGCTGGGTTATAACTGTTTTGCCTCATCATCCCTATTTTGTGCTACAGTGGATGGGTGATGAATGATGCAGATAAAAACACAATATTCCACTGGCACATCCTGGGTGATAAACTCCGCATGCCTTGGATGCATCTTGGATGCGTTGCACAGACCTTGGATGCGTTGCACAGACCTTGAAAATGGCTCATCAAGCCTGATCTTATTCTATAGGTTTTGTGAAACTAGAATGGGCCCTGGGAGAAGACATTTCCAAAAGGTCACATGTGTATAGCTCATTAATTATCATGTCCCTGAAGACACACCTTAAAACATCAATGCTATTATTTATTTTCCCCCTCCCTTAAGTAGTGAACAGAAAAATACAATCAACTTAAAAAAACAGAGAAAAAGAAAAAATGAACACACACACACACACACACAGAGAGAGAGAGAGAGAGAGAGAGAGAGAGAGAGAGAGAGAGAGAGAGGGAGAGAGAGAGAGAGAGCAATACTATATACATTGACCGAAAAAGGTTCTAGATAAATGCTATTAGAGAGACATTTTCATCAAATGAACAATATCTTACACACATTAACACAGTATATGTGTTAATTAATTTTCTGTTTCTTTGCCCTGAATGCCACCAGACATGGCTTGTAAACATCAGTCTAAAAACAGATTTTCACTTTGAACCCGAGAAGGTGGACCTTCCAGAAAATAAAAATCCTGCCTTCAGCAGAGTTGCTCCCCAAAACCAGGGTTTGGTTGTGAGTCTTGTAGATGTCAAAAGTTCAAGCAATGGAGTCTTGCAATTCTGCCATAATCTCAGTTATACTTTACAAGAAAGTTTTGCTGAGGGGGACTAGCCTTCAAATGTGAATTCTTAAAGGCTCCTCAATCAGGAGATAAAACTACTTATATACTTGTAAAATCTTTTTCTGTTTTCTTAAAGTAAGAGTTTGGGACTTTGTGAGCCTGATGTATGCCTTTGGATGCCGATGTGGTAATATTGGGTTGCATGCACATTGTTTACGACCCACTGCAAGCAACTATGAAAATCAGAAGGCATGTTTCCATAAATGATTCCAGCTCCAGCTCTCTCTCTCTCTCTCTCTCTCTCTCTCTCTCTCTCTCTCTCTCTCTCTCTCTCTCTCTCTCTCTCGTGTGTGTGTGTGTGTGTGTGTTGCGCACAGCACCATGACTTCACCTACAGCAGCTATGTGATGGGTGCTTCTTCTCTGTTTAGTGAGTGATTCATGCTGTGTGTGAATTAGGTAGAGGGAAATATGAGGAAAATACCTTTCTCAAAACTAACTTGAGGTTGGGGATGTCTCAGTATGGCTGGGTGGCTGTGCAGGCTGCAAAAGGTGGGGGAAAGCAAATGCAATAGTTGTACTCCTGATTCTTCATTCCAAAGTTTTCTTCCATGTGCAAAAAGGGAATTTGCACCATCTTCCCCAGGGGGAGTGGCATATGCTCCACATACACCTTCTGGAGGGGCATGCACAATTTCCACTTTTAAACATTGACTATGAACGCACATGAACACACATTAAACATGAACGCATGAACATTAAACATGAATGCACCCATGCATGAACATATTCACCTTCTACTGTTTCTTGGTGTGTGTGTGTGTGTGTGTGTGTGTGTGTGTGTGTGTGTGTGTGTGTGTGTGTGTGTAATGGCTACACACATGCCCAGAACTGTGTATTATCCAAAGTCAGGTAGAAGTGATGGTCGTTCTAGCTGACTGCTGGTGAAAAACTCTATCTCTTTCTGACCTCCTTATTATGCCACCGAAGTAAGTGTGTGCATGTGTGTTTAAACATTTGTGTATTTCCCATTCCTCTCCAATTGCCAGGCTTGTGCCCAGTTAAATGACAAATCCATCTTTTTAGAGATCAATTACAGTGTCTGGCTGCAAAGCTTTGAAATCCAATTATCTCCAAAATAAATAAAAAAATGAAAAATATATGGAAACAAATGCATAAATCAAGTGGAAAATGGTCCAAACGTTCAAATAAGGAGGAATTTGAACTTCATTTGTCTTCCGCGGCTCCACCTTTGTCGCAGATTTATTTTGCTGCTTTGCTATCATTTCCGTTTTGTCTTTGCTCGGCTCCAGAAGAATCTGATCCGTTTGCAGGCTTGTGGTTCTCATTTTCTTTTGCAGCAGCCTGCACATCAAGCCTGCCGTGACAGGGATTAGCTCAATACCATGACTGTATCACTCTCCCATCTTAATCTGCAAGCAACTATGGAACCCCTCGACACAGCAGCCGGCTGCATGTCTCTTATGTGTAGCATTTCAGTTGTGTCCCTTTCTCTCAGAGTGCTTGTAGAAAAGTTAAATTTTTCCACTCAGTGCTTCTAGAGTAGCAATGAATCATCCATTGCGGGTGAGCAACATTTGGCAATAGTGTTCTAATTTATCCACAAGCAGAACCTCTAGAGCTTGGAATTCTCTCCTTCTAGAATTTAGTTTTAGTCTGTTGAGATAAGATCTGTTATGGTTCGCATAGTGTACTGGTTTTTATCTGCAGAAATAAGGTCCATTTCATGACCCTGTCATTGCCTTTTCCAGATTTTTTTTTTTTTTGGCTAGATCAGGCCCAGTTGTTCAAAGCATAGAGCTACTGCACAGCTGTGTCTTGAAATCAACCCAACCCCTTCCAGATTTTACTATAATAATTACGATGCTTTCTTGAATGCTCAGTATATTTCACATACATTACAGTGATTCTTTCCAACAACCGTGTAAGGTAGGTCGGGACTGTTTCTCCCATATTATATACAGAAGATGCCAATGTCTTGTGTAAGGCCACCCATTTGAAGGCATTGCTGAGCTGAAATTCCAGCTCTCAATCCTCAGTCTCGAGCTGAGCTCAATTCCAGTTCTCACTTCCAGCTCTCAATCACTATGCCATACTAGCTATAGCCCTATATTGTTTACAACTGAATTGAGGAGCCTTTTTTCCCAGTTTGAAGGATCATTAGCTAAAGAATGTTGCAATCGTTACTATCTGCCTTTCCTCTGAAGGGAGAACTTAGAGAGTCTAAGGTCTAATCCTCACAAACAGAAAATGAATTGGTAGTCTTGTGTCTGAACTGTGCTAGTTTATTTATTTATTTATTTATTTATTTATTTATTTATTTATTTTTCACATTTTTATACCGCCCTTCCTCCAAGGAGCTCAGAGTGGTGTACATATTTCCTCCCCTCCTTTTTGTCCTCACAACAACCCTGTGAGGTAGGTGGGGCTGAGAGATAGTGACTGGCCCAAGGTCACCCAGGAAGCTTCATGGCTGAGCGGGGATTTGAACCTGGATCTTCCAGGTCCGACACCCAAACCACGCCATGAAAACCCATTCTTACACACAGAAAACCAGCATGTCAGGGAGAAGTCTTCTTGATGTTCTAGTTTTCTTTGGACAAGGAGTGGGGTTTTTTTTGGGGGGGGACATCCACTCACCATGTGAACCCCCACAATACAGTGAAGTAGCATAGCTCAGACACAGGTTTACCACCTCTCCTGCTGCTTGGGAGATCATTCACCTCACAGGAGGTAAGAAAAAAATGAAGAGCTTGCTGTGTAGCTATTTAATGGAGACTTTGCCCCCCCCTCTCTGTCCATAAGTTGTCCCCCCTCTCTGACCACCCTGAGGCTCTTCTTGCCAATGGATATAGTAGAAGGACATAAGCAAAACCAGGCCTTCTGCACTCCTTCCTTCTCTTCCCAGGAGGCGGGGAGGGAAGGTATGGATCCAGTGGCAATGCCACATGCCAGATCTTATCCCCACTTTTGGAAACCTCTATGCCCCTTTTTCCTCCTCGGACATACACCACCCAGATAGGTGGCATATGTCCAAGGAGACTCATAGGTCTCATAGGTCTGAGGGCTTATGCAGAGGTAAGAATACTCATAGGTCTGAGGGCTTATGCAGAGGTAAGAATAACCTCCTACTTGCCTTTGGGTCAACCCCCCCCCCCATCATAGCAAGCAGCACATGCCCTTTTGGTGCAGCTGCATCGGCTCTGGTGGCAGGGGATAGGATTGGAGCCTAACTTACCTATCTTGTATGCATAGGTAAGCAAGAGTTTGCTCATTACTGTGCAGAAGACAATCCTTTAATACAGTATTGCTTGATTTTCCTGACATACGGGTAAGTTGCTAAATTGTACACAAGGAAATTAGTTGCCTCACTTGCAAGAATGAATTTTTGCAGATCTCTCTTCAACTGACTTAACCACTGTCTTCTTTTTCTTCTTTACAGAAATCCCTGACCACCATGCAGTGATGTAGACTTGAGTCTATCGACTCTGACTCAAGTCGCGTCAATGATTTGACTTGGACTTGACTCAGCGATTGTAAAAGACTCGAAAGAATCGACTCGAGACTTGGAACTTTTTACAAGAAGTCGAATTTTATTTAGGTTTAAACCTGTTTTTCCCCATTAAATAGATAGGGACTTGCAACTTACAACCAAAGACTCGGGACTTGGGGGCAAAGATTTAGGTCTTGACTTGAGACTTGGACCCAGAGACTTGGGACTTGACTGGAGACTTGGAGTCAGAGACTTGATCCACATCCCTGCCACCAGGTATGCGCAAGGATCAAGTTACTTTCTGCTTTCACTTGGGGTGGGGGAGATCCTAAAGCGTTTATTGAGCAATGAAAAGAGAGAGAGAGCCATAAGCCACTGTCCAGGGATAGGGTGCTACTCATTTTACAGCAGGATATATGGACCACTTGTGCTAGCAACCTCATGTGCATTGGTGATGGTAGTGAATAAAGCTCAATCTAAGCAGAGAAAGTCTTTAATGCTACCATCACAGAGACTCTGAAGAGCAGCTGTAATTTATTAACAATTACCACAATGTTATGTGCAATAATCTTTATCACCTTCTGAGACTATCAGGCAACTACAAACGTATTAATATCATGAGACATTAAGGAAATAAAGAATCAATATGTTTTGTCGTTATCCTGGCATTAGGGTCTATGTAAATATAGACGAAACTTCACTGCATGGTCAGAAAAAAGGAAGAAAAGAAAATGGCAAAGCAATTGTACAGTAAATTATTAACAACACTGGTCAAGAACATGCTTCCCCTCCTCCAGAAAACACAAAAAATAATTTAGCTTTAGCAAGATAACGAATAAATAATTACAGAGACAGAGAGAGAGAGAGAGAGAGAGAGAGAGAGAGAGAGAGAGAGAGAGAGAGAGAGAGAGCAGGAGGATTCCCGCTGTGATCCACAACTTAGTTCAGTCTGAGTATTTGGCTTTAAAGAGTTTAAAGAGCTTGGCCCAATAACTTAAAGGAGAATCATCTTACTTAAATCAAATATTCCGGTTCTTACTGTCTGTCAGCTGGGGTTCCTTCCACCCTAACCCTTTTCTCTGGAATTGCCATTCTTTGCCCACTCATTTTTTTTTACAGGGAAACCACACAACATTGTTATCAAATCATTGCATTCCAGGGTTTTCTATATTATCCTTTGTCTTTTCATTGCAAAGTAATGGAGTTTGGTACACTGAGAAGACATGTCATGTCCTTTTCAGTAGTCACTTGAGAAGACAAGCCCTGCTGGATCAGGCCAAAGGCATCTCTCGTTCAGCATCCTGGTTCCCTGCAGTGGCCAACCAGATGCCTCTGGGAAGCCCATATAAGACACATACCCCTCTCCCACTATTGCTCCCCTGCAGCTTGGTATTCACAAGCCACTGAACCAAGAGGTAGCATATAACCAGGACAATTAGCAGCCATTGAATATGTCTAATCCCCCTTTTCAGTAATCTTAAACTACTGGCCATCACCACTTCTTGTGTTGGTGAATTCCATACATTAATTATTATGCACTGTGTAAAGAAGCACTTCCTTTTGTCTGTTCTAACCTCCTGCTCGTCAGTTTCTGTGGTGAAAATTCCTGATTTTTGGCTTCTTTTTGGCCTATTTTGGACCGTTCCAACTCCTCCCCCAAGAGGCTTCTGGGATGTCTAAGCCTCCTAAAACACTATTGAGACATCGTGCTGCAATAGCTGTGGTCCTGAGACTCTGAATTCAGTGCCATTGCAAGGGGCAGGTAGAGATGCCTAGGTAGTCCAAAACCATCCAATTGCACGGCTCTATGATATCACCAACTCTAGGTTTTAGAAGGTCATGCAGATGGATTCTTAGGTGTGTTGCTCATTCCATTGCTGGAGAACAGTTGCCGTTCCAGTACAGGGCAAACCCATCTGACCTGTGGCATCACATTTGTATGGGCCAGAACTGAGAACAGAATGAGTTAACGAGGGCAGGGATAGTGTACAGTTCAATGTGTCAAGGAAATCTGTTTTATTTTATATCTTGCATTTTAATCTCCTTGCCAATCTTTGCCAACCACCCCAACTTTTTGTTGCATTTGTTTGGTTTTGACATGTGTCTTACGTTGATCCCTTTGCAAAATTCTTCCTTTTATTGCTTTGTTCCTTCAACCCTTTAATATATTACTCCCTATAGTTTTTTTTACAGATTTCCCTGCTTGGGCCAAGTTCATCCAGGAGGGAATGGGTTTTTCTCACCCCTCAGAGCATCACATTCTGCTAAATTGTTTTCTAAGAGGACCCCTCAGCAGTAGCGTCCCTAGCCCTATAAGTATAGGGGGCCCCTCGTCAGATTGGCGCCCCCTTCCCATCCCTTGGCACCGCCAAAGGCGGCGCCGCAATTTGGGGGGGGGGCAAACCTGCCATGTATTTATTTATTTCCCCCCCTGGGCGCTGCTTCTCCCCCCCCCCGGCCTTTTCCCACACTTACCTTGGGAATCCTGGCGGGCGGGCGGGCGAGCCTCGGTGGCGGCAGCGGGCGAGCGAGCGGCGGTGGCAGCGGCAGCGGCAGCGGCAGAGGGCGAGCGGCGGCCTCACGTGACCGCGTTTCAACTTTACCCGGCTGGCGGCTGTTTCTGCGCATGTGCAGAAACAGCCGCCGGCTGGGTAAAGTTGAAACGCGGTTGCGCGAGACCAGCGGGGTGAGAGAGGGGCCGCCAGTCGACTCGGACTCCAAGTCTGAGTCCAAGTCCAAGTCGGCCGAGTCCGAGTCGCCCGACTCGGACTCGGACTCCGAGTTGAGTCCGAGTCGCCCGACTCGGACTCGTCGGCGCCCCCCGAAGCTGGCGCCGGGGGCCCTGAGCCACAGGGCCCCCCATCTGACGCTTCTGCCCCTCAGATTTAGGGGTTCTTTATTACTCTGGGAAAGAGGCTTCTCCAAGCCAGCCTCTTTCTGTCTGCGCTTCCTAGTCTTGATGGTGGCAAAGAGACTACCAGTCTAACAGCACAATCCGACTTAACGTTTGTGCCGGTGTAACCAGTGACGCGAGCCAGCGGGTGGCGCAGTGGGTTAAACCACTGAACCATGAGCTGACGATTGAAAGGTCAGCAGTTCGATTCCGCGCGATGGCTCCTGCCAACCTAGCAGTTCGAAAGTAAGAAATTGCAAGTAGATTAATAGGTACCGCGTCAGCAGGACGGTAACAGCGTTCCATCCGCCTCGGTGTTGAGCCATACCAGCCACATGACCATGGAAACGTCTTCGGACAGCGCTGGCTCTTCAGCTTTGAAACGGAGATGAGCACCGCTCCCTAGAGTTGGACACGACTGGACTTAATTGTCAAGGGATACCTTTACCTTTACTAACCAGTGACGCAGCGAGAATGGGAGGCCCCAGAATGGAAAAGGGATTCAAATCCCCTCCAAAAGAGGAATTCAAAGGGGATTTGAATCCCTTTTCCATTCTGGGGTCTCCCGTTCTCGCTGCGCCGCTGGTTACACCGGCACAAACGTTAAGTCGGATTGCTCTGTAATTCCAGTAAATCCCACTCTGACCAATAGGAAGACTGAAGCGGGAGAGTAAGGGAGAAAAGGCCACTAGACATTGTGCCCATCTGCCCTCTGTCCCCTCCTGGTCTTCTTCCCCTTTCCGTCACAGTTTCATTGGATGACCCCAGTTGTAGTGTTGTGATCTACTACTCCATGTATCATTTGATAAACCCAAATCACGTCCTCCCTTAAGTCACCTTCCCTGCACAAATGATTTGACCTGGTTTAGTCCTAGTCATTATACATGATTGTATTTCAGTAGCAGCCCTAGCTGAACCTCTGCAAGGCTTGTCTAAAACACTTGCCCTTGTACTAAGCATGTTTATTCCAAAATCCCAATGAGTTCAATAGGACTTACTCCCCAGGACAGTCGGGAATCAGCTTGCAGGTCTAACAATGAGCTGGAAGGTATGGTTTCTTTCTTAATTTGATACAAATTTAGTATCCCGTTATTTTAAATTTAGAGAAAAGAAGATAAAGTAAAATATCACATTACTTTCTGTTCCTCCAAAGTGCTCTTCCTTGCGTCTCCGTGGACATTCCTCTTCCTCCTCCAGTCTCTCCTTCTAAACTTGATTTCCAGTGTTGCATCTTCAAGGGCTCTTCATCTTGGCAATGAATCCTGCCTCCCAGACGCCTGTCCTTGCTTCATGTTCAATGTGCCAGTGATGCAGATAGAAGGTCATAAACCAGCTCCAGCTCTGCTTTACTGCTAATTTAATGGTTTGAGGAGGGACGGTCCTGGCTGTTTATTAAAACATTAAACAGTAAAGTTTAACAACGGCTAATAAAGTTTTCCTTCTGATTGTTGAAGGCTTCGCTACACTGGGATGTAGACAGAGGTCTGTCTAATCCTTGTCATTAGATATGCATGTACAAGCTCCAGCTCCGGAGGAATTTTTGAAGAACTGTTTCCACCACCAGACAGACGAGACAGGTCACTAATTCCAGGAGCTCTGAGACTCCCTTGAAGGGAGAAAATGTTAACTTTAAATATAGCCTGTGCTTAATTTCTCCAGGTATATTGAGAGCACCCATGTGTTGCTGGCTGTTAACTCTTTCAGCAGCCGCACACTACGTAGGAAGACAAACGCTGAACTCTTGATTACTATTTTTTAAGATATTTCTTGCTAACAGTTCTTTTAAGTTGTTTCATCTAACCTGGATAAGAGTCTGATATGACATAAAAGTCTAGCTGGAGTAATACAGGGTTGATTTGTGTGAGTCTAACCTTGCTTTTAATCAGTAGCTGTCACAGAAACCTGAAGATGATGAACTAATTGGCTTAAGTAGTTGGAAAGAGGCCTGGGCATAATTTGCCTCCATCCCCAATCCAAGCTTGAAAGCAAAGAAGCCGACATTCCCTGCTAAAATGAAATATGCAAATCAGGTGCATTTGCACATTCTCTGCTCTGTGATGCACTGGATTTGTATCAGGGTGTGCATGGTGGGTTGTTAGGCTCTGTAGATCATATGGGCACTACACAATTTACCTATTGATTCACATTGTGATGGCTGTGGGCTACCTCCATGTTCAGTGGCATTATGCCTCTGAATGCCAGATGCAGGGGAGCAATGCATTTAATCATTTGATTTTGTCTGTAAACCGCTTTGTGAACTTTTTGTTGAAAAGCGGTATATAAATACTGTTAATAATAATAATAATAATAATAATAATAATAATAATAATAATAATAATAATAATAATAATGTAGGAGGGCAGTGTGCCTTTCTCTCCTGCTTGTGGGCTTCCCAGAGGCAGCTGGTGGACCACTGTGGGAAACAGGATGCTGGACCAGATGGGCCTTTGGTCTGGACAGACTTTTCTTATGTTCTTTTGTTCTCCTCTTTTGGGATGTTCACACAATCTTTTTCCCACAATGCATTCACTGAATGCACAGAGGGGACTGGGCATTTTCATCTGTAAACAGTGGCAAAATTACAGAATCCCCACTGCCACTGTCAGAAAATTCAGTTGTGGCATGTCCCCTCCGTGATTCTTTTAAACGTTGTCCTCCCACACCCTCCAATCTCTTACGAATTCCCCTCACCCTTTGGCAAAATCACTGAATGTGCCCCCTTGCTGTGAATATGGTGAAATAAATGAGTTTACGCATTGAGATCAGCACTGTGGAACTCTGGCTAATCAGGGTCCCATCTAGCATGTTGGAGCCCTCCCTTCATATATACAACTCCACATATGTAGGGTCCCTTTCTCAAGCACACTGAACACATGGATGCTGGACCATCGCCAAAGGCTACCTTGGGGGCATGACTAGCAAGCATGGTCCTACTCCCATCAAGCACTCACTGAATTCATGGGGGGGAGGTATGTGCTACTCCTCTCGCCCCTTGGTTTGCCACTGCCTTGTGTTACCAGTCCCTATTGTTGTCTCAATCTCCTGCCATTTTAATTTGATCTGTATATACGTGCATGTGCTTAAGGCTGATGAACAATGACAGTCGACGAGGACAATAGCAATGGGATAATAGCCCATATCCTTCAGTGGCTACAGTATTGAATTATACCTGGGGAGACCTGCGTTAAAATCCCACCAGAGCTGTGAAACTTAGTGAGTGATGCTCAGTATTTCTCTGCACAGTGGTGTAGGAACGCCGCCCCTGGCGGAAGCCACACCCCCCAAGGGGGTGATGTCGGGGGTGACGTTGGCTGGAAGCCACCCCCCGGATGACGTCAGCAGCCTATCATAGGCTGAAAATGGCGGCACAGGGCAGGCGGGCTGGAAACACCCTCCCACTCTCTGGAAGCCTTGGCAGCGGTGCTGCGAAGCTTGCCGCCGCCAAGGCAAGTGGCGCCAAAAAGCTCCGCCGCCGTGCCCCCACCGGCAGTCATACATACACACCCCCAGTGTGCTACGGGGCGGGCTGCCTCCCATCTCCCCCATTCCTACGCCACTGTCTCTGCATAACTTAGCTGACAGGGTTGCAGTGCAGTGAAATGAGGAAGAGAGGAAGTACGTATATACAGTACTCATAATTCTGGACTCCTTTGAGGAAGGGTGAGATAAACAATGAATAAATAAATAAAACTGGGGGAAAGTAGACATCAGCAAGCTCCAAGTGATTTTGTGAGCAGTGTGTGTGTGTGTGTGTGTGTAGGGGGGGGGTTGATTCTGGGACCAATGGGCAGATGGTGGTCTTGGAACCCTAAATATATTTTATTACATAGTGAGGCATGAGGGGCAGAGAAGGAGAGGGAGAACTGCAGGGGCAGTGAGAGAAGGGCTAGGAGCCACCAACAAAGAGAGGAATCTGCACAATCTCCACCCCCTCCGAAATGGATGCCCCTGCTGCTCAAGGCCTTCTTCTGACTTTGCAGCTTTGATAACCGTTGCCAACACTTTCCCAACATTTTCTTCACAGCCTTGAATGCTGTAGAGAAACCTTATTTTCCCTTCCAATTAAAGCCTAGCTTCTTGGCAAACTGCATGTCAGAGTTAAGATTTTGCTATGTGCTGCTCACCCCAGGGATGGATATACACAAAGTTCTAGGCTGACGGTGACAATAGCTAATGAGGCAAGAGTCTGAATCTGACCCACAGAATGAGGTCCTCTCTCTTTTACAGAAAGCTTACTGGAGAGCAAGCCCAGCTTACTGGGCTTTTGCATAGTGCCAGGGCCAGGTTTTTGGGAGCCTTGGGGCAACACCTGGCACTGGGGGCCCCCATGGCATCCCCTGCCTGATGGACTTTACTTCTACCACTGGTTCCAAGGGTTCAGATGCCAGCCTGGCCCTCTGATGGCATGGGCTCTTGGCCAGTGCTCAACCTGGTTGCCCCCAGTGCTGCTTTTACTCATTAGGGGTTGAGCCGGATAGTTATGATCCCAAAAGTCTATAAGTTGAGGCCAGTCAGCTTCATAAGGACTATAATAAGTCCGACCTGCACTAGTGCAGGTTCACATGTCAATTCTGCGCTACATCAATGCTACAATCCATCAAAGAGGCCTCTCCCACAAGCCCTCTTGAAATGAATGGAAGTCATGCAAGACTATGGAGCTTGTGAGTTGATTGGAGCTCTGCCTCTGTGTGTGCCAGGTTTGTACTGGCTGGTGTCATACAAACAAAGGAATCGGTATCCTTTCAGTGTCAATTCACTAATGCTCTGCTCATAGGGGCCTGGTTGAAAATGAACACTTTTCTCTTCTTTCACCTCTCCCAGTTGGACCCAAATCACTGGTGTACTCTGAGGTTATGGTAATATCTGGTTCCCACAGGAGAAAAAGCAACTTGAGGGGGACAAAAGAGCAAGAGGACAAAGGGTTCATTCCTTTCCTTTGACTTGCAACTACTGAGGCTGTTTTGGATTCTGACACCCACCCACCCCCATTTTTAAAGTGAGGGAAAGATACATGCAACTGTCACGTAACACCTAGTTTAGCCTTCAAGAATTTAACAGAAACCTTTCTGGACCTTAGTCAGGCAGCTTTTGATAGTTTCTCACAGAGTACTGTTAATGCTATTAGCTTAGTCTCCGGCACATTTTACACAGAATGGGACAGATGCGCAATTCAGTTGGATCATCTGTCCCTGTTCAGGGTACAAATAATGCATGAGAGGTGATGGCCAACCTCGACATGACAGGGGCAGCCATGTTGCGTGTTTGCATATCAACCCATCCACATATAAAGCAGAAGGTGGTTTGGAAGGCTGTAATTTTTAGAACAGGTGCATACCAGTGAAGGAGCCAAACTCCCCCCCCCCCACCCTTAAGTTATAGTTATCCATAACCCAATGCTCTCTCACGTCTATAACATATACTGTATATAGCCAATGTATGACCAGGTCCCTGGAGAAGACAGCCATTTCCTGTTCTGTCCAGTTGAACAAAGGAACATAAGAAAAGCTTTGCTGGATCAGGCCAAGGGCCCATCCAGTCCAACTTCCTGTGCCCCACAGTGGCCCACCAGATGCTCATATCAAGATACCCATATCTTGTTGCCATTCTTATAAATGTTGTTTTTCCCAAAGTCAGGAGTCCAGGGAAATGGCTCTGCTCACAAGACATCAAATATGCTGTTCCAGCAGAATTTGGAGCTGGAAGGCTTCATCTACATTTTGGAGGTGTGAAAACTGCATTTACATTTAAGGAGTAATCAGGTCTCCATTCAATTTTGGAGCATTTGGATTAATTGGAGGGGTGATTACATGGTTCAAATGAAAAGTGTGGCCTTCCTGCCGATGGATCTGTGGCCTCTTGCATTCTCTTGCATCATTCTCTTGTTGCCATTCTCTTGCGTCTGGCATTCAGAGATACACAGGCTACCTTTAAAACCCAGAGGTTGTGCTTATGAACATTAGTGCATGCCACAAGGCCCAAGGTACCAGAACTGATGCCTGCAAGTAAGTGTAGTTTTCACAGGGCATTCCTGCCGTACAGCTCAATCATATGCATACTTAGTCTCTGAAGCAACTTCTGCTGTGCTCAGTGGGGCTTGCTCCCAGGTGCATAGGATTGCAGCCTCATTGTCTTTTCCCCAAAGATGGCTGGAATAATACAGCTGGTTATTATGTGTGTCCACAGACAGACCCTTTTTCATATGCATTGCATACACATGTATACAGAAAGACATAGGAGGTAGTCGGGAGAACTTTGTCTGTAGTAGGCCCATTTAAAACCAGAAAAGCTAACCCAGTGCCACTATTAAGTCTTCAGGAACCAGAATTCTGTCTATTAGTGAGATTTGCCTGGAGCCTCCCCACATCTAGTTGGTAATGTATTGATTCCGTTAGCAGCACCTCACATTGTATTATTTATAAGAAACAATATTCTCTGCTCCCTTGATAGTGTTTTCTGGCTGCAGGAACCGGCTCAGCAAGAAAGGTGCTGGAACAATTTTGGGTATGTTTCCATAGCTACCTTGCTGCTAAATGTGGTTGCTCCATTTTAAAATCAACTAGCTTGCATATGTGCAGACATACTTCAACAAATGAAGTATTTTCAAGCTAGTCTCTGGCCTGCCTATTACTGCCTAATTTTTATGCAATTTGTGTATTTATGGAAGGTGCGCTCGCTGCATAAATAAATGGGAACCTTGCATTCTGGCTAGAGGTTTGTGTGTCTCTGTGGGTGCAGACTCTAGCTGGTGGAGGTGAGGTGTTTGGGGAGGGAGCAAGAAGGCATACAGACAATTTTCCCCTCTGGTTTGTATGCTCCAGTCAGCACTTATAATATTATAGATATTTTTTCAGATTTCTAAAAAAAAAAAAAAAAACTTAAGGAAGTTTGAGGTAGGATGGTGCCCCCTAGTGGCGGCTGGGTTCTTTGCAATGTGACACCCATACCATCTAAAAGCAGAAGCCAAAGGGAAAATTATAGAACACAAACCAGCCTCCTCTCTAACAGGATCCCTAAAGTTTAATTATTATTTTATATGGTTATTCTTAGAGTTAGATTTTTGCTGCAATATTCCAGAGTAGAGGGAAGATACCTGTGCATGCAGATATATCCACTGCATGGACAACATCTCGTTTGGTAAGCTGGTTTTTGGTAATGCCAATGAATATGCTTTGCAATGCTTTGTGATCTATTTAATTCCAGGTTGGGCTTTAAGAAAAAGCCCCCTGAAAAGGAACAAAGGCACTTGAATAAGGGTTCAAGGTCAGACTAATTCTAGGTGTTATTAGATGAGATACTGATAAAAGTGAAAAAAAATGTTCTTGATTGGTATTTTTTCTTTCCCTGGAACAATTTCAGAGGAAAGCAAGATTTGGGTGGCCATTGGGAGAAAGGTTCAAGTTCAGATACAGTGTGCTGTTTGTGTTATTATCTCTAAGCATCTAATTCTTGTTCTTCTCTGGAGTTGCTTCAAAAGGGAAGGGAGGTCTCAGCCTCCTTTCACTGCCAAAGGACCTTCTGAGCAGCACTGGCATCACTGCAGGGGGGGCGGAGCTCTAAGTTCTGCTGAGATCCGACTCTCCGTTACACGGGTGAACGAAGCGGCCCCGCCCCCTCGCCTTCGGAACCATTCAAGGTGGTGAAAACAACGCACAGGAGACTCCCTGCACGTTGCTTTCGCTACCCTGAAAGGCTTAGACTTAGAGCTCCGCCCCCCTGCAGTGACGCCACTGGTGAGCAGTGCTCACTTCCCCCCCAAACACAGTTAATGCCCCTGAGCTCACTCCAGGGGAACAGATGGCACAGGAATCCAAAATGTAGTGAGTGCATTTCTACAGCAGGCTCACCCCTAACATTGTGTACATATGTGGACTTCTTTGGTTGTCATTCATTTGGCCAGTGATACAGAGGAAGCAGGAAATGTTCCTTCTAGTGTTTTGGGATTTACAGAGCACATAACAAGGACCCTAAGCTGTAATATTCATCAGGATCTGCGTTCAGGATTAAGGAGATTTTTTTTATAAAAAAAATATTAATCAGTTCAATGTTTTACGACAAAAATTCAATTGGAAGCTTAAGAGCTTAAACAGGATGTGCCAGCACAGAATGTTTCCCTCACACACTGCAGGGCACACTTTTCCTTTTGTGGCACTCATCTGGAATCCGTACAGCAACATCAGTGTCATTATCACTGACAAATTACAAGGCAGCTACGCGGCCATGGCAACTTGGTGCCGATATTCCTGCCCTGCCCCCTCCCAGCCCGGCCAATGGCCCCCTCCCTCCCTGCCCTCCTCCCCCGCCCCTGCACCGACCAGCGTGGGACCTACCTGCGGCGGCTGGTGCAGGTCTGGGTCCGTGGCTGAGTGAGCGGTGCCAGCCTCCGCCGGTTACTCGCAAGGAGTTGCAAACGTGCTTTACAGCATGTTTGCGACTCCTTAGGCCAGCGGAGTGAAAGTTGAGGTGAATTGGGCTGCCCATCTTGGTTAGGACACTTGCTAATGTGATACAGTGCAATGTGTCCAGATCAAGAGAGATTACTGGGCCTAGTTCAGTCACACAAGCACAGAAGTGTAGCTGGCGTCACGCCAGCCGCCCCCTCATCACGGCTGACATCACTCGCCCCGCCCCTGAGTGACATCAGCCAGAGTCAAATGTCCCTTGGGGGTTGGAGGGAGGGGGCCAAAACAAATGTGGCTTAAAAGATAAATGTGGTTTAAAAGAACCCTTCTGCAGGCTCCTCCGAGCCTTAGCGCCGCTGCCCTGATCACCGCTGGTGGTATGATGCCCCCCACCTACAGTTTGATGCCCACCTGCCTGCTGCCCTGCACCATCCCATCTTATCCCTCTGCACAAGCAGAAGGTCAGGTCCCAGCCATCAGGCAGAGACTTTGGAGCTACTAGGAGGGCCTGCACAGTTCCATGGGTAGGTTAAATATAAAGCCAAATAAGCAAACATACAGGTTCAGAGAGCAAGTCTTGAACATTCCGTAGCTTTGCATTCAGACTCAGGACCCATATGGCAAGCTGAAAATGGTAAACCTGGTGTGACTTAGCAGCCTTGCCAAGTCAGGAACAAGTGAGTCTGAAAGGTTGAACCAAAGTAGGAGTAAGTGGGTGCTAAGAAGGAGTCATATTACAAGGGCTATAAATAGCTGCTGAGTACTCGCCAGAGCATCCATACCTACAGAAGCAGGTTTAGCCAAAATGCAACGCACAGGCTGTTGTTGTTGTTGTTCAGTTGTTAAGTCGTGTCCGACCCTTCGTGATCCCATAAACCATGTCCCGCCAGGCCTTCCTATCCTCCACTATCTTCCTGAGTTCGCTCATTTTCATGTTCCTTGCATCGGTGATGCTGTCTAACCATCTCATCCTTTGCCTTCCCCTTCCCCTTTTGCCTTCAATCTTTCCCAGCATCAGAGTCTTCTCCAGAGAGTCCTCTCTTCGCATTAGGTGGCCAAAATATTTGAGTTTCAGCCTTAGTACCTGTCCTTCCAGGGAACAGTCAGGGTTGATTTCATTTAGGATTGACTGATTTGATCTCCTAGCAGTCCAAGGGACTCTCAGGAGTTTTCTCCAGCACCACAGTTCGAAATCATCTATTCTTCGGCGCTCAGCCTTCCTTATGGTCCAACTCTCACAACCATACATTGCTACTGGGAACACCATCGCCCTGACTATACGAACTTTTGTTGGCATGGTGATATCTCTACTTTTTATTATGCTGTCTAAGTTTGCCATAGCTTTCCTTCCAAGGAGTAAGCGTCTTTTAATTTCATGGCTGCTGTCTCTGTCTGCAGTGATCTTGGAGCCCAAAAAAGTAAAATCTGTTACTGCTTCCATTTCTGCCCCTTCTATTTGCCAGGAATTGATGGGACCAGATGCCATGATCTTAATTTTATTAATGTTGAGTTTCAAGCCAACTTTTGCACTCTCCTCTTTCACTCTCATCAAGAGGCTCTTGAGTTCTTCTTCACTTTCTGCCATTAGGGTGGTATCGTCTGCATATCTGAGGTTGTTGATGTTTCTCCCGGCAATCTTGATTCCGGCTTGCGATTCATTCAGCCCTGCATTTCTCATAATGTACTCTGCATATAAGTTAAATAAGCAGGGTGACAATATACAGCCTTGCCGTACTCCCTTCCCAATTTTGAACCAGTCGGTTGTTCCATGGCCAGTTCGAACTGTTGCTTCTTGAACCGCATACAGGTTTCTCAGGAGACAGGTAAGGTGGTCTGGTACCCCCATCTCTTTAAGAATTTGCCACAGCTTGTTGTGATCCACACAATCAAAGGCTTTTGCGTAGTCAATGAAGCAGAAGTAGGTGTTTTTTTGGAACTCTCGTGCTTTCTCCATGATCCAGCGCATGTTGGCAATATGATCTCTAGTTCCTCTGCCTCTTCGAAACCCAGCTTGTACTTCCGGTAGTTCTCGGTCCACGTACTGCTGAAGCCTAGCTTGTAGGATTTTGAACATAACCTTGCTAGCATGTGAAATGAGTGCAATTGTGCGATAGTTTGAACACTCTTTGGCACTGCCCTTCTTTGGAATTGGAATGTAAACTGACCTTTTCCAATCCTTTGGCCACTGCTGAGTTTTCCAAATTTGTTGGCATATTGAGTGCAGCACTTTCACAGCATCATCATTTAGGATTTTAAGTAGCTCAGCTGGGATATTATCATCTCCGCTGGCTTTGTTGTTAGTAATGCTACCTAAGGCCCACTTGACTTCACTCTCTAGGATGTCCGGCTCTGGGTCAGTGACCACACCAGCGTGGTCATCAGGAACATTAAGATCTTTCTTGTATAGTCCTTCTGTGTATTCTTGCCATCTCTTCTTAATCTCTTCTGCTTCTGTTAGGTCTCTGCCTTTTTTGTCCTTTATCATACCCATCTTTGCACAAAACGTTCCCTTGATATCTCCAATTTTCTTGAAGAGATCTCTAGTCCTCCCCATTCTGTTGTTTTCCTCGATTTCCTTGCATTGTTCATTTAAGAAGGCCTTCTTATCTCTCCTTGCTATTCTCTGGAACTCTGCATTCAGTTGTTTATATCTTTCCCTTTCACCCTTGCTTTTCGCATTCCTTCTTTCCACAGCTATTTGTAAAGCCTCATCTGACAGCCACTTTGCTTTCTTGCATTTCTTTTTCTTTGGGATGGTTTTCGTTGCTGCCTCCTGTAAAATGTTACGAACTTCCGTCCACAGGCTGTTACACATAGATAAAAAAAATGCAGGAGCAGAAGGTGGGTAGATGCACTGGCGTCACTACAAGGGGGGTGGAGCTGTAAGTTCTTCCGTGATCAGAGCCTCCGTTACACGGAAGAACGAAGCGCCCCGCCCCCGCACCTTCCGACCCAGTCAAAGCGGTGAATGCGCGTTGTTTTCACCGCTTTGAATGGGTCGGAAGGCGCGGGGGCGGGGCGCTTTGTTCTTCCGTGTAACGGAGGCTCCGATCACGGAAGAACTTACAGCTCCGCCCCCCCCCTGCAGTGATGCCAGTGGGTAGATGTAGCAGATGGCCAGAAGAATCCACATCAAGTGGACCCTTCAGGCAAGTTGCAGGCAGGTGAGCAGCCCTGGTCTCTGCCAATGAGCATCACATTTGAAGCTATATCTCAGTGGAAGAGCACCTGCTTTGCATACAGAAAGTCGCAGGTTCAATCTCTGGTATCTCCAACCAGGGCTGGGAAGGATCCCTCTCTCAAAACTTTGAGAATTGTTACCTGGTCAAATGTTTATTTCCACGAAGGAGACGCACATCCAAAACACGTGTACTTGGTGCTATGTGCCTGCCTGGATGGAGAGCAAAGACCAGAGTTGCGGCTATTTACAGGAGTGATGGCAAGAGGCCACAGATCCATCGGCCAGGAAGGCCACACTTTTCATTTGAACCATATAATCACACACACACCCCAATTAATCCATGAAGCCTAATGCTCCAAATTTGAATGGAGACTTGCTTACTGCTTACATTTAAATGGAGTTTTCACACCTCCAAAATGTAGATGAAGCCTTCCAGCTCCAAATCCAGCTGGAACAGCATATTTGATGTCTTGTGATCAGAGCCATTTCCCTGGACTCCTGACTTTGGGGAAAACAACATTTATAAAACAAAGGAAAGGTTTCACACCTCCAACTGGCCTTGTCAACCCCATGATTAACTAGCCAACCCCAACTCAACTAGCAATAGAGGACCTCCTGATTGAGTCACACACCCCAGTATCCCACAGGGTTCTATGGTGCAAAAACCAATATAAACCATGGCTTCAGTGCCTCATGATGATCATTCCACTAGGCAGCTTGTTCTTTTTTCCTGGGTTGTTGTTCGCTCCTTCCTGCCTTCCAACCCCTATGGATCATTAATCCACTGGTGCTGCATTAAGACACTCCGTTCCAGCCTCCACCTAAGAACCACCATGCCAGCTGGTACCCAGGATCAAAAACACCCTGCAAGCCCCTTTCCTTTCCAGCCTTCTCTCCTTCTATCTCCCTGAGCACTACCAAAGCTGCAGCTTGGCTCCCTTGCCCTGCTCCCTTCCAGGCTACTGCCTTATTCCATGTTAAGGGCTTGCTTCATAGCCCTCTTTCTGCCTTTGAGGTCCCTTTTTGTCCAGGAAGAATCACTCACTGAGTCTCCACACCCAATTGTTTTTCCTCGGTGTGTGCATGTTACCTGTGTTTTAAAAATCACTGCTGGTAATAGAGTCAATGTTGACAATACACACACACACACACACACACACACACACACACACACACAAGTGGTTTGGGTAGTAATACTTCAGTGGGGAACATGAAGTGTTTGCACAAGCCTCTTCTCTGGCTCACCAATGTGGGCAAAGATCGCTGAAGCCTCAAATGTGCCTTCAGATCACATCCTGAAAACAGGATAATGGAACATACATAGGTTAACCATTGTATCAAGAGTGGGCTGAGAGGATCAGCTGCCCCGGTGAGTGCACCTAACTGCTCCCCCAAATGTTGCAGGCGTGTCAGTGCGTGCACACCCCACCACCACTCTTCCTGCTGCCGCCACCAATTCCTCCTCCCCCCCCCCTTGTCCATCTGGCTGTTTAGAAAAGCAGCTGGATGGGCAAGGAGAGGAAAGAGGGGTGAGGTAAGGCAAGGCAAGACATGGCAGAGTGCAGATCTGAATCCCATTCCCACTCCTTTACCTTGAGCTTCAGCATCGCCACCTTCCTCCACACCATCCTGTTTGAAATAAGCAGGATGAGTGGAGCATGCTGGGAGCTCCCAGAATGCTTCACTCATCCTGTTTGTTTCAATCAGGGTGGTACAGAAGAAGGAGGCGGTACCAGAGATCTGGATCAGCATGCTCTCGCGCGCTCTCGCTCTCTCCCCCCCCCCATTGCCCAGCCAGCTGCTGTCTTAAGCAACTGGGTGGGTGAGGAAGCAGGAGTGACAGCTGTTTTTATTTTCTTCCGCTAGCAGCACTGGAGAAAGCAGTGGGCTAGTGCTGCCCTGATCCTTTTCCACCTTACTCTCAGTGAGCGGGAAGAGGATCAGAGAGCCTATAGGTGGCTTGGTGGGCAGTGGGCTGCACCCCTCATCAGTTCACTGCTTCCTCCAACTCATTGCTTGAAACAGCTGCTTCAGTAGGCCTCATCCCTAGACCAACCCTGCATCCTCTGACTGTGAGTATGCTTGTCACAGATATCAAGCGGTGTATGTTCCCCACTGAAGTATTACTACCCAAGCCACTTATTTGTGTGTGTGTGTGTGTGTGTGTGTGTGTGTGTGTGTGTGTGTGTGTGTGTAAAGGTTTGACATCAAACCCCTCCCCACCCTCACATTCACCACTGCTGAAATGTTTCTTTTTTGTTTCTTTTTCGTAAGGAGTCGTTTTGGATCCCGTCATTTTCGAGAAACAATGCAGCTCTGCTCGGCTCCAAGTCATCCTTGCTTGGAGTGCTAGTCAGACGCCAAGAGCAATTCAGGGGAAGTAACATCTGAGTCTGAAGACTTTCAAGAAGTGGCCTGCTGAGGTGCAGCACTCAACAGCCTCCTGCCCTCAGGTCAGACTCGGCGAGGAGTCCCTGGAATTAGACCCGTTTCACGCATTGTGATTGAAAACTCCAGCCCAGCTGAGAAGCATTGCATGGAAAGAACTTGTTGGTAAGTAGACAGAAGCCTGTAAATCCCAGTTACTGTTCAGCATCTGCCAGCAGCCACTGTCTGTGCTCCGCTTCAATGCCCCTGAATCCCAATGAGTCCCTTGCACTCCTCTCCTACCGTCTTGGTCTTCCTTGGTCACTCTTCGTCGCTCTTGACTGCTCCTTGTCTCTCTTCATCAGTCTTAGCAGTACTCAGGCTTGCTATCTCACTCTCGCTGGTTCGTTCTCTCTCTCTCTCTCTCTCTCTCTCTCTCTCTCTCTCTCTCTCTCTCTCTCTCTCTCTCTCTCACACACACACACACACACACACACACACACACACACACACCCCAGCACATCCCACGCAGAGCAACTTTCAAACTCAATAAACTCCCTAATATTCTACTTTTCCTGCCACCCTCTCCATAAGAGGTTGAGAAATAGATGGCTTTTGACAAGGGGGTATCAGAAAGCACAGGGAGACCAGCATTTCCTAGAAAAGATGGCTTAAAAAAAAAAAAGGCTGGCCTCCTGATGAGAACCTTTTGATATAGCCGGTTAGATTGGGCCCATTCCCCCACTTTAAAGCAATTGCCCTGCACAGCAGCAATCAAAAGAATAAAAATTAAGTCGACAGGAGACCTATGTGCATTGCACACTGCAGACCCAGAATATAAATTAGAGCAGCTCTGTTGACACCAATAGAACTATGCAAGTTTCCATTTGCTGACGGGTTTGTCCCATAATGCCTCTCTTCAGGATCAGCTTAATCCCACATCCATCTCTTCCTCCACTGTTATAACTTAAAGCTAGAAGTCACGTGATGGCCGCAAATATCGGTACTGGGTCTTCCTCTTGCAAGGAGGTGCTTATTTCCCTCCTTGCTTTGTCTACTTTAATGTTGCAATAGTTATATCACATGGCAGCAGGGCCTCTGAGAGGTAGGCTTACCAGATCTCCAACCGGGACAGAGTGCTAGACCTTTAGGAGAAGGAATGTGGGCAGGTGTAGCTTGTTAAAGAGTTATAGCACAATCCTAGGCATGTCTACTCAGAAGCAAGCCCCATTGTGTTCAGCCCCATTGTGTTCATTGTGTTCTGACTCAGAAGCAAGCCCCACTGAACATAATGGGGCTTGCTTCCAAGTAGACATGCCTAGGATTGTGCTCTAAGGTTTAACAAGCTACACCTGCCCACATTCTTTCTCCTAAAGGTCTAGCACTCTGTCCTGGTTGGAGATCTGGTAAGCCTACTGAGAGGGGGGTTAAGGGGGTAATTTGTACCCGGGCCCAGGGTTAAAAATGGGTCAACAAGGGGGCCCAGGAGCCAAATACATATGTAGGGAAGGGGCCCAAAAGAAACTTTGTACCCCCTGATAAAATTCCTCTGAATGGCCCTGCATGGCAGTGACAGCAAAAGTACGGAGTCAGTCAGACTACTTTCTCTTTCCCCATGGAACCACTAGCTTTCTATTCATGGATGATCCTTTGTGACCCTTGGAGATGCTTTCTCCTCTTTTCAGAAACATCCCCATGTATAGGCTTACCATATCCAAAGGGGGACAGGGTGCCTACACCTTTAACCATTGTAAAAAGAGGGAGTTTGGGCAGGTGCAGCTCATAATGGGTGCAACAAGCTGCACCTGCCCAAATTCCCTCTTTTTACAATGGTTAAAGGTGTAGGCACCCTGTCCCCCTTTGGATATGGTAAGCCTACCCATGCACAATGCATTTTGGTAATCAAAACAGGATGTTACTAAAAACATGGGCAACCATGGCAAGATCTCCATTTTCCAAGAGCGCATATAGCTGGTGCATCAACCAAACTTGGTCGAGGCACTTTGAATTCTGAATGCCGCTTGTACCCATCAGCAATGCCGAAACTGGGAGCACCCCCAGACTAAACGTGATTGGGGGGGCGAGTGCAACCCCATTCAGAGGTTGAATTATACTTCTGTAATTGAATATGTGGCCCACGAACACCACTTCCATCCTTTCGAGCCTTGTGTCAGTTGCTTCATTGTCCTACTGTTAGCGCATCATTTTGTTCCTGGTTCCATGGGTGAGTCGTCATACCCCAGAATATATGTTGCCTCTGACAGCACATTTATGGCAATCTCTTGCTTAATCAGTTCTAAAACTAGCACTGTTCTAATATGTAAATTGCAGCTCTCAATGCAAATCTCCAACATTTGTCAATATTTCCATTATTGGTTGCATTAAAGACAGCCAGTTTTGAAGTCAAATCCAGAATTGTCAACCTTTGTTAGCTCTATTGTTTAAAACATGTTTTTGATTTAGCTGTGTTTGTGAAATATGGTTCTGCTCCAATTGCTATCCTTGATTGTCCATTTCTTCTTTTCTTTACTCCGTCTCTTTGCAAAGCAGCATCTCTTGAACTTCAGCGATGTTTACTTTCTCTTGTTTTAGAACATGTTATTCTCTTGAATACTTTTCAAATTCAAATTGTATGTGCACAAACCACAGAATACAATGCAGAGTATCATTAGCCCCCTTTTGCTCTTGCAATATTTTCCCTTAAAACCACATCACATGAACCCACAGATGCTAAATATGTCCCTCTTTTTATTTCATTTTTCTCTCTGTGCTTCAGCAAAGATCCAAACATTACAATTCAATCATTGTTAAAATCAATCAGTAATCAAATACGCATATATTACTGTTTGCATCTCCCAGCTGGTAGATGTTCGCAATGCGTGTGTAAATAATAAGAAAAAAACCTTAAACTAGATTTTATTCAGCTGATGGAAATACTAAGACTCTGCACATTTCAAGCAGATGGGGATCTCACCCTGTTTGTCTTTTTACTATTAATTTGATGAGTCCATCATAGCTTTACCGCTGACTTTCCCCTTTAAGCCACAATACTGAGGCTTGCTACATATAAACAGACCATTGCTCATCCACATCAAGTGTTCAGCTAGCATTCAGAAACCGGCCACCCAATTGCTTCTAACCCTTATATGTAGCCTCCATGCTATGCATAGTGCTCATAACCCTATTACTACTACACAGATCCCTTCATGGATCATTGCCTTGTCGTGGCGAAGGGGCTTGCGTAACTCAATGAAGCCATGAGCTATGCCGTGCAGGGACACCCAAGACGGACAGGTCGTAGCAGAGAGTTCTGACTAAAAGTGATCCACTGGAGAAGGAAATGGCAACCCACTCCAGTAACCTTGCCAAGAAAATCCCATGAACAGTTCCAAAAGGCTACAAGATATGACGCCGGAAGATGAGCCCCTCAGGTCGGAAGGTGTCCAATATGCTACTGAGGAAGAGCGGAGGACTATTCCAAGTAGACCCAGAAAGAGTGAAGCGGCTGGGCCAAAGCCAATAGGACGTCCAGCTGTGGATGTGTCTGAGGTTGAAAGGAAAATCCAATGCTGCAAGGAGCAATATTGCTTAGGAACATGGAATGTGAGGTCTATGAATCAAGGCAAGCTGGATGTGGTCAAAGATGAGATGATAAGATTGAACATTGACATCTTGGGAATCAGCGAACTAAAATGGACGGGCATGGGCGAATTTAATTCAGGTGACCATCATATCTACTACTGTGGGCATGAATCCCTTAGAAGAAATGGAGTAGCCCTCATAGTCAATAAAAGAGTGGGAAAGGCAGTACTGGGGTGCAACCTCAAAAACGACAGAATGATTTCAGTTCGAATCCAAGGCAAACCATTCAACATTACAGTAATCCAAGTGTATGCCCCAACCACTGATGCCGAAGAAGATGAAGTTAACCGGTTCTATGAAGACCTACAACACCTTCTAGAACTAGCACCCAAAAAAGATGTCCTTTACATCATAGGAGACTGGAATGCTAAAGTAGGAAATCAAGAAATAAACGGAACAACAGGCAAGTTTGGCCTTGGAGCGCAAAATGAAGCAGGGCAAAGGCTAACGGAGTTCTGTCAAGAGAACACGCTGGTCATAGCAAACACTCTTTTCCAACAACACAAGAGGCGACTCTACACCTGGACATCACCAGATGGTCAATACCGAAACCAGATAGATTATGTGCTTTGCAGCCAAAGATGGAGAAGCTCTATACAATCAGTAAAAACAAGACCTGGAGCTGACTGTGGCTCAGATCATGAGCTTCTTATTGCAAAATTCAGGCTTAAATTGAAGAATGTAGGGAACACCACTAGACCAGTGAGATATGACCTAAACCATATCCCTTATGAGTATACAGTGGAGGTGAAGAATAGGTTTAGGGCACTAGACCTGGTAGACAGAGTGCCTGAAGAACTATGGACGGAAGTTCGTAACATTGTACAGGAGGCAGCAACTAAAACCATCCCAAAGAAAAAGAAATGCAAGAAAGCAAAGTGGCTGTCAGATGAGGCTTTACAAATAGCTGTGGAAAGAAGGAATGCAAAAAGCAAGGGTGAAAGGGAAAGATATAAACAACTGAATGCAGATTTCCAGAGAATAGCAAGGAGAGATAAGAAGGCCTTCTTAAATGAACAGTGCAAGGAAATCGAGGAAAACAACAGAATGGGGAGGACTAGAGATCTCTTCAAGAACATTGGAGATATCAAGGGAACGTTTTGTGCAAAGATGGGCATGATAAAGGATAAAAAAGGCAAGGACCTAACAGAAGCAGAAGAGATTAAGAAGAGATGGCAAGAATACACAGAAGAACTATACAAGAAAGATCTTAATGTTCCTGATGACCACGCTGGTGTGGTCACTGACCCAGAGCCGGACATCCTAGAGAGTGAAGTCAAGTGGGCCTTAGGTAGCATTACTAACAACAAAGCTAGCGGAGATGATAATATCCCAGCTGAGCTACTTAAAATCCTAAATGATGATGCTGTGAAAGTGCTGCACTCAATATGCCAACAAATTTGGAAAACTCAGCAGTGGCCAAAGGATTGGAAAAGGTCAGTTTACGTTCCAATTCCAAAGAAGGGCAGTGCCAAAGAGTGTTCAAACTATCGCACAATTGCACTCATTTCACATGCTAGCAAGGTTATGCTCAAAATCCTACAAGCTAGGCTTCAGCAGCACGTGGACCGAGAACTACCGGATGTACAAGCTGGGTTTCGAAGAGGCAGAGGAACTAGAGATCAAATTGCCAACATGCGCTGGATCATGGAGAAAGCCCGAGAGTTCCAAAAAAACACCTACTTCTGCTTCATTGACTACGCAAAAGCCTTTGATTGTGTGGATCACAACAAGCTGTGGCAAGTTCTTAAAGAGATGGGGATACCAGTCCACCTTATCTGTCTCCTGAGAAACCTGTATGCGGGTCAAGAAGCAACAGTTCGAACCCGCCATGGAACAACTGATTGGTTCAAAATTGGGAAGGGAGTACGGCAAGGCTGTATATTGTCACCCTGCCTATTTAACTTATATGCAGAGTACATTATGAGAAATGCAGGGCTGAATGAATCGCAAGCCGGAATCAAGATTTCCGGGAGAAACATCAACAACCTCAGATATGCAGACGATACCACTCTAATGGCAGAAAGTGAAGAAGAACTAAAGAGCCTCTTGATGAGAGTGAAAGAGGAGAGTGCAAAAGTTGGCTTGAAACTCAACATTAATAAAACTAAGATCATGGCATCGGGTCCCATCAATTCCTGGCAAATAGAAGGGGCAGAAATGGAAGCAGTAACAGATTTTACTTTTTTGGGTTCCAAGATCACTGCAGACGGAGACAGCAGCCATGAAATTAAAAGACGCTTACTCCTTGGAAGGAAAGCTATGGCAAATTTAGATAGCATAATAAAAAGCAGAGATATCACCATACCAACAAAAGTTCGTATAGTCAGGGCGATGGTGTTCCCAGTAGCAATGTATGGTTGCGAGAGCTGGACCCTAAGGAAGGCTGAGCGCCGAAGAATAGATGCTTTTGAACTGTGGTGCTGGAGAAGACTCCTGAGAGTCCCTTGGACTGCTAGGAGATCAAATCAGTCAATCCTAAATGAAATCAAGCCTGACTGTTCCCTGGAAGGACAGGTACTAAGGCTGAAACTCAAATATTTTGGCCACCTAATGCGAAGAGAGGAGTCTCTGGAGAAGACTCTGATGCTGGGAAAGACTGAAGGCAAAAGGAGAAGGGGAAGGCCAAGGATGAGATGGTTAGACAGCATCACCGATGCAACGAACATGAAAATGAGCGAACTCAGGAAGATAGTGGAGGATAGGAAGGCCTGGCGGGATATGGTTCATGGGATCACGAAGGGTCGGACACGACTTAACGACTGAACAACAACAACACTACACAGAAGCAAACTCACATCCAGATGAAATTCAGTGTGGTGCATGCAACTGACAGAGAGCAAGAATTTCCCTCAATCCGACCTCAGCTACAGACTCCATGGGTGGTCTTGGATGAGTCAATTAGCTGTCAACCTCAGTTCTCAGCTGTAATACGGGAATAACAGCAATCTATCTTTGTTTATTCATTTATTGATTAGAATATTTTTATTCTGCCTTATTCTAGATTTTTGTGGGTTTTTTTTTACTAAAACACCCCAGAAGGTATACAACGACATACGTATAGGTATAAGAACTTCATAAGACAACAAGTATTAAAGCAATAAGACAACAGTAAAACAGAGCAGATGAAAACATTGCAGTGGGATAATATGTCATCAACCCACTAGGCAAAGGGCTGCTGAAATAGCAAGATCTTCGAACAGCACCGAAATGCCATTAAAGAGGGAAACGAACAGATCTCCCTCCCCCACATCTGAGCCAAATGCATGGAAGGGCCCCTCAAGCATTTAAGTGGATGTGCAAGTCCATGCCCTGCTAACTGGGCAAAGAGGCACTTTTTCAAGTGGTGCCCCTCTCATATTTTGCAGAGGGAGAACCAATGTCCCTCTTTGTCCCAGCACAGCATCTTTTCTCATGGTGGCCGTTTGCTGGTATTTCTTCTGCGTCTTTATTTGTTTAGAATGAGCAGCATTGTCACTTGCGGATCCTATCCTTCCCACCCCCTTACCAAGGAGGACCCTGGTGATTCCTCATCAAATCCTCTGATCTCTTTATTTCCATGACATTTGAGGAAGTCTTAAACATATGCAGCAGGCAGAACTGAGCAAAAGGAACCACAGGCAACAACACCCCCCCCCCCCCGGTTTCCTTTACCAGATTAAATATTTAAATCAATACCACATCCAATTTTGTAGTCATTTTGTTATTTATGTTAATATTTAATTCAATAAAAGTCTACATTTGAGAATGCCTTCCAATTTATTTCATGCTACAACTGCAGCTGTAATTTTTGTGCAGCATAGATATGCCAGATGTCCTTTGTTTTAAGGGCTTTCCTTCTTTCAAAGACTTGGTACTCATTTGAGAACATTATAGCTTTGTAGAATATAATGCAGGTTCTTTATTTCATATATCCAACCTCTAAAAGATCCTTTATTCCTGACATTTTAATCTAGGCACCCAGGTGCACAGCAGAGCAATGCAAACCAGGGAGTATGACAATGAGGGCCTTATATTTCAACTGTTAAAACTTATCCGGGCTAGATTAGCCATTGTTTCCTCATCTCTGAAACCTATTTTCCCTTTGGAAGGCCTACCTCTCTCACATGTCGAGAATCAAGAGCCTGAGTGAATTCAGTTGGGGCAGTCCATCTTCTCAAGGACCTTCTCAAAGATTACTTAAAGAACCACGTGTCCTGAGGTAAAGGCAGAAGAGGAAAGACCCAAGTCAGGAAGATATGAAAATCTGAGCTGATATCTGCTTAGTTAAGCAGTTACCTGTTAGTTAAGACCCACTTTGGGGGATATTTTTCAGCTCTGCTTTTGGATACTCGGGTGATGGCAGGTACTATGCCAGCCACACTTTTTCCTGACCGGGCCATAGCCCTCAGAAACAAAAAATTATCTTCCATTCATAGCCTTACCATCGTCCCGGAATCGAGCCTGGCTTCGGCCTAGAACGGACCCGAGCCGCTCCCAAGGGTGCACTGTGTCTGTCCAATGGGCTTCCAGCTTCCGGCACTTCTGGTCAATGACGCAACAGAAACAGGAACCTGTAGGACGGCGAGTCCAAAACACGCAAGCAACCGATGTGTCAGAATTCAGATTGTTTTATTCAGGCATATGCATGGTCGCTCAGTGGGACTTTGGTCACAAATCAGAGAGCGCCCCTTGGCATTGTGTGCATGTACTTTTATACTTTTGCAAAGCTGTTACAAAAAAGCCAGGAAGCATGTCAGGGTTCAAGCTTACATTTGGTTGGTTACATATGTCACAAGACTACGATACTGTTGCTGGGTACAGAGAAGAAGAAAAAGGTCTTGTGAAGTTCCACTTCGCGTTAAGCATTTTAGCTTTCATTTCTGCCTTCATTACGCGTCTCAGAGCTGTCTAGAGTAAAAGGAAACGTGGGTTTTGCGGTTAAGCTACATCCTCTTGCAAAGGTTGTTGCAAGTGCAAATGTCACATTAATATGTCTCTCTATCTCTGCTTAGAAGCAGATTCTGAATAAATACGTTATGTGTACACTACAATAAGGAAAGTACTCTTAACATGCTCAGGAGCTGGTGTACCCTTCAAACCCCATTGGGCAGCCGCAGTGCGCCCTTGGGAGTGGCTCGGGTCCGCTCTAGGCCGAAGCCAGGCTCGATTCCAGGACGATGGTAAGCCTATCCATTCCTGACCGAGTGCATGAGCAATCCTAACCAACTTTCCAGTGCCGATGCAGCTGTGCCAACAGGGTGAACACTGCATTTTGCGGTGCAGAGGCAGTTACAGAGGCCTCTTCAAGGTGAGGGAACATTTGTTCCCTTACCTCGGGGCTGCATTGCGACTGCACTGGCCCTGGAAATTTGGTTAGGATTGCTCTGTTAGGTTAGGAAAATTGGTTAGGATTTCAGAGATGGTCAAGAGCTTTGGCTTCATGCTGGTAGGACTGAGGGTTTGGACTCTCAAGCTGTTCTTAAGTTTAGAAAATAACACATTCTTTTAAAAGTGATGTGATTAAATCAACCCTTGCCTTTTTCAGTAAGTTATAGAATAGCTGAACTGCTCCCTGTGCAAAATAGCAGATATGCATGATCATCAGACTGGCAGGTTGCTTAGAGAACTCTTTTCAGACTATGTAATTAACAGCACAATCCTATGCATGTTTCCTCAAATGTAATTGTGTTCAGTGAACCTGACTTTCAGGTAAGTGTGCATAAATTGCAGACTTACTCTCTAAGTGTCAAACTGGGCCTGACATTAAACATGTCACTGTCTTTCCCTCTTTTTCTTTTTCAGTCCTAATGTGGTCAAATATTCACAAGCCAAATGTCCTCTCCTTCCCTGCCTAGCCATGCTCCATTTTTGGAATCTTCAGGTAAATAGTGGAGTTATCTGAGGGGAATGGCTACCCTAGCAGGAATTTGCTTTTGCTTTCTTATAATTGGTGCCTTAGTTTTGTAATCCCAGGTGTGGAAGAAAAGCAAAAAACCAAACCAAGACACATGGAGGCAGAACACAGGGAAGTAGGAGGAGTTCTCTGACTGGCACCTTCTGGGTTATGGACCATTTAATCACAAGCAGCAAAACTCAGCCAAGTCTGAAGATCTGTTAAAGTGAAAAACTTCTCTAAACTTATCTTGAACCTTCTGGGGCCTAATTAGGAGATGAAAGAAAAATAACACAGCAAAAATAATCATTTTTATATTTAAAAGCCTCCCTTATAAAATGGATGATGTATAAAAAGGAATTCACTGCCCTGTGTAGGAGAGATGACATGGGACTAATAAATTGTGTCTCAAGCACTAATGAATCCTATTAGTATGTTATTACCTCAGAAATATCAGATGTGGATCCAGTATTTATAAGAACATTCTTTTTATCCAGAGATCTCTCCAAGTACTAAATGAACACGACCCTTCCTACAGCAACCAGGACAACATAGCTGGCCTACAATGCTATGATGAACTGAAGCAAGCGTTCTCACATGCTGCTCAGTGGTTCAAATCTTGACCGCACCTTGTAATGTATTCTGTACCCAGCCCAAATCTGCAGAGATATCCAGTCTCATGTCTGTCCCATATGTATATTTTAAGCCATATTCACTGAGCTATGGATGTGCCAGGCAGCATTGGTATCCCTCAACCTATTCCAATTAATCGTGCATCTGCTAACATTTTAGGAAATCCTGGTATAAAGCTTGGCCATATGTCAATGCATATCAGTAGTTAAGGTTGCAAGGAGGTAGTTACTTTACTAGGCTGATCAGCAAAACCATATTCTGACAGATAACCTGTACTGGGGTTTAGAACCCAGGAAAGTTCAGGTTTGGCAAGACAAAGATGTTTTCCTTTTGTCACCCCTGAACCCACAGATAATGTACTGAATCCACGTATGGCCTACCAGGTTACATTGTGCCCCCTTCCCCATCTAGAGTGGGGTGGGGGGGTGTCAATATTTTGTAAATCAAAAGTTGGCATTATTACCAGTTGATCTATAGCAGGGGTTCTCAACCTTTGGAGGCCCAGGTACCCCCTATCATGGTCCAATTTCCTGAAGTACCCCCTGCTAATTAACTGCTAATTAAATGGATTAATCAATTAATTAATTAGGTAATTAATCATTAAATAAAAAGGTACTAAAACAATTTTAAATGTGAAAAAATGTCTTATTTAACTCTGTGTGTGTGTGTGTGTGTGTGTGTGTGTGTGTGTGTGTGAGAGAGAGAGAGAGAGAGAGAGAGAGAGAGAGAGAGAGAGAGAGAGAGAGAGAGAGATGGAGATGCAAGGATCTCTTTTTTCCTCCAAGTCACACTTCCCAAAATCAGCTCCTCCCTCCCCCACCCCACCAAAGTACATTTTCCAAAGTACAAAAATAAGCCCAAAACCAAAATCAGAGAGACAGAAGGGCTTCGAAAATAATTACCATTTAAAATCCATGTTAATTAACACTTAATTAGCTGTTGATGGGGCAGATAAGGAGCAGAGCTTGGCGTACCCCCAGCAAGAGGTCTGCGTACCCCTAGGGGTACCCGTATCACAGGTTGAGAACCTCTGATCTATAGAGATCTGGACTTTATACACAATATAGCTAAGAAGAGATACAGTGAGGAAGTTCCCAAAAAAACTGTTTGCTACAACAGTTTTTGTAGCAATGTCCATCCATTAAGATTGTGAGCTAAGGCTCTGCTCCACATCCCATCCCCACCTGAGCATTACTCAGTGGGTAAATGAGTCAGAGCCTTCTCAATAGTAGCATCTCAGGTCAAGACCTCCCTCTCCTGGGAAGCCCATCTAGCCCCATACCTTTCAACTTTTAAAATAAGTGCCCTGTTTCAGTAGTCTTTTAATATTGCTTAATTATTCCCCAGCTGGATTGCTTTGGAGGTGTGGTTTGAATTACAAATGAGATCCAAATGGATCTTTAGACCAAATCATGTCCTAGGACTCATCTACTAACTTGGGTGTAATGGTTCAATGAAGTTCCTATAAAATTGGCTCTGCATTGCAAGGGGAGTCCAAAAGGGGGAGCTGAACAGTTATGATTATAGATTTGGCTGTGCCTGCACAGATCTAAACACATTAAAGCCTCACTCATTTCACTAGGGCTTGCTGCTTTACTCAACAGTAAGTCCCACTATGTTCAATAGTAATTAAAAGGTAAAGGTGACCCCTGACAATTAAGTCCAGTCGTGTCCGACTCTAGGGTGTGGTGCTCATCCCCATTTCAAAGCCAAAGAGCCAGCATTGTCTGAAGATGCCTCCGTGGTCATGTGGCCGGCATGACTCTCCTTGCCGCAGCGCGTAGCATGCGGCTGGAACACAGAGCGCTGTTTACCTTCCCGCAAGTGGTACCTATTTATCTACTTGCATTAACATGCTTTGGAATTACTCCCATGTAAAAGGCAGATTAGAGGTGAGCTTAAAAGCATTGTTGTCTAGTTAGAAGCTTTGTCTAGTTAGGATCAGTCAAAAATAGCAGCTATCCAGATTAGCCCCTCAAGCAGGTAATTAAACTCGAAGGTACCACTACAACAAATGGCACCATTGGGGTTAAATAGTTCGGAGGGGGGGGGAGAGATTTTGGCAAGAAAACAGTCCAGGGCTAAAGGGTTGAATGCCCCCTACCTCCACTCCACAGCCTCATTCCAGATCAGTTACTAATTTGAACTGAAAATAATCCCCTAGCTAGGCAATGACACATTGAATGCCACAATTGGTTTGGCTATGAGTGCATATGGTACTGCAAGAAGCATGTATAATTGTGTTGTGGGCACTTGAATGTAGCCAGGTCTTGACAGAATCTTGCGAAGAACCCCACACTGCACCATTTTCTTGCTTTTAAAAAAAAGAGAAATAAATCAAAGTCAATCTTGAATTCTCAACCTTCATGTAAAATATGCAAATCTTTACTGCAGAACAAAGAATTATTTACCAAGAACGGAAAAGAAATGCAGTCCAGCTTAATGGGTTGTTTGTGTCGGTTAAAATCTGGACGCATCTTTTCTTTCTTTGTGTCAAATGTCAGCTCTGGGCTGGTTGGTGAAAGAGACCAAGGGCCTTCATTTCACTTGCGTATCTCTAGAGAGTCTGAAATCAGGATGATCACAGCAAAGTTGCAACAGGTTGCTGCTCTGGGTAAAATATCAGTGGTAATATCTCCCTTACCACTGGCATTTTACCCAGAGCAGATATCATATAGTGACTGTGTTGTGCTCTACAAGGTCAGTCTTATCTCATCCTGCTTGAGAAGAGGAAAGATTGGTCCTTGTAGGTGTTTTGTGTTCATTTGTCAGGGGCTGTGCATGTGCAAGACAAGGCCAAAAGTGATCTGGCATCTACTCAGATTCCACCGTTTGCCTGTGTTCTCTAAGTCAGTGATCAGTTTACTGAGTTGCATAGCTTCTGCTCTGATCACCAGGTTAGGTGAATTCTGGTAAGCTTTTGCAGTACGCAGGGGTGATGTCAGAGGTTGGTGATGCTGGGCATTGGCCAAAGGCCCACCACCAGCAGAGGGTCTGCCTGGTGAGACCATCCCCTGAACTCTCAATATTGAGGGACAGCGGAAGCACCCGGTATACCATCACAGGTGGCAGTGCAGGGCTTTGCCCCAAGGACTCCCGAAATCTGGAGCCAGCACAGACAATTTCCTTCCTCTAGAAAGTTGCCAGCATGAGTTCGAGTACAGCGGCGTTCTTCTATAGAGCTCCTGATGAAATGACATCTGAACTCTTCCACTTTCATCAGTAATGTCAGTAGCCCTCCCGGCGCCCAGATCAAGGGGGCGGGGCCTGAGAGACGTGACGTCAACGCACCCAGTGCGGCTCCAAACACGCCCCCCCCCCACCGGTTTCGGTACCATTTTGAAGCCGTTCGGGCTCCAGGGAGGGAGGGAGGGCCGAAAAGAAGACGGCCGAAGCAGAGGCGACGCATCGCGAGGGTAAGTATGCCCCAATGCTGCGTGCGCCCGCGCCCGGAGCAGCTGCTCCGCACACTCCGCGCTAGTAACGCCTCTGAGTCTTTCATGCTTCCAAGATTACAGCAGCCAAAATTCGTTTCAGCTTGAGAATTTTAGATGGAACTCCATAATATCCTGGGAGAGGAAAAAAACAGAACAAAACTGTGAGCTTCCCAACTCGTAGAGTATCTGACTGGCAGGAACAGCATAGTGATCCTCCTCTCTTTGTTCCATTCCTCTGAATAAACTGCCACAAGCTAATTTATTGTACAATTCTTTGGAAGTATAGGAAATGAGCAAAACGCTTATTAAGTTCCAAACAAGTGGGCATTGCATGGTGTGTCAAGGTTCAAAGAGAGGAACAGGCAGAGGCTGGGCAGATGAAGGTCACAATAAGCACACTGATGTCCTGCTTTTGTCCCACTGCTACAGTATCCATATAATTTTGCAGGTCAAAAGGTGGCAACTGCAGGAAAAGAAATGCTGTCACAGGGTGCTGTAATATTTCCTCATCTCCTTGCAAAAGTGAATCCCACCACATGACTGATTTATATGGTGCTTTTGCAGGTGATTTTTTTTCTTTTTACAAGTAATTAACGCACATTGGATTCCCCATGTCCTTCTCCTCTGATTAAGCATGTGAAAGCAATTCCACGTGGCCAGAGTTACCGTACATATCACTCCTGCTTTTAAGACAGCATCTCATTTAAACTGCCATGAAATATACATCTGGTCACACAGCCTTCCTTTTGTAAATGAAAGCTTATTCAGGGGTGGCCAACCTTTCCACAGGAATGCTCCTGGCCCTTTCAATGGTTGTATAAAGGTAAAGGTAAAGGTGACCCCTGACAATTAAGTCCAGTTGTGTCCGACTCTAGGGTGTGGTGCTCATCCCCATTTCAAAACCAAAAAGCCAGTGTTGTTCGAAGATGCCTCCGTGGTCATGTGGCCGGCATGACTCTCCTTGCCGCAGTGCGTAGCATGCAGCTGGAACACGGAGCACTATTTACCTTCCCGCAAGCGGTACCTATTTATCTATTCGCATTAAAATGCTTTGGAACTGCTAGGTTGGCAGGAGCTGGCCAAGCAACAAGAGCTCACCCTGTCGCGGATTCGAACTGCCGACCTTTTGATCGACAGCTCATGGTTCAGCGGTTTAACCCACTGTGCCACCCGCTGGTTGTATAGGTGAGGGCACTTCAGCAGGTGCAGCTGCAGCCTTTAGCAGCACCATCAGCAATTGCAGCTGCCAAGAATCTGTCTTCTAAACAACTCTTAAGAACGCAGAGGCCCTAATGGTGGAAGGTTGGCCAACCCTGCTGTAAAGATAGGATGAGCTAAGAATTGTGAAGCACTTTGCACAAGAAAGAGCTGATGTAATATCATGGATAAGAGAATCAACTAAATCAGGAACTCTCCAATCCAAACTCACTAGGTAGACAGGGCTGGCCCAAGACCTCCCAGCGCCTGAGGCAGCATGCCCCCAGGCCTCCTTAACCCCCCATACTGCCTCTGTGCATGTGTGTGCACACCCCCCCCATCCCTCAACAGGAGCACGATCTGCAGCCTGCCTGATCCACTCTGTTTCTGTCTGAAGTGGAAGCAGTGCAGGCTCTGGGTTCCCAGCCTGCACTACTTCTGTTCATATGAAACAGAAGCGATGTGGCCCAGGCGGGCTGCAGACCATGTTCCTGGTAAGTAAACTAAAGGGAAGGGGTGGGTGGGCTCCAAATCATCTGTCCCTGCCTGCTTGGTGCTTTGAGGGCATCAAGTCAGAGATGCCGGACGCCCTCCCGGCGCCCGGCGCGTGGGGCGGAGCCTGCGTCGCGTCGCGTCGATGCACCCCACCCCGCCCAATTTCCCCCCCACACCCGTTTCGGACTCATCTTGGGCTCCAGGGAGGGAGGGAGGGCCGACACAGCGCGGCACTTCCCAACAGTGAGTGCTCTGCGCGTGCCCCCCGCCCGTCTGAGCGCCTGGAGCTCCTGCTCCACGCGCTCCACCGAAGTTCTGCCGCTGCATCAAGTAGGTGGGGAGAGGGGATCTGGAGTGTGGCAGTCTTTCCCCCCACTCGTCTTCTTCCAGCAGTGCTGGAAGGAGAAAAGGCAAAGCACATCGGAAAGGGCTTCCATTGGAATACAAGTATTTTGGAGCTTGCAAGAGCCTCCCCTCCCCACTCCATTCAGCAAACCTGCCTGCACTGCATTTCCTAGGGGTATAGACTGCACAGCAAGTCCAGTAATGAACTGAGACTCTGGCAAATAAGCTTTTCATTAGGTCTGGATTCTACTAGGGTATTTGCGTTCTCTTATAATGAACACGGATTTCAAGCAAGAGGCCCTGTGTGCTGTGAAACTCATTCTGTCTCTCTGCTATCATTTAATCCACTTATCACAATCAGATTTTGGCTCCTAAATAAAACCCTCCAGCTTCAGGGTGGACTGTGGGAAGGTGTGCAGTGACGATAAAGCTATTTTCAGTCTACCAGGAAAGGGTTTTTGAGGGCTGAAAACACAGACCATTGGACTTTTCGATGTGATGTCTTTGAATGGAGACCTTCCTTCAGATTTGCAATTCTCACCCGCCCACTCCCAGATCGCACAGGGAAGTTGAGTTCCTTGTTTTGGAAACTCCCAATTTTGATTTAACATATACATTCAAAGAAATGTTTCTACAGATTTTTTTTAGATAGAAGAACCTTTATTGGCCTAATCAATACACAACTACAACAACATAAATTACTACATAGGCTCCATTCAATCCCACAAGTATACAGAATCACTGATATTCACTTGCCCGGATCTTAACAATCTCACATAGAAAGGCAGCCGTTCTTCCCACTAAAACCACCTCTGTAGATAAGACAAAACAAACCTTTTCCTGGTCCAGCCAACCTCTCGTATTAGCCAGGATCGGACCTAAGTGTTTCGATTGCACCTCCTCAAAAAGTGTGCAGTCTAGAAGCATGTGCGATACTGTTTCCACACCCTGCCCACATTGACAGTACCTTTCAGCACATGGCACCCCATTAAATCTACCATACAGTAGAGTGGATAGCAAGGCATTACACCTTGCCAAAGAAAATGCTCTAAGTTCTTGTGGTCATGAGGGAGAAAAAGATGGCCATTCATACACTGAATCACCAGTGTCTTAAGCAGCGATGGGGATCCCAGTCCCTGTGCTTGTGCAATACTGGTGTGAACATCCTTAGCTCTTCCAGGTTGCATCATGGGTAGATGCTTTCTATAGACACCGGGAATGAAGCCCCGCCCAGCTGCTATTGTCAGATCTCACTGTCAACTTCCTGTGGACTAGAGCTGATTGACAGTAGGATAATGGCTCCCCTTTTCTGCTCCTTCATCCCTTTTTATAAAATGATGCCATAAAAGGATAGATAATCTCTTGAGATCACACCTGAGCCTCTCTCAGCAGTTCAGTTTTCTGTATCGGTCTCTGGATTACCCCGGGCTACGAGCTGAATGGATCAACATCCCTTAGTAAAGGACAGAGAGCCATAAATCACATCAGCCTCAGAAAACATTTTAATTAAAAAAATGACATAACAGCAGCTTTCGTGAACATAAAAGAAAACAGCTGTGATGCTCCCCCTTGGCTCCCTTCCTGCCCCCATCTCAGGTCTTTCTCTTCAAAACCCATTTCAACAGAAAGCTTTTATCCATTCTCCCCAGGCACCACTGGTGGTTTTCATCTAAAGCCCTGCCCTGCCTCATTGCAGGTTGGGGAGATGGGTGTATATAGGTCATGCTTGCAGATTTGGAAAGTACACTATTTGAGAAACAAACAACGCTGACACCAAAAACCAGTATGGAGGCAGAATCTGAGAGCAAGGGGGAGCACAGAAGAAAGTGCTTTCATCTCCAGGAGGATGTTGTGCATTCTCTAACGAATCCTGTAATGAGAATACTCCCACCTCTTCTGCTCAGCTACAGACTTCTTGGCAAGCAGAGTGTTGCGTTTTCCAGAATCTAATGCACATAGACAGAGTCATACAGGCTTCAACATCTACTGGCCTGAAGGAATGGTCAGTCTTGCAGACAAGCGGCCCACAACAGCTCACTGAAAGTTACCCATTTAACTGAAAAACATAACTGTATCAAAGCAAACAGTTCAGTGGGGGAATTCTTGCTGTAGCTACCAGGAGAAATGTACAGATTTTGCACTGAGCCTAATAGGAACTTGTAAACCACCAACTTTGCCTAGCTAGTTTAGTATCTGATTTGTAGTCCATTCTGCTACCCTCTGTGGGTAAAAATAATTTCACATGGAAGAAATGAAAAGGGCTCACAAGAGATATATTATAGATTAAATTACGTTGGGGGACAAAGTAGAAGGGAATGAAAAGAAAGGCAGAAGTGAAAACTCTATAAAAGGATAAATTCATGGTCAAAAGGTAGCTAGTATAGGTTGAGATCCAGCCACTTTTGATGAAGGCTTCGTCTACATAAGCAGGAGAATGTAGTGGTGGTGGAGTGTGAGATGGTAGGGTAAACTACTAGACCGTCTTGGCTGCAGATGGAGAAAATCAAATGACTTTGTTTTTCCAAAGAGCCCTTTTCCCAAAGAGCTTCCTGTAGGAAGAAAACTAACACAACAAAGAGCAGGCAGGCTGAGCTAGAAACCTTATCTTTGATATGCTAAGTGTTTTTAAAAAACATGCATTTTTTTATTTCTTTTAATTTAGGGGAGCATTCAAAAAATGGCATCCTGCACTTGCAATCGGAAGTAGAGCAATCCACTCGATTGCCTCCAGATTTGACTATCTGTGTAGACTGACCTTGGTCCTTAGCTCTGTGCCATTGAAACCAATGATACTTAAAAGGTCTTAACTTTGACTGCATCATTGCCAAGATGTCTGACCCATTCCTAGCAGTTCCAGCAGGATGTGTGATGGTGATTCATCTGATCATCCCTCTCCCTCCTTCATCCGGAAAGGACACAGCCCCTTCAAAGGGCAATCTGCGCTTCAATGCATGGCCGATACATTCTTCTGGTTATTATTAATTAGTAGACAATGGTCTGATCATTGTATGGGCCACTGGATGGTCTGTCGTGGGGAGGAAGGATCCCAGCCCTTCCCCCATCTGATTCCCCTACTCACTTTCTCCTTCCTCAGCCTCCTCCAGCTCCTAGCACCTCCTTGCTTCTATTGCTCCCATACGTACTGCTGCTGCCTGACAGCAATGGAACCATGCCAGAAGGAGAAACCACAAAGAAAGTGGCTTTGATTTCAGATGACTAGCAGAAAAGTCTGTCCATAATTATAATGGGCAGGGTAAGTATGGAGGGAGGGGGAAACAGTATTTTAATTGTGAATTGCTGCTGGGCAAGAGTTGGGAAAATCAGAACTAAATGTTATTGTACAGGGACTGAGGCTTGGGGAGGAGAATGGTATCTTCTATAAGCCCTTCTCTTTCACTCTGAGTGGAGGGGCAGGCTGTGTTTGCTCAGTGGAGAGGGAATGACACTCTTCATGTGCTCAGAGACATTTTTAGTCTTGTTTCCACTGGAATGAATCATGGATCCCAAATGTCTGGACCCTGCAAGGTGTGTGTGTGTGTGTGTGTGTGTGTGTGTGTGTGTGTGCGTGTGCTTTGGAGACATCACACATGTGCGTGTGTGTTAGTTTGGAGCATTTGTGTGGGAGAGGATGTTGTGGGACAGAGCAATGTCTGGCAAGAAAACTAAGAGAATATTTGTGGACCTTTAACATTTATCCTTAAGTGGATTGTACCCCCATTTGGGATGACAACAGTAACAAATAGCACTGTAGCGAAGGGGAGGAGGAAAAAACAACAACATTGAACAAAGTGTCACAGAAGCATTGCTACGGATTTTTTTTAGATTAAAAAAATGACCTAAAAATCTCAAAATCTCCCTTGTGCTGGGGGCTTGTCCTTCTGCAAGGTGACACAACTCTTCCAAAGTACACAGAACTAAACTTACAGATCTGTATCGAGATGGATGATGAGATTCTAAGCAGTTAAGCATACTGGCAAGTGGTTTCATGAGCAAGGTAATAGGCAGAAATCAGCTGAAGGAAGAACAGATCCTCAGCTGTTGCCAGGGATATGACAGAAACTATTCTCTCCTCTTCTGAACTGGCAGGCAGGCAGGCTGCCATCCTAGATAAGTTATCTGGGTATGAAATCTGCACTGAACACACAAAACAGAATGCAAAGGAGGCACTGGGACCTGCTGACGTCTGGATCACCCCTGTTGTACTTGCCCCAAGGTCAGAGACAGCCCCTGCATTCAACTGTGCATGTTGCCTCCGAACAGTGGACTTCCTCAGTGGACAGCTTTGTGACACAGTAATTACACATCTGATTGAGCGGCAACACAATAAGATTTTGTGAATAATCGCTTGAGTACATGAAAGTGATGGTGCACAATCCTTAAGAGACCAGTTTGTGCTGTAGCTGTTCCAGGACAGTTAAATAATAAGTACTGTAGTACCATGACAGATTTCTGGAAGGAGAAGCAAAGACGTTTTCAGGGAGGGGGGAAAGACTGACAACAAATTTCAAAAGTGTATCTTTGATATATTCAAAATGCAATCACAAAAACCAGTGTCTTTTAAAACATTTAGCCCAATAACTGGCTTTTTAGGCCAGATTAACAGGTGAAATTCAAGGTGTCTTTTAACAGCCCAATCCTATCCTGGGCCGGCCTGCATGATGCAGGGCCACTGACGTGTCATCCACAGTGTCCCATGGACCAGAATGGCCAGGAAAAGTCAAGAAAAATGTGACTTTCTGGCAGCTGCTTGTTCCCCTATGGGACTCCTCAGTTCTATGCCAGCTGTTTTGCTGGCACAAATATGAAGAGCACCAAGGGGCATGTCTGGGCCGGGATGGGGGTATATGAATCAGCATCCGCCGCTGCCACCGAGATCTGCCCTGCCCCATTGCTGGTCATCCCCATCCCAGCCTGATCTCCTCCCCCCCCCGATCTGCCCCAACTAACAGCAAACACTCACTGGTGACCAGTCTGCAGGGTGCAGCTGCTGGCACTTGGCCTTCCAGGTCTTGCACCAATGGCAGCACTCTGCAGGCCAGCAAAGAGGCTGCTGCATTGGCATACCGTGAGGCTGCTGCATTGGCATACCGTGTACAGAGAGGATGTAAGAAATGACTTGGCATGGGTACTAGATTAGATCTATACTGTACTCAACTAAGTTCTGTTCTAGGAAAATGTCTGGCATTTGTGACCACTGGTGAATGAGAATGAAGGATTGTCATGCGACATCTCCATCATTGGAGCAGTGAATCCACCATGGAAGTTCACAGTTCAAAATCACACACAGTTCAAAATCACATACATCGTCCTACCCTCAGTTGGCCAGCGCCTCAGCTGCCAGGAAAGGGAGTCTCAGGGCTGGAGGACATTGCTCTGGAAAAGAGGGAAACAATCCCACAGTGGGGACCCCTTCTTCAGGTGATGGGCCCGTATCCAGTCGCACTATGGATACTCCTCTGGGGAGGGGGGGAAGGGGGCTTCTTGTTGTGGGTGACTCTATAGTCAGGAACATAGAAAGGGGGGTCTGTGACGGATGTGAGGACCGCACGGTGACTTGCCTACCTGGTGCGAAGGTTGCGGACATCACCTCTCGTCTAGATAGGCTGGTAGAGAGTGCTGGGGAGGAGGTAGCGGTTGTGGTGCATGTTGGCACCAACGACGTGGGGAAATGTAGCCGGGCGGTCCTGGAGGCCAAATTTAGGTTGCTAGGTAGGAAGCTCAAATCCAGGACCCCAAAGGTAGCGTTCTCAGAAGTGCTACCTGTTCCACGCGCAGAGCCAGCTAGGCAGGCGGAGCTCAGGGGTCTCAATGCGTGGATGAGACGCTGGTGTCAGGAGGAGGGGTTTAAGTTTGTTAGGCACTGGGGAACGTTTTGGGACAAGCCAGGCCTGTACAAGAGGGACGTGCTTCACTTGAACCAAAACGGAACCAGACTGCTGGCGCGTAACATTAAGAAGGTGGCAGAGCAGCTTTTAAACTGACTCCTGGGGGAAAGCTGACAGGAGCCGAGGGGCATCCGGTTCGGGACTCCTCATCCCTCGGGAATGAGGGTGCAGAGGATGGGGAACAGTCAAGTAATAACAGAGTAAGAATTGGGAGTGGTAGCGTGATGGGACATGACAGCCAGTCTAGCAAGACAGAAGGCTGCAGGAATAAAGGGGCAAACATGCAGCCCTTCTTGGGGGACCAGGTATATAAGTGCTTTTATGCAAATGCCCGAAGTCTTCGGGCAAAGATGGGAGAACTGGAATGTTTGGTGGCTAGGGAAAACATTGACATAGTAGGTATAACAGAAACCTGGTGGAATGCGGAGAACCAGTGGGATACTGCAATTCCAGGATATAAACTCTATAGGAGGGACAGAGAGGGACGTGTTGGAGGTGGGGTGGCCATCTATGTCAAAGAGGGGGTAGAATCCACCAGAGTAGAGCTGGAGGGGGGCTCTGACTCCTCCGTAGAATCACTGTGGGTTAGATTACCAGGCTCAAAGAGTGATGTAATAGTAGGGGCATGCTACCGTCCTCCAGATCAAAAACCTGAAGGGGATCTTGAAATAAGGAAGCAAATCAGGGAGGTGTCAACGAGAGACAGGGTTGTAGTCATGGGGGACTTCAATTATCCTCACATCGACTGGGTCAATTCATGCTCAGGTCATGAAAGAGAGACTGGATTTCTGGATATGTTAAATGACTGTGCCTTAGAGCAGCTTGTCACGGAACCGACCAGAGGACAGGTGACTCTGGACTTGATATTGTGTGGCACTCAAGATCTGGTCAGGGAGGTAAATGTTACCGAACCGTTGGGGAACAGTGACCATGCTGCGATCTGTTTCGCCATGCATGTCGGAGGGAGAGTGCCGAGCAAATCTGACACGAAAACCCTTGACTTCCGAAGGGCAGACTTCCCCAAAATGAGAAGACTAGTTAAGAAAAAGCTGAAAGGGAAGGTAAAAAGAGTCCAATCGCTCCAGAGTGCATGGAGGCTGTTTAAAACAACAGTCATAGAGGCCCAGCGGGAGTGTATCCCACAAAGGAGGAAGGGCTCGACCAAGTCCAGGAGGATGCCGGCATGGCTAACAAGCACAGTTAAGGAGGCTATAAAAGGCAAGGAAGCTTCCTTCCGTAAATGGAAGTCTTGCCCTAATGAGGAAAATAAACAGGAGCACAAACTGTGGCAAAAGAAATGTAAAAAGATGATATGGGAGGCCAAGCAAGACTTTGAGGAACGTATGGCAGGCAACATAAAAGGGAATAATAAAAGCTTCTTCAAATATGTTAGAAGCAGGAAACCTGCCAGGGAAACGGTGGGTCCGCTGGATGGTGAGGGAGAGAAAGGGGTGATAAAAGGGGACTTGGAGACTGCAGAGAAATTAAATGAGTTCTTTGCATCTGTCTTCACGGCAGAAGACCTCGGGCAAATACCGCTGCCAGAACGGTCTCCCCTGACTAAAGAATTAAGTCAAATAGAGGTTAAAAGAGAAGATGTCTCGGACTTAATTGACAAAATAAAGATCAATAAATCACCAGGCCCGGATGGCATCCACCCAAGAGTTCTGAAGGAACTCAAGAATGAAGTTGCTGACCTCTTGACCCAAATATGCAACTTGTCCCTTAAAACAGCCACTGTGCCAGAGGATTGGAGGATAGCTAATGTCACGCCAATCTTTAAAAAAGGAAGGAGGGGGGACCCGGGAAACTACAGGCCGGTCAGCCTAACATCTGTTCCAGGGAAGATGGTGGAAAGTCTCATTAAGGATAAAATCTTAAAATACATAGAAGAACAAGCTCTACTGAGGGAGAGTCAGCATGGCTTTTGCAAGGGGAAGTCTTGCCTCACAAACCTGTTAGAATTTTTTGAAAAGGTCAACAGGCATGTGGATGCGAGCGAACCCGTGGATATTATATATCTGGATTTTCAGAAGGCGTTTGACACGGTCCCTCATGAAAGGCTCCTGAGAAAACTCCACAGTCAGGGAATAAGAGGGCAGGTCCTCTTGTGGATTAGGAACTGGTTGAAGACCAGGAAACAGCGAGTGCGAGTCAATGGGCAATTTTCACAATGGCGAGAGGTGAAAAGCGGTGTGCCCCAAGGATCGGTCTTGGGACCGGTGCTTTTCAACTTATTCATAAATGATCTGGAGTTGGGGATAGGCAGTGAGGTGGCCAAGTTTGTGGATGACACTAAACTTTTCCGGGTGGTAAAGACCAGCAGGGATTGTGAAGAGCTCCAGAAGGATCTCTCCAAACTGGGAGAATGGGCAGCAAAATGGCAGATGCGCTTCAATGTAAGTAAGTGCAAAGTGATGCACATTGGGGCAAGAAACCAAAATTTCACATATACGCTAATGGGTTCTGAGTTGTCTGTGACGGATGAAGAGAGAGATCTTGGGGTGCTGGTGGACAGGTCGATGAAAGTGTCGACCCAGTGTGCGGCGGCTGTGAAGAAGGCCAATTCCATGCTCGGGATCATTAAAAAGGGGATTGAGAATAAAACGGCCAATATCATTATGCCTTTGTACAAATCGATGGTAAGGCCACATCTGGAGTATTGTGTCCAGTTCTGGTCACCATACCTCAAAAAGGATATAGTTGAATTGGAAAAGGTGCAGAAAAGAGCGACCAGAATGATTTGTGGGCTGGAGCACCTCCCTTACGAGGAAAGGCTACAGCGTCTGGGGCTTTTCAGCCTAGAAAAAAGGCGCCTGAGGGGGGACATGATTGAGACTTATAAAATTATGCATGGGATGGAGAGAGTGGATAGAGGGAAATTCTTCTCCCTCTCGCACAACACCAGAACCAGGGGACACGCACTAAAATTGAGTGGAGGGAGAGTTAGAACAGACAAAAGAAAATATTTCTTTACCCAGCGTGTGATTCATCTGTGGAACTCCTTGCCACAGGATGTGGTGGTGGCACCTGGCCTAGATGCCTTTAAAAGGGGTTTGGACAAATTCATGGAGGAAAAGACCATCACAGGTTACAAGCCATAAGCAACCTCCTGGTTGTTTAGAAGTGGGTTTTCTCTGTGCCAGGTGCAAGGGAGTGGCGACTGGACACAGGTATCTTGTTGTCTCGTGTGCTCCCTGAGGCATCTGGTGGGGCCACTGTGTGACACAGGAAGCTGGACTAGATGGGCTTTTGGCCTGATCCAGCAGGGCTCTTCTTATGTTCTTATGTTCTTATGTACAGTCTTCTCTTAAGGTCCGGATCAAGCTTAAAGAAGGTTGCTCCAGTAGTTGCTAGGCCCTGAGATTCCATAAGCAGTGTTTCTTAGAATGGCTAGTACAATAAATGCTTTTGTGGGCTTTGATAAATGGGAAAACCACTGCAAAGCGGAATCAGGTTGCAAGCTAGAGACAAACCCCATTCTTTCCATTTCCTTGAACTTTGTATAGACTCCTGAGTTAGGAAACCTTCTAGGAAGCCTGGATGTTTGGTGCTTCCAAAGTGTTTGCTGAAGGTGTTCAGGCTAGGGATGTACTGTATAGAGGCCTTGAGTGGGAGCAGCCGCTATGGTCACTTTGCTGGGGGGGGGGGATAGGTGAGTAGGAACTTGCATGAGTTGGGATTGAGATGCTCAGGTTTCACAAGGTGAAAGTGTTTTTAATGGGAAAGGGTGTAGGAAAGGTAAAGAAGGAGTAAAATAAGGAGAAGGGAATGATCAGTCCAGTCTGGACCACAAAAATGTTGTGGTGAGGTGGCTTAATTAAAGGGATGAAAAATCACTGTAGAACAGCCAGAATGTGAACAGAGGTAGCCTAATTTGTTTAAAAAGTAATTCAGTGGTATTGCAAATTAATAAAAGAAAACGTAATTGCATTCCATTTTAAAAAATAATGCCCTAGGGTTTGTGATTTGCTACAGTGCCTTTGTATCCATTGGCCAGTCCACTGGAATTAGTGAGCAATTGGGTAGAATCCTTCCTCATACTTTTCCTTCTACAGTATCTCCACTAGTACAATGGATAGAGACTTACACATAAAGGAAACCTGAACATGCAGGGAAGGCCCTGGAATATCCTTGAGCAAACCAGTTCTCCCCCCCCCCCCCATGGTTTCAGCCCTAACAGGGTCTTGTGAGTTTGAGCATGCAGAGGATAACTCTTTATTATATTTCTCGGTCATATCAGGGCTGCTGTAAAACTGCAGCATGTGCACATGGCAAATGTGTGGTTCTGCTCACATGCCAGAGAGTCAGGATTGGGTGCCTCTCCATGCCATGTGATGGCAAACCACAGGCATTTACACCAAGTAACTGGGAAATGGCCTTCAGAGAAGAAACTGAAGGCAGAAGAGTATAATGGACCAGAAAAAGCCACCCCTCTTCTCGGAGGGGTTCTCTGTAGCTAGCTCTTTGCTCATTGCTGTTTAATCAACTATTTAAAATCCTGCTCTGAGACTTTCATCAATTCCCAAATCCCTGAGACTGAAAGGAATAGAAATTAAGGCGGAAAGAGAAATCTCTGCAGAGTCCAAGCGATGTGTAAATGTGACCTACTTCGGCGGCTGTGGCCCCCGCTACAAAGCAACGGGGGACACGGTGCCTGCACGGCCCCCCAACACAAATACCGGTAGAGGGCCTGAGGTGAAAGGGGGAGGAGCTCTTCCTCTCTTATGATTTGATGAAGTTCTTTTATTTTTGGCATCCTCTCACATCACAGGCAAAGCAGGAGAGAGAGCTCCAAAGGGATTAGTAAAGATTTATTTTTCTTTTTTCCGGCATGAGATGAAAGAAGAAGGGGAGGGGAGGAAACCAAAATGAAGAGCAAGGATTCCTAGCAAAAAAGAACATCATTATTCTTCATCTTTTCCAATGACCTTGTTTGTTTTATTCTTGCTTGAAAGTGGTTACTTCTGATGTGAAAGTTTAACGATATTTGGAGACTCAGACAAGCAAGGAAAAGGGAGGAAAAGGAATGAAAGTAAGGATTACGCAAAGAGACAAAAATCTGTCTTTGTACTTATTTTAAAATGAATACATTCCCCCCCCCCCCAACATTCCCTATAGCCTCTGGCATTCCTCACATCCTTGATCCCTCAGAAGTGATCCCTTGGCAGCAGCTGTTCAGCCCAATCCAGTGCATGTTTATTGAGAAGCAAACCCTACAACAATGTTCAGTGGGGTTTGCGCCAAGGTAAGTGTGGGGAGGACTGCAGCTTTACAGTTTGAGCTTATGCATGTTAATTCAGAAGAAAGTCACATGGGGGAACTTGCTCTCAGGTGAATATGCATAGGATCACAGCTCAAGTGTGGTATTCCTGTCTCTGTAGATAACCCACTATGGTCTGTAGTATACTATAGGTTAACCTTAGGGGCTGGGCGCAAAACTAGATGACCTCCTGGTTATTTCCAATCAGCCTGGGATATGGTGCAGAACTTTCAGGGCCAGCATGCAACATGCCTTATAATATAAACCTGCAGGCACCAGTACAGTACTATGATCACATCAGCAGTCCCACCTCCCTAGAGTTGGCACCGAAATCTACAAAAGTGGGTTTTGAAGCAAATTTCAGAATCCCCCCCCTCCCAGGCAAGACATCTAAGAATTTTCAGGGGAGTCTACATTCATTTCTTTAAAACAAGTGAAATTTCTCAGGGAGATTCTGTATCTATAATGCAGATCATGTGGATTTGTTGTGCCTTGTTATGCACTTAATTCCAGATCAAATCATGAATTTATTGTGCTTAATATAGGCTAGAGCAGAGATAAATTTTCATTGTGTCTCATGGAATGCCTTCTGTTCCTAGGGTTTGTGTACAGACTGTTGTGCTTGGTTTTTAGTTTTTGCAGCATTCAGTTTTTGCAACAAGGGGGTGCCAGAAACTGAAACAGCACATTCGAATCAGTGCTAAGGCCTCATTGATGTTACCTGGAGTATTGTGGTTGCTCCCATGCCTCCCTTAAATCTGAACATATCTTCAACTTCCAGCCATGTGGTTAGGGCTGATCACATGTGTTATGTACCATGTCATTGATGCCCCATCTCTTTAGGAGGGGCATTGCTTGTTCTTGCACACAACCATGCAATGCACACCAACAACATGGTCATCATAAGTTGCAGGCATTACTGATAGTGGTGTAGGAATGGCAGTATCTACTCCACATAGAAGATCTAAGTCTATCTATAACCTGCTGGAAAGATCAACATTTTATCATTCTTCTGGCTCTCCATCTTCTTCTGAATCTTCTCAGACAGTTCTAAAATAACCACAGTTCACCTTGGCAGTAAGTTGAAGTCTGACATTTAACCCAGAGACAGAAAAAAAATAATCCAAGGCCCTAAAAGGTGAAATATCAGATTATTAATTCAGAGAAAACCTCACTAAAAAAAAAAAAAACCTGTCCACAACCTCTACTGGCATCTCATAATGATCTACTAGCCCCTTGGTTACTCATAAATACTTATGAAAGTGCTTCAAGAGCCACAATTTGCATAGCTATAACATCTCATAAATAATTCTAAGTGCTGGTGTTTAATGATCTGACCTATATTGTGGAAAGATTTCACTCCTCACATATGGAAATGAAAGAACATTGGAGTGAAGACAATGGTTTGCCATGGCTGCTGCTTAGCCATTGTCAAGGTAGGAATCTAGATACGAATTTGATATGAATCTAGCCTGAGTAGGCACAGGACTGTTTGAGTTGTTAGTATTATTAGTAATCAAAGATAACTCATAATCAAAGAAAATTAATTACTAATCAGAGGCAATTATGCTTATGAAGCCTCAGTCCAATCTCAGTGTGTCCAGTTGCTTCCAGAACTTACTGGGAATGCCCAAATATTTGTGATCTGTATTCCCTTGCCTCCAAAATGTGAAAATAGTGGTTTTGGAGTTGCATTTTGTGCTTCTGTCAACTATGACTATTGCTCCAAATATGTCGACAACCTTAGCATGACCTGAAGCGTCTTTGTAAAATCTGTTGTACATATATCTCAGAAGTTTTAAACATACTCCAGCGTATTAAGCAATAACTGTTCTGCATTCAAGCAATATTTCAAAACCCTTTCATGCCAAACCATCTTCGGTAACCTCGTCAAATCCTAGATACCCTCTTTTGGGGCCAAGAATGTGTAAACAGTTGTAAACACAGAGATCCCATTGCTGTAGTGTGACCTCAATGAAAAATGCATGCACAACAAATAGGCATGCTAGGTCTAGATGGACTGGAAACAGATTCCTTTGGAGAGATGAAAAAGCAGACCTACTATAGATATTAGAGTACTGCTTCCCCCCCTCCCCCGACAGTCCTGCTGTCACTGGTTAGGTGCTGGAAAGGCAGGTAACTGAGAACAGGCCCACCTTATCTTCCAGCTTTTGGCTCACCTAACAGCCAGACAGGGTTCTTAGAAACCCAGCATAGCATTGATCCAACATTCAGGGAGGAGTACAGAGACTCCGCACTCTACCCCAGACAGTTAAGCTGGGTGCTAGGGCAGGTTTCCAATGTAATAGCCTATTGCGCCCCTGCTATGGCAGATCCAGGGGCAGAAAACTGTTCTACAAAATCAGTGCCAGGTTGTGGGGTCTTTGGGGCAAAGTTCCTGCACGTCTTTTAGACTAGGCAGTAGGGTGGCAGTGGTGCCAAACCTATACTGGCCACCACCATCTTTTCTTAAATAACATCCAGACTGGGAAACATCCAGATTTTTGAATCTTTCCAAAAGTTGACAGATGTGGCCATGTTTCCAACCCCCTAAATAACGCAATAGCCTGTTTCATCGTTGTGTCACGGTCATGCAGAGATTGGGCAAGTTCCTTGCATTGCTGTTCACAAAGGTGACAGACAGCTGTGCAACGCTCCAGATCACTGCCACTGCCTAGGCTCTCAACCACATCAGGCCCTGGGCAGGGCCTCAGGGCTGGGCTGTGGGGGGTCTTCTGATGGCCCTGGGCCCTTTGTCAGTATGATGGAGCCCCTGTATTCCTCCTCCTCCCAAGGGGGCAGGTCAACACTGCATGTGTTCAGGTAGGATAGGATGGGGCCTCACAGGGGAGAGAGGAGAATAAAGAGACTCGGGAATATGTTCTCCAGCTCATTGTCATTGTATTCAACATTTGGCTGGTCAGAGCATCCCTCTTACCCTCCTGCCCAGGCCCTGCCCAGGGAACCAGTCCGGATTCTGTCTGTGAAGGCCTTGCACCCAGCTATACAGTCCTTGGGTGTGCCTAACTAGCCTTTGGTGCCCTGAAGGCCTGGGGTAGAATCCCAGGGTCACAGGTGGGATATTGCCCTATAACCTAACCCCACGAAACAGACATAGCCTGACCTTGCCCCTCGAACCTGCTCTGCTCTCTTTCGTTGGTTCCTGCCTTCCTATTTCTTCATCCGCCCTGCCTCTGGGCTCTCTGGGCTCTGCTCCTCCCTTTCCCAGTCCTCCTTCCAGCCCACTTTTCCCCAGTCTCTCTGGTCCTGCTTTGAGTACTCTTTCTCTGTCTCTCCCTGGCATCTTCCCACTGTCCTCTTCCTCGCCTCCACTTCTTCCTCGCTCAGTTCTGTCTCCTCTCCTCTTCCAACCCTTCCCCTCATCTCCCATACAAATGCCCTCTCTTCCACTAGCCTGTTTCCTTCCTCAACCTGCACCTCTGTTGCTTCCCCATCTCACCTGGCCGGGTCCCACACCCTTAAATCCCCCACTTCTCCGCAACTCCACCCCCTCCATCTACGGAGGCCAGCTGGAGTTCCCTGCCTCTGACGCCCAGCAATGACATCATTTTGCACAGGGTGTGTCGCTCCTTGTTGCTGCCAGCTGCCACCACGCCACAGGGCTCTTCACAGCCAATCTCCAACGTGGGCCTGGCCAGCTCCTGAACAAAGCAGCCCCTGCATTTTCTGCAGCACTTTACTTCTGCTTGGTCATGAATGCCCTTCCATAAGAACCATTGAAGGACTTGGGACACAGTAGAGATCTATTAGTAAATTGTTAAAATCTCAGTGCAGATGACATATGACAAGGGAATTGTCCAATTTTATAGATTTGTATAAAACTCCCAAAGAATGGAAAAGCTCATTACAAAGCCAGACACCTGATCTTTCATATATCACCTGAATGCAAATCAGAAGCTTCTAAACGAGTTCAGCAAATCATTGCCAAAATAATGTGTTTGGTTATATGGAAAACATCCAGACTTTTGAATCTTTCCAAAAGTTGACTGATTTTGCCATGTTTCCAGCCCCCTAAATCCACATGCAATGTGACAGTAATTGTACATACTTATATTACATATGCTTCTCCCCCACCCCAATGCGAAAGGGGCTCGAGGCCTTTGAGATGTCTCCAGCTCTGTAGGTCGGGAGTTAATGAACAATACGCTTGACCTTTGCAGCCGCCACGATTCAAGATGGGGGGGGGGGGGAGTGGGACTAGAATGAGTCGCTCCTCCGGCGGCCGCTTGCCGAGCTGGTTCGGAAGCGGCAACCGTGATTAGACTGATCACAGGGGCTGCGTGGGGAGGCTGGCGCCGCTCAGCCAATTAACAGGCTGAGCAGCAGCAGTAATTAAGGAGGCGGCTTTTATGTCTCCTTGTGTTGGGCCACCCCTTCGGTTTACAAGCCGCACCGCGTCCCTTTTCTTTTGTGGCGCTGCTAGGCTTCGACGACACCCCGCTGTCTGCAGAGGAGCTGTGTTTACTCTGGGGTGGTGGTGCTGTGTTGGCTTGCTGCTCCCCCCAAATAAATAAGCAATTGCCGTGCGCGGCGAAATGTACAGTAGTAATTGTAGTGATTGTGAACGAGGGAGAGAAACAAAGGCGATAATTGTAGGGATTGGCGGCCGTGCAGGGAACCAGGAGGCGGGGCGCTTCACACCTTTTAGTGACACCGGCGGAGAGGGTGCTGGTTACTACTGACTTCCGCTGAATCATCTGTCGTCGTGGGGAAAGAGGGGAAGTTCTCTCTCTGCGCCTCCCTGTCTCCTCATCTGGACTCGCATCTCAAAGGTGCTGCTTTATGGCCTGCTGGGGGAAATAAAAGGGCTATTCCCAAGAGGTGCAGATTAGTTTTAATCAAGCCTACGGTGATTCGTGTCGTGCTTGTTTCCGCAGAGCAGTGTGGAAGACGGCGGGTGGATTTCTTACGGATTGGGAGGTGGTGGCTGGGAGCAGTCGGCGCTCTGCGCACTCCTAGGACGCAGTCATCACTGTCCTGCTTTCACAGTTCGTCGGACACATACAGACGTATGCTTTGTTGCCTTGCGTAAAGGGAATTCCCGAAAATCATTTTAGTACGTTGGCATGTCGCTCTTCCGAGAACGAAAAAATTTAGAGCAGTTCGGACGGAGAATAAGCAGTGAGCTTGTAAGTAAGCGGGAGGGGCAGGATACTGCTGCCCCAACTCGATGTAATAATCGCCTCCCCCCTCCCCGCAAATTGGCTCATGCTGATAATTCGAAAAGTCTAAGGAGGAGGTATACTGATACTTAGTGATCCATCTGTACTCACTCAGATAATGTACGTGGAGTCACCACTCTTACTTCGTTGCTACTCTACCCCAATCCAAATACTGTACAGTACTGTAATCCTGACCTTGGGGAAGAGAGAGGGGCTAGCAGGCGGTGGAGGGCTCCCCGTCCTACACCACAAGCAAGGCATGAGGTTTTGTGGTGGTGTTTTTTTCCAGCCCGCTGTAGGGTAGAGGCTTACTTTAAGTAGTGCCCCCATGTTTCTTGGCAAGAAGTGATGTGGCAGCAAATGGTGATGATGATGTAGTATGGAGCATCAGAGATCAGGGGACTCCTGGCCAGGCCCTGTGATCCCTGATAGGAAAAGCTGATCCGTGTAGCAGTTACTGTCTGCCTGGGAGATGCTTTGGGCTGGAGGGATTAGAGATGGGGTGTGAATTTCAGTCTGTGTGGAAGAGCTGGGGGGGGGGGGTTATCCACTTTGATTTGGGACTGTCCCATTTCAAACAGGGGTGCTTGCATTTTTGAGTACTCCCACCTCAAATAATCATGTCATTGTCATTAGAAGTGAGCTGGGAAGTTGCCAAGACAAACCTCACCTCATTCACAACTTCCTGGGTGGATTTAGGGTAAATTTCATTCATTCTCGGACCATCTATAATATTGGCATAATACGGTAATTCTTGCTACCTGAAACCCAGCACAGTATGTAGTGTAGTGGATAGAGGCTTGGGAACACCTGGGTTCAAATCTCTGTTCAGCCCTAACACTGACTGATCCTGGGCCAGTCTCTCTCTCTCTCTCTCTCTCAGCCTAACATACCTCGCAGAGAGAGAAATACCGGTAAACCTCCCAAGCATAAGAATAAATGGCAGAACCCCCTTGTCTCTTTCTCTGAGACTCTTGGAGGATGGTAGTATACATGCATAGTAAATAATACCTTATAGGCTTGTTGTAAGAATTAATGCATCTGAAGTGTTTCAAGCTCTTAGGAAAGCATTTATAAAGTTCAAAAGAATTTATTGCTAGGCAAGTAATGAGCAATGAAGAAGTTGTGTGATTGCCCCACTACATGGCAAGATGGCAGCTCACCATGCTACTCCATAATGTTGCTGTTAGAAAGTGTTCCCCATGGTTTTTCTCCTCTCCTTAATTGAATGCATTCCTGTGAGGGTTTTTTTTTCCCACCGCGCAGCAATAAATAGTCCCACTCCATCATCATTTACATGCTTTCAATATTTGCTGTCTTATTATGCATCTCTTTGCTGAGCGAGACATATATTGTTCTTTTCATTCCATCTAAACTTGATCATTCCTTATGGCTCCTAATAATGGCGTTGTGCCTCTCAGTTCTTTTCCCACTCCCACCAGTTTCCTACAGGATGGCAGGGACGTGATAAAGCCAATTGCAACAGGATGCAGGGGCAGTCCAAGGCAACCCGTTTCCCAAAACAGTGGCAACTTTCATTCTTCCCCCTCAACATTTCACAACCCACCCCCTTCTCGCATGTGTGCCAACCTCCCCCTGCTAGTGCACATGCCAGCAGCATACACACCATTGTGCCAGCACGCACCTCGGCATCCTTCTTGTTGTCCTCTTCTGCCATCTCCTCAAGCTCCACAGCTTCTTCTAAAATGCTGGATGGATCCTGGGAGTGGAACCTCTCTGCTCCCAGCTTCACCTCCACCCAGCTACTTTCCAAGAAGCAAGGGGGAGGAAAGGCAGCAGTCCTCTTCCCAAGGGCTCAGGAGGAGAGTGCTCTGGAGAGGACTGCAGCAGCGGAACTGGAGGAGGAAGCACCCCCCCCATTCTAGGGCAGCAGCCGGGAGAGTGGGTGGGTGGGTGAAGGTTGCAGGATACCCCCTTGCCTGGGTTCACCTGGATCTCTCAGTGGTTTAATATCAACCATGATATTTTTCTGGTGTGCCTCAGCAGGATAAGATTGGGAGACATTGTTTGGTAGAGGTCCTGATTGGTCCCATACTTCCTAGTTTGTAAAACCTGCACAGTGGAGCATAGGAAGGAAACAGATGATCTGCTTTCCTCTTGCTTGAATTGCTTGAATTGGATTAATGGTGCTTGTGTCTGTGGTGGACAGGAGGGAGGTGACAGCAGACCAGGTGAAGGGTACCCTGAATTCACCACCCCCTGCTGCCATCTGCTGCTGACACAAGTTGCATCATCCGATTTTATGGCTGGGCTGGGCCAGGGGTCAGGGCTGCATATCTTACACCTGGTGCCACATGATCCATTTCATTAACTCCAGAGAGCTCATCCATGCTCAGCTTAACTGTGCCCGGCAAAGAAACGATGAATTGTTAAAAGAACCATATACATCCGAGTGAAGAGAACTTGTGACGGGAATTGTTATTAAGAAAAATCAGCCCTTTCAGCACAGGCATGATTCTGACAGTCCGCTGAGTATTGTTTTAAAAGGCAGGGTGTTGAAAATACTTCGCTGTTATTAGAAACGCAATTGTTTCTATTGTTGAGTCAACATGTATTGTGTGTGTTGCATTAATGTTCTTCATTTTAATGTGCGGTGCCTTTAGACACGCGAGAAAGGCAGTCCCAGAGGACAAGACAGTTAATTATTTCAAATGAATCAATACATCGATTGATTTATCAGAAGATAAACAGTGACTGCTTTCTTTGGGGCTATGAATATTAATTGATTTAACAGAATAAACTATGGTAAAACAACAAGCAGGGGCATCAGGGCATCACTGTATTAATTAGCCGTGCTGAAGCAGCCTTTAACTGTTCCTGAAGTTTAATCAATATACTACATTTGAGTCCCAAAAGGCTTATAAAAACAGACTTTGAAATCCTTTAAATTGTTGCCTCATTGAGGTTTTAGATCTTTCATGTTATTCTTGTGCTTTTGGGATGTCTTTTGCTTTTTGAAATCAATAGTGACCCAGATGTCTGCATGGTGTTTTTTTTATTAGTATCACACATGGAATAAAACAAATTATTTTTGCTTTAAAATAACCATAATCACAATCCTATATGTTCATGATCTGCTTTTGCTTCCTGTCTTTTGCTATTTCAGTCAATTATTTGTGGCTGGGTGAAGCATCATTTAAATCTTGGTGCACGTATGCCAGCCAATCTTTGATTTAATACCTGATGAAATCTAAGAATGTTACCGTGTTTTAATGACCAGGACTTTTCAACAGGGAAGTCGGCAAGAGGGTGACTCAGACAGAATGTAAATCAAATGAACACAAAGACCATGACAAGTAGCTGGCCTACCTCTGAGGTCACCATTCCAGAAACGGTGCTATGCATCTCGGAGGGTAGCAAGCAGAAGAGGAAATGTGAGAGAGATGAATGTGGGGAGGAAATGGGAGAGGCAAAGCTCATTGTAAAGTAACAGTATCTTATTCTGCTGCACCTTAGTCCTGCAAATCATTTGGCACAAGGGAGTCATCACTGCTCATTCATGACCTACCTTAGTTTAGAGCAGCGTTTCTCAAAAGTGCTCCTAGGTGCCCCGGGGCTCCCTGAGATGCCTTCAAGGGCTCCACAAGCACATCATAAACGGTGGCCATCTGCTCTATCCTGTGCCACTCTGTGCATGCGCCAGTGCTCTGGGGCTCCTGCACTGGCATCGCTGCAGGGGGGGTGGAGCTCTAAGTTCTGCTTTCACTGCCTTGAATGGTTCCGAAGGCGAGGGGGCGGGGCCGCTTTGTGCTCCGGTGTAACGGAGGGTCGGAGCCTTGGCGGAACTTAGAGCTCCGCCCCCCTGCAGCGACGCCAGTGGGCTCCTGAAGACTCCATGCATGCACCGGCAGGGCTCCCTGGGATTCTGTTTAGGAGTGTAAAGGGCCCTGGAGACTGAAAAGTTTGAGAACCCCTGGTTTTTTAGCATTTTCCACTACAGTTTGTGAAGATAAGGTTCCTTTAAGAGATGGGCAGGAAGGTACATGAGGGGTGTGGCCAAACCCAACCAAGGAGACTCAAGAGGTGGAATGATCTCTGTAACAGAGTCCTGAGATTAAAGAATTATAATAAATTATTTGTAGTCAAGATAAAACAGTGCTTGCATTATTCAACAAGACAGAGAACACCCTGTTCAGATATCAGTACTGTACACATAAGCCTTCATATGTTCCTATATGCTGTATGAGTGAAATTTCCTGGTAACGCGCCAGCTTAGCCTGCTGGTGATGTGCTGATGAAGCTCTGCCTTCCCCATGATCAGCATTTGTCTACAGCAGCTAAATGCTGAACATGGAGAGAGATCCTTTCTGTGATCACTCCCTGACCCTGGAACATCATTGGTAGAGGCAGGGCTAAGCTGGGCGTGCTACCAGGAAGTTCAGGACTGCATGAGGACTAACGACTTCTGAACCACCCGACAGTTCACTCTGTTTCTGAACTTTGCCCCTACCTGAGGTGCCGGGGGAGGAGGGTTTTGCCAAAACACTTTGATTTATTTGGACTGAAGAAACTTGAGGCCAGAGGATTTTAACAAGAAAGGTCCCATTTTTGACAAAGGAAATTAATTCAGAGCACAATCCAATGTAAGTAACCGTGTTCCGGGCAATCCAACGTAATTAATCCACATTCTAGGATGATCAGATTGGTCCGGATATCTATTCAGGGGAAGGCAACATTCGTCCTCTTCCCCCGATGTAACGTGGGGAGGCCCCAATGGGCTTCCTCAGATTTCTGCCAGCTATTTAGCTGATGAAAGTCCGAGGAGGCTGTGTAATGGCCACACTGGCCAGGGAACGGGATGAGGATATGGCGGCCGCCACCCCCCCGGGCCGGCTCAGCCACCCCCCGCCTCCCTCCCCACCTGGACTGCCCCTGCTGGTGCTTCCCTTAGCTGTATCTGGCGGCCGCAGGGATGATCTGGCGGCAGAGTAAAGGCTGCCAGACTCCACGCCGGCCAACCTTACTCTAAAGCCGTCGCAAACGTGGTGGGAATTAAGATGAGATAGTGATACCAGTGTTGTTGTATGTCTTACCTTGTAACTCTTCTCCCAGATTGCAATGTTCCTTCTCACCAGACTGTCACTATTCCCACCCCTGCTATCTGAATAGTGTCTCCTCTTCCAGAAATGTCTGTCTATCCAAACAGCAACCTTTGCATTAACATCTTTGTCTTCCATGTACACAGGTCTTTGATTAAGAATGTTTAGATTACATTTTATTCCTGGCTGAGAGTACAATTGGCATGAGAATTTACCAGTTGAGGCAGGAAATCTGTACTAACTCAATTCTTTGCTGTGATGCTACTGGGAAAAATGTAAAGACATTTCACTTTCTTGATCAAACAGTGGTGAATGATCCTAGGCAAATAGGTTCTTGTAGGGCTAATCTTAGTTTTTCCTCTGCATGCTGTATGTGAAATGCTGTGATTTGGTATAAGTGCCTCATTTTTGCCTCAGTGTTTGCCCAGTCCACAATTCCACTTCACTTTCAATTCCTTTAGCTCTGGTCTGGACTGATGTTCCTGCTTCCCTTCTCGTTCTTTTTTGATGGCTGACATCATGTGTGTTGATTATTTATTTATTTATTTGCATTCCACTTTTCTCCCCAAAGGGCACCCAAAGCGGCTATTATATTTGTTTCTTTAGCTATGTAAACCATTTTGTGAACTTTTTAGTTCAAATGTGCTATACACTTATTCTTAGGGCGCAATCCAAACCTACATAGGCCGCCGTAGTAACCAGTGGCCCAGCGAAACCGGGTGGCCCCAGAACGGAAAGGGGATTCAAATCCCCTCCAAAAGAGGAATTCAAAGTGGATTTGAATCCCCTTTCCGTTCTGGGGCCTCCCGTTTTCGCTGGGCCGCTGGTTACAATGGCGGCCTAAGTAGGTTTGGATTGCGCCCTTATTCTTATTATTGATGATGATGATGATGATATTCTGGCATTATGGCCACCACATGTGAAAATGATTAAACTTGCCATACGTCCAGGAATGGCCGGGACCCTCCTGGATTTCGGGCTTGGGTCCCAACATCCTGGGAGGTATGGCGCCATCCCAGATTGCTTCCACCACCATTTTGTAAGTGAGGTAACTTATCCGGACGCCGGCATGTTGACTCGCGAAATCTCGCGAGATCCAAGATGTCGGTGCCCAAATTTCGTGAAGGCATGATGCCTTCATGAGATTTGGGCGCCGACATCTTGGATCTCGCGAGATTTCGTGAGCCAACATGCTGGCGTCCGGATAAGTTACCCCACTTACAAAATGGCAGCGGCGGTGACAACGACGGTGAGCGGGTGAGCGAGCCGCCGGCTCTCGCCCGCTCGGAGCATGTTTGTATTTTTAATGTTCATAAGTTGAATGTTCTGAAGTAGGGGACTATCAAAGATGTCACTCTGAGGAACAGGGTTCAAAAATAATATCCTGGTTTTATTTACAACTCTCTCCGTTATTCTCCGGAGTATCAGGATTATAAAGTCTACAATTCTCCTCAGAGTGCACCTCTGGTCCGCTGGCTTTCCCCCCAGTGCGCCTTCCTTCTTTTCCCTCTTGCATCACCACCCTTCCCTGGGCTCAGCAAGGCTTCCCTTCCCAATGTTCCTCCTAAGGAATAACTCTTGTGTTCATTATCTCATTGGTTTGTGCTTACTCCCGTTTGGATTCATAATTCATAACACACGCAGCCAGGTATAAAATTTTTAAGGAAAACTTTTAATAGTTATCATGTAAGTGCGTATTCCCACCTCCCTTGGAAAGGAAGCTATTCAAAAGGGGAATCGCAGTAGAGTTAGTAGGCATAGGCAATCAACATTTAAAAAGGCACATTAGAAAACAAAGAAAGGCTAATCTCCCTACTTAAGAACTCAAAAGGATCGTTACCATCTGAAGTAGCAGACATGCTGGAGGCTCCAGATCACCATGTCAGTTCCAGGAGCCATCCCCCGCCCACGGACACAGAGAGAGACCCCCTTAGCAACTGGGTGTTCACTTTTATATTCCATTCCCTCGCGGGGCTACCCCCAATAGTTGATCCAGTCATGGCATGGCGAAGGACCAATCATCTGAGGTGCATGTAGCTCCCCGTCTTGGATGGTGTGTACGTGTCACACCTCTGTATCTGAATATCAGAAAGGGGAGCTGAGGTGTTACAGACCTGTGGGTTCAGTATCTTATCTCCTTCTTGCTGCTCTGATAGTCTACCAGGCTTCTTGCATTTCAAAGAGGAAAGTCAGTTGTCTCTGTCTACACCAGCAGTCAGTGTGGAAATTGCAATTTCAAAGAGACAGTGAGATCACTGTTACTTCCCTTCCAGCCATAGGTTTTGTTACATATCGATAACATAAGTAAAACACATTCAATATGAGACATTGGGAAATACACAGTATGTATGTTTAAGGCATGGCTGAACTCCTTGACAGGGACCTTCTGTACTGTGTAGCATTCTTGGTTCCTTTTTCCATATACATTGCCAAAGAAGTTGGCTTTTAATGTGGCAATTCATTATTGTTCGCACTGAAAAAGGACTGCAAAGCATTTTTTTTCCTGTTTTTGTTACAGCCTTGTGGGCCTCCTGACAATACAGTATGGATTTAAGAATTGCTGATCTAGGGCAGGAATAGCCACTTAGTAGCTCATGACCCAAACCAAGCCCATAAAGTAATTTTATTATCTGGACCTACCAAATTTTAACTAGGGTAGAATGTTTTCCCCATAGTTTTTACCTATAAGGAAAAATCTGGGAAGTTATGAGAGATCATAATAGTTCACCTTTTAATGTTACCTCTCTCTAGGGCTTCTGCATGGCATGTGTCAGCTATACCCAAGTGCATGACTATAATGTCCGTACCGCAAGGTAGCAGCACCAATGTCTGTCAAACTTAACCTCCTGTGAATGATGCAGGCAGTATGTCAAAATAGACTTCTCCATCCCCTGTATGATGGTCTGGAGATGTGGCAGCCACAGAGAATACAAAGGTTGGCCATCACTGTTTTAAGGGCTGAGTGGGCTGTCTAGCATCAGCTCCCTGTGCCAGGAGAGGAGATTATCCTTAGTTCTAATCAGTGGCTTCGCTGTTGTGAGGCGAGGAGAGCGGGTCGCCTCGCGGTGACGCGCGCAGAAGGGTGACGCGCGTGCACGCGCACATGCGCGCTCACCCACGCGCGTCACCTCCCCTGCGCGCGTCACCTCCGAGCCGGGAGGACGGTCCGAGGCCTTCTCCTGGTCTCGGACTCCGAGGCCAGGAGAAGGCCTCGGACCGTCCTCCCGGGCCGGCACTCCAGGGCCTTCTGATGAAGGCCCACTGCGACAACGTAATTTATACCTTTTTCGCGCATTCGCACACCGTTCCTGAGGGAAAACGGCTGCCCTTTTCCCTCAGGAACGGTCTGCACATGCGCGAAAAAGGTATAAATTACGTTGTGACGCAGTGGGCCTCGTCAGAAGGCCCAGGGCAGCTGGCCGGGGAGGATGTCCCCGGAGCTGGCTCCCGGCTCCAACGAGTGGCCAGGGGGGGGCAGTGTCGGGGGGCACCCGGGGCAGCGTCCTGTCGGGTCGCCCCCTCAAAAAAAATCGTGGCGCGGCCTCATGGCTGCGCTGGATTAATACTTAGGGGATGGGTGGTGGTGGGGGATTAGGGTGATGCACGTCCTCCCCGCCTTGGGGCGGCGCGCGTCTTAGTGACGCCGGTGGTTCTAATCATACAGTTTATGGTACACACTTGTTTGTTCTGCAGAGCAAGCATTTGACAAAGGGATTACGGTGGTTTAGTTCAACTAAGGATCTTGTGTGAACCAGGCACTTCATTTTTGTGCACAGAGATTCTGACTGGATACAAGATGCTGGTGAGCAGCAAGGATGGCCATCACCACCTAGACTGGTTGCCTAGCTGTTGCTGGACCACGGTATGAGTCAGAAGGCTAAATGAGATAGTTATGCTGACTCAGAACTGCTTCATTCTAATATTCCATTTTCTGCAGTGCAGGATTTTGGTTGTTCCTTCCCTTTTATCCTTTTTTCCCATTTTATTCCAGCAAATATTTTCAACCACCATCTGCTCCTAATTTTTTGCAGATGACTGCATGTTTGATTGATCCATTGAAATGTGGTGTTTGGTTCTAATTCTTGATGAGTTGCTACTCACAGTTTGTTTCACAACCCTTCTGCTTCCAAATATTGAGATGTGTGTTCTGTGCTCCACAACTCAGTTTTGAGAGATTAATAATCAATGGCAATTCCCACTTCTCTCTTGTATGAGCTCCTCAGTTTGTATAAAACAGACCTTTCAAGAAGCCTACAGATTTTACATTTGGCTGCTTTATCATCCAACATTTTTTCTCATACATTGTTGGTAAAATCGTAGTGGAGGATATGTCCAATTTCATTATAAATGTTAGCTGTTTTGATGAGAGTAACTTCTACTCAGTTAAAAGGATTGGTTACCACACTGTATATAAAGTTGTGTTTCTATAGAGCGGTGTTACGGTCCTTAGAAAAGGAATTTACACTGCTTGACACATCATCAAAATTACAATGTTTTATACTTACTCAAAACTATTTTGGGTGTGTGTGTCTTTTAATGTCTGCCCTTCTTCATAGATACAGATTTCTTCATCCAATCTCCTTGTTGTCTGAAACAATTCCTTTCTAAGCCATTGAATATTATAACCCTGGGTCCCTATTTTGGCATCACCATAAATGATATATCAAATGTGCTAAAATGGAGTGATGCTTGTTGCCGATGTGCTTCCCGTCTGCAGCTATTGGCTGAACTGTTATGTCACAGAATGTTAAGAAACGTATTAACTATGAATGTGAAAAGGTCAATACCAGAATGTCAAAACTCCATGCAATTGCTATGGGAGAGAAGTGGAAGGTTGATGTGGCTAGAAAAAACCAAAACATCAGACAGGTTGAGATAAAGCCATGAGAATAAAGCTGGCTGTCTCCCCTTGTAGGCAACTCCCTCCCTTCCCTCCATTCTCCCTGAAATAATTCAGAGAGGGAGACGAAAGGAAGAGACAGGCACACATAAATGCAAATTGGGAAAGGAAACATGCAAATAGCAAAGGAAACATTGCTTAGCCTCTTTTGAAGAAATTCCTTTCCCTCCCATCTTCCCATTCTCCAATGAGTCATTTAAAATAACAACAGTTTTGGATTTGAAGGTAAAAGATAGAGAGGTACATGAGAGGGGGAGAAGGAAAGACACTTTCCACCTTTTGCTCCCCATTTACCTGCCAGTGCCATTGGAGAAGGCAGTTCGAATCTGCGACGGGGTGAGCTCTCCTTGCTTGGCCAGCTCCTGCCAACCTAGCAGTTCCAAAGCATGTTAATGCGAGTAGATAAATAGGTACCGCTTGCGGGAAGGTAAACAGCGCTCCGTGTTCCAGCTGCATGCTACGCGCTGCGGCAAGGAGAGTCATGCCGGCCACATGACCACGGGGGCGTCTTCGGACAACGCTGGCTATTCAGCTTTGAAATGGGAATGAGCACCACACCCTAGAGTCAGACATGACTGGACTTAATTGTCAGGGGTCACTTTTACCTTTTACAGTAATCTGTATTCATCATATAGGCCATGTACAGGCAATGGCTTACTGAAGGGAGATACTGTAAGTGGTGTGTGACAAAACAGAGCAAGGGTTAAAAGGTAGGTAGGTATCCTGGCCTGAACAGCAGTGAAGCCATGGTTCTCTTGCTGTTCAGACCCAAGTACTGACCATGAGCCAAGATGCTCTGGAATGAGAATTGACCAGGTGGCTCTTATCTTATTGGATAGTTGTTGCAGTGTAGGAAGAATTAGCCACTTTGCCTGATCTGTATTTGCCAGTCCTCTCTTTGGTCATCCTTAGAAAGCTGGTGGCTTTGTTTCAGTGTGTCTCTGTTACATTGTGTGTTACTTTGCACACAACGTTTTCTCTTGTAAATAATGTCTTTCTTTCTTGAGCTTTTATTTGACAAATGTTTAAAAAGAAAAAGAAAATAAAATAGTTGGCTCCAAAATAGGCTTGGGCCTCTTCAGGACCATGCTCTTGCAAGCCCCCTGCATGCTTCATTCCTGAGTCATGGTTTGAACGATGCATTCCATCCTCCATGTTGTGCCAAGGCAATATTGTTTGCCTTTGCGTGCAGAAATGAAGGGTGCGGTGTGCAGATATATTGTGCCATGGATCGTTATCCTTGACCTCTGACCTCTTCTGACATAGTTCCTCCCTTCTCTTCCCTCTGCAGGTATCTGTGTTTCATTATCACGCAGATCGTGTTGAAACACAGTCGGAGAGGAGACCAACAAAATATGACTGGGTTTTACTAAGGTTGCCACAGGAGTTCTTTCTTCTCCTTGATTTGGCATGGTATCTAGTAGAGATTTTTAGCCTTTTTTTACTGCTTGTGGAAGTACGGCCTTTCCAGGTACCACTGTTAAGAGGACTGTAGCCTCCAGAGATGGCTGGCTTGCCCCTCAGTTGTCCCTGCAGTGAGGAAGAGCTGTCTTCAGTTGCTTTGCATCTTCCATCCTTGACCTTTGCCTCTTCTGAAGGCCTTGCCACCAGTGCACCTCCTCCCAAGCTTACTGCCATTGGGCTTATCAGAGCAACGTCATGTGGTCACGGGGTAGCTGTAGGGCCAAGCGCCACCTGCTATACAGTGAAGTGCTAATAATCAGACCCAGCTGAAGCTTGACTGCTGCCTGAGGCTGCCCCAGAGTGCCAACCTGGCCCTCAAGACAAGAACATTTAAAAAAAAAACTTACCTGCCCCCTGGGTGGATAGGAAGAGGGAGGGAGGCGACGCCATCCCCCTCCCTGCACCAGTGCCTCCTTCCATTTCAAATGAACAAGAAACGTGGAGTATGCTGGAAGTGCACCTTTCCTAAGCAGCTAGGTGGGCAAGGAGAGCGAGGAGGGGGCTGCAGCAGGGATTCCCCCCCTTCCAGTGGTGCTGGAAGCAAGCGGGAAGAGGATCCGAGCACCAACTGGAGCAGCTCTGGAGGGGGCAGCAGACAGACGTGGGATACTCATCAGTTTGCCAAAAAAAAAAAACCCAACTCCCCATGTTACATGAGCCTTTCAGGCTGCTTTAGCAGGAGTCCAACTCTGCTACTGGTAGTACTTGTATTACTGGTTGAAAGGCACTCATAGTCATATGAGTTGGGAGGATCTAGTTTACGGGTAAAGTGAAGAGCGGAAACCAAGCACAGCCTTCTAGTAGGAACTACTAATGCATAGATTGCACCACAGGCCAGGAGATTAACCTTTAAGTTACCACATCTTATTTGTTGCAAACTTGTTTCATCGAAGGAAATAATGATTGCATGAGTGGGGACGCAGCTTGAAATGTGGATTCTTCCTGTTCGGAAAGTCTCATCCCGTTTTGAGTCAGGTCCAGCCACCCTCTAGCTGAGGCCAGCTCACTATCTAGCCCTCCTTTCTAATCCTCCTCATCTTCCCCAAGTACAAAAAGTCTTACCTTGGGAGAGGGGATGACAGATGACATGGAACGCTCACTTCCATGTAAGGTCTCTCATGTATGGAAGTGAGTCTTCTCCATCACCACTTCCGGCCAGTCTCGAATATCCCGTTTCTGGGCAAGGTGATCGAGCGAGTAGTGGAGTCTCAGCTCCAGAGGGTCTTGGAGGAAACTGATTATCTGGATCCATTCCAGTCTGGCTTCAGGCCGGGGTTTGGGACAGAGACGGCCTTGGTCGCCTTGGTGGATGACCTGCGCCGGGGACTGGACAGGGGGAGTGCGTCCCTGTTGGTCCTGCTGGACCTCTCGGCGGCTTTTGACACCATTGACCATGGTGTCCTTCTGGGTCGGTTGGCTGGGTTGGGGCTTGGAGGCACCATTCTGAGATGGTTCCGCTCCTTCCTGGCTGATAGATCCCAGAAGGTGGTGCTGGGGGATGCTTGTTCGGCACCCTTGCCCTTGAGGTGTGGGGTGCCACAAGGGTCAATTCTATCCCCCATGCTGTTTAATATCTATATGAAGCCGCTGGGAGAGGTCATCCGGGGGTTTGGGGTAGGGAGTCATCAGTATGCTGATGACACCCAGCTCTTTCTCTCCTTTCCACCCGACTCCAAGGGGGTGGTCGATGTCCTGAATCGTTGTCTGGAGGCAGTTGGGAGCTGGATGGGGGCAAACAAGCTGAAATTAAATCCTGATAAGACAGAGGTTCTTCTGGTCCAGAAGTCGACGACTCAGGTACTGGATCATCATCCTGCTCTGAATGGGGTTGTACTCCCTCTGAAGGAGCAGGTCCGCAGCTTGGGGGTTCTCCTGGATGCGCAGCTGCTCCTGGATTCCCAGGTGGCGGCTGTGGCCAGGGGGGCTTTTGCCCAGCTTCGGCTGGTGCGCCAGCTGCGACCGTACTTGGATCGTGCAGACCTGGCCACAGTGACCCATGCCCTAGTGACATCTAGACTAGATTACTGCAATGCGCTCTACGTGGGGCTGCCTTTGAAGACTGTTCGGAAACTGCAACTAGTGCAGAATGCGGCGGCCCAGGTGGTTGCCGGGGCCTGTCGGTTCGACTCAGTCGGACCGTTGCTTCGGCGGCTACACTGGCTGCCGGTTCGTTTCCGGGCACAATTCAAAGTGCTAGTTTTGACTTTTAAAGCCCTTAACAGCTCAGGTCCAGGGTATTTGAGGGACCGCCTCCTTCCTTATAATCCGACCCGTACTCTGAGGTCATCGGGGGGGGGCCCTGTTAACCGTGCCGCCACTGACGGAGGTGTGGGGGATGGCGGCGCGGAACAGGGCCTTCTCGGTAGTGGCGCCCCAATTGTGGAATTCCCTCCCCCTGGAATTGAGATCGGCTCCCTCCTTAGAGCCCTTTTGGCGGGGCCTTAAGACATTTTTATTTAGATCAGCTTTTGATGTCTGACATGGCGGGCTGGCTTTTTAACAGATGGCTTTTAACATGTAAATGTGGATGACCCACTGGGGTTGTTTGTTTTAATTGTTTTAACTGTTTTAATTTCCTGTTTTTAAATGTATATATGTATTTTAATGTTTTTTATTGTAAGCCGCCTTGGTTGCCCTTGTGGGAGAAAGGCGGGGTACAAATTCTATAAATAAATAAATAAATAATAAATCACCAGCTGTTACCCTGTCCTCCTTTTCCGAGGTAAGACTTTCTGCATTGGGTGCTGGCAGGGATGCTGGGGAGTTCCACTAAGCAATTAGGCTTTTTGACTGTACCGATTGAATGTTCAAAGCACCCTTGAAGCACTTGACATGAATGTTCAAAAAGTCCAAGTGGTTTTCAGAGTGACTTGGAGGGAGCTCACACACCTTTGGAGGGTTGGCGGGCGTGAGAAATGACTGATGATGATGAGCTCATACATGAGTTGAGGGTTGACTGTTTTACTTTACACTCATTTTGGGAGCCAGAACAAGTCAAAATAAGGCAATCCTTGCTCAGTAACTATAGTCTTCAGTGACGGGTCAGCATAGTAGGAGATGGCGCACCCAATACAATATGAACTGCTGTCAGATCTGGAGCTACTTCTTGTGAAATGTGTCTAACGCACAGCTCTTCCCTATAAATACTCACAAACAGCAACCAGGAAAGGATCAGGTCCCTGTTTGGAAGGGTTCTGAAGGGAAAAGCCACAAAATATACACATGTGACCTTTCATACCTGTCATGGTATGCATGCATTTTTGACATCCGATTCAGAACTCGAGTGCAAACTGTATCAAGATAAGGAGTCTTGAGCGGCTATTCCATTTGTGAGAATGGACATGGGTGTCTCGTCTTAGCCCAGAAACGGCAGCTGGTTTCTACAGATGGAAAAGAATTATTCAATGTTGCTGTACAATATCCCAGACATTCCTGGTCTGATGGCTTGTGGCAAACCTCTGGTTTTTCTGGTTACAAGGCATTTTGTAAGACAGGAACATAACGCAGGTTTGTCTATTAGCTTCAGAGCCATTCCAATGGGTGGCATATGGATGGTAATCTCATGCTGGCCAGTTTGCATCAATCTCGTTTTTCTCTGCATGGCTCCCAACCATCGCCTTTCAGTTCATCCACTCTGTCAAGTCCAGCCCATGTATATTGCTAATAAACGAGTCCTCGTTATCTGGCCATGAGTGCAAGGAGCAAGTGTGTGCATTCTAAGGGGAGTGCCAGTTGTTGGAGTAGGCTCTGTGCCTTTCCTCCACTGTTAATCCATCTCTTTGTGAAGAAAGCCCCTTGCTGCAGAGAAACAATACGAGTTGCATGTCATCATTAGTCTGAAAATTATAAAAGAAACCTTCCATCAGTTTCAGCACAATTACCTTCCCATTCGCCTGCTCCACCTCATTAAAAGGAAAATGTTACAATTATGGCATAGATGGGAGGAGCAGATTAATGTTCTGTTTCTAATGCATTGATGAATTGGCACTTAGTCAAAGAGATTCTTTTGTATTTTCAATGAAAGACTGTCTTGTTATCAAAAAAGGAATTGTAAATAAAAGGGAGAGTCCCCTAGGCCAGGGCCCCTTTTCTGTGTACATGTTTTCCTTCTTTGCTCTCAAATAAGATGGGAAGAACAAGGAATTCTTGAAAGGAATGATTCATTCTTCCTTATACAAGAGCTTCGAGAGAGAAAACTGGCAACTACCGGCCATATGGATTCCTTATGGAGACATCCATTGGTTCTTTCTTTGGTTAAAACCACATGCTGAGAAGGTCTTGAATACGGAATAAATATCAAGCCTTTTAACACGGTCTCTTTGGTGTGACATTTAATAAAAGTTTAATTTGGTTGATTCGTGAACCTGATCCCAAAGGTTTAAGGTGTGTAGTAAAGGGGAAAAAATGTATACAAGAAGTCAATTTAAAACAGATAAAAGCATAATTGATAACTACTGAAACACCCATTCCAGCCAGCCAGTTTTATACCATAAACTGAAACGTTAATTGGATATAATATCATAGATATACCTGCTCTTGAACTTGTTCCTGGAACAACTATGTGATGCTACATCTCTTCATTAAATCCTACCTCAAATCTCAACTGTTTATGCTTCCCTTTAAAAGTAATTATATTAGTACTGTATAGCAAGAGCTGCGTTTTCATGAGTTCATCCCATGACCTTCCTGTAATGTTTAATAACCCACAACTGTATACATGGGGTGGATTGTGTGGGTTTTTCCAACAGAACTGGCCCTAGAGGTGTGCGTTTGTTATCAGAACACATGGAAACTGAACTAAAGGCCCATTCAGTTCAATTTCTATGTGCTCCTCCCAAAAAAACGTAATCCGCAACCAACATGTACAAACAGAAGTTCATTTTGGGAACATAATTTGTTACACATTCATCTTTATATGTTTTGCATGGCTTTTCCTAACATCCTACTTTTATCTAGTTCTGCATTGGTGGTGACAAGAGTGATAATGAGCAGCCACCTTCTGGTGGTCACCATTTGAAGACCCATACTGCTCTGGGATGCAGCAGCATTCCAGAGCAATTTGGACAAAAACAACAGCCATTGCCTTGAAAATATAAAGCATTTTTAATGTGCATATCCCTGATTGACACTTCACTTTGAGGGATGGTGCTAAATCCATGGGAAAGACCCCTGCAATCAGCCTTGCTATGTGGTTGTGGCTCAATAGATCTTACAGCAGCACCAAAGGATTAATCTACAGAAAAGCAGCTTCTGCAGTGCTGATGTAAAGTACTGATGCAGAAATGTGGACTGTAAATCCCTTGGGTTAGGGAGGGACCACTGTTTTTTTCCTTTTGTTCTCCAGGAAGTACCCCATATTCAACATCATCAGAAGACAAACATAAGAGCCCTGTTGGATTGGTCCAAAGGCCTCTGGGGTCCAGTATCATGTTTCCCACATTGGCCAACTAAATGCTTCTAGGAAGCCCAGAAGCAAGAGATAAATAGTCCTCCCCCTTAACCATTGCTCTCCTGCAACTGATATTCAGAGGCATACAGCTGATGCATCTGGAAGTTCTCCATATAGCCATCATGACTACTAGCCATTGATAGACTTGTCCTCCATGATTTTGTCTAATCCCCCTTCTTAAATGTGTCTCCATTATCCAATGTTTGGTTGGTGGTAATGAAGGGACAGGCCCTCTCCGTAGCAGTGCTATAGTTATGCAACTCTCCCCCTGTTGAATTAAGAACTGAACCCTTCCTCTTGGTTTTCCGGGGGGGGGGGGGAGATGTTTTTGTTTTGTAACGCTTTCTCACATTTTTGATGTGTGGTTTCTCTGCTGTTTTTGTTATTCTTTGTTATTGTTTAATTTTGTATGTGTTAGATATTATTGTATTTTTATATTGTCATCAGTACAACAACTTTTTGTTGTAAAAGGGAAAGGCGGAATATAAATGTTTTTAAATAAATAAAAAGAAAGCTATCTAAAATAGCAGCCATTGCCACTGGTAACGCACTCCATAGATGAATTACCTATATGCTGTGTGAAGAAGTGCTTCCTTTTGTCTGCCCTCAATCTCCTATCATCAAATACTATTTGATGATAGGAGATTGAGGGCAGACAAAAGGATACCATTGGTGCTATTGTGCCACCTCTAGTATTGAGTCCTAGGTAGGAGACTATAATAACCAGAGCCTCTGAGTACTTCACAGGTAACAATCTTACTACCGCAAGTCGGTTCACATGTAACACCAAATCATGCTTTGGCACCACAAGAATGAGAGCTGTGCACACCTGTTCCCTCTTCCCCTCATGTGCTCTGCTTAATTGAGTTACATCCTAGTTTCTTTGCCATAATAATAATAATAATAATAATATACAGTATTTATATACCGCCTTTCTGGTCATTGGATTTCTCCTCTGACTTTATTCAAGGCGGTGTACATGGGCAGGCTGTTCTAAACCCCAAAGGGTTTTTACAATATAATAACGTTCTAATCTTTCATAGAACCCTTCATTCGAGATGTTGCTTTCACAGTCGAGCTCTCTCTCTCTCTCTCTCTCTCTCTCTCTCTCTCTCTCTCTCTCTGGCGTTTGCCTCAGCACGCTTCAGCTTCAGATAACACAGGCAACCTTGATTGTCACTCAAGCGTTGCAGCTGCAGCTTCACTCCCCCACAAAGACTCTGCAGCTATCAGCTCGGCGTGCCAGCAGCTCTCCGACAGACTTCCGGCCGACTTGAACTGGGAATTCCTTCAGATCTTCAGGCAGATTTATGAGACGAATGCTCTACGTCCTGAGCCAGACGTCCTGATTATAGCCAAACTGGCAAAATGCGGTTTGTGCTTGCGCTCTAAACCAGGATTACAAAACGTGGTTTGAATCTGATTGGCAACTCTGATTTGGAGAGCTAGCACCAAACATACTTTTGCAGGTTCAGATTTGCAAACCACGAAGTTGCTAATCAAGCAGAGCATAAACGAGTAGGAGGAAGAGGGAGGGGAGAAAAGGACACATAGAGCATTTTCTCATTTTATAATTCTTTCTCATTTTCAATACTGCAGGATATAGGAGTAGTCACCAACACTGCTTCGCAACAGGGATTTTTGCGATTAATGGGATAATAATTTGGGTCAGTTTATTTCTAAACTAACGATGAATCAATTTTTGTAGCTAATGACAGAGAATGAGTTCACGTGATATGTTAGTTATTCTCCGCTCATAGCTGCCTCTGCAGGGAGCCATTTCAAGGCCTTTCAGTTCGCACGCTGTAGATTTCCTGAAAGGGAATCAGAGACAATTACAGTTTTATCTTTGCTTTTGGACCCTAGTGAAAATAGATTTAGATCGCAGCATTTCATTCTTTTATTCCTTATTCTTTATTTGATCAGAGGGTGCTCATAGCAGACTCATAGGCCACTATCCGAAAACCATTTATGTTATTGGAGTTACTCTGGCTTGGAAATTACAGTATGAGAGGCCTCATGTCTGCAAGCAATTATTTTTTGCAGGATTGCTGGATTAATGGCACTGTGCATATATAACATTCAAAACAGACTCGGGGCCTATAATGAAATTGTACAGAAAATGGGTAGAGAAAAATCTCATTTGTCCCAATATCTTTTGGTTGGCAATATTGATTCAGAAATATGGTGTGGTACAGGCAAGAGCCGCAAGAAGACTGAAGCTGAGTGCCTGATAATTTTTTTTGGGGGGGAGGTGTTTTATTATCTTGGTACCAGTTGATATTCAGACTAGATGAGAAAAACAACACATACAGTATTTTGAAGTGAAGGGGGGGAGAGCTGTTTGAACCTATATTTAATAAATGGGTGTGGTTGTGGAGCATACTCAGATGTACTGGTAGTTGGTAAATTTAAACCTCCTTGGGAGAAGATGTGTCACATATACTGTGTGAAATTGTTTGAAGAGCTGTGATTACTGGAAACAGGTGTTGGAGGTAATTAAAAAATGTTGTGACTGTCTTTATATATATGATCTAGATTAGAACTCACACCTTACTTAAGGGCACCTTGTGCAGTAATTACCCAATTCTGGAAAATAATTCTGAAAAATGCCAACAATTGATAGATTAACGAGGGTACGGAAAATAGTAGGCATGCTAAAACTAACTTAGTATAGAAGGGCAAGGGGTAGCAATATAGTGGATACGTTCATAGAAATGTGGGTTTTATTTATAACTGATTGGAGCCATAATGGTCAAGAAGACAATATATATTCAATATATATATATTCATGTAACTTGTTCTCTTTGTTTTGAATGTTTAAAATGGTTACAGATTACACCTTGATATAGCTATGGAATTTTTTTTAACATATTTTTATTTTAATTGACTCAGCTCCAAACTGGACCTATTTTGGCTCATCATTAAGAGAGGATTGAAAAAACCGCTAATGACTTTTCATGAAAGGCAGCCATTGGAGGGGGTCAACGTGGATGAGAATCACAGCATGTGTGTGGGGGTCACACCTCCCCTTGGAATGCTTTCCTATTACCCCAATTGCCCCTTGAAGCAGCTGTTTGCCCATGAAGGGGCTATGTGCTGCAAATAGCCACTTTGGGAAAAAAATACTGGGGGGGGATTGAGGACTGGAAAACTGTGTAGGGGAACCCCCCCCCCCCCCGCCCCAATATGCTTGTGTTCCTTTCTGCATTGTGCCTCCAACAGCTGCTTTTCATGAAAAAGAGAAGTTTAAGCCCATCTTTTCTGAACTTAACAAAATGCTTAGTTTGGTCTTCATGCCTTTCCTGCTAATCAGTTATCATGGTCATACAACAGCATTTATTTATTTTTTCATATTGTACCATTCAGTTCCAGTCAGCTCTTGACTGCTTCAAAATATCGTGAAAATGTCACTCGTGGGAAACATTTAAAGACTCACGGGAAACATTTAATTTATACAATTATTTTTATGGGCTTGACCTTCATGTCTTTAGATGTTCTCCCTTTTCTCTTTATCTTTTTGTTGGAGTGCAATATTGAAAAAGAAAGAAGTACTCCGCTGGGCTAAAGGTTACAGCTGCTTTCTAAATATGTGCAGCAAACACTGTTAGAATCTTTTAATGCTTGGTATAATTGCTCAGCATTAATTCTCTGGGTGAAACACTGAAGTGACCTATTCAGGCATTGAGAGATCTAATTCCTGTGGTGCTGGAAGACGCATGGCTTATATGATACTGCTATTCATTACGGCACGCTTACACGGTGGGCTTTAATGGTGGGAGTGGGGTTATTCAGACATCCACTGCTGCTTTGAAAACTAGATCTGTAAAAAGCTTACTGGCTAAACTTTATGTATCTGTAAAGGCTTACTAGTTAGATTTTATATATCTGTAAAATCTTACTGGCTACATTTTTCTTTTGCAGATCAATGAGTTCCCAGCAATTTAGTTATTTATTCTGCATGTCTAGAAAGAGCCCGGCAAAGATGAGGAAAGGCAAATCTGGGAAATTTCTTTTAAGATGGATCACGCCTTGCCAACTAGTGTTATTTGCCTTGGGGTGGGCATTGACTTTTTGTCCCTTGCCCAAAAGCATAAGTGTCATGACAATCTCCATATTGAAATATCATACTGTGATCCTGTCTTTAAGTTATGCCTGCTGGGCAGGGATAGGATTGCTGTTAAATTACACTGTGTCCGTGAATGGTTAATGCCAGGGTAGTTTTACTGGTGGTACAAAATGCTGGCACAACCGCATCACCAGCACAAGGGACAAAGATGGGCAGAATTGGCAACATGGCAGAAGAGGAGTGGAGTTCAACTGGAATAGTATGCTCACTCAGAGGTCAGTCCTGGTCCTAACTCCCACCACTTTCTTGAGGGGGAAGGAAGAACCACATGTACTGGACCATCATGCAATCCATCCACAGTCTAATGCAGACATGATTAATTAATTTAGTGCCACCAGTGTGCTTTATGTAGAGCATAGAGCTTCCTGCCCCAAGGGGCTTTCCAGGGCTGGCCCATCATGAGGCTGACGGAGGCAGTAGATTGGTGGGGTTGCCCATCACTCTCTGCCTGCTTGCTTCCATTGCTCCCTGGATTGAAAAAAGAAGAGGGGGACAGAAAGGATGAGGACTTGTGGAGGGGAGGGGAGTGCTGAGCTAGAACACTGGAGAGTGGGAGGAGCAGAGGCTGACACCATTGAGTACTCTAAGGGGAGCAGCTTTTGGCATGCTGCCTCAGGCACCAGGAGCTCTTGGACCAGCCAAAGGGCTTACAATCTAGATCAGTGTTTCCCAAACTTTTTTGACCTGCAGCTCCCTTGACCATTGGCAACCATTGGTTGCGGCTCCCCTTTATATTATGTTGATGCCTGCCAATTGGCATTGCACTGTTTTCCAAGAGGATTCCGTGGCTCTCTGCGGCTCCCCCGGCTGCTTTCCGTGGCTCCCCTGGCCCTGGGAGCCGCGCCTCCCAGTTTGAGAACCACGGATCTAGATATTGACACAAGGGAGACAGCAGAGGGAAGTTTCACAACATCTGTGATTGCGCCGGTGGGCCCTGCTGCCTCTGCAACCAGCGCACACTGTAGTCTTGCCTCCCTTTGGAGAGCATTTGTCACTGCAGACCAACTGTCTCCACAGGGAGAGTGGGTGCAGAGCTATGGCATGCGTCAGTAGTGGGGCTTGCCGGCACTTTCATCGATGCTGTGAAACTGTGGAGGCTCTGCCTGGTTTCCTAATGGCGGTGTAGGGCTCACATTTTGCCAGCATAGCTGAAGGGGATGAGCTTGCTCCTCCCTCACACAAGTGTGGTGCTGTCTGTGCACATGTATGAAGAGGGGCTCGTGAGAGCCTTCATACTGAGCTTTCAGTGTTCACAATTTCTTGCTAAACTTCTGTCAGCAATGAACAGGAGTGAAATGTGATTTGAGCTCTGGCTTCAGAAGTCATTTTGTTCACAGAATAGCCAGGAAACAGCTGCACCTGCCCTATGAAATGGAGTGGGGCTTGACAGAAAAGGCTGAGGAACAGTTGCTTCATTTAACCTGTTTTCCATTGCCAGGAAAGAAATTTTAATTGCTGTTCTGCGCAAGGGCTATCAGTCATAGGTGTGCAAGCATGTACCTACACACAGCGCATGCTCAGACACATTAACACACTCATAATATTTTATATACATTCATATGTTCACTTGTTTTTTTTTGTTTTTTTTGGAAAGCACAGATCCTTTTAACAAAAATATGTGCTTCCAGTGCCATAAGGCTATGAAGCTAACATATCTGCGGGGAATGGGCTCATCCGGGAAAAAAGACAGATGGACTTGGTCAAATTCTCATTCCACCCACACTGCTGTTGACATGTTTGCATTCCTACCTATTTGCAAACATCTGGATGTGGATATTAACCTACCCAGACTATAAGTAAATGAGAATGAACAGGAAAGTGACTAGTGTATCCCACAATTCCAGTGCTTTGAATTCACAGCAGCCCGGAAGGGGGAAACGGCTAGAGTCGCGAATCGATTTGAGATGTGCATATGAGAATGAGTTTGACTGTACAAGGCTGTTGGCAGGATAACATCGCAGAATGAAATCTCAAACTTTAGATGCTGAAACTCACTTTATATCAAACTTGTGCTTTCTTACCAAAAACATTTCAGAAAATGTAGTGCCATCAAAGAAAATTGTCAGATTTTCAGTTTGACCACGCAGCCAAAGCTGTTCGAGTAAATATGTGCTATTATGTTATTCTTTATGTAATAACTTTTCAAACAACATACAGTATATGATCAACTCACAATAGAGGGGAATGGTATCACCTCTACTGTCTGACACAGGCTATCTGTGTGAAATGTATCAGGCATTTTTACAGGGTATGGATGGCACATGCAAAACAGCTTTTATATGTGTAGGCCTGTTCAGATGAACCAATCAATGTATGTGGAAAGTGGGACAATGAATGTGATTTTGTTTCCCCCACTTCATGCATTGTTTGCATGTTTTCTGAAGAGTCCCGCAGTCTCTATTGTGCTGCCTCTGTAATACCACAAAGGCTGGAGAACATCTATAGCCCTAGAATCTTCTCTGTCTCCTCCAAAGCTTACTCTCCCACTCCTTTCCCTACCTGTAGAGAGATACTGCAGAGGAGCTTACCCACATACAAGCTGTAGATGTACTGAATCAGCTATCTTTGTGATCTGTACCATGCATCTTTTTGCATAGAGAGCCAATGCACACCCTACTTATGGTTATGGTCTTCCCAGAGGCACCTGGTTGGTTCTGTGGAAAGCAGGAGGCTGGACTAGACAGACGTCTCGTCTGATCCAGCAAAGCTCTTTTTCTGTTTCTATGCACCTGTGAAGGAGGCCAGAGAGCTAGAAAAAAAGGCCAGCGGGTGGCGCAGTGGGTTAAACCGCTGAACCATGAGCTGTCGATTGAAAGGTTGGCAGTTCAAATCCGCAACGGGGTGAGCTCTCGTTGCTTGGCCAGCTCCTGCCAACCTAGCAGTTCCAAAGCATGTTAATGTGAGTAGATAAATAGGTACCGCTTGCGGGAAGGTAAACAGTGCGCCGTGTTCCAGCCGCATGCTACACGCTACGGCAAGGAAAGTCATGCTGGCCACATGACCATGGAGGCGTCTTCGGACAACGCTGGCTCTTCGGCTTTGAAATGGGGATGAGCACCACACCCTAGAGTTGGACACGGCCGGACTTAATTGTCAGGGGATACCTTTACCTTTATCTAGCATGCAGTCTCTTACTTTCCACTTCCATCCCTCTACAGGGCAAACAGGGGAGACCTGCTTGTGGTGTTATTGTCACCATCCCAAGTTAGGGAGCCCAGCCAGAAAGAAAAGCCCCCTTCCAGGTAAACAGAGAGCCTCCCAAATCCTAGGGATTTCCTTTAAAAATCCAAAAGTAAACAGTAATGAATTGTATTCGACCATTAAAAAGGCATGGAAATCTTGCTCCATCCTGAGTGAACTTGGCTCAGGCAGAAAAATCAGTAAAAATATGAGGAGGTGTTTTTTTTTATGGTTTGGCATCACAGGGGAGATAATTGCATGGTTTTAAAAAAGTGTGGATGCTTAGGAAAAAGGGAGAGATGTAAAGGTTGGCAGGTTGATCTCTGAGCAAGCTGAAAATAAACACACCCTGACACAGCTAAGCTAGATGCATTCCCTATCTCAGTTTATTCATGCTATCTCAGACTTCCAGGCCTCTCGCCTCCAAGGCAGCCAAGAGAATAGGCCCAATCCACACTGAGCATCCAGTGCTCCAACACTATGCCAGGGCAACTGCATACAGGGTATTTTTTTTTTCACTCTTGGGTTTTATAGCCAGTGGGTGTGAACCCTGCTTTACCTGAGGGATTGGTTCTTTCAGATCACTTGAAAGTTTTTAATTTCCTCACAGGGCCAGCCTTTGAGGAACTGAAGGAATTCAAAACTTGGAGGTTTTGAGTTTTCCTCAGGGCCATCACAAGACCTCCCGACTCCTGTGGTGACATGCATTGTGCTCTCTCTCTCTCTCTCTCTCTCTCTCTCTCTCTCTCTCTCTCTCTCTCTCTCTCTCTCTCTCTCTGTGTGTGTGTGTGTGTGTGTGTGTGTGTGTGTGTGTGTGTGTGTGTGTGTGTGTCCTGTGTCTGATGATGTGCCAGTCTCTGCTCTTCCAACTCGCTGATGTTCTAGCTCAGCACTCCCCTCCACATTTCCTCTTCCTCTCTGTTCCCCTTTCCCTTTTCCAATTTAGGGAGTGGAAGGAGAAGGAAGAGTAGTGGAGACAAGTAAGCAGACAGAGGCGAACACCCTCACCAATCTGCTGCCTGAGGTGACTGCTTCAGATGGGCTGGCCCTGTCACTCCTGGACATCAGGTGGGCTTCAGAGTCCAATGGGCTGGCTCAGGGTCCAGTTTGTTTTGGTTACTGGTCAAGACAAAACTGAAGAAGCACAGACAATGGACATCAATTAGGTCAATGGCAGGACAATGGCTACTGCCTCAAGATGACCCAGCAGCCTCTGGGGTGCTAGACAGGACTACAGGAAGTAAAAAAAATAGCAAAGCAATAGGAGATATCAGGGTTTTTATCACAGCACCACATTCCTGAAGGGTGAGTGTTTGGGCCAAATCTCCCGTGAATTCAAAGAATGGGCCAGCTCTATTCCCTTTCTGTTCTAGCTGCACCTCTAAGGTGTACTATTCCAGAGTTTATTATCCACCAGCAACAACTGCTCAGCCCTTCCCAGAGGGATAATACGGTAGTGTGTCTGTCATAAGCCTTATGATAATAGATGTTTTCCTCAGGATTCCTGGGCTAATTTACACAATCAGGTTATGTGATGGGACTTGCAGTTTTTCTCAAGATAAACTGTAGCCAACATCTGATTGCTCATTTGCGTGACACTATTATAACAGATCTCCTATCACAAATCATCAAGACATGATGGGAGCCAATGATCTGTGATAGCAGACCCATAATAATGGTGTGACCAAATGAGCAATCATGGGATAGCTACCGTTTATTCTGCAGAAAGCTGTGAAAGCTCTTTGATAAGATTATCATGCGGATTGGTCCTGAACTTCTAAATAAAATGCCTTAATGGTCTGATAAGCTAAAGGTTTGCAAGATTTTAGATAAATAGAATTCTGCTATTGCTTTGGAAAGGATAAAAGAGCCATTCCTAGGGTAGAGGAGCACCCAAGTGCATCTGCACCTGTAGAGTAAAATTGCTGCTGAATTTTGAGTTGTGGGATCTGGTCGGATACAACATCCTGGGTGACATTTTTCACAGATTCTGTGGAGGGTTCCAACTAGATCTCAGATAGGTCCCATTTTGCCAGGTCACAATAGGCCTTCTCAGGCACCTTTACGTTGCATTATGATGTCACATTATGATGTCACGTTCTAATGTCATCACTGACTCTGTCATCAGGGTAAACTGGGGCCAGGAGACATCCATGCTTGCAATGGAATGACTTTGGGTTTCCGCATTGCCCTGAGTGCTCCTGCAAATTCATTCTCATTGCGGGGAAAAGGGATGTGGAGGATCACATTCGTTCTATACAAGCTGTAGCAAGTATAGTGTCCCTGATGCTCATAGGAATTATGCTTCCCATGATCCTGGATGTAAATACATGCATGGGGGGCATCCAGGGAATTCTGTGCCAGGTCATGTGCTGGTCATGTGCCAGGTACCAGGTCATGTGCATGGATATACAACTGCAACAATTGCAAGGAATGGCATGGGTGACTGAAGCAAGTTCTGGCAGGGAAGATTGTGGGTTGCGACTGAGTCACTCACTGGAATGTAGAGGAGCTGATCAGGCTCCTGTTTGTGCACTAGATTAGAATATGTTACAGCAGCCTCTGAAAGGTACAGAAGTGACTTGGTAGACCAGCCTAAGTTACAATGTTTGGAAACCATGAATCCATCTGATGAACAAACTGTGAATCCTTGAGCTTTATAGTTACTTAAGTGGCTACAGAGAAATACACTGACCTAAGCTCTGTGGTGCTCTGATCGACAAATACTATACAAAAAGGGCTATCCTGTTCATGTCACAGTGAGAGACAGCTCCCCAGGTGTGCACAATGGAGATACAAATGTGAATGTTTCCCCATTCCCCCCCCCCCCCAGGAAATGAAATGGGGAAGCTCCAGCTTGCCCTTTGTGTATGAACTGGAGCTCAGAGTTCCAAGCTAGAGTTCTGGAGCCAGAGTTCCTGGCTCAGAGTTCCAAGCTAGAACAGTGTGATGTAACTAAGAGCATGGGCAAACTGTGATGCATCTGGAGAATGCTGGTGCCATTATTGTGTAGCAAAGGAATACTCAGATGCCGTGGCAGAGTTCTAAGGCGAGTGCACTTGCCATTCCCAGCCCAGTAGCTGTGGATCAGTGTCTAAATATGGAGGCAGCAGCTGACAGAAAATAATAATAATGATATGGTACATACCCTACATCCCTTCAAAAATATACTACAAAGCCAGGCAACTGTAGCATGGGGAAGGCCCCAGGCAAAAACTTTTCACTCGAGTCAAGCTTTAGAGGCAAAGCCATTTCCTTTATTGGATAAAGCTGCTTGTTCAAGAAGCCCCCCTCACTGCGATGCTTTGGTGCTTGTCCCCCAACACCTTATTACAGCAAAATGGAAGCTCACAGCCAAACATGGAGATTGCTGTGCTTTTTTGTGATAAGAAACGGAGGTTTGAGGGCATGGAATTCATGAAGGTGAAGCAGATGGACTCCGCATCTGTGAAGAAAGGCGAGGGGGCAGCTCTTGGAACAGCATGAAGGAGTGAATTCTCCAGACACCTCTGCCTGGCAGCCTTGACTGAAAAGAGCAGGACCACTTTTCCTTCAAGGAAGCTACGGGAAAAAAAGTGAAAAAAAGGGGAGTTAATGGACTTGATTGAACTCTGTGGAACAAGGGAGAGAACTGCTGAGGCAGCTCCATTCAGTGTCTTTGAACATTAGACTTTGAAAAGAGGTGGGGGAAAGTCTTAAGGAATTAACAAGGACGACTGGGAAATTACCCCGTAGGAACTGATTGCGTTCTTGACTTTGACAAACTTTGTACAGAGAGGTGTTTGTCAAAGTACCGGTACATATGCATGCGTTGCAATGATGGGGTTCCCCCTGACCCCCCAAATTTTGCCAATGTGGGGATTATTCATGCACCTGCATACTTGGGGACAAATGCAATCCAAGAAAGGATAACACTGTGCCCTAAGAGCTCTTTGTTTCCATGCATTTTGATTACTGCGCATAAGGAGATATGGAGTGGTTTATCTTCAGAATAGCATTTTTTAAAAATGTTCGGTGTATTTTATTTATGGTTTCACTGCATGGTTATTATTACCCTCTACCTTTGAGATGGAGGTAGATGTTCAAATAAATAACATGGATCTCTGCTGCAGTCAGAGCCATGCATTAGAATGAATTCTGGAGTACATGGGTCTGACCATAAATGAGATCTGGTTTACACATTACTTTTAAAGATCTGGGTGCATAAATCTACAAGCGACTTGCATGTATGCAAACTCAGAGGAAAGCAAGTGCTTTCGTCGGCCGGAATGGCTCCAAAGGTGAGGGGGCGGGGCCAACTTCTCCTATCATGTAACAGAGGGTCAGAGCCCGGCGGAACTTGGAGCTACGCTAGTGCCCCCCCCTTCCTAATGATACTGGCATCGAGAGTTTAGTCTGATCAGGCACTGGCCAAGGGCCCACACCCATCAGAGGGACCACATGACCAGGCCAAGCCCTAAACCCTCAGTACCATTGGCAGTGGTAGCAAAAAACCCCCCCGATGTGTCACCAAGTGTGGGGGGACACTATAAGGGGACAGTGTAGGGTTTTTCCTCATTGCCTCTAGCAACCTACTGCCAGCACTGGAAGAGGGTGAAAACACAGGTAGGAGGCTCTGGGCAAGTGGGAAGGCTCTTCTCAGTGTTCCCCAGAGGCTCGGCCAAAGGCTGGAGCCTCTTGGGAGCGAAAACGCGGTGCTGAGTGGAGTTCTGGTGGTCTGGCAGTCCGAGTACCACCAGCAACTGGTGGTACTAGTACCACTGGCTGAGAACCCCTGCCCTAACCCTTTTCTTTCACACTGTGGTCCCAGTCCAAATTCCCTCCGCCCCCCTCCTGCCAAATATGCTAGTAACCATTTTCAAAACTGGACCCCTATGGTTTCTCCATGGTTAATAACCCTTTCACAGGGGCGAAATAAGTTGGTGTCATGGTATGGGGAAAGGGGTTAGCTCCCCTCTCCCTACACTCTGGTCTTGATCCAAATAAATCTCCTCCCATGACTGCTTTGGGGCAAAAAAAAAAAAAATACATTGGGACTTTTAGTCAAGGCTTTCAATCAGACCCTGAGTTTGTTACACATGGAGCTCCCCCGGCATGTCTCATTTGGCCCTGAGAGTGAAAGAAAAAGGAAGAGAGGCATTATTCAATCTCTAGTAACGATCTTTACACAAAGTAACCCAGCATTCTGATCGGAAACAGAGCCAAACCGTGGCTTTTACTTCAGTGCATGGGATCTGTGCCAGGGAGGTGTTGGCTGGAGATTATTGGCTAAATTGGAGAAGGATGTGAGATCCTGACCTCAAGTCCAGTATGGTCCTGGATTCATCATTTCGGAAGAATCGCTGTCCCTCCGTTCTAAATGATAGCATTGAGCTGCCTACCTTTCAGGGGAGCTGTGAGGATTCATGACTAAATAGCTGCAAATTGTGTTTCACACATTTTTTTTAAGCACCCTTTAAATATCCCCCAGGATTATTGAACTGAAGACCCGTGTAGCATGTAGGCTGCCAGGATTGAGATGGGGATACTGGTGGTTTTTGCCCATGTTTATAAATAACTTCCAGGCTGCGACGTCTGACACAGAATGGAAATTGGCTCTCTAGAAAGCAGCAACATTCAGCAGAGAGAAATAGAGGCCAACATTTTTTGAAAATGCGGGCCCAAATGTTACATGCCTATGTCTATATTTTGACACCTAAATAAGTGCCTCATTTCCCGAAATGCCGAGTGCCTGTCAGACCCTGTTTTCTTTTAACTGCAGTGATCAATACTTGTGTAAATGGGGCCATTTCCTTGTATGTCTAGGTAAGGCTTTAAAAGCCTCCATTTAACTTGCAGTTTCGGAACACTTTCCCTTCCGGTTTTAAAGTTATTCTAGTGGCAATGCTCATGTATACTTTTCCACTAAATAAATTCAATGTCTAATCAGCGTCCCCTGCAGTCTCGGAACAAGTCGGTTCCCCTCACAGCTTGATCTTGGTTACGCCATGTTACGTAAATGCTAATAAGTTTTGGCCAGCACAGTGTTGCCCTGAGGCTAGTAAGATTCAAATTATCCAGGGGATTCAGCAATGCTGGAAATAATACAAATAATTCAGGGCTGGTATTCCTTTATTTATTGGATTTTGTAATTGGGGAGAATGAGACTGGGTAGCCAGGATAAAAATAATTGATAGTTCTTGTCCAGCAGCAAATGATTTTCTACTGATCACCAGTGCAAGTGGGGTAACATTAAAAATGAAATGAACAAGAACAGAAACAAACAAACAAACAAACAAAACGAGTGTTTTCTAAAGGCTATGAAATTGCCCACACTTGATTGTCTGCCTGGAATCGCATACAGTATCTGATGGAGCAATTTTAAGTAATCAAATTTCTCTCCATGCTATTACATTATTTTAGAAGCAGGAATGTTGGCTTTATACCCAAACTGAGAGATAAATCTCCATTTCAGGCAGCTCGTCCCCAGATACTTTAACTTTAAGATCCCTGCCTTGGTTTTCAAGTATATGCTGACTTTTGTCAGGGCTTGAGATCACATACAAGGTTTTGTAAAAGTATTGTGGAGAAAATCACATCAGGGTCATTTCCCCATCTAATTGTTGTCATTTGAGGGCCTGACTACGAGTTACATTGGAACACATGTGAAGGAGTGTGTGGTCCCTGAGCTTCTCTATGTGTGGATCATAACAGCACATAGTGCAGCTTTTCATGTGGATTGCATCTGGCATTGGGGACTTTTAACCAAAGGATTGTCTAGTGGTAGGAAGCAGTGGTGGAGTGGAAAATTTGAAGTGCGGAAGCTTGCAATGACACCCCCCCCCCGCCCCGGCTCATGCTGGATCCTATCCTCCATTTCTGTAGCCTCCCCGCCCCCTTTCTCTCCTAGGACTTGCACCAGTGAAATTGCTGGTGCAGGTTTGAGGAGACTCATTGCGGGGTGGGAGGCTCACATTGGGGAAAAGGGGTTTAAATCTCCTTTCCCTAAGCCTCCTGCTCTGCTCCCTCCCCGCTGGATACATCATGCACCTTTAGACATGTTTACTCAACAGTATGTCCTGCTATTTTTAGTACGCCTTACTCCCAGGTACATTTGCACAAGGCTGTAGCCTTTTGGTAACATGATCCACACTCCGTCTCTCAGGCAGCCCTTGGGAACAAGCATGACCCTAGACATTAGTTTATTCCCTTTGGCAAATTTCTCAGTTTGCCTCCTGTGGAGCCTATTGCTTCTTCTCAGGTAGGATTCTTTGAAAAAGTTTTAAAGGGAGCATTTGAATGCTCCTGTTGATGATGTCACTGCTCCAGTTGTAGGAGACGTCCTGAGCTCTACTTCCCCAATCCTGGTGGCAAGGAAACTCCCCAGACAGACCTTGATCTATCCATCTAATTAAATCCAAAGTTAACTTTGGTTAATTGGCCAGTGCAAGACTATGCTCATTCAGAAACAAATAGGGTATCAAAGGAAAGCACAAAGTATCTAGGTTTGCTCCTCCCCCCATGACTTGCCAACTTACTGCCCAGATCAGATATGTTTCACAAAAGGGGAAAAAAACTGAGAAAATACAGATTGCATTGTTTGAAACCTCTATATGTGTCTCCCTGTGTGAGACAGTGGCACATACCTGGGGCATGGTGAGTAGTGTGAACAAGGATGTGGATGAGATACATGCAGAGGCGAAACTAGGGCGGAGCAAGCGGAGCACCGGCTCCGGGTGCCATCACCCGAAGGTAACAGTCTGAGCATGCGCAAAGAATTGCGCAGCAGGCCTTCCTTAGAAGGCCCCGGGCAGCCGGCCGGGGAAGACGTCCCCAGCCGGCTCTCCCGATTGGGGGGTTCCCGCTGGGTCTCCCCCTCCTGGAGCGCGCCCCTCCCTCCCAGAACGCGCCCCTCCCTCCCGGAGCGCGCCCCTCCCTCCCGGAACGCGCTCCCCCCTCCGGAGCGCACTATTTACTTATAGGGGCGCCTACCCCCCCGTGCTCCGGGAGCCAAGGGAGGCAGTTACGCCTCTGGATACACGCCTCAGTCTAGAGAGTTTAATTCCCAACTATCTTATAGTCTAGGTGGGCCCTTCCAATTCTAAAGGGGCTTGCAATGGTGTTTGCTCAGCTAGGGAGGTATTAAGGCAAATAATTACAGATTTCTCTTTAGCCCAACATAGAGATAAAGATGTCCAATAGTTGAAAAGGGGAGATGACTGATCTAATACGTTGTTGTAGTGAGAGCATTCTCCTATCTTGGGTCATTTTGCCTCTGATTTTCAGCCAGCTCCCTTCTTTTTCTTGTCCTCTCTTCTGTGAACATCAATGTCACACCCTCATTTCTTTATCTGCCTCCAGAAACTGAGAATGTGTTTTGGGCATATCTCACAAGCCCATGAAATGAACAAAACAACAGGCAGCAGGCAGTTCTTTGGGCAGGGTGTGGGAGTGGGGAATCAGGTAATTTCTCTTCTCCACCAGGCATTTTCAATTCTCATGACAGTCGGGGCTTGCTTTCAGGCCATGGATGGAAAGCGAAAACATTTCATTTGCTCCTTGGGCACTGAAGCCATAGATCATGGCCATGTTCCCTTGGAGACTGGAAATGGGCTTCTGTGTGGGAACCAAGGCTGACTTTCAAAGAAGCTACTCTTTCCCTTGCTTTGAATCAGGAGGACACTATCAGATATTTCTGTCAATATCAGATAAATCCAATGTAGCTAGACTTGTTTCAGCCCTTTATCAAGGCCTATTTGGTAGTTCCAAATAAGGTTAAGGTGATGGTATACTCTTTTGAACCGCAAAAAGATCCTAGGTTTTTTATTGTCAGATCATAGCATGCATCAGCAACAATGTATGGAAATAACCGTTGGTCAAATAAGGGTTTCTGTATACTAAATGCCCCCTATCACTTTATACTTTTCACTCAATGAGTCTTCCAAGGCTGCAAGAAATGGATTAGATTTTTTCCTGTAAATTGGGGGCTAGATTGTTTAAAATGCATGACCCCTCCCAAGAGGTGGTGGCCCATGGTGAGCTGCCACCCAAACCCATTCCCAAATTTCACTGCCATCCCCCTACCCCCCCCATCAGCATGTACAATAGCATGCATGTGCGCACCCAGCACACTGCCACAAGCACACATCAAAAATGGTGCACACTAAGAGGGTGTGCGCCTGCCCACTGCCTGCCTGGCAGCCCTATTCTCTTATCTCGATGAGCATACAAGGCGTGGTGGTGGATGAAGCGAGCTTACCTCTTCCATCCACTCCTAGCATTTGTTCCACTGGCTGCTAAAAGAAGCAGAGGCAGCAGAGCTGGATGTCAGAGGAGGAGGTAAACCACTGCCAATACACAGGTTTTTCCTAAAATGTTAGAAACTTGTAGAATATATATTTTTTTCTGGGACAGAAAAGAATGTACTTGTTGCAACTTATTTTCAGAGCAGCAGAGGTGTTTTAAATCTATCTTCACTGTGCTGAAACCATCACATCTGTCTTCATCCACAGCCTCCCCGCAAGGGAGAAAAACCTTAATGGCTCTTCTTAGCCTTGTAAGACTAACACTGTGATCCTAAACACATTTATATGAAGATGAAAGTAAGTCCCTCTGACGCAGGCTCTTTGCATCAGAAGAGCACCTGAAATCCATGGGGCTCACGGCTCAGACTGTGTGGCTTGTAGCCTACAGCCAGTGGGGAAATAGCAAACTCTCAATCAAACTATGTGTTTGAACTTGTGTGTGTATGCGTGTGTGTGTGTGTGTGTGTGTGTGTGTGTGTGTGTGCGTGTGTCTGCACATGTGTGACTGTGGGGCCAGATTTATCCCACCCTGCCTCTGCAGAGCTTAGAGCACTTCCAATAATTCTGTGGCAAAAGTAGGCTTGAAAGTCATGCCAAAGACCATGCAATAAGCATCATCGCTGATGGAGATCTGGCCCTGAGCTCCCCACATTCAAACCTGGCATGCCAGCCCTTTCACTACAGTGGCTCTGAGTGTCGACCTAACTCTTAGACATGTTTGCAATGGAAGTGAAAAGTCCGAATGATTCCCCTGGAAAATCGGACAGGAAGTTTCAGGAAGTTATTGGTACAGTTTGCTTTCAGGTCTGTGACTGAAAAGGTACATTCCTCTCCGCTAGCTTCAATGGCAGGGTTGGAAGTTGGGGGACAGAGGGAGGGAGCTAGTTTTTTTTAATCTAAAATCACCTGCAGGCTTTCAGAAATGTTAATTTAAACTCAGACATTAATCTATGGTGACTGGCAATGGCAATTGATTTATGAAGCTATGCTATTTTTCTGGCCAGATTGGGTGGGGTAGCAAAAAGGGGAACAGGAAATATTTTTGGAGGGCTGGTCCTTGTCCTTTGCTTGCCCCTTGGAGTCATCCCTGACTTGGGAGATGTGATTGCCCTCACCTTTGAACTAGAGATGCTGCTGAAGTTTGCCCAGAAATCAGCATCATGTGCTCATAATGAGCACTTCAAAAGGATAGGGTGACCTTGCAAACACTTGAATCTTGGCTTTGAAATCCAAGTCAGAGAAGCCAGCTTTCCAACCCTTTGCTCAGTCCTCCTCCCCTTTCTTCTGTTTAAGCAACACTCACTTGTCTAGGGCACTGGAGGTGGCGATCAGAAGGAAGGAACCTTGAGAAAAGGACTGTATCTTGTCCCAGGGCCCTTCTTCCCAGGACATGTGCAGCAGCCTGCCAGAGAAGGGAGAGGAGGAGAGGGAAGAAACGGATCTTCTCAGAGTCACACCATTGCTTTGAATGGGTACGTTTAAGAGGGGAGGGGGTTGTTCATGGGTGGATGGGAGGAAGTGTAGGGGGTGACTTTGAATTTGCCTTGCAAATAATCTTGAGGTAGAGTCTGATGCTTTGGAAAATAGTCTTGTCTTATTTCTGAGGCAATACCATGTGAGCCAGGGATGACTTGACCATCTCTAAACAGTAAAGGAAGAATTATATAGATTTCTTAAGCAGCCCAAGGCTTGTTGGTTTTGATGATAATCTCTCAGAAGTTGCATAAAATCTCAGCTAATCTCCCTGCCAGGACGATCCATTAATAGCCAAATTCACGGGGGGGGGGGGGGGAGGGACGAAGACTGCAGGAAATGGTTTTAGCAGATGGCAGTCCAGTCCGTTCAAGATAATATGTGCCCAACCTTTCCTTTTAGGAGAATCCACTCCAGACTTTGATGTTTGCTTTCCAACTTTCCTTCTCAGCCTGGCTGTGAAGTGCATTTTTGTAAAGCGTATTTTATTGTTTGTCACCTGCAGCACTTGAAAAAAATTACACAAATCCATCAAAGTAATGAATCTCTTCAGAAGCAACAAATAGACAAAGACAGACAGGCTCTCATCTGAAACAAGGCATCTTTAAAAATTAATGGCAAATAAATGGCTGTCCCTGTGCTTTGCCTGACTGCAAGGAGACATGCGTGCCCCCAGACCAGGGGGATAACACAGGACAAGAGGAATTCTTCCTAGGCATGTCATGCTGGAGTCAGCGATCAACCACCTCTCGCTTCATGACACCACCAGTGCGAGGCTTTCTCTGTCTCTAATAGCTTTGATTTGCTCAAACTGTGAAAGGCAAGGGAGCGTGGTCCACTGGCTAAAGCATTTGATTAGGATTCAGGAGTTGAGGTTGCTGCTCAACTGTGGATTGAACAGATATCGAGTACTGTAATGTTATGAAGCGACCAGATTATGCATATAAGAAAGATGTTTAGGGCCAACATAAGGCAAGGGAATACATCAGAGCTCATTTAGAATGAAGGCTGAGAGATGGTGACTTTCTGAAGGCTACACATTCAGAGGTAACTGAGGCCCTTGAGACCCAAGTCCAGCTTTATGACCAACGGGCCATTCTAGCTCTCATTCAGTTCCTTGGCATGGTCTCCTTCCTGATCACTTCCATTTTCAGAGGTCACCATCAGTATTACAGAGAACCTGTCTGAGTTGTCCCTAATTAGATGGTTGTTGCAGGTCACAGCTAGCCTGAGCCAGTGTTAGCCATGTAGACCTTGAATACCACTAGTGGTGGTGAATCTGCCGGAACAATTTTACCAATCAATAGCAGCATTCAGACAGTTGTGATGCAATGAAGCCAGCCTCCCTCCTTAGTCAGCAGTGCACCATCTGCTGTCATGGCTTCTCCTAAGACGTAAGAAGAGCCCTGCTGGATCAGGCCAAAGGCCCATCTAGTCCAGCTTCTGGTATCTCACAGTGGCCTCACCAGATGCCTCAAGGAGCACTCAAGACAACAAGATATCTGTATCCTGTTGCCATTTCCTTGCATGTGGCATCCAGGGATAGGCTACCTCTAAAACCTAAAGGTTGCATATAGTAGTCTTTGTGGCTTGTAACCTGCAATGGACTTTTCCTCAAAATCCATAATCGTCCTCTCTGGATTCAAAAAGGAAGAAGAGAATGGAGCAGAAGCAGATCGAAATCTTCTCAAATCCAAGGCAGGTGACCTTTGCCAATTTGCCTGAGATGCCTTTCTCAGGCAGCCTCATGGATGGGCTGGCCTTGATCATATGGTCATCTCTGAGGAAAGCATGGAGTCATCTCTAGATAAGATCTCTGGGCAAGCAATTTGTCACTTCGCAATGGGGCCTTCCACCCATTTATCAGATGCCTTACTCTTCAGTCTTCAAGTATCATTTTTCTCCCTAGCTAGGATGACGCAAAATTTCTCAAGGTTTAAGTTTCAAAAACAACTCAGCTGTCTTAGAACGAGTGCTTAAAGAAGGAATGAGATTTCTGGCAAGCAAGGACAGTGGCGGCATGACCCAATGCTGCCTTGGGTCCACCACCTCTGCACAATTAAAAAAGCAGCCACTTACAGCAATCCTTGGGTGGTTTCTTCAGTTGTGGAAGTGCAGGACTTCCACATTCAATTTAAAGGGAACGCATGAATGAAGTAGTTTCTTCATTTGTGTGGTCCTCGTAAATCAAGCCAGAAGTCCTGCACTTCTGTGTTTGAAGAAACTGCGCGAGGAGCAAGGTTAAGGAGGTGGGTGATCCACTTTCCAATAGCGTCACTAGTGGGGTGCAGGGGGTGTGGACCGCACCGTGTGACACCCAGGCGGGGGGGTTGACACCACTAATGACCAAAATTGTGGAAACCATTTGGAAAATGTGTATTTATGAATAATACCATTTGGAAAATGTGTATTTATGAATAATACCATACAGGTATATATCATTGGAAAGATAATTTAAGAACATAAGAACATAAGAAGAGCCCTGCTGGATCAGGACAAAAGCCCATCTAGTCCAGCTTCCTGTGTCACACAGTGGCCCCACCAGATGCCTCAGGGAGCACAAGACAACAAGATAACCTGTTTCCCGTTGACACTCCCTTGCACCTGGCACAGAGAAAACCCACTTCTAAAAAAAAAAAAAAAACCCAGGAGGTTGCTTATGGCTTGTAACCTGTGATGGTCTTTTCCTCCATGAAACATCTGTATCCTGTTGCCACTTCCTTTCTCAGGCAGCAATTTAATGCAGAATGTAATGAAATAAACCATGTTGAATTATCTGTATTCTATCGAACGTTATGGCCAAATAACTAGAAAAAGAAAACACAACTACCTAATGTAACAAAAGTGAATTTCCTTAATTCAAAACTAACCAATGAGACTGATTGTTCCAAGAGACAATGTGGTGTCATTATGACACAGCATGGAACCAATAAGGTGTTAGTATGAGTCTGCTCTCATTTCCATGTTTCATAGCTAATACTAGAACTCTTATTCAGTTGTGTGAGTGTCATCAAGTTGGCCACTGGTTTTGTTGTTGTTGTTGGTTACTGATTTGTTGGGTGACCTGTACTGTTAAATATTAAAATAAAGTTAATGGGGGTGACACCAATCCTGGTGACACCACTGGGGAGATGTGATCAGCTCTTGCACTGTGTGACGCAAAACCTAGTGGTGCCTCTGCCACTTTCCACTCACTTTTAGTGGGCGGAAAGTGAATTACTGTGGGTTGCATCAGTGGCAGGCTCAAGTGAGGCAGATGGACATGCCGAGTCTGCCGTCCGCTCACACACACCCCTGCAATCTGCCACTGATTCATGCCACATCATCTCACCGAATAGATGGGCCGCCCCTGAGTTCCCCCCACATTCTCCAGTGGTTGGGCAGGGAAACAGCAATCCAAGCTGAATCCAGGAGACAGGAATAACAACACCTTTTCTCCTTTGGATACACACAAGAAAAGTGAAGGAGATCCACTTTACTACAAACTTCTTCTAGCTAGTGGAAGGTAAACTGCTATGGTATTCACCACTAGGGAGTTTGTTGTGTCATCTTGAGGCCTTTTATTTATTTGCCAATAAAAAGGCCAAGGTGTCCGAAGACTACAGAGCCATCTCTTGACCATGATGCAGTGCTGTGTTCTGGAGGCAAGAGACAAGGGCGAGCCCAGTGAAGGCCTCAGTACGGCTAAGACAGAGTGTGGGAAGGAAGATGAATGGGTCTTGAATTGCTTCTAATTTATGGGGCTCCATGATTCCCGGTGCCGTACGTCTCTGTGAAATGACACCACCACTTCAAGAACAAAGATTAATGTGTGCCTGTATGAGAAGGATGAAGTAAATCATCCGAGGGGCAGGGGTCTCATTTGATTGCTGTTAGGAAATGCACCATAGTGAGTGGGTTTGTAAGGACAGGAGCAGAAGGCTCTCCCTAAACATGCAAGCCTCAAGGCTGCCTGAGGGTTTTGTTTCAGGTTTGTCAACAGCCACAAACAAAAGAAAGAGAATTAAAACCTACAGGAGATTCTCTTCTTTGTGATTAGCGCATATCCCAGCACTTTCAGTCCAAATGCTGCTATCTTATTTGGGATAAGATCTTACTTGGGATACTCAGGACTGATTTTGGGTGTCAGGTGGCACAGTGTTCATGTTTTGGAATTCTCTCTGTGGAAGACCTCTCTGACAATTGTTTTTCCCTTGTGGTCTGAACTTCACCAGAAGTCTTGACCTGGCAGAGTTCCTGCTATAGCTTCTTGCTGTTGTCTTTCCTGGTTGCTGCAGAGGAACCTTGAAAGAGAGAGTGGAAGAAGAAGAAGGGAGAAGCACTAGCACAAGTGGTTCAAGACTTTTCCTTCTCTCCTATAGCTTCCTGTCACCCTGCCCTCCTATAGCTATAGGTCTTCAATTTCTTGTGGTAGCTTTCATGGCCCGTTAATACACACCAGTTCTTCACAAATACTACATGGCGTCAAACCCCGTATTTGTGAAGAACTGGTGAGCTATAGGTCTGTTTACCTTTTCTTTTATATGACTATACACTTCCCTCATTCTGCCTCATCTCTTCACTTACAATGGGAATATCCATACAGCAATGTTGCCAAGGTTTGTGTATACCTAGCTTAGAATACAAATGTCCAGCTCATAATACTCAGCTATGTTATGAAGCAAGTGGCATTCTTCCAAATGTGAGTCTTCAGACTGGATTGAAAGCCTGTGCCTCCTTCTCTGGTGCTTTGTATGCTGCAATGACAGCATCCCAGGCACCAGGAGCCCTGGCTAATATAATTTCCCAAGGGCACATGAGTCCTTAGTGTGGATGTCAAGGAATCCTGGAAACAACATGTCTTGGGGCTCCTTGCACCTGGAACATTGCTTAGTGTCCCAGTCAGAAGGAGCATCTTTCAGATATCTAATTTCTGAGGTGCCTGACGTCCAACTATACTAAGGACTCAAGTGTCCTGGGAAAATTATATTTCCCAGGGTCCCTAGTACCTGTGATACTTCTATCGCAGCATTCAAGGCACCAAAGAGGGAGGGAGTTCCCACAGAGATCTTCTTGCAGTGAAATCCAGCAGCATTGCTAGGCTGGCTGCTGCCTGGGGTGGGGCCAGGGTGACGTCATGATGCCTCATGGCACCTCCCGTGCCTGTGCATTGCCCTCATCTCCGACATGGCTCCATTTGGAGCCGTATGGATGCAAGGGTGGGCGGGGCCACCTCATTCATTGCCACCTTGCCGAGCACCCCCCTCGCCAGTGGAGTTGCCAGAAAATGGCCACTCCACTGCCCCAAGGGAGACGGTGACCTCCCTGCCCCCACCACCTATGATACTGGTGAAATATCTCTGATGCTGCCACTGCCAGATAATGGGAAAATGGCAATGGAGTGGAATGGGTACTTATGGGATGGAGGAAGGCATTCAGACCACATCACTGAGAGTTCGGAATTTCAGAACTAACCTGGGAAGAGTTAACTATTTTCTGAGTTCTCATATCTTCTCAGTAGCTATAAAAGCTGAAGGAGAAGGGAGGAGGTGGCAATTTACAGCTGAAAAAAAAGTGGAAAGGGGGAAAGCTTAAGGAGTTCCTTTCACCCCATACTGATCTTACACTTAAAACCTGCTGCCTTAGCAACTGCATTGTGTAAAAGATATATACATCTTTAAAAAAAAAAAGCATGAATTTACACAAAACTTTCCACTCTCTGTATGTGAAGAGAAATATGTTTTGGTGAGATTATGCTTTAGAAATGCATCCAAAGTATTCCCAGTGGAATGGGGGAACTCATACAGCATTTTGGCTTGCAAGATCATCAATATGCTGATGGCATCCAACCTGGCATTTGTTTTTCAGCTAATCCAGGAGTAAGATCCCTAAATAAGTGCCTGAATTTCCTTTAGGGCTGAATAAAAGTAACCGAGGCGGGATCTAGATCAGACAGAGTGAAGGGTGATTTCTGCTCTATGTGAACTGAGCAAGGTGCGTTTGCCTTGTCTGAATCACACGTTCATGGAAGGAGCAGGTTCTCAGCCCCAGGAACTCCATGGACCTGGCTTTGCTCCTGGATGCCCAGGTGGTGGCTGTTGGCATCTCTCCTTTTTATCAGTTACGGTCGATACTCCGAATGTGCTTCTTCACAGAGGACAAAATCCTTGCCAGTATCATATATGCTCTGATAATCTTGCTGCAGATCTCCTGTTGCTACAATACAGTCTACATGGGGCTTCTTTTGAAGACTGTTTGGAAACTGCATCTGGTACAAAATGTAACTTCATCTTCCTTGCATGTTTTTTTTCTGTTGTGACTGTGAACCAACGAATGCATCGTCGATGGAAAGTGGTTTAGAAATAGTCAAAAGAAATACATAGCATGAAGTCATTCCATATAGAAGAAGAGTTAACATAAGAACATAAGAAGAGCCCTGCTGGATCAGGCCAAAAGCCCATCTAGTCCAGCTTCCTGTATCACACAGTGGCCCCACCAGATGCCTCAGGGAGCACAAGACAACAAGATAACCTGTTTCCCGTTGTCACTCCCTTGCACCTGGCACAGAGAAAACCCACTTCTAAAACCAGGAGGTTGCTTATGGCTTGTAACCTGTGATGGTCTTTTCCTCCATGAATCTGTCCAAACCATTTTTAAAGGCATCTAGGCCAGGTGCCAATGCTGTGAACTGCAAAAGATTTTGCTACCCATCATTTATTATCATATTTCTACCTGACATTTGCTCCAAGGAGCTCAGGGAGGCCTGTATGGGATGATCACATTTTATCTTCGTAACGGCCCTGCGAGGTGGGTTGCAATGAGGACAAGTGACTGGGCTATGATCTCTCGGTGAGCTTCATGGCTGATTAAGGCTTCAAGCCCATTTGTCCACATTCAACACTCTATCCATTACACCATGCTGGCTTTCCAGGACACTGCTCCAAGAAGGAGGTGAGGGATGTGGTCTTGAAAACGTCTTCTACCTCAAATAGATTTGTCTTTAGCAAGGGAAAGGGACTCCCGCCTGCATTTCTTTTGGTTGAAAAAGTGCTGCACCAACAGCCCGTTCTGCATTCTGTGCTGATGTCGAATGAGACGTTCTAGATCCATAAAGAATCCACTACTTAGATGCTAATAATTAAGAGCCAGGTTTTGAAACAGGAGCAGTCAAAGCAAGGAAAACGGAGCTAGACATAAAATGCCACAAAAATAATGTACTAAGCCCCAGTAATGATGGCTATAATTTATTTGTCTCTCACCCGCTTCGTCCGTTTCATTTAGAATGGCATCAATAATGTTGATTGCAGCTTTTAGTGTTTTAGAGTTGGTTTTCCCACCTGTGCCGATAATGGCTGGCTGGAGATGAAGGAAGGCATTATTAGAGCAGGCGCAGGTTTTAACGCGTATTCAGTGGCGAGTAATAAAACCAAAGATTTCTTTCCGAATCCCTGATTATTCTGTATTCTGGGGGTGAGGTCTGGCATGTGTCATTAGCCTCCATCTGAAGAGCGCAGGAATGTGCATTCGTTTCGTAATGAATGAATGAAAAAATGAACTGAACAGGGTCCATTTGGCACATTTGTTCTTTGTTCCAAAATGAATGCCTGTGGTTATAAAAGGAGACTCAAATGAAATGAATAGCAAGTGGACATAGTGTTGTTTCTGGGCATTGTGGGGGGGGGGATAGCAGCACACTTTGCCGCTGCCTGCTTCAAGTGTAGGAAGAAAAGCCCACCAATGCTGTCACCCGACAAGACCCCCTTGACAAAAGCAAACGAGAGCTATGAAATGAAGGGGACATGAATGGTTGAATAATGAAAGAAGTGTGATAGGAATGAATAACACAACCAATGAGGGGTTCAATAACAAAAATGAATGGAGTAATGAATTTTTTTTTCTTGCACACACACCTCTCCCCAGTACAGTGATGTCATTAGAGGTGCAGCTGCATAGAGGGTGCAGGCAGTCAAGCTGGAACTCCCACAATCTCGCAGGAAAAATATTTGGGAATCTAAGACACAGGTTTTATGGGTGAAGTAGCCATGTAATTAAATATAAATACAATCGACGTTTCGTCTTATTTCCTAAGACATTATCTAGGTCTAAACAGCTTGGCTGTTGGGATGGTACTGAAAACCAACTGACAGAAACGGAACTTAAAGGGAAACACAGGCAGAGCTTAACATAGATCTTAAAGGAACATCAGACAGATTCTAAAGGCAAAAGGCAGAATTAACATATATTGTTCCCTGTATATTTGTGCAATACTGGAAACCATATTTTGTCAATAAATGTTAATTCTTGTTGGCGGTTAATAAGATTTTGCGATCTTCTTTTACTAATCTCAATTGCTTCCAGATTCTGGCGCGTTCTATTGTTAGGATCATTAGCCAGACATTTAGTCTCATTGAACAAAATACTATGGTTGGTTGTCATTGAATGTTCTGCGAGAGCTGAGACATCCTTATGTTGTAGACCAACCGCGCGTTCATGTTCCGATATCCTTGTTTTGATCATTCTTTTTGTAGTACCAATATATTTTCTCCCACAATCACAAGGTATACAGTAAATTCCAGAATTGGACAGTAATGGTCTGGTGTCCTTTGGGTTGATAAAAAAAACTCCTCGATAAATTCTTTAGCATATTGGGCAATTAAGATCTGTGATGAGTCCTCTCTAGAAATCGAAAGATGTATATTACGTGATTCCCTGAAAGCCAATTGATATACAGCAGCACAGTTTGATAAGACCTGGACTAAACAATACAAGAAAATCACTACCATAAGACCACCCGGGGATCAGGAAGAGGAGACAGCAAAAGAGGAAAAGAAATGGGTTACTTTGCCCTTTATAAAAGGGGTTACTGATAAAATCTCCAGGACCTTTAGACACTTCAATATCAAGACAATTTTTAAACCCACCTCCAAAATAGAACTGCTCCGCAACCCAAAGGACGCCAGACCATTACTGTCCAATTCTGGAATTTACTGTATACGTTGTGATTGTGGGAGAAAATATATTGGTACTACAAAAAGAATGATCAAAACAAGGATATCGGAACATGAACGCGCGGTTGGTCTACAACATAAGGATGTCTCAGCTCTCGCAGAACATTCAATGACAACCAACCATAGTATTTTGTTCAATGAGACTAAATGTCTGGCTAATGATCCTAACAATAGAACGCGCCAGAATCTGGAAGCAATTGAGATTAGTAAAAGAAGATCGCAAAATCTTATTAACCGCCAACAAGAATTAACATTTATTGACAAAATATGGTTTCCAGTATTGCACAAATATACAGGGAACAATATATGTTAATTCTGCCTTTTGCCTTTAGAATCTGTCTGATGTTCCTTTAAGATCTATGTTAAGCTCTGCCTGTGTTTCCCTTTAAGTTCCGTTTCTGTCAGTTGGTTTTCAGTACCATCTCAACAGCCAAGCTGTTTAGACCTAGATAATGTCTTAGGAAATAAGACGAAATGTCGGTTGTATTTATATTTAATTACATGGCTACTTCACCCATAAAACCTGTGTCTTGTATTCTAGTAGCTGGCCATGAAAGCTTTCGTTCTATGATTTGGGAATCTCTTAAGGTCACTTCTGCCTTTGCTGTGTAGGGTCATCAGGTCTTCTGAGGCTCAAACCCTGAGACTGAAGGGAAAACCGGAATCATGTCTGTGGGAGAACAACAGGCAGAGCTTGCAGACACTGGGTGTTTAAAAAAAGGCCTCGTGTCTCTTTTTCTAGCTGGTCTCTAATGCAGAATTATTGCCCTTTCCCATCTGAGTTTTCAGAATGGATTGATTCTGCCTAAATTGATGCCCACCACCATCAGTCGTTCTTCTCCTACAGAGAAAAAGAAAGATACAAAGACTGGAAGAATGTGCTGGGAAACGGTGTGTGTGTGTGTGTGTGTGTGTGTGTGTGTGTGTGTGTGTGTGTGTGTGTGTGTGTGTGTGTGTGTGTGTGTGTGTGTGTGTGTGTGTGTGTGTGTGTGTGTGTGTGTGTGTGTGAGATTTAAACTTTCAAATGGAGAATGGCTGGGAGTGGGTCCTATGGAAATCAGTGTGCCCTCTTGCTTTTGGCAGCTCACCCTGAGTTTTAACTCCTCCCCTCAAACTGTACAGCGTCTTGTCAATCCCCGAGACCTGGCAACACTATTATTGCATATGGGCAGTTCGGGTTTTGTCCTGCTGCTTTCCCAGCTATGACCGGGCTCATGCACATTGTAGTCAGCAGTCCATTCTTCTTTGTTAATAGAGAATAGAAAGCGATCTACAAATAGTTACAGGATATTGCCTGTGACTTATCAAACAGAACGAGGATGGATTTGCATGACCACTTCTGAGCTGGTTTTCCACTTGTGGTTAAAGGTGCTCTCTCTCTCTCTCTCTCTCTCTCTCTCTCTCACACACACACACACACACACACACACTTTTTTTTAAGTCGGCCCTGAATGAATGTTTAGCAAGTAAATGATCACTTTTTTAGCATATTTCCAGTAGCCCAACAACTAAGTTAATGCAGCACTGCAAACCATTTTTCCAATGCCTTTGCAGTAGCATAAGTAAGGAGGTCAACCCTGACCCTGACTGTTCCCTGAAAGGACAGGTACTGAGGCTGAAGCTCAAATATTTTGGCCACCTAATGTGAAGAGAGAACTCTCTGGAGAAGACTCTGATGCTGGGAAAGATTGAAGGCAAATGGAGAAGGGGAAGGCAAAGGATGAGATGGTTAGACAGCATCACCGATGCAACGAACATGAAAATGAGCGAACTCAGGAAGATAGTGGAGGACAGGAAGGCCTGGCGGGATATGGTTCATGGGATCACGAAGGGTCGGACACGACTTAACGACTGAACAACAACAACAACAAGTAAGGAGGTGACTATGGTGGCTGCTTAGATGAGGCATTCATTTGTGACTAAATAAAAGGAACCACAGAGGGATAATTAGACCGAAGTCTTATGCAGATGTTCTACTACGTGAGTATACCAAAGCATGGTTGGGGTGGAAGAAGGTGTGCTGGTAAGCCACGCCCCATGTCAACATGCTCCCCCCAAACCCCACCCCCACACATACAGCATTTATCTGCAGCGATGAACGCAATACCTGGGAAGAGATCCTCCCTGTGATAGGAAATGCTGGGCGCATGATCATTTTTGATAATGCATAGCCCGTGTTAAGGGCAAACCTGAGACAAGTCCACACATGCTGTCCTGTAGGAATGCACAGTTCTCACCATGCCCCTGGACTTTAAATGCAAACCCACCCGCCCCAGGAGGCTTTCAATTGTAAATGCATTCTGCCCTTAGCCACATTTTTTTACACCTGGGTTAATCTCAGCATCCAAGCAGAGCTAGTTACCCATGAAAACACCTTTGAGTAAACATTATTTTCTTTCTTTTCTGCACAATTTACCACTGCCCCCAATATGTAATGAAGCTCAGCGTTTCTCGGGAGCTGCTCATATTTTTGTATGCAGCCTCGTTTCACACCCATTAGAAGCTGGCCTGGTTAAACCAAAGCCTGTTCGGGTGCCAGCAGTCACTTCCCCGCAGGGGGGCGGCTTGCTGCTTTCAATATGCCTGAATGAATATTTAGGTGTTCAGACTGGCTTCCCCAATATGATCATATATATTCAAGAGAAGATCATATTCCCACCAGTTTATATTGAAAAGAAAATCATGTTAGAATCCTTTAAGATGAGGTGACCTATATAGCAGGCAGCTCCCTTCGCTGCCTTGGGGAGCTGGATTTTTTTTTTTTAACCAACTGCAACTCAAGCTGCATTCACATGTCCTATGAAAGCTCGAGACAGGGATTATTCTGGGAAACCCTACCCTTGACCTACGTATGTTCATTTCCAAGTTTTCACAAAATGGGTAGAAACTCATCAAGAGCCTCTTTATAACTGTAACCAAGAGGGATCCTGCAACAAAATGTTGCAGCAGGGGCGGCCCAAGGTACCTGAACATCCCTCCAGTAGCGGGCCTACACCCCCCCCTGCGACACTCCCTACGGATGCCACTGCAACACCCCCTACGGTGCCACTGCGACACCCCCTACGGATGCCACACGCCCGCGTGATGTCACCGCTGCACACTGCTGCAGCGCAGAAACACCCCCCAGTGCTTTTCGGCCCCTTTTTGGAGCCAGACGGCACCGGGGGTGGGGGGGCCAAACATGTAGCCGTTCTCGGCTACACAAGGAGGAGCCAGTGTGGGATGGACTGAGCTACAGATTCTGCAGCAGGTACACCCCCCGTGACCCACCACTTGGGGCCCACCGTCCCCACCGTAACGATGCCACTGCATCCCTCTACCCCGGTCACTGCGTATACACCACTCTAGAAGACATTCTTCATGTATTCCCTCTCTTTAACACTTAGGCCCAGACCAAGTGTGGAAAAACTCACATAGTAATGAGCATTTTCTACGAGAAAAGAACATACTTGTTGAGTATCCCTTATCCAGACTGCTTTGTCTGGATTTCGAATTTGTCTGGATTTTGGAATATTTGCATAAATATAATGAGATATCTTGGGGATGGGACCCAAGTCTAAACATGAAATTAATTTATGTCTCATATACTCCTTTTACAAATAGCCTGGAGGTAATTTTATACAATATTTTTAATAATTTTGTGCCCCAGCATGCCTTGCGCAAGTGCTGGAAAAAGTTTTTTTTAAGAAAATCCAAAATGTCCGGATTTCAGAATAGTCTGGATTTCGGATGTCCGGATAAAGGGTAATCCCATGTGAGTTTCCTCATCCCATGGGTTTTGTGCTATGGAATATCCAAGTATCTCTTTCCCACTCATCACCCTCTTATTCTGTGAGTGTGCAACTTTCCACACACATTCTCAAAATGTATGATCGCAAAAACCATGTGATTCTCGAGATCTGTGAGTTTGGTAGGTGAGACACATGCTAGACTGTCTTCCCTTGGGAGCCCTTTTTCCCCACCGCTCTTCCTCTCCTTGGTTTTGGTATTCAAGGGCAGCTGTCTCTCCCACTTGCTTGAGTGTTTCAACTGTGGTCTGAGAACGTTTGACCTTCCCATTCACCTGAAAACACAGATTTTGCTAGAGATGGAGGGAAGTGATATTCCCATGGCTGAAATGACTGGGTATTTGTAAATAGCTGTTGCTGGTATAGAGTGCATTAACCATGCCATTGAAGACTGTTTTTAACTCTTTTTTTAAAAAAAAAATGCTAATCAGGTTTTGTGGTTTTTTTAAATAAAGCCTTGTTTGCTCTCAAAGTCCCCTTGTCTTTGTTTGAACCACCACCTACTCCTGCCCTTGACTACTGAAGTAACCAAAAACATGGCCCTGATTCTTCTGGCAGGCTCCTCATGCACCCTGTCTCTCGAGTGTGGTCTGAGTGGGGGGCAGAAGATAACATTGTTCCTCTCTGCTGTGGATGGTTCCTGCTCCAGCAGAACCTAACCTTGGGAGAGGCAGAAATTGTGCAGGATGCAGTGCATTTTCACCACCACTGGGACCAGCTGCTTGTTGCAGGCCACCCTTTTAAGCAGAATCCCCCACTGTCCCTTCAATGGTCTGATTTGAACACCCTCTCTACTGATATTCTGTGCCAGCTAAAGATGTAGTTGAAGTGCTCATGCTCCAGGATGGGAGATGTGATAGGCTCCATCAGCCATGGATGCAGTGAGTAGGCAATGTCCTTCATGATCTAGGGTGGAATGGCGACCCCACTCATGTCCGCTGCCACACTGGGTGTCTAAGAGCCCTCCTCCATTCCCTTGAATAGATGGGACATCTGCAGAACCCTTGTGTCATGGCATCTGCCAGCTACTTCTGCAAGAACATCCAGGAACCTTGCCCGGTAGTCCACCACTATGGAGTGGTACCTCTTGCGGTTGAGATAACTGTTGTTAATGGACATGGTGTCCTTGTCTTGTAGACATGGTGATGTAAGGCTGAATTTGGAGAATATCTTTGTTCCATTGCAGTCTGAAATAATGTCATCCAAGGTGGGTGCACTCTTGTTTTATGGCTTGATCGAGCAGTCACATACTTATAAAACAGAGTGGATCTCTCGACATTATGTACAACACACCGCAGAAGCCCCGACGGTAAGAGCATGCAAACAGAAAGGCATTGCTGCTGGGACGTACCATCAACAGAGTGGCTGACTGGGCCCATCGTGTGAAATGAATGTTTTGCCTTCACAATACAGAGTTATAGACCTAATGGTTGTTTTTACATCATTATACCAGTCTTGCAGGCTTAGCTACTCATTTGCACATTAGACATTACTTACAACTTTCAGAGCTGATTAAAGGCAAATTTGGACATTGCCCAAAAGATAGAGTCTGATTTTCAGCGTATCTGGGATGGGCTGGCATGAAGGGAGGGGTTGTAAGCACTGATCATTTAGTTAATGCTGCTTTTATTGATCAGTAAAAAGCCTCTAAATTTGCAGATCATTCTTTATTGGGTAATAAACTTTATAGTTGTGGTTGTCCTGTGGGAATGGCTTTTATGGGTCTTTGCTTCTATAGCCGAGGTCGTTACTAGCACTGAGAGCAGGGTTGGCTGTAGTTACATCACTGTGTTTCCCTAGAATTAAGTGGTCCCACCAGGCTTTATCAGTAGGAACAAAAAGGCAGCCTCCCCCCTTCTTTGTATATTATTTGAGATGAAACCCTAGAGGGCACAGCGGGCAGAATATTAGTGGGACCTGCTTTGTTTCTTCCCTGTTCACATTTTTAATATTCAAGCCAGAGAATCCTTTGGAGTTATTTTTTATTACTTTGCTTTTCAGGACGTTTAGAAGCAGCTGATACAGAAACCATGGGAAGACCACTAGACGCTGTTTCTGGGCCACGTGTCGAGTTATTGAGTAGACAGGCTCTTCACATAGGTTGACCGTCCCAACTCCCCCAGCCCCGTTTGTCTCCGTGATTTTGTTTCATGTCCTAAATGCCATCCAGCCTCCTGAGCCCGAAGGGCACTAAGCTGGTGTCTTTGTAGGACCATATGCTGTAGGCCCACCAGTCTCGTGGCACTGCTTAATTCTTTATTTATTAGCGTAAAGTGGGCACTTGGCAAACACATATCCCAATAAATAATAAATTACCATGAATAATGCAGATTCATTAGGAAGACATTGCAACAGTGTATGTGCTGTGGTTGGACCGGAGGTCATTCAAGCTCTGAATTAAATAGGCTAAAACCACTGGCATCTTGCCGTCATGTGGGGTTCTGCTCAGTGGCATTCCATCCTATTTTATTCCTCCTGTCTCTGCACTCCTTGCAGAGCCTCCTGCTATGACCTCTTGCTGGCACAGTTGTTGTACAGCACCACTAGGGAGGCAGGATCATTTCTGTGGCCTGTAGGATGCCATTCTAAGGCCTGTTCCCCTTTCCGGTCTACTCACCGAAAGACCTTATTGTGGTAATTAGATTGGGGGCATGGCAATGAGGGTTTAACCATTCCCCTTGTTGTTTTTCCAATCTAAATTGCCCCTCCCTGCAGTTATTAGCCCCATAGACAAAAACAGAAAAGTAGCCATATCATATATTTTAATGTCTTTTTTAAAAACACATGGAAGATCCAATCACGGCTCTCCCACTGTCTCATTCCATTTGATCCTTTGTTGCTAGTTTGCAATTACATTTTTGAACATTCAGTTGCAGTAAACATGGCGCCTGGCATTAGACTTATTTTTAAATTGCAAGGCTTGGCTTATACCGGCAATTTTTGAACAGATTTATTTTAGACTGTCTAGATCCACTTGGAGTCAGAACATTCTGTCAACCATTCTCAGCAGTTCAATCAGTTATACAGATCTACAGCCGCAGCAGCACAGGGGCCATGGAAAAAGTACAAATGTTTACACATTTCCCTACCCAACCCAGGCACTATGCAAAATGAAGGATGGTTCTCAACAGGACAATTGGGGGAATGTAAGCGGGGGCTTTATTTTGGACCCTCTTCCCGCTCCTCCTGCCTGCCTGCCTTCTGACTGCAGAGCCCTCGCTAATGCACTGACAGAGCTCAGTTCCCTAGTCCTATGCCTTTGAGCTCATTTGTCAAAGAGATAGATCTCTATGAAAGGCTGTTAGCAGGGCATTTACTGCTCATTTTTCATCCTGAGATGTCATCATCTTCCAAGATTAATTAAGGAGAAAGAAAAGACATCTTGTCTCCCTTTTGTTTTCCCTTTCCCCATCTTTTTAACAACCCCTTTCTTTACGTTCATGTACGGAATACTTCTATGAAACAAGACAACACACGGTCTAGGATTGTTTGCTTTCCTCAGTATGGGATAATACAGTAGTAGTGAGAGAGCTCCATTTGGAGCAGAAACCATTCAGAAACGATTGTGCACATACTGGTAAAAATGCCACTTGCAGAATTACAGCCATAGTTTCCCAGGACAGTATCCTGATAGCCTGAAGGCTTTAATAAGCAAGTAAAAAATTGTTGGCTCCATATTTTTTTTTCTGTAGCAGCCAACATTCTTTACTTGCTTATAAAAAGGAATGTTTAATGTCATCTTTGAGATCACCCTTCAGTGAGCACAGGAAGGGATTAATTTGGTTTGAGAATCCACAAAATGTGATGCTACTTTTCTGTCTCCCTTCCATGCAACAAAAAAGCTATACATGGTGCACTAGATTGCCAGTAGACAACAACACATTCAACGGGTAATTCCTAAAAGAGTTGGTACTGAAGCTCAATTCAGCATGGCAAGTATACTTCTGACCTGGCCACCAAAGCCTGTGCTATAATATAATCCCAGATGTTTGGGCTAACTGGCCTGTAGTTACTCATTGATGAGGGAGATACACCCTATGCATGCCCAGAGACGCATTCTCGTCATGATTAACTTTTCGCATGGTCCAAAGTTGAGCCCTGGGATCCAAACCTGAGAATTTATAAGCTGAGCATATGTTCAAGCATGCATACAACTACTTTTTAATGTGCTCAATTGTGCATGGATTGACTCAAACTACCTTCCCATCACACCAGTTTGGTGATGGGATTTGTCTAGCTTGTGCAGCAAAGATCCTTGGGAAAAATATGTTTGATGAATATTCTGAATTTGATGGGTCTGTCACCAAAAAGATGTGTGCATGCAAATTTACTCAAGAGTAATCCCATTGATTTCCATTAGTATTTCCTGCTCTATCTGGGTTGTGTGAGAGAATGTCTTCTGGGGGATTTGCAAACTTCCATATACAAGCAACTTTCACTTGAAATATGCAGCTAGTACATAGTTAGAAGTGAGCTAGTTTTGCACTAAGTTCCTGCACTCTGACGTTTTCCCCTATATTTCAGGTAGTAAAGAAAATTATCAAAAGTCTGGGAAAACTACATTTGCCTGCTAGATTATGCTGCTGAAAATAACAGAAATGTATGGGCCCTAATTATTGATGAGGTAAAGCACTTAACTGGGAATTCAGAAACAAATGCTTTGAGTGTGGAAATCCCACCCACCCCCATCCATTCTGAATGGGAATTTTGGACTATCTCATAATGGTCTGAAATGCTGCCCCACGACCATGATTGCTAGCCACTATCAGTCCCTTATTGCGCTCATCTAAACATTAGCTGGTGGCAGCAACAAGGCCACTAGCATCACTACGGGGGGGGGGGGGGGCGGAGCTGTAAGTGCTGCTGAAATCCGAGCCTTCCTTACACAGACGAACGAAGCAGCCCCGCCCCCTCACCCTCTGAGCCTGTCAGGGAAGCGAAACAACAGGCAGGAGACTCCCTGCCTGTTGTTTTCGCTTCCGTGACTGGCTGGGAGGGTGAGGGGGCGGGGCTGCTTCGTTCGTCTGTGTAAGGAAGGCTCGGATTTCAGCAGCACTTACAGCTCCGCCCCCCTCCCTGTAGTGACGCCAGTGAACAAGGCCTCATGGTAGAGTCCCATTAGGTCCTATATCTTACCACAAACATCACAGTAGCATTCAGGGCATCAAGAACCATGGAAAACATAGCCCCTATGGTTTGGGCAACAGTAGCCATGGGAACTATATTTCCCATGCTTCCCGCCACCCTGTATGCTGCCATGCATACTTGCAGCAATTTCTTGGATCTAATGGGGGCACCACTATAAGCCCTCCTCAGCACTGCCTGGTCAGTTTTGGAGAACTGGAAAGGGAAGTGGGCATGAGGGACAGGGTTTCAGATAGCAGCGGAGCTCATTGCAGGATCTGAGAGAACCCTAGGCCCCAGTACGACAGGATCTATATGCAGAATGGGCTTGTAAGTAAAATAGTTTAATTTCAAGTATTCAATGACTGCTCACCAAATTAAATCTTTTTGCTCAAGCACATGCCAAATCAGACTGGAGGAAGCTTGTCCTGCACTAGCCTCAGTTCACAAGTGGAAATGGAGATGACATCATTGTCACATGCTAGAAGTGGTTATTGATGGGTTTTTTTTAAGGAAAAAATACAAATCAGGTACTTGTACCATGACTTTTCTTCAGAAACCTGACATGCTCTTGCAATTCATTCTTGTGTTCCGTTCCTCATAGTCGCTATCTCTTCACCAGTGGAAGTAAATTTCCTGCTTCGTTGGTTCTGACTTCCAGCGAAGAACAAAACTTGTAGCTCCTGATAAAAGTGCAAAAAGCGTGCAGTAGAGCAAAGCCAACGTTTTGGGGCTTATGCATAGTGTTTTATTGCTTTACAAGTACTTTAAAAGAAAAGAGGTGCATTGAGACTGGCACTCCAGACAATCACAACTATCTGATGTGGCTTGCATCTTAGGCATACCGAAGCCCTTTGTGGATCATGTGATGTAAGCATAGAGACCACCCACAGTCACACCATGTTCAGGAGCACACTAGCATGCCCCACCTCCGTAACCATGCACTGTAGCTCTATCTCTGCTCTCCCCAGAAAGAGCAGGGGCAGAGCTACACAGTTTTCTGTGGTGATGGTGGGACTTGAGAAACTGCTTGCTCCCATCTGAACCTGCTTGGCCACTGAGATCAGCATCAGAGGCCTGTCCTCTGCCCCACTGTTATATGACACCAGATGGGCAACTATGAGATGCAGGGCCTTCTCAGTGGTGGCTTAAAGGCTGTGGAATTCCCTCCCTATGGAGATCCGCTGGGCCACATCTCTGTCTTTTTAAACAGTTGTTGAATCCTATTGTTTTTATTGATTTCCCTTTTGATATGTGACCTACTGTCATATGTGGCCTACTGAGGGGTTGCTGCTTTGGGATTGTTATTGCCCGGGTAACCCCCAAAGCAGCACGTGACACAGATTTGGAGAAATAAAGGGCCATGTTTATTGATTGTCCAGTACAGGAATTGGTCGAAATGCAGCGAGTCCTGCCTAAATGCTCTATAATATCTCCCTGTGTGGGCACCTACTCTGGACAATCTGCCTGCAGCCCTCCTTCAGCCGTAGCCAGCCTGGCTGCAAAACAAAGGTCACCTTGCGGTTCTCTCAGCTTCTTCACCTCCAACCCCTGAGAAAAGAGGGTCAAGGAAGCTGAGATAAAGCCAAGTGTCATCCACATATTGTTGAAAACTCTGCCCAAATCCTAAACTTCCCCAGCAGTTTGATGTATACAGTATGTGAAAAGGTCACAGGGAACATGATGGAACCCTGTGGACTGGCAATCGTCACCAGACATGGGGTCAAGCAGTATAGAGCCACCTTCTATACCCACCTCCTTCAAGGGAGGGCTGGAAGCAATACAGCACTGTCCCAGTTGTGAGAGATGCTCCAGAAGGATACCATGCTTGATGGTATTGAGTGTTGTTTTGTTATTTATATGTCAATAAAGGTAATGAATGAATGAATGAATGAATGAATGTTGCTGAGAGATCCAGTATTAGCCTCGTTGGGAGCCAAATTTGGCTGAAAAGTGAATAGACTCTAAATATAGTCAATGAATGAATGTACTAAAACAAAATAGTCCAAAATAGTTTTTTTGATTTCTCTCAAATTTTTTTTTACCTATGTTTCACATGCACCAGACATTCCAAAATCACATCAAATTTTGCTTTAGGCACAATTCAGTAGTGACTTAGAGACAAGCAAACCCACTTGTATGAATATCAACAGTCTCACTAAAATTCTAACCTTGTGGCAGTTCATGCACTAGTACAGCATTTCCCAAAGTGTGCTCCTAGGATCCTTGGGGCTCCCCATGACCCTTCTGGCTGCCATCTGCCCTGTGCTGCGCCACTCCACGCATGCACTGGCACTCTGGGGCTCCCCAAGACTCTGCACATGTGCTGGAGGCGCTCCCTGAGCCGTCTTTTAGGAGTGGAGTGAGCTCCTTTTAGCTCCAGAGACCGAAAAGTTTGAGAAGCAGTACATTACTGTGTGTGTCCAAGCATGAGTAGACATGACACTAACCTCTGAACCTATAGCAAGGCTCACTTGCAATAGCCTTATGCTGCTTGTAGCAATTCTTGTCCCGAGACACGTGCTTCAGGCTTAGAAACAACTGACCCACACTAGCTGAACCTTGCCTAAGATGATTTTTAACTGCTCCCATGACATGAAGCCAACACACAGCACTTTCCAACCGCATCATTAAATTGCCACAGTTTCTCTGTTTCTCAGGGCTCATTGTCTTGTTTTGCTGTATTCCATTTTGCCCTGCATATTGATCAAGGGGATACTGCTAGGAAAGAAGGCAGTCTGATATGTTACCAAAGAAATAGGATGCCATGCCAGTAAACACTTGGCGCAAAATGTCAAGCTCTGACCTCCACATTAAAATGTTTACAAGAAGGTATCTATCTGCCATGTTGACCTGGAGAAGAGACCAGGGTATTTAAACAAATCCTTCTAGAATTTACAAGGGCATCCACTTCCTTCAGAACACATTTTCTGAAATGAAATGAACACCACGTGTTTGTTCAAAGCAGTTCAGTGTTACTGTGTGGACCTTGCGATTTTGAATCAGATTTTAACTCTACATTGGGGAACTGTAGCATGACAGCTCAGAACAATGCAAAATCCTCTGACCCAAAGTCATGCAGATTGTGATGGATCCATCTGCTTTCTAAAACAGGGATGTTCTTTTCATTTTAGTTAATACCAATACTTAGTTAAGTTACTAACAGCGCAATCCGACTTAACTTTTGTGCCAGTGTAACCAGCGGCGCAGCGAGAACAGGAGGCCCTAGAACGGAAAAGGGATTCAAATCCCCTCCAAAAGGGATTTGAATCCTTTTTCCGTTCTGGGGCCTCCCGTTCTCGCTGCACCGCTGGTTACACCGGCACAAAAGTTACCGGTAAGTCGGATTGTGCTGTAAAACTCAGCTAGTCAACTTCTCTTTAGTTATTGTATTAATTGCAACATTTCGCTTTCGATTTAATATTGCCTCACAGCTGTCTGGAAAGAAAAAAACTTTGTAGCAGTTTAAGCCAGAGGCCATGGAGTGAAGGACGGAATGGGGAGTGGCAGAATCACATCTACTGGCACTATTCATGCTGGTCAATTGGCATTGCAAACGCATCAGACAGTATTGTATACTGCAAATTATATTCGGATTGTTTTTATTGTATTGTAAACCGCCTTGAGTGCCCTGACTGTGAGGGAAAGGTGGGGTATAAATTCTTGAAATAAATAAATAACATTGTGGCATGCACATGGAGACACTGCCATAAGCTTTGTTTGATGGTGCCACAATTTGGCAATATCTAACCTGGGGCACTCCGAGGCGGTCACTGTGGAAGCTGTTACCAAAGGGAATTAACGCTTTGAGCTCTTCTCTGTTGTTGGGCATTTTTTTTCCCTTTAGTAATTTGCTTCCCAAATCACTCTCCCCGTCCTGCATGCCAACACACTATATTAGTATCTTATATCCTATCCATTTATGTTTAGTTTTCCTTCCTTCTTAGTTTTACCTAGGTGCTGTTTTGTTTTGATTTTACTCTTTTCCATTTCTCAATGTGTTGGCCTGAGTTCTCCTATCCTCTGTTCTTCACAATCCTTTCCCTTCACTGGCAGCTGGTATTCCTGGAGGTTAACCTTGACGGAGTCCCATGAATTGCCCTATGGCTCCAAGTATGAATCTTATTGCCTGAGTTGGGACAAGAATGATTATAGAGTGGAGGAACACAAATTGCATGCTGCCAACTGCAGGATAAACATTGCTGCCCTTGTCCACATACAGTTTTTTCTCTGCTACCAACTCTTCCTGTCCAGTTTCTGGATGCTGCCTGCCATTCTCCTGCACTTCTTTCTTCTCTTTCATATTCTACTGCTCCTGTGCCCACCAACTGCCATCTGGTCTCACTTTTTTCTAGCCTGCCTCCTGTGAATGCACTAACTGTTGAAGTCCTGCTGTATTGGAGGTTGCATGCCAGGCAGGGCTGGCCCAAGACCTCGTGATGCCTGAGGCAGCATGCTAAATGCTGCTCCCATTACCCGATGATGTGCTAGTCTCTGCTTCTTCCACTCTCCAATGTTCTATCTCTGGACCAGTGGCGTTCCTGGAGAGGCACCATAAGTCGTGCAAGGCGCTGCACCGTGCCTTGCAAACCATTGTAACACGGCCCCTCACCCCCGGAGCCATTCCAGCGACAAAGACCATGTGCTGCGCATTGCCTTCACTGCCAGAATGGCTCTGGGGGTGAGTGGGAGGGTCTGCGTTACACCGGTTTTCAAGGCGCGGTGCAGCACCTTGCACCACTTACGGTGCTGCACCCCCTCCAGCAACGCCACTGTTCAGGACACTACTCCCCTCCACTATTTCCTCTTCCTCCCTGCCCCTTTTCCTTTTCCAATCCATGGAGCAGAAGGAGAAGGAAGAGCAGAGGAGGCAGGAAGGTGGACAGAGAAGAGCACCCGCCACCATTCTGCTGTCTGATGTGACAACTTCAGTTGGCCTCATGAATGGGCCAGCCCAAATGCCAGGGCATACTTCTTTCCATTTCAGCCTGCCAGTTTATCTCTCAAAGTGGGTCCATCTCCTCGGGATTTTGCAAATTGTGGACCTGGAGTATTGCCAGCATTTCTATGTCCTGATCTCTGCCTCCTTTCATGCCAGGCGGCCCTGCCCTGGTTCCTCACTGTAAGTAGAAGCCCTGTAATGGTGTAACTCTCCCCTTCTCCTTGCAAAGTGCTTAATGTGTATTACCTTGATGGAATCCTGCCAACACCCTGTAAGGCATTATTATCTCCACATTGTAACTGGGGAGAGGGGGCTGAGAGGGAGTAACTCAAAATCAGGAAGTTGAGAGAGAGAGAGAGAGAGAGAGAGAGAGAGAGAGAGAGAGAGAGAGAGAGAGAGAGAGAGAGAGAGATTTAAAAAGGGCCTTTTTCTTGACAAGGTTTGAGAGGTTTGTCATGAGAGGAGCATCTTGCCCTTGACTAGATCTGGTTTTATTCAAAAATATTTTCCTAATTTGTTTGGAATGGTGGGGCTAGTGTTATTTCTGTGAGGCAAGTTACTTCTTCATCTTGGTACGTAACATGCTCCTACAGCTATACCCAGCCCTCCTTTACACTTTCCTCTCCACTGTATGAAGGATTGGTGCATTCCTCTGCACAAGAGTATAAGCAGCAGGCAAGACTGCTCAAGCAAGGATATTGAAACCACAATCTACTTTATCCACAATCCTACGGAGATGTCTTTCCCCCTTCACACTTCTTACACACTCAAGGCTGACTTCTTTGATACTCTTTTTTACAGTTAACTGGTCTGCAATATGATGAAGGTTTGCTGGAGGGTTTTCCACACCTGTAGGTTCATATTATTCTGAGAAAGTTGTCATAAAATGTAAACAGATAGGTGTGTACCTGTTTCATTCTAGTAGAGCACATCTCTTTTGAGACTCTTTTGTTTTCTGAATGCATCATTTAAAGACAGCCTATACTGTATGTGTTCTTACATACAGCGGGGCAGCCAAACTGGAAGTTGGGAGTCATTGATGGTTAGCCAGGGAGTTCACCAAGATCCAATAACAAATAACAAACAAACCGGCAATGGCATAGAACCTTTGCATGCCTCCACAACACAGTCTTAGGACAAGAACCAAGTATTGATGATGTTTTGAATCCATTTCTGACTATGGTGATATGTATTATTGAAGAATTGAACTGTGTCCTCCTGCCTCATTTCCCAGCTTCTTACTGAAAATCTTACAGAAAATCCAATAACTATAGGTACATTAGATTTCCTAGGACCTAAAGGCATTCAGTTTGAGAGAAGAGTCAAGGGTCATAGAAGTGCATTCAGGCTCAAAAACATAAAAAAATTAAGGCTGAACTTGATTTTTTTTTTAAAAAAAAAACATTGATACTTCCAGACAGATGTTTCAGGAAGGAGGAGAGGGAAAGAGGCCTCTGTGACCTCCAGATCTGCTGCCGCTGTCATTGCTGCACTTGGTCAAAGCTGGGTAAGGGGAGAGGTCAAGGCCGTGTACAAGGTCTCAGGGAAAGGCAGTCAGAAACTCATCACGCTCCCAATGATGTAATCAGGATTGCAACAGGGTTTCCAAATTCAGAGCTGGGTACTGTATACCTTTCTTATCTTGCGGGAAAATAGCTCCGTTCCCTGAGCCCAGACATGAATCAAATGGGCAGCCCAATCCTAACTAACTCCCTGCACAGTGGTGCAGTGGCACCGGCGCAGCTACCACAGTACCCGTTTGGCCACTGGAGGTCTCCTCAGCGTATGGGAACATTAGTTCCCTTGCCCTGGGCTAAGCCCTAGCAGCCGCTATGGGTCAACTCGGACCTGCACAGCTCAGTCGCTGGTGCAAGTCCGAGTTGATCCATGAAGGTGGATAAGTCCTGGGAAGGGGGTCAGGATTCGGCATGTGTCACTGCTGCTAAACCTGCCCCCCCGGCCTAATCTGCCCTCCTCCCCACCCTTTAACCACCCTGTTCCACACAACCCACCCCATTCAACCCCCCCCACCTCCCTCCAACCCCCTGTGCTGGCTTATCTGCACTGGTGGGCGTCTGGCACCTATCTTCGTGCAGACCTGGCCGCTTGCTGCTTGTGGTGGCAGCCACAAATTGGCCTAATGGCCATAAAGCTGTTTATGCCGGTGGAACGTGCATTTTGCCGATATAAATAGCGGATAGGATTGGGTCGCTAGAGTGGTTCAACCTCAGTGCTCTATGATTCTGTTTTTAAATAGTATTGGGCTGCTAAAGAAAGGACATAGTTGATGAACTCACAAAGCTTTTATCAAATCACAGCCTCACTTCTGAATTCATCCCCATCATCAAGACAGATAAGTATGGTCCCTCTTCCTTTTCTCCTCCAGCATGACCTGCTACAACTGCAGTCTTGGCATGCCAGGCATTTGTTCAATAGTCACATAACTGGATAGTCAAGAAGTTTGAAGTTTGCAAGGAATGACAGACTGTGCCTGACTGCACCCACCTGCCATACCTCTCCCTCTCGACCTGACTGGCAGTGTGCGATTGGCATGCTCATTATTCTAGTGGAGATCAAAAGAGAATCAAAGTGACAATCACAGGGGCTTGTCTGAATGAATGAAAACATAGAAAAGAAAGGAGAGTAAAACCAAAAGAAGAACAGGGGGAGGAATTGTTAAAAAGTGGAATGACTACAGGGAAAAAAACAACAACCAATGGCAAGGGTGGTTTCTTGATTCCTGAATTACTGTGTGTGCTATTCTTTCCTTCTCATTGTCTGCTCTTTATTAGATTCTTGTAGCTTTGTTTATTTGGCCTCTGACAATTGCTTTTCTACCTTGCGGCAAATATTCTCCCAATCTCCCTTGAATAAATGGGGTGCAGTTCTCACAACATATGCTGCACTTGCCTAGATAAATAGATAAGCCAAAGAAGAGCTCCTGGATGAAATTATCCTGGTTGCAATGAGCAGGAACCTCAGTGAAGGCAAAGACAACAGCAGCAGCGAGCTCTTAAAAGCGACTGTTTCTCCGGCATCTCGATGATTATTCATGGTTCCATCAGACCCAGACAGGAGTCTAGATAAGAAAGATATACCCAATTTCAAGAACCCCAGTACTGGCTGCAGTCCGAAGAAGCTGTTGCATGCACGGAAACAGGTTTGTGCATACAGGAAGGGCTGTGTGTGACATTCCACACAGAGATACACGCACTAAATAGACTTCGATCCAGGCAATTGAAAAATCACATGTTGAGCAGTCCTCATTAATCCTCAGCCTTGCAAACACTTGTGCATTTTCTCTGCACAATTAAACCTGCTTATATCGTGGCACTGCATGCAAACAATGTTTCACACTGCAGAATCTCAGCAACAGGTTTCCCTGGGACGACAGAGAGCCTGAGGCAGGGAGTCATGTGGCCAGGAATACAGGAGTGGGGAGCAAATACATATTACATGAGTTGGAAACCCTGGAACATATGGTTGAAAACCTGGTTGCTGGGAAGGAGAATGTTTAGCTGCTGCAGCGGAGCAGAGTATGCTAACCACAGAAAGGCAGAAAAGGCACTAACATGGTATCCCTGAAAGAAGCTACAATGTTTTACTAACTAAGGCCTGGCTATCATTTTGAGGTTAGGCACAGCTGGGTGGACAGTGCATGCACATGCCATGGGGATCGCCATTGTCCCAGGACCTCTGGGATCCTCCCATTGCCTCATCACTCCCTGGTACTAAAAGTTGTAGCCATAGCAGAGAGTGTTAACCCTGGTGCTGCAGAATCCTGTTCTGTTTAGTCTCAAGGGTTCTGTGCTGTTCATTAAGGTATGTTTGTTGCCTTCTATACCACATTCTATGATTTGTGTATATGTTAGTAAGTGTAAAGTGATGCACATTGGGGCAAGAAATCAAAACTTCACATACATGCTAATGGGTTCTGAGCTGTCTGTGACGCATCAGAAGTGAGATCTTGGGGTGCTGGTGGACAACTCAATGAACATGTCGACCCAGTGTGCAGCGACTGTGAAGAAGGCCAATTCCATGATTGGGTTCATTAAAAAGAGGATTGAGAATAAAAAGGCCAATATTATTATGCTGTTGTACAAATTGATGGTAAGGCCACATCTGGAGTATTGCGTCCAGTTCTGGTTGCCCCATCTCAAAAAGGATATAGTGGAACTGGAAAAGGTGCAGAAGAGAGAGAACAAAATGATGAGTGGGCTGGGGCATCTCCCTTATGAGGAAATGCTACAGCATTTGGGGCTCTTCAGTCTAGAAAAAAGGCACCTAAGGGGGAACATGATGGGAAGCATATAAAATTATGCATGGGATGGAGAGAGTGGATAGGGAGAAGTTCTTTTCCGTCTTGCACAACACTAGAACTAGGGACAACACTAGAACACATCCACTAAAACTGAGTGGCGGGAGAATTAGAATGGAGAAAATAAAATATTTATTTATCCAGCGTGTATTTAATCTGTGGAACTCCTTGTCACAGGATGTGGTGATGGCACCTGGCCTGGATGCCTTTGGGGATTGGATAGATTCATGAAGGAAAAGTCCATCACAGGTTACAAGCCATGATGGGGATTAGCAACCTCCTGGTTTTAGTAATAGGCTATCTCTTTATGCCAGATGCAAGGGAGTGTTGACAGGATACAGGTATCTTGTTGTCTTGCATGTTCCCTGAGGCATCTTGTGGACCACTGTAAGATACGGGACGCTGGACTAGATGACCGTTTGGCCTGATCCAGCAGGGCTCTTCTTATGTTATGTTCTTCTGTATCTGTGATGATTGAGCTCCCCTTGCTTTCCTTATGTTCTCCATCCGTTTCCCAGCCAATAGCCCAAGCCGGCCCACCTGCTAGGATTGACAAGCACCAGCCAATTGGAACCAAGGCACAACTGAACAGGTCAGAGGGCCTGGGCACTGTAAACTGGTCAGGTCATTGTAAACACCTAAACATTTTCCCAAAGCCTGCTTGTTTTCTCCCTGTCCTTCCTGATTTACGCAACCCCCTTTCTCGCTCATTTTAATAAAGTTATGTATTATTATTTATTATTATTTATTTATTGTGTCATGTATTTTAATAAAGTCATTTATTTTTGCATTTTTATAATGCAAAAGATAGTTATTTTTGCATTATTTTTATTTTATTAATATAATACTAAAAATCTACAATACATAATCTTTCAAAAAGTTACAGCAAGCACAAAGCAGTATATCCTACTAACATACAATATTCTATTTTCTAATTATACTATCCAGCTAAGCCGAATATATCTAACACTCTATTCATCAAATCACATCATTACTCTCTCTCTCTCTCTCTCTCTCTCTCACACACACACACACACACACACACACGTACGTAAAAAGTCAATAAGTGCTTTCCAGTTGTTCACAAAAATACTTACTGACTACTCTTTAATTAAAATTGTGAGTTTGCCCATTTCTGCAAAATGCAATTTGTCCACCAATCTTCCAGAGAAGGTATTTCTGAATTCTTCCACTATTGTGCATACAAAATTCTTGCAGTACCTGTCATTGGGAGTGATCTGAGTTGTGCATGATTGCAGTAATGGCACGGCACCATTCAATATCGGTTCCCCCTCCAGCTCTACCACAGTAGCCTCAAGCTGGTATCCATTCACTACCACAGTAGCCTCAAGCTGGTATCCATTCAGAATGAAGCTGCAGCTTCAGAGAATAAACACACTTTCCCACACTTCATCCATGTGACAGCTTTTTGAGTCAAACATCAAGGCTTTGCCTACTCTACTCACATCAGGTTGGCGCTAACTTGAAGTTGATGAAATACATAGCAAACCTGAAGTATGCATACTGAAAATGTATAATTGACACACATTTTCCTTTTAATTCCTGACATTGCCATTATGGATGTTATGTGTAGACAAAAATTATCTCTCTCTGTGTTTCTCCTTTAACTTTTCTCAAGCTTCCTTTGTGCAATCTCCGGGGCACAAAAAATGATGTTTATGTCTAGGTACATCAAAATATGATGTATATGCACTATTTTCAGCTTGATTAATGTCTGATTGTTGTCAGGGAGTTGCTCACATTTGGCAGATGAATTACTTGCTATCACATGGTAGGAATCTTGCATTTTTTTCAATATGCTTAAAAGGATGGCATAGGAGGGTGGCAGAGCAGCAAGAACACAACTGATACCTCTTGCAGAGCACGTGACCCTAGTAGAACACTGAGCTATTCTAAAAGTGGAGGAAAGGCTGAAGCTCAAAGCACATACTTTGCCTGCAGAAAGTCCCAGGCATCTCTGAGGTTGAGCTGGGAAAGACCCTAGTTTGAAACCCTGGAGAGTCCCTGCCAATCATTGTAGAAGACCATACTGAGCAAAGTGGACCCATTATAATAAGACAGCTTCCTGTGGAGTGGTGGGAGTCGAGTTATAGGCCATCCAAGGCAAATGATTCATGACGAGTATATGCCGCCTACCTTCTGCAGAATGCACAGTGGTGTTGTCGGGTTCCCAGGAAGTCTCCTGTCCAGGCAGTAACCAGCCCAGGGCTGGCCCAAGACCTCGCGGTGCCTTAGGTAGCATGCCCCATGCTGCCTCAAGCCCAATGGCATTGCTATAATGGGGCTGGGGGGATCAAATGCCCCCAGGTTACACCCACAGTCTCCTCGTGAGGAGGAGCTGCAGCAGAATTTTTGAGCTCGTGGCTGGTTTTTTTGCAGTCAGGACCAGTCATGGAGAACAAACACGCCAAAATCGGCATGTTTGTGGGGCCCTCCCACCCTCCTTGAGTCTTGGAAGGCTTCAAATGAAGCCTTCCAGGAGTGCAGGTGGCAGGGCAGTGACACAAAATGTGTCATAGCCCCCCCCCACGAGACCCAGCTAGCAATGCAACTGCTCAAGCCCCCCAATGCTGCCTCTGCATGCATATGTGCATGCACTCCCCATGGATGTGGGGGAGGCATGCATGCACGCGCCCCCATCCTTTTACTTACCAGGAGTGTGATCTGCAGCCTGCCTGGTCTACACCGCTTCTGTTTGAAATGGAAGTGGTGCAGCCTGGGTTCCCAGCCTGCACTGCTTCTGCTCGTGTTAAAAGAGAAGTGGTATGGACCAGGCAGACTGCAGATCATACTCTTGGTAGGTAAACTACAGGGAAGGGGGAAGGCTCCAAATTACTTGTCCCTGCCCACTTGGTGCTTTGTAAGCACCAAGTAGGAAAGGAGAGGTGATTGGAGCACAGCAACCCCCCCCCCCCAGGCTTACCATATCCAAAGGGGGACAGGGTGACTACACCTTTAACCATTGTAAAAAGAGGGAATTTGGGCAGGTGCAGCTCCCTTCTTCTTCCAGCAGTGCTGGAAGGAAAACAGGAGAAAAGCTCCTTACCTCCTCACAATGCTCCATCCTCACATGGGTTTAAAGTTTAAAGTGAACCCTTTAAATCTTAAGTGACACGCGAGTATGGAGTGGGACGAGAGATTAGTGAACTGCTCCTTCTTCATGCAACATTTAAAGTTCAAAGGGACACATTTCTGATGCAAGCCACATCAGGTGGCTTCATGGTTGGGCTGACCATGGACCAGTCGTAGCCGTGCATAATTTCAGCAACGTTGCTACATCCTCCGCCTTCAGCTCACAGCCCTAGCTTGCATGTGATAAGCAACAAGCAGCACCACAAGGAAGGAAGTGAAGTAAATTGAAGTGCCAAGAACAAAAGTATTACAGAAGAAATCAGCACCAGTTTGAGTGAACACTGAATGATCCTCCTTTCCAGTTCAAGCAGGGTCTGCCTGCCGTCCTGTGTCCACCTGAGTTTTCCCCTTATGTTAAAAGACACCCAATCCTTTGTGAGTCACTCTTTTGAGCGGTGTGTAAGGACTGCAGTGTTGATACTTTTTGGCTTTTTGCTCATTGGTAGCAGATAAACAACCGAAGCTGAAATGGCAAAGAGATAAGGGTTGTAGAACATTGAGAAAGCAAAGCAGTTATTAAAGAGCTTATCCCAATGTATGGGGACGTGGGAAGGAGGGGAGCGAGGCAGATAGTGTTCAGCTATAAGCTCGCCTGCTCTCAAGTGCATAAAGCTATGCCTGCTGAGATAAGTGCCCCATATTAAAACTGTCAGAAAGCCGCTGTGGTTTTGCTATATGGAAAGATGACCATACTTTCCTGTGAATATCAGCTTCTCTAAGCTTTAATTAACCCACAGGAACCTGAGGTGAAACTATGACTTAACAGTAAGCAAGCAATGCTTCTCCAAGGAAAGTTGCCTGCTGTGGAACAGGGGAGGGATAAAAAGAAGGATGGATCCAGACAGATCAGGGGGAAAGATAGGATGAGTCACACAGACACAGTGGTTGCAGGTCCGCATTCCAGCATTGTTTAAGCTGCATTCCCTAAACAGCTTGATCTAGGCAATTTGCTATAAAATAAACACAAAGGTAGTTAATGGATTGTTGTGTTAATAATTAGGAATGGTTGAACCAAAATAGGGAAAAGGAATACCCACAGAACAGCAAAAGTGGTTATATTAGTTGGGATAAATGTGTATGTAAAAAGCATCTCTCTCTCTCTCTCTCTCTCTCATGGTTAGAGGAAATGTGTGCTGTCCTGCCAGACGTTGAGAGGAAACAACAGGGAATAGTTATGTCCTTCACACTCTGCTTGTGAGCTTCCCTGAGACTTTTGGCTAGCCTCCATTGGTGAGAAGTGATTGATGCAGCTTTGGTTTGATCTAGCAGGGACATTCTTACATTCTTATGTTATCTGTATCTCTAGCGTAAGAAACATTGATGAATCTCTAGGACATTCATGCCAGAAAACTGACCAAGCTCAATCTATCTGAACATCTTTCCTGTCCATATGCGTAGATTGAGAGTTTTCTTACATGCCATTTTGCAGCAAGGCCAAGTTTGTGACTATTGACTTGATACGGAGCAGCAACCAATCATGACTTTCAGATGAATGCATGACTCATCAGCCCTTAGGAGGCATTAAAAAAAGTCCTTTCTGTTAAGTTATCCAAAATAATTGTTGGCAAGTTATTGCCACGAGTATAGTAAAGCAGAGCCAACCGCCTTTGCCAACAAGAATATTCATCATGTATATTTATTTTATTAATTAAAATATGTTTATGCCATTTTGGGGGTACTCAAAGTGGTGTACAATAGGAGCAAAAGTATATTAAAAACAATACTATCAGTAACAAGCATTAGAGTTTGCAGCAAGGTGTGAGCAATGGGAAAGTAATCAGAACTATGAATATTGCTCATCAGTCTCTTCAGTAGAGGCAGGGGTGGCTTTGCCCAATCCTGCCCAGAGCACAAGTCTTGGGTGTTAAATTTTAAGTATCCAATTTGGTGCGGGATGTATGGGGCAGGCCTGAAGCAGCCATTTGGGCTGGACTCACTCTCAGTGTCCCAGTCAGCTTGTGCCTTTAATGGATCCCAGTCCGCCTGCCCACTAGACAGTGTGATATTAGCTCAGAGGTGGCCAGCCTTCAACCATTAGGGGCTCTGCATTCTTAAGAGTTGTGTAGAAGACAGAATCTTGCCAGCTGCAAGTGCTGATGGTGCTGCTAAAGCAGCTACACCTGCTGAAATGCCCTCACCTATACAACTGTTAAAGGTCCAGGACTCGGAGCATTCATGTGGAAAGGTTGGCCACCCCTGCATTAGCTGGTTGCCTTTGGGGCTGGGTAGGAGTTTTTTGTTTGTGCTGCTTTGCACCTAATTAGCACTTGGTGACATGTTTTTTCACCTACCCCACACTGCTACAAGTGAGGTAGGCTTTTTACTCTGAGCCAGGTTGGTTACATCTGGCAAGTTTAGTGCAAGACAGGGAATAGGAATAAGGAATGAGTGTGTACCCCGAAGTAAGCAAGAGTCAGGGGAGAACCAGAACCAGAGGTGAAACAAAGGTGGAGCGAAGGCAAGTACTTTTGCAAGACTCCATTACACTGGAGTCAGCGGCCCCTCCCCCTTGCTGTTGGAGCCATTCCAGCAGCAACAGGGGAGTGTCCAGCAAGGGGGAGGGGCCACTGACTCCAGTGTAACGGAGTCTTGCAGAACTACTTGCCTTCACTCCACCCTTGTTACGCCTCTGACCAGAACCAATCTCAAGAGGCTGTCTGGCTCAAGGATGTGGCTGCCAACTCCTTGCACTTGGATTGCAAAGTCAACCTCGAAGGCTGTCCAGCTTGGAGTAAAAAGGTAAAGGTGACCCCTAACAATTAAGTCTAGTCGTGTCCGACTCTAGGTTGTGGTGCTCATCCCCATTTCAAAGCCGAAGAGCCAGTGTTGGCCGAAGACGCCTCCGTGGTCATGTGGCCGGCATGACTCTCCTTGCCGCAGCGCGTAGCATGTGGTTGGAACACGGAGTGCTGTTTACCTTCCCACAAGCGGTACCTATTTATCTACTCGCATTAACATGCTTTGGAACTGCTAGGTTGGCAGGAGCTGGCCAAGCAACGAGAGCTCACCCCGTCGCGGATTCGAACTGCCGACCTTTCGATTGACAGCTCATGGTTCAGTGGTTTAACCCACTGCGCCACCCGCTGGCCAGCTTGGGGGTAGATGGTGCAATTCAGCTGCCTCAAGTCCATTGGAGTTGGCGTAGAGAAATGTAGATTGTCTGCTGATGATCTGCAGCTTTGAATCTTAGTGGGAATGCCCTATAAGTGCATCAAAGTGCCCGAGTCTGGGTCAGTCCATTGGTCCACCCAGCTCGGTATCATCAGTGCCGGTTGGTGGTGGCTCTCCAGGGTTTCAAACAGGAGGCTTTCCCAGCTCGGCCAGAAATCAAATGTGGGACATTCTGCATGCAAAGCAGATGATCTACCAGAGAGCTACAGTGCCCTCCCCACTCATGTAAAGCCCGAGCTTGCATCTAGATTGACGTTTTCTCTGCAGGATTATTCTCTGTCATGTTTTAGTGTCTTCTCTTCTAGCTCAGTAATTTGCATTGATAGTCTATCACCTGTTATTGTTTCCCTTAATTGCTTGTGCCTTGATAACACATTTCAGTCAAGGTTTGCTATATCTCTTCAAACCTCTCTGACTGTCTTTAAACTTACCTACAGTTTCAGTACTGCTTGTGTTGAATCACCGCATAGCACTGCATCTGGCGAGGTAAGTAGCTACTGGAATGAATTGAGGCTGTGGCTTTAGGCGGCCTATGCAGAGGGTCACACATGGATCAGACAGTTGTTTCAGGGTGATGCCAATTGATAACTCAGTCCATCTCAACCAACGTTGATGGCAATATTTCTCATACCCTGTTTCCTTGAAAATAAGACCTCCCCTGAAAATAAGACCTACCATGTTTTGGGGGAGCAAAAATTAATATAAGAACCGGTCTTATTTTCAGGGAAACAGGGTAGCACTTTAGGTAGCCTAGCAGTGGTGTGGTAAATCTGGATCAATAAAGTGACCATCCAGGAATTTATTAACCCCTTGCATGACAACTTGGTTTTGAATGATTGTAGATCTGTGGTGTTTTAAATCTCGTACAGAAGGTCTGGCTCCCTTTTCTCTTGCTGAGGTGTTGCAGTGGCCGTGCTCCTCCTCCTCAGTTTCCATCGACAGGATCTTTGGAATAGTCATCCCTTGCCTATCATCACCCTTCCTGTGGGCGTGTCACGAGTCGAGGAATATTGGTTCTGAGGGAAGCTGATGTAGAGTCTCAACCCAACAACTGGTTATTTCATTCCTGCTCACACCTTCTCGCTGGTTGTCAGCGTGGGCAGTGTTGAAAGAGTGTTAATTTCCAGCTACGTTAAACACTTGCTTGAATAATTTATTGGTTATTTATTCTGCCTGAGAGGAAGGTCAGAATATGCATTTAAATGGAAATGTTCGTACAAACACTACAGAAAGGACCTAGTAATTATCACTGCTTCCCAGCCAGACCCAGTTTGAAACAAGCTGGTCAGGGAGATCACGGAGTCCATACTTAATCCTGAAGCATTTATCAAACAATATTGCTGCTGTTTTACAATAGAAAGGTTCTCCAGAATGTGTTTGAGCTCACAGGTCCCTGTCCTTGAACAGGCTGGAGTCCGCAGTCCCCAGTTTTCTTCTCGCCACATTTGCAGCAGCCAGCTTGGGAGAGGGTGAAAGGATTGCTCTGAAGAGAGAATGAGACCTTTTGAGTATTCAGGGCTCATCAGTGGTGTAAAACATGATCATCAACAATAATTGTAGCTGGATAGTTCAGCACAGGGTTGACCTAGTCTAAATACATAGTCAAATTATGTCCTCTCATCCTCTACCAGGAACCCCATGTGACGCAGCCTTCCTCCCACGGATGGCCCAGCCATGAAGTGACCTAATGCAGCAGATGGTGGGGGCGAGGGGGGCGGTGGATTTGGGCTGCTCTTCACCCGGAGTCTGTTGCCATCTCCCTTCAGCCTGCCACAGATGTGAGCTGCATTGATCCGCTTCCTGCTCCCTAAAAATGAACAGAAAGTGGATCATCCACTTGCTTACAATGCTGTATTGCGTGGTTTTCACAAATCCAGAAGCGTGGGATGTCCTGTTTTATTTTCAGGGACCACGCGAGCAAAAGAAATCCTGGAAATCCACTGCCAAGCAGTATATATAGACAATACTGAGCTAAATGCATCCGAAAACAACTTCCGATGTTCCTTCCGATGTTCCTATCAAGCAGCTGTGCAAAAGACTGCCTCCTCCTACACGGCCACAGAGATCTGTCTGGGTCCCTGAATGGTCAAGTGAGGTGTGGCTTAGAGATGGTTTCGGTAGGCTTAGAGGCAAAGGCCCATGGAAAAGTTGTTCAGCTGTACAACTTTTTTAAATTGATGGGGGGGGGTGCGGAGAGAGGAGGAATGGCTTTGTCCTTTGATGTTCTGGCAACTGGTCCCCCCCAAATTGTCAATCTTTTCGGAATAGGGAGCCACCTGCTCTATCTTTTTTTGCTATGTAACCTTCCTTGAGACCTTCTTTTGTTGAAAAGTGGTATATGCATAATCTTCTAAATAATTATTATAATAAATGGCCCAGTTTGCTTTCTGTCTGGTCAGCTGGCAGTTGTCACATCTTCCATATGTATTTGTTTCCCTGCATAACAAGGGACGAATAATGTCGCTTTCCAAAGTATGTCAGTTGAAACCAGTAGGAGTTTTGCTTGAGAGCCACTGAAGGAGCAGGATAAAATTTGTGTGTGTGTACTCATACGTATATTCACGCAACTTCAGTATTCATTGCTGAATTTTAAAGTGTTCCAGGCACATTGATACTAGTGGTTGGCCTGTGACATTCATAGGCTTATTTTAGATTTTGTCAGCACTGTGTGTAAATAAATGCACATTTAGTTTTGTATTATATGGACTGTTACCTAGAAATAAAATGAATTAATGGGAGAACAAGGGGCTTAAAAGCAGGCCTGCCCTTGACTGACTCTGTATTACAGGAGATCCATAAAAAGTGCGGTGAGTTAACTCAACCATGAATAGTTATAGTCATAGGAGTGGGTTTGTTGAATTTATTGTGAAAGGTCTTTCAAACAACCCTTCTCACAGAACGTTTCGATGTACTTCTGAGGAAATATTAAATATTATACAAGCATGCTGGCCAATTAGAACGATTGCTGCTTCCTCCCATCCTCTCACTGCTGTCATTGGCCAGGAAAAGAAAAAAATGTCTACAAAACTCAGGAGGCAAATTTGGCACAGAGGGTAACGAGGCTTTTCACTTTCCCAGTGGTCTGTGTCAGTGACAGCATTGAGTGGATGGAAGTAGGAATGGTAGCTCCCGCATGGTGAGGTTATCAGCACATGAGTGGATTGCTAACAAACTGTATGAATTCATCCCTCAGTCCCCATTAAAAATAACAAACCAGCATTTGTGGCATGAGTAAGTCACCGGAGAACTGTGCTAACCCTTGCTAGGTGAAATAGCACACTAGGAATTCACAGGACGAGTGCATATAGATAGGCACAGGACACTGCTGCACAAAACCTCTGCACTAGTTGTGTCATAGCTCCAGCTTTGAGCAATGGTGAAGGCGTTGGGGGAGGCACACAAATGTCCTGAGGAACTCGAAGGTCAGTGGGGTACAGAGGTGTTGAGCAGAAACCCAGACACAACTCCAAGTCCAGGACCAAGTTATCCAGAGCAACCCTGAGAAGGCACACCTGAGAATTCAGAACCTCCTGGAATACCACTCCCAAAGCTCTAACTGCCGGAGGAACCACTACCTCACCCTCAGGATCTCCAATCTCCACCTGGTGAAGACAACACATCCAGGTAGACATAACCAAGCAGTGACAGAGTGCAGGGCTCTAGACAGAAAAGGTCTGCCCCTTTGAAGATCTTCAACCATCTCAAAGGATGTGGAGCTTGGCATTGGTAGCCAGGCCAGGGAATGGCATATACTCAGGTGAACTTTGTCAAAGCTAGTGGCCAGCTTGGAGAGGTCCAAGGTCCTGCTTTTCCAGTTTGCCCCCACTTGACGGCTGTAGTCTTTTTCATGGTCTGTGGCTGTGTCTAACCCCCTTGAGCCTCTACTTGCTCAGTGGGTTCACAGTCAGATCAGGGTGAGTTGGTACTCCTAAAGCTGCCTTACAATGAGTCAGACTAAACAGTTGGCACAGGTCTAAGAAGACCAATTGGCGATTGGGAGGCTTATGGAGGTGGGGTAAGGGAAAATATTTTCCCTTTCCCCTCCCAAGCCTCACAATCTACCCCCCCCACACACACACACAGTTTACAGTGCAGCCTGTTTTGGCATGGCTGCCCGCTATGGTGGGGAAAAGGATAGGATTCGGCTTCTAATTGGGCCCAAGCAAGTCTTCCCAGTGACAGCTGGAGCAAGCATTGAAGAGGCTTGGTGTAGAATCGATGGCTGTCCTTTGCACAGTGAACAAGGAGAAGAAAGATTTCCAAGACTGTTGTTTCCTCCTTTCCCTCCCCCACTTATGCCTTTATGACCAATAAACCCTTCACTAGACAGCAGTCTGGGCCACATGTCATTCATTTGAAGAGCCCCCCCCCCCAGGTTGTATCCCTCCCTTGGACTTGCCCCCTTGGGGTGAGGGGAAGGGAGAGGGTGGGGCAACTACACCCTGTTACCTGACATCCTTTGTAGTTGGAAATGCCAAAGAGACGTTGCTGCCTACGCTACCTGGGAGATGTGCCAGCAAGACAAGTTCTCCACTTCAGCGTCCTGCTGTGCTCAAATGCTTGTCGTCAGAGAATTAGTACCATGGGGAAATGAGCCCGCAGCAGGAACTTCCAGTATCAATGCGCTGCTAATTCCTTTTCACCAGACGTCTTCTTTTCCCTGTCCTGCGGGAGGGACTCTGCACTGCAACACTGGAAAGAGAAATAGAATTAAAATTATAGTGTCTGATCCATTTGCAACACTTCCTCTAGAGAGGACTCCCACCGAGGGATGTGCTTTAAGGACTGGCAAGTCCACTGATGTTTTCATTTCCTTCTTTCTTTGCGACTAGGAATTTGTCATGGCACTTCAAACAATTCTAGCTGCAGACAGTTGAAGAAGAAAACTTTCCATTAAGGTTGTGTGAGACAAGGATAGACATTTATTTTGGGAAACCAGACTTTTTTTTTGTTTGTTTGTTTTTGAAAAAAAAAGGAGAAAAGAAAGAATTTATATGAAACTCAAATTCATTTGCGGCAAAAAATAAAAAAGCCAAAAAATAAAAAAGCCATTTGTTCCCAGCTGTATGCTGATCACTTGGAAAACTACATCAATTCAACCCCAGAGGTGCCCTGTGAGAAGGTACACAACATGAGGGCTGGTGTGAGAGAATTGTTGTTTTTCCAGCCTCAGACTAGAGATATGGAAGGGAGGAATTGCAGTAGCATCGGGATCAGACACAAAGTTGCAGCCCAGTACACTTCAGGTTTACCCTTACACCCCCCAAATAAGCACACCAGACAACGTACATTTGGTGAATATGGTCACTTTTATTTAAACATACAAAGACCTGCCGAGGGAAAATAACTGGGGGTAACAGACTCCACCCCCCAGAGGCATGCTGACACTATTTGGGGAAAATGGCCCCCCAGCCGTCTATATCCCCCTAGGTTTTATGGCGTAAAACATCCTGGCTCCAGGCCCCCTCGGTCACTGCCCGAGGGAGCCTATCAAAGCTAACCCCGAAGGCTCGAGGCAGCAGAGCAGTTCAGGTACCCATACTGGCCAGGCCATTGATGAGCCTCCCTGCTCCAGCCAGGGGGCTTGTCAACCAGCCTCACCGACCCATTTGAGTGTCGTGTGTGAGCGGTTCTGGCTCACCTCCTGACCTTGCTGCCTCGCAATGCATGCCGAGGCCATCTCTCCTATATACCCATTCTCGCACGCCACCTGCCAGGTGACCAACTGACTACGACCCCCTTCCAAAAACACAGTCTGAGGTAGGCGAAAAAACCACCAACAGTTTGCCAATTCATTGGTGGCCAAAAATTCCTACCTGGCCCCTGAAGGCAGCCGGCTAATCCCAGACTATGACAAGGGAGGGCAGGAGAGGTTGCTGCCTGGGCGACGACTGAGGGAGCTGCGGGAACGCCGCAGCTTCCCTCGTCGTCCCCAGACCATGTGACCTGGCCCAGCCAATCAGAATGACTGGGCCACGCACGCTGCCTAGCATACTCCGGGGGGGGCAGAGTAAAGCCCCCCCCCGGGACGCTAGACGCATCCCAGGGAGATTCTCCTCAGGGGCTAAGCTGTCCCCCCCGTCCCCCCACTACTCAGGCAGTTCCCTACACACTCCTCCCCTTTGACTATTTCTCCTGGCACTTTGTACCATGCAAACCTTATGGACCAGTTTGGATTATTCTCTCTCTCTCTCTCTCTCTCTCTCTCTTTGTGTGTGTGTGTGTGTGTGTGTGTGTGTGTGTGTGTAATATATATGATGAGGTTAGTTCAGATGCTTCATCCTGCCACATGATTATGCAGAGCAGAATATGGTGCAATACGAGGGGGGGGGGGAGAACTTGCACACACAGACCATTCATTGCATGATTCAGCAGGGCCAGCATATGGCGCCTACACTAGCCCTATAATCCTTTCTCCTTCTTTATTCATGACTTTGAGGGCCACACTAGGCAATATGCCTCCTGCATGATGGGGCCTGTGTGTTTGATTTTTCTAACATAAATAGCTTGAGTAGGAGGATGATCTGGATTGGGGCGATGGCAGGTGAAGGGGCTTTAAACCTTTGCCCCTACCACAGTTTCAAGCTGGAACTCTCCCCCCTCCCTGTATCTGTTGTTTTTTCCTAGGAGAAAACAGAGCTTTTCTCCTGGGTCAAACCCCAACCAATGGGTGACCCAATCCAGAACTAGGGGATCAAGAGTTGAAGCCGTCTCCCCATGATCCTGATCTGAAACCACCCCTAGGTTTGCTTAAAAAAGGCATGCGGGCCCCAATCAGGGTTCCCCCTAAAAATCAGTGCAGCTATGCAGAGTCCTCCCATGGCTGTGCAGAGGCAGGCATCCGGCAATGATGTCATGAGGTCATTGCGGACTTCTTGTTCCACTGGGCTCCAAACAGAGGGGAGCTCGTTGAGAGCCACGCAGCTTAGCAGGAATGCTGACCCCAATCACATAGGTGTGTTGTCTAGTTTGGCCTTGATTCACCACTCTGCCCACCCTCCAACTCCTGTTGGTATGACCTACAGCTGGAAAGGGTTGCCCTGCACCTCTCCATCCAGAAATTTTTCTGATCGCCTTTCAGGCAACATTTCTCTTGGAACGTTTCAAACCTACTGACATTTTGAGCATATCAAATATGTCCTTAATTGTTTTCACAAAACAAAAAAGGAAAAAATAAAGAAATGAGGAAAGGAATGAATAGTGAGGCGGTTGGGTTTCAATTTGAAGTTACACTGATGTTTTTCTCTGCCTGTAATACTATTTTCCCCCAAATAGAAGAAAAATGAACGCAAATGCCAGAAGTGGAATTGTTTGAAAAAAGACAAATGACAGAACTTTCACAATACTCTGCCAGGGAAAAAAGAAGCTGGATCTGAACTCTTTCTTGGGATGTCAATCTTTTGTGATCAGTTCTAATGGTCTTGGTATTTATTACTGGCATTTCCCACTTGCTTAATGAAATATCACTCATTATGCAACTTTGCAGTTATCAAGGATCACTGTTAGGGAGTTGGGCCTCATTATTAGCAGAGTTATTGTCCTTTGGAGATAGAGTTAATGGCCATTTGTCTTTCTCGATGCAATTAATAACTGCCCCCATGGGGCGCTGAATAGGTTACATTTCATGAGAGAGTGTTATGCACCCGCTTTCATCAGCCTAGACTGCTGCATGCAGCCTTCAGCTCCTGGCACAGGGTCTGACATCAATGTCTTTCCCATCAGTTGCACCTCTTACATTTCGAGTCATCTGCAAAGTCTATTAAAAAGAGCAGGGCATGAGGCCTCCTGTAGTCATCAGGAAATCCCTGATGCAGTGATGAATGGCATAACACTAGCTCTACTGTGTCCCTATCCTGAGAAGCAATGTTTGTGTCAACTGGGGGGGGGGGGGTTGAAACCCTAGTACATATGATCTTATATTGTTCACTGTACCAAGATCTGCGCCTACAATATTTTGATTATCTGCTGACAAAGATGGCCGGTTGGGCTAATCATGACAAAATAGGATGCATTCTATCACTGGAGGACATTAAGTTAGTAGGGAGAGTTGCCATTTCCTTGAAACTGATGGTTAGACGCAAAGGAATGAGCCTGACTGACCCTTTTAGATGATGTAATAAGTTTTTATTATGGTATGTTGTTATGTTTTTGTATGTTTGTTTGTCTTATGCCAATAAAGATCTCTGATCTGTACTGAGGCTAGTCCTTCCAGGACTAGCTTCATGGGTATGTAGCACTTTGATGACCTGAGAAGAGATACCTCTACTGCCTGGAAACTCACCAGAGCAGGAGATCATACATGATGCAGAAATTGTGAAAAATAACCCAAACCAAGAATTTCGTTTATTCCTATGTTAAGCCATGTTTTAAAATCTGATATGTAAACTTCTCCTGGAGATCTGTTGTGCTTTCTTTATCCAAGATTCTGACCTAGCTGGGACAAATGAGGACAAATTGAGGTCTGGCATCTGAAATCACAACCAGAGCCAAAGAACATTCAAGGTTGGAGGATGCTTGAGAAGTGCAAGCAGGTGAGCCTGGCAGCAAAAATGCAGGCTGGTTGGAATCGGGTGACTTGCATGCCTGCACCAAGGGTTCAGTGGTTGGTTAAAAGGCTAGCCAACTGGCAGGGTATGGAACTAAAGCTAAGAGGTGAGAATTTTGATTAACAGATCTGAAAAGACAAGCTCCCATGAGTTGGCTGATCGAACCAGCAGAAGCACTGCATCCTGGAGTTGCCAACAGAGATTGGGCAAGCATGCAAGATTATCTTGCAAGCAAGAGAATCATATCGTCCATGGCCGGGGAGAATAACATTTAGTGATATTGACTTCCAAAGGGGTAGCCTTGTTAGACTGTAGAAGGAAAAACAACGAGTCTTGTGACACCTTAACAGCTCACACATTCAGGCTGAAATCCTATCCATACTTACCTGGGAGTAAGTCTCATTGATGATAATGGGGCTTACTTCTGAGAAGATATGCATAGGATTGGACTCTCATTGTTGCAAAAGTTTTCATGGACTACCATCCACTTCATTGGATGCAGAAGCAGATTATCGGCCACAAAACGCTAATGCGACAAGAAGACTCTCTGCTATTTAGAGATATGTCCTTTATGTTTTGCTCCTCAGTCATGAAAGCTGGCTCAGCTGAGGGATTTGGGGCTTCTCCTTTTATCCTGAGTCTATATGTTTGACCAAAATAATTAACCCTCTCCCAGCCCAGGCCCTCAGGGGTTTTATACCTAAATGCCAGCCCCCCCCCCCCAGGCAGCAGCAACCTGTGGAGGGGCTCTGAGGATGGTACAAACTTGGGCACAGGAACTGTCTCTCTACCAGTCTTGCTGGCTTCACAAGTCTCCCCTTATACTCAATCTTCTCCCATCCATAATACTGCAGATCAGCCGGACGTGTGACTGGGGGCTTGGAATAAACAGATTCACACTGGTCTAGTGCTTGAATACAGGAAGTATTTTTTCAGATAACAGAGAGAGAGAGAGAGAGAGAGAGAGAGAGAGAGAGAGAGAGAGAGAGAGAGAGAGAGAGATGAACAACATATGGAGATATAGGAAGTATTAACAAGAATTGGGAAAAATGGAAAATGTCAATTGGGAATAGCAAATCAAAATATAGCATAAAGCTAACACCTATATCTATGCTTTCCTGAATGTTAGTACAAACCAGCCCTACAGTGTTTTTTTTTCTTTTTCCAAAGAAAAATTTGTTGGCCTACCGTCCAGGGGATTGATTGGGTCCTGTTGCCCAGGAGCCTCCCCCCTACATGCACATCATGCATATTTGGGACCAAGCTGACTCTAAGATGCGGAAACAAAATGGTAGTGGTCACTGTTTGCACCCAGAGATCTCTGCCTCCGCAGAGCAGGAGCTTTGGCCACATAAAAGCAGGGCCTTTGTGACCCTTCTGTTGATGCTTGTACAACATTAGTAAATGGAAGAGTCCAGCAGGCAAGTGAGCATTCATTCCTGGACAGATGCAATCAGGCAGATTGTTACCGTATGTAATTCAATGAAGAGAGCCTGGAAGCTGAAAGAACCTGCCTGCAGTGCCTTCCCCACCCATTATCTTCCCAGACCTTTCTATTGCATATTGTATATTAATGTGCCCACTGGCGTCGACGAAGGGAAGCGCGCGGGGCGGGCCGTCCGGGGGCAATGCGCGCACAAGGGTGACGCGCGTCCCCCCCCGGTACTCACAGTTAGTCGCTGGAGGTGGGCCCGCCCACCCTTGCGTCCGTTTGGCTCTGAAATGAGCTGAAAACGGCGCGGGGGGTTGCTCTGCGCCCGCGTGTGACGTCACGCGTGGGGGTGGAGCCGATTTCTTAAAGGTGACGCGCGCCCCCGCTCTGGGGTGACGCGCGTCATAGCGACGTGACTGAATGTGCCCATCTCTCCTCCACAATCCACCTTGATTGTCCTGTCCTGATTCTTGACTGACCCCTTTGTCAACACAGGTAAACATAAATGATTTGAAACAAGAACGTTTAAAAATCAGGTTAAAAGCCATGTAAAAATATACTTTCTTTAATAATGTTTAAAAACGTAAAAACACCAATAAAACATTTTTTAAAAAACAAGTGGTCACGACGTTTCCTTCAAAATGTATGAACATTCTCAAGTGAATAATTAGAGCACAAAGCTGCCAAGATATTAACAGAAAGAATAAAGCAGCCTGGTTTTATATGGAGAACGGAGCTCACACGTGCCACCAATTAGCACCAGAACTCTAATAATAGTATGTACCATAGTATCAGGGAGGAAAAATGAATGTTTTCGTCTGATCTTTGCTGCCCCTCATCAGTAGCTTGGGCTGTGAGGTTATTGTGCCAGGACAACGCACCTTAGGTTTCCTGCGGTCAGAGGCACACGCTAGAGTTCCGGTGGAGGTAGTTTGGTTTTATAGAAGATTTCTGTATTTTAAAAAAAAATGATCAAAAAGGATCTCTGCCCCACAACAGCATTGATCCCTTTCCTGTTTATTTGCATGTTGACCCCTATGCCATTTTGGCAAATGACTAGGTAAGAGATCTAGCCTTCAAAACAGCTGGAAGCACCCCAAACCAAGGCAGATGAGCTATAGAACAATGGTGTATCCATCACAAAAGAGGTATCACAGAAAAGCTTCTAGGTGAGGGTGAGTCAGCTGGTCAGACTCCTACTCCTAGACATCTTCAGAAAGTCACAGACACAGTGTGTTTATGGGGTACTCTGCTGGCCTGCAGAAATAAGCTTGATTGTTAAGCCTGATTGTTCTTGGAGACCTACAAAGTGACCCCAACTTCAAAAAGGTGGACCATAGTATCTTGTGAAGGCAAGTTGACGTTCCTTGTGGCTCTCAAATAAGTAGGAATTTCCCTGTCATAGAATGTAATGGGCAGGAACTCCCTGAGCATTTTCACTTATCTTACAGGGATTCATTCATATCTGAAAATTCTCAGATATTTCTCCGTGACAAGAACCTTGATTTTCACTTCACATTTCACTTTGTGAGAAATTTTGGCTCAAATCCTACTCGGGACTCGATATAGTGAATATCCCTGGGCAGTACCTGAGAGAACTGGGGTGTTTAATTCCTTGGCTCAAAGTACACAGGTACACTATTAGTCCAAGATATTCCCACTCTCTATTGAGAGGGGAATGGAGACACAGTGAATATATTACATCAGGACAGAGTCATGCTTGCAGTGTTGAGTTTGATCAGACCTTGTGCTGGAATTGCTGTGGAGCTAATAACCTAGTGCATTGTTCCAGTGAGCAGGACATCTTGTGAGGGGAAAGCTTGTATTCTAGAGTCCAGTTCTAGTCATTAATTCCTGACTTATTTCTGCAACGACATTAAACTCAAAACTCCTGAGTGCCCTTCTGGATTGGCTGGGTAGAAAGAATGAAGCCTCCCTTTACAACATCAATATTCAAGGGGAAGAAATAAACAGAGCTCTGCATCGTTGCGGTTGCGAGTAACAGTGATGGACTCACTGAAATGTGACAAGATTTATTACTTTCTTCCAAAGAACAATTGCCTGCTTGGTGTCCTCGGTAAATAATGCGCTCTCTCTGTGTCTTTTGGGGACATCATTTGTCCAGAAGCCAGTGACACTAGAGTTAACCCTTGGTAGATCTTTCTGATCTCTACTGTACAGGGCCTGACCTCATGAGGAATCTCTACTTTTGTTAGTGGGGAAATTCCCCTTGTGGATCACAGTTGAATTCTTCTGCCTTCTGAATAAAGTAATGTCATGTGCAAAGAGATGGTTGCTGAGTACATCTACTGTGAGTGTGACTGATGCAAAGAATTTCATAAGAAAGACCGGAAGAGTTCCATAGCTATGACCAGTAGAAAGCTTGTGTGCAGTATGTCAAGAAAGACATGGGTGACCAAGCGCGAGGCTGATTGCCCATTGTGGCAGGTGGCGTGCGGGAGGGTAGGTAAGGCTTGATAGGGATCGGCGTGCACCGTGAACTCAGCAAGGTCAGGAAGTGAGCCAAGACTGCTCATTAACTACGCATGCGTGGCTCGGTGAGGCAGGTTGGCAAGCTTCCTGGCTGGAGCAGGTGAGGCCCATCAATGGCTTGGCTAGCATGGGTCTCAAAGCCTGCTCCGCTGTCTCAGCCCTTTGGGGTTGGCTATGAGAGGCTCCCCAGGTGGCTGTCCTGGGGGGCCTGGAGCCGGGGTGTTTGACGTCCAAACAAGCAGGGGGAGGAAGATGGCTAGGCCCATTTCCCCCGACCAGGCCCCGCACGCCTCGGGGGTGGATTAGTTTCCCCTAGGTTTGCCTCTGCAGGTTTTTATCTTTAACAATAAATAAAGTGACCATCTCTCCACAAACAGCCTGTCTTGCATCTTCTTTGGGGGGTGTAAGGATAAAGACCGGAAGAGTTCCATACTATGACCTGAAGAAAGCTTGTGTGCAGTATGTCAGGAAAGACACAAGCAGTATATCTTTAGCAGCTTCTGTTCTAATAAGTGGAATTTAGGTTTGCCAACGCACTCTCTCTTTTTTAAGGCGACATCACTTACTTCAGCAATGACCCCCAACCCCAGGGCATATAGCTCTATAGAACAGATTGATGATAGAATACAGCACTTCAACAGAATTCTATAGGCAGAAATCACACCTTCACAGTGGCTCCATTTCTTTTGACATTTTAATCTGGCATTTTTGGCATTATACTGGGATGAATGAGGAGGATGAACGTCATTGGTGGGTGTCTTCATTCTGATGGCCAGTTCCTTGTAGACAAACTGAAATTAGATTCAGATCTGAAAAATCAAAACCACCCTGTCTCCTCCTCTACCATTGTCACCACAGTCAACACTGCTATTATTTAACATTTACTGTACATAGTGTCATCTGTGTGTCAAGTGTGGACGTGGTTCATCGGACTAGAAGCCTGCAGAGCAAGGAGATGGATGGTTATATTTTTCAATCATATGTGACATTCAGTCCTCATAACCCCTCCAGCTCCTGGTCACATGTATCTGTCCTTTCTGCCTATTCTCAGTATTCCTTTCCTGCGCAAGGTGAAGAATACACTCAGGGCCTGTGGCTTGGCCGGGCCACGCATCATCCCCTCCCGGTGTGGTCCCTAGTGACGCCACGGATTCTGAATATATTGGGGGAAGGCATGATAGGTGAATATCTTGTGCTCTTAGAACCAGGTGTCATGACAGAATGCTGTGTGTGTGTGTGTGTGTGTGTGTGTGTGTGTGTGTGTGTGTGTGTGAGAGAGAGAGAGAGAGAGAGAGAGAGAGAGAGAGAGAGAGAGAGAGAGAGAGAGTGTTATTATAGCACCATTAATGTACACGGCACTATAGACAGAATGATAGGCAAATTCCTGCCCCAAAACACTTACAATATAGATACAAACTGGAAACAACAGAGGAAGGAGAGAGAAATGAAAACAGGGTAAATATATGAAGAATATGTGATTGTTTCGGTCACAAGTACTTAAGCTTACTGGTAGATACAAAGGGGAACGGAGACTTTTCTGTCAGCTTTAAGAAAAATGAGTTTATAATAGAAAATTACCTTTATTTTGTAGCAAGGGTCTCTTGACGGGGCACGAGGACTTGCTTGGGTGTAGGAAAAAATGATTGAAATGAGCAGAAGACCATTGAGAAATGATAGACCACAGTTGGGAATACTTACACATGAGGTTTCTTCAAAGACATTGCTCTTGCCTCTGCTTGCACTGTGTTTATTAATGAGCTGCAGCAGGGCTATGGATTATGTTTACTGTAGCTTTTAAATGTTCTTAAGGGTTGATAAAACACTTGGCAGAGGTGGTTGCTACTATTATTGCCTTACAAGCAAAAGTGCATCTGCAAAGAGAGAGAGAGAGAGAGAGAGAGAGAGAGAGAGAGAGAGAGAGAGAGAGAGAGGGAGAGAGGGAGGGAGAGAGCGAGAGCGCTACAATTAGGCAGCTAGTATGTGAATAGGGAAAAGATGCTGCCCAGTTAGGGTAGATTAAGATTTTATTTTATTTTTTGCTTTAACGAGACTGATGTCCTTATGCTCATGTAATTTATTAACCCATCAGGGATCCATGACTTGGGCGCATGCAGCATTGTTGGAGTACTAATACTACGCACCCAGGAGCCAGTGACCCAATTGTTGCAGGATTACAGAAGAGGTTACAGAATGAATATACTGTGTACGCATTAGAACACAAACAGAAAAACTGCCCAGCAGGCCTCTGAGGGGAAATAAGGGGTTAAGAGAGGGAGCCCAACTCTTCAAAGAAACAGACAATGTTGCTCCATAATATTTTACTCCCTGGAGTGCTGCAGCATCAAATGGGGTGTCTTCTTTACGCCCTTCTCTTTTTCTTAAAACATCACATCCCCAAATCCTTCTTCCCTTTAAATCTCTTCCCATTCATTATTTTTCTATTAGGAAGTAAAAAGGAAAATGTTGCCATGTTGCCTTCCTCCGCAGGTCATCTGTGTATGTGTGGGGTGGGGGGTTGCTGGGTGGGCTGCTTTGCTGCCCTTGATAACTGGCCACAGTCCAGTGACCATGGGCATCACTCGAGGTGGGCCGGAACAGTACGTTCCGCACTGTGCTAACCTCCGTTTACTCCTCAGCACGAGGCGGCCCCACTGTTGGAGCCATTCAGTGCGGTGAAGGCAACGCGCAGGGAGCCTACTTGCAGTGCTTACATGGGCCAGCCATTAAGTGACCACATGGGATCCTTGTTGTAAGCAATGAGAATGTAACATGAGTGGGTCCCTGAAGAAGCAATGGGGACAGAAAAGAGGACTTAGGGCTATCACATGACCTCTAGGCGCAGGAAGAAATGCTAGTGGAGATCCTATTATTAGTGGAAAAGATTATTAGTGGACACAGGCAATGCTAAACCAAAATATTTCCTCAGCTGTTGTAGCTAGCATTCAAATTGCTAGCATTTTGGCAGGTGTGACCAGAAGAAAATCCTTTGGGTTTAGGTGGATTTGATGAGAGCTGTAGGTCTCACAATGCCGTCTATAATCCTTACACTCTGACGAACTGGGCAACGCAATCCTGTGTAAGGATCCAGCCAGCGGCCCAGGGCCGCCAGTCCGATCGTGCTCCCAGACTGCCCGTCCAATGGCGGGCCGGAGGTCTACTTGGGGAAGGGACGCTCGTCCCCTTCCCCAGGTGTAAACCGGGGCTGGCCCAATAGGCCTCCTCGGATTTCTGCCAGCTATATCGGCCGTGTAGCCAGCCCGGTGGGGACGGGGATATGGTGGGAACCATCCCCCTCCCCCTCCCCGGCTGGCTAGGCCAATGGTCCCCCTCCTTCGCCTGCCGAACCGCCTCTGTGCTTTACGGCATGTTCGTAACGTTTTGGAATGGTAGAGTGCTCGCTCTGCCGTTCCAAAGATCTGGAAGATTGTGCCATTCAGGTGAGCCACTCATGGAACCTAAGTCTTCATTGTCTGTTTTATAAATTAGTGCACCAAGATCAGCTGCCAGGAGGATAGGGGAAAAATTAGTAGTTCAGAGTTTCAAGAAAATGAAAACAGATTCATTTCACCTTGATTCTCAACTAAGATGCTTTCAGAATGGTCTTTCAGCAGAAAATATCATTAGTTATTTTATGAATACCCTAATTTGGGACTGAATAATGAATGGAAAGCAAAAAACTATTAAGATTTTGCATCTGGTAAGAATTCTTTATTTTGATTAGTTTACCTTTACATGACTAGGATATGAAGCTTTTCCTCTTTCTTTGAAGGGAGACCAAACACAGAGGCCATGTCGGTGACTGACAGTTTCAGTATTAGTTCTGAACAACCATCTTGTGCTTGCACCCCACTGCAAGAAGAAAAACTCCCAACTACCAGACTAATTCCTCTTCCACCTCTGTGTTAACAGTTCTCACAAATCACTCAGCCACTTCCATATTTCCCTCTAGGAGCAGCCAAACCATAACTCTTTCGTTTTTAATAATTCCTTCTGTATCCGTTCCTGCCTCTATGGGATTCCTGGCACTGGTGTACGGACAAAAGCTTCACAGATTCGGTAGGGCCAGAGGCTGTCATGTCCTATTTGACTCATCCCTGGTGCTCCATTATATCTTTTTGGCCTTCATACACTTGTGTGTCATAGGAAAGGGGATGCAATTATTGCAAAGCCTTTGCCCAGTCTGTATAATGAGCATATATGAGAGAGAGAGAGAGAGAGAGAGAGAGAGAGAGAGAGAGAGAGAGAGAGAGAGAGAGAGAGAGAGACTCACAAGCAAAAGGTGTAAGTATATCTGACATATCACCATAGAAATGGAAAATGCTCACTCTGCAAGGTAGCCTCCTAATAATAAAGTCATTCTGTGCTTCTCTTATTCCTCAACATAGCTCATGCTGCACCAAAACCTGCAAGCAAAGGGACCCACTGATAATTATAATTCAATTTATCACCAACTATTTTTGCCTCTTTTTATCCAAGTCAGCAAGTGCCCCCGCCACCCCCTCCATTTCATCATTGGCTGATCAATACTCTTGCCTGGGGCAGTGAGATGCACCTCTCAAACATTCTGGCACTTCAATTCCAAGAACGTCAAAGAGGCAGAAACAATTGGGTTGTGGGGAGAGAGCCAGAGCAGATTATTATCAGAGAGACGCACTAGGAACCCATGCAAACACCTGCTATTTTGTGGAGGAAGTATACCACTTTGGTTAAAACCAGGGATGTGAATCAAGTCTCTGACTCCAAGTCTCGAGTCAAGTCCCAAGTCTCTGGGTCCAAGTCTCAAGTCAAGTCCCAAGTCTTTGCCCCCAAGTCCCGAGTCTTTGGTTGTGAGTCGCAAGTCGTGAGTCCCTATCTATTTAATGGGGAAGATAGGTTTAAATCTGAATAAAATTCAGCTCCAAGTTGAGTCTTTCCAGTCTTTTACAATCCCCGAGTCAAGTCCGAGTCAAGACATTGACGCGACTTTAGTCTGACTCAAGTTCGAGTCAATAGACTCCAGTCTACATCACTGGTTACAACCCCAGTAACCTAAACTTAACACGTCTCTCTTGCTATGGTCCTGATCTCATTCTATTGTCCTAGTCCCTAGACATGGTTTGTAGATACATAATGCTGCAACTTTCCTGAAGCTATGTGAGTCTGGGTCTGGTCAATGGAAGGCCACCTGGGAGCCCTATGTATGGGTTGTTAGTGAAGAATTCTGCTTTCGACACGCGGCTACGGGGCCGCGTGTCATGACAGATTCATGAATGTTACAATTTACCATTACACCACTGGAGCTGGCCTATCCACCCTGATACATCAGAGAGGATCCTAGATCTCAGCTCCATAATGCAAAAGTCAACAGACAAGGGCTAGGGTTTGTTGCCGTGCTGTCCCCCAGCAGTTTCCTCGAGCTGGCTAGCAAGCGAGGTGACCCACAGACAAGTCAACCAGCTGTTAACAAGGAAACATAAACATTGTTATCCCTTCCTGCCACCCATTTAATTAAACACCCATTAAACAGCCTTTTATTAGCATGTTTCATGCTCCCTGCATCCTATGGGAAAGTAGCCCACCCAGCATAATTTTGTGTAGATACGTTTTCTCCTAGAAAACAGATTTGGTCATAATGCCGTTAATCTTTTAATTCTACAGGTGTGCTGCACCAGAGGCGTTTAGGGGAAAAGGGAAATGTAGTCTAGATTAAGAATCCTAAAATGGTGGCAATATTTTTTTTCTTTTATCTCTTAACGTCTGTTTGCAATTTCTCTCTGTTTCTTTTAATGCATTACTGTAGCCCTAGCTCACTTTTAACCTACTGAGAGAGACTGTTGAGAAAGTTCAACTATTATAATTGCAAAGGTGTTGGGGGAAAAAAAGATCCCGGCAATGTTTATAATGGCTCAAGTAGACACACACACACACACACACACACACACACATACCGCATTGCAGACAACTCACATTCATAGCTCCTGATACCATCTACCTCCAGGTTTACATTACCTGTGAAACAGCGTTATGTAAGAGCTGGGTAGCTGATACCACATTTGCTACTTTGCAAATCATGAATAAATGTCTGTGTCGCAGTGCACTTCCTCCCACAACACAAGAGTTAGAGAATGAAGATTTACCCCAAAGATTTCATGGAGAGGAATACTTCTTAAAATATAATTCTTGAAATGTTCATAAGTGCATTTCAATCAACGTCCTCAAAGCAGGATGTAGATAAAAGCAATTCATAAAACAATGCAATAAATTTAAGATGTTAAATGGTTCAATCAGGAAATACAAATATCAATGTAATAAACACAACCATGTAACAAAACAAGCAGAAGGAGAACCAGCAGGAATCAGCTTCCCAAAGCAGGACAGAAACAGAGTTTTTCATCGATCTGTGGAATGGCATTACAAATTGCCAAAGAAATAGCACCATAGAAGAGCATTCTGGAGCTGTAGGTCTACCACCCCAAAGACCCTGCTTCTTGTGGACATCAATCTGGCATTGAAATAAAAAGATATTCAGGCCATTTAAAGCCAAGGTAGGTAGATATTACACACAGATGCATACAATATCCCCTTAACTTAACCAGTCCTTTATTATTATTTTGTTTTTTCTTGAAATTAAAAGCAATCTGCATGGCCAAAATGAATGTTCAACCCTTTCCCTGCTGGCTTTTTGGTGCTCAAAATTGTTCCCAAGATTGCTTTTCCTGTGAGCAGAAAAGCAAGGCAGGTTGATTTTGAGTGGGAAAAAAGGTTTCTGGCCAAGAAGGAGTTACAGTCCTCTCCCACCATCATGTTTCTGCTCAGTTCACAGCCTCTTGAGGCAGATTTTCATTTTTACAGAGTCTGTCAGAGGAGTGTTACGTACCGTTGCACCTGCACGTTACATAAAGTTTGACCCTCTGCAAAGCAGAGGATGCCTGTGGAGGGAAAAAGGGAATGAGACACACTTTTCAGTAGTTAAAGGGTTGTTTGCATACTACAGCTGAGCTGCCACGTGGAGATAGTTGGAAACACTCGTTGCATGGCAGCTGCTCGATGCTGTAGCTACAATGTGTGCATCACCCCCATCATGTCGAGTCTCCATGGTAACATCTAGGGATGAGTGATGGAACCACTGGGTTGTGCTCCAAATGTTTTTGTGGAGAACAGAATGAGTTCAATCCACCCTGCCAAAACTCAGTAGTCAGCTGTGGCGTCCAGAACGGATACTGCAATCCACTCTGAACATATGCAGAGAGGCTACTCAGCACATGCGGTAGCCCAGGCACAAGCCAAGGAGGGATGTCCTGGGCCATGCCTCTCATGCCATTTCCAAAACATGTCTGGAGTCCGAGTCGGCCAGAAATTTGCTGGTGTTCCTGCCAATCCTTCTCCCTCCAATTTCTTTCACTCTGGCCTCCTCATTCCGTAGTATTCTTAAGTTAGAAGTCCAAATATTGTCCATTTTGCAGGGACCTTAATTTTGGAAGGAGGGCAGATTTCATTCTTGTCTCATTCTTGTCTTAAACTACTGAAATGGGGGGGGGGGGGAGAAAAAAGCCCTTCTTCTGGACAGGAGGGTATTTAATCCATGTAAGTCTCAATTAAAAAAAATGTTTTGTCTCACACACATATATATCCCCCTACCTTACCTTAGCTGCAGTGGGGTGCCTCCCCACCTTTACACTACCTGGAGGATAAAAGTTGAAAGCTGGTGCAACATTTTCAATTCCTGAGAATTTTCTTTTTCTCTTTTCTAAATGGTACTTCTAAGATTTAGGCTTTGAGGAAATCCAGAGGGGAGGAAGGGGGTTGGAAGACTGACCTTTTATTTTTAAAAGCGCAGAGAATTACTTGTGGAAATTTAATCTGTGGTTGATAAAATGGACAGATATTGGCTATTTGGATATTAAATAGTGAATTCTATACAGCCTGTTTTGTGCAAAAACCATTGCAATTTGGCTTATTTCCTCTTTTGTGGCGCCAAGCCAAGCCTGCAAGACAGAAGATATGACATCAGTCATGGATTGTCCTTCCTTTTCCATTGGTGTATGGTTGAAATGACTGCATTGCCCCTAAACTCTCCTGCTGGCTTTGCCAGCAGGATAGGGTGCATTAGTTCAGTCGACTGCACTTAATTCCAAACAGGAAGGTGGTATCATACTGGAAACAAACATCCTGGCAATGTTACTTGATTAATCATTAATTTTCAAACAGAGACTGTGATTTCCAGAAGAGCCTAAGGATGACTCGGATAATGGCATTTTGAACTTGGGTCACTCAGAACATATCCGACAAAGTAAATGGGGCAGAAGGAGAGGTGCAAATGGTAGGTGCACAGCAGGCTGGGCTGTGGCTTGAGATTGATGTCTCTTTTCTATGCACTATTTACTCTTATTATACGCTAGAAAAGAATGGACACATATCTTTAGATGCTGTCTGCTTCTGCTCATCCTTTTTGAAATAGGAGTGCAGCAGGAGTGCGTTCCGACTATATTTTCTTCCCAGCTTTTGAGGGCAAAGGTATTTGAGGCAAAATACAGCTTTTGAGGGCAAAATAATAGGACAGTATTTGCTGACCACCTTAAAGGTTGGCATAGCTCAAACTGCAGCTCCATTTGCTGCATGTGGATCAAGCAACGGGTCTTGCGCAACCTCCGTATGTGCTTTGCATCATGAAGTTGGTGATGATTCTGAAAAGAAGGATGGGGGAAAAAATGCATCCTTATTTTCATGCCACTATCTCAGCTGAGCCTTCACTCAAGTCTGCAGGCTCTACCTTGAGGATGTTAATTAGTTTTGCTGGCATACCACAACACTTCAAGGAGATCTATAATGAATTACAATGGAAGCTGCTGACAAATGATTTCTGAAAATCTATGAAGTTAATAATGGGTAGGTTTTGCCATTCAATGCACACTCCAATTATCATTCTCAGTGTAAGCATCTACTAGAAACATCGTCTTGAGAGACAGAAATAGGGCTTGCTCCTCTCTCAACTTTGTATCAACCATTTCCCTTTGTTCTCTTTTTAGGCAATATTTTCCGCAGCAGCATTTCCCTATCAGTGAGCGAAGGGCAAAACCATTGCAGTCACCAAGACACCGTTCATATTTAACTGCTATCTCTTCTATTGCTACAAAGGTGTTTCATGGTTTCATATTTTTACACAATGTGTTGATTTTAATGATATCATCATTGTGCTCTTTCACATTTATTTTCCCACCTGGACAAAGCTTTAGGTTTTATTGCATCTTTCATTGTTTGTGATATGAGAAGTAATGACATTTTTAGTTCAGGTTGCTCAATTTCATTGCCAAAGTTAATAGTGTCTTTAGGGATTGGAATTGTAGAAAAGTTCCAGGCCCTAAAACAACTAAAAATGGGTACTTTGATGCATTTTTTTTGGTCTTGCTGTAGCAATGTTTCTAGCTGCACTGAGCTGTTCTATGACAATTGTTTTTTAGAGCTTGAAAGCATGGGCGTCACAACGGGGGTGTGGCCAGGCAGTGCGGCACACACCAGGTGCCACCCTCAGCCCAAGCTGCTGCTCACCATGTTTTTGCTGCTCACTGGTGAGATCGCAAGGCTAGGCTTACCAGATCTCCAACCGGGACAGAGTGCTAGACCTTTAGGAGAAGGAATGTGGGCAGGTGCAGCTTGTTAAGTCCTAGAGCACAATCCTAGGCATGTCTACTCAGAAGCAAGCCACACTGAACACAAGCTGCACCTGCCCACATTCCTTCTCCTAAAGGTCTAGCACTCTGTCCCGGTTGGAGAACTGGTAAGCCTACGCAAGGCAACTGGGCCTGGAGGGGGGGGGGGGCTGATGAGCAGAGGCGGTCTGGAAGCAGACTTTTCACATTAAAAGTAATGCAAAAGTCCGGAAGGCCAGGGGTCATGCGATGATGTCATCACATTACCCTCAAACTTCTGGGTTGCTGGTTCAGCTTACTCACCAAGTACCACACACCCCAGTGAAGCCCTTGCTTGAAAGGGGGCTTTTGGGGAATGGGGAATTTCCACAAAAATCTCTCTATTCAAGATTGCACATAGTATACGTCCTTTCCGCACCTGTTCATGGTCTTGATAGTAGTAGTGGTATTCTCAGGGCCGGTGCTATCATTAGGCCAACTAAGCAGTCGCCTAGGGTGCAGACCTCAGAGGGGTGCAGTACTGACCTTCGAGAGGCACACTTTAGTTCTTTTATTAGTTTATTAATATTAAAACTAGTTCTTTTAATCCATGTAAAATGCAACTGATGATTTATATATATTTTATTTTAAGATAAATATAACAGTGTTATGGAATATAATTAATGATAACGTCTTACCAGATTTTTTTTTCAGACGTGCAAGTAGTTAGCCTTGTCCAGGGTGCAAAATAGTCTGGTACTGGACCTGGGTGTTCTCCAATACAGCTCAGAGTCTCTGAGTCCTGCCCCACCTTTGTTTTGTATGAGGCAATGCCAGAATGAGGGCAGGAAGGATTCCCCTCACCCTGATTTGACTTCAGTCATCATTGTACAGCCAGATTTGATTGACTACATGGAATTGTCATGAAGTCAAATCAGAGTAAATGTTTCCTGCCCTCACACTGGTGTTGTATCATGGAAAAAAAGAGGAGAAAATATGGCAAGGAGCAATGAGAAGTGCTGTTAAGTTTCACCAGTAAATTAGGCTAATACTTTGCCCATTTGTACCCCTGCCCAGAAAAATTACCAAGAGGGCAGGCATACTCATAGACTGTAAATGTAGTGGTAAATTTAGGAGTGGGACATTTCAGCAGCGTCTTATGGCCCAATCCTACCCAAGGTCTGCGCCGGCATAACAGACGTTCTGCAGGCACAGGCTGCTGCAAAAGCGCTGTAAAGCACTTTCTGGCAGTGCAGGGAGACATCGCTCTGGCAGGTAGGCCGGAGCTTTCCCCTACACGCTGGCAGAGTGATGGAGGCCTGCCGGAGAAGGTAAGCCCAGTGCAGGGGGTGGGACAGGGCTGGGGGAGGGTGGATCGGGGAGGAGATGGGGCAGGGGTGGGCAGATTGGGCCTGGGAGGGGGGCAGGTTCATCAGCGGCAGACCTGATCTGCCTGCACGGTGTCCCCTTACCCTGAGGAGACCTCCAGCAGCCAAAGTCCTCTGTGGGATGCAGCGTAGCCCACACTGGCATCGCTGCATTGCCACGTGGGGATTTAGCTAGGATTGGGCTGTTAATAACTACTTGTTGGAAAATATTTGGATTATTTCTGGAACGATTTAAACACACACACACACACACACACACACACACACACACACACACACACACACACACACACACACACACACACCAGAGTTTTCTGATTTTATTTCGTTTATCAAAATAGGGTGTACAGAAGGAATCAGATCCCAACCCAACCTCCTAATTGATCATTGTTACTGGGGGGAAAATTGAACATACCGGTAGGTTTTGTGATGGTATCTTGTTAACCAGTGTGACCCATTAATTGAATTATCTTATTAGTCAAGAGTTATCCTATTGACTCTGGCAGTGGATCCCCTACAGAGTGGATCACCTTGGCAGGTGCCAGACCATAACCCTAACCCTAACCCTTACCAATCTCCGTTATAGTCACCTACCATTTCATTCTGGATAATATGAAGGATGACAAGAAATTATTTTTGCTGCAGTTGTCCTCTAGACCAGTCCTCCCAATCCCTGTTGTAACCTGAAACATCACAATAAATTCATACACTGCTAATTTTTTAATTCTACTGTTATGGATTGTGGAGAAAAAACACATGCCTTCATGTTCCATCATCCTCTTACCATTCCGTGTCATCACGAGCGGTAATGACATCAAATTCTAAGCATTTATCCCTCCTGTTGTTCTGTGGATTATCCACAGGCAGGATACTATTTTTTTAAAAAAGTCTCTGTTGTGCATAGCCATTCATGGGATTCTTTGTGAAAAACAACATGACCGCATTGATTATCCACAGCACATGTACCCGGTGTTCAATTCACTACCGGCGCTGCATAAACGGTCACCTGTGTGCTGTCCTCTCTCCCTTGATTGCAAGTCCTTGGGTTTATAAATAGAAGTGTTACCTGAATGAACCTCAGGAGCTTTGATATGCAGGGAGACAGGAGAGGGAGGCATCAAGAACCAGGTCCTTCTCTAGCTATTGTCCTGCATTTACTCCTTCGCATTGTTTGTTTGAATCACATCACTTATTTGCAGCACGAAGTAGCAGCAGTTCGTCCTTTCTTAGATGTGTAGTGCAATGCTTGGGCTGAAAGGAATGACATATTTCAGAACTGGAGCGAGCAGAAATGTGAGTCAACACTCCTGAATGACATTGCATTGGGGCGGGGGAATATTCCTCAGCACTACACATCCCCTCTATATTGTCCTGCCCTGGAAAGAGTTTTGATGGGAGACTGGGGTAGAATAGATTGGCATGACTATGTGTGGTGCCATATATAATGCTGTATAGACTCTAGCTGCTAAAGGATGATCAGAAGCATTGGAGGAGGGACTAGTGCGGCTTTCTCCACAAAGAAACCCTCAGATTGAAATGAATGTGTAGTTGCAAATTCCACATGGGTTGAAACTCATGAATGTGCTCACTGATGTATTTCCCACAGAATAACTGCATGTTTGCAGTGGGCCTGAGTTTCTGGAAAGAGCATTGCACCAATAAGTTAAAAAAGGGAGAGTCACCCGTGTGCATATCTGTGAAGTACAGGTGGGCCCCCATATCCGCTGGGGATATGTTCCAGGCCCCTCCGTGGATACTTGAAACCATGGATAAGAGCGAGCACCCCCTCCATGGTTTCCTAAGGGCCCCCCACCCTGCCTCCCCTGCAGGCAGGCATGCTTGCCCCCCCCCCCCAGCTCTTATTTTTCTTTCAGCAAGCTTTGTTTCTTCCTTAAAACACACAGAGAAGCAGCCTCCATTGCAGGCAAGTAGAACGAGACTAAGTCCTAGAGAGGCTCTGCAAGGTTTCTGTTAGCCTTGCAGAGCCTCTCTAGGACTTAGTCTCGTTCTACTTGCCTGTAATAAGCAGCCAGAGGCTGCTTCTCCTGTTTCTTTAAGGAAGAAACGAAGCTTACTGGGGAAAAAAGTAAAAGCCTGAGGGGGGGGGTCCCCACGATCCGTGGATAACTGAATCAGTGGATATGGGGGCCCACCTGTACATGCATCTTTCCCCAGGACTGTCACTGGTTTTTCAAAGAACAATGACCTCATATCCTTAGCCACATTTCTGGGTAATGGTACACTATCGGCCAGTTTAGAATATGACACTTTGGGGCTTTTAAAGAATGCTCTTTTAAGATTACTACTTCTTAGCATGTTTTAGCTTCTTATTGGGGTGTTTAAAATTGACAATGTGTATGATGCAGAATGGCTTAGGGGCTGCTTCACCATTAATACTCCATTCTTCCTCTTCACCAGCTTTTGGATAGCCCCATACATGAAAAAAAAGAAAAGAAAGAATTTGTGCTGTTTTGCTTGAAGTCATCTTCCAAGAACCCAGAGGCTGAGCCAATTTGGCCCTGAGCCATCTGTCAGCAGGCATGAAGTGGAGCACCATGCGCCCATGAAAGCATACAAATGCTGCTTGCTCTCCAGCAATGACTAACAACGTGAGACGGGAAAGAACGTATTTTTGCAAAGGCAAGAGTAAAACTCAGGGCATTGAAGGTGCAGTTAGAAAGCAGCTTGAGCTTGTCGTCCTGCATAGGCTCCTTAAATCCTTCTGTTGTTGCAGTCTCCTCGATTTATGAGTACCAAGTGGGACATTTTCTGGACTAACCACAACATTTCAATAACTGACTGACAATGATTGGGTTTTTCTTGCCCAGCAAAAGTAAGGGACTGTTGTGGCTAGATTAGAACATGGGATGAGAACGTAGCCAGGAGAGAGTCAGATATACCATTTTCATTTGAAGAAAATAGTTGACAGGCTGAGTCAAGGCCAGGAGAGAAACACTACATGTGGGTAAGTTCCTAGATCAATTACTGAAAAAAGCTTATGTTAAAACAAATGTGTTAATCTTGAAAGTACCATAAGTCTCTTTGTTGTCCTTGTTCATGTTAATAAACATTCAATTTATTCATTTAATATTCCTTTTATTTGTCTGTGGCAAACAAAGCTACAGGAAATGTGAGGAAAGGTACAATTTTGTAGTAACTAAAATAAGGCTGCAATTTCATACACACTTACCTAGGTGTAAGTCCCATTGAACATTTAAGCGAACATGCATAGGATTGTGTTGCAAATTATCTTACATGACTTAGGGCCAAATCCAATCCAATTTTCTGGCATTGATGCAACTGGGTCAATGGGGCGCACGCTCCATTCTGGGGTGGGAGGACAGTCACGGAGGTCTCCTCAAGGTAAGGGAGTTTGTTTCCTTACCTCGGGGCAGCATTGCGGCTGCATCGGCACTGGAAAGTTGGATAGGATTGGGCAGTTATTCAAGTTGTTGTTATTAATATTAATAATAATAGTAATATAGTGTCATGAACACATATGGCACTTTTCAACAGAAAGTCAAACACCATAAAATACAATGTAAACATTACTAAAAACAGAATTTAAAAACAATCCATAATATAGCTGAGGGGTTCTCGGTTTACAATGCAGGATTCCCAGTTGTGTAGAGAAATATACATGAATAAAACGTGGATGTGAGTTGACTCATTGCAGAAGTACCAGATCCATGCATGGAGCTTGGATGCAGAGCCAGTGGGCACAATCCCAAACCTGTTTCTGCAATGACGATCCCCTGTTAACGGGATAAAGTCAACTGAACAGGGCTAGCAACTGTCTTCTTCATGAGTCTCATGAAGTGGACTGTTCCCTATGAAACTTAATGCCATGATAAACCTGTCTCTAGGGTACCACTATCAGGTGTGTAGTCGAGAGGGAGCTGGGCGTAGCAGAGCTCCAGGACTTCTCCTAGATCAGGAGCAATGATGTCATGATAAGAAGCATTCATATACAGTACTGGCTTTGAAACTTTTTTCAAGTTTCAGAACCTTAGCCAAGAAGATGCATCGGGCTCAGCAGGAGGCAAACTGAGACTCTGCCTAGGGGCATATGTTAAGATCTATTCTAAGCCATCATCTTTCCCATGGGCTACCTGAGAGATAGTATGTAGCTCATGTTACATTAAGGGCTACCATTCTATGCAAACGTACCTGGGAGGAAGTTCTACTGAACACAGTGGGACCTACTTCTGAGTAAACATGCATAAGCTGCTAATGTACCTTTCATATTTACTTGGGGTTTTTTAATCCTATTTTTCCATTTTCATACTTTTGTTTTAAACTGTTGCAACCCACTCCAAGTATCTGGGAGTCAATGAGCTAGATCAGTGGTTCTCAAACTTTTTAGTAGTGGGACCCCCTTTTTCAAATGACACTCCATCGGGACCCACCTAGCTTTACGAGACTAAAAAAAGTGATCTAGAAAGAAATATATTTAGTTATTTACAAATAATATTTTATTTATTTATTTGCAAAAAAAAACACCCCTCAATCCATTTCTTGTAATGAGGCAGCCCTAATGAATTGCCTCAAGGCTTGAGGGGCTTAGTTATGTGACCCAGCCTTCAACTGCCCCCACTACCTGCCATTGACAGACTGGGAAAAAACACCAAAAATAAAGATGCTCAAACATTTATCTCCCTATATTTACACAAGCTTGCAAACTGCAGGAGCTCAGCTCTTTGAAGGGCAATTAGTAGCCATCTGATTTTTTAATAGCCTCGGGGCTTGATGCAATTACTTATCTGATCTTTCCATCACCTGGGACCTACCAGAAATCAGGTCTGGACCCACCAAGTGTGTCCTGACCCACAGTTTGAGAAACACTGAGCTAGATCTTTAAATGAAGTCTAATAAATTTCAGAGTAGGAAAAAGAAAGAAGAGAGAAGACAACACTCTAATGAATAAATTTGATTTAGGGGGGGGTACAATCTTCTTGGGGTCATGACAAGCTATGGAGGGAGTCATAACAAGCTTCTGCACATCAAAATTTACCACCACCACATCTTTTGTTGTCTTGTTATTGGGGAAATTAAGGTCGGAATATTGCAAGAGCTAAAGGTTGCTCTTCAGGGGCTGTGATGGACAGTGAGTAATCATGAGCACTCTTGACTATCATTCATCCTTGATGATGGAGATTGCCATATTTAGACCTCCGTGGCTTAAAAATGCCTTTCTTTGTCCTCTGGAAGAAAACTTAACAATTTGCCCAAAGTTTTGCTTGCCCACAGAGATTTATTTCTGGTGAAGCCGGAAGGCAGCTGATGTTATGTCATTTAGTAACACTAAATGACCAAGCCAAGCATTAAACCAATTATATCCCACAAATCATGGCTCAGCAGGATTGCACTCTCACTTGAGCAATGGGGCAGCAGCTGCAAAGATCAGCAGGGAATTAACATTGATTGGCTGCCTGGGGACCAACAAGAAAGCCCTTGCCACCAGACCAGTCAATAGCCCTGGGCTGCCCTGGGCCTCTTAAATATGTTCAGTCCCTTCCCTGCTAGGAGTCTGAATTCCAAGGCAGAAGTCCTTTGCTCTGGGAGTGCAGACAGGCACGGGAGCTCAGTTCTCTCTGCAAAAAGCAGAATACATAACCTTTGTGTTTTCTGTAGAGGGGAAGAAGAAAATAATTTGGGTGTGATACAAGAAGATGGAGGCAATTCTCAAGCTAGCATAGCCTCTCCCTCCTTCTTTAGTGATGACATAAAGGTTCCCTTAGAAAGTGAAATCTTACTAGAAATCTTTCCCTTAGAATGTGAAATCTATAGAGAACTGACCTCAGTCTAGCGTTTTTGGGGGTTGATATTTGGGTTGATATCATCCAGGGCAAAGTGATAGCAAATGCTGTCACCACCTATGCCTGAGTCCTTGGGAAAAGTCCCCTTGTTACCCTTATCTTACCTACTATCTCCTAATGTTCCAGATGGAAACATTCTGGTGTTTATTGAGGTGAGGGTCTCCGCTCTGCAAAGTCAGCTCCAAATGTCTCTAGATGAAGAACGATAGAAACAATGACCCTATATTTGCATCCTGGTTGGATCATCATAAACAACTTCAGGCAGGCACACAGGGTGCAATTTTACATTGCGAGTACTGAAAGGAGAGGACGTGCAATGCCTTTGTCAAGTGATAGCTGTCCCACTTATAAGGAAACAGACTTCCCCTCCCCAAATTTCCAAATCCTTGGAGGAAGCTCCCATGGAAGTCAGTGGTGGGGCATGGGGGAGGTCCAGCAAGGTTCTGATCTGGATTGGGGCCCTGTGCTCTGTTTCTACCCTAGTTTTTGCCTATTTTCCAGAAGCGTTGCTACACACACACACACACACCGGGGGGCGGCATCATGACACCCCCATGTGATGTCACATGCCCCACCCCGGGGGCATGACGTCACAAGCCCTGCTCCCCGTGGCAGAAAACTTGAAAAAGCACCCCCCTCGGCGGGTTTTTGGCCACTTTTAGGCCATTTGCAGCGTGGGCGGGCAGGCGAATCCTGTCACCGTAAATGGCCTAAAAGCAGTCGAAAACACTGCTGGGGGGGGGGATGGCTTTTTTCGCCATTGCTGCACCAGTACTGCGTTATCAACCAGTCATGTGCATTTGTGGTTTTGAAACATTCTTCCCTGTCTGGAGTTGCCACCCCTCCTACAGGATTGGCATGCACCTACCAGTTGGCAGTCAAACCAGTCTGTCTAGGTCCGTGATGGCGAACTTATGACACGCGTGTCACAGGTGACACGCGAGGTCATTTTGGGTGACACACCAGCGTTTCCCCCCAGGCCCCGACACACCTTATATTTTCTCAGGTTTTACAGGCTTGTCTTGAACATGTAGGACAGGGAGTTTGGCAGACTTCTTTCAAATTATTATCTAGTAAAACTCAGCAACAAAAAAGTCACTAATTGATGTTAAATAAAATGCAATGTGTTCTATAGCTGTTTTCAGCTCAGTTCAATTCAAAATTACTACTAAAAGTAGCAATAGTCAAAGTACTATTAAAAGTAATGGGGGGGGGGCAGCGACACACCAGCAGAGTCAAGTTAGGCATTTTCAAAAAATTTGACACACCAAGCCCAAATGGTTCACCATCACTGGTCTAGGTAAAGGGGTGGGATGGAGAGGTCAGGTGGGTTCCATGCCTCCAATCATGTAATTATGACACCATCAAACCTAAGTTATTTAAGTTCAAGCACAGGAATACTCTCTATACAGTCTTCCATGGAAACTTACTGCTATTACATGGAAGTAGCCCCCCTCCCCCTCCCCAGCCTCTTGGTCTCTGTAGCTTGGGATGGGGGCAGCAGATAGAAATTACCAGTTTCCTCCCCATTCAGCTGCTGGCCCAGTAAATAGGGAAAACAGGGAGCAGGAAGGGGTACATGCATGCTAACCACTAGGTGCTACTCCCCTCGGCCACTCTGCCTTCTCCCCAGCGCCTTCCCTGGCAGGACCCAATGGCTGCTCAGTTAAAGTTAAACCCTAAACGTGGACACATTCAATATAATATGTAGCTTAGCCACTTTCTTGAGGAAACATGGTTTCAGAGTCGTCTCCTTGTGTCTTTGCGAGAAACAGAAGAAAACTGGCTTGCTGTTGGAGCTCATTTTTTTCCTTTCTTTTCAGATTGTGTCTCATCACAAAAGACTCTCTTTTGATTTCAAAGTCTTCACAGTTGGGATTGGTTTAACCTTTTCTGGGCTTTCTTTCTGCAGTAGTGCAGGTGAACTCTATTGAATAGTGAAGAGCGGCGTAAGAGAACAGAAGTAAGAGAAAAGGCAAAGCAGTTGATACCCACACTGTCCTCTGGGAGCCACTTCCTTGATTCCTTTGAACAATTCTGATAGGTCAGGGATTTTTTTTTCCACACTAGCCAGTAGATTACGTTTTATTTATGTATTTGTTTGTTTATCTGTATACTTTTGTGATGCTTGCCGGAGTTGAATGTGCTGAAAAGTGGGAAGGCAAGAGAGGGGAGGGAATTAGATTCTAACGGCGCAATCCTGCGTAAGGATACGTGGCCGACCTAAAGGGCCAGCTGGTGTATGCTATGCCATTCCCGGGCTGCCCCGGGGTAACTCAGGAAAAGGGGACGTTCGTCCCCTTCCTCAGGTGGAAGCTGGCCGGGGCCCTATGGGCCTCCTTGGAAGTATACCAGCTATGAAGTGTGAGGGTTGCCGGCCTCCGCGTCGGCGGCCCTTACTCTAGAGTCATCGCAAATGTGCTTTACGACACATTTGCGATGATTTAGAGCTGCGGAGTGTGCACTCCGCCGCTCTCTTATTAGACAGGATCACACTGTACGTTTGTACATAAAATGTATAAACACACCTTAAAATATCAATAACCAAACACAATATCCAAGGAGCAAAGTTGGGGCTATAATAATGCAATGCAATTTAAAACAGGGCAAGATCCTTGTGCACTGTGTTCATTGTTGTCCAGGGTGTACTTACCCACCACAGTGGAACGGCCTGCCCCTGACTATGATTCTGGGTCAGCACTATGACGATCCCAGCACACCTCTCTATTCCCGGGGGATGGAGATACTACAGCAGGGTCGCCTGGGGCTGGGAGGAGTGACGGAGAGAGGCAAGGTTTAAAAGGCAGGCTCCTGGCTCATGATGAGGTTGATCGTGCCCCACAGCAGAGGACCATAATGGGCAGGCCCATGGTCACCAGAAAGACTGATGTTGTGGAGGAGGAACAGGACGTAGCCTAACCCCCTCCTCATACCCCCTCTGAAGCCCTGACAAGGGGGGTTGAGACCTGGCCCCTCTTCCCGCACTGCAGCAGGGCACAGCTCCACCTTCCCTGCCGTGTCTGGGCCAGTCTCGCCACCTCAAACCCCAGCCACCAGACCTGTGTTGTACATAGGCACAGTGATATAAAAACATTGTCCCCTTAAGTACAACCCAGACTTTCCCCTCCTCCCTTTCTACTAGGACAGAGCTCTTCAAGAGAGAGGTGGCTCTTGACTTGATGTCAGATGTGTTGTAGCAGTGCTTCAGCTACTTCTTTTCTTTGGAGGCTCAGCCTGAGCCATTTAAACAGTAGCCAGGCAAAGGGTTTCTAGATGATGTAAATCCTGGAGATATTGGCTTGGAGGGCTTTGGCCAATGCCCTCCTATTTCCAGCAGGGCCCCTTAGTGTAGGCTTACCAGATCTCCAACCGGGACAGAGTGCTAGACCTTTAGGAGAAGGAATGTGGGCAGGTGTAGCTTGTTAGTAGACATGCCTAGGATTGTGCTCTAAGGTTTAACAAGCTACACCTGCCCACATTCTTTCTCCTAAAGGTCTAGCACTCTGTCCTGGTTGGAGATCTGGTAAGCCTACCTTAGTGCAGTGTTTCTCACTGTGGGTCAGGACCCACTTGGTGGGTCGCATCATGATTTCTGGTGGGTCCCACGTGACGGAAAGATCAGACAGGTAATTGCCACAAGCCCTGAAGCTATTCAAAAATCAGATAGCTACTAATTGCTAGGCTTACCATATCCAAAGGGGGACAGAGTGCCTACACCTTTAACCATTGTAAAAAGAGGGAATTTGGGCAGGTGTAGCTCATAATGGAAGGGTGCAACAAGCTGCACCTGCCCAAATTCCCTCTTTTTACAATGGTTAAAGGTGTAGGCACTCTGTCCCCCTTTGGATATGGTAAGCCTACTAATTGCCCTTCAAAGAGCTGAGCTCTTGCAGTTTGCAAGATAGCTGCTAATTACCCTACAAGCAGCTGATCTCTTTACTTTTCATTTTATTTATTTATTTATTTGTAGATCACATTTTTTTAAAAGTCTCGTAAGGCTAGGTGGGTCCTGATAGAGTGTCATTTTTAAAAAGTGGGTTCCAGTGCTAAAAAGTTTGAGAACCACTGCCTTAGTGCATGCTGTTGCCAGCCCATTTTCTGTCCTTCCTCTCCTTCCAACTGGCCTGGAAGAACAAAGGGACGGAATGACACAACATCATGTGATGATGAACCACCACCGGATGATGAAAAAGGAAGGATTGGAACTGCCATGGGTGCACAGGAGCCTCGTGTTGTTGTCTTCGTGAGCAGGTGTGCAGCAGCACAGTTCTTGCATGAAAGCCACCTTGTGGAAGCAGCACAGCAGGAGCGATTGTAAAGGCACTCACACAATGAGGGAGGGAAAGGCAGTGGGTGTGTGGGGGCTTCCGTAATGGGACGGTGGGTTCCATGTTGCAGGATGGAGTCTGGGGTGGGCCCCAGCTCTTGTCCAGCTGAGAACCACTGTACTAAGAGAAACCCTGCTATGGACCTGGCAGAGAACTGTACAGAACCCTCTTAATAAGCCCAATTAACAGCACTATCCTATAGACGTCTACACAGAAGTAGGTCCTGTTCAGATCAGTGGGACTTACTCCCATATAGGTTTGTATAGAATTGCAGCCTAAGTTACCAAGACATGTGTGGAGCCTGAATTCTGTAATCATGTTTCAACAGGTAACACAGTAACCCTCCCAAGGCTTTGTGGACAAGAAGGAACCCAGCTAAGATGAAGGAAGCACATTTCTAACAGTAGAAAGACAAGCGTGGGGGTAGGACAACAGCAAACACTCACTCAGCTTGCAAGTCTAAAGGGAAGGAAGACTGAGGAGTGGTCAAAGTCATGACTAGAGAGGGGGGGGAGACAAATAGCCTTTCAATCAAGGAGGATGATGTCATCACTCAAAGAGCAGACTGGGCTGCCCATTAAGATGAAACACATCCATCAGGAACATCCAGTGATGTTCTGTTTGCTAATCATAACTCATCACCCTAACCCAAAAATGACCTTATTGGAAATGTTGATTCAATCCATGTTTAAGTAGTCCCTATAAGCGTTTCATCATCATCGTGTCAACATGGGGAACCAAAGGAAGCCGTTTTAGGACCCATTAAGCCAGATGGGAAAAATTCTGCAGAGCAGGAGACAGACACTTTCCTGGAAGAGCAGGACTGCATCCCTTTGATGTTCAAACAACAAAGGCTCCAACGGACACTGAAAGGTAATACAAAAGTGTTGAAACAGCAGGCTGTATTTCAAAGAAAGCATCAAGAGAGTGGGGGGTAGAAAACCTTTTTTGGGAAACAAAATCACCCTGTGTGCTGTGTAATCACTCAGCACCCTTCAAAAAAAAAAAAAACCCCACAGCAGGGGTTCTCAATCAGTGGTACTAGTACCACTAGTGGTACTTTGGCTGACTGCTGGTGGTACTCGGACTGCTGGACCACTGGAACTGCGCTCCAATGAGGGGCTTTCAGTGGTGCATTTTTGCTCCTGAGAGGCTCCTGCCTTTGGCTGAGCCTCTCGGGAACGCTGAGAAGGGCCCACGCACCCACCCAGAGCCTCCTACCTGCATTTTCTGGCCTCCGAAAACCTGAAAACCTGGGATTAACTGGCGATGATGTCAGTCACTTCCGATGGTATGCAGCAGGAGAGTGGTGCTGGAGGTGGTACTCAGATGGGAAGGGGTTGAGAACCCTTGCCCTAGAGGATTACTAGCTTGGCTCTGGTTTAATCACCCATTGAATGCCAGGCGTCTGTTCACTGCGTCTCACTACAGCCATGAGACCAGTTTAAATGCTAAACTGTATGTGACAACAGCAGCTCTGAAACTGTGTGTGGTGATGGTAAGGGTCCAATTTTAATAACAAAAGATTGTGGGGGGAGGGTCACAGAATCTTTCCCATGTGTCCACTGTTTAATTTGCCTGAACCCTTCTCTTGGAGCATTTTCCATCCAGGGGGCTACACTTTCCGGAATGGAGCTTATTAACTAAGGAAAGAAGCTGTGGAGATGTAAACCAGGATGGTGTAGTGGTTTGGGAGTCGGACTTAGACCTGGAAGATCCAGGTTCAAATCCCCGCTCAGCCACGAAGCTTCCTGGGTGACCTTGGGCCAGTCACTGTCTCTCAGCCCCACCTACCTCACAGGGTTGTTGTGAGGACAAAAAGAGGGGAGGAAATATGTACACCACTCTGAGCTCCTTGGAGGAAGGGCGGTATAAAAATGTGAAAAATAAAAAATAAATAAACCACAGGCTGTGGAAGATTCTACACTACTTTAACTTTTGCTGTTGAAATCACCCCTCTTTCTACGTGATTGGGGCAATCCCATGTTGAAGCACACGACACATCTGAGCCAAATCTGACACAACTGACTTGGCTCTCAATCAGTAGCGTACCTTACCTTTTGTGAGCCTGGTGTGGTGTGCCAACCAAAAGCCAGAAGTAACTGTCATGGTGTTCCCTGCGACCCAGAACTATTCGCTCCACTCTGAGCAAGTCCGCTCACAGTGGAGCGAAGCAGGAGGCAGCTGGAAGGGGTGAAAGCCCCTTGGCTGCTTTCGACCTTTTTCGCTGCTCCTGCCTGTGAGCCGAGATGCAAGTCGGAAGCGACACGTGCAGCTTTGGCGGACCCACTGAACGGAACCGAAGGCAGCTAAGGGGTGACACCCCTTTGCGTCAGCTATTTTTGCAGCTCTCGCCTGTGAGCCGACGTCACACAAGTCACTTCGGCTCTCAGGGCACAGGCAAGCCACTGAATGATCCCCTCCTAGGGAGTGATGACAAATGGCTCAGCCATTTTCAGCCACTGACTGCCTTAGGGTGCTGTGTGGTGCAGGCCGCCCTGTGGTGTCGCCCCCAAAATTGGTGTCAGCTGGTGCAGCCTGCACTTATCACACACACACACCCATGACACCAGTGCTCTCAGTCATATGTGATTAAAAGGCAGTTTTACCCAAGGGTGTATATATGCAACAGGAGACAAATGCATACATCTTTGGGCTGGGAAGAAATGGAACGTGAGTTCCAGCTGCGCAGTCTGCGGATAGGAACGGATAGTAAGTATTCTTAATATTTCTAAAGAAAGGCATTTCGTATGGTCTGTTTACCAATGCACTCTGCTTCAGACGTCAGTGCAGGACAGGCTGTCAAAGAATAAATGAACATAGAAGACCAAGAAGAACCTTCAACGTTATGTACAAGCTTTCAGCAACGTTCAAGTGTTAATTTTTAGTATGAGATTATAGTACAAGTACTGCATTTTTATGTGTGAAGTGTGAAGGTAAGGGATTGGGCACATGTATAGTTGAGAATTGTTTTGCTGAATAAAATCCACATCCAGCTAGCCTAGCATTCTGTTTCCAACAGTGGTCAGCCAGAGGCTTGTGGGTGCTCCCAAACAGCATGAAAACAATGACAGCCTTCCCCCACTGTTTGTCGCCAGCACCTGGTACTCAAAGGTACTGCCTATGATCTCTTTTTCTGGCAGGACTCTTCAGCATGACAAGCAAGAATACAGTACATGCAAGTGTTCCTGGTATAGAGATGCAGTGAGTGGAAAACTGCATTTGTTGAATTTCTGCCTGCCATGCAACTGATAAAGGCATAAGCGTCCCATATATTGTCCACCTTAGAAGTTGGTGGTTCAGAGGCTAAAACAAAGGCACATTGACTAGTGGAGAACACCGTTCTCAACCAGCTTCATGCTGGGGGAAAGCTGCACCTGTTGATTGTCTGCCTTCTTGTGCAGCTGTTCAAAGTGTCAGTGCTATGTTGAGAAAAATGTAGCAATACTGCTGATCCACTCAGTGAGAAAGAGACCAGGGAGACAGCACAGAAGTCTACAAGCAAACATGTCTGTCATTTGAGAGCAGATTCATTGAAAATCGCTGCCTTCCTTAGCTCTACCGTTCCACCAGTTGCACAAAGCAGCTTTTAAAATACAGTTAATATATTGTATCCTTTTAAAACACCTAAGCTTGGAGCCTGGAAGCTGGCCTGCGCCAGCATAAATCTAGTGAAAAAGATTGCAGTTATTTGACAAACACAGCTATTTCCTAATCAATTTTCTGAGCTGAAAATCCGTCATATCAGTCTTATTTCTTTGAGACCCCCAAAGTTCCGGTGTTTATTTCCATGTAACCTTGCCATGCATTTATTGATGATATCCTAGGGGTTGCCATGGCAACACAGCCCAGTGTCAAAAGACACTACTCTTGAGGTCACATGCAAGCAAAGTGGGATGTGGAGACCGATAATAGGACTATCGAGATCCATCTAGTTTATTAAAAAGCTACAAATGGCAGGTTTTTTTTTCATTATCGTGCTTCATAACCTTATGCAGGTTTTCCTCCTTTCCCTGCTACAGATTAAAAATGCATACTCTTGTATATTCCACTCGTCTGCTAGGAAAAAAGGTAGAGACAGATGCATTGCTTGGTATTTAAAAACTACAGGACAACTGGAATGCAAAGTTGGACTCACAATAGGTCCCCTGATGCAATAATGTGCGTTAATTTACTGCATGCAAAGAAAATCAGCATTCACGTTATTGCAGCAAGGTCATTCTCTCTGGGCTGTTTTTTTGTCCGATCTTTGGGGCAGAAACTGGCAGGCAGACGGCAAGGTCTTACTTGCTGGCTGTAAGGCGGACCGAAGACATCTTAAGGGATTATTAAAGTGCTAAGAAGCCATTCTCTGTTTAGCTCACTAGTTCAAATCCAGCTTGCGGAAAGTTATAATCGCCCAGTGGCTGCTCAGTGGCCTCTGCGAACTGCATTGATCTTGTCAAGTCTAGTCCTTAAGCTTTTGTGTCAAAAAAGTGCTCTCGACTGGGTGTATTTGTTGGCATGACCATCAAGGGAAGCAAGAGTAACTTTAAAGTGTTCTGTGAGTATTTTTTTTTTCCCATGGAGCAGTTAGGTCAAACTTATTTTTATTTCCCTATGAAATCTTTAAAATGAGAAGAATCTCACAGGCGTTTCTGTGAGATGGGTGAGATTCCTCCAATTTTAGTGCAGCATTATGCTCAAAGCACAGTTGCCTGTCCTGTGTCCCCCCCCTGGCCCATCTCAAAGCCCTCTGGGGGGTCAGATATGTCCAGAAATAAGGAAAAATAGAAACACATCAAAGAAAAATAGGGCATTCATCACAAGGAACCTCAACAAATCATCTCAAACTTCACCATAGGCTAAATGTGGAGACATGTCTCACACCCAGAACAAAGACCGACTAGGGAGTGGTTTCCCCTCAACCTCTGTTTTTTGTCCCTGCACTTTGAATTCACCCCCATGGTGAATTCAAAGTGCAGGTGTCACAGAGCTCTATTGGAGCCACAGAGATCTATTACATTGAACTGGGAAAAAATCAGATTTGGCAGCAGGAGCACACATGGTTCCAAAGTCTGTATGGACTTCCCCTTTTTTCAGCATCTGAATCTGGCCCCTGATGTTATGGAGCCTCATAGCTTCACTATATTAGCCTGAAGGCAAGCGAAACTGGCAATTCTTTTCCAGCTCAAATTTTAATTCAAGGGCTAGTAATTTGTGCCTCTCCTTGAAACCAATCCAGTGTAAGGATCCGCGGGTGACCCTAGGGTTGCCTGCTGGATCCTATTCCCATTCTGAGGTCTCCTCGGGGGAAGGGGATGTTCGTCCCCTTCCCCTGGTGTAGCACTGGAAGGCCCCAATGGGCCACCTCTGATTTCCGCCAGCTCTCAAGTTGGAGTAAGTCCGAGGCGGCCGTGTAATGGTGGAGCCGGCCCGGGAACGGGACGGGGATGCGGCAGCCACCATCCCCGCCCCCTCCCCGGCTGGCTCCCCCAACCACTGCCCTCCCTCGCCGCCTGGCCCTCCTTTGCATCCTCTGGCAGATTACTTACCTTCCCTGGTGGAGGCAGAAGTCGATCCGGTGCCGAAGTGAGGGCTGCCAGCCTCTGCGCTGGCGGCCCTTACTCTAGAGTCATCGCGAATGTGGCTTACGGCATGTTTGCAATGGCTTAGACCGGTAGAGCGCTTGCTCCGCCACTCTACAGTTGCGCAGGATCGCGCTCTCAGTAGTTTGTTTTAAAGTTTAGTTAGGGAGAACTATGCCACCATCACTGATCAGAGGCTATCACAGCTTAAGTCAGGACATGGTATCACATGGCATGGCGATGCATCAATAAAAGTTCTCTTGGATGACTAAGATTTTGTTCATGCTCAGGATCTGACAACTAACTGTATTTAGGGCTGAGAATTATTATTTTTGCCCCCAAGATGATCAAATTGACAAGTGCCCCAAGGCAGAGAGTTTTATTCTCCCAGTTTGGAGAGATCTTTCTGGAGCTCTTCACAATCCCTGCTGGTTTTCACCACCCGGAAAAGTTTAGTGTCATCCGCAAACTTGGCCACCTCGCTGCTTATCCCTAACTCCAGGTCATTTATGAACAAGTTGAAAAGCACCGGTCCCAAGAATAATCCTTGGGGCACACCACTTTTCACCTCTCCCCATTGTGAAAATTGCCCATTGACTCCCACTCTCTGTTTCCTAGTAGTCTTCAACCAGTTCCTAATCCATAGGAGGCCCTGCCCCCTTATTCCCTGACCATGGAGTTTTTTCAGGAGCCTTTGATGAGGGACCGTGTCAAACGCCTTCTGAAAATCCAGATATATAATATCCATGGGTTCTCCCGCATCCACATGCCTGTTGACTTTTTCAAGAATTCTAAAAGGTTTGTGAGGCAAGACTTACCCTTGCAGAAGCCATGCTGATTCTCCCTCAGCAAAGCTTGTTCTTCTATATGTTTTACGATTTTATCCTTGTTGAGGCTTTCCACCATCTTACCTGGAACAGACGTTAGTTTTGCACTATACCGTATATAGGTTGATTACTTGTTGGCTGGATGGCTCTGTTTTGCACTAGATGGATATTTTCATCCCTTGGCAATTCCTTTGAAGCAAACTGGGAGTGCAATCCTGCCATTGTTTTTTAAACTGGATATCAGATGCCCTGCAGCTAGTCAAGGAAACATTTGTAAACTGAATCTTCGTCATCGCCCAATATCAGTCATTCAGGCACCCTCTTTGTCTCCTGAATCTTAATATTTCTGTGATGTTTTTTTTTTCCCAAAAAGCATTTTGTTTTTGCCTTTTTGTTTCAGTTGCAATTTTTGCTGAAAGCTGCTGTAATGTGAAATCCTCAGCCCTTCTCCTCTGTCTGAATATGTTGGTTATTACATAGATGAGAGTACTTTGGTCCTTAAGTATTCATTGTTTTGCTTAAGTGCCCGTGATTTGCACATGATGTAGTAGGTAGGCTGGCTTGTTGTCACTCAACAGCTTTAATTGGGTTTGGACAGCCAGGTTTTTTGTGTGTGTTTGGAAAGGCATCTGCATCACCTCACAAATTATCAAACACAATGTATAGCTTTTGTCCTCGTTCTACACGCCGGAGTTGATTAAAGCCTTTCTGTGTCCTTTGCGTTGAGTGCCTTGCATATTAAAGGTTATAACTTGCCATATGATAACATAGTTCCCACGTTGATAACCCATTATTACTAGGCTGGTTCTAGGAACCATGATTGCTCTTAAACTAAGCCTGCTCTCTTTAGGCCTTCTTTGCACTCAATAGGGATGACTGATTTTCAGTTAAGGACATGGCTTGCAAAGTAATCAAATTATTGAGTGGTTTTCAGAGAAGAGAAAGGCAGGGGTATTTTTAAAGTCCTCCTGAGATCACAAAGAAGCTTTTTGGATTGGAGAAATCTCTACCATTGCTCCCTCACACTTTCATTTTTGGGAGAGAGTATCATATTGTGTAGGCTGAACAAAAGAACAGATGTAGCACAAATACAATACTATTTAAAATGAGTGTTTCTTAACCTTTTTAAGTTTGGGAGGGGCTATAGCTCAGTGATAGAATACGTTTTGCACACAAAGTCTCAGGTTCAGTCCCTGGTATCTACAGGAAGCAGGATAGGAAGCCACCCTAGGAAAGATGCCTGCTTGAGGTCTTGGAGGGCTGCTGCCGGCTGGAGTGGAAAATACTGAACTCAATGCATCAGTGGTCTGACTCAGTAGGCAGCTTCCACTATTCGCTTTTGGCTTCCCCGTCTAATAACAATTTTGTTTTCCAGGGCCCTCCTCCCAACCAGCTCGGCAAATGAGGGTATAGAGATCCTTGCACACAAATGGATGTATCTCACTGCTGCAGCATTATTATGATAATCTGTAATCTAACTAAAACCTTTTAAAACTTCCAGAAGTACCGGTAATTCTCCCCCACCCTTTCCCATCAGCTCCACTCGTATGCCTAGCAACAGGGCCTTCCCAACTGCTTTTGGCAGTGACCTGGACTGAAATGGAATAGCGTCTTGTCCAAAGGTGCTGCCTTTGGGAGTTTCCAGGTTCCTTCCCTGAATTTTCAGGGCTTTTTTATTATTATTAAGGTAAACTAGACATTTAATTTGTGAAGATAGAAGAAAAAGCATTCAGGCAACAGCCTACTTATAGAAATAAATTTATTTATAGAAATAAATTAATCTGCTCCCATGGTTCTTCTGGCCAATGAGTGCAAAGGCCTAGGCAGTCAGTAGGCTTAGGACCAGAGAGTGAGGGTGCAGAATATCTTTTGCATACAAGGTTTAATGTTCAGGTTCCTTCTCTGCATACAGCAATGAACAGCCTGCTGTCCTTCCTTCTAGGATTCCTGTTGTCCTTCCAGCTCACTCTAAATCAGGGGCGGGGAACCTTTTCCCTGGCGAGGGCCATTTTAAATATTAGAAATTTGCTTGAGGGCCGGCCGTAAGGCCGGCCGCCCTTTTTATTTATTTAATTAATTTTTGCCCCCGACCCCCATCGGCCTCTGGAGGCTCCGCGCTCACCGTCCGAAGCCGCCGCCGGGTCCGCGCATCACCTCCGGCGTACCATGCCGATGAGGGCAAGAGGGCAAAAGCTAGCCCTCATCGGTGTGGTACGCATGTGCGAAATGGCCAACAGCCTGGTGAGAAGGGGTCGAGGTGGCGGCCGGGGAAGACATGCAAAGGTCCTCTCCCGGCCTCCGGAGGTGATGCGCGGACTCGGCAGAGCCTCCAGGGGCCGGTTGGGCGGCCTCCCGGCAATCTCTCCAGGGGCCGGACCGGATGGCCTCGGGGGTCTGATCCGGCCCTGGGGCTGGAGGTTCCCCACCGCTGCTCTAAATCCTCAGCCAGACTACCCAGTGATCAACCGTAGACATTCTAAAATACTGGCCTGGATCAAAGAATCGATTTGTCACAAATATCAAAAAACTACCTGTCTTCAGGTTCTGCCTTTTTTGCATGGATTTTTTTTCCTCTCACCTGTATACTACTTTTAGCCACTCTCAACATGTCTGGCTACAGACCTACTTCTGGCAGTAGTGAATCACTCCCTGAGTTTCAGAATTTTCAACCCAACATACAAATAGTTTAGAAAACTCAGTTTTAAAGTATGGAATACAGTGGGCCCTCGGTATCCAGGAGGAATTGGTTCTTGGACCCCCTACGGATACCAAAATCCACGGATACTGAAGTTGCACCACAATGCCTTACCGGATCCAGCGGGAGGTGCCTCCAGAGGCCACTTCTGGGTTGCGCCAGGCCCACGACACACTCCATTAGCCTCCACAGGTCCCAGGAGTCCTTGGGGAAGTGACCAGAAGCTGCGGATGCGAAACTGGAAGTCACTTCTAGTTGCTTCCCCAAGGCGTCCTGGGGTCCGAGGAGGTCAATGGAATGTGTTGTGGGCCTGGCGCAACCCAGAAGTGGCCTGATGATGGGGCATTGGGCGTTCCCATTGCCACCAGTACTTGAGCATTCAGCAGGTGGGCAAACCAATGGGCATGAGCCAGTGCCCAATCTGGTCAACTCCTGATGCTACTTCTGTTGAATTAAATAAGGGGAGAAGGTCATAGCTTAATGGTAGAATGCATGATTTGCATGCAGAACACCCATTCATGGCATTTCCAGGTAGGGCTGAGAAAGACCCGTCTCTGAAACCCTGGAGAACCACTGTAAGTCCATGTAGATGGACCAGCGAACTTTCTCAGTCTACAATAGTGTCATATGTTCAGTTAGACAGGTGTGATGTTTTGTGTATCAACAACGACTTGATTCTGTCTCCCCAAATTCTCCACTGGTTTTGTGGAGGGTGGTTATCATGTTGATCCCAAAAGATTGGAGACAAATGATATCTTATGATGACTTCTTAGATGGTCTAGGAGTATGCATGCTTTTGGATTTCACAAAACTCCTCATCAGGCAGAGAAACGTTCTGGGAAGCTCATTTTGCATAGCTTTAAAACCAATCCATAAAATATATTGATTTGCTTAGTTGAGATCATCACTGGGCCTGTACTTGTGTGCTACTTGGGAGTCAGAGCTCATTCAGTCATCTCTCGCAAGGAGCAATCTGGCTTATTCTGAGCTTGCTGATGTTCTGGAATGAAAACTAATGAGATGTCAGGAGCTGGTTTTACTGGCGGTTCTGCCCATTTGTCTCTAACTAGACACTTAGACTTTAATGGAAGAAGAATTTTTTTTAGAAGCTTTTAAAAATTACTGCTCCCGGTGACCCCTTTTGTTTCATTCTGCCCCATCTCCCCCCATAATAAGCGCTTCTGAATCATCCCTTTCCTTGTCAGTTTAATCAGACCCTCCGAGAATTAAAACCAACTGAGGCATGAATGCTTAAAGGGAGGTGCTGCCAATTTGGCTATTTTGACTGACCCCCTTCAGGGAGCTATCTTCTGAAGGCTGAGCATTTGGAAGAAGGATGGCACTTAACGCGTCGCTGTTAGGAGTGTATTCCTCAGCTCTCTTCATCGAGCCAGTGGCTGCTTCGAAAGAAGGAGGGGAGGTCAGAGAAGAGGCGAGGAATGGTTGCACTAAGCAAAAGGAGAGGTGTGCAGTGTGCTGGGAATGGCTCCTAGGATGAAAAAAGACTGTGTAACTGCCAAGCTCTTGTTCTGCAAATGTGTGATTGTGAGGCCAAACCCTCCAGCTGCTGAGTGAGCCACGGTGCACCACAGAAATGATGTGAAATGAATCAAAGAATTAGAGAGATAAAAGGGAGCAAAAGTGAATTTAGTCCAGTGCCCTACTGTAAGACTAGCTGCCGCCCACAGTTTTCCCGCAGCCCAATCTGTAGAATCCAGACCTGGGATTGCCAGCTTTTCAAGTGGGGACTGCAGCTGTGCATTTAACAGCAGCTCGGTGTGCGGATGTTAAGATGTGAACATGCTTCTCTCCATGCTGCAAAAAGCTCCACTGGCTGACTTCTGCTGTTCAAGATGCTATTGAAGATGCAAGGGTAGACCAGGCTAGTTTTCTTCTGGTCAGTTGGCAACCCTATCCACAGCATGGTGTGTCACAAGCTAAAAATAGGTGTTCTTGGGATTGTGCTTGAAATCCAAATCACTGCAGTAGTTTCAGTCAAGCAAGCTAAACACACCAAGGGACAGTTTCTCGTCTCTACTCCAAATCTAACCAATCTAGACTAGGAAAGAATCTTTCCAACCCCAAATAAAATGATGGTCTTGGTCACTCCCTGTCTGTAAACAGAATACACGGGCTGACTTTTCCCAAAGGATATTCTGGAACCAAATTCTCTATCTCCCAATGTTTTGCCTTTTGATGTGATAGTAGTCCCTAATGGCCCAGAGACCATAAACGATTTGCTAATGGGGTCATAGTTCAGTGATCGAGTGTATACAAAAGGCCCCAGGTTCAATCTCTGGCGTCTCCAGGTCGGGATGGGGAAGAGTCCTGCCTGGAGAGCTCCTGCGCAGTCCGTGTAGACAATACTGTACAGTGCTAGATGGAATGATGGTCTATGCCATGTCCTCCTCCTTCTCCCAAGGGGGGGCAACTCTATGTCCAGGGGGTTCTAGAAGGCCATGGACAGAGCAGCAGAGGCAACAGTCTGGCAACTCGGGGGGGTATTTTAACAAAGGTCAACAGGAGTGGGGTGTCTTCCCACCTCCCCACAGGGTTACTTCACCCTTACCCCATGTGGCAGAGTGCTCCTGCTGCCTCCAGGGATTCGATGGAGGCCCTCCTCCTAAGGCTCAGTCCAGGGTACGGCCCTGCTGGCACACTGCATCCCTGGGTCAGCACTTAGGCTAGGCTGCCAATCCTTTCGAGGGTGCTCCTTCACTCTCCAGATGCCGGGTAGGGGTCCCAGTTGGCTGCCTCCCCGTTGTCGCATCTGACAGCCCTTAGGAGCCCTCAGGTGCTCCAGCGGATCCGATTCGAGCCCTTCTCTTTTGCCTCTCTGCCTCCTCCCTCCCCCTTTGCCATCTCCAATTCTCCTCCTTTGCTTCCAGGTCTTCCCAGCCTTCTTCCCCTCTGCCTTGCTCCTTCCACTCTACCTCCTTCCTTCCTGGGATTCTCCAGTCCTCCTTCCACTCCTTTTCCTTCTCTTGGTCTTTCCAGCCTCCCTTGTCCTCCCCCCTTTCTCTGTCATCCTGGACCTCTCTCCGCTTTTGCTCCCCGCCCCTCCACTCCCTTCTTTTCTGCTCCTCCTCTCTGCTTTTCTGCCTTCCTTCCACTCCCTGTTCTTCTCTGGGGCTGCCTTTAAAGACTGGTACCAGTCCGGTCCCACACGTGCTGGCTGACAGCTCTCAGCTGGCTGAGCTAAAAGCTGAGAATGGGCAACTGATGACGTAATAGGCTGTGTCCCAGCCAATCAGCCGCACGTTCTTCTTAGCCTGGCAGGTCTCCGCAGCTGACTGGGTGCTACAGTCTGATTCTGTATGAGGCTGCTTGACATGACTGTGCCAGTGAAATGTTCTCAAGATTTCATTTCCTGAGGTACGTAGTTCCAAACTGATATCTATAGGAACACAGATCAGTCCCTCTCTCCAGGGAACCCAAGGAACTCAACTTCTGAGAGGGCTTATAGATTACTCTAATGAAGGATTCACAACCCCCTCACCAAAGTGCAATTCCCAGCATCCTTTGGGAGAAGTCAGGGCAGTTCATCTGATATAAGTCTGCAGTGTAGATATCCCTTGAATATGAAATTGTGTCAAGAGGATGTAGGACTGCATCATTCACTATGCTTAGCTTAGCCTCTACCCAAATCCTGTGTAGATATTTAATATCAGTTTTCTCTACACCTGAAAGGTGGGGTTGTGACTCTGGCAGTGGGCTCTGCCCTCTTTGTGTGCTCAATGTCCGTACATGCGATATAATATTTGCACATTGTTCTGCTTGTATAGTGCCAGTTAATGTGATCTGTACAACATTCATGTGAATTGGGACTACAGTGTGCAAGCCCTTATGCAAACCCTCTACTGTTCCTGTAGACATGGTGGGGCCTGCCACCACGATTAGGAGCCTCACTTCCGTGCATTGGATAGAGTGGCCTGACATTCTGACAGAGGCCCAGGCGCCCATCTTGAGCTGGCACGGGTGATTCCAAGTACCTTGATGAATTGGTTGTGCAGATATGTTGAAGCTGAGTGTACAGGAGCTCCTCCCTTTCTTGATATCGCTTTTTGGAGAATCTCTACTTTATTATACAGTGTACGGAAAAGCTATATTTCAGTGAGACATAATTCTCGTAGCTATGATTGGATATGGGATAACTGTATTCACCAACAATTAAATAATTCATTCAGTTCAATAATTCAGCGCTAGGAATGAAACCCTGGGCTTTATCCTAGTCACTTCGTCGATGTGTACCTATTCTGGAATTTATTTTTGTCCGTTTCCTTTGGAAGACGTGAACCTCGGACAAAAATGCCACGTGCTAATCAAAACTATGTTCATTGACACTTCCATAGCTGCCTGGGAGATGGTTTAGCTGAAAGGATAGAAACAGTTCTCAAAAATGAGAGAGGCAGTCTCTTTCTTGAACCCATTGGGGGCATTACTAAATTACACTGATGTGTTTACATCCTTGGAAGCAATCTGTGCTGTGCTTTCAGACAGAATTGTTTGACATGCCAGTTCTAGACTATCATCTCTAGGATCTAGGAAATGTAGTTTCAAGGCATTGTAAAATGATCCACCTGTCTCAAGTTCCCTCATCACTCTCTAGAGAGGAGACCTCAGCCTTCCCCTTTTTTAAAGGGGTGTTTTTCTAGCTATCATGATTGTGGGAAGAGCTTGACAACCTGCAAGCAGAGTCTGCTGAAGAGACAGACACAAGAAAAGGGTCTGTGATAAGGTTTTCTGTGCTCAGGAGAGCACACTCCATCTCCAACATCTGATGAGAAGTTAGTTCTTACACAAATGTGTGTAATGGAGCCCTGATCCCAATTTAAAATTAAAAGGCAATGACGGAGTAGGGGATAGGATTCAGATTGGAGAAGGGGGGAACTTAACTTTTTCTCCACTTTTCACTTCCCCACTTGAAATCACCCACCAAGCAACTATTCCCCTTACAAAGTTCCAAGTGTATTTGCAAACATGATTTTGTTTCTGAATCCTCCTGATAGGGGATACAGAGCTAGATGGATCAAAGGCCTGACCCAGAAGAAGGCAGCTGTCTATGCATCACTACTTCTCACTGCTAAATAATCTCTCTCCTCAAGCTGCTTTTCATATTTTAAACTGTATATTTTACCATTAAAAGTTGTATAAAAAGAATGCAATAAAACATGAGTGAGATGAAAAACAATCTTAGCACAGTTATCTTTTTATCACTGACATCCTTCTTTAGAATCTTCTGAGCAAAACTTTTTCCAGGACACAATGAATGGATGCCATTGCCCGAAGAATGAACTGCTTTTCACTTTAAAAAATGGCATCAGGGCGTTTACGTGCTTTTGCATGTAATGCATCGGTAGTCCCTGATCTAACATGCACAAGAGGTGAATTGAAAGCAAACAAGAGAGCTGACAGTCACCGTAGCCCTTTGCAAAAGAAGAAGCCTTCAATTGCTGCTCTTTCAAGATATCATGCTAAATACAGTACAAGCAAGATCATCTAGAACAGTGTTTCTTAAACTGTGGGTCGGGACCCACTTGATGGGTCAGGACCTGATTTCTGGTGAGTCCCAGGTGATGGAAAGATCAGATAAGTAATTGCCACAAGCCCTGAGGCTATTCAAAAATCAGATAGCTGCTAATTGCCCTTCAAAGAAAGAGCTGAGCTCCTGCAGTTTGCAAGCTTGTGTAAATATAGGGACATAAATGTTTGAGCGTCTCATAAAGCTAGATGGGTCCCAATAGAGTGTCATTGTAAAAAGTGAGTCCCGGTGCTAAAACGTTTGAGAACCACTGATCTAGAATAATGCAAGAGGAATGGAGCACCCCCTTTCTGTCAAACCAAACAGCCTTCCAATTTTCTCCCCCCTTCCCTTCACTGGAGGAAGAGGAAATGAGGGGAGGAGGAAGTGGGGGAGACTCACTCTCTAGGCCGCTGTAGGCACCACCACTCCCCTCCTCTTCCCCACTCGAAACAGCAAAGCGTTGGTCTGAGGAAGACAGCTGGGTGGAGAGAGCGCTCAAGACTCAGCCTGGCTCTCTCTCTCTCTCTCCGAGACCAGTTTGTTGCTCACAACCTCACTTGGCTGGCTGACTGGCTAAGGAGTGAACAAAGGGCTGAGCAGAGGGAGAGGGCAGGAAGGTGTGGAGTGTGCACAGAGCCCCCCCCATCTGTCTGCCTCCAGACTGTCACTTGAAGTGACTGCTTCATGGGTGGGCCATCCCTGGGGAAAAACCATACATGTGTTTGCTTTTTTCCCCACCAAAAGCAGTCATGGGGGTGGCAGTGCAGCCTGGAACCATGACAGACTGGGAGATGGGATTAAGACTTTTCCCTCCATGCTGTTTTTCCACTGAATATGACCCGCAAAGCACTAATTTGCCCCTGAAACAGCTACCTGCGCCAAATAGTCCCTTCAGGGGGGATTTTTGGCAGCATGGATTCAGCTCCGTATTCTCACACCTGAAATGGTACGTCTTTCTCAAACTGTCTGATGAAGATTCCTGTGAAACTAGAAACATTGCAATGCCAGACTCCTACATCAACCCACGTCAATACACAATTATAGCTCATATCACTTAACGCACTTTTTCTCTCCTCTCCTTCTGGATGAGCAGGGCAACCACCACGTACTGTACTGAAGAAAATGCGGTCTGGCATGGCTAATGTGCGTTTCCTGTTAACAACATTGCCGTACAATCCGCACACTCAATTTCACTCCCTTTTTCATCCCTGTCACTAATGAAGCTGATGGGAAGTGAAAAGGAATTGCATTTGCAGCTGACAAGAGTCAGAAGAAGCCCATTGCTAGGAAACCAGGGCTCGGCAAAGGCTCCTGTCGGAGGTGAGAGAGGGCAGCCAAGTGTAAACACAGAGGCAAAATGGGCCTGTCAAAGCAAACTTGGCACTACTCATCCAAGGGGCATGAAGAACATGCAGGGTGCAATGTGTGGGGAATGTGCCCAGGAGCGGCAAGGGCTGGGTTTGCATCCTAGCGTTGGCCTGCCACTCCTGCCCTCCCTTTTCATTTATTCTGACAGCCCCTCCTGAGCGATCCAACCCGATGCCAAGTCTTTCTTATTCCCAGCCAGGCTTTGTTTATTCTCCAGCTCTATGCCTCCAGTTCCACAATGGAGCCAGTCAGCCTTGCCAAAGTTTGGGGTTGGTCTCTTCCCTTCATATGTCTCAGTAGACTTTTGCTGTGTGGTACCATGCCCATTGGCCCCGTTTTGCATTCTTGCTTCACCCGGAACACATAGTCTCTCCTGTGCCTGTATGAGTCAGATTCCTGTTGTGTCCCATGAAGGCATCTCCAACCCCTCCAGCCACTTGATCAACATTGTCGGTGATGTGCCAAGCAGCAGGCACAAAGAAAGGCATCTTGCTTAGCTGAGCTGTAGTATCCTCTTTCTTTGTGGATTTCTAGGCAGGTCAATCCATCTGCCTCTTTTGTCTACCTGACCTCTTCCTCCCCCCCCCCCTTCAAGGCAGAGTCTTGTTTATTTCTCCTTCTGGCTTTGACCAGTGTTGGGTGGAACATGGAAGTGAGGTATTTTTCCCTAGTTTCCTTTTGACTGATGTGAAGGAGGGAAGCTCAATCCTTTCCCACTCTCCAGCAAGAGGGATGGTTTTCACAAGCCATGAGAAATAGCCATCATGCCCTCCGAACTTGAGAGTTACTCAGCCTCCCTCCTGTTTCCATTAAGCATTGTGACTGCGATCTTCCCCCTCCCTTCTCCAGAGATAGCATAGCTTGAACAATGGCCAAACTCGGTGATTTCTACCACCTTTGCTTCAGTCTATTGCTTTTCCTCTCTCCTTGATATTGTAACCCTTCAATAAACTGATTCAGTTATTCCTGATTTCTGCCTCTTCTGTTAACCCTTCCAATGCCAATAAAACAATGAGGGTCCACTACAGGCCAATGGCTGAAGATCCCCACACGGGAGTGAAAGGTACATGCATGTGTATATTCCCACAGACATGCCTCTGCAAAGTCCTCTTAGCAACAAAGCAAAGGACTGGCCCAAGGCCTCATGGCATCTGAGGCCATGTTCTCCTTGTATCGGGCCTTGGTGCACCAAATGCCACCCCCTTACCTGGTGGTGTGCCAGCTGCTGCCCACTTCTGCTCTTCCACCTCCTCCCACTCCCTGATGCTCTAGCTCACCCCTCCTCCACACTTCCTCTTCCCTTTCACTCCCCTCTTCATTTTCAAAACTAGAAAGTGGGAAAGGAGGAGGGGAGTGCATGGGGTGCCCCCTGACAATTGGCCTCCTGAAGTGACTGCCTCAGGTGACCTCATGGATGGGCCAGCTCCACTTAAACATACCCCTTTTGCTGCTTTCTAGAATGTGCAAAGAGTTTAGTTACAACCTAATAGGCAAAGATGGAGCGTGACAGTTATCCGCCTCACTTGACAGATGTACAATTTCCACTTTCACACATTGCCCTGGAAGCACAAAAATCATGGATGTGTGAATCACTTGCCCACCTGCTCCTCAGCATTCCCATACCAGCATGTGCAAAGCTGCTCTTTATGAAACTCTACACCAGCTCCTGCCAATCGCAGCCTTGAGTACCTATCAAAATATTCTGAATTTCTCAACACAAAGCAAAGTTTGTCTGCAGAATGACACAACTGAAGCAAATCTCTTTCATCTCCTTAATTTGCCTAAGACATATAGATTTGATTTCCTGTAGAATTTTGTTCTAATATTCATGGCACCCTGATAATAGGTTCCTGAAAGAACAGAAGCCCTCTTCTCATCCCCTGGTCAATAACATTTATTTCCTATATGCTATTGCGCTTTGGCCCATAAAATCAGGATTAACATTTTCTTTTGACTGAATCCTGGTTTGACCATACTGAGGCCAGTGAAGGCAATTTGGCTCTCTGTGTTTAAAAAGAAATGGATAATTGTGTAACAGAGTATAACTTCAGTTATCTAAATGGCCTGGGGAAAACTCAAAACACTGGGATAATTAAATTCTCAGGAAACATAATGCTCTTTACGCAGAAGTATACAAGGGCTACAGTAATAAGGGGCAACAAACATACAATGAATTTAGATAACAAGGAGTTTCCGATAAGTAAAGTTTGTACAATATGGGATCTGCTGTACAGTATTATAGCCCAGTGATCATTTTTTCTGAGCTTCTTCAGAGTTTCCCAGCTTTGCATCCCACCCACTTTAAACCATAACTATTTATTTTTGGTAGTGTTTTACTGGAATTGGGACCATATATCATGTGAGCAAAGAGTTCAGCTTGTAGGGGATACAGGGCACACATCATTTACACAATGGATTGACTTCAACTGCAGACTATTTTCCTTCCTTCTCGGCAACAGTTACGTATGAAACCAGAAACCAGAAAGGGGTGGGGCACTTGAGAGTGCACTGTATACCTGGTGGCTAGCTACTGATTTACATTCTGCATGATAATCTCCATGATGATCTGCGCAAAGCACAGTATCCTATTTCTGCATAGCATTATGCTTTTACATGCAATGTCAGCAGAAATATAGGTTGTCATGTCCTAAACACGTGCAAAGCCACCCCCCCCCGCTGAATTATTAGAAGAAGCAGGGGGTCAAGAGCTCCTTGGCCCAAGGGGGTCAGTTTGGTGTCGTAAGGGTTGGGGTGCAACATTTTGTACCTGGTTAGGTTGTCAGTATACGAAAAACACGACCAACTCTACGTTGCTGTCTCTTGTTTATTTCTCATGGGCCTCTTGGCTGTACATCTTTGTGGCCTGGGTTTCTGGTGTGCCCACATTCCTGAGACGGCCCATCGTCACCTTCAGGCGACCTCCTCCTCCTTTCTAATTGTGCCTGCCTGGCCTCCAACCCCCACTGCTCCACCTTGCCTCCCTCCACAGCTCCTCTGCCTCACCTTCTCCACCTCCTTCTCGGTCCCTAGCCCTTGCCTTCCTGCTACTGCCTGGACTCTGACTCCAGCTCTCATCTCTTGCCCCCACCATTTGTACTTCTCCTCCCTCCATCAGTTCCAGTTAGTCCCTTGTATCTTTCTTCTCCTTGCTCCACTCCTCACCCTTCCCCGCTGCCCCTCCTCCTCTTGCCACCTCTCTTTCTCCCCAAGTCTTTCCCAGCCCTCTGCCTCCTCAGCTTTCTTTCTCCCTCTTCCCCCTAGCTTTTGCTCCTGCCACTTTGAACCTTCCTGCCTGCTCCTCTCCCTTGCCCCAGGTCGTTATCAGCTGTGTGCCGGCTGGCACTTGCCCATGCGCTGGTGCCGGTTGGTGTCACTGCTGCCACACCACCAGTCGGGCAAAAGCAGGCTGCCCCACATGTCTGGGCTGCTAATTAGTAACACCAGGTTACTAATAGTGATAAGTATCAAATAGTGAATGTCAGATACCAAAAGCTAAACATCATGTACTAAAACCTTTAGTATTCACTGGGTTATTTCAGCAGTCGTGGACTGGTCCAGGCCGCAGGACAACTTCTCTGTGTATTATTTTCACCGCATCACATCAAATCAACCAGTTTTGTTCCTGCATCTGCTGATTCACTGTGTGATTTGTCATGCTGGGAAGGAAGTGCATAACAAGATAGGATAAATTGATTTAGTAGGGTAAGATGGACCGAATGCAATGATTCGCTGGGGTCTCTTTCCGATCAACACAACTGCATATATGGGATGAACCTGCTTTGAAGACCAGGCCCTGAAGGGTGTGAAAAAATGAAATGCTGGTACAAAGCTGCCCCAGTCTGAGCCAATTGCTTGTTACAGAGAAACAATCACTAGACTTGACCTTCCAGAGATGAAAAATATCTTATTAATTGAGATCTAAATTTAAAACCTGTAATTTTGAAAGAAAAAGAGACCTTTGTACTTTCTCCCCCTTCCTCTACTATGCCCGACGGGTGAGCTACACCAATTAAAAACACCTTGGAAAGATTAACAGTGTTTTAAATAGCCACAGGGGGGACTTTCCAGCCTACAGTGAATAAAGGGGTTGGGAAGGAGCAGCCCCACTCATTAGCAGCATAGCGGAACTGACTGCTTCCACCTGCCTGCTTCACAACCACTCGAGGAGATGGAAATTCAGGCATGATGTAGGTAAAGCAAGAGCTCTCGCCAAGAGTACCTTACTAGGGACGAAAGCCTCTTCCTCCACAGACCAATAAGGAACTTGCAAGATATGTGACCTTTGGGGGCACTGGAAATGGAACGTTCCAGCTAATGAGACAGAATGACATCCGGGCAGGGCACAGTCGGGTCTGGCAATACACAGCTTACTGATCCGGAGGTTGTTAAGTGCTGAATTGTTTCTCCCTTTGCTGTTAGCAGGCCTCAGTAGCCAGTCTCTCTACTGCTAAAATACACTGCTGCAAGCCCTAAACACTCAAAAGAGACCACCACAGCCCAAAACATCAGGAGACTGGTTAAAATGCAGACACACACACAGACACAGACACAGACACACATCATTTTAAAAAAAAATAACTGAATAGAACACCTTTCCATTTGAGTTTGCTGTCTACACCTCTGAAGCACGCCACCATCTCATTTCTAATCTTTATCCAGAGCCAACCATAAACAAGGTTGCCATTTTTGTCTGGCAGGTCTCCTGTGCCTTTCACAGTGGTATGGAAAGTACAGACACTTGATGAGTACAGTCAGGGTCAGTCTGTCCATCAGGTGAAAGAGCCCATCGCATCAGGCGGGGTGGTGGTGGTGGTGGATTTGGTTTTGGAGCCAGAGTGCGGGGGTAGTGGCAACAGATGCCACCACCTCCCTCCCCACTCCACCACCAGGGCCTCCTTACCTGGCCCCTTCGTTCACCCAGCTCCTTATTTAAAGCAGGAAATGCGGGATGTGCTGGAATCATTCCAACTCACTCAACCTTTCTGGCTTCATGTAAAGAGCTCATGCAGAGGAAGGAGTGAGATTGCTGGGTTCTGATTCTTGGAGTGTGGCAATGTGGCACCTTCACCTTGCTCCTTCCTCCATCAGGCTCTTTTAAAGGCAACCCAATAGCTTCAGCTGGCCCTGGGTACATGTTTTCCAAGCATGGAGATGTCATGATGGACAAAGTTTTGCCCGATGAATTTCAGCATGTGTTGCTGCCATTAGAAGCACAGATGCCCTGTCAGAGAAACAAAGTGTCAACAAAAACTGCCCTGAAGTACCCAAAGGGAATCATGTTGCCATTTTTTTTCCTGAAAAGGCTTCTGTGCATTTGACAGGTAGAAGTTCAGCAGGTGAAACTTTCCCCAGCTTAGAGAAAAACAGTAGGAAAAGGTTCATCTGTAAATGCATGGGTCTGGCAGCTGGTAGAGACACAGGAACCCTGCCGGATTTATCAACAAATATTTACCACCTGAAAAGTGAAGGGTGACTGAGGCCCCCCAAATCCACATATGCAAAGAGTGAAGTTCGTTGCCACTGGAAATGCTTGGATGCTGCCTCAAAGAAAGACCTGTTTCCAGAGGCGTCGCTACGGTGGGGGCGGTACTGTAAGTTCTGCACCATCCTAGTCCCTGTTTACTCCCCAGTATGAGGAGGCCCCGCCCCTTCGCCATTGGAGCCATTCAGTGTGGCGAAGGCAACAGACATCGTTGCCTTCGCCACACTGAATGGCTTCGATGGCGAGGGGGTAGGGTCTCCTCGTACTGGGGAGTAAATGGGGACTAGGACAGCGTGGAACGTACAGTATCGCCCCCACCATAGCAACGCCTCTGCCTGTTTCTGGGAAGTAGCTTGCACAGCCATGAGTTTCCACAGGTTTTTTTTCTCAAGCTCCCATTTATACCAAATGTTACAATGGCATGGCAGATTGGTGTCTCAAAGTACTTCACCACAGCAATTTACAGCATGTGGTCAAGTCCACAATGGCCCTGGTAGAAATAGCTAGTGTTGCATGTATGAGTAGTTTAGATCAAGAGAATCTGGGGGGGGGGGAGACACTGTGTGGCCATCCTTGTGGGAATTCCCAGACTGCATTCAGAGATCCATAGGCTGTTTCCCATAAAGGAGTCAAATAGGAAAAGAAGATCTCCTCCCTAGAAAGAAAAAGGACGGGAATTAGCAAACTCCAGAAATTAAGGTAATAGGCAATCTAGGGTGAGCTTTTCTGCCATCTTTGTGCTTTAGTGTGGAACAGACACAGATAGAATCTTATAAGGAGGCACAGCAGGTGGGGGAAAACCAGTTTTGCAAGTTGCCACCTTGCAAGTCAATACACTGCCTCAGTTTTCAATTTCCCCTACCCTGGTGCATCAGATAGGCTTCCCTGCCCCAATCTTTTACAATGGCACATCAACCATTATATGTGCATTCATCTGACATCTAAAAAATACCATAAACATGGAAAGAATTGCAAAGCTACTCCAGGAATTTGTGGGGGGGGGCGGGGGCGGGGGGGGAAGGTAGAGTATATTAATGGATGTTACAGGCATTAGCCATTGTTGTGCAAGAAAATGTCATTTTTATGAACAGAACTTGGTCCTCAGACATTTGTTACATGCTAGCAAATAATTCATCACTGTAGTTTTCCCCCAAAATTGCCCGAAATCCTGCACAAGCACTTTTTCAGGTCTCAACCTTGGACAGTAAAGTGTTTTACAAGCACCTCTACTACTCTTGTTATCTCTGTCTGTACAGATAGTGAGTCAGTGTAGTGGTTGATATGTTGGACTTCGGAGTCCCAGGTTCAAATCTCCACCTAGCTATAAACGTCACTCAGTGATCTTGGACTATTCACCAGTTCTCAGCCTAACCTGCATAATAGAGGTGTGGAGGTAAAATAGGGGAGAGAACCATGTGTAGCACTCAGAGCTCTTCAAAGAAAGGGCAGGACAAAAATGTATGATATGCACAAATTCACTCATAGGCTGACCTGTTGCAGCTGAATGCAGCCATTGTCGTGCAAGAAAATGTCATTTTTATGAACAGAACTCGGTCCTCAGACATTTGTTACATGCTAGCAAATAATTATCCTACTTATTAGTCAGTGTGTCAAGTGTGTGAAGCAGACATAGGAGTTATTCAACGCACCATCACACCACAGTGATGAAACAGGGCATAAAGATAAATGTTCCACAAGCAATAGAAAAAGGATGTTCTCTTCAACAGGTGGAAGGCAGATACATGTTTGTGCCTCCAGCTCTGTCCTTGGCAGCCTTGGCAGTCACTGATGCCTCACAGGGTGGGGAGAGAGTTACTAGCTGACATGGTTGAGTGGAGGGGTCCTGGCATCCGGCACCCGTCTTCCTCTCCCCTATCCCAACATAAAATGATAGCAACCTCTGCCACCGCCCAGACAAAACCAGACAGAGGGGGGCTGCCTTGAAGATTCAAATGCATGGCAGGAGCCCCAGATTGCCCCCACCGTTCGCCTCCCAAAAACACATGTGGTAGCATAGGGTTAGCTGTCACAGGGAGGCAGCACACTCTCCACTGCATCAATCAAACTAGGCAGGCTAAAGACCAAACAAGAGGGAGGGTTATTTAAAAAATACTGTAAATCAGCAGGCAAAAAGATGTAAAAGGTCGTGAAAGGCAGGTAAATGCAAAAAAAGCAATGGAGGGTCTAAGCACAGTTCTTACAAAACAATGGTGCATAAGTAAAATGCCAGACTGAAAATAAACAGAAAACAGGACGATGATGGCTCCTGTAGGCCATAGGATCTCTCTCCCTGAAAGATGGGCTGGTTTCCGACATCACCAATCACTCTCAGCATCAGGGTCAAGAGCCAAAAGCATCATTTGATCAAACCTTATATGACCTTTGTTCAATGATGTCACCGTTCTGACTGTCAGGGTCACCTGGGCACCCTTACCTAACACCCTGGTCAGGTGAGCAGAAGTGCCCAATTTCAAAGCACACCAGCCTCAGTAGGAGGGCTGCACTAACCGATGTGTTTTGTGATGAAGAAGTTTAAGCAACAGACAATGTGATCGTCCCTAACGGTGCTGATTTTAAGCTATCCATTAGCCCATTTTCAGACACTGAAGAGGGAAATTCAGGGATTTTCACCACACCTCTCCCCAGATGAAGAGCAGAGGGGAGACAGACCATTCTTGTCCAGAACTACACTAGGGCATAGCAGGTACAACAGCACAAGAAACATACATATCCAGCAGATTATATATCAAAAGAAGAAAACTCAGGTAGATCAATATTCTAGCTAAGGAAAAAAGAATTAGAGAAGCAAAAGTATTAACAGCCCAACGCTATTCTTCCCCCCACTGATGCAGCGGCGCCAAAATGGGTACCACGGCATCCCGCAGGGGAGCAGTTGCAAAGGTATCCTCTGGGTAAGGGAACCATTGTTCCCTTACCCAGGGGTAAGTCTCTGCAGCTCGGGGAGGGGGGGCTTTACTTGGACCTGTGCTATTAAAATTGCTGGCACAGGTCCACATGGACCTGTGTCACAGGATTGGGTCCAGGAACGGGGTTAGGATTCAGCGACCACTGCTGCTGCTGCAGCCGCCCCCTTCCCAGACCCTATCTGCCCACCCCCACCTCATCACCACCTCGATCTGCCCTCCCTAGCCCTCATTCTGCCCCCCCACCCCGTCCCAACTCCCCCACCATCTTAGCTCCATCAACGGCTTCTTCTAGCTGCTATGGCCTTCCCGCTTGCACTCTAGCAGAGCATGAGTTTGTGCACTGCCAGAGTGCCTTTTATGGCTAGCGCTGACTGCTTTATGGCAGTCAGTGCCAGCAAAACCTGTGTTCCGCTGCCGCCCAGCCCAAGTAGGAATGGGCCATAAAACATGCAAGTAGCGAGGAGTTCCATAGAAATGGGGGTTCTGCAATCAAAGCCCACTCAAGAGCGACAGTTTTGTCAGTAGGGAGGGGCTAAAGCAATCCAGTTTTGAGCATGTGTCAACCGTGGCTGCTGGCTTTGTGCACCTGTTGTTGTTGTTGTTGTTGTTGTTCAGTCGTTAAGTCGTGTCCGACCCTTCGTGATCCCATGAACCATATCCCGCCAGGCCTTCCTGTCCTCCACTATCTTCCTGAGTTTGTTCATTTTCATGTTCGTTGCATCGGTGATGCTGTCTAACCATCTCATCCTTTGCCTTCCCCTTCTCCTTTTGCCTTCAATCTTTCCCAGCATCAGAGTCTTCTCCAGAGAGTCCTCTCTTCGCATTAGGTGGCCAAAGGAGTCTTCTCCAGCACCACAGTTCGAAGGCATCTATTCTTCGGCGCTCAGCCTTCCTTATGGTCCAACTCTCACCACCATACATTGCTACTGGGAACACCATCACCCTGACTATACGTGCACCTAGTTTGACGAATACAAAATTGTAGTGTAATATTACCATAGAAATTTGTCATAGTTTAATTAGTTTTGCCTTCTGAGCATGGGAGGGATTTTAGATCAAGGAAGCTCTCCTCAGTATACATCCAGACCTTATGAGCTGTGGAAATTGGTGTTCCGAGCCCATTCTTTCCAAACTTCAGTGGCATCTGTAGTCATGAAGTTTCACACTGGTGTAGGGGCCAGTCCTGTGAGATGCAAGTTTTATAAACCACCTCATAAGATCAAGCTATTGGAACTTTCCCTAGACAAAGATGGTTGAATATTGGTTTCCATGCTGAGTTTATGCCTCAGCAGAAAACTGTGAGGTTGAACGATCCATTTTGAAATGATTAATGGCATGCCAGTTCCCAGGCGAATTCAGCTGTGTCTTGCCACTGCCATGGGGGAATGTAGGAAACAGTATTTACTTTTCAGAAAATCAGAGAGGGGGGGTTGTTAGCTTTGCTATGGTTTTGGTTAGCAAATAGATGCCTGCAAATTGACAGGCCTGTGCCAAGAGCACTCAGCTGAAGTGCTCTCATTCCATATTGGAGAATTGCTTTTTGGTATTTGTACTCAGCCTTCTGGTTTTTATAGTGTGTGTCCATGGGAAAAAAATTAGCTAAATTCTAAGTGCATAGTAAATATTCATACAGAGGCTTCCGTCTGCCGTATGTGCACACAACCCAGAACCCAGAGTTAATAGAGTGAATTTGCCAGAGTGCATGTCTTGATCCATGGGAAGTGTCGTTTATCTTTCCTGATGCCACGAAAACTAGACAGAGGGTGCCCAAAGAAAACAATAGGCAACAGAGTTGAATTCATCAATGTCCAGATGATCAGTGTGACAGGAGTGATGGCATTTGCAACTCCTCACTAGGGAAAATTATAAGGGTTCAGCATATCATGAGGCTCACAAAGGGGTGTTACTAATTAAGACCATGGAGTTCAAGGCCAAAACCTTACATCTTCCAACTGTTAACTAGCATGCCTGCAATAGGAGAAGTTCAGTGAAAGTCATATTTTTTCAAACATGTTAACTGCCTCAAGAATCTTCGTTGTGGGACAAGGAAGGGAGAGGTGGCCCTACATTTACTGTGCAGTGATATGGTGTATTAGGGGAAGAAAGTGCTTTTTCTTTAAAAAAAAAAAAAAAAAACCTGTTGTCCTCATGTCCACAGCACAAGCCCATAGCAACCTCTTTTGCTCCTGAAAACGTAAATGCCCCATGTGCCCTCGCCTCCACACCATTTACCTTCCCATTTCTTTTCGGTACTGATATTTGCCTGAGCTACTACCCATTCTCCCTGTATCCTCACTCAGCCATGGAAAGTCATAGAAGCCGGTCAGAGAGTGACCTCAAGAATCTGAAGGTGCAGTTTTCAGAGAGCCTCTGGATTTGCCTTGGAAAGTGAGTGGCAGGGTCATTTGGCAGAAAGGGAGGAGGAGACCATTGATTTGAGGCACATTAAAAGGTAAGAAATCCATTTGTTCTCTTTGTTCTGTCCGTGCTTTGTGGTCGTCTGAGAAGGCAAGGCTCCGAAACGTGCTGAGGCTAAGAGGCCTGCATGGTTCTGGGCCTGCTCCTCATGCATTTTACAAGATGAAGCCTCATAAAATGGTAATTTCTGCCATCTTTTCTTCCCCGGCTTGACATCCTTATTGAATCAAGGAAACTAGGGAGTACCCTTTTTACACCACTGGTGAAAATAGCTCCTGGCTTCTCTAATGAAAAAATCAAGCAGGTTATAGCTCAGGGGTGGCCAGACTTGCTTAATATAAGAGCCACATGCAATAATCTTCCTCAAGAGAGACGTTTGAGAGCCGCAATATTTAAGAAGCATTTGAATTCTTAAATATATTTACTCACCATGAACATTAAACTTATGTTTTATTCCAGTAGACTCTCAGTTTATACCTGGTAAATAATTATAAAGCTTGAAAATGTCTTATTTACAGTACCTTTTATATTAATTGTGATGCAAAAGGAGCTTAGCCAACATATTTCCGAGAGCCATACATTATACGTCAAAGATCCACATGTGGCTCAGGATCCGCAGTTTGGCCACCCCTGTTACAGCTGCTTGTTATTTTTTTGAACCACCGCTGAAAATTAACCTAAGTACTGTAATGTCCTCAGTGCAATGATCTGCTAAAGTCTGCATTTTCTCAGCTATGCAGGACTAATGTCATCTTGGGAAAAAGCTCTCGTTGTGCCCACTTGAAACTCTTCCCAATCAATCAGCTGAAGTCCTGGACAGTCGCAGTTGGAAAGTGGGATATGTCTTTTAATGAAAGGGCCACAAGAGAATGTGACTTCTCTAGAGGTTAATGACAGCAATGGTGACATTGATACACTGCTGGGAGTTGCTGCAATATTGTCACCAGAAGGGTGTGAGATGAGAAAGACGAAGGCAAAGTGGCTGGAATTTTCTTTGGGGAGCATTCTAGAAGCATTAAGAAAAAAGAGTAAGCAGCAGGGCCAATTCTGTCAAAATGGTGGACAGGGAAAGTCTGCTGCTTGGTGATGTCATCGAAACTTGTACTACCTGGCTCTCAAATATGAATATTAGTGACTTGTAAATTAATACTGACTTCAAATCTGAGGTGAGCATTATGACCTGCAAACCTCTTGCCTGACTGAGATTTTAATCCAAGCCAGAGAAGAGATTCACAGCGCAATGCTATGTATCTTAATGCCAGTGGAACGAGTGCTCCGCCGGCACAGGGTGTCGCAAACGTGCCATAAGGCACGTTTGTGGCACCCGTGGAATAAGTGGCGCTGGCACTGAGGCTGGTGCTGCTCATTCCGCTGCTGGACTGTAAGTCCTGTGCCGGGTGTGGGGAGGGGAGGCCGGGGTGGCAGGCGAGGGGGCAGTTGGCCAGACAGGCCAGGGGCGGGGATATTAGCTGCATGTTCTGCCGATATCCTAACCAGGCCGGCCTCACGCGGCCTCCCCAGATTTGTGCCGGCCATTTTGTTGGCATACATCCAAGGAGGCCCATTAGGTCTGCTGGGGCTCTCCCCAGAGGAAAGGGACAAAAGTCCCTTTTCACCGAGGTGTGTCCCAGTTTACATATGATGTCAAAGTAACAGAGGAATAATAATAATAATAATAATAATAATAATAATAATAATAATAATAATAATAATAGTTGTTGTTGTTGTTGTTGTTGTTGTTGTTTAGAATATTTATCTACTACGTTTCAACAAAATGTTCACCAAGTAGTTTACAAAGCCAAATAAATAAATAATAGTTCCCTGTCCCAAAAGGATTCACAATTCAAAAATATGCAGAAGAAACACCAGCAAACAGCAATGGGAAAGGATGCTGTGCTGGAGTGAAGAGGGATAGTTGCACTCCTCTTACAAAATATAAGAGGAGCTCCACTCTAAAAAGTGCTTCTTTGCCCAGTTAGCAATAAATAACTGCAGTAGAAAACTAAGGTAACCCCTGAAAGCCAGAGAAAATAAATGGGTTTTTAGCTGCCATTAGAACACAGGCAGAGAAGGAGCCAACTCAACTTCTAGTGGCAAGGAGTTTCACAAGAAGGCCCTCTCTTGCATCTCCACCAGATTACCCTCTGCCAGTGGTGGAACATGCAAGAGGACCCCCCTGTTGGCTTCAGAGGGCAGATCCCTTCATAAGGGAGGGGGGAGGTAGTCCATCAAGTACCTTGGTCCTCATCCATTTGAAGTTTTAAAAGTAACAACTAGAACCTTTAATTACACATGGAAATGGACTGGCAGCCAATGTTGCTGATGTAACAGTGGAGTGACTCAGTCAAACTGGTCAAATTGGCACTGGTCAAAACTTGTACAGCAGCATTCTGCACTAATTGAAGTTTCTGGGTGGTCTTCAAGGGCAGCCCCATGTAGGCTAATCCAATGTTAAGGTCACCATAGTCCAGGTCTGACTGATTTAAGAAAGGATGCAATTGGTGCACCAGCTGGGTAAACACGTTCCAGGTCACAGTCATCACGACATCCAGGAACAATGCTGGGTCCAGGACCAACCCCAAACTGTAAACCTGATCTAATGAGATATTAGCTCATAGTCTTCCTGGTTCTCCTTTTGTGGGATTGTGCCATTCAGATGAACACAAGCTGCACATAACCGACCTGCAGAATGGGTGCATTGTTGGAAATAAATGCTTCTCTGGAGCTATAATGGCTATGCATTCATTTAAAAGTTTGGAAAGGGCATCTCTTCAAATGCACAATCCATGGCAGCTGCTTGATTGACTGGTCGGTTGGCTTGGGGACAGTGTGCCAAAATACTGGGGTACCCCAGCTAAGCAGCAGAGAAGTCATTTCATGCATAAGACATGCTACGTCTCAAAATGTGGACAGTGAGGTACAGGCTCTTGGAAATGGATCCCTTTTACTCACGCAGCTCTTTAATATTCTCCAGGGATGTTTAAAAATAAGGTCAGTGTCTAACAAGTCAGGCAGAACCCCCCCTCCCCCCCCAGCCGCCCTTCTTTTGCCAGCAGTTCAGCAATCTCTAGATAAAGTTAATATAATGCAGGGGCTGCCGGAGGGAGGAAGCCTGTCGTAAGGCATTCCCATTGACTTTGCCAACATGATAATATTGTCCTTCATCAGCAAGAGGATTAGGAGCAGGAAGGACTGCATGGTGCTGTGGATTAATGCATTTACCTTCCAAGGTCGAACAGAGAGCTTCAATAGACTGCAGCTTCTGTTCTTGATGTATACAGCAGAAAAACAACAACAACAACAACAACAACAACCTGCAACGAGTCAGGGAATCAAGGGGAGGGAGGGGTATGGGGACCCCACAAATACCAATGTCCCTGTGGATGTGTTTTTACAATTCACACGTATTTCTCTTGTCTCCTCCTAATCTTTTGCATGTGGCAGCTGCCCGAGAATTGCTAGAACTGAATGCAGCATTCTCTCTCTCCCTTATAGCGCCAGGTCCTCCTGCAGGCTCTTGTCACATTCAGAGGTTCTGCAGACTAAAGATGGAGGCAGAAGGGGAATCGAGATATTTTGGTGGAGTAATGAGGAGATGCAGGCAAGAGGATATAGAAATGGGCAGAAAAGGAATGCTGGTCCTAGATTTCTCATCTAGGATGTCTAGTAGTCCATTGATTTGTTTTTTCCTCCTCCAGAACCTAGATTCTGGAGATCTGGGTTCAGCTGTCCAATATGCTAAATAGTTATCTGTTTCTTTTTTATTTCTATGTTTTCCTGTTTTAAAAAAAATCCCCTTTTTTTTAAAAAAATCCCCTTTTTTAAAAAAAAGTGGTTAACAACATTAAAAACAAAAATAAAACAATGAATGAGGCAGCAACATTAAAAGTAAAGACAAGCAGAAAAGCAAGGAGCCCCCCCACCCCAACACACACACACCTTTGTGTCAGAAAACACAAAGACATGATGGACTAAAGAAACCTTTAAGTGCTTTTCTAAAAGCGGGACAGGGCAGCTTGAACTTCCTGGGGGAGGGAATTTCCAAGCCTAAGAATAGCGAGGGAGAAGGTCTTGTCCCATGTACTGACCAACTGAACCTTGGAAGAGGAGGCAGAGCACAGCCTCTCCCAAATATCTTAACAGGTAGACAGAATCATAGGAGAGCAGACAGTTCTTCAGATACCACCAACTCAAAATGTTCAGTGCTTTTAATAATCAGCAGCTTGGATTGAACCTGGAAATGAATCAGGTGCCAGTGCAGATCAAACAAAATGGAAGTGATATGCTCCATATATAACAGGTCCCTGACACGAAACAGGCAGCAGCCTTTTCCATCAGCTGTGGTTGCCAAATGATTTGTAAGGGCAGCCCCATGTAGAGCACATTGCAGTAGTCCAACATCTGACCAAGGCACGGGTGACTGTCACCAGATCTGCTTCCAAGAAAGGTGTACACCTAAGGTGTACAATGGTGCTCTTGGTCCAGGCCACCACCTGACCTCCACCCTGGAGCAAAACTGGATCCAGGAGCACCATGCGCCCAGTTCTTCAGAGAGAGAGAGAGAGAGAGAGAGAGAGAGAGAGAGAGAGAGAGAGAGAGAGAGAGAGAGAGAGTGGTACCCCATTCAGAACAGACTGAATACAGATTGGATTGGCCCATAGGATTTGTTAGTCATCAGACGTCTTGGTAAGCTCTAGTAGCATGTGCAAAGGACTCCCACACCAACATGATGCAATGATGCCATCCTGCTGTGCATGTACAGGAGGCTTTTTCACACAAATGCCAAAACCTACTGTAGTGCAATAGCCTGCAGAACCACAACTGGTTCCCTGATCTGTTCTGACATGGTTCCGCCATGGGCAGAAGTAGATATTAATCACTGCCAAATTCCATCTGTGTCAGAATTCGGTGGCATTTCTAACTGGATACATTTCTTTATCAACACTCACAAATAGAATAGGGTTGGATTCATGCAGCATAACATGCTTAGAGCAAGGAAAAGGGGGGGGGTTGCATTATGAATCAATGCATATGTTTTTCATTTTGCCCTAATATTGGAAAGCATGGCAGCATAATTGCAACAGCTGCAATGTTAGCCATTCGTTACAGAGCAGTAGGATTTGAATTTACTCTTACTTAATACTGCTTAACGTTTGTTCAGCAGATGTGCCAGGCACTCTGGCTTCTCACAGTTTTTCCCCATTATGTTGAGAGCGATATGTTAAGAAGGGAAAGTGGAGTAACATAGTGAAGGGAGAAAGGATGATTGCTGAGTTACTCGTGGTGCAAGTCATAAAGCTTAGGGTGACCTTCTCATTATGAAGGTGTGCGTTTTATGAAGCCAATGAGGCTCTTCTATGCTTGCCGTATCATTTTTACTGCAGAAAAAGATTCAGCAAAGTTTTGAACAAGCAGATGAGTATGCATGTGATTTATGCAGTTGGAGATGAGGTGCAATTATTGAGTAAAAAGGTTGATATTCTTGGATGATCATGGATATTTTGTAATTTGTATCCAGGCTTTGCGTAACCTCTTGTATATATGCAGTACAGTGTATGTCGAACTTCACACTCTTAGCTAGGGCAGCCTCCTTTGGCCTGTCTACACAAATTAGTTTTAAAACAAAGCACACACAATATTTCTATCCAGCCTAGGACTTTTGTTTACTGGTGTAGGAAATTTACTGGCTTTATTTCTTTAATTACATTTACACCCCTTCTTTCTTCATTGGAAGAACTTGAGATGGGGCATATGGGTGGGTGAGGCTGAGCCAATGGCGAAACTCAAGATGCAGGTCAGGCGGTACTTTGGAGCAAGGGACGAAAGGAATGGACTGACAGGCTGGGTCCATATCAAGGTTACCGCGGTGGTTTAGTGGTTAAGACACTGAACTGCAGGCCAGAAGGTAGGCAGGACAGCACTTCGAGACCTGAGTGCCACATGACAGTGTGAGCTACCGTCTTCGGACCCAGCTCCAGCCAACCTAGCAGATTAATAGGTACCGCCTTGGCGGGAAGGTAACAGTGTTCCGTGCGCCTTGTTGTTGAGTCGTGCTGGTCACATGACCACAGAAAGGTCTTTGGACATCGCTGGCTCTTCAGCTTTGAAACAGAGATGAGCACTGCCCCTAGAGTCAGTAACAACTGGCTTTTGAGTGAGGGGAACATTTACCTTTCAGAACCTTGGTCAGGTCACAGGGAAAAGACAACTTGTTCCAACAAGTGCTTGCTCTCAGTGTGGGTATTTTTTTCTCCAAATAGTCACTTAAAGAGGGCAAAAACCTGCTTTGTGGAGGGGAGGGAATTTTGGTTGGGACATGGTGCAAGAGAAATAGTTAGCTTTCTATTCCCTGTAGTCCCAGGGCTGTGTGGAGTGAAAGAAGAGGCACTTCTGGTTGGAAGTCCACCTCTTTTGTGTATTAAATTTGCATCTTAGCATTTGCATCCTGACCTTCAGTCACAGGTTCTTGACTGACAGCACAATCCTGTGAAACTCTTGCACCGGTGTAACAGTAGATCCACCGGTGTAAGTGCACTTATGCCAGTGTAACTTGCCGTACGTCGACGGACGCAGGATGGAGACCGGCGTAACCCCCCTTGGACAGCACACATGCGCAGTTCGGATGCGGGACAGACGCCCCCCAGAATGCTCCATGCACTGGCAGAGTTGCAGCAGTGTCCACCCTGTGTCTGAATTGCTCATGCACAGCATCCTAGGGGGGGTTACGCCGGTCTCTGTCCTGCTTCCGTCGACGTATGGCAACTTAAACTGGCATAAGCACACTTACACCGGTGGATCTACTGTTACACAGAATTGTGCAAGAGTTACACAGGATTGTGCTGTTAATCACCTTACTCCCTTCCTTTGTTTCTACCCCCTCTCGCTGCCTACATTTTGATTGTAAGCTCTTTAGAGCAGGGGCTAGTCTTCCTGTGTAAAGCACCTCCTACAGTGAAAATAATTATGATTTCAACAATAGCAGTAAGAATAATACCATTTATTCAGCTTGAGAAAATGACAATGGGTCAACCATGATGGCTGAGTGCAGATGTCGTTTTGCCCTACCCCCTCATGGCACAAGCAAGTGGAGGGGAGACCGCTCATTGGAGCTGCTGGGGCAAAAGAGGAAGAGCTTAGGCAGCAGTAACAGCCATTTCAGCATCATTCTCATTTGACTGGAGGCGGGCATCAACTCTTCCACCCACCCAGAAGGCCATTCTGGGATTAGCTGGCCACCGTTTTGAGGCCAGGTAGGAACGTTTTGTTCCTCTGACTAACTGACCTTGTCTGGGGAGTTGTTGTTGTTGTTACTACTTTGGAGTCTCCAAGTCGGTTAACTATAGTTTAGCCAGGAGATCACAATTGGTTGGTAAGTGTGGGTTGGATCTTAGGATTAGGGATAGGTGTGCATCCTGAGGAAGTGGAGTGGGCAAATGAGGGGCTAGAACCAGTCCCTAGAGCAGTGTTTCCCATACTTCTTTGACCTGCGGCTCCCTTGACCATTGGTGACCATTGACCACAGCTCCCCATTATATTACAGTATGTTGATGCCTGCCAATTGGCATTGTACTGTTTTCCGAGAGGATTCTATGGCACTCCGCAGCTCCCCTGGCTAGTTTCCACAATTCCCATGGGAGCCACGCCTCCCAGTTTGGAAACCACTGACCTAGAGGCATCTCAGCTTGGGGATGCTTGCTGGGAACCCTTCGTCCATGGATTGTAAAATCAATCAAAGACTGATCAGCTTGGGGAAGGCAGTGCAATCCAGATGTTCCTCAAGCCCCCTTTAAAAGGGTTGGCGTAAACTGTGATCATCATTAGCGATTGTTAGCTTTGAGCCAGGATGGGACGCCCATAGATGGAATAGACAGTTGCTGGCTCTCTCCCCCAAGGAAGGAAACCCACAGCGGGGGGGGGGGGTCTGGTTTTGCTAGGACCACTGCAAGTCTTTGTATTTGCTTAATACATTGTGGCCCATTTTAACTTAACCTTGCATGTCTTGTGCCTTATTGGGGTGTGTGGAGGCAAGGACACTCTGTCTCCCCAGGGCAAAGTTGGAGCACTTTAGTTAGCAGCTTGTGAGTTTTACTACTATTTCTGGCTGAGAGTCACAAAGCCATTTAAGGGACACTCAATTGTCACTAAATTAAATGGGAATAAGGTGTCTGAATCCCTTAGGCACTTTGCAAATGCCAGTCAAGACATTTTCCTTTCCTCTTTTTTGCAAAATGAAGACTGACATATTTGGCTGCAACAATAACTGAGCTGTCTCTTGATCAAGGCAGAAAGGAACATCTGAGCGAGATTTATGGGCTGTCTTAGCTAGCTTTGCTTTCAGAGTGCCTTTGGTCTGGTCACATTCTCCACCAAGAGACTGAACTTCAGTGTAATGTGCTTGTATATATGCATTTCAGGGCGTTTCATATCCATAGTGCCACCATTCTCAAAATATAAGCAAGCAAGCAAGCTGCCAAAAAAGGAGACAAGCTCTCCCTCCCTCCTTGCCCCTCCCCATCCAGTCTTTCTTGGTACCTTGATGGACTGGTCTTTTCTTGTGGGGCATTTGCATGAGGAAGGAAGGAAAGATACCACCAATATATAGCAAATTCAAGGTTTAATTTTATTATGTATTTCTTAATGAAATACGGGTATTTGAATATTTTATTTATTTTTGTTTATTATGGTATTTCTATACCGCCTTTTTCTTTAAACACTCAAAGCGGTTTACGTAGGCAGGCAATCCTAAACCTCATTTTTTTTTCAAATGGGTTTTTACAAGTATTGTTCTATGACAGAGGTTCCCTAACTCCTGGGAAGGCCCTCCGCTGCTCTAAGTAGCAGCGGGGCCTTCCCAGGGGTCGCGATGACGCGCCCGGGATCGCACCGCAGCCGCCACCGCCGTGCCCGGGATCGTCCTTTTTACCTTCATTGGTGGGCAGTGGGTGTCCGGCGGGGGTTGTGGGGAGCCTGCGGACCCCTCCGCAGGCCTCCCCAAGCGTCGGAGCAGTGCTCCGACGCGATCGCAACTCACTTCCGGTTTCGCGTAATTAATAGCTCCGAAGCTTGGGGAGGCCTGCGGAGGGGTCCGCAGGCTCCCCGCAACCCCCGCCGGACACCCACTGCCCACCAATGAAGGTAACAAGGACGATCCCGGGCACGGCGGTGGCACGTCGACGTCACCGCGGGTTGCCATGCCCCTTAAGGGCATAGCAACCCTTTGTTCCCGGCTGGGGCGTCGCGACGCCCCAGTTAGGGAACCACTGTTCTATGAGAACATAGAACCCTCAATTCCCAGATGTTTACTTTCGAAGTGCAGCCATGTCCTGGCTGTGCTTCTGCCTTCCAAGCTTTTCACAGCAGCCGCAGGTCTCACTCAGTCGGTTCTCAAGGTGTTATCCATCTTGCCAGCTGACTTCTACGCATTTCACACACTCACAGTGCCCTCGCAAGACCTGACAGTGGCAGTGGTCCCCCTTCTAAGCGATGACCAGGGCTGAACCTGCTTAGCTTTCTTCAGGCAGGCAACAGCTCAACCTCCATGCCACACCTCCTGCTCCCAGAACATGGCTTGAAGGCACATGATGCGGCTATCTTCCAAAGATATAGAGGTCTAGGTCTGGATGGGTGACTTCCTGGGGATCCCATGTACACTGACTGCCTTGAGGTTCACAATGAAAGATAAGCAGGATATAAATGTATACAACAAATTAAAATATGCAATAAGTTGCACTTGAACATCCAGAATTGAATCAGGGCTCCTTAATCTGCAAATTCTGCATCAGTTCATGTGAGTGCACTGTAAAGGTTCAGCTGTAAGTGTTTTCTGTTTCTAGTTCATAACTTAAAGGATCAAGATGTCTTTCATCAAGCAAGAACTTTTACTGCAAGTTACTCAAATAACTTGTAATGGGATGAAATGATATTTTCTCCTAATGAGTATGTTAAGTTGTGATAATGAGAGTGGTAGGGAATATGAGTGTTACAGGAACCTATTGGATACTGCCTGTGACATCACTGGTAGTGAGTGAATCAACTGTTTCCTCCAACTTCTAGGCCATTTTGTGGGTATTTTAAACGTAATTGTTTATTTTTTTAAGTTATTTAGAAGCAACGTTTTGGTTAGTTCCTTGAACTGAATTATCTTCCATCTGCACTGCTGTTCAAATCCCTACGTCCTTGGGGCGTGGGAGTGGAACTAAAGCATCAACCATGAATGCAGCTGTTCCATGCATCAAGATTTTCTCCCCCAATCACTATACAGGGACAGAACCAGTTACTGTATTGTTGGTAGTGAAAGGAGACTTGGACAAATGTCATGCTAAGAACGAAACGTATGTCTTCTTAAAGAGAACTGATGGCAGAAAGTCATAACTTCCTCTTAGAGAGAATGTTTTGTAGAAATGACTTGTGATCACCATCAAATCAAGGCCACATTTACACTAATTTTCATTTCATGCACTCGTGGTCTCCCTCATTGACTAACGATCAGAGAGAGAAGTCCATATGCATTTGATCTTTCAGGAAGACATGTGACACCACTGCTTTGCTTCTCAGGGAATCCATTGTCAGCTCTTCCTGTCCTAATTTATGCCTTGCAACACATTTTCCCTTTGAACTGGACCCAGGCATTACTAAAGAGCAGTTGGATGTTCTCCACATCCTCCCTCCCAAGTGTCAGTGATAGAGTGCAGAACCCCTCTAGGATCAGCCCAATACACCTCCCCCTCAGTGACTGAGGCAGTTTGGCATGGACCACCCCAAACGAACCCCTGTAGGGTAGTAAGCACACTGCTCTTCCTTCCCCCATTTCTTCAGTACACACTACTCTTCCCCAGGGTTGTGGATCAAGTCTCTGACTCCAAGTCTCAAGTCAAGTCCCAAGTCTTTGCCCTCACGTCCTGAGTCTTTGGTTGTAAGTTGTGAGTCCCTATCTATTTAATGGGGAAAGTGGGTTTAAACCTGAATAAAGTTGAACTTGTTGTAAAAGGCTCCAAGTCTCGAGTCGATTCCTTCGAGTCTTTTACAACCGCTGAGTCAAGTCATTGACGCGACTTGAGTCCGACTCGAGTCCAAGTCAATAGACTCAAGTCTACATCACTGCTCTTCCCCCATTCCTGTGGCCCTTATAGAGGCCCTCCACATATTCTGACCTTGAAAAAAATCAAAGGAGTGTCCATTTCTCGGAATAATAATTTTGTATATATGCTCCTGTTGAGCAGGTGTAATATAAGACACTAAAAACAACTGATCACAGTGCATTTATCTATAGCATCCCAGATAGAGGGAGGCATTGCAATGTATTGTTATGAAGGGCAATGATGAGCTAAGAATTATGTAGAAGTATCCAGACTTTTATAGACCAGTGGGTGGCGCAGTGGGTTAAACCGCTGAACCATGAGCTGTCGATCGAAAGGTCAGCAGTTCGAATCCGCCAGCTCCTGCCAACCTAGCAGTTCCAAAGCATGTTAATGTGAGTAGATAAATAGGTACCGCTTGCGGGAAGGTAAACAGCGCTCTGTGTTCCAGCCACGTGCTACGCGCTGCGGCAAGGAGAGTCATGCCGGCCACATGACCACGGAGGCGTCTTCGGACAACCCTGGCTCTTCGGCTTTGAAATGGGGATAAGCACCACACCATAGAGTCGGACATGACTGGACTTAATTGTCAGGGGTCACCTTTACCTTTACCTTAGAGGTAGAACTATTCAACAGATAGTACCTCTAAAGGTACAGCCTAACCAAGTTTTAGGTGCATTGTTGTTATGGTTATAGACACCGTCCTGTCACTATTATGGATGTTGCAGTGTTTGAGGCTGTATCTTCTCTTGCCCTTTTTTGCATAGAAGATGTTTTGATACATATAAACATTACCTCCTTTATACAGATCATGAGCCTGTGGCCAACATTTTCTAATTACCTGTGCCAAAGGTGGATTCAGATTAGTCATTTAGAAGTGTCTCCAATCTAGATCCCATGAAAAGAAAAAAAAGAAAAGAAAGATACCCCTGGGTTCCCCTGTCATGTTAAATGTCTTTTTCCAATTGAGTGTGCAAAATAAATTTTACAGCACAAGTTAGTTTATAGAGAAAGAAAGCCCCTGGGCACATGGTAAAATTGTCCCTTTATGGCTGAATACTCTGCACTGCACTTTAGCTTCCACATATTTATATGAGCAAGAGCACCTGTTTCAAAATACATTTCTGAAAAGGAAAACGTAATTGAAACAGGGTGGCCAAGATTAATTTGTGTTATCAGGTGTGGTTACCAAAGCAGTAAATCACTGTTGGACACAAGCACTTATCCATATTTCCATATTAATACACAGAGCTCACCAAATCCATACATAATAATCATACCACTGCATAGCGAAAATAAACCTGAAGGTCTTCTAGTCCAGCCCCAAGGCTTAGACTGAGAGTGTTTCAGCCTGGAGGATGTTAAGAATTTAGCCCTTGCCATTCAGGCTATAGCATAATCTAGTAACATGTGGTTGTTGTTGTTCAGTCGTTAAGTCGTGTCCGACCCTTCGTGATCCCATGAACCATCTCCCGCCAGGCCTTCCTGTCCTCCACTATCTTCCTGAGTTCGCTCATTTTCATGTTCGTTGCATCGGTGATGCTGTCTAACCATCTCATCCTTTGCCTTCCCCTTATCATTTTGCCTTCAATCTTTCCCAGCATCAGAGTCTTCTCCAGAGAGTCCTCTCTTCGCATTAGGTGGCCAAAATATTTGAGCTTCAGCCTCAGTACCTGTCCTTCTAGGGAACAGTCAGGGTTGATTTTATTTAGGATTGACTGATTTGATCTCCTAGCAGTCCAAGGGACTCTCAGGAGTCTTCTCCAGCACCACAGTTCGAAAGCATCTATTCTTCAGCGCTCAACCTTCCTTATGGTCCAACTCTCGCAACCATACATTGCTACTGGGAACACCATCGCCCTGACTATGCGAACTTTTGTTGGGATGGTGATATCTCTGCTTTTTATTATGCTATCTAAATTTGCCATAGCTTTCCTTCCAAGGAGTAAGTGTCTTTTAATTTCATGGCTGCTGTCTCCGTCTGCAGTGATTTTGGAACCCAAAAAAGTAAAATCTGTTACTGGTTCCATTTCTGCCCCTTCTATTTGGCAGGAATTGATGGGACCAGATGCCATGATCTTAGTTTTATTAATGTTGAGTTTCAAGCCAACTTTTGCACTCTCCTCTTTCAAGAGGCTCTTTAGTTCTTCTTCACTTTCTGCTATTAGGGTGGTATCGTCTGCATATCTGAGGTTGTTGATATTTCTCCCGGCAATCTTGATTCCGGCTTGCGATTCATTCAGCCCTGCATTTCTCATAATGTACTCTGCATATAAGTTAAATAAGCAGGGTGACAATATACAGCCTTGCCGTACTCCCCAATTTTGAACCAATCGGTTGTTCCATGGCCGGTTCGAACTGTTGCTTCTTGACCCGCATACAGGTTACTCAGGAGACAGGTAAGGTGATCTGGTACCCCCATCTCTTTAAGAATTTGCCAAAGTTTACTCATTGCATGAGCTTACTTAGGTTTTACACATCAGTCTTACGTGTATGCCCTTTACTATGCCATTTGTATACTTGCTCATACATCAGGAGCACATTGAAAGACAGTAATTTTTATGGCCTGAGTACATTTCAGAAGCAGTACATGATCTTTCCTTTTTTATACAAGATGTGGTTACCTGGATAAAATGTCTTGGTCCTCCAGGCAGTGATGTAGGGAAGAAGCAAGGCACGTAGTCCATGAACTTGACCTTCCAATGCACTCTTGGGTACCATTCAAAATAAAACCCAAGTCTACCGCCCAGTGATGGGGACTCGAGTCAAATGACTCGACTCGCAAGTGTGACTTAGCCACTTTTTCCCTGACTCGTACTCGTACTCGTACTTGTACTCGTGACCCACTGACTCGCACTCGTACTCGCGACCCACGGGACTCGTACTTGACTTGCACTCGTGGGGGTAACGACTTGCCATTTCCAAGTCATTTTCCTTTAATGGCCAGCATCAACACAGGCAGGCAGGCAGGCAGGCAGGCGCAGTGGAGACCTCGGAGGAGGAGGGCAGCAGGGAGGAAGGGTTTTCAAGGGGTTGGGAAAGCAAGCCTGGCTCTGAGTCCCCCCCCTTTTTTTGCTGTCTGTTTGGCATTGGCCACAACTCCGAGCGCGAGGGGTGGGGAGGAGTGAGGGAAGGCGAAGCTGCCGCAGCAGTTCTTCCTCATTGACCAAAACTCCGAGCCCAAGGGATGCTTGGCTCAGCAAGGGGAAGGTGCAGGGAGGGAATAATAAATGGTTTGAATGTAGACATGCTTGTTTTTCCCAAACCAGGTGGGTGGTGACAAGACTGAGAGGTGAGGGAAAGGGCATAGGGGGAGCCAAGTGGGTGCTTTAAAAGTCTCAGAGGTCCCCACACCCCCCCCACACACAGACACCCACACACCCCATTTTCAGGGGAAAAGCCATTTTCCCCAAAGTGACTCGGCTCGTGACTTGTGACTCGTGGTTTCTGGCCTTACTCGTACTCGACTCGAACTCGTGCAAAAATGACTCGCACTTGACTCGTACTTGCCCAAAAATTTTGACACTGACTCGCACTCGGACTCGCACTCTTGCAAAAGTGACTCGTATTCGCACTCGCACTCGTGACATAGTTACTTAGATACATCCCTGCTACCGCCAGAAAGGTAGTTATACCTCCAAACCAGAATAAAAGTGGGTGCCCTTTCTCGTCCCACCTCCCATCTGGATCAGCCCCAAAGCCCAGTGTGCCTTATGGAGGATGCTGTTTGGAGGAACAATCCAAGGGAGATAACTTCCCCCAACACCCACAGTTGAACTGGATAATGTTAGCCCTGAACAGAGGCAAGACGGGGTAACTCATCACTCTGGACAGAAAGAACTCAGGGCACTCAGCAGGGTGCTGCTTTCCATTTTCTGCTTGATCCTTGGTTTTACCTGGCCAGGACCAGAGACTCTGGGGCTCTTAATACACATCCTAGGTGAGCTGCTCCTGTGAATGTGCAGATTACAGTGGTCAGACTGGAGATGCTTCCCAAGATGACTCAGGTTAGCCAGCACCATGTTACAAACAAATAGGGATTTCCCTATTAAAGTCACTGTCTGAGATGCCTGGGATGTTCAAGGACTGGATCACAACAAGGGAAGGCATTTGGTGACCCAAATGCCTTGAACTCACCAGTAACTGAGACAATGACATGTTGAGACTCTTGTTGCTTTCTTTCATGTCTTGCATTTCACACTGACTGAAATGAAACATTGTAATGTAACATCACTCTCAAGCACTGGGTTGGAGGAGGCTCTGGGCTACCGATGGCTCTATTCACAATCAGTTTGGAATTTATGAGCTTTCTTGGTGAGAGTTGGAAACAGTCTGTTTTCTAAGAGTTCTCCAGCTCATAATGCCTATTCAGTTATCCTGATCATGCCATCCATATGCACATGACTGTACTGTGCATTAGGGAATTGTTAGGTTTTCACCTTCCCTCACTTATCTTAGAGCAGCAGCCATGGCAGAGGCCCACTCGGAAATTCACCTCTCCCAAAACAAATGCAGCTTAAAATAAAAGAGAGTTTTAGATCTAGATGGGTGACAAATAATCACATGAAACATTTACAAGAAACTATGAAGGGAATTGGCTCAAATAGAGAAGACACCCACCCAACAAGAGGCTGTTTGGTTGGGTGATCTGATCATACTGTTTGCAGCAGTCAATGAATGTTTGATCAAGAGTAGGGGTTAACATTAAGAACTTCTGCACATGCATCAGCAAGCAGCTAGCTGTGTGTAGTCCACATAGTTTCAGAGTTAACACTGAGAGTTTCATTGAGCGTAAGCTGGCTTCGGGCACCTGATCCACTGAATGCTGACTGTGCATGACTAGCATCTCATTTGACATTCTGAACTGACAAAGAACGTCTGTGAAAAATTGTGCTCAACTCTTAATACAGCTGAGCATTAAGAGGTGACCAGCTTTGTATACTAAGCCAGGTAATTGCAAATTCTGGCAACATCACTATCCTATGCAGCCTTTTCCAAGGAGAACATTGGCAGGTGTCCCAATCGTATTGTGGGCTTACGGTGGTGGATCTTGAGGTCTGCCACTGTAGGTCCTGGTACGGCATTGTGAAAGGTGTGCCACAGTCATGTGCTGCAGGCAGAGGCGCAACACGCCGGGAGGGCGCCCGGAGCAAGGGGCAGGGCCAGCGTCGTGACGCGCCCTCGCATCATGTAGACGCGCCCCCCGCCCATTTTGCTCCTATTTCGGAGCCAAACGGGCTGCAGGGCGGGAGGGAGGGCCAAAACGCGACGCTGCTTCGGGAGCCGGTGAGTTCTCCCGACCGCGTTCTGCCCGCCCCGCCCCCGCGGTGGAGCGCCTGGAGCGACTGCTCCATCCGCTCCACTGTAGTTACGGTGCTGGCTGCAGGACCACAAGTGCAAATGGACAGAGGCCCTGCACGGATGATAGTAGGGTGCAGGAGACCAACTGCAGCAGGTAAGGTGGTGGCGGCGGGGCAGATCATGGGTGATTCTGGGGAGGATTAGGGTGGGTAGGGGGCATATTGGGGGCAGGAGGGGGAGGATCTTGCTGGTAAGATCCTATCCCCCTTTTCCTAGCTCAACATGACCCCTGAGGCTCCTCTGACTTATGTCAGCTAAATAGCTGGCGTGGGTCCACAGAAACCCATTGGTAGCCAGGTGGCCTACAGAGCAGTAAGTAAAAAATTGTGATCCATGCCACAGTGACCTCAAGGTTAGATTATTGTAACACACTCTACATGGGGCTGCCATTTGAAGATGGTTCGGAAACTGCAATTGTTACAGAATGCAGTGGTCTATGCCGCTGCTCTAGCGCTGCACTGGCTGCCAATTTGTTTCCGGACCCAATTCAAAGTGCTGGCTTTGACCTTTAAAGCCCTATACGACTTGGGGCCAGCCTATTTGAGAGACCACCTACTTCAGTACAATCCGGCCCACCCCCTCAGGTCATTGGGCCTTTTAAAAGTGCCGTTGCCTTCGGAGGTGGGAGGGACGACGGCAAGAAATAGGGCCTTCTCAGTAGTGGTACCGACCTTGTGGAATTCTCTCTCTCTTAATTTACGAATGGCTCCCTCCTTAGCGGTCTTCTGGCGGGGCCTGAAGTCATTTATTTTTAAACAGACCCTCTGAGCTACTGCCTAGTTTAATGATTTTATATGTTTGGCCCTCTTTTAGAAGCTTGTTGATTTCGTGTTTTATTGTTTTCAGGGCACCACCCCAAACAACGCCTCTGTTTTAGATTGTATCAGTCTTTTTAATGTTCTATAGCACTGTTTCTCAAAGTTATTCCTGCGAGGCGGGGATAACTTTTGTGCCTGCGGGGGTGGGGACAGCGACAGTGATCCCAGGAATCACTGCCACCAGGGAGAAAATGTTCAAAAAAGGGGGTTTCATACATACTGGGGCCTCCGGGGTGTGTGGGGAGGCCTACAGACCACTCCGCAGGCCTCCCTGTGCTTCAGATCGCTGCTCCCTGACACCCAGTTCGTTCACTGGAGGTTTTCAATTGCCACTTATTGCAGCTGGCTTTCTGTTAAAGTTGCTCTGATTTTGATACTCCTTAATTGTTCCATGTTTTTGTTGTGGGTCTGTGTTGTATTATTTTAAAGTGTTGTTAGCCACCCTGAGGGTACCTCTGGGGATGGAAGGTTAGGATACCAATATTTTAATAAAAATATAAATCAATAAAGCTCACAATTAACACAATAAATTAGGTACACAATAACACTTACTTAGCACAGTCAGTCAGCCATTTCAGCTACACTATAGATGAAACTTGTGGCATGAGCCCTTTCGAATTCCAGCCAGTACATCTCTGGGACAACCTCATGCTGCATTGTTGAAATGTGCCTCATAGTTATCTTTGCTGTCTGACTCAATCCTGACAGGATCCAGACACCTTTCTCCCCAGTGGCATCACTCAGAGACTTCTGCTTTGGAAACAAGTTTCTCTAATGCCTTTCCATCAGACTCCTGTTATGAGTCATTCGCAACAGAGCCGACTCAATCTGAAGAGATTTCAAAAGAATATAAAATGGCACCCCAAACTTTAGGGTAATGTATTCCCTGGAGGAAGTATGGTGAAATGAGCAAGTTCTTAACTTCTGAAAAATCTTTCCAACTTGATAGTACATGCTGGTCTCCTTATGATTTATTCAGATTTCTCCATGATGAGTATTTCTTTATCTTATCTACATTTACAGGAACGTATCTTTGGTAGTCAGCTGTGTATAGTTCTGGTAACACATGGAGTGAAACTCGGTGGGCCACAAATGGCAGAAATATCAATCATGCTTATGAAATATAATCATGCATTAGAAATCACAATAACCTTCTAGCAATAATACGTATGGAAAAAATGCAATAGTATTATGTTTAAAGTTCAGGCGTGTTAGGCTCTCTGTACAACATGAACAGTGCAATCCTGACATTCGTTCCCTTCCGGCGCTGGAGCGAGCGCTCCGGCAGCCGTCGTGAACGTGCCATAAAGCACGTTCGCGATGACTCGGGAGTAAGGAAGGCCGGCGCAAGACCAGCCTCTCTCACTCCAACGGCAGATCTCCACGCAGACAGTGGCAGAAGGTAAGCGCTCCGTCCAGCCGCATGGGTGGTCTGGCCAGGCGAGGGAGGGGAGCCATTGGCCTAGCCGGCCCGGGAGGGGGATAGCGTCGACCATATCCCGGTCCCCTTCGGGCCAGCTAAGCCGTTACACGGCCTCCTCTACTTCCGCCAGCTATTTAGCTGGCAGAAATCCGAGGAGGCCAATAGGGCCGACCCGGGTTTACACTCGGGGAAGGGGATGAGCGTCCCCTTCCCTGAGTAGACCTCCAGCCTGACACACACCGAGCAGGCCGGATCCTTAGTCAGGATTGCGCCCGAAGAAAAGTTCAATGCCATGGATTAAGGCAGGTCTGTGGCCAAACTGTGGCTTCTGAGGCACATGTGACTCTTTGACCTATAATATGCGGCTCTCGGATATATGTTGGCTGAGCTCCTTTTTGCACCACAATTAATATAAAAGGTATATAAGAAACTTTCACGCTTTATAATTATTTACCAGGTATAATTTGAGAGTCCACTGGATTAAAACATAAATTTAATGTTCATGGTGAGTAAATATATTTAAGATTTTAAATACTTCTTAAATATTGTGGATCCCAAACATCTCTTTTGCAGCTCTCAAACATCTGAAGTTTATCGTATGTGGCTCTTACGTTAAGCAAGTTTGGCCACCCCTGGATTAAGGGAAAGGGATAATACTAGGGCTGTTGCCCAATAGAAGAAATCTTAGGCTGAAATTCTATATGTACTTAGCTGGGGGAAAAAATCTCTAAGCTCAGTAGGACTTACTTATGAGTGTACATGCACCCAGGCAAGCAGGGGAAGCCAGGAGTACAGGGCATGCTCCAGAAAGGCAGAGGGGAACTCGGGTGCAAACAGATCCCTACCCAGCTATTTTTGAGGCCAAAGCTAAGGGTGATCATGGAGAGGTGTGTGTGTGTGTGTGTGTGTGTGTGTGTGTGTGTGTGTGTGAGAGAGAGAGAGAGAGAGAGAGAGAGAGAGAGAGAGAGAGAGAGAGAGAGAGGCCAGGCCCTGGGGGAGAGCAACAGCACCACCTGGAGACCAACACTTGCAATGGTGGGCAGGAATCTTACATCTTATTTTATTCAGTATAGGAAAGGATGGAAAAGTGATCTTGGTCATTTAGAAATAATTAACAGTATGCCGGAATAAAAGCAGGAGCAGTATCAAAGATGGATAGAGTGTACTGACAATGTTTTAAGATAACTACCGTATTTGTTATTATATAAGGTGTGCACATTATACAATGTGGAATATATTAATTATAATTCTGTGAGACATATGTTGCATTCAATGGATTTTCCGTGCAAGGTTTATTTTTTTAAAACTATGCAGATTAACATATATGCAAACATGTAGGGGGTTAGCTCACCCACTCACTAAATTGGAGGATACTGTAAGTGCAGCAATAGGCATGCACGCACAGCTCTGAGTGCATATGCAAGAAAATTATGAAGCAGGTTGTACTTGTGTGCATCCATCTGTGCATATATGCCTGATTTGCATCCTCTTTCTCACATTTTTGTGAATGAAGGGAAGCACAAATTGAGTGTATGTGAACACTGCATACACACCACATGTGCCCCCATGTCTTGTCAGATGCACGTGTACACTTTCCCACCACACATGTAGGATTCCTGGTTTGCAGAGTTGTGAGACAACCAGCAGTTTCCTAAAAATAACTACCCTAACTGCTTCTGATGAGCAAAAATATGTCTTTTATAGTTTCTTTTCCTCTCTCTCTCTCCATCTCTCTCTCTCTCTCTCTCTCTCTCTCTCTCTCTCTCTCTCTCGGAATTAGGTAGTCCATTAGGGTGGAGATGAGGTGCCCAGGCAGGCAGTCAGGCATGGCTGTGATTTGCAGCTCTATCTGAAGCCCCTACAGAGTGTAGTTCAGGCTTTATAAAATAAAAACTAATAACAATATTGTTTTCTGTCTGCAGCCTGCAGCAAGCCTGGCGCAACATGGGAATTGACGAATAAAGGCCATCAGCGTCTCCTGGCTCTGCCAGCCCCATTGCCTCCCACTACCTGCGTCCTCCTCCTCCTGCTCCAAATGGTTTTGAAAACATTGCATCTCCCGTGCCTATTTCATTTCTGCAATGAAGTCATCAAACATGATGACAGGGACTTTCCAAGAGTGAAATCAATCAGTGGCTTTCCCGTTTTGCTTTTTTTTCTGCTCAGAGAGGAAATAGCTGAATAAATTCTAAATGAGACAAAGGGACGGCAAAGGCATAATGGACATGATTGGACTACGGCAAAGTGCAGGGAAGGGAAAGGCCAAATGAAGACCCCAGAGGCAGCAAATGGACCAAAGGAAAAGGACCATTAGCAAAGTCCTCTGGATTTGGTGCTATCAAAGGGGAGTCGGATTTAAACTTTTCAGAATACAGGGCAGTATGCAAAAAAGAAGTTACGCTTTCACTTCCCACTGGAGGAAACTTTGCCTTATATGCGTTTTAACAAATATATGTCAAAACTTTTACAATGTTAACAAAATAAAATTGAAATATGGGCTTTGCATACAACAAACGAGTGTTTAGCAATCAAATAAGGTAAATGGGTTTGCATACCAGAGGGCCAATATTCTCCAATTCTGGCTACTGCTGGGCCAAATTAGCACCCCTTCCCATTTTACTGCCCCTTTCATAGGCTGCAAATATGTGGGAAGCTTTTCAGTTGTTTCACATGCCCCCCAACGCAGTCAACTTTGGAGGGGTGGCTTACTGGAGCCAATCTGTCTTGTGGTTTGCCACAGAAAATGCGGGATCTGTGTGGGAAATAGTGACAACAGCAGGGCCTCAAGTGCTGCTCCTCACCCCAGGACAGACTCCTGCTGCCCACCGTTCCCCCCCCTCCAGTGCTTCCTGTTTAACGTTAGGAGCCTCTCTAGCATGCAGGCTGCTTGCCTGCTTTTTCACTATAAGCAGCATGCTGCTTATAAAGGCACGGACTTGGCATCAGCTCTTTACAGATAAAGAAAGGTAATGGGCATGGGGGGTGCTGCGGGGGCGTTCGCGTCACCCACCGTCTTCACGTATCCATGGGGGGCCTGGAACGTATCCCCCGCGGATACAGCCCCCTCCTGTATATACAGATCAGCACTTGCACACATGTACAGTGAAAACATGCATTTGACAGCATGCAATTCACTGAATAGTTCTCATAAAACACATTTCCCAGTTGGAGATATCTGGACCTGGTGCCCTTTTTGTGTTTGAGATCCTAAGATCCTGACCTGGCTTGTATCACAGGAACCTGCCTAGATGAGGCTTCGTGGGCAGTGGTGATACAACTGACGCTAGCTGGGCATGTGGTCCAATTGGGGCCATTGGATGGCCATGATCTGTTAGGATTTGATCTCTTTGTAAAGGCAACCAGTATGGACCACATCTAGTTTTGAAGGTGTGTATCTAAGTAGGGGACAGAATGGGGATTTTGTAGACTACAGTACTGTCATCCTTGCTCCCTAAAGTCCCACACTGAGCTTGCAAAATACTTTCAGACTATTTGGTGTTGTGTTGGGGGTGGTTGTTGTTTATGCTTTCTTCTATTTGTAACTGTTTTACCCTCCCTAAGTCCTAAGGAAGCATTGAGATAGAAACTGAAGTGACTAATGAAAGGTAACTATGACATTTAATAGTATGGGGTATTGTGAAAGAAGAAATTGGATTTCTTGAGAAGGTAGAAAACATTATCGTTTTATATAAGTGGTTTATATAAGTGGTCAATTATCGTTATATAAGTGGTTAGGTCACCGACTCACAACACAACTGTATGCATGTTTACTCAGAAGTAAATCCTGTTGTGTGCAATGAGACGGACTCCTGGGGAACTGTGCTTAGAATTGCAGCCTTAGAAATCAAAGGTCTGCAGTTCTTTCCCCAGCATTACTAAGCACGTCTATATGTTTGTTCTTGTCCTGCTCTTTGTGTGAAAGCTCTGCAGGCAGTGTGTGCGTGTACTGTGCCTGTTAATAAATAGAAAATTCAAGACATTACATAATTCTCTTTGTTTTGGGGTATCGAGTCCTTTATTGATGTGTTATGAAACACTAGATTGTGACAAGTGCTGCAGGTAATAAGCTTGTCCTTCCAGCCTTCGACTCAAAATCAATATGTCTGCGTACAGGAGGGAGCCGATACTTCTTTGCTTCAGGAAAGGAAAAGGTTAGGATTAATAAAGAACCTGTATTTTAATAACACGTTTGGTTGATTTGCAAGGCATGTAAACAAAAGCTGATACCCCTGAAAGCCCTACTGAAAATCTGTATTTGACGTAACCAAATTGTTGTACCACAGAGAGGAAAATTGATCCCTTCTGGAAAGAATGCTTTTGCACCGTTTTAGGTAATAGATTTATTTTTATTTCATTTTCCAAATAAATCAGATTTATTTTCAATGGTCTGCTCCTATAAGCTGCTGTGCTGGCAAATAGGCATTGAGGTTGGAGCACAGTGATTGCTGTGCCTTTCACTGGAACGTTCCAAGCTATGGTACTGCAAAGATGCTGGAAGGATCTCATGGCTCAGGAGTAACAGCGCAACACAGGTTGCAACAGAGGTTGCAACACAGAAGCAACACAGGTTGCCTGTCCACATGTGAATGGCGAGTGCTTCAATTCTGTTATAAATTAGAAAAATAGACACAAATAGGTCTTAACAACATTGGAAGGATCACTCACAAACCACTGACATACAACGGGCTAGCCTTGCCTGGATGGTCTGTAAAAATTGAGCAAATAAAGGATAGCAATTCTGGACAAAATGGACGATCATGAAAGTGCGCACAGACATATGCATGGATGTTGAGCATCTCAATCTAGAGGTCATGAGAAGAGGCTGCAGGGGAAATACTAGGCATGAAACACCTACATGGCATCTGGCTAGTATGGCTGCATCTATTATGTGCTGGTACCATCACATGACAGAAACTCAGAAACTGATACCGAGAGCAGAATTCAATACTCTGAGAATCTCCTATTGTATTTTTTGTATTATTTTAAATACAAATTTCTAGCTGTTTAGACTGTAGTACTAAGCTTGAAAATGTATGGGCAATGCTTGGTGAAATGTTGGGTGCTGGGATAGAACACGGGGGCCAAGCAGGAGTTGCTGTGCTCAAGAGGCTAGGACTCCGCTGCCCTACCCTTCCTATTTCTTTCTCCCTCCCCATGACTAGGAGAAGTATTACAGAATAGGGTCTGCCTTGAAAAGAAGAACTGGAAAAGGTGGCCCAGGTCAAGCCCTACATATGCATGTAGATTAATACCCAGATCTGTCTGATGCTAGAAATACAGATATATAAGAACTGCACGAGGGGTTCTGGAGTGTCGTTGGGGTTGGCCCACTTGAGTTCCGTAAATATTTGTTTCAAAAATTCCACCAAACTAACCAAATTGGGCCCAATATCCCATTCAGCATGAAATGAATGCACATGAAAGGATGTAGAAGACAATGCTGCATTAGCACACGAACAAGCAAGCGAATAACAGTGCATGCTGCTGAGGGTGAGTAATCTGGTGGCAGCCTCTCTGCTGTGACTATAACTAGTTTTCTTTGAACATGAGCATCATTCATCAAACCCTGCTTGGCTTAATAACATCGTTCCCATAGCATCTACTCCAGTTCTTTGCATGCTCTGTTTTAGGTCTTCTGCTTTATTGCTTCTGAAATGCACTGTATCCTTTTATGCTGCACAATAAGTGTTCTGTCTATTTGAATCCCAGCTGGAACAATAGGATATGGTGCTGTTACAGCTTTTTAAAGAGGCGATTTTCCAGTCCTGACCAACCTTAAAGGAAAGCAGTAGAGGAGGCCACCTAGAGGGAGAGTTGATGGCTCAGTGGCAGCACACCTACTTTGCATGCAGAAGGTCCCAGGTTCAATCCCGGGCATCTCCAGGTAGGGCTATGAAAGATTCCTATCTGAGGGCCCAATCCTAATAGGCCACAGCACCATCGGAACTCATGTGATGGCAGCAGAGCAGCCTTTCCGGCATCGCAAAACACAATACACTGTTGCATGCAACCGGATCACTGCTGGGAATGGTGAGTGGTTGCAGCCGTGCAGCCATGGTGATCCCGTAAGTTACTAGATCCTGGTAAGTTGACGTGGGCGGTCGGCAGAATGAGGCGGGGAGGCCAAAGAATGGGGCAGGGACCAGGGTGGAGATGGGGTATGTCAAGGACTGGAAGAAGGTGGTTAGCGGCGGCAGCGGCTCTACCAATATCCTATCCCCCTTCCCAGCCTTGATCCACCTCCTGGGGTCCACCTGGAGTTGCGCCAGCCAAAGAGCTGGCACAGGTCTGAGTACTGTATACCTATCAGGGAATTGGAGGCTTACCTCAAGGTAAGGGAATGAAAGATCCCTTACCTTGAGGAGGCCTCTGGGACTCCCCCGCATGACACAGCATGCACTCTGTTGGTACAGCTGCATCGGTGGTGGGGATTTAGTTAGGATTGGGCTGTGAACACTGGAGAGCTGTTGTCAGTCAATATAGACAATGCGGAATGAGGGAACCAATGGCCTGACTCAGAATGAGATCCTGTGCTCTTCTATGCCCCACATTTCCCTCTCTACTCCACCCTGAATCCATGTCGCAGTTATCAGAGAGGGCAGCTTAAAGTGGCCTCATGTTGAGCCACAACTCTGAGAAGGCAGGGTCACTTTTTGCAGACTTAAGAAAGAAAGAAAGAAAGAAAGAAAGAAAGAAAGAAAGAAAGAAAGAAAGAAAGAAAGAAAGAAAGAAAGAAAGAAAGAAAGGCTCAATCAGGTGGGAGGAAACATTGTGGTTGTGCAGATACACAGAGAAGAAGTACCGTATTTTTCGCTCTATAAGACGCACTCCCGCCCAAAAAAAAATAGGGGCGAAAAGCATGCGTCTTATGGAGCGAAGATGAAAAAAAGTAAAAAACATACTTACCAGGCCTTCGGGGAGGCCTGTGCCAGTCGCGTCGTGACGACGCGCATCACCCCAGAGCGGGGGCGCGCGTCGCCCTTAAGGGGAGGCTCCGCCCCCGCGCGTGACGTCACACGCAGGAGCAGAGCGCCCTCCCCGCTCCGTTTTCGGCTCATTTTGGAGCCAAACGGACACAGGGGAGGGCGGGCGGGCCCACCCTCCGCTCGAAACTGTAAGTTTCGTTCGCGTTCTGGCCCCCATGCCCCGCCCCCTTAAGGGTAGACTGCTCCCGTCCCGGCGACGATCTGGTAAGCCTGACTTTGGGCACTACTAGACAAGCAGTGCAATCCTATGCATGTCTACTCGGAAGTCCCATGATTGAATTCAGTGGAACTTACTCTCAGGAAAGACTGTATAGGACTGTAGCCAAGGTCATTTATGCACTGGAATTAAAAAAAAAAAAAAGAATGATGGTGGGAGAAATTGGCTTGTTCAGTACAGCGTAGCACTCTGCTGTGAAATCTTCCATGTTACTGACTCTTCTTTTATAGTTTATCATATGAACATCAAGAGAAAATCCCAACCTGTAAAATACAGAGATACTAGTGTGCTACTATTTTCAAATTAATGTAGTCTAAGGTATTTTTTTTTTAAAAAAATAGTGTTAATAAAGGTTAACCATGACGGATCATCAAATCATCTCGTAAAATGGTGTTTGAGTAATATTGTACCAAGGCCACAGATTTACATATTTGCAAACAACACATTATCAGCATTACTCCATTTCTTTTCATGGAGTTATGCAAAACATTTCAGAAGTTAGGCAAAAGCATCCAGGCATCTGTTTGTAAGTTGCTTTGTTCTTAAAAGTCCAACATCGCTATTGTCAGTAGTGAACATGTAACATATGGAAAAAAAAAAAGCATTTACGGTACACCTACAGTACAGTACTCTACATTGTGCAATTTTCTCTAATTTCTCTAATTTTTAACCTATTTTCTCTAATTGCATCACGATCATGCTGGGGAGGTTAACTACATTCATGACCCATTAACACCACTGAAGGCTTTCCCCGGAGTTCTATTTGATCTGTGCACGCGGTCAACGGCTTTTAACTGCATTTCACAGAGATTCCGATCTATCTTCAGTACCATCCTTGCAGCCTTGCTGTAACCACCTTGACAAAGACCTCGGCTAGGAGGTTGAAACGTCGGTCCCTTTCAACCCTGGACTTTGCTGATTCTGACAGAAGATCTCTAGTGTGCTTACTATTACGTGTGCCCAGTTAGGGATTTTATTTGCTTTATCAGTAACCTCCTGAGGTTTATATATTAAAATACATGGCTTGCAAACCCATAATACTTGTGTCCTCTACTAAATAGTTATTCACTATGTAGAGGTTGTGAATTGACTAGAAATATAGATGTCCTTCAGGAATAAAGTAAAAGGATCATAGATCTTTCTCTGTGGTGGCATTTCTGAGCCCAATTAGAGGTGAACATCTGGCATAGGGTCCAGACAGGTTTGGTGCCCAAAATTACAAAGTGGCATCAAGTGCTCCTCATGTCTTAAAATCAGTTCTTCAGATGTTGTGGTACTAGAATATAATGCTGCCTTTGCCAGTCACAAACCACATTTGGGCCAGCAGCAACGCAGCATTGCACATTTTGTATGTTCCTGCTGTGTCTTGGAAACTTTTTAGTCAACCTAGTTGCCAAGACGTACACTCTCAAATGCCACCTTTAGGGAACCTGTGGAGTTGTATGAATCTGAACAGTTGGAGGTGAGAGGTTGTGAAGAAGGTTCCTGAGGTTGTGGGTTTGTGTTTTTTTCATCTCCTTTCCACAATGCATCATTTACTACACTTAGGAACGCACGCTAGTTGATACACTGGCTTGTACATAAAAGGCAGGATTACAAAGCGATGCAGTCACCAGAAGGCTGTAGATGGAGCTGTACTGTGTTCCTTACTCTTGCCAGGTGCTTTTGATGAGTTCTAGTAAAACATCAAAGTCCATTATCATTAAGTCTCCCACCTCCTGCTCTCAAATTCACAGTGCAGCATAAAAATTAATTTGGTGGATTTCACGACATACGGTTGCCAGCTACCTCCACTGACTCCTCATCTGCAAGGAAACAAATTTTCTCCTTAAGCACTTTCTACTTGACCTGCTCTTTTCTCTGCTCAGAAAATTGAGGTCATTGAGCTGGTGTGCAGCAGCAGCAGCAGCAGCCACTTTCCAAGTGCTATAGGTGCCATTTGCAAATGTGACTACTGTACCACTAGGCCCTGGTTTCCTAAACCACCTCACACATAAATCAGGGGTTGTTGGCAGCTTTGTCACTTATGTCCTTCTCTTGCGAGATTGTGCACATTCAAGGGGGTAGGTTGGGGATTGAACTCCCAATAGGCTCAATTATTTTTCACTGCTCTCATATTCTGTCCAAAAGGTTACGTTTGACAACTTCAATAAACAAAACTAGGTTAGAAGTGTATTTGAAAGGGTAAAGTAACACTGCTAAAGAGCATGAAGGGTTAAAAGGAAGGAAGAAAGGCTAGATGAAAATATTCATGTTGATGCTTCCTTTTAGGGACATGGAACTCTAGTTCTAACTTACTGGTGAGGCTGTGCTGTGTTTAAGTCCAACCCCGGCGCTTCTGAAAGAAGGCCCATGCAGCGCGTTCATCCGGGTATTTTTCGGATTTTCGCGCATGCGCAAAAGGCCCTCAAAACGGTCTCTGCGCATGCGTGAAAATCAGAAAAATACCTGGATGAACGCGCTGCATGGGCCTTCTGAAAGAAGGGTTGGACGCTCCGGGTCGGACGCTCCATGGCCGGCTCGATGGCCGGCCTTGGAGCGTCCGAAGGGTGGCGCGCGTCACAAAGGTGACGCACGCCACGGAGGTGACGCGCGCCACAGAGGTGACGCGCGGCGCGGGGGTGCGCGCGTCACCCCCTGGCGGCCCGCTCCCCCACCACACTCCAGTGACGCCAGTGGGGGTAACTAGTTGGAGGGCCATTGAATTATTCCTAAATTGGAGCTCAATCCTGGGGTTGATGAGGACTGTTGGAGGTGTTAAACCTTTCCTTTATTTTACAAAAGTTGGTTCTCCCTACAATCAGGGGTCTAGGGAGGTGGCTATGGTCACAAGACGTGTTCCAGCAGGATTTGGAGCTGAAAAGTTTCTTCTACATTTTGGAGATGTTTACAGTATTTACATTTAGGAGTAAACAAGTCTCCCTTTCAAATTTGGAGTGCTAAACTCCATGGATCAGTTACAGGGAATGATGACATGGTTGAAATGAAAGGTGTGTCCTTCCTGGCCTGTGAATCCATGACCTCTTGCCATCAGACCTGTAAATAGACATCTTACTCTACCCTCCAGGCAAATTCCAAATACACATATTAGATGTGTGACTCCTCCTGCATGTGTTGAATTAAACAGAATAAACAGAAATAAAAGAATGACAATGTCGTCGTAACACCCCTTTTGTCCTTCTACATCTTGAGTGACTGGTGAGCCCAGTGGTTCAGTGGCATCTCCAATCCAGGGGAAGCCACCACTGTCGCTAGCAGTCTTATGATTGGAGGCCAGTGGTTACTTCACCCAAACTCCTCCTCGCTCCTACGTGGAAGCCTGACATGTCCAACCTTGGAGTATGGGATGTAAATAGTGCAGTGCAACCCTCATTAGATGCTGCACCTAGGTTGCCAGGTCAGGTTCTCCCCCATCCCAAGGTCAATGGGTAGTGGCCTTGCAAAGGCCTGGACTCTTGGGTGCCTGGCCAGTGCCCCCCCTGGCTGGCCCAGAGGGGTGGATCTGGTCCCTGTTGGAGGATGGGCAGCGTTTAGCTGCTGGACACTGGGGGTGTGGTGTACTGCCTGGTCACATGTAAAGACCTCCTACTCTAATCCCTCTGTGTTCCAGGAAGGGGTGTGGCCCCTGACCTTTATTTCCTCCTTCTTGCCCCTCACTCAGTCTCTTCTTCTCTTGATGCCCACCGAGCAAGATGATGCCATCGCTGCTCCTGCAGCCCAGCGGCCATCTTGCAGCCTAACCCCATGCAGGGAGCCCCAGCTCTAGGGGGGTTCTATCTTAAGTCTAGGATGTACCTCTGATTGATGGTCAGACGCTATGTATATATGCAAACTGAACTGTGAGTAAATTCTTCTTCTTTTTACAACTATAAAGCAATGCCTCGTGTGTATTCATTTAGCTAAGCAAAGCAGTCTGCCTGGGTGGAGGAGGGAACTCTGTTAATAAGTGGGAACACACCTCCCAATATATGCCAGAGAGCATCTAATTACCCCATCAGTCCCAGCCACCCCAAATGGGAAAATAACATCCTGTGAGGTGTTCCCACTTTCAGCACTTCCGGGGAGGGGGTGTCTTTTTCCTACCTTGCCCCTCTTCCTCACCCTTCTCTCCTCACGTACCCTGCCCTTCTTCCTTCTGTAAGCCTTTTCCTTCTTTCTCTATAGCATCTAGTCTCTCCTTCCCCCTCCAGTCCAGCACCTCAGTCACTCTCAGATCCTTTCTGTCTACCCACCCTCCATAATTCCTTTTCCTTCTATCCTTCCTCCTATCCTTTTCCTCTCATTTCCACCATCCTCCGTCTTCCCTGGGAGCAGATTTTATGGGCAGATATCCGCCCTGCCGTCCTTCTCAGCAGGCCACCGTTCAGCTGTGGTCGGGCATCCAGATGTGGCACCTGTTGATGATGAAATCAGCAGGGACAGTTTTGCCATTCTGCTGACCTACAGCTGCTATATCCCTGCCCCACTCAACCATAGAGTGCCCAGGGCCGCTACAACTCCTGTAAAGTGACTGTGATCAAAGCAATGGCTTATGTGGGTCTTGTGGGCCACACATACATGGCTCATTGCCATGCAGAGACCCATATGGGCATGATCCACTTCCATTAGGGATTGGGCTGTTAATGAATGATATATGTTATTGCCTGCATATATTACGTATATGGTCATTTTGGTGGACGTATTCCATAGCTGTATTAAACTACATGCAAACCAGGCCCATTTTTAAATGTTAATGTCTGGGGTTGTTTCATCATCTTAAAACTATAGCTGTGAAATTTGCACAGTCTCAGATCAGTGCATCAGCATTTCTATACAGTGTAAGAGGAGATAGTACAGGTCCACTGCAAATTGCTATGAAGATGTCATAGATCAAATACAGTACTTGGTAAATCTCCAATTCAGCAATGGCTAATAGCAGGTGCCTAGTGTGTAGGTATTCCAGTCCCACAAATACTGTATTTCTTCAATTCTAAGACGCATGTTTTTTTTCCCAATTAAGCATTTAAAAAAATGGGGTGCGTCTTAGAATCGAAGGTCTCCAAAAAGCACCCCAAAATGCTATCTTCTTACTTACTGGGGCTTGGGGGAGCTTCAGGGAGGCCTGCACAACCCTCTGCAGGCCTCCCTGATCTTCAGTTCGGCAAAAAACGGTGATTTTCAGCCATTTCCGGTTTTCGCGAAAACCAGAAATGGCCAAAAAAACGCTGTTTTTCGCCAAACTGAAGATCAGGGAGGCCTGCAGAGGGTTGTGCAGGCCTCCCTGAAGCTCCTCCAAGCCCAGGTAACGAAGGAAATGGCACTTTCTGGCGGGGCCAGAAATGCTATGCAAAGGCAGTGCACTGCAGTCATCCTCAGCTGCAGGAGACATGCTGGGGAGAGTTGGTGCTGAGCGGGTAGATTTAATGAAGGGAGGCGAGTCTTACAATTGATGGATTTTTTTCCCCTGCTGGTTGTACTGAATGTAAAGGTGCACCTTAGAATCGATGGCGCCTTAGAATCGAAGAAATACGGTAATTTCCAAGTGTGTTTCTATTATTCAAATATTGTTTTAAATGCCTGTTATCCATGTGAACTGTAAGACCAAATTCCTAACCTTCTAACATGAAGAGAAAATCTCAGCCACAATAAATAAATCCCTTGAATCACAGCCCGAGCCTATTTAGGGATACGGTCCTTTACGGCTGCTGCAAAGCGTGACACACAATTTGGAGCGGTCAGGTCCGACCGCATGCCAGTGGATTGAGGATGCCCACCAGCACTGGTAAGTCAGCGCAAAGTGTGAGAGGGAGGGGGCAGAACGGGGCAGGGAGGGGAGGAACGTTGTGGAGATGGGGGTGAGGAGGAGGGGTGGATCAGGGCTGGAAAACGGACAGTATCAGCAGCAGCAGCGCACACTGATATCCTATCCCCCTTCCCAGCCGCGATCCCCGACCTGTGTCCACATAGACTTGTGCCAGCAATATAGCTGGCACAGGTCCAAGTAGTCCCAGCGGGCTGGTGCAGGCTTATCCCAGGGCGAAGGAACAAATGTTCCCTTACCCCAAGGAGGCCTCCAGGGTCTGGAACTCTCCCGTGAGATACAGCACGCGCCACAGTGACGCAGCTGAATTGCCGCATGGGGAATTGTGTTGGATATGGCTGTTGGTTTCATTAGCCACAATCCAGCACAGAAGAGCCCTTTGAAAGCAATGGGATAACAAGCATGCTTAATTCTGTGCTATATTATGGCCACTGATTTCGCTGAGATTTAACTGGCTTCAATTCAAGTATTCTAGTGTAAATGATTTGTGGAGCAAGCTGTAAAACTCCATCTGATCAACACCATGAGATGACTGCTAAACAATTTTCTCTAGTTATTCTATGTCAACTTTAGACAATGGTAAAGGATAAATATATCTCCAAATATTTATGATTTAAACCATCTAAACCTAAAATCCTATTAGCATTTTAAAAAAATTCAGTTAAGCTCATGTTGCTAATTTGGCATTTCTTCAGCAACAGCAGCCATCTTCTGTTGCTCTGTAATCGGCAGCCCTTTTTTGAAAGAGATTGCAAGAATTACCTGGTTTTGTTAGGCTGCTATTACAATTAAAGTTGTTCAAAGACTGTCTTTTGAAATAATGACAATGGGGACCATAATGAGATTTAGGATTCTTATATAACAGAATCTTACAATGGAACTAATTATCACTAAGCCAATGAAATTAATGCATCACATCATAAAAAGTGACTGCACAGTGACTTTAGATTCATGAATTTGATTATATTAAATGATGAAAAATGTACATGAGACAAAGACAACATATATATAACAACGCAGACATGTTTGATTCAAATACTAGTGTAAAAGGTTTGAATGTAGAAAACAACAACTCACGGCGCAATCCTACCTAAGATGTGGCGGTCGGCCAAAATGGCCGAAGCCCACAACACACCCATGCCACTGACTTAGTAGTGAGTATAGACCAGGCTTCTCAGCAGCAGGTAAGAAACAAAATCAAATAATTAAATAGCTCCCTGTCCCAAAAGGGCTCACAATCTAAAAAGATACAGAGCAACAGCCACTAGAAAAGACACTGTGCTGGAGCGAAGAGGGACAGTTACTCTTCCCCTGCTAAATATAAGAGGAACACCACTTGAAAAAATACCTCTTTGTCCAGTTAGCAGGGTATTCTCCTAATTCATTTGTTCCACATTTCCAACTATGGGTGCAGTTGGCTTAATGAATCAGAAAAAAACATAACAGCCCATTCCAACCTAACTCCTCCGCAAGTCTGGCATAAGAGTGGCCTAAGTTCAGCATAAGTTAGGCATCAGTTATGTCTGAGTTATGTCAGAGTTATGCCTGAGTTAGGCAGGCTGATGTTTCTGTGGCCCAGCACCACCCCAGGATCCAGGCAACACTTACCTCCCAGGCAGGCAGGCTCTCCAGGCTCCGTGTCTGGCTCGGGCATGTGCAGGCCTCTGTCTTCATGTCCATGGCAGCTGCCGCAGGGTCTGTCGCAGCCCGGTCGCAAAGGGGCCGGCCGCAGGCATGGGGGTTGCGCCAGTCATGTGGTGGGCGCAGGGCAGGTGACAGGTGAGCGAGGTGCCTGAGCCAGACGCCACAGGGCACCCTGTGCATCAGCCACCTGCTGCAGGGGAGAGTGGCCGTCCCCTCCCTCCTGCAGCAGGTGTTGCCACCCCCATGCCACGTTGAGGCTGCACATGGGATTCATGGGGGGAGTGGGGAGGGAAGGGAAGGAGGGGAGTGGGAAAGTCACACACAAGGGGGGTCTCATGAGGTCTGGAACCGCCTCTGACATGACTCGCCCGTGCGCTGCCTGAAGCCCTGGGCCTCCAGGGCCGTGGCTATGCCCACAAAGATGGCATCCCGGCATGCTTTCTGCTCTGTGCCCTGGCCATGACCGAAAGATGCCTTGGGCTTGTCTGCTGCGAGCGGGAAGGGCTCATGCAGCTCATCACGCCCCCAGATGGGGCGACAACGGCTCCTCGTGGCAGGCGCTCTGGCGTGGTGGTGGGTGGCCAGCTGCCATCATCAGGGAGTGGGAGGGGAGGCAGACACACAGGCAGGCAGACAGGGGGTGCTGGGGAGGGGCACAGGTGGGTCTGAAACAGACAGACAGACAACAAGGCTGGTGGGAGAGAGATACAGGGAGAGGGGTCTGCAGAGACCAATAGGGACACAGGGGGCGCTCCGCAGATGAAGGCGATGCAGAAACAGGCGCCTCTTATGCAGACGGACGTTGGGTGGAAGCCACACAGAAACGGGCGGACCATGGGCGGAAGTGGCTTCGTGACGGGCGGACCATGGGCGGACGTGGCTTCGTGACGGGTGGACGCCATGGCGGATGAGATCCCCGGTTGCTGAGCAGCCACTACACAGATGCAGCGGCAACAAGCGGCCCTGCCATGGGCTCCGTGGTACCTGTCACTGTTTGCCTGCCTGAGAGGCCCCCCAACTCCCCCCTCCCCTCTGTGCCATGGGGGTTTGGCAGCCCCCCTGCTGTGTTCTCCCTGGGAAGGAAGTGGCAGTCCCTGGATGGGATTCATGCAGGGGCTTCAGTGCTGGGGGCTGTCTTTGTGTGGGGGGCAATGCTTGTGTAACATTGGGCACATATTTGTCAAGGGGGCTCTGCCCGAGGGGCATCTTTATTGTTCTGGAACGTTAGCTGAGATGGCCAGGCGATGCTGCCAGGGGTAGTCACAGCAGCCACTCTGAAAGCAGCAGCAGCAACAGCACACGTGCCCCATGGACCTGGAGATGCAGGCTCTTCCCCTGTGGAACCACAGCCTGCTCCATAAAAAGGGGAGGGACAGCAAGTACTACAGCCAGGGAGGTGGAGCAGCAGCAGCGCCGGCAGCTGAGGAGGGTTGCAGGGCTGGCTCCCTGACCTCTGGCAGCATCGAGGCAGACGACAGTGGGGCACCCTGCCTGGAGCCCCAGGGGTGCTCCCAGGAAGGTAGGTGGTAGTGGATGTTCCTGGGGAGACAAAAAACAAGGGGGTGTTACATGGCAGCTGGTGTGTGGTAGCAATCGCCATTGAAAAAATGCCAGTGTGTCAGTTGCAAAAGCCTGCAGGGAGAGCAGAGGCGTACGGAAGGCGGAGTAAACGGAGCAGTGGCTTCGGGCAGCTCCGCCGCTTGGGCGGCACTCCGGGGGAGCGCGGCGTGCGCACCCACCCGGTGACGCAGCGGCTCCACGGCTCAGGCGGCATTCCCCTAGAGTGCCTGCCCAGCCTCGGAACCTGAGAAAGCCCTGGAGCGTCCGCCATGACCGTCGGCCATGGCTTTCTGAAGGCAGCCGCTGCGTCGTGGCCTTATTTATACTTTTTCCTGCATATGCGCAGAACGTTACGTTCTGCATCTGTACAGAAAAAAAAGTATAAATAAGGCCACGACGCAGCGGCTGCCTTCAGAAAGCCCTGGCCGCCGGTCGTGGCGGATGCTCCAGGGCTTTCGGGGGAGAAGGCGGGCGCGCACGCAGTCGCCCCCTCCCCGGCGGCAGCGCCGCCCCCCAACCCAGCGGTGCCACAGAGGTGCTCCAGGCAGCCTTAGCTGCCGCGACGCCTCTGAGGGAGAGAAATAAAACACAGCTGATAGGTGTGACACACATAGCATGGTCTGTGCTGCTTACCTGGGTGTAAGGCGAGCATGATCCTGTAAGGGAAACGGGTCAAAGAGAGAAAAGACAACACATATATTGGGTCACAACCATGGCAATCCTAGCAATACTGACCTGTCAGTTGACCCTGTGGAGAAAAGGGGGGGGGGAGAACAGCTGGTGTCTACAGAAGGTTAACAGCACCGCACTCGTGGTGTTGTCTGCTCACATGACAACAGGCGGCAATCAGACACAACAGTGGTAAAGCGGCATGTATCCTATATATCATAGCAGGCATTGCAGGCAGGCATCAGACTACTCATTGGTAAAGAGACATTTCAGGGAAGGCATTGCAGGCAGACATGAGAGGGCACATTGGTAAAGAGGCATTTCAGATAAGGCATTGCAGGCAGACATGAGAGGGCACATTGGTAAAGCGGAATTTCAGGGAAGGTATTGCAGGCAGGCATCAGACTACTCATTGGTAAAGAGGCATTTCAGAGAACATAAGAACATAAGAACATAAGAAGAGCCCTGCTGGATCAGGCCAAAAGCCCATCTAGTCCAGCTTCCTGTGTCACACAGTGGCCCCACCAGATGCCTCAGGGAGCACACAAGACAACAAGATACCTGTGTCCAGTCGCCACTCCCTTGCACCTGGCACAGAGAAAACCCACTTCTAAAACCAGGAGGTTGCTTATGGCTTGTAACCTGTGATGGTCTTTTCCTCCATGAATCTGTCCAAACCCCTTTTAAAGGCATCTAGGCCAGATGCCATCACCACATCCTGTGGCAAGGAGTTCCACAGATGAATTACACGCTGGGTAAAGAAATATTTTCTTTTGTCTGTTCTAACTCTCCCGCCACTCCATTTTAGTGCATGTCCCCTGGTTCTGGTGTTGTGCGAGAGGGAGAAGAATTTCCCTCTATCCACTCTCTCCAGCCCATGCATAATTTTATAAGTCTCAATCATGTCCCCCCTCAGGCACCTTTTTTCTAGGCTGAAAAGCCCCAGACGCTGTAGCCTTTCCTCATAAGGGAGGTGCTCCAGCCCACGAATCATTCTGGTCGCTCTTTTCTGCACCTTTTCCAATTCAACTATATCCTTTTTGAGGTGTGGTGACCAGAACTGGACACAATACTCCAGATGTGGCCTTACCATCGATTTGTACAAAGGCAGAATGATATTGGCCGTTTTATTCTCAATCCCGTTTTTAATGATCCCGAGCATGGAATTGGCCTTCTTCACAGCCGCCGCACACTGGGTCGACACTTTCATCGACCTGTCCACCAGCACCCCAAGATCTCTCTCGATCCATCACAGACAACTCAGAACCCATTAGCGTATATGTGAAATTTTGGTTTCTTGCCCCAATGTGCATCACTTTGCACTTACTTACATTGAAGCGCATCTGCCATTTTGCTGCCCATTCTCCCAGTTTGGAGAGATCCTTCTGGAGCTCTTCACAATCCCTGCTGGTCTTCACCACCCGGAAAAGTTTAGTGTCATCTGCAAACTTGGCCCACCTCACTGCCTATCCCCGACTCCAGGTCATTTCTGAATAAGTTGAAAAGCACCGGTCCCAAGACCAATCCTTGGGGCACACCGCTTTTCACCTCTCGCCATTGTGAAAATTGCCCATTGACTCCCACTCGCTGTTTCCTGGTCTTCATCCAGGAAGGCATTGCAGGCAGACATGAGAGGGCACATTGGTAAAGAGCCATGTATCATATTTCTATATGCAAAGAGGCAGAAGTCAGACCACTTGTCAGCACATACCCTGCTCTTACCTGCTCTTACCTGCTGGTGTTGTTGCCTGTGGGGGGGGGAGAGGAGCTGGGAGAAAGACATGGGTTAGCAAATGCTTGCATGGAGACAGCTGCCCAGGCACAGCTGTAAACAGTTTGGCCACAGCCAGAACAGCCCTCTCTGCCCTTGAGGGGGGCAGAGAGGAGAGAGGAGAAGAGAGAGAGAAGTGGGGTGTTTGTGAATTTTGCCCTCCACTGACAAAGTTCCACTTTGTGGCTGTGGGGGACAGAGCCCCACGCCACGTGCTCAGAGAGAGAGAGAGACTGGAGGTCTGGGGCTGGGCTTTTGTGGGAAAGAGGCTGGGTGGGGCTGGGTGCTGATAGGCTCCCTATCTTTGGCATAACTCTGTCAGTTTCCAGACCTTGCTGCCACAACTCCGACATAACTCTGACATAACTCAGGAGTAGGGTGTTAGAACTTTTCAGGAGAGGGCTGGAGTGGGTAAGGTAAAATGGCTCCTATGTGCCTCCTCGAATTTGTGTCCACCTTTTTGGTCGACCTAAAATTTGTGTCAGCATTTGTGTTGGAGGGGGCGTGTCTGTGCTTGCCAGGGTCTGGAATCCAACGTTAATTGGTTGCCGCCCCCGTTACGCCCACGGTCTGCCCCTGGAACGCCCACTTTTATGTTGACTTTATGTCCTTTGTCCTAACTTCGGCATAACTTCGACGTAACTTTGACTTTATGTCCTTCGACATAACTTCGACCTAACTTCACCCTAACTTCGCCGTAAATGGTCGCGTTCCAGACATAACTTTGCCCTAAACGACTTAGGCTGACTTTAGGTCTGACTTGTGCTGCTTAGCCCTTGGGTTGGAACGGGCTGCGTGATGTATAATGTACTGCATTTAGCAAATTGATAACTATTTTGTCTTAAAATTCAGCAGTGAAAGGCTTAAGTGGTTTTTTTAACAGCTACTCCTCTCAGCGTTCAACTTCAAAATGTCAATCAAAAAGTTGAGTTTTAATTCTGAAATTTCCCAAACATTTTATTTGTACTTAAATAAATCAGCTCCATGTTGGATCTGGTGGTGCCCCACTGGTGCTCTTTCTCAAGAGTTGGCACCAGAGTTTCTTCTTAACTAGTTCCCTTCAAGAAAATTTTTTGGACTCAGGTCAGTTTGCAAGGAGCTTAGTCTAAGGAACTGTATCAGGAGCAAAAAGTGAGCTTGAAAAAAAAATACATGTACAGTAGTATGTCTAAATGAAGACTGTATTTGGGAAAATAATAGCAATGTTCGTCACGCAGTGTGGCCCAGCCATTCTGACATTACCTTCTGAAACACCCTCCAAAGATTTCCTTATATCTCCTTGGCCCTATAAGGTTTTGCCATATATTTGGCAACAGAATCACAAAACATAAAGGGAAGAACATAGTGGAGAAAGAATCCAGGAAGTTATTGGCCAATACACCATATGCTCACTACATTTGGCCTCTCTCCTTTTCTGCAGAATGCGCATTAGCGGCCTGCAATTTCCCCCAATTTACATCATTAAAACCATTCAGCAGATGGTATTATAATTTACTGTTGGCTATATGTGCTGATTTTAAGGAGGTCACTGGTATGAGTACTTGATACTAACCATCGGTGCTATGTCAATTAGTTGGCATCAGCCGCATAAGGCTATGCAGTAATTTTCTCTTGTCAAGCTGGCTTGATCTATGTGCAGATTTAAGTCCTTGGTCTAAATATGTCTGTGGTTGGCAAAGGGGCTTAACAAATGGTCTTGCTTCAGGAAAACAGGAACACTGAATCAACAAGATGCTTAAGCATACTCTCGACATTACTCAAGTGAGTAATTCATTAGTATTCAGTATAGTTGTGGGGGGGATGCCTGGTAAAGGAAGGGCCATAGTTCAGTCAGGTAGAACACATGCATTGCATGTAGAAAATTCTAGGATTTCTAGAAAATTCTAAATTTCAGCGAGCTGTAGATTTTGCAGACATTAACTGTTCATCAGAGGTAGTAGCATTATTGATATTACTCATCATTTATGAAAACTTTCCAATTAAAAAATTTCTTTCATCTTTCAGACCACTGGCGTCACTGCAGGGGGGGTGGAGCTCTAAGTTCCGCCGCGATCTGACCCTCCGTTACATGGGTGAACGAAGCGGCCCCGCCCCCTCGCCTTCAGAGCCTTTCAGGGCAGCGAATTCAACACACAGAAGACTCCCTGCACGTTGCTTTCGCTGCCCTGAAAGGCTCCGAAGGTGAGGGGGTGGGGCCGCTTCGTTCACCCGTGTAACGGAGGGTCAGATCGCGGCGGAACTTAGAGCTCCGCCCTCCCCTGCAGTGACACTAGTGTTTCAGACCTGACCAATGCATTGTTTCTGGCAACTGTAAAGAATACTGTCTGTGGAGTCTATGAAGTAGGCATAAAGACTGGAGGACGTTCCAGGTGCCTGGTCATCCAAACGCTTAAAAATTCCCGTGTCTTGGACTAATCATGCAGGTGCCAGAACAATGTACTTGCAGCAAGGAAGAGGTACAATGAAGTCAGGTGCAAGGTCTGCAGCAGAATCTGGGAAAGTTCTCAGAAAGCACAGGTGTTATTCTGATGAGACCTACAGCTCAGCTGTGCTCTGAAATAACAAAGCAGGTAGATAACTGCCCTGGCTTCAGTCTTCAACTGTGAACTCCTTCTGAAAGGGGCAGAGCCCTGGCTTGGAACTTTGCACTGTTGCTTCTAAGTAGACTTTAAGAATGTCTCCTGTAGTCTCAGGTGGGCCTTAGCTATGATGGGTTTGGAGTGACTTACTATATAGAGATGTCCAATTTGCCAGCTTTGAAAGTAGAGGCAGATGCCAACTCAGTGGCGTTGCTGGAGGGGGTTCAGCACCGTACGTGGTGCAGGACGCTGCACTGTGCCTTGCAAACCAGTGTAACGTGGCCCCTCCCACTCACCCCTGGAGCCATTTTGGTGGTGAAGGCAATGCACTGTGTGTTGCCTTCACCACCAAAATGGCTCCAGGGTAAGTGGGAGGGGCCACGTTACACCGGTTTGCAAGGCATGGTGCAGCGCCTTGCACCATGTACGGTACCACACCCCCTCCAGCAACGCCACTATTTCAACTTTTTCAACCTAGACACACGGCCCAATCCTATGGGCCTGCTTTGTCACCAGAACTTACACTCTGGCTGTGCAGCAGACTTAATGACCATTGCAAAATGCAACGTGCCATAGAATGGAGTCTGGCCTCTGCCGCATTTGCCTGGCCTCTGCTGCAAACGGTGAGCCCCAGCACTAGTAATTTGGCACAGGGTGGGTGGAACATGGCAGGAAGGAGGAGGAACAGGGCAGGGACTGGGGAACAGGGGGGGGGGGTGTCAAGGGCAGGAAGGGGGCAGTTATGGATGATGGTGGCTCTGCCGATATCCTATTCCCTCTTCCCAGCCTCTCTCCACCTACCTGGGACTTATACTAGCAAAATAGCTGGCAAAGATCTGAGTAGACCCATCAAGACAGTGGAAATATTTAAATATTGTCATAGCTGTGTACAGAGATTATTCGTATGTAATTGATGCTGGCTTTTTGAAATTTGAAATATTTTTCCAGTCCTACATTACAGTTTCATTTTGCATGATTGGAATCATTCAAAGCAACTGTGAGTGCTTATATAGTCCTAGTTGCAAAGAATGTGCTGGATTTTTATGGATTTTAGAAAGCCTACAACTTCATTGCAAAATGTAGTTAATGTTACAAAATGTGGATAATATAGTTATTGGCATATTACTCATCCACACTTAAGCAGTGGAAAATGAAGAGCCAGTAACCTCATAAATCCTACACCTGTTATATAATACACAAATATATTACAAATATAATATTATATATTACTTTCATCCTGTACTACTCTTACACCCACTTTTAAAGTAAACAAATATTTCTGAGATCCTGAGGTGTAGGATATATATATATATTTCATCAAATCATGACAACCAGAAGATTATTAGGGCTTCTTATGATTATTTATTATGAGTATTAGCATTGCGATATGTAACTCTTTTCCTTCAAAATATAGTTTAACAGGAAATATTATAGTATAAGAGTGCGACTCAGTTTTAGTGTTTTACAGGTGAAGACTCAGGCTGCAATGCTGCTTTTAGTGAGACTGATTAACAGCCCAATCCTACCCCCGCCAGCCCATAGCATGTAGTGCCACTGACAGATCACATGCTGCATGCTATGGTGGAGGTGTGTATGTGACCAGATGGCCCAGGAGAGTAAACCTTTTTTAGTTACCTCCCTGCCAGGCTGCCTGGTCTCCAATGAGCCTCCTCAGACCTATGGTAGCTATTTAGCCTGGTGTAAGTCTGAGGAGGGCCAGGGGGCAGTAGCATAGCTGGCATTTTTCCAAGGGGGCCGTGGGCGGGACGACGCATCTTCACCCCGCCCACCCTGCCACTGGACTGGAGCGGGACTGGCGACAAAAGGTTCCATTCCATCCCAGTGGCGGGGGGGGGGGCAGGGAGAAGATGCGTCGTCCCGCCCACGGCCCCCTTGGAAAAACTGCCAGCTACGCCACTGTCAGGGGGCATGTTGGGCCAGAAAAAAGGGGATAGGTTCTCAGGACCCTGGTACATGCCTTGGCCACCAGGATCCTCCCCTCCTCCATTCTGGCTGGCTCCCCCTCCCTGCCCAGACACCACTGCTTTCCTCCTTCTCCCTACCCCGTTCCTGCCACTTCCCATCCTTCCCACTGGCTTACCTGTGCCCCCACATGTAGCTGGTAGTGGCAGCAGGCCAATAACACTGCTGGTGTTTGAGGCGCCAGTTCCAAAATGGCCACCAGCAGCACACACGGTGTGCTGCCATATGGCCATTTACGGTAGCGGAACCTCTGTTCTGCTGTTGTAACTCTGTTTGGATTGGGCTATCAGGCTGTATTTTAGGGCACACTTACTTGAAGTAAGCCACATTAAACTCAGTGGAACTTACTTCAAAGTAAAGATGCACAGGATTGGGATGTCAGTCTTTGTGAATTCCTCACTTGCTTTCATTCCAAATATTAACAATTTGCAAAGCAAATAAATGATTTCTAATTTACACATCCTTATCTCAATGGTATAATGCCAAGACTCTGTTGGGAGACTGTGCAAACAGTGTCATTGCCCTAAAAACCTTGCTATTCCCCTCCCTTTTTAATTTGTGCCGAAGGAGAAGATACTAGTTAGCCCTTCCTGGGTGATGTAGTCAGTGTGATACTCCAAAGAAACCTTTGTTAGTCATCTGTTTTCATTTTGGACCTACATGAAAAATTATCAGGGGAAAAAAATATAAGTGCTAAGGCAAGATTTAAATCCTTTGGGCTTTGCTTGATAATTGAAGCATTCTCCTGAATTTTTCTGTTTTATCCTGGACTAAATTTCCCCAGTGACTTTAAGTATGAAGGCCAATATCCCTGAGCACAATTCCAGCAACAAGCAATTACTAGCAGGATAATGGTCAGTCCCAAGGAAGGAGTTATTGGGAGAGTTAACAGCTGTAACTGGAAAATTCACCCTTCGTAGCCTGGGGTGAAATGTAGGAAGGAGGGGAAAGGGTTCCTTCTGGCCTTTCTCTGGGGTGTATAAGAGTCTACTTATTGTGACTAAGCAGGTCATGGGGTTGCAGCGTTGGCAATGTTTATACAGTGGGAAGGAAGCACCCAACCACACTGCTGCTGCTGCACAAAGAATTCACAAAAGAATTGTGTGTGGACACAACTGGTGCACAATTCTGATAAACGTGTGTGCTGCCTTGCTGGAACATGGCAGCCGGGACCAGCTCCCCTAGTTTGCACCCCCCTTATATCAGCATCATTGTACAGTTCCAATGACTTCCATTCTTGCTTCTTGAGTTGGTGAGAAGAGAGGGTAAGCTGCGCTGTACAGCATCTGTGTGCTGCAATATATGGGTTATACCAGACATGCGTTTAGCTCGTCTCAGGTTTCTTAGATTCAAACTTGAGTTGTTTTTCTGCGCAGGGTTCATCAGATTGAAGGCTGTTCTGTTACCAAAAGAGCTGGTTCTTAGGGGAATTCACCCAACTCTCTTGGAACATGGAATCTTAAGACTGGATAACAGATCAGAGTAATGCAGAATATCTCAGCAAAGAGACTGAGAGAAATAACTTCCAATAAAAGATTGGATTATAGCTTTATTAACAAAGGACAAAGGTAGAAATATTGCATACAGAGACATAATAGAAAAATATGTTTCTTTGCTCTAAAAATAGTGCAGTAGAGTGTATTTAGGTGCATTGGAAGGAAAAAGGGGGGTTCAGGGAGAGAATTTCAGGTGTCCCTGTTACTTCCAACCCAGCTTCTAACAACTAAGGAACAGGGAGAAGAAGGGGGGCACTGGCGTCTCTAGGGCGTAGCAGGGGGGCGGGCCACCAGGGGTTACACGCCGGAAGGGGGTGACGCGCAGGAGGGAGTGACACGCCCCATTGGGGTGATGTGCCGCTCACCATCTTCTTCGGTGGTTCGGCCGCTTCTAACAAGGCCAAAAGCGGAGTTCTTCACGCATGTGCACAATGCTGCCTCAGAAGGGCCGAACGAAGACCCAATCGGGTGAAGACGGTTTGTACGGGAGGTGATGCAGCAGCGTTGGGGTGAGGGGGGTGATGCAGGGTGACGCGCCGAGCCAGCCGACCTCCCGCCGGGGGGGCGACACACCAGCTCATGACGCCAATGGGGGGGGGAGAGTTTCAGTGTTGCTTATAGCTACCTGTCCCGAAGAGAAGCCTTGCCAGAGTAGGAAGTCAGCGATGTGGAAACCCTGTTCTGAATACAACACACATGGAGGTGGAGTGGAGTGCAGGTGGAGGTGGAGTAGAGTGACAATTTGTTAGGCAAAAGGTTTTATTTTTTAAGGATTTTTTGGAGTTGCTGCTACGTGCAGGCTACTCTGTTTTGATGTGTCAATAGCACTGGCGTCACTACAGGGGGGCGGAGCTCTAAGTGCTGCTGAAATCAGAGCCTCCTTTACACAGACGAACAAAGCAGCCCTGCCTCCTCACCCTCGGAGCCTTTCAGGGAAGCGAAAGCAAGTGCAGGAGACTCCCTCCGCTTGCTTTAGCTTCCCTGAAAGGCTCCGAGGGTGAGGGGGCAGGGCCGCGTTGTTCGTCTGTGTAAAGGAGGCTCTGATTTCAGCAGCACTTAGAGCTCCGCCCCCCCCTGTAGTGATGCCAGTGGTCAATAGGTAACTTGGGATGAGAATGGAAAGGGGATTTTTCCCTAATCAGGCAGGATGTAGGTAAACAGGTAATCTCCTGTTGCTTCACAGTGTCAGCTAAAATGCAAATGTCACTAAACAGTGGTGCCAGGGGGATGTCTAGCACCATGAAATGAGGTTTACCTAGGTTAATACAAAATGCAGGTACCTGTACAATAAAATCAATGCAGATGTTTTGTTACAAAGTTACAGAAGTTTCTGGAATTGCATTCAGAAGGGTAAATACGAACTGTAAATACAGACAAGATATGTGTAAAAAGGATTCTAAAGTTGCATTCAACTAGACACACAATATGGGATTGTCTCTCCTCTTCCAGGATGCGTGTCTGGGTGGGGGAGAGATCATGCACACAGGCAGAAGTGTGTGGTTTGACCCAGAGTTCTTTGAGAGCCATGGCCTGTATGCCAGAGTTCTGTCCATTTTATGCATAGAGGTTCTGGGACAACAGTTTATTTTGCACATTAACATTCCTTGATGTTGGCATATGAAATAATGTTGCTTGGTATCAGAGTCCATTACATAGTATGACGAGGAAAGAAACATAAGGGGAAAAGTGTATGTGTGTGGGAGGGAGTTCCACTCGTAGCAGTTCAACCATGAGGCATTTCTTGGAATAGAGCAAAACTACTCTACTTTGATCTGGCAAGTCCCACAGATAGCCATAGAAGATGATTGAGGGCTACCAGATGGCTGCAGAAGCCACAGGTGATGCTTTAGTTGCATGTATCATGGAGTTACTGATCCATAAAGAGACATCACTGCTGCATGAGCCAGCAGCTTTATACATCAATTCCCACTGGCAGCTTTACGCTCCCCATCCATTTTTTACCTCCCTGTCCCATCTTGCTGGGCTGAGCAATCACCATCCATTCATCATCATGATACTTGACTATTGCAAAGCTTCTTTTGAAGATTGTTCAGAAGCTGCTGCTCATCAGTTGTCTATGTCTAGATGTGGATAAGTCAGAGGGAACCCATTAGAAACGTCTCACAGAATCTCATGGGCTGTATGTGCATTACTGAAAGCTCTGGTTTTGACTAACAAACTTCTAAGCTACTTGGACTCAGCAAACCATGGAGAAACTGGTGACTCCAGTGTTTGGGGGGGGGGGCTGGGCAAAACCCCCGCAGGGCCCCCCAATGTGAAATCCCCCATACTTTGAAGAACATGTGAGCATGAGCTACCTTGTTATGGTGACCAGGAACTGAGCAGCAGATGAACACAAGGCCTTCTTCAAGGCACCATGCACACCTACAGCAGCAATGGTGAAGTAAGACTCCTGTCTGTCTATTTCCCAATTCCTGGTTAGCCTTCCTGGTGGGGAACCCAATGGGGAGGCTTACTGGGAGGCAGTAGAGAACAGGCGACTGCAGCAAGGCATCCTCTTTTCCCTGCAGCTGTGTCAAGGGATAGGGCACCTGGGAATTTAGAATGGCACTGGGGGCAGAAGAAGAAGATCTGCTTCTGCTTCTGCTGCTGCTTCCCCACAGTTGCCCAGGAAGCACCCCCATGAATCCCTGCTCACCAGGCAGTGGTTGGGAGCAGCAGTAGACCCTCACTGCCTCTGGGCATGGCTGTGGGCCCTTGGTATGTGCCCCACGAGGTCCCACCTGTGACGCTACTTCTCCATGGAGATCACCTCCAGACGTATTTCCCCTTGCAACATCTCTCTCTGCAATAATTCTCGATAGGACATGTGAAGAGAGATTGGCTGTTTTCCAACTCTGAAACCTCTCTCTCTCTCTCTCTCTCTCTCTCTCTCTCTCTCTCTGTGTGCATGCGCGTGCATGTTGGTGCTCATTTTTGGGAAGTGATGTAAGACTTTTTATTTCAGCAGGCTTTCAGTGACTGGGGACACACAGAGGGCTGTTTTAATTGCACAATTTAATCTGTACAGTATTTAGTACAGTTTATATAATTTTAACTGTTGTTACTCTCCTGAGTCTCAGGGATATAAACATTATGCATAAAGAAAAATATCTGTCCACTTTTAATAGCGGATCGTTTAAACTTTTCCCCATTTCTGCCCTTGAAATGGTGTCGCCCATGCAGTGAAAAGCGTCTCATTAGTTCGGGCTCAGTGAGAAGCTATTCGCCAACATTTGCTTTTCCGTGGGTTCTGCGGTCACGTTAGTTAAGTTATTCCAAGCGTTCCTCCTTTATGATGGCCTCCCTTCGTGCTGTGAGGCACCTGGCAAGCACTGTATTACAAACATTGCTAGCAGGTCTGCAGTGCTTCTCAGCACAGAAAGCCATTGTCGGTGCCAGAGGGAAGCAGGAACTGTCAAGGGGTTGTAGATATTACTGGAAATACCAGCAGGGCACGTATGTTTTTGTAGCTTCACTTGCAGCAAGACACACCCATGATGGGCTGTGCAGAGTCCAGCAGTATAGAACAGGGACATCACTTTAGATTGACATTTGGACAGAATAAATAAATATGCCCAGCAGCATGATGACGTGTCACATAAACCGGGCCAGTTATAAAGCCTCTAACAAGCTGAGTAACAGCGCAGTCCTATGCATGTCTACTCAGAAGGAAGTCCCATTGAGTTCAATAGGACGTACGCCCAGATAAGATTGCACCCTTACAGCCTAATCTTATCTAGTGGTGTTCCCAGCCCTCCCGGCGCCTGGGGGGGCAGGGGTTGGAGCGCCCCCGTCGTCGAGGCCGGCTCCGTGCCCCCCCAAGCAGCCGGGCTTGGGGCTGAGCGGCGCGGTACCGGACCGGAGCCCCCAGAAGCAGCACGCCCACTCGGCGCATCACCGGCTTCCAGAGGCTCCGCTCCGAGGCCGGGATAAGCCCTCCTCCGAGCGACCGCCCAGTTCGGCGGTCATGGCCTTCTGAGAAGGTCCAACGCGTCGATGCGCCTTTTATTCCTTTTTTGTGCATGCGCAGAACCTTTCTGAGGGCAAACGGGCAGCCCGTTTGCCCTCAGAAAGGTTCTGTGCATGCAGAAAAAAGGAATAAAAGGTGCGACGCGTTGGACCTTCTCAGAAGGCCCTGACCGCCGAACTGGGCGGTCGCTCGGAGGAGGGCTTGTCCCGAAGCCGGTGACGCGCCGAGTGGGCGTGCTGCTTCCGAGGGGCACGGCAGCCGGGCTCCGGTGCCGCGCCGCGCAGCCCTGAGCCCGGCTGCCGCGCCCCCCGGAAGCTCGGCGCCTGGGGTGGAGCACACCAGCTCCGCCCATGATAGGACGCCACTGATCTTATCCCTTGCCAGCCCAAAGTATGCAGCACTGCTGCTGGAGCTTGTGTTGCATGCTATGGGGGGAGGGGGGAACCAGACAACCCTGGAGAAAACATTTTCTTACCTCTAATGGGTTTTCTGGGGCCTACACCAGCTATCCAAGGAGGCTCAGGGGGTGTTTCAGGGCAGGGAAAGGGGGATAGGATCTTGATGTGTGCTGCTGCCACCAAGATCCCCCCCACCCCCTGCCCAGCCCACTCTCTGCTCTCAACCACACCGGAACCTCCCCCGCCACTGATCTTCCTGCTTCAGCGGGGCATCTGGGAGCCGCTGTAGTGCATGCAGGGCCTCTGGCCATTTGCACTGTAACCCCAAAGTGCACGGCCCTTTGCATTTTGTCTTTTTGAATGGTAGCAAGAAACGTTTCCAAGTTGATCTTGAGGCAAGACTAGCCAAGGTCTAACATATTAGGTACAGAGAGATTAATTTTGGGACTGGAGCCTGATTTATCTTTGCAAACCAATAATATGGGTCCAAAGCATATATTGAAATAATAACAAGAAACCTGTGGGAATTAGAACCCCCACTTTTCTTAGATTCAAGCCATTTTCAGCCACTCAGTATCCATGGGTGGTGGGGCAAATTCTACCCCACCAACCTGAACACCTTCATTAGAACGTCTGTTCAGCTCTATGTGTACAATGGATAATGTGTGTTATAGGCCCTCTACAGAATTGCTAAGGAATGTGTGTAGGATGGGGGCAGAGGTTGCCACCTCCCACACACATGCATTCATGATCTCCAGACACTGAACAACCACAAAGGACTATGGTCTCCTCCAGTTAGTTCAACAACATTTTACAATGCCATGCCTTTAAGTGTCTCCATGAAATGGCTGCTTTAAAAACAATTCCAAGTACAAGACTTTCAGTTTTCTTTAAAGTGATAGCATGAATGGAGGAGCTCCTTCATTTGCGCCATCCCTGTAAATAAGACAGGAAGTCCTGCACTTCCGGCTTTAAGGAGCAAGGTAAGGAGCAGGATAATCCGCTTCTCACTTGAGCAAGCAGGAAGCAGATCACTGTGGCTCACCTCAGTGTTGAGCGACAGACTCAAGGTGAAGCGCACCCTGAATCCGCCACCCCCTCGGACCCCTCCCAGTCTGCTGCCAATGCAGCCTGCTTCAGTTGGCCTCATGGTTGGGCCAGCACTGCATCAAACCTGCCGTGACCATAGTTCTCCATTTTAAAGGGTAGAGCTGTTGCTCAGGGTAAAGCAGCTATGATCAAGTGCAAGTAGCTGCCTTAAATGATTGACCCATCTACTTCAGTATGGTCAACACTGAATGGAAGCAGCTCTGCAGATTTGCAGACAGAATGTACTCACTGGCGGCGCTGCAAGGGGGTGGAGCTCTAAGTTCCGCCACGGTCCGACCCTCTGTTATACCGGTGCACGAAGCGGCCCCACCCCCTCGCCTCCAGAGCCATTCAAGGCGGTGAAAGCAACGCGCAGGCTGCACATTGCTTCCACCGCCTTGAATGGTTCCGAAGGCGAGGGGGCGGGGCCACTTCGTGCACCGGTGTAACAGAGGGTCGGAACGCAGCGGAACCTAGCTCCGCCCCCGACGCCAGTGGATGTGCTCTCTGCCCTGCCTGAAGATGTGAGGGATTAAACCTGGACTCTCTGGCATGCAAAGCATATGCTCCACCACTGAGCCACAGTCCTTCAATGCTACCCAAAATTGTGGTATGCTCTGCTGCTGTTACATTAATCCTATGCTTCCATTTGGTTTGATTAATAATAATAAAAAAACCTCCAACAAACTGAGTTTTGAAACTCCCAGTCTTAAATGAGCTGTTGCAACTCTTTGGAAAGACAGTCTGACGTGTTATAAATAAGCTCCTGCTACATTTTTCTGGAAAGACCTGTATTCACAGCTGACACAGATTAGAAAAAGTCTTCTTGGTGTCCAAAGTGAACATCTCACCTGGGCGCATACGTTGGGGGAATTACAGTGAAGCAAAACATTGGAAAGCACCAAAGTGCCACGTAGTCCAGTGTTCTACCACAAAGCAGGATCATCCACCTGCCACTGCAGATCGGTCTTCACGGTCCAGACCATGGAATGGCACAAGCAGAGTGCAGGTGTACTGCAGAAGCTGCCCGGTCAGCAAACAGGTCCAAATAAGACCCACAAACACTACAGCAAAAACACACCCAGGATCTCTCGTTTAATCTGGCCTGAGGGAATATTCCTTTCTGAGCATGCATGCATATGACAATACAACCATGCCATGCAGATAGAAAACCCATCCACTGGAGAAGCACTTCTGAATGCAATTCCACTCCGGACAACAACCTGCCTGCAGTTGCCACCATCCCAGAGGTGCCTCTGATGCCACCATAGATGGTAAAAGTGGCTTCAACATACCACAGGCCCTTCTAAGAGAATACTGTCAGTTTCTAGGCAGCGAATGGAATTCCAAAACTGCCTCTCAGCTGGGAATCAAATTGGAAGCCTCTTCCTGACCCACGGCTCTTTGAAGTCTATGCCCCACTGATCTGCTGAAGAGTAAAGGAGAGCAGCAACTGACTGTTCCTGCTTTTATACCTTTGTGTCTTTCAACAGACTGCTTGGAAGAGACTGCTCTTCAGCCTCCATTATTAGCCGGAGTAAAGCAAAGCTTTCTAAAGACTTTGATCCCGTCAGCTGAAAAGACGGTATAACAAAATCTATTCCCCCCCCCCCATCTCCTATGCCTCTATTGTGCAGCAAACGCTTCAGAGTTGGAGTAATTGGTGGCAAATCAGAGCTCTCGCTTCCCCATGGCCAGTGTGCCAAGAGGCCAGATTCCCTGCTGCCATAAACCTGTGCACCATCCTTGACACTGATGCTCCTTAACTCACTGCCTTTTGATTTGTCACTCCCAGCAGGTGCAGTCAGGTACCTGCATGGCACTGCTTGCCCATAGCGCCCCTCACAGAATGCCTAGGCAAAATGCCATGTCCAGAAAAAGGGCATTGCCTGTGATGGCATTCTGCCACTTGCCAGGCAGGCCACTCCCAAAGCAGTACGATATGATGTCCACAAAATGGGAAGGGAAGGAATGTATGCTCTTGGTTGCGTTAAAGGAAATGCTACAGCCATCTTCTCAGTCTTCCTGCTAAGGTCCAAGTTATAGGGACTAATAAAGCAGACACCGAGGCAATTAAAAAAATGGTGTGCATTTATACTTGTGCTCAAGACAAGATCAAGATCAAGACAAACAAGAGAAATACAAAATATAACTCCTTTTGTAAAATCCACCCAGACTCATTGCTATACGGATCCTTTTTCCTTTAGATACTTAGCAATCGTAATGTAAGCATCCTTCTAATCTGTGTCCAGATGGGCATCACCCTCTGACTTCTGCACTGGCATTGTGAAGACACAGTTCTTTCTCCTCCTCCTTAACCCAATTAATGGGACAAAAAGGATAGATTGTGGAGGAGATACCCTGACACAACTGATGAATTATACTTGCCAACCTGGGTCTACTCAAACAGGCACAGAAAAAGTATGATGATGCATTGCCTACCATTGTTTATCTCTACATGATTGAGCTTTACATGAGCCAAGCTGTTCAGAGTTTATTAAAAACAAAAAATAGCCCTGAGAAAGTGCTTCCATGCTTAGGCCTGAAACTCCACAGCCAACAAGTGTCACATGAAAAGAACTGGAAGCAAGAAACACATATGCATGTCAGAGAATTCAGGTTTTCTTAGCACAGGATTTGGGCTAGCTTGGCAAAGACTATTGATTTTAGTGTAGCGTATCCAGAACCCTGCCCATACCCTGCCCTCTCCATCTCTGAACCCTAAACCACCTTAGTCATCTTCTAATATTCTGACAGCACAATCCTATACATGCCTACTCAGAGGTAAGTCCCATTGTGTCCAATGGGGCTCACTCCCAGGAAAGTGTGTATCGGATTGTAGCCCTACAGTTATTATATAAAATGAGGCACACAAGAATGAAGATAGAAACAATCACCTAATTTCTCCTACGCCTTAGTATCTTATTCTGCTGCCCATGGAAATCTTGCATGGTTTCATTTTGCTCTTCAGGGTTCAGGTGCACAACCATCTTGCAAGATTTCCTCGCGCTAGAAACATGATCACTGTTACCCAACTTTGTGAAGAAAGGGCAGCAGACTTAAGGCTGATCTACACGACAGCGTCGGGGCTCCGCCGTCGCCTCTGCCTGGAGCCTCCGCGCTGGAAGCGGGGGGAGTGTCTTCAAGCCTGTTACCCCTCATGTTGTCCCGCCTTCCTAAGAAAGCGCCGTTGTGATTGGTTAAAGTCTTCCCCCCCCCTCTGTTATTGGTAGGCTGCAGCAGCTCCGCGAGCCACCTCCAAGCTCTGCCGTACGCCTCCTAAAAAATAGAGCACTCGACTTGGAGTACGCGGCAGTGGGGCGGAGGTCCGGCGGCTCCGCCGGATTACAAAAACGCTCCGCGACGCTGTCGTGTAGATCAGCCTTTAGAGTTCTGAGGACCTGGATTTAATCAAGGACCTCTGGATCATTCAACGACCTGAGTAACTAGATAAAGAAGCAGGAGGTCTGGCTCAGTGGAAGAGCTGCTGCCTTATATGCCTGAAGATCTGAGGACGTCAGTTTGAGACACCCGGAAGTATTCGAGAGCTGGTGACATGCTGCTGATGAGCTGCAGAAGCCTTGGTGGGAGAGAGGAATGCTGTCAGCTGCACTCTGGGTGACTGAGTTGCTGTCAGTCGAGCGTGGGAGGCGAATGCCAGAGAGAGGCCAGACTGTGAACGATACCATCTGGAACATAGTTGTTCTATGCAAGATTAGAACATTGTATTATTGTAAAAACCCCTTTGGAGTTTAGATTGCCTGCCTATGTGAACCGCCTTGAATTAAAGTCGGAGGAGAAATCTGATGACCAAGAAAAGATGGTATGTAAATACTGGTATTATTATTATTATTATTATTATTATTATTATTATTATTATTATTATTATTATTATTATTATTATTATTATTCACTCCCACATATTTACACCATTGCATTTTTTAAAAAGTTGTATGCATTTTTTAAAAGGTTGTACTCTGTTATGGATTCTGTTTAAGTCAACCCTGGGCATATTTTGTATGTAGCCAAACATTACCAGTCAGATGAGCCATGCCTGTAATCCAAGCAGCAGTGAACTAGGCCACATCATTTCCATCATGTACCTATTTGTATAGCCTTAAATGCCCATGTGGGTAAGTGGGGATCTGGAGTTGTGTTTGTACAGCACACAAGCCATTTGTTTGGACCAATGCACATGCAGTTCTGACATGTGCTTCATTTGGAAGATAAGTGGTGGCCTCTTCAGTCAGTCAGCCTCAGCTCACTGCCAAGCTATTTAAAAAGCCACAATGGATGCTGTATCTTGTCAGGCACCTGCTTGCATGTCAGCAGTACTCCTAAGCATGGGCAAAAGGACACTTCATGGTTTCCACCAACACAACAGTCTCTCGAAAGGAACATTATCTGGCTCCAGGCACTACTCATGCCAGTGTTGCTTTTCGCAGCTGCACAGCACTAAGCCCACATGTCCAGGTTTTTACAAGCCTTTTTAAGTGAGTTTAACAGTGGCTTGCCCAGAAGTATGCAAATTGCAATGATTATGAAGAGCCAAGCTTCGAGGAGTGCATATATACATCGGAAATAGAGATGCATAAACCCCCATGGAGAGTTCCTAATTTCTGTCTGCCAGCTATGAATGTTCTCATAAAATTCTGGTAGCTTTGGCAAATTGCACCCAGTTCTTTTGTGCATTTAAAATGGTCCTAACTTGAGTCAACCTGTGCAAAACCTGTGGAGAACTCAGTCGGATGGGAAGAATGAGTGTAGATGATTTGCAATCCTGTGGGGAAAACCAGAGGCAGATCAAGCACTCCACCACCGCGTTTGCGATGACTCAGGAGTAAGGGCGGGCGTCGCAAGGCCAGCTGCCCTCACTCCACCGTCGGGACATCCATGCGGCCGCAACATCCATGCGGCCGCAGAATGTAAGAGATCCCCCAGTGGTCTCATGGGTGGTCTGGGAGGCAAGGGAGGAGGGCCATTGGCCAAGCTGGCCCGGGGGGGCAGGGATGGCTTCCGCCATATTCCTGTCTCCCGCCGGGCCGGCTTGACCATTACACGGCCTCCTCTTACATCTGCCAGCTATTTAGCTGGTGGAAATCCGATGAGGCCCATTGGCCCTTCCCTGGTTTACACCGGGGGGGGGGGAAGGGGACGAACGCCCCCTTTCCCCAAGTAGATCTCCAGGCCGCTAGAGAGCGGCCCGCAATGGGCATAGGATCCAGATGGCGGCTCTGGGTCACCTGCCGGATACTTACGTAGGATTGCACTGCCCAGGAAATGAGGTGCCCTTGTAACCCACTTGCTGTCGGTGTGTATGGTCGTCTTCCAGTTGCTGAGTTGACCTAATTGTTCCGAGCCAGCCAGTGTCTCTGTTGCTCACAGAGTGACTGTTGCATGTTCAAGAGTATTCTTCTGCATTATAAGAAAAAAAAATTGGGGATGAGAGTCTTACAAATAACAGAAAGTTGTGCACGGTATGGTAGAATGGTTAGATTAGATTAGAAGCAAGGAGGTCCTGGTTGAACTCCCTGGATGAAGCCATAAAGCTAACTGGGTGCTCTTGGGTTAATTAGTATAGGAAATGGCATTGGTTGGGCCCTAATTGAGGACCCTCAGCCAGCTGTGTTTTGGCTCTAGAATTCTATATGCAAATTGAAAGAGTTATGAAAATCTAGAGTCAACATGCAACTATGTTTTCAGAAGGAATTATTTCCAGGAGATCTCTATTTGCCTGTGGGGAAGAGAAGAGGAAGTGCCTGCTGGGGCACCTCCTCCTCTATCCCTTCATCCCTAAGAGGCCAATGTGACCGGGCCAATAATAACGTGCAAGAGAATGGGGTGAAAGGAATGAACACCCATCCACCAGTCGGCCAATCAGACTCCCACTGCAGCACTCTTGTCCCAGCCCCAGTGAACATGGAAGGGTTAGAAATCTGGCAAGCAAACAAGAAAGCTTTACCCTACTATCCCTACTACTACCCTTCCCACCACTGTTTCATTCTTGTCCCACACCAGGTTAGCAGTGGAGTGGAATAAAGGTGGGGAATGGCAAGTGGCAGCACACACACACACACACACACACACACACACACACACACACACACACACACACACACACACACACACACAGGAGGTCACAAATTGGTCGTTGGCCGAAGGCCCAGGATGCTGCCACTGTCAATTTCTCTCTCTCTCTCTCTCTCTCTCTCTCTCTCTCTCTCCCCACCACTGCCCAAGCTTTCCTTCAAAGTATTATCTCTGTACTCACAATAAAAACAAAAATTCATCTTGCAGCACATAAAACATTGTGTGAGATGGAGGAAGCCCACATATTGCAGCTTTGATTAGGAAAAAGGTCTCTGTGACATCAGGGCAGCTCAGCCAGTCACTATCAGAAATTTCACCAACACCAACAAATCAGTGCATTACATCTTTTTCTCTACTTCCTAAAATGACTGAGTCTGTGGAAAACAACAGCCTGTGTTATACTGTACATGCTTCATTTCCAGAGACAGGTTCAGCTGCTGCCATATGGACATGTTTCTCAGCAGCTGCCAACCCCCTGTGTAGTAGTGACGACTAAACTGATGTGCAAAAATGTGTTTTTTGTTGCCTTTGCTACTTTGTATTCTCCCATGGGGTTGCAGCAGTATGTCATACTGGGAGAGTGCATGTTTTGTGTACATCAGATTGCAATGTGCTTAGACACTAGAGTGCGGGAGGAAGGGGTGAACAGGGGTGACAATTGCCCAACCACAGGCCCACCTGACTATTCACACATTGCAGACACAAATCTGTTGCTCACTTTGGATTATTTTTCCATACAAAAGTGCTGGATTCCGATTCTGTATGGATGGATATCATGAAAGGAAAGAAAGAGGTCACAGCTGTCAGACTAGTTTCACTGAGGAAAGGGAGCTTAAAGCAGTTGCTTAGAAATAAGACATAATTATGAAACCTGTCTAGATAATATTCCGAAGATGAAAGCCACAGTCCTCCTCCAACCCTGGATCATGCTTCTCTATGGCCGAGGCAGCCATGAAATGCGTTGATGCAGCTTGCATCAGCGGAAGATGGTGGGGGAGCAACGGGCTGACGGATTCGGGGTGCCCTTCACCCCACGTCTGTCACCTCCTCCCTCCAGCTCACCGCAGACACAAGCCGCATTGCTTCACTTCCCTCCTCATGCTCTGTCCTTGCACAGGGTTTAAAGGGAAAGCTACCTTTACACTTGAAATGTTATGTAGCACTTCACTCTTGCAGTGTTTAAAGGGATGCATTCTCTTTAAACCCCATGTGAAGACAAAGTGAAAGGAGGGGGTAGTGAAATGCTCCTTCCATGCACAGTGTTTAAAGTTTAAAGAGAACACATCCCTTTAAACCCAATGCAAGGACGGAGCATGGCGAGGAGGCAAGGGGCTTTGTAGTGGAGGGGGGTGCATGCCCCCAGTGAAGGCAGCAGCAGCAGCAAGTAAAGGGCAGCAACTGGCAGCAGATCTGGTTGTGCCAGCCTTACACTTCTCCTCCTGCCAGCTTGTGCATTTATTAATAATCCAGGGCAGAATGGCTCCCTCCTCTTCACATGTTACCCCAGATTAGTATGAAGAGAGTAGAGATGGCCAGAACCAACTAGTTCTACTGCAGAAAAGGGATCAGCACGCTTGGATTTTTTATTCAAACATCCACCAAACTTCCCTTTCTCTTTAGGGAATTTAGATCAGCTTGTGAAGGCCCCCGGTTTCGCTGTCGGCTGAGAGAAGCGCCTGTCGCAAGCTCAACCAGTGAGCTGTATGGCTGACCAGAGATTGGAACTTGGGTCTGTCCAGTCCTCGCTTGACGTACTAACCATGACCCTATGAAATCATTACACTGCTTTCAGCCATGTGGCTGTTAAAGGAATCCTGAGAGGGAAAACAAAGATGGCAACTGTAGCTTCATTCAACCAATGCTGTTCTGTCATGAGCTGGGGCAGAGATAGTGGGGTGTATGCACTCTGCGTGACTGGCTTTTTGCCATGAGCTTTGGAGTATCCCGGTATCGTCTTTTCTCTAGGATCACTTCCTGAGCTGCCATTTGGGTACAGCCTGTAACACTGAATCCAGACACAGGGCGATGCCATCTGGATGTGCCCTTGGTCCTTTGTTTGAAAAGTGAGAGAGGTAATTGGTCAATTAGAAAAAAAATAACCAATGTGAGCTTCGTACTGTATCTGCACGAGTGCTCTCCAAGGACTAATTGCTATAGCAGGAAATAGCCCTTTACTAATTGGAGAAAAAACCTACTTTAATAAGGAGAAATTGGGCTTGATTGTGAACTGCAGCGGCCAGAACCTGGAATGCATTTGCAGTTGCCTTCTCAGTTCTCTCCATTAGGACACAACCCATTCCAAATGTACATTCTGAGTTCATGCTTGTTCTGCGGAATTCTTGTGAGAGCTTGTGGTAGCCCTGCCAGTGCCAGAGGCGTCACTAGGGCGCGCACCGCCCAGAGCGGAGGCGCGCACGTCACCCTAGTGACTCCCCATGCAACTCCCCCCAAATTTCTCGCGCTGCCTCCTCCAGCGGTCTGGAGCCTTCTGACGAGGCCCAATGTGGAAATACGTGAACTTTTACCTTTTTCGCACATGCGCAGACCGTTTCTGAGGGCAAGGGCTGCCCTTTTGCCCTCAGAAATGGTCTGCGCATGCGCGAAAAAGGTAAAAGTTCATGTATTTCCACATTGGGCCTCGTCAGAAGGCCCCAGACAGCCGGACGGGGTGGATGCTCCGAGGCCTTCTCCTGGCCTCAGAGCCTCCGTAGGGTGACGCGCGTCACCCTTCTGCGCGCGTCACCCTGCTGCGGCCCGCCCCCCCGCCCTGCTACGTAGGTGCCATTGCCTACCACCCTTGTCCTCCCACAAGGGGTAGGTCCACATCATTAGGGCTTGAGAATGACATTTCAGGGGCTGGAGGTACAGGTGGGCCTCCATATCCACGGATTCACTATCCACAGTTTCAGTTATCCATGGATCGCGGGGACCCCCCCAGGTTTTTCCTTTTTCCCCAGTAAGCTTTGTTTCTTCCTTAAACAAACAGGAGAAGCAGCCTCTGGCTGCTTATTGTAGGCACGTAGAATGAGACTAAGTCCTAGAGAGGCTCTGCAAGGTTAATAGAAACCTTGCAGAGCCTCTCTAGGACTTAGTCTCGTTCTACTTGCCTACAATGGAGGCTGCTTCTCTGTTTGTTTTAAGGAAGAAACAAACTTCTGGGCTGGGGGGGCACGCACGCCTGCCTGCAGGGGAGGCAGGGCGGGGGGGTCGTCAGGAAACCATGGAGGGGGTGTTTGCTCCTATCTACGGCTTCAAGTATCCACGGAGGGGCCTGGAACATATCCCCAGCAGATATGGGGGGAGTACTGTACTCACACAGCACTCAGGATCTCTACGCTCATCTGGTTTATTGAGAAGAAAGCCGAGGCTTAAATCAATCATGGGGGGCCTTGTGGGTAGGGTTGTTCACTCTTCAGCTGGTCCTTCCCCAGCCAAGGTCAGAGTGAAGCTCACCTTCCTTTGCTTCCCTGGGCTCTTTCACTCCTACAAGTTTCCAAACTATCTGCTAGCCAAGCTTGGGCCCTTCTTCCCACCCCACTCCAGTAGGTTCTCTTTCTCCAAAGTTCCCACTTGTTCCTTCCCACAGTCTCTCCTCCTTCTTCCCAGTATTTGCAGCCCACTCCTTTGCTTCTTGTTTCCCCTCTCTGCCCTACCCGTTCCTGAGCCTCTCTCCCTGTGGTCCTCTCCACCCTTGCTCCCTGCTCAACTTTAGTCTTCTCCACCTCCTTGCCCGCCCATGGTACAGTACTTTCTGCTCCTTCCTGCCCCTGGCCTTTGTCTCTTCTCCACCCTCCTTGTCTTCCTGCTTCTCTCTTCTCTCTCCTCTCCACTCCTTCCCCTCCCCGGCCTGTAGGCCTCGCCACCCTAATGCATCACTTTCCTTCACTCCTACGCCACCCTCCTTGTCCTCATGTGCTTCCTCTCCCCTGCTCTGCCTGTTGATCTCTGCCTCTATTCCTTCCTTTCCACCCACTCTGTCTTCTCACTTCGCCCTTTATGCCTGTTGCAAAGTTTGCCAAGCTCAGACCTGGAGAAGAATCCTTCAGGCTAGGAAGAGCCCCCCCCTTAAAGGATGGGTCAACTTCCCCAGTCTTGGTGGAAGTGGGGAAGCTGGAGAAACAACAGCAGCAGCAGCAGCAGCAGCAGCAGCAAAAACATTCTTTTTCCCCATCTCCCTCCCAACACCCCATGGCATGCTCCAGTACTACTGCTGAGCTGGGACTAAAAGGAGTTTCTTCTCCCCTTCCTTCTGCCTGCCTCCTCCTCTTCTATTGCAGAGCAGTTTGTCAGGGGAAAAGCATGGAGGCTTTTGAAATTCAGAATCTTCCCAAAGGCTATAGCAATGAAACTTGAGGAAATTATGCAGGTATGTTTTTCCTATATGCTAAGCTGATGAAGCAAGGCAGATGAAGAAGGTAGCAACCTTAGGGTGGAAGAAAGGAACGGACACTGAAGGAAGAGGGGATAGAGGCATGTCGAAATAGGGTAGTAGCCAACTCTTGAAATAAAAAATGCTGGGCCTGGGGTTTCTAGGTTTGCTGGTGTGGACAAAGTGGGGATTTTTGGTTGGTCCAGGAATGGAGCCCACTAAACTGGCTGTTCACTTACAGATGTACAGTAGGGGGAAATATCCTTGCCCCATGTTTTCTGGCAGCTGACCCCACAGCAAAATAAGTGTCCAGGACAGTATCTTTCTGATTGGCAGGTTGGCAACCTAATGAGGAAAGTAGAATAGACAAGGCATTTAGGAAAGGTCCGGTTCAGTGGTGGCTGGTGATGTGGGCTGGAAAGCAGTTAGCATTCAGTGGCCATTCAGTGGCAACCAAGAAGGGAAGCCCCATATCTTCTGAGTGGGCATCTGCTGGAGTCAGGCATGGCAGGTGATCACACATAACTGTACATATGGGCTGCTGGTTAATGGCTGGCAGTGCCCTGTAGTGTAAAACCCATCCAGGTCATTTGCCATCAGTGTGCCATCATGGAATGGTGCAAAAAGCTGCACCTGCCCAAATTCCTTCTTCTGACAATGGTTAAAGGTATGGGCACAAAAGTATGGGCACTTTGTCTCCCTTTGTATATGGAAGGACTTCTCCCAGCCAACCCGCACAATACCATCATGTAGAAAACTAGTGTATCAGGAGTAACAGTAGTCGACACCCCTTCTCCCTGACATCTAGTTTTCTATGAATAAGGAGTTTTTGCATGGCCGAGCATTGAACCATGTGGTTGAATAACTAGCCTTTTCTACATGCATGCTTCTAGCATTATGCCCGCAGTCTTTGGCTGAACTTGGAATCCTCAGATGTGTTGGCTGCTTTGCAAAAATGAGGTCACATGGAGCCATTCAACATTGAAAGGATCACAGGGATTATATCTACGAAATTAAGATTGAGCACAATTTGCAGATACATTCCCAGGTTCATCTAAGGGTGTACCCATATATTAGACAATTTTAGAGATCCATGGATATACTTCTGTTATCACATTTTAACCAAATAAATGGTATGCAATGTCAGATTTAATCTAAAAGATCTCAAGGAACTCAAGAAATTCCCCTATGTCCTGGATGCTGCCTCAAGCATTCTTAGGTTTTCTAAGAAGGCTTTTGGCTGGAGGTCGGTACACACAGGGGCAGAGTAACTAGGACCATTATCTGGGCAACATCCCTGGACCTGCCCACTTCCTCAGCCATTTTAGGGGCCCCCACCAGATCGGCATTCCTTTTGAATCATGAACCGAGTTAAGGAAACTACAGCACTGTTGACCAACAATGAAGGAAAGAACCACACAATGTGCTTCAATGCACTTTAGTGTTGCTTGGTTAGCTTTAATGATTTTGAATGATGCCATGTAGACTGCACATGATGAGGTAACAAGGTGTTAATGGTGCTGAATGAAGATGTAAATGGCTGCTAACAGAGTCTTAATGGCTGCTCCGTGGGCAGTATAGTGCAGAGGTAAAGTAAAGAAACAATAACCGCATTTTCCCTCTCTCTCTGGAGCCAAGTAACGTGGCCCTGGGTATGCAAAGGAAACAAAAATCCCTCATAATGCCCCCTAGGAATGCTTTGTGCCACTATTCTTCATAGGGTCTGCATTGACTTGCTTCTATCTCTGTTATTTAATCAGGTGCCTTGGTGACGCTGGAAAGATGCAGTTACTGCGAGACTCCACTTGCTCTCAGATAATCGAGAGTTATTAAGTGTATCTTGCAGGCTGGCAAACAGGAAAGGAAAGCCAGACTTTCTTGCTGCTTATCAATAGAGAAACGTCATTTTCCCATTAGATGTGATAAGCAAGCAAGCAAACAGCAAGCAGGCCAGCTGCAGCCTTTCCTTGCCTGATAGGCATAGTCAAGCAGCGGCATTTGCATCTGCTTCTCACAGAGGGAATGGCTGTGCCTAGCGGTGGCAGCGAGACGACAGAGTTTGCTATCTGAGAATCTGCTATATTGCAGCACTCAGCTGTTCCACAGCTGGAAACAGGTATTCTTGCTGGAATGAAAGTTCTGTGGCTTGTTTAGGAATGGTTGGGTACAGAGAGTGATATTTTGAGCTGTTGAAATGGAATATCAGCAATCCCAGAGAAATGTTGCAATATACATATTACAGCCTAATCCTATCCTGGATTGGGCTGTTGGGGGGAGGGATGGATGACAGCAGCAGAATCTTCCGCTGTTGTAAAATGGCTGCCGATGGTAAGCGCAGCACTCCGTTGGCGGCCATTCTGCAAGCCTTTCCTCTCCACGGGCATACGCCACCAATACTGCACTAAAAGCAGTGGTGTATATCCGAGGTGACCTATTGACAGCCCCAGGACTTACTGGGAGGTAAGTGTGGTGTACATGATTTATACTTACTTCCTGATTGCCCTTGTCACCTGGATGCAGCATGCACCTTTTTGTCGCGGCTGCATTGTCGCGGCTGCATTGGGGGAGAGGGCAGGATTGGGCCCTTACATATGTTTGTACACAAGATTAAAAAACACTGCCCACAGTTCAGGGTGTCTTGATATGTGTGATCAAAGTCAGTAGGACTTCAGCCTATGTATATTTGTGCACCACGCTGATCCCAAAAGGGCAATTCCATGCAGACCTAACAAATGAAGATTGTTTAGCCAAAAATGCAATGCTTCTAAGAAGTCCAGCAATGTTAAAACATCCAGACCTGGCGTCGGCTGTTGGTCTGGCTAGGCATCTTCTGGGGCCCATGACTTAGCAGGAGGTCCATCACCTACTGGGCTTGTGGGGCTCCTCAGCACACTGGCCTTCAGAGACCCTTGAAGTCCTTCTTCTTGCTCTTTTACATGCTTATGAAGCTCTGTGTGATGTCAGGGACAATACCCACTCTTCTCTCACATTCCAGGCTTGAGGGGAGGACAGGGGTTCATGCTAGTTACCCTGCTGAGTCACCTACATAAATCCACAAGTAAAAAACGTATCTACAGGAAAACACATAGTAACAAAAAGAGATCTCTATTAACGTTAATTATAATCTCACAGGAGGCTGATGTAAACAGTTGTGACATTTCAAGGCCTTTGTGGAACAAGAATAATCACTTAGCATACTTTTGTAGAAAACAGATAGAAATATTGAGACAACGGGGGGAAAATACCGAGATTAAAGCTACATGCTGTCATCAGTGGTTCTATGTCCATAGGTCTGAATGTTGCCATGCCCACAGGAGACAAGATAGAAAGCCTTTATTTCATGAGACTTAAACATCACAAAATAATAGATATAAATCACAGTGGTGGGTATATGATTTATTCATTTGGGAATCTAAATCTAGAGAGAATAAGCACAGAGTTATCCATCAAGGAGAGCAAATTGCCTCCTCTCCTTCTGTTCTCCCACCCTCACTTCACTATATATGAGTTAATTCCCAGGCATCTATAGACCTAGTGTTGTAATCCAGCTATCAACACACACAAAAAGAGACAATAAAGGTTGTTAGAAAAGGCATCAGTTATACCAGCTTCAGCTCAATGTAATGAAGATGCAAGATCCTTCAATGCAATTCAATCAAATCCATTCAGAAACCACCATATGACCCACCAGTTCAACCCCCCCCCATTTGATTGCAGAGTGTTTTGATTCAAATCAATTGTTTTCAGTCTTTTGCCATTGATTTCAATGAACTTGCATTATTCAACAGTCTTCCTTTAAACTCAGGGATTTAGACCAAGGGATCTTTTTATCCAATAGGCTTTGAACAAGGGTTGTCCGAGTGCTGAGAAGGCACCTTATAGTTACAAAAAGACGTTTATCCAGGGTATTAAATAAAAAGGTAAAGTTTTTCCACTCCACCACTGCCATGGAGCCCAAAATAGTCTGCGTTATTGAAGAAAAGTTTGTTGGAATAGAAACTAGGCCACAATTCCATGATCATTCAGCTTTGGTTTCAAAAAGCATTGTACTTGACTGACAAACACTTACAAGCATGTACGTTGTTCTGGGTGCATGCCAGGAGAGCGTCACCGACCCAGGCCAGTCTTGTGTTGCTTGGGCTTGGGCTGATGACAAGAGAGCATCAGGTCCCGCAAGCCTTTGGTACTTTGGAGCAACACCCCCCTTCCTCCCATTGCGGGTGAGAAGTCCTTGGAAAGTTCCATAGTTGCCTGGCTGCACCTAGCTCAGCCATCCTGATCAGATATACAAATAGTGCCACATCCTGGAAGCTTCCTGGTTCTGATCATTTGTGGTTATACATGACGTGCCATTAGCCCCTGACTTCCCTCACCAACTTCAATGACAATTCAATCAAGAGTCTTTTGCTAATCAGAGCACAGGTCTCCTGAGCAACTGAGAAGTCCTGAGCTGCATCCTTCCCAGAGTGCAATGGAATAGAAAGTGGCCCTCTCCACTGGGGATGGGCAATAGGAAACCCATCAATGACCATCTCAGATCAAAAGGATGGTCTGGGATGAGCTCATTCCCCAACAGACCCTACAGTATGTTGGTCTATGACAAAATCCCTATAAAAGGTATGTCACAGACCCCCCCCCCACCCATGTTCACACTCTCCTTCCTCCTAACATCTGACAGCCCATTCCAACACAACTCCTCTCCAAGTCAGGCATAAGTGTGGCCTAAGTGCAGCCTAAGTTAGGCAGAAGTTATGCCTGAGGTAGGTCAGAGTTATGCCTGAGTTAGGCAGGCTGCAGTTTCTGTGGCCCAGCACCACCCCAGGATCCAGGCAACACTTACCTCCCAGGCAGGCAGGCTCTTCTCCAGGCTCCGTGTCTGGCTCAGGCAAGTGCAGGCCTCTGTCTGCATGTGTCAGCGTCCATCCATGGCAGCTGCCGCAGGGTCTGTCGCAGCCCAGTCGCAAAGGGGCTGACCGCAGGCAGGGGGGTTGCGCCAGTCATGTGGTGGGCGCAGGGCAGGTGACAGGTGAGCGAGGTGCCTGAGCCCAGCCGCCACAGGGCACCCTGTGCATCAGCCACCTGCTGCAGGGGAGAGTGGCCGTCCCCTCCCTCCTGCAGAAGGCGATGCCACCCCCAAGCCACGTTGAGGCTGCACTGGGGGGTGAGCGGGGGAGGGAAGGGAAGGGGAGGGGGGTGGGAACGTCACACACAAGGGGGGTCTCATGAGGACTGGAACTGCCTCTGACATGACTCGCCCGTGCGCTGCCTGAAGCCCTGGGCCTCCCAAGGCTGGGGCAATGCCCACAAAGAAGGCATCCCGGCGTGCCTGCTGCTCTGTGCCCCGGCCAAGACCAAGAGATGTCTTGGGCTTGTCTGCTGCGAGCGTGAAGGGCTCACACAGCTCATCACACCCCCAGATGGGGCGACGACGGCGCCTCACGGCAGGCGCTCTAGCAGGGTGGGGGGTGGCCAGCAGCCATCATCAGGGAGTGGGAGGAGAGGCAGACACACAGGCAGGCAGACAGGGGGTGCTGGGGAGGGGCATGGGTGGGTCAGAGACAGACAGACAGACAACAAGGCTGGTGGGAGACAGATTCCGAGAGAGGGGTCTGCAGAGACCGATAGGGACACAGGGGGCGCTCCGCAGATGAAGGTGATGCATAAACAGGCGCCTCTTATGCAGACAGACTTTGGGCGGAAGTGGCTGCATTACCGGCGGACCTTCGACAGAGGCGCCTGCATTACGGGCGGACCTTTGACGGAAGTGCCTTCATTACGGGCAGACCTTCGACGGAGGCGCCTGCATTACGGGCGGACCTTCGACAGAAGCGCCTTCATTACGGGCAGACCTTCGACAGAAGCGCCTTCATTACGGGCAGACCTTCGACAGAAGCGCCTTCATTACGGGCGGACCTTTGACGGAGGCGCCTGCATTACGGGCGGACCTTCGACGGAGGCGCCTGCATTACGGGCGGACGCCCTGGCTGTCACTGTTTGCCTGCCTGAGAGGCATGGCTCCCCCTGACTCCCCCCTCCCCTCTGTGCCATGGGGGTCTCGCAGCACCCCTGCTGGGTTCTCCCAGGGAAGGCCGTGGCAGTCCCTGGCTGGGACTCATATAGGGGCTTCAGTGCTGGGGGCTGTCTGTGTGTGTGTGGGGCAATGCTTGTGTAAACACTGGGCACATATGTTTCATTGGGGCTCTGCCCGAGGGGCATCTTTATTGTTCTGGAACGTTAGCAGAGATGGCCAGGCGAGGCTGCCAGGGGTAGTCACAGCAGCCAATCAGAAAGCAGCAGCAGCACACCTGCCCCATGGACCTGGACATGCAGGCTCTTCCCCTGTGGAACCACAGCCTGCTCCATAGAATGGGGAGGGGCAGCAAGTAGGCAGCCAGGGAGGTGGAACAGCAGCAGGAGTGTTGCAGGGCTGGCACTCTGACCTCTGGCAGCATCGAGGCAGACGACAGTGGGGCAACCAGACTGCAGGCCCAGGGGTGCTCCCAGGAAGGTAGGTGGTAGTGGACGTTCCTGGGGAGACAAAAAACAAGGGGGAGTTACATGTCAGCTGGTATGTGGAAGCAGTCACCATTGACGACAAGCCAGTGTGTCGGTTGCAAAAGCCTGCAGGGAGAGAAATAAAACACAGCTGATAGGTGTGACACACCTAGCATGGTCTGAGCTGCTTACCTGGGTGTAAGGAGAGCATGATCCTGTAAGGGGAAAGGGTCAAAGAGAGAGACAACAACACAACTTGGGGGTCACAACCATGGCAAACCTACCAATACTGACCTGTCAGTAGACTCTGTGGAGAAAAGGGGGGGGGACAGCTGGTGTCTACATAAGGCTAACAGTTCCACACTTGTGGCATTGTCTGCTCACATGACTACAGGCAGCAATCAGACACAACAGTGGTAAAGAGGCATGTATCCTATATATCATAGCAGGCAAAGCAGGCAGCTATGAGACAACACATTGGTAAAGAGGCATGTCATAGCAGGCTATGCAGGCAGCTATGAGACAACACATTGGTAGAGAGGCATGTCATGGCAGGCTATGCAGACAGCTATGAGACAACACATTGGTAGAGAGGCATGTATCCTTCCTGTATTTCTAAATGCAAAGAGGCAGCAGTCAGACCACATGTCAGCACAAACCCTGCTCTTACCTGCTCTTACCTGCTGGTGCTGTTGCCTGTGGGGGGGGGAGAGGGGCTGGGAGAAAGACATGGGTTAGCAAACACTTGCATGGAGGCAGCTGCCCAGGCACAGCTGTAAACAGGTTGGCCACAGCCAGAACAGCCCTCTCTGCCCTAGAGGGAGGCAGAGAGGAGAAGAGAGAAGTGGGGTGTTTGTGAATTTTGCCCTCCACCGACAAAGTCCCACTTTGTGGCTATGAGGGACAGAACCCCACACCACGTGCTCAGAGAGAGAGAGAGAGTGACTGGAGGTCTGGGGCTGGGCTTTTGTGGGAATGAGGCTGGGTGGGGCTGGGTGCTGATAGGCTCCCCATCTTAGGCATAACTCTGTCGGTTTCCAGACCTAGCAGGCCCAACTCCGTCCTAACTCAGGAGTAGGGTGTTAGAAATTTTCAGGAGAGGGCTGGCTTAGGTAAGGTAAAATGGCTCCTATGGGTCTCCTCGAATTTGGGTCCACCTTTTTGGTCGACCTAAATTTTGTGTCAGCATTTGTGTTGGAGGGGGCGTGTCTGTGCTTGCCAGGGTCTGGAATCCAACGTTAATTGGTTGCCGCCCCCGTTACACCCACGTTCCGCCCATGTTCCGCCCACTTTTAGGTCAACTTTAGGTCTGACTTGTGCTGCTTAGCCCTTGGGTTGGAATGGGCTGTTCTTAGTCCGTTGGTCGTAACTTCGACCTAACTTCACCCTAAATGGTTGCATTCCAGACCTAACTTCGACCTAAACGACTTAGGCTGACTTTAGGTCTGACTTGGGCTGCTTAGCACTTGGGTTGGAATGGGCCGTTAGTTATCCATTGGTGCAATGTCAAGTACCCCCCCCCCCCCTTCAAAGAATTTCTGCCCCAGTTAGTACCCAGGGCAGGTACTTGGCTTTTTGCTTTTCTTCTCTCTCTGAGCCACTTAATCATTTTATTTTGTCTGTAAACTGCTTTGTGAACTTTTTTCTTGAAAAGCGGTATATAAATACTGTTAATAAATAGTAATAATAGTAATAGTAATAATAATAATAATAATATTCTTATTCTTATTCCTCCTCCTCCTCCTCCTCCCTGTGCCTTCTTCTCTTTGAGCATCACAGTCTATGGCTCAGACCTAACTGAGGTGTCTTTCAGGAACACTTCCCCTAAAAAAACACTCTAACAGCGCAATCCTGTGTAACTCTTGCACCGGTGTTACAGTAGATCCACCAGTGTAAGTGCGCTTATGCCAATGTAATTTGCCTGCATCAAAGCTGCGCATGCACGGTGTCCGAGAGGGGTTCCGCTGGTGTCCGTCCTGCGTCCATCGGCGTACAGCAAGTTACACTGGCATAAGTGCACTTACACCAGTTGATCTACTGTTACACCGATGCAACAGTTACACAGAATTACGCTGTAAGTATCCTGCCTTGTTTCTGTCCATGAAACCAACTAAGGCCTCTGTTGAGTTTGCTTATCATCCTTGCACTTTTGAAACTATTTCTTTACATTGGGAGATCACTGTGTCTTGGCAAACTAGCTCCATGACTCCAGCATCAACTTAAGCCTCAATGAAACCATCCCAGCAGACATGGATAGGTAACCTTGGCCAGTGGCATTGCTGGGCATTGACCCCAGTACTAACTGTCTTCTGTGTCTCGTGTGCAGTCACAACACACAGCCCAATCCTACTTAACTCCCTGCATGGCAATGCAGATGTGTCAACGTGGAGTGCACTGTATCCCATGGGGGAGTTTCAGGCCCTGGAGGCCTCCTTGGGGTAAGGGAACATTTGTTCCCTGGCCCCGGATAAGCCCATGCCAGCCTGCTGGTTCTACTTAGACCTTCACCAGCTATATCGCTGGCCAAGTCTGCGTGGACCCGGGTCAGGGGATCGAGACTGGGAAGGGGGATAGAATATCAGTGTGTGTTGCTGCTACCGAAACCTCCCCCTTCCAGCCCCGATCCACTCTCCTCCCTGCCCCATTCCACCTCCTCCCCACCTCCCTCCCACCCCCTGCACTGACTTACCAGCACCGGCGGGCATCCTCGATCTGCTGGCATGCATACCTGGCTAGTAGTGGTGGCCAGGCTGTGCCAAATGGCATGTCGCATTTTGCAACAGCCGTAAAGGGCGTTACGCCACCAGAAAGCTCGTTCTGGCGATGTAAAGCCTAAATAGGATTGGGGTATTAGCGCTTCTTTCCTTGTTTGGTGTGTGTGTGTCTGTGTCTGTGTCTGTGAGTCTAGGACTCTTTGGTCTATTTTGTATCAATAAGGGGGGATGCCCAGAGATTACCCCAGCCTTCCTAAACATATGGTTCCTCTTAACTGAACCAGCAGCAAACCTCTTGACAGCTCTTGCCTAAAATCAGCGTCAGGTTTGCTTTGCCCTACAAATCCCCCATCTCAGAAGGGCTGATGTATCAATAAAGAGTAATCAGATGGTGGAAGAGACAAGCACTCCTTCCACAAGTGAGTGAAGTGTTTTACGACTTGTCAAGGGGTTCGCTCATCGTGTGTAGCAACTGTTCCAACCTAAGTTCTGGTGTCTCACCACAGCTTGAACACTTGGTTTTTTCTAATACCTTTCCCTTTCTTCCCCCAGCTCTCTACCCCACCTCTCCTTCCTCCGATATAGCACGAATCCAAGTTTCCTATCCCCTGGCCTCTCTGGGTAGTCTCTCTCATTTACTAACATCTCCCTGCTCACAGCCTATTCCCCTCCCCTTCTCTCCCCCCCTCCTCCATTTTGCATGCTTATGTATCCCTCCTCCTTCCATGAATTTCTCCTTTTTTTGTACTGCCTAGCAACCACTACCATTTAGCACATACCTCTCTCTCTCTCTCTCTCTCTCTCTCTCTCTCTCTCTCTCTGTTTTGCATTGTATATTTTCTGACACCCATATCTTTGTCAATCTCATCCTTATTCAATGCCAATCCTATGAGGTGTGCTATGAGTCATTGCACCTAGATGCCTGCACATCCATTCAAATCTCCCATATGTGCATGTTACACATGTCTCAGAGCATACCCAAGAACACTTTTTTACCAGTGAAACTGAGCTCATGCCTACATACGAATCCACAACTTTATTGTAGTGAGCTGGGTGTAACCTGGCCCATCTCTACTCTAACTAGTTAACAATTGAATCCTGAGTAGCAGTCGAAATGGGTATAGAGCAGGGGTTCTCAATCTTTGGAGGCCCAGGTCATGGTCAATTTTCTGAAGTACCCCCTGCTAATTAACTGCTAATTAATTAGATTAATCAATTAATTAATTAGGTAATTAATCATTAAATAAAAAAGTACTAAAACAATTTTAAATGTGAAAAATGTCTTTTTAACTGTGTGTGTGTGGCAGACACACACACACACACACACACACACACACACACACACACACACACACGCAAGGATCTCTTTTTTTCTCTCCAAGTCACACTTCCCAAAATCAGCTCCTCCCTCCCTCACCCTTCTAAAGTACATTTTCCAAAGTACAAAAATAAACCCAAAACCAAAATCAGAGAGGCAGAAGGGCTTAGAAAATAATTACAATTTAAAATCCATGTTAATTAACACTTAGTTAGTTGCTGATGAGGCAGATAATGGGCAAGGGTTGGCGTACCCCCAGCAAGAGGTCCGCGTACCCCTAGGGGTACCCGTACCACAGGTTGAAAACCCCTGGTATAGAGAATCGGTGTGAAAGTTACTCACCTGCCAGTGATAGAGATATGTCTGAAATTCCTGTAACAACCCCCCCCCCCCCAAGACAGGTGAGGCATGGCCTACCATTTAAAGCTGAGGCCAGATTTAAGTAGATGCTGGTCATGCCAACAACCATATTCATTTGGGGTTCCACACAGCTGGCGTTGCATTTAAATTGGTCACAGAAGCCTACATGTGCAGCATGTGTATACTGTGGATTCCTGATGTTCTAAGAGTGTTCTAAGAGGCACCTGACTTAAAGGTGACAATGCTCATATGGTACCCTGCACAATAATGTTTTTCTCATTGACTGCTGCTCAGAGGGTGGGGTGAGGTGGAATCTTAAAATGTTATGATATTCTGTTGTGATGGGAATAAGCTTTATCTTTAAAAGTTTGGTCAACCGAAGCTGCAGTATTAAACACCCTTACAAAAAGTAAGCCCCACTCAACATTGTGAGACTTATTTCTGAGTAATATGTATGACTGTGCTGTGCATTGATGCAATTGATCAGCTAGCCCTCAGATTAAGGACAAGAGAGTGCTGCTAGGCATATTATCGATTATCTATGACTCAGTTCAGACAAACAAACAGACTATGGTTTGTTGGATCATCGACATGAAAAGGAGTTCCAAACCCATGCACTCCCTTGTCCCCTTCCCCTTGTACATACAGCTCAGATGGAGGGATCCTGGTTGGTTCAACCACAGCTATGCTTGCCTTCTGAATTGTGAGCTGGGGTTTAACCCCAGTCACAAATGAGGTCGTGATCCTGGTCTGTCAACCACAGACAGCTCCCAAACTCAGATGGCAGGTGGAGGCTGTGGTTGAAGTAATCCGGATTCTTGCATCACACTTTGTGTCAAGAGAAGAAAAGAAAGGGGGCACACAGGTTTGGCACTCCTTCCTGGGGCATTCAGGATTCAGTAAACCACGCCTTATTGGATTGTCTGAACTGGCCCTTTGTCTTAGATAAAGTCAGTGCAACAAATGCAGTCCAGTTTTAACTGTTCACACTTGCATTGTGCAAAAATGGATCAATGGAACACATGTGGCCCTCCAGTGGCTCTTGGAGCAATCAGAGTTTTACACCCCTGACACAACGTAACTAGCATTTCAGAGTGCTACTTAGACCCTTGTTATATAGAGATGACTTTTCAGTGACCTATCACATGCCTTCCTTTGCTTTTGTACAACATGCAGCTGGTAACAGATTTGTCAGCAAAATTGCCTTGCTATCAAATAATAAAAGCCAACTTGCAAGGTGACATTTAGGTGGAATTCAATTCGGTTCTTGCTGTTTTCCGTTCTCTTTGTTTTATGTATGATATCTTTTTCTCTTTGATTCTCATTCTGAGGTCAGCAGAGCGGAGGCGGTAGAGCCGTTATTAAAAGAGAAAGTCTTATTTGATTTGGAGTAGACTCTAGGGTGATGGAGAGGATTTCTCACTTTGCAGCAGTACACCAATCTCTTTTAAGATGTACTGAAAAACTGTTCACTTGCAGAGATTGGGCTAAACTCAGGATTTGTCTTAGGGATATGGTGAATCACAACTTTGGGTCTCTGTGAGATTTCTTCCACATTAGGCCTGAGTGACATCCAATCTGGTACTTCCCCATGTGAGGACTGAACATAAGAACATAGAAGGACTTGCCATGCTAGTCTAATATAGTACTCTTTCCTGTGGTGGTCAACCAGGTCTCTCAGGGAAGCTCACAAGCAGGTGATAGAGAGTAAACCTTCCCTGTTTGTCTCAAGCATCTGACACTGAGAGGTATATTTACTCTCTCTGAACATGCTTCCAGTCTGACAGCGCAATCCTATCCAACTTACACCACCAGTGTAAACAGCGGTGCAGAGAGAGAACGGGAGGCCCCAGAATGGAAAGGGAATTCAAATCCCCTCCAAAGGGGGATACAAAGAGGATTTAAATTTCCCCTCCCCTCCAAAGCCTCCCATCCTGCCCTCCCCCTCTGGTTACACCGGAGGTGTAAATTGGATAAGATTGGGCTGTGAGCCACTATGGCTATAGCCATTCAGTGAGGGAAAGTATCAATGGAGGCAGCTTTGTCACTGATAGCCCAATCCTGTGTAACTCTTGCACCGGTGTAACAGTAGATCCACCAGTGTAAGTGCACTTATGGCAGTGTAATTTTCCGTATGCTTACAGACGCAGGACGGACACCAGTGTAACCCCCCTCGGACGCCGCACACACAGTTTGGACACATAACAGACGCTGCTGCAACTCTGCCGGGGCAGGGGGCATTCCGGGGGTGTTCAGATGCCCCCGGAATGCCCCCTGTGCCGGCGGAGGTGCGCTGGTGTCCGTCCAGCATCTGAGCTGCGCATGCGTGGTGTCCCAGGGGGGTTACACCAGTGTCCATCCTGCGTCTGTTGGCGTACGGCAAGTTACACTGACATAATTGCACTTACACTGGTGGATCTACTGTTACACCAGTGCAAGAGTTGCACATAATTGCGCTGTTAAATTTAGAGGTGTTTTAATTTCTTTCCCATGCAATGCAAAAGATCAGGGCAGGGGCTTCCCTTCACCTCCCCCTGAGTTATGTCACCCTGGCCCAGTGGCCCCTCAAACTCTATGGCTTCCTCTGGCTCTCTCAGTCTTTGCCTGGGGATCCGGTAGTTCATCCCAGGGCTGGCCCAAGATATGGTCTTCATGGGTACCACAGTGCCCACAAAATATGCCTATGGAGAACTTCTCCAGGGTCAAAGGTCTCAGGATGCTTCATGTCCCTCTGAGAGTGCTTTCAGGATCACCCCAGTGCAGATAGAGATATTAATGGGCTGACTCCCTTGGGGCCCCTTGATTTTCCCTGGCATACCTTCCTCTCCCCTCTCTCCAGTCAACTTTCTCCCTGCATCTTCATCCGTCCCTCTTTCCTCCACCATCTCCCTTTTCTTCTTCTGAACTCTAGCTGTCAGCCAGGAGTGGATGATTGGCGGCACTTCTCCAATGGTGTGCCACGGCACTGTAGTCAGCCACACTTCACAAACTGGAACCCAAATTGCTCCGTTTCCAGTCCAGCTTGCTAGAACCTGTTTTGTGTGGCTCAATTTCTCAGGTACCTACTGTTATTTCCAGGTAAATTGTTTATGAGATTTTAAGCTTTTGAGTTTGGGGGATGCCAAGTGCTTTGGAACTGCACAATAATAATTCTATTGCATTCAGTTGGGTCATGATTTGATTAGACGGTCTCCAAGGAAACAGAATTAGTCTAATGACAATGAATGAAAAGGGCTAATAGCGATCAAATACAGAAACACTAGGTATGGCCTCTGGATCAAGTTAATGAGTAGAAAATAGTTTCATGGCTATTTAGATCACTATGAAATTCTAAGTGCTTACCTTTTCATAACTACGATAAAAGCAAATTAACAGTCCAGTTCTATCTTCCCCCTCCCTGTTGGTGCAGCTGCGCCAAAAACAGGCACACTGTATCTGGGGGGGGGGGGAAGAGAGAATCGGGAGGCTTCAGCAGGGAAAGGGGATTTAAAGATTTGGCATAAATCTCCCAACCGGCAATGGGTCTCCTTGGACCTGCACTAGCGATTTTGCTAACACAAGTCCAAGAAGAGAAAGGGGGCAGAGAGGCTGCTGCCAGAGAGGATAGGTTCTGGTGCACAGCTTTGGTGCCAGATCCACCTTCCCTGCAGCCTCCCCTTCCACTGACTTACTGTCTTGCTTGGGAAGCACCCCACTCTGGGGACCCCAAATGATTCAACCCAACTTCTCCTTCTAGGAGCAAGTTTGTTCCCTTTTAAATGCCCGCTTCAACTGAAAAACACCTCTTCCCTCTCAAATAGCCACAAAGCTGTGTGTAAAAACGAAAGCTGAACTCCTCTGGACAATTAACCAAAATTTATTGCTTTACAACCCTTATCTCCACCATAAATTAACCCAAAAGCAAGAAACCCTTCTGCTTAGCAGTCCACACAAAAGTCTCCCTCCAAACTGGCTCTTTCAGCTGGTGTCCGGTCCAGGTGGGCAGCAGGCTCCGGCTTCTTCCTTTCCCTGTCAGCTCAGCATTCTCTGGTCTCTGGTCCAAGGTCACCAGTCCTTCGGCTTCGCAGAGTGTGTCCAGCTGTCCTCCTGGTCGTAGCTCCTTTCTCAGTCAGCTTGGCAGCAGCTTCCCGTCATCGCTCAGAAATCAGGCAGCATATCCCCATGGCAAGCTAACAAGGCTTCTTCCTGCTCCTACTGCTGCTGCTTTTATACTCAAAGCCCTCATTAGTCCATCATGGATCACAGCTGGGGGCTGCAATCCAAAGCCCTAAAGCCCTAATTATTGGCAACACCTGGGGGGCACACCCTGCGTGGGCAGTAGGTGTGCCTCCACCCACGCAGTCCTGGGTGTTGACCCCTTGCTGCCCAGGCCTGTCAAAGTCCTGTCAAAAGTCCAAGTCTTCATCTGTTAACTTCTTGCTGCCCGGATCTGTCAACAAGGGTCCACTGCTGACACCACACTTGGCTCCTGCCAGTCTGCTGGATCTTCTTCCACTACACTTACCTTCGTCAACGGGCAGCAGACCTCTTCGTCAAATCAAATAAGACTTTCTCTTTTAATAAACCTCTAGCAGTCACAGGGAGGCTCTGGCCTTCCCGCTGTTATCCCAGCAGCTCACCTTTGCATGCTGCCGGAGTGCCTTTTACGACTGGCACTGAATGCTTTATGGCAGTCAACGCCAGTGCAAGAGCCATGCCACTATTTATTTATTTATTTATTTATAGAATTTTTACCCCGCCTTTCTCCCACCAGGGCAACCAAGGCGGCTTACAATAAAAACATTAAAATACATGAATACATTTAAAATCAAGAATTAAAATAATTAAAAGCAATTAAAACAATTAAAACAAACAGCCCCAGTGGGTCATCCACATTTACATTTGTTAAAAGCGATTTGTTAAAAAGCCAGCCCTCTTTTAACTTTTAACAGCCCTCTACACTTACCTCCTCACTAGCAGGAGGTAAGTGTAGGATTGGACCATAAGAATGGTGAAGATGTTCAAAAGTCATTGGGTGTTCTAAGGGAGATTTAATATTTGAGGTCCAGATTGAGAGACCATCCCGTCGTTTAATTTCTCTTTGTTATGTGAGAGATCTTGTCAATGGAAAGAAACATTATCGTCCTTCCTCCAAGACTTGTAACAAGGCATGTTTTCCTAATTCTTTGGAGGCAGGAGGCAGGGTGGAGAATCCTGAGCTTCCTATTGGTTGAGAGTGCTGGAGGGGAGGCACCTGGGCATCCCAGGCCTCAGTGTCCATTGAAGGATGAGGCAGCAGAAGGATGAGCAGGATAATGGAGCAAAGTCAGAAGATTCTGAGCATGTTTAGCATGGGTGACAGCCGTTTGTCAGGGGTTTCCAGGGGCTCAGCATGCATGGCCCTTTTAATGCTGACTTTTTGGGAGGTAAGAGGGGTGTTGTTACCTTTTCCTTGGGAGGTTACTGCAGGGCTTATGAGCAGGCCTGGAAACTTACCTGCCAGTTATTCATGAGAGTTGTGCCTAAAAGGGTTCTGGGGGAGTACTGCTTGCTTGATCCCTGCCTGTCAGGTTCTGCAACCCTACCTTAGGGGGGCTTCTTGGTTCCCTCTTTATGGACATTTGGCAGACTATTCAAACATTTTCTGTTTTACTATGCTTTTGATTTGGCTCATCCCCTTTTTCCGGTTTTCCAGTTCTGAAATTTGTTATTCTTGGCTGCTGATCCTTGGTTTATCATTCTCGTTCCTTTTGGGGGACATGTTTTAATTTAATGTGAATTGACAGATTTTGGATTTTAATATGCCAATAAAGGTATTGATATGATAGTGATTGACAGATTGCATGCTATTTTAATTGATTGTACTCCTGAGAGTCCCTTGGACTGCTAGGAGATCAAATCGGTCAATCCTAAATGAAATCAACCCTGACTGTTCCCTGGAAGGACAGGTACTGAGGCTGAAGCTCAAATATTTTGGCCACCTAATGCAAAGAGAGGACTCTCTGGAGAAGACTCTGATGCTGGGAAAGACTGAAGGCAAAAGGAGAAGGGGAAGGCAAAGGATGAGATGGATAGACAGCATCACCGATGCAATGAACATGAAAATGAGTGAACTCAGGAAGATAGTGGAGGACAGGAAGGCCTGGTGGGATATGGTTCATGGGATCACGAAGGGTCGGACACGACTTAACGACGGAACAACAACTGTGAGCTGCCATGGAGGTGTGTTTTTTTTTTTTTTTTGAGGGGGAAGTTGGGATATAAACAATCTTATAAAATAAATAAGGGCTCAGTCCAGCCCAACTCAGCCCAACTCAGGCACAGTTGAGGCCCAATTGTGGCACAATTGGGGCCCAAAATAGGACCGAGTTAGGCTGCAACTGTGCCTGAGTTAGGCAGGAGGCAAGAGCAGTGGGCCAGGATCGAGGCAAAACTTAACACAGAGGCAGGCAGGCACCTGTGGGGAGCTGTCAGTCTTGTGGAAGTGAAGAGCCCCCTCCTCAGCTCGTCTGTGTGCACCTACCACAGCTGCTGCAGCGTTCGCAGCAGATGGGCAGCCACAGGTGGGCCTGCAGGCACTGGGCGTGTGACAGTCAGCGGAAGGGCAGAGGTTGTGCCAGTGCCAGCTGCCCCAGGGCACCCTGTGCATTAGCCACCTGCCGCAGGGGGGAGTGCCACTGCCCTCCCTCCTGCAGAAGGCGATGCCACCCCCAAGCCACGTTGAGGCTGCACGTGGGAGTCATGGGGGGGAGGGGGTGGGAATGTCACACACAAGGGGGGTCTCATGAAGTCTGGAACCGCCTCTGCCAGGACATGCCCGTGCGCTGCCTGAAGCCCTGGGCCTCCAGGGCCGTGGCTATGCCCACAAAGAAGGCATCCCGGCATGCCTTCTGCTCCGTGCCCCGGCCAAGACCGAGAGATGCCTTGGGCTTGTCTGCTGCGAGCGGGAAGGGCTCACGCAGCTCATCACACCCCCAGATGGGGCAACGTCGGCGCCTCGCGGCAGGTGCTCCAGCGGGATGGGGGATGCCAGCATCCATCATCAGGGAGTGGGAGGGGAGGCAGGCACACAGACAGGGGGTGCTAGGGAGGGGCACGGGTGGGTCAGAAACAGACAGACAACAAGGCTGGTGGGAGAGGGATACAGGGAGAGGGGTCTGCAGAGACCAATAGGGACACAGGGGTCACTTCGCAGATGGAGGCAATGCAGGAACGGCCGCCTCTCATGCAGACGGACCGAGGGCGGTAACGGACGCCGTTGACGGGCGGACTGAGGGCGGAAACAGACGCCGTTGACGGGCGGAAACGGACGCCGTTGACGGGCGGACCGAGGGTGGGTGAGAGCCCCGGTCGCTGAAAGGGCTCTTCACGGACGTGGCGGACGTGCGCCATGTCGCCTGTCAGTGGTTGCCTGCCTGAGAGGCCCCCCAACTCCCCCCTCCCCTCTGAGCCCTGAGGGTCTGGCAGCCCCCCTGCTGTGTTCTCCCTGGGCTGGCTGTGGCAGGCCCTGGCTGGGATTCATGCAGGGCCTTGTGTGCTGGGCGCTGTCTCTGTGTGTGTGTGTGGGGCAGTGCTTGTGTAACATTGGGGTCATGTTGTTCAAGGGGCCTTTGCCCACGGGGCATCTTTATTGTTCTGGAATATTGGCAGAGATGGCCAGGCAAGGCTGCCAGGGGTAGGCACAGCAGCCACTCAGAACGTAGCAGCAGGCGTGCCCCATGGACCTGGAGACGCAGGCTCTTCCCCTGTGGAACCACGGCCTGCTCCATAGAAAGGGGAGGGACAGCAAGTAGGCAGCCAGGGAGGTGGAGCAGCAGCAGCAGCTGAGGAGGGTTGCAGGGCAGGCTCCCAGACCTCTGGCAGCATCGAGGCAGACGACCATGGGGCAACCAGACTGCAGGCCCAGGGGTGCTCCCCAGAAGGTAGGTGGTGGTGGACATTACTGGGGAGACATAAATCACGGGGGTGTTCCATGGCAGCTGGTGTGTGGTAGCAATCGCCATTGAAGGAATGCCAGTGTGCCTGTTGCAAAGGCCTGCAGGGAGAGAAATCAAACACAGCTGAGTGGTGTGAGACACATAGCATGGTCTGCGCTCCTTCCCTGGGTGTAAGGTGAGCATGATCCTGTAAGGGAAAGGGGTCAAAGAGAGAGACAACAACACAACTTGGGGGTCACAACCATGGCAATCCTAGCAATACTGACCTGTCAGTAGACCCTGTGGAGAAAAGAGGGGGGGGACAGCTGGTGTCTACATATGGGTTACAGTTCCACACTCATGGCATTGTGTGCTCACATTAATACAGGCAGCTATGAGACAAGACATTGGTACAGAGGCATATCATGGCAGGCATTGCAGGCAGACATGAGACAAGACATTGGTATAGAGGTATATCATGGCAGGCATTGCAGGCAGCTATGAGACAAGACATTGGTAAAGAGGCATATCATGGCAGGCTATGCAGGCAGCTATGAGACAAGACATTGGTAAAGAGGCATATCATGGCAGGCATTGCAGGCAGCTATGAGACAAGACATTGGTATAGAGGCATGTATCCTACCTATATTTCTCTATGCAAAGAGGCAGAAGTCAGACCACATGTCAGCACAAACCCTGCTCTTACCTGCACTTACCTGCTGGTGTTGTTGCCTGTGGGGGGGGAGAGGGGCTGGGAGAAAGACATGGGTTAGCAAACACTTGCATGGAGACAGCTGCCCAGGCACAGCAGTAAACAGTTTGGCCACAGGCAGAATAGCCCTCTCTGCCCTAGAGGGGGGCAGAGAGGAGAGAGGAGAAGAGAGAAGTGGGGTGTTAGAAAAGTTTTCAAAGTCCCACTTTGTGGCTGCTGGGGGACAGAACCCCACGCCACGTGCTCAGAGAGTGAGTGAGTGAGTGAGTGGAGGGCTGGGGCTGGGCTTTTGTGGGAAAGAGGCTGGGTGGGGCTGGGTGCTGATAGGGTAACTATTTGGTCCGGTTCCGAGTTAGGCCACAACTGTTCCGTCCTAACTCAGGCACAACTTGGGCCCAGGGTGTTAGTACTTTTCAGGAGAGGGCTGGTGTGGGTAAGGTAAAATGGCTTCTATGGGTCTCCTCACATTTGGGTCCACCCTTTTTGTTGACCCAAATTTTGTGCCTGAGTTGGGCTCGAGGGGGCGTGTCAGGGGCTCTCCAGCGTCTGGAACCTGAACAAATTTGTAACCGCCCCCCGTCACTCCCCCGACACGCCCCCAACTCGCCCACTTTTAGGCTGCAATTGTGCCTGAATTGTGCAGTTGTGCCTGAATTGTGCCGGAACCCAATTCAGTCACAATTGTAGCACAAATTCGGCCTCTGCGGCACAATTCAGGCACAACTTGGGCCTAAAGCACTTAGGCTGCAATTGTGCCTGAATTGTGCCGCTGAGGCCTTGGGCTGGACTGGGCTGTAAATCACGCAGCATTGAATCAATTAAAATGAGCCCTTATTTGTCTAGCAAGGAGCCTGATACAACATCCAGTAGAAGTCAAAGCAAATGTAGTTGCCCCTTTGTTTTTAGTGGCTTGCAGCCATGGTGACCGATAGCACAGGGAGCAGCAGCAGAATCTGAATGGAGCAGATAATATGGCCAGATACAAGTCTATAGTTTATCTCTCAATGAAGCATAAGATTCTGTAAAAAGGCACCTTTCCATTGGAGGCTTGTCCGGAGAATGCGTGGCTGCCATGCTCAAGCCATCTTTCACTGCCAGTTATCTTAATTAAAAATATTAATGGGGGGAAATATTGCTGGAAAGGTCAAGATTACATTTCCACCTCTTTAAAACCGCTTTGTAACTGCCACAGTTTCGCTTTCTCAGGCAGGAGCATTCCCTAATGACTCTCCTGCCACCCCAAACTATCCCTATTCCTTCTGTGCCTTCACAGTACAGAACCCTTTATTACTTTGCAGAAGAACCGCCAAGGCGTTTTCACTTACGGTAATTAGAAAGGAGGCGGCACATTGAAAGGCCCATGAAAAATGATGAAGGAAGCAAAACTACAGGTACTTGTCCTGATCAAGAGTCCTTCTCCCAGACCACTGGACATTGCCATTTCTGCCAAAAGTATGGCAACTGAGTGGAATATTCTCATTAATCTTTGCTCTTTTGAGGAGGTCCATCAGGTCCTACCTGTGTAAAGCCTCCATAATGAGGCCCTTAGGGTACCGTCAATATACACAATGTTACAAGATAACCATTAAATATGAAAACTCCAGTACCATGAGATAATTATATATACTTGGACACATGCAGGTTGAAATGTAGCTGGCTCTTTTGAAGCATAATTCAACATGATTTAAAATTCAGCCTCTCTCACCTCTTCGCATCCCTTCTTTTTTATGATGATGATCATCATCGCATCATCACCATCACCATCACCATCACCATCATTACAACAACAACAACACATATCCTCTGCATCTCTTGGCCCATTGTAAGGTTTGACCACATCGACCCACTTGCCTTCTTCCCTCTATCCACTTGACTTGCTGGCCTTCAGCCACCATGCTTACTGACTTCCTTTCTCCCCACTCCTCCTGGAGCTTGTAGCAATTTCTAAATCTTAAGTGGGTTCCCTTTATCTTTCCAAAAAGACCTCACTTAAAGTTTAGAAATGGCATCAGCTGCACTGATTTTCAGCATTCCATAATGAGATCACCAAGTTTAGGGACTACATTTCCCACAGCTCCTTCATCCTGATGGCCATCTGTAGGAGAAACAGAGGGGGAAAAACAGCGAAAGCGTGAGAGAGAGGACTGCAGCCTGGGAGCAGGTCTGTGAGGGTTTATAAAGCACCAGTACAGAATGTGAGAGCTGGAGTGGAAGATGATTATGAGAAGAATGAGACCAAAGCTCTGTGATGGTTACACAACTGATTGTGCTGGGAAAGTCCTGGAACAGAAGGCCTCCTATGCTATGAATTGGAAATTGCAGAAGCCTGATTAAATATGTGAATTATTACATTCCAAATTCAGTTATATGTGCCACTACCTAGGTGACCTCAAACTTACTATCAAACCATCTCTTGTTTGTCACATACTGTATTATGATTGCTAAAAAGAAATCACTGGAGTTAGTAATAGTATAGAGCAAGTGTTCCCAACCTGTGGTATGCGTACCCCTAGGGGCACGCCGACTGCAGGCTGGGGGTACACAAGACGCTGGCCCTTATCAGCTGCTGCGATCAACAGCTGATAAGGGACAGCTGATAAAGAAGATAAAAAGGTGCAGAAGAGAGCGACCAAAATGATTAGTGGGCTGGGGCATCTCCCTTATGAGGAAAGGCTATAGCGTTTGGAGCTCTTCTCTCTAGAAAAAAGGCACCTGAGGGGGGACATGATTGAGACGTATAAAATTATGCATGGGATGGAGAGAGTGGATAGAGGGAAGTTCTTTTCCCTCTCACACAACACTAGAACTAGGGGACATCCACTAAAATTGAGTGGAGGGAGTATTAAAACAGAGAAAAGAAAATATTTCTTTACCCAGTGGTTTTTTTTATCATCATCATCATCATCATCATCATCATCATCATCATCATCATCATCATCATCATTAACAGTATTTATATACCGCTTTTCAACAAAACGTTCACAAAGCGGTTTACAGACAAAATGACTGTAATTAGTTTGAGGAACTCCTTGCCACGTGTGGTGATGGCACCTGGCCTAGATGCCTTTAAAAGGGGATTGGACAGATTTATGGAGGAAAAGTCCATCACAGATTAAAAGCCATGATGGTGATAAGTAACCTCCTGGTCTTAATAATAGGCTATCTCTTAATGCCAGATGCAAGGGAGTGGCAACAGGATACAGGTATCTTGTTGTCGTGTGTGCTCCCTGTGGCATCTGGTGGGGCCACTGTGAGATACAGGAAGCTGGACTAGATGGGCCCTTGGCCTGATCCAGCAGGGCTCTTCTTATGTTCTTATGATTTTTCTTGGGTTGCGGTGCAGGCGGGCGGGAGCCTGTGCCACAACCTAGAAAAATGTCCCCGAGATGTCCCCGGTAGCTCCTCCTACCTGTTCTCCTGGGCGCCGCCATCTTGGAACTCACAAAATCTTGCGAGATCCAAGATGGCGGTGCCCAATTCTCACAAAGGGTATGCTGGGAGGCACGCAGGGGTACGTGGGGGGGGGGTATGCGGGCCTCCGAAGATCCGGGGGTATGCAGGGCAGCTCGAGGCCCACGTAGGGTGTACATGGGCCTCCAAAGATTGGGAACCCCTGGTATAGAGGTTGTCAGCACTAGAGTGCCTTCAAACCTTGCCTCTAATTCTCGGTTCACAGACACTTTACTGATTTATACTGTTGTTACATACTATCAGTGATTGTTTTTTTCACAGATGTTGAAATATTCATTAACATTCCTTGAAATCACAGCAACTCAACCAATGGCAAAGAAAGGAATGAGCTCACAAATAGGAGGACTGTATGAGATTAAAAAGTGATGCTGATTCAGCCCAATGGGGCAAGTGTGCACAGTGAGTGCTTTAACAATGAAGAGAAAACCAGAAGTCAGGAGAAGTGGGGAAGAGTGAGTGGATCAGTCCCTCCTAAAGCCACAATAGATAGTGACTTCACCATAAAGCTGGGCTTTCAAAAGGAAATTAATTTTTGTTCAAAGATGGAGAATATACTGTGAAAACAAAGAAAATAAAACTAGATAAGGATGAGTTTGTCTATACAGAAACAGTACTGCATACAACAAAGGAAACCACAGATCCCATGCCTGTTTTAACTTTGCTCTTGAAATCTGGTTTTTATCTGTATTCTTCAGAATCTGCCTGCTGCAAATACTACAAGAGATTTCAAACATTCTCAACAAACCCTGTTATCAATTTGTGCGGCTGTCGTCCAAGCAATTGGAGTAGAAGATGAAGCATTCTTTTTATGGCGGCAATATAACAAGGGGGATGAGGAGCTCCTGCTGCATTTTCTTGGCTTTGCTTCCTTGACCAGGAACATTTGCCCAGTCTCCAAATCTCTCTTTTTTAAGTATTGGGGAGAAGTTTGCCTGCTACATATGCAGAATCAGGGTCAATGCTGCTGAAACTAAATTCTCTGTTCTAAAACCAGGTAGCCAGAAAAATGTGGATCCTTTCACTCCTCTCTCCTTGGGGTGTGCCACAGAGGCAGCAGTTGCTATTTTCGTTACATAAATATAGCCTAAATTTCATTATGTTATTTATTGTTGTCTTAATTCTACACTAACAAGAAAAAAAGATATTTCAATCAGGGGCAGTGTGACCTGAGACGCTGCCTGGTGCCACCGTTGCTGCCAGCACCTTTGCCACGCCACGCTGAAAGACGAAGAAGGTCGGTTTTCACACGGTTTTCTCAAACCCAGAAGTGTGGGGTTTCCAGTTTTAATGACAAGGGTGATGACATTGAAGGAGCTCCTTCATTCTCGTAGTCCTTGTCAATAAAACTGGATCTTCTGGAAACATTGTGATGAGCATGGCAAGGAAGCAGAAGAAGATCCATTTCTCACTGGAGTGAGCAGGAAGCAGATCAGTGTAGCTTCTCGCATCCATGGTGACCTGGAGGGAGGCGGTGGCAGAGCAGACTTGGGGTTAGGGGTAGCCAAATCCACCACCCCTTTGCTCACCTCCCCATCTACTGTTACTCTTCAGGCCTCCTTATGGTTGGTCCACTTCTGATTTCAATGGCCAAGACAGAATGGTCCGATGACATGGGATTCAGTTCAACCCTTGAAGCAGTCCTGGCTCTATCAGCTGCCTGTCAAAAAGCCAGGCTGTGAGCCATTCTGAGGCCGTAGGAGGAAGAGTGGAGTATATTTTCAGCCCATTTGAATAAAATACAGCCAGGTGTAGACATATGCTATATCACCAACATGAATGTAGAGCATCAAAAGCTGTGCTTACATCCAACTGAGCCAATTGATAAACAAAGCCACCAGGGAGTCTTCCGAAGCATGGTGGCTGACAACACATCTATTTATTGAATGTATTCATTTCATGTATTCGTATCCCACTTTTAAATATGAATTCCCAAGGTGGCTTAACAATTACAAATTATTAAAACAAGTAAAATACAAACAATAAAACACTGATATAATCAAATACCTAGATAAATAAGCCTCCCATTCAGGTAGAGGTGTGCTGAGATTTCATGGCATGTTTTCCAACATCTCTTACAGGGAAAAAAAAGGATTCTTTTTCCCTTATAAACAAAGGCCTCCAAACATGTTATTGAGGAGCTAGTACAATGAGGAAGCCGTGAGTTCTGATGGAATGGTTTATCAAAGATGTATGAAATCAAAAACCCCAAACGCTTTCAGAAAAACACACACAAGAGGGTGGTCCCAATATGCTTCTTACTTAATTTAGTAATTTCTCCAGAACTGGGAGAGGCAGAGCAGGATGCTAGTCAAAGTATGAATCCTAAAGAAAGTCATGGGTGGCTGAAAGAAGTCCGTGTTGTTTGGTGAAGTTGGATCAGGCTCGGGAAGGGGGTTAAGATTTGGTGGGCAATGCTGCTGCCGAACCCACCCCCTCCCTGGGCCCGATCTGCCTTCTTCCCTAATCTCCTCCCTGTTCCTCCCACTCCCAGACCCGTTCCACCCCTCCCCGCCTCCTCTGACCCCCTACAGAGTCTTTACGTGCGGCAGCGGGCATCCCTGGTCCATCATCGTGCAGACCCAGCTGCTCATCGTTTCTGTTGGCAGCCAGGCCGCATTCTCTGGCGTTGTCATGTTTGCGACAGTCGGAAAGTACGTTATGCTGCCAAAACACACATTCTGGCGGCATAACCGCTGGATAGGATCAGGCCATCACTTCTTACAGGGGTTCACACAACACTGACATCCATCCACCGTCTGCTTGTATTTTCCCCATGATTAAATGGTCTCATTTATTAGCGCAGTAAATCTAGGGGTTTGAGAATGGTGATACAGCAATGCAACGATTGCACATGTGGACTGTTAGTATTACTGTTGCATCATTTTTTGAGAACTGCGTGCCCAGATACAATAGACTGCAAGAGGAGAGCTAAAAGGGAAGACTCAGTCTAGTGCAGGGGTGGCCAACCTTCTACCATTAGGGCCTCTGCATTCTTAAGAGTTGTGTAGAAGACAGAATCTTGGCAGCTGCAATTGCTGATGGTGCTGCTAAAGTAACTGCACCTGCTGAAATGCCCTCGCCTATACAACCATTAAAGGTCCAGGAGCATTCATGTTGAAAGGTTGGCCACCCCTAGTCTAGTGTGTCCCAATGATACTAGATCTGCTGCAGTGTGGAAGAAACATTGGAATTCCACATGTGACTTCAAGTACTGCAGTGGCAGCAGCAGCAGCAGCAGCAGCAGCGATGACAGTGACAGCAACATGATAGTTTATGCACTAGCAATGTACATAAACTTGTACAGGTGGGTATAAAATGACTGGGCAGATGTCTTAACGGTGCTTTTCAATATTCTGTGCATGGTTTCCAAAGGTTTCCAGTACTCCTGTATTCTAGAAATGTTATACTCTCTGGTGAATGGAGGTGTTACTATTTATGAAACAATAGTATGTACAGTATTGTAGTATCTATCTAGTATCTAACAATAGAGCTAGTCACAATGATTATCTGAATCAAACCTTATGCAGAATATTGCAATCACAGACTCTAAGACAAAATGCAGAGAAAATGCCATATGATCAGAACAGTTAGGACAGTGCTGTGAAACCATCATGGTTATTCAATGACTTAAATAGTATCCAGTGCGGTTGCCAGTTTCTCCTTAACAAAGGATAAAATGAGATGGGTTTGCTGGGGGTGGGGGATCCTCCAGAAATCATATTTTCCCATTCAAATGTCATTGGCTGGTATTGCCACACAGTAACTTACCCCAAAAGTGTTCGGCACTTCAGTAATTTTGTGTTTACCCACCAACAGCCTGGTTTTCTGTACGGTATGTTTACTCAGAACTAAATCCCACTTAGTTCCATGGGGCAAACTCTCCAGGAGCTGCAGTTCCCAGAACAGACAACATGGTGTGAGAGCTCAAGCCTAGGTCTGTCTACTCAGAAGTAAGTCCTATTGTAATCAATGGGATTTACTCCCAGGTAACAGCGCTCCGTGTTCCAGCTGCATGCTACGCGCTGCAGCTAGGAGAGTCATGCCGGCCACATGACCACAGAGGCGTCTTCGGACAACGCTGGCTCTTCGACTTTGAAATGGAGATGAGCACCACACCCTAGAGTCGGACACGACTAGACTTAATTGTCAGGGGATACCTTTACCTAAGTGTGAATAAAGGCCAGTGGGTTAAACCACTGAACCATGAGCTGTCGATCGAAAGGTCGGCAGTTCGAATCCGCAATGGGGTGAGCTCTTGTTGCTTGGCCAGCTCCTGCCAACCTAGCAGTTCCAAAGCATGTTAATGCGAGTAGATAAATAGGTACCGCTTGCGGGAAGGTAAACAGTGCTCCATGTTCCAGCTGCATGCTATGCGCTGCGGCAAGGAGAGTCATGCCGGCCACATGACCACGGAGGCGTCTTCGGACAACGCTGGCTCTTCGGCTTTGAAATGGGGATGAGCACCACACCCTTGAGTCGGACATGACTGGACTTAATTGTCAGGGGTCATCTTTACCTTTACCTAAGTGTGAATAGGATTGCAGCCTTATGACCCAATCCTATGGGCCGTTTATGCTACCGGAATGAGCATACCGGAATGCTACCGGAATGAGCAGCGTAAACAGCTTTACAACTTGCAGACGTGAATCTGTGTATTTGGCATAATTTGTGAAAGGGCTTATGTTCATTTGAACGACGTGTGATTGAGAACACCTGCTGTTGGGTGTTGGGTTCTGCACACGGGAAGCCTGCACACATATAGTTTGTGTATATGTAGGCTCTTTCTCAAGTTGTGCTGATCTCACGCAGCAGCAGGGATAGGGCCAGCAGGGACAGATGGGCATGATCCCATGCCTCTCTGTGTGTCAACTGTAAACACATGGAATGTGTGCAGTTCTATAAGTGACTTGCAGCGTTCACCAGTGTTTCAGCCCAATCTTATGGTGCCTGGCCGCTGGCGGAACATGCGTTGCAATAGCAGTGACTGTTTTGTGGCTGTCGTAAAGCAGCCACCAACGGTGCCCACTGTCGGGCCCCTGGCAGACAGGTCGGAGTGACCTCCTGGGTGCTGGTGGATGGCTGTAGATCCACTGTATAAAGTAGGCATGGGGGAGGTGGGACGGAGTGGGGGAGGGCAGGGGATAGGGCAAAATGGGGGATGGGCAGAATGGGGCAGTGAGAGGGAGAAGGGTGGATCTGGCCTAGGAAGGGTTCAGTGGCAGCGGTGCCCAACAAATCCTAATGCCGTTCCTGGGTCTGATCTGCCTAAATGGCTCAACACGGACTTACACCAGTTGTTAAGGTGGCGCAGGTCCTAGTTGACCCATAGCAGCTGGTGGGACTTACCCCAGAGCAAAGGAACAAATGTTCCCTTACCCCGAGGAGGCCTCCAGAGGCCAAAGCTCTCCCACGGGATACAGCAGTAGCCGCGTTGGCACTGCTGCATCACCACGTGGATTAGTTAGGACTGGGCTGCCCATCTATCTTTCTGGGCCCTGTATGTTTATGTTTATACAGCATGCCTTATTTGGATATGAGGAGCCTGCACCAATGTGAGGCACTTTGGAATACAGATCGTACAAAGCGTCACTGCTGTCGATTAAGAATTTCACATTCTCTCCTAGTCTCATTTCTTCCTTGCCCAGGTTCTCGGCTCTCCCTATCAGCTCTGTGACCTCAGGCATGGAAGGGTAGCCAGTCAAGGGATTTCACCATGCGAGATAGACCAGATCCTAGAGCCTTGTGTGCTAATAACATGGCATTCTGCATTCAGCAGTGTGCTCTGATTGGCAATAAATAAAGAAATAACTGATACCAGAAATTAATCTCTGTTATTACATGCCATGTGCTGGCAAAAAAAAAAAGTTCCTGTTCACTGGTGATGCAAGTTAATTACCACACTGTCACCAGACATTATGTGCTTCCTGTCAAGCTCTTATGACAGGTCTTGGTATCTTGAGTCCTCATTCCAGTTGGTAGTGAATGGCAGCGCATTGCTGTGTGATACTCCTGTCATGTCATCCTATGATGAGTCTGTAATGAACTTGGGCTAGTGCTGATCCCCGCGTATGATGCCAATAAAGTTACTTTATTCAAAGTACCTTTTGTTAGTGTTGCACATTCAGTAGTCTAGGGAGAGATGCCAGCAAACCTGAAATGAATACTCTCTATAGGAAGCCAGCATTCCTGCATGCTAATCGTTCATCAGTGGGTACCAAGCATATGCTGCAGGGCAGTAGTGTTGCATTGCTACTGTGACGTAGTTTTAGATAAACTGTGCAACTATACCTTGTAACAGCATTTCATATAGGTCGGAGCAGAAATGCTGCTCCCACTGTAGAGTCTCATTCACACAGGCTATGAAGTTGGGCAGGGGCTAATTTTTTGGGGTGTGTGGGGTGATATTTGGAGGAATTGTTCACTTCTTATTCATTTGCTATATTGTATTGCATAAGCTAGGGATCTGGGAATTTGGGTGTAGGATGACAATGGAATGGCAAACAATGGAAATCCTAAATAACAAAGTGATAATGTTCCAAATTTAGCTAATTTCCCATGGGTCTTAAATTTGGATATTTATTGGAGCATGAAAATATTCAAATTCAGTTTGCAAATTTAAATTGGCAATAGAGGCGTAGTTTAGCTCATTATCATTTTATTTCACAGCCTAGACGATAAAGAACCATCAGGTGGGTTAGAGAGGAAAAGTCAGAAAGGCTAATAGCATTTAATATAGTTCTGAGCTGAAACATTGCTCCTAACTGCAAAGTCCCATTCACAGCCTATGAAGTTGGGCAGGGGATAATGTTTTTTGAGGGGTTGGAATGATATCTGGGGGGTGAAACGTACTGGTGGCACCAGTGTGCCTCCCAGCAAACACTGGCTGATGGTCGCCATGTTGTTCCCAGAATGATCTTCAGAAGAATGCCATTATTCTCCCCCCCCCCACACACACACACACCAGACTTTGAACCAAAAGTTCTCACTTGGAAACTTTCAGCTCACTCTTATTAAAATATATAGTCACATTAATATCCCTATGAATTGCAGAGAATAGGCCATGGGTACCTCTGGTGACTCTAATAATTTTTCAAATCACCACATTTTGTTTGATGATAGAGACATTGCCATATCCCAGTTCTGTAAATCCAGGGTCTAGTTTACATATTATGCATATTATTTGTGGTTATGCAAATTAAACACATTCATTTGGACAATTTCTACCAATCGTGTATTTGCTCCTGACCCCAGTCACAAAAGTTGAGGAAGCAGTTTTGGAAAAAAAAATCTCTTCACTACTTGATCTACTTGATCAGTAGTGATCTACTTGATCTGTTGCCTTTCTGCTTGGTATTTCAGGCAACAGCAATGTATGTTGGGGACAGAAGCAGCAGCCTATCAAGTCCTACTGTCTCCTGCTTCTGTTGTTCTAACAGTACATAATTCGTCACCTCCTCCTCAGTTTTATGAAAGCAGAAATTCTGAGCATGGAGGAGAGCTCCTTATTTTTCTTCCAAATTTTCAACTCTTGGCAGTTGTTTACTAAAACAAAGCACCCTCATTTTTTCTGGTACAGTTTCATCATGCTTGGGTTGAAATGAAACGGCTTTCTAAGTAGTAGATGTAATATGTTTGTTACAATTCTATTTGCATCTACTTGGGAGTCAGTCCTGTTGATTTCATGGAGTTTCAAAACAATAGTTACATAGCAGTCACTCTTGGATTTTGATTTTTAAATGAGTCACGTTCTCCTTTTCTAGTTCTACTCAGGATGATGCAACTCCAGACTGCTAGTGTGAGCCTAACAGCCCACTCCTATTCCCCACCAGCCCAAACCGTGCAGCACTGCTGATGGAGTGTGCTCCGCATGCTATGGGAGGCGACCAGACAGCCTGGGAGAGGTAAGTAAAACTCTTTTTTACATACCTCCCCATAGGCTGCCTGGCCTCCAATGGGTCTCCTCACATGTACACCAGCTCTTTTGCTGGCACATGTCCAAGGAGACTTCTGGGGGTAGGTCTGGGCTAGGAGCAGGGGATAGGATCCCAGTGTGCGCAACTGCCACTGAGATCCCCTACCTCCTGTCCCTGAACCCCCCCCAACCTGGCCTGCTCCCCAACCCACATGGTCCCCCACCGATCTATCTGCTCTGGTGATAGTTCAGCACCACAGGGCTTCCTACCTCCTGCACTGCTGGTAGTGAGCTGCCCGCTGTTTGAGCGGCTTGTGTGATGGCGGGCTGGACATATACTCGTGGATCATGAGATCCATCAGCATAAGGCCCTGATAGGATTGGGCCATAAGTACATTTACTCAGAAGTAATCTCCATTGCATTCTATGGAATATTCTCAAAAGTACGTTTATATAGGTTTAAACTGACAGCGCAATCCTATCCAACTTACACCACCGGTGTAACCAGTAGTGCAGTGAGAACGGGAGGCCCCAGAACGGAAAGGGGATTCAAATCCCCTCCAAGGGGGATTGAAAGGGGATCTGAATCTCCCCTCCAAAGCCTCCCAACCTGCCCTCCATCACTGGTTACACTGGTGGTGTAAATTGGATAGGATTGTGCTCTGAGTTGGCAAGAACCAGTTTCCTGTAATTGCTCACATTCCTAGGTGGATAGTATAAAGGCAGTAGTACTGCAATATGAACATATTCAAGTTCTACTTTCCATTTCCCAGTAATTCTTCTACTCTTCCCACAAACAATGCATCTCACAAGCAACACACTGCTGACACTTTATGATTCTTCAATAAGTAGTTACCTGACAGCAGAAGGTTTCACATAATTTGAAGAAAAAAAAACCCGCAGTTCCACTTCTGATAGAAAGAATGGAGAGGAGAGAGGAATTCCCATGGTGCCCATTAGAGAACAGGTTGACCAGAACTTATTATTAGGGCTGTCTCAGTTTGTTGAGAGCTTGGCATTGCGGTCAACAGAAACTTGTAATGTTTTCTGTATATACCTGTATATATGCCTAGGTAGCAGTTGATCACAACAAGGAAGGAAAAGCTATCTTGCTTTTTTATTCTACACCTGAATTCTCTTCTACTAAGAGAAGCCATCAGACATAGGATTGATCTTGATATGGGAATGTAACCCACACCATAACAATAGTTAGCATTATTATGGTTCTTATGCACAGCCCACGAGATGTTGGTGGCTGGAATTGGCCTGTTGAATATCAGGTCCTTCCCATCGACCCAGAATATTCACAGATATTTTCATAAAATGTGTGCTGTTTAGATAGAGAGGGAACAATGTAGGAAAAAGCTCTAACATGTACTTAAAGCTTGGTTAGCTCTGAGAATGTGGATTAAGAGGATTAGCCAATAATGACAAGGGGAAAAGGTAGGTTTTGAGGAGGGTTCTAAAGGAAGGCTGAGAGATGACACCATGTACATGTTTAGACTAGACAGGCTGACATGAAAGAAGAAGAGGGATAAACTATTTGCTCTGTATGGAGTTAGAACAAGCCAGAAAATACCACCACCACCCCCCACTTCTCCTAAAAGGTTGTCCATTACCAGAGAACGTTCCTTCTCCTTAGATTTTAACCCACATTAAAATCTGTGTTACCATCTAATGTTGCCAGTCAACCAAGAGACTCTGGACCTGGAGCCCCCAGTGTGTGCATCTCTTGAGTCGGATCCATCGAAGAACCAGCCCTGCCTACACAGGAAAGCTCTGGGCCTGTACACCAGTGTCAATGGTGGGCTAGGGGAGAGTTGACGGAGATGAAAGGAGTGCAAGGCTCCAGGTTAGGGAGCAGCCCCTTAAAAACTCTGCAGGGGTGAGAGTGAAGTGGAAAGTGGTAGGACCATGGGGGGGGGGGTTAAGGACATGTAATACCTCAGTTGAAGACTGGAAGAGCTCCTCAGAATACATGGCTCGCTTGGAGCTCTCCAAGGTACTGAAACTCTGGCCGACCCTGCTGCCTTCCAGATGCCTCAATATGCCTTGTGGGTTTGCATCAGCAGCATTGCAACAGCAGGCAACTCTTGACCTAGGGAAACAAGCTGAAGTAGAGACATAGGATATTAGACTCAACAACTGCGGCTGAAAGATTCTGTGAACCATTCTTAAAAATACTTTGCTAGTATTTAAAAAAAATTGCTAGTATTTTTTTTAAAAAAGTAGCCACACAGAGCTGGCAAAGAAGAGTTGATAAGGAAGTTCAGTATAGGAGAGTCCTTTGTGTCTCAGGTGGTGCCCTTTGCTGTGAGAATAGGAATGTTAAAAGTATACAAGTGGGTCTGTAATGTTTTCAGCTATGAAATGCTGAAGGGTAGGTATGTCACAGAAATCAATCTTGTACTTTAGAGTTTAGTATTAATAACACCATCTTTAAACTGGAAAGAACAAAAGGCTAACACAAGTCTAACCTCTTTGTCTCCAGCTGCAAGTCAGTATTCTTCATGAATTCCTCCCCCTCCCCCAAAGCCACACAAACCAGATCACAGAGGGACATAAACAGATTGTAAACGCACCACGGGAAGGTGATTGCAGAGGAAACAATTTCAAACAAGTCCAGAATTGAATTCTTAATCATGTTGAGAGTTTATGTTTTGATTATAAGGCGATACTGAAAATATAGAGATGAATGTCATCCCACACCATATGCCCCAAAGCATATACACAGCAGCAAACATTGAAGCTGGACAAAAGCTGGCTATCTGGGCAATTGGACAACACTAGGAAGGACCAGGCCCAGTAAATGTAAGTTGGTTTTCTTTTTCCCCTTGAGTTCTTTTCATTGTACATACAGTAGTTGTGGTTCCTCACTTCCAGATTCTGCTTCTTACTCATATCTATGCCTACGACTAGCAGAAGTAGAATAAATCAGTCAGGATGAATATATGATTATAGAAATTAGGGTCATTTACTCTATCTGAAAAAATTATTTGAGTTGCTACATAATCTGGAATAATATTATGCAGTTCTCTCCTTGAACCTAGACATATGGATTTTAGCATGATGCAGTTTGATGAAGTAGGCTGTTGTCAAAGAAAACTCACATCGCAAGTTGCAGGGCAAGTCCACGACTTTCTGGCAACTGCAATGGTATGCTAAATGTCATGCTCCCCTTTGAATGGCATGTTGCCACACCAAATATCTCACATGGTGGTGGTGTGCCAGTCTCCTCATCTGCTGCAATTCCCCACCACCACCACTACCTAGAAAAGGAATGGAACCGAAGAAGAAATGAGGAGCAGAGGAGAGTGGTGGGCTGGGCTAGAGTGGACAGGGTGCAGAGAGAGAGGCTGTGGGCACCCCCTGCCAATTCACTGCTTGAGGCAATCACCTCATGTGGCCTTAGAGACAGACCTGCCCTGAAAATTTGGTCTTTGAAGTGTCACAATATGCATTATCTGTAAATTTGTTGTTGTTCAGTCATTAAGTCGTGTCCAACCCTTCATGATCCCATGAATCGTATCCCGCCAGGCCTTCCTGTCCTCCACTATCTTCCTGAGTTCGCTCATTTTCTTGTTCATTGCATCGGTGATGCTGTCTAACCACCTCATTTTTGCCCTTCTCCTTTTGCCTTCAATCTTTCCCAGCATCAGAGTCTTCTCCAAAGAGTCCTCTCTTAAATAGTATAGTGAAAATGACCTCTGTGTGAATCCAGCAGCAATTCTAGGTAACAGTCAATAGAGCCCACAAAATGCACCTATAACTCGACTGAACTGACAATTTGAATGGTTTGAATAGTAGCTCTCGGGCAGCCCGATCCTGCCTAAGATGCGGCAGCTGGTCAAGATGGCTGCATCCTAGGCAGGATGCGGTCCATGCCGGAGCGGCCAGGGCTCACCTCGGGGGAAGGGGACATTCGTCCCCTTCTCCCAGTGTAATGGGCCTCCTTGGATGTGTGCCAGCCCATCCAAATGGGCCTACTCGGATGTGTGCCAGCCTGGGGACAGGGATATGGTGGAGCGCACCGCCGATATCCCCACCCCACTGGGGCTGGCCCAGCCCCTGCCACCCTGGCCCGCCCTCCCCACACCCTCCTGCTGACTGGCACAGGACCTACCTGTGTCCGGCGGCGTGAAGTCTGGAGGACAGCCTAGTAAGTGGTGCCGGCCTCTGTGCTGGTGCCGCTTACTCCCATGGTGCCGTGAAAGTGCCTTAGGGCTCAGTCCAGCCTAACTCAGGCACAGTTGAGGCCCAATTGTGGCCCAATTGTGGCCCAAACTAGGACCGAGTTAGGCTGCAACTGTGCCTGAGTTAGGCTGGAGGCAACAGCATTGGGCCAGGATCGCGGCAAAACTTACCGCAGAGGCAGGCAGGCTCCTGTGGGGAGCTGTCAGTCTTGTGGAAGCGAAGAGCCCCCTCCTCAGCCCGTCTGCGTGCACCTACCACAGCTGCTGCAGCGGTCGCAGCAGATGGGCAGCCACAGGCGGGCCTGCAGGCACTGCGCGTTTGACAGTCAGCTGAAGGGCAGAGGTTGTGCCAGTGCCAGCTGCCCCAGGGCACCCTGGGCATCAGCCACCTGCCGCAGGGGGGAGTGTGACTGCCCTCCCTCCTGCAGACTGCGATGCCACCCCCAAGCCACGGTGAGGCTGCACGTGGGAGTCATGGGGGGGTGAGCGGGGGAGAGAAGGGAAGGAGGGGGTGGGAACGGCACGCACAAGGGGGGGGTCTCATGAGGTCTGGAACCGCCTCCGCCAGGACATGCCCGTGCGCTGCCTGAAGCCCTGGGCCTCAAGGGCCGTGGCAATGCCCACAAAGAAGGCATCCCAGCATGCCTTCTGCTCCGTGCCCCGGCCAAGACCGAGAGATGCCGTGGGCTTGTCTGCTGCGAGCGGGAAGGGCTCACGCAGCTCATCACACCCCCAGATGGGGCAACGTCGGCACCTTGCGGCAGGCGCTCTGGCGGCATGGGGGGTGCCAGCGTCCATCATCAGGGAGTGGGAGGGGAGGCAGGCACACTGACAGGGGGTGCTGGGGAGGGGCACGGGTGGGTCAGAAACAGACAGACAACACGGCTGGTGGGAGAGGGATACAGGGAGAGGGGTCTGCAGAGACCGATAGGGGCACAGGGGGCACTTCGCAGATGGAGGCAATGCAGGAACGGGCGCCTCTCATGCAGACGGACCGAGGGCGGACACGGACGCCGTTGATGGGCGGAAACGGACGCCGGTGACGGGCGGACAGAGGGCGGAAACGGACGCCGGTGACGGGCGGACACGGACGCCGGTGATGGGCGGACCGAGGGTGGGTGAGAGCCCCGGTTGCTGAAAGGGCTCTTCACGGACGTGGCGGACGTGCGCCACAGTGCCCGTCAGTGTTTGCCTGCCTGACAGGCCCCCCAACTCCCCCCTCCCCTCTGGTCCCAGAGGGTCCGGCAGCCCCCCTGCTGTGTTCTCCCAGGAATGGCTGTGGCGGACCCTGGCTGGGATTCATGCAGAGGCTTGTGTGCTGGGGCCTGCCTGTTTGGGTGTGTGGGGCAGTGCTTGTGCAACATTGGGGACATGTGTTTCCAGGGGCATCTTTATTGTTCTGGAACAGTGGCAGAGATGGCCGGGCGTGGCTGCCAGGGGTAGGCACAGCAGCCTCTAGGACCACAGCAGCAGCATCAGGCGAGCCCCATGGACCTGGAGATGCGGGCTCTTCCCCTGTGGAACCACGGCCTGCTCCATAGAAAGGGGAGGGACAGCAAGTAGGCAGCCAGGGCGGTGGGGCAGCAGCAGCAGCTGAGGTGGGTTGCAGGGCAGGCTCCCAGACCTCTCTGGCAGCATCAAGGCAGGTGACCGTGGGGCAACCAGACTGCAGGCCCAGGGGTGCTCCCCAGACGGTTTGTGGTAGTGGGCATTCCTGGGGGGACGAACAACATGGGGGTGTTCCATGGCAGCTGCTGCGTGGTAGCAATCGCCATTGAAGAGGAGCCAGTGTGCCAGTTGCAAAGGTCTGCAGGGAGAGAAATCAAACACAGCTGAGTGGTGTGAGACACATAGCCTGGTCTGTGCTCCTTCCCTGGGTGTACGGTGAGCATGATCCTGTAAGGGAAAGGGGTCAAAGAGAGAGACAACAACACAATTTGGGGGTCACAACCATGGCAATCCTAGCAATACTGACCTGTCGGTAGACCCTGTGGAGAAAAGAGGGGGGGAACAGCTGGTGTCTACATATGGGTTACAGTTCCACACTCATGGCATTGTGTGCTCACATTAATACAGGCAGCTATGAGACAAGACATTGGTATAGAGGCATATCATGGCAGGCTATGCAGGCAGCTATGAGACAAGACATTGGTATAGAGGCATATCATGGCAGGCTATGCAGGCAGCTATGAGACAAGACATTGGTATAGAGGCATATCATGGGAGGCTATGCAGGCAGCTATGAGACAAGACATTGGTATAGAGGCATGTATCCTACCTATATTTCTCTATGCAAAGAGGCAGACGTCAGACCACATGTCAGCACAAACCCTGCACTTACCTGCTGGTGTTGTTGCCTGTATGGGGGGGGGGGAGAGAGGGGCTGGGAGAAAGACATGGGTTAGCAAACACTTGCATGGAGACAGCTGCCCAGGCACAGCAGTAAACAGTTTGGCCACAGGCAGAACAGCCCTCTCTGCCCTAGAGGGGGGCAGAGAGGAGAGAGGAGAAGAGAGAAGTGGGGTGTTAGAAAAGTTTTCAAAGTCCCACTTTGTGGCTGCTGGGGGACAGAACCCCACGCCACGTGCTCAGAGAGAGAGAGAGTGGAGGGCTGGGGCTGGGCTTTTGTGGGAAAGAGGCTGGGTGGGGCTGGGTGCTGATAGGGTAACTATTTGGGTCCATGACCAGAGTTAGGCCACACCTGTTCGGTCCTAACTCAGGCCCAACTCGGGCCCAGGGTGTTAGAACTTTTCAGGAGAGGGCTGGTGTGGGTAAGGTAAAATGGCTCCTATGGGTCTCCTCACATTTGGGTCCACCCTTTTTGCTGGCCCAAATTTTGGGCCTGAGTTGGGCTCGAGGGGGCGTGTCAGTGGCTCTCCAGTGTCTGGAACCGGACCAAAATTCGTAACCGCCCCCGTCACACCCCCGACACGCCCCCAACACACCCACTTTTAGGCTGCAATTGTGCCTGAATTGTGCAATTGTGCCTGAATTGTACCGCAGTTGCCTTGGGCTGGACCGGGCTGCAATTCAGTCACAATTGCAGCCCAACTCAGGCACAATTCAGGCACAACTCGGGCCTAAAGCACTTGGGCTGCAATTGTGCCTGAATTGTACCGCAGTTGCCTTGGGCTGGACCGGGCTGTTAGGCACCTTTGCAACACCTTAGGCTGATGGAGTGCTCGATCTGCCAGTCTATTCTTACAGAGTATTGCGGTCATATCATTGCTTTACAGCCCAAACTTCTTGGGTTGAGGAGCCACCGACTGCCTTACGGCAGTTGCAAGAGCCTCTCCAGCATCACAAGAAGAGTTGTCTGGGAATGAAACCCTTTTGAGGATCTGCCTGCCTTGCCTACTCAGAGTGCTAAGGGGGTGGCTCAGGCAGCTGCCTCCTTCAGCACAGACAACTATGGGTCTTTGAAGCGATGGGAGCAGTCAGATGTCTGTTGCTGCTCTCTGAGCCTGAGTGGTTCTTCCAGAAAGGGAGGGCAGTACCAGCAGTGTTGTTACTCCACCCCCTTTAGGTTTGTACCTGTACTGTAGTTAATATTAATGAATTGACACTGCAGATCCCCATCAAAATTAATCAATAAGACTGTGGCCCAAATTTTAACCCAACATTGTTGTCTCTATTTTTGGGTGTGGACACAATAATCACCCTCTCTGCACTACCTCTCTGCCCCAGAAGCTGCTTTTCCGTGAAAGAAGCAGCAGTTGGGATTTCATAAGAGGTATTTGCATGTCTGGTGTAGTTTGGCTCTAAGTTCCATTGACTGAATAGGACTTACTTGTAGATAAAACGTCAAGCACATGAAATGCAGACTCATTATATATTTGTTGTTGGACTTCGTTGTTAGATTCATTGTTGCCCATGTGTTGAAAATCAAGGTGAATAAAGGCCCAATCCTATCCAAATTTCCAGCACCACTGCAGCCCTGCGAATGGGTCATGCACTGAATCCTGTGGGGAGGGGCAGTCACAGAGGCCTTCTCAAGGTAAGAGAACTTTTGTCCCTTTACCATGGGGCTGCATCGAGGATGCATTGGCACTGGAAACGGATAGGATTGGGCCCTAAAGTTGTAATGAAATCATTTGAAAAAATCTTCATGCCTGAAAATTGCAAGTTTTCAAATGCATGGAAGGGCCTTCATTAGGCAAGAGGATGTTTACAGAGCAAAAATGAAATAAAATGGGATTGTGTCTCTTCCTATCCTCCTTTGTAAAAAAAAAAAAAAAAGAGGAGGAGGAGGAAGTACCCACCACCTCATTTGTCTTCTATTCAATATCTGTGTCATCACTGAGGTCTCATATTGTGCAGATTAAGGAAAGCATTAGTCAGAGCTCAGCCACTCCCTCCATAGCTTACACTTGCAGTTACTAGCTCAAATTTTGAGCTCAATTTCTATGCTAGAAGAAAAACAGTGAACTGTATTTCCATGGCCAACAGGAACATGGCAGGTCCCTTCAAGAAACTGCAAGGAAAATTGACCATAAACTCACTGCTAAAAAAAAAAAAAATTGGACTTTTGAAGACCTAAAATGAAAACCCTCTTCAGGTAAATGCTGGTGGAGTGAAATTCTGATTACAGCCTCATCGCTTTGCTGCTTGCAGTCTTTCCCTCCATTTCATTCAATAGTCTGTTATGCTTGTTATAGGGAAATGAATTCCTTTCACCCTGACATTTCATATACTTATTGCTATGGCATATAATGAACACTCTACCATACTGTCAGCTTATACAAAAATTAACTTTTTTTATTACGTTTAATTTTTTTTACAAGATCCCAGCCCTGCAGTTAAGTTCAACCTATAGGAGGTGTTTAGCATTATACCAACATGATGGTTTCTGCTCACGAACCAACCCTATCCTCACATGACCTTGTATTTTCCTCCAGAGCTATTGCTTCATTTTCTGGAGAAAAATCCTCACCAAGTTCTTTTCCTTTTAAGTGTTTCACCTTTTCATTTTGAAGGCACTGACTCTGGTGGAATGCAACAGCTGAAGGAATTCTTGATCTGGCCTTGATACCGTAACTTCTTCCATTGGAAGAACATGGGAATGTTACTATAGATTCTATTTGATTCTATTATAGAGAAGAGTTTCCTGCTCAAAATATGAAAGGCATTCATTTTGGAGGAAATCAACCATTCATATTATATGTGGCTCTTGATTTTAGTCAGCTTTCATTCTACGTTGTAGGAGCAGATCCTTGTCTTAGTTTTGAGACACCCAGCAATAATAGATCATGCATGATTTAATGGTTTATGCGTTATTACGTGCACCATCAGATACAGCAAGGTAAGAATTTGCCTGATAATATTTCTTGGGATCAATGACCGTATTGCATTTATTAGGCTTGCATCTGCCCGACAAATGCAGCACCCCAAATATACTGGCCACAAATACCACCAGTAACCACAACATTTCCCTGTGATTCACAGGTTTATCCCATAGACCAGTGGTTCCCAAACTGGGAGGCGTGGCTCCCAGAGGAGTCCCAGAAGCTAGCCAGGGTGCCACAGAATCCTCTCAGAAAACAGTGCAATGTGCTTTGCAATGCCAATGTCAATGGTTGCCAATGGTCAAGGGAGCCGCAGTTCGAAAAAGTTTGGAAAACACTGCCATAGACCGTCTTCCTCACCTCAGATGGATCCTTCTAAGAATTTGAATCTGCCTCTGTCATCCAACCTGATTTTCTTTGCCATGTGTTGCTGACCTCACCTGTTGTAAGCAAAAGCTGCTCATCCTAGAGACCAACTTGACTGTACAGACAGTGCGTTTCTATCGTTAGGTCCTGGCAACATCCATGTCGGATACCCATGTCATGGTCCTGATCCAAACTGCCCTCCTCCCACGACTGCTTTTTAAAGATGTGGAAGATGGTGGCATGTTTAAGGTCTCATTTAGTGTTACCCTCTTAGGCATCATAAGCTCTTCAGGCAGACGTCAACTTGTATTCTGTTGTCAGTTGAAGGATTGCCTTCTCCCACATGAACCTGCCCATGTGTTAGGATGTGCCAGAGAGACCCTGGTGATCTGCATCCCACCGTTATCAGAGGCATGTTTGGCTGAGAAGCGAGGCAGAGGCATTCTCTGTGGTCACGTGACGCAGACCTTGGAACTTGCTTTGAATCCCTCCTGCTTTGAATTTGCTGGCCTTCCACTGCTGTGTCAAAATGTTTGTTTTGAAAGGCTTTCAATTCCGATGCTTTATTCCTGCTGTGTTACTTGTTGCATCTATTATCTGCTGTTTTTCATTGTTTTACTGAGCCCTGCTGTTTTTATTGCTGTGTTTGTTTTAATTAATGGGTTTTTTCTTTGTTGTTTTGGTTTTTAATGATCCTATTTTTACTTGTGCTTGGTTTTTATTTCGTTTTTGTCAACAGCCTTACACGTCTTGTTAATGACTGGAAGTCAAGGTTATAAATGTTCGTACTGAATAAAATGAATGTGTGGCGACAAGGTGGGGCCACCACTGTGACCCACTTTGCAGGGATGGGGGAAGAAGTAAGGCACACAGTTCATGAACCTGACCTTCCCATGCTCTTTTGGGTACTTTTTAGGGTGACTGTGCCAGGCATGGCACTCTGACACAGACAGACAGTCCCAGAAAGAGTAGTTAGTGCCACCAGGAAGGGAAAGCAAAAAAAGAGAAAAAAAGAAAAAGATGTGCCCTTCTCCTCCACTCTGGGGAGAGCCCAAGTACTGGGGTTCCCTCTAGCCTTGAACTGCCCCCCTGCCTGGCCCACTCCATGCCCTGAACTGCCCACAATCTTCCCCCGAACCAACCCCACTGCCAACCTACCTGATCCGGTGGGGCATCTAGGAGCTGCTGTCACATGTGTAGGGCCTTCCCTACTGGTGTTTGCACTGGTGGCCCCAAAGCACACGGTACGTTAAGTGGACATGCCTAGAGGACAGGTGCAAGTCAAACACAGCAGGTTGCTAATGTTTTTTCCTGGCCCATTGCTTTTCAGGGGCTAGACGCCAGCCAAACTGGCACTGTCAATCCACATCTCCACAACTGCACTGACTGCCTTAGAAAAGCCAGTTCCATATTATACAACCAGGGACTTCCTGTTTGGATGAAGGGGTCCCATTCACCCCAGAGTAGTTCTTAACAAATCATAACTGCTGCAACACCACGTCACATGTTGCACAGTGACAGCGCACTGGGCTGAACTGGAAAGAGATTTCAAAATAGCAACTGACAACCAGTGGGTTCTAATCCCATCTGCGTCTCCTGTTCAGCCACCATTTGCTCAGACAGTTCCTATAGCAAACATTGTTATTTTTAAATGGTGACCAATGTGTTTTCCCTTTAAACACAATATAAACAACTGTTAGTGCAGCTGCCTTGGGGAATTCTGTCTCAATACCTGTCATGGTAGACAAGTCCCTCAGCTCCCCTAGCAAAAGTCCAGTCTTTCTACACCACTGGGGGCTGCTCATTATATTCAGAGCTCTGTGGAGCACGTTTCTATGGAAACAGGCAGGTATTATGTGGCTGTTGACAGCTTGGGATAGTTTCCTTCTGAAATGCTTGGACATACTTAACAGGTGTACCCTACCCAGGTAGCAAACAATAGTGAAAATATAAAATGATTAAATAATCAGGCAAACATCTCTAATCTCTAGAATGCACTCCTTACAGAGTAGGCCAGGCACTGCAGCTAGATGATCCTCATGGAGACCTTAACATTACCTGCAAGGGAAAAGGAAACATCCCAGGTGTTATCAACCTTCCCTCCTTGGCCTCCTGGTGGACCCATAATTAGGGCTGTCCTTTCCTCTTATGTTACTGTGATTCCTATTCCTCTGCTTAGGCTTACCAGATCGTCGACCGGGACGGAACGATCTCCCCTTAAGGGGGCGGGGCGTGGGGGGGGGCCAGAACGCGACACGTTCTGGGCCCCCCACGCCCCGCCCCCTTAAGGGGAGATCGCTCCGTCCCGGTCGACGATCTGGTAAGCCTACCTCTGCTAATACTAATTGTTTACATCTCCTTTTCATTGTTTGATGTTGGTTAGTCTCTCAAGTCAATAGGACCCCATTAGGAATGGTCCAATGTCTAAGCTATCCCTTGTGCTAGTTTTCTTCTTGCTTTTGGCAAGCACCACATTCAAAAAAAGATTGGATGAATGCTGGGAACAACTACTCCTTGGGAGAAGGAAGCATTGAGCAGCTTTTCTGTTGTAAAGGTGCGGTGAGCAATGAAAAGACAAGGACTGTTTAGTGGCATTTACTCTGTTCAAACTAATTATGTCAAATGGTTTTCATCCTGTACATATGTATCCTTGTAAACATCATCATCATCACTGCATGTATGCCGTAAACAAATAATGTCTCTACGGGGACACATCCACAAAGTGAACCGTGAAATGTGCCACGAAAGGTGCAAAAGATGGCATCCTCAGTTTTCCTATTAAGAAGAGGAAAAAGAAAGCTGTGAAAATGGTCATATCCGTATATTAAGTAGTCTTTCATCCCAATCCTACCTAACAATCCTCGAACCGATGCAGCTGCACCAGCACAGGCTATGCTACATCCTGCAGGGAAAATCAAGAGGTGGGAGGTCTCCTTGAGGTAAGGGGACATTCATCCCCTTGCCCTAGCGAAAGCCCCAGCCCCCTACAGCGGGTCTACTCAGACCTGCACCAGCTATACGGCTGGCGCAAGTCTGTGTTGATCCACGTCAGCAGATACGGGCCAGGGAAGGGGGTTAGGAGTATGTGCCAGCACCACCCGAACCGGCCCCCTCCTGGGCCTGATCTGCCCACCCCCCACCCATCTCCACTCCCTGCCCCATTTTGCCCCTCCCCACCCTCTCCCACCCCTCTGCTCATCTGCACTAGCACTGAGGGGATGGCGCAGGACTTCCTGCCAGTGCAGCTATTAGCAGTGCACGTCACAAACTGCTTTTTGTCAGTTTTGCGGTGCTTGAGCCAGCACAAGGGCACAATAGGGTTATGCCATTTGCCTTACAAAATGCATGCTTTGGTCAGGATGCTGGTGAAGGTTTGCCTGTTTCTAATAAGGAGCCAGTGTTAGCTACAACTGGTATTCAATATTCCTCTAAAGAAGGAATACCTGAAGTGCATTGGAATTTTGATTAGTCACGATTTCAGAACAATCTATTCTCTACACACAGTTATAACCATCATCTTCTTCATCCTCCTTGGCCAGAACAAATGCACTGTTTAGAGCACAGTAGCTTTGACATTACACATCCCAAATCCTGTTGGACAGTAGAGAAGACCGTCGTTTTGTCTGATTTTATTACAAGCACCATTCTTCTCCATAAGTTAGAAACTAGTTTCATAGTAATTTCCTAGCAAGAAGCCTTCTTTTCTCTGGTTTACTCACTCATAATCCATTACTTTTAACCCAGTCTTTCATTGCAAAAATGTCTGTGGACATAATCTGGGACTCTGGTTGTCATTCACATTGGTTGTACTCGTCAAGTCCAGAAACTGAGGTTTATGTATTTTACATAGTTTGGCTGGAATGCCTCTGTGCTGATGTTGAGTTCTCTTTACTATTCTTTCTCTGGGCTTCATATAAAGAAAAAATAGACGTGTTGATACTAATAATGGAGATTAGACCAAGAGAAAACAGTTGATTTTCAGCCAAACTATTTTGGACATAAGGGGCATGGGACAGTGAGTGATTATTATTTTTTTTTAAAAAAAAAAACACCAACCTACTGTCCTACTTTTGCAGTGTCACAATCTGACTTATCTGGCAATAGCAGTCAGATGGCTGCAACCCCATCACAAACCATCATCACAATGTTAAGGCTGTGACAGAGATTGGACAAGGAGCAGTGCCCACTCCCCACCTATTACAGACGGGAGTGATTGAACCCTCTCTGAAGAAGATTAAAAAATATTCATGGTTTAGGAGATGAATTCCTTTTTGCTCATTTTATTATTCAGCTCAGCTCCAGTTAAACCAATTTAAGCTCCACAACATAAGAGTTATTAAAAAGGGGGAAAAAAGAACTAGGCCTGTCAACTTTTCATTACATTACTGCTCAGCTTTCACCTTGTGAAAAAAGGAGACTTTAAAATTAAACTGTGTTAAAGTGTAAACCAGACACAGAAGAGGAGAGAATTAAAAGACAACTGCTGTAATGTAGCCTGCTAGCATGTGCACACACACCCCATAAGCCTGTGAGCACCACAAGGCATTCACAGACACACCTCCATCATGCTCCATGTTCTTGTTTATTATTTACTTCCAAATCCATGTAGCCATTAAAGACAGCAGGTCATCTTATTTATTTGTTTGTGTGTGTTCAAAAACAGGTTTCTGCACTGCTTTTCCAAAGCTTCAAAGCACTGTTCCAAAAATTACAAAGAAAGCAATCGTTAGACCCACATGATAATCAAAAGGAAAAGAACCACCCAGGAAAAAGGCAATCAGAGACTTGCTGGAACAGGAAATGGTCTGCATATCCCCAGTAATGCACAAGACAAGAGGCTTAGATTCAAAATGGACCACAGTTGCATTGAAGCAATTCATCAAACCTTACAGTGGGTCTTAACTGTCCTAACACCCCCCTTTCTTGGATGACACAGCCAGCTACTGTCTATTGCCTGTGCAACCCCCCCCCCCCCCCCCAATAAATACATGAGGCAAAAGGTTTGGGTCAAAATTGGGCCACATTTATTGAACTTAATGCCAATTAGCAAGATAATGTAAACTCTGCAGCCAGTCCTACACTCTTTCCCCCCTTTTGGAGGAGACATTACTGCCTATTCCCCCTGGGCATTCCTACCCTGACTCAAAGCTGCAGATTGTCTGATGATGATTCCAGCTTCTCTACTCCAACCCCTGAAGGGGGTTGAGGAACCTGAATTGGCTGTTCCTCCTGCGGTTTGGGCTGGTACTGGTGAGCCCTCTCTATCTCTATCTTGTTTCCCTTCCCCCCCTTTGCCCCTCCCTCTCTCTTGCAACCCCCTCCCTTCTCTTTGCATTACCCCTCAGTTAACCACTGGTTTGGTTCCTGAACCCAGCTTGTTCAGAACCTTAGAATCATTTTATTTCCCCCCCTTCTCCTCCTATCCCCCACTCTTAATTTGACTTCTCAGTCATTCCTACAGACTGCTAGTCCTACTTTTCATTCAATGCTACAGCATTGCAAGCCAAGGTGAACTCTAGCAAGAACCCTGCTAAATCTCTGTACCTAAGTTCCTAGATCTTTTATGATTTGGGAGTATGATTGAAGTGATGCATATTGAACTGTATTTTCTTTTTGTATGATTCTTGCCTGAACTATTTAGTAAATATTGGAAAGTAACCACGTGTGTTCTCAATATTATTTAAAACGGAATTCTGTGAAGCTGGACTCTGGTATACACAGGTAAAGATTCCAGAACATGCTAAATTGCCATAATTAAAGCTATTCCCCAGAGTAACTGGCATTTTGGCTAACAGATTACTCATCCTGGAGCCAGGATGGTGTAGTGGTTTGGGAGTCGGACTTAGACCTGGAAGATCCAGGTTCAAATCCCCGCTCAGCCACGAAGCTTCCTGGGTGACCTTGGGCCAGTCACTATCTCTCAGCCCCACCTACCTCACAGGGTTGTTGTGAGGACAAAAAGGAGGGGAGGAAATATGTACACCACTCTGAGCTCCTTGGAGGAAGGGTGGTATAAAAATGTGAAGAAAAAAAATTGCACCGCCTCTCCCAAGCCAGAAAGACTCTGAAGTCAACCTTGCAATCCAAACCCGACGGCGGGGTTACCGCAGTGGCAGCCCATCCATTGGGCGAGGTGATGTGGGTTGCATCAGCGGCACATTGCGGGGAGTGTGTGAGAGAGTGGCGGATTCAGGATGCCCTTTCCCCCCCAAGCCTGCCACCACCATGCTGTGGATGCCACTTGCACTGAGCCGCTTTCTGCCCAATAAAAGCAAGCAGAAAGTGGATCACCTTCCCTCTTACCATGATCCAGGCACGGTTTCTTCAAACACAGATTTGCAGGACTTCCAGTCTGATTAACAGGGACTGCATGGAGCTCCTTCATTGACACTATCCCTTTAAATCAAACCAGACATTCTGCACTTCTGCAGTTGAAGACACCGCATGATAAGGAGCACAGTAAGCGGCTGCTTTTTTGGGGGAGTAGTAATTGTGCAGATGTGGCATTGAGTGGCGTTCCAAGCCACACGGCCGCTGGGTTACCAGCCAGCATCCCAGAGCCAGACAGCCTTTTGAGCTCAGTGAGGGAGAATCCACCACCTCCCTTGGTAATTGGTTCAACTGCTTACCATCAAAAATTTCTTCCTGATATCCAGCTGAAATCTCCTCCCCTGCAGTTTGTACCGATTTGATCTAGATTGATCTCATTGAAAACCTGAACCACTTTGAGTCAAAGAGGGAGAGCCAGGCTGCCTGCTGACCAGGGCCTGCTCCCAACCACACTGACAACCAATTGAGAGCCACAATTCTCCTGCATTGTCTCCTGTGAGGGAGGGATGGGGCAAAGAAACCCCCACCTTCACAGTGGAGGGCTGGTATTCCCCTTTTCGAGCATTCCCACCCCAACTCCAAGCTGTGGATTGTCCTCTGACAATCCAAGCCTATCAGTGCCAACCACTGTAAGGGGTCGGGGAAGTTCTGGCTTGCAGTTTCCACCCACAAGCTAAGCAACCTTTGAGTTTGGCTTTGCAATCCTTGTCCCAAGAATTCCCTGCCGGCATTCCTGAGCCGAACAGCCTCTGGAGACTGATTATGGGCCCCCTTGGCCAATCCCTTTACCCCAGGATGCACATCAATGCCTCTTCTTCATTCCTCGTCTGCACCATATCTACCAACTGTTACCAACTTGACCGAAACACTACACTCCTTCAGACAGTTTGGAGGAGGCGGGGAACAAAAACACCCTCAACCTCAAGCCAATCAGGTGAAGAATAAAAATGCCTCCTCAGACCCCAAAAGGTGACCAGCTGACCTCAGACTGTGCTCTTGAGTGGGTGAGAGATGCCACTTGCAAGCCGAACACACCACGAGTAAGAAAGCAATGTGTGCAGTCCTAACTGCTGCCAAGCTCCACCTCTTGCAAAGAATCCCTACGAAAAAAGGGAGTGAGAAGAAAATGGCCAATATTATTATGCTGTCGTACAAATCGATGGTAAGGCCACATCTGGAGTATTGCGTCCAGTTCTGGTCTCCGCATCTCAAAAAGGATATAGTGGAACTGGAAAAGGTGCAGAAGAGAGCGACCAAAATGATTACTGGGCTGAGGCATCTCCCTTATGAGAATGGCTACAGCATTTGGGGCTCTTCAGCCTAGAAAAAAGGCACCTGAGGGGGAACATGATTGAGACGTATAAAATTATGCATGGGATGGAGAGAGAGTGGATAAAGTTCTTTTCCCTCTCACACAACACTAGAACTAGGGGACATCCTCAAAAATTGAGTGGAGGGAGTATTAAAACAGGCAAAAGAAATATTTCTTTACCAAGCGTGTAATTAGTTTGTGGAACTCCTTGCCACAGGATATGGAGATGGCACCTGGCCTGGATGCCTTTAAAAGGGGATTGGACAGATTTATGGAGGAAAAGTCCAGGTTACAATCCATGAAGGGGATAAGCAACCTCCTGATCTTAAGGCTGACCTACACCGCACGAATTCTGGCATGTCCCGGGCGCGTGCAGCGTGTGTGGAGCAGTGTGGCTTCCTTTTTAACCAATCACCACTGAATGTGGGAGACCGGTGCTCTTCCGAGTTCCGTTGCGATTGGTCGTGGACCATGCTGATGTTTGGCCGTTTTCGGACAATCAGAAAAAAGTGAGGGCAGGACGTGGAGCGAAGTGTTTCACCAATGGGATGAGAGGGGGGGCTTTAAGCCAATCGGAGTGCACTTGTGGTGGCAGCAGGAGTCGGTGGAGCCAGGGCAGCGTCTCGGGGCAGGGTGTCCTGTCCCCTATGCTTGCGACCCAACAAACGCAAACGGATTTGGTGTAGGTCAGCCTTTAGTAATAGGCTATCACTTAATGCCAGATGCAAGGGAGTGGCCACAGGATACAGGTATCTTGTCTTGTGTGCTCCCTGAGGCATCTGGTGGGCCATTGTGAGATACAGGAAGCTGGACTAGATGGGCCTGATCCAGCAGGGCTCTTCTTATGTACCACCAATAATCCCCCTCTAGCATCTTGTGCCATGCAAGGGGGAAGGGGCAACCCCCCACCATTGACTCCTTGGGGGATGGGCAGCAGTCAGCAGTGTAACTTCCTTAGTCGGCGCCCGGTTCTGGGGGGGGAATTTGGTGCTCTAAAGAGTAACTATCGGCCCGGCCGATAGGCTGGCCCGCGCTCGGGGGGGGGGGTGACTCGCGCTCGGGGGGCGACCCGGCGGGTCCCTGCACTGGGCACTCCCCGCCCGCCCGCACCCCCCCCAGCCCCCCGGAGAGTCTCCGAGAGGCGTCCTCCCGCCGGCTTACCTGCTCTGGCCTCCCAGCGCGTGCTTCCCATCGTCGGCTTGGCCTCCCTGCCTGCTGGCTGCCGCGCGCAGCCTGGCGCAGGCGGGCGGGGGGACTGTCCTCTCAGTCCTCCTCCCTCCTCCCCCGGCCTCTGAAGAACGAAGAACAGCACTGCGGGGCGGGCGCCGCGGCCGTGGCGAAGCGCCCGGTTCTGGTGAGCCACGTGCCGCTGCTCCCGCTGCGCCCGGTTCGGTGGGGCGCCTGGTCCAGTTGAACCACGCGCTCCACCGTCGTTACATTATTGGCAGCAGTCTTACAGCCTTGATGGAAGAAAATAAACAGGAAGCTTTCCTAAACTTTTTCAGAAGGAGGATGATTAAAATAACCTTGGTAGAATGTTGTTTTTCCCTTACCTAGAAATCTTGGTGAACTGAGCACCTTTCTGCAAAGAAGTGCACACAAAGGGACATTTTGTTTTCATGCAAGACAAACAAATAAGGGCATCTCAAGTTTTTTCACTAACTTTTATGAAGCGCCAGAATTCTGAGCCCCAAAGGGGCTTCTTGAAGAAATATTGCAGCACCAGCCAGAACCATAATAGAAATGAGAGATGTTAGAAATGTCTGCCTCACAGTGCATTACCTAAGTCTGTATCTTACAGCTTGATATTATTGAGACACATGATTTACCCCTCCTGGGATGGCCAGTTTAGATTCAACAGGCAGAAGAACAAACGAGGAGTAGAGGGCATTTTTACTATTAAATAACAACACAGAACAGTCTTGCGAGGATCAGAAAACAAGTGTGCCTAATCCAGTCTCTTGTCTGTTCAGATACTATACAGTCCTTACAGAAACTTCTCATGATCCATCTTTAAGAGATTCCCTGTCAGCAACTGCCTCCTAGAACCCCTAAGTGGCTTCTTCAGTGTTCAAAAAGAGTTTGGGGATCTGGCACAAGTACTCTTCAAAGGGAAAACAACGAAAATGGGAAATAGCACCGCATGTCAGAATGTCGCTTTGCAGTCTAGTTCATGTGAGCAGAGCGCTCCTTGCCCAGTTCTTTCTCTCCCCCCCCCACATGGATGTACTATGTGGTGGCCTGTTGGGTAGTGATTGGCTGGATGGGCTCGAGGGAGGTCCCAGGTAGGCTCCTTTGCGGAGCTGACACCTCCCAGTGCCATTCCAAGGCAGCAAGGTAAGAAGAGCCCAACCCACTCACCCTCTGACATAGAGATTAGCTGGCCACCTTTAGGAGCTGGGTAGGAATTTTTTGCTTTACTCCAGATGGATGCCGGAGCAGGTAAGGCAGCACAGGGGTCAGGAGGAAGGCGGAGATGGGGTGGAACGGGGAAGAGATGGGGCGGGGAGGAGAGCAGATCAGGCCCAGGAATGGAGCAGGTTTGGCGGCAGAGGTGACCGCCAAATCCTAACCCCCTTCCTGGGCCTGATCTACCTTCACAGATCAATGCAGACTTCAGTCAGCTATACACAGAGGCGTCGCTATGGTGGGGGCGGTACTGTAAGTTCCATGCCGTCCTAGTCCCCATTTACTCCCTGGTACGAGGGGGCCCCGCCCCCTTGCCATCAGAGCCATTCAGTGTAGCGAAGGCAACTTGCAGGAGACTCACTGCCCGTAGCCTTCACTACACTGACTGGCTCTGATGGCGAGGGGGCGGGGCCACCTTGTACCGGAGAGTAAACCGGGACTAGGACGGCACGGAACTTACAGTACCGCCCCCACCGTAGCGACGCCTCTGGCTATACAGTTCTCACAAGTTCAAGTTGACCCATGGTGGCTGCTGGGGTTCACCCCTGGGCAAGGGAACAAATGTTCCCTTAGACCGAGGAGGCCTCAACATGCCAAAACTCCCCCATGGGATACAGCGGAAACCATGTTACTGCCACTGCATTACCGCACAGGGAGTCAGGATTGGATGACTATGAATTAGGCCAAACTGACTGAGCAAGTACATGCGTCTGATGGACAAACAGAATTTAACTTGTCTATTGATAGATGGTTAATGTTTATTTCTATATCAGCAAGATTTCCACTGTACAGCATTTCTCTAAACAACATAGATCTTTCTGGAAGGGCTTCATTTCCACGTGAGTTTTGTAGGGCTGTTAATTTGGTGAAGATCTGATTTACAGCTCAATCCTATCCCCCACCAATCTATAGTATGCAGCAGTGCCACTGACAGAGCGCATGCTGCATGCTGGGGGGGGGCAACTAGACAGCCTGGGAGAGGTAAGTAAAAAAATGGGGGGGGCATTGGCCATCAATGGGTCCCCTTGGACCTATGCCAGCCCTTTTGCTGGCATACATTCAAGGAGAGTCAGGCGGCAGGACCAGGCCAGGAAAGGGGGATAAGATCCCTCATGCAGCATGCTTTGCTGAGATTCACCCCCTCCCGACTCTCCCACCCCTGCTCCCCACCTCATTCCTCCCCCAGACTGCCCATGGCCTGCCCCCACTGCCACCTTACCTGCTCCAGTGTGCCCTGAGTGGGCCATTGGCAGATGTGCAGAGCCTCCAGCCATTTGAGCCAGCAGCTTTCGAGCGCCTGAGAGCAGTACACCTTTTGCAGCTTATACTAGACTTTTAGCAGCAGATTTTATGACCCACTGTCATAGGCCCAGGATAGGTTTGGGCCATTATTTGATGATAATATTCAGGGTTGGCTTCCATTTGTGTACTGCACTTTCTGACCTTCTTTAGCGTTAGATTTTCGTTTGGTTTAATTCTATTGCATGGGGGGGGGGTAACATCAAAATATTTTTTTTAAAAGACAGCTGTTATACCAAATCCCCAAACAGCTATTTAAGAAGCATTTGTGATATTCTGTGGGACCAGCTGCTGAAAAAGAAACACCATGAAAAATTCAGGTGAGCATGCCAAAGCGGCAGACATATTTATTTGGATGGCATCTGAAACGTAAAAGGGCCTGGGGCTCTTATAGAATACTTTGTGCTTTGTTGTTCAATCCCTTCTCATGTGTTCAGGTAACATAAATTCGTTTCCCACACCTTATTGGCTAACAGTGATTAACAGCCCAATCCTGTCTAGCAGGTCGCGGTGGCGCAAATAAAGCGCCCGCCACATCCTACACAGGATTGGGCCTGTGCTGACTCATCTGGAGGCCTCCTCAGTGTAAAGAGAAATTCATCCCCTTACCCTGAGTAGAGCCCCAGCCGCCAGGATGGCTCTACTCAAATGTGTGCCAGCTCTTTTGCTGGTGCACATTTGAGCCAGCTGTGTAACGCCAGCCAGACCTGGGCTGGGATAGGAAGGGGGATAGGATTTGGCAGAGTGCGCCACCGCCAATCCCTCCCCCTCCTGGGCCTGGCGGGCCAATCTGGCACCCCCCGGAATGCACCCTTCCTTCTCTTCCCCCTCCCCTCCGCTGCGCTGCGGGGACTTACCCATTGAGCAGCACAAGCCTTTCACCAGTGTTGCTTACTCGTCGGATGCCGCAAATGTGCTTTCCGGCAAATTTGTGACACCTTAGACCAGCGGAGCAATTGCTCTGCCTGTCTATTTGTAGACAGGGTTGTGCTATAACAGTCCAATCCTATCCATATCTATTCAGAAGTAAATCCCATTACAGTCAATGGGGCTTACTCCAAAATAAGTGTGCATAGGATTGCAGCCATTTCCTATATTCTATGAATTTTAATAGTATTTTGAAACCCATTTATATCCTTGGCCAACCCACCATGTGGCACAGATTGCAGAGATCATTTGTTTCCATTTTTTTTAAATGGGATGTACTTCATTTCAAGCCCATAGTTCTCCACTTAAAAAATAGGTGCTCAGGAATGACCTTCTGCCCGCTCATTAAATGAATTCCATGAGTGATCAGCAGTTACTCCTACTATCTGTTTTGGTTTCCCTATGCCAAGGCATCCTTGTTCTTTCCATCACATAGTAGGAGATGACTATGATGGCTAGTACAGCATGCTGGCTTTTAAGAAGAGGTTCACCTTTTAAGGTGAACGCAGCAGGCCAAACGAGGTCTCTCTCTGTCATCAGTCCCACCTGACAGGTAATGCCAATCGAAGGGCCTTGAGTGATATAACTATTTGTTCTGACTGCTCTACAAACTGATCTCTAGTAAATTGCACAGCACCCAGAATTAGTAACACAAATACTCTCTGTGGTCCATGATTGGATGATGTCTACATGTGCATGTTCCGCAAGCCGCTGTTCTGTTCCCTAACAAGACAGGATCCCACTGTACGTTGCTTTTAGGGCTTGCTTCCCTTGAAGTAAAAATCCGCTACTAGTGGCAGCAGAGAATGCTCATTACAAGAAAACATGCATTTGTGAGCACAACAACAAAAAATAGCTTGCTCATGGGAATTACGCTGTCTGCGAGGGGATAAGCCAGCACCCCACAGAATGATGAGAGGGAAATAAAGATTGAGAAGAAAGAGATGTTGAGCAAATCAGATCAGTACATCACTAGCAAAACAATTCCAAGCAAGTACTAGCGGCAGGCAGCCTGTTCTGCCATAATTGTTTCAGTGAAAAGCCAAAACAGCAGCACCAGCTCCTTAAAACAGCTATAAAAGGTTTTCAGATGCTTGATAATGAAATCTATGTCCTGATGGGCTCTTTTCTCTCTCTTGAACACTCAGAGTGGTCGTTTGCTATTGTTGGATTGCTCATGAGTGCTGCGCTACCGGCTCTCATATTTCTAAAGAAGTAAAAATGAAAATAAAGCATTTGTGTTTGTGGTGGAAAAACTACACAACTGGGATCCAAGCCTACAGCACTTACTCAGACAAGCCAACTTTGTTCACTGGGGCATTTCTGCTGTTGCAGCCCAGGAGCTTAAAGTCAATCAGCTTTGTTGGGTCTACCCAGAAGGTATGAAGATCTCAGACTCAGGGAACAGAGCACTGCACAGCAAATACAGTTTAGAATGCACTCCAATGAAAAGATCGACAATAACAAAATTGGCGAGCTCTTTGGAGGTGGCTGATGATATATACATGTGAGACTACCAGTCACAAAATATTACAGCAGAACTCATGAGGCAAGTTGATGTTCTTAATGTCCAGGTCCTATCGCTTGGCAGGCAATCTACTTTTCCTGCATCCCAGAGGCAAGATGCTGCAGTGTTGAGCTGACTGTGTCCTAGTTCAGTCTTGGTTGGTCATGGTCACTGGCGTCGCTGCAGGGGGAAGTTCCGCTGCGGCCCGACACTCCGTTACACGGGAGCATGAAGCGCCCCTGCCTCCTCGCCTTCGGAGCCATTCATTCGGACTTGAATGGCTCTGAAGGCGAAGGGGCGGGGGTGCTTCGTGCTTCCGTGTAACGGAGGGCCGGACCGCGGCGGAACTTAGAGCTCCGCTCCACCTTCAGCAACGCCAGCGGTCATGGTGCAATTCTAACTATAAATTGACCAGCGGAGCAACTGCTCTTGGTGTTGCAAACATGTCACCATAAGGCACATTTGTGGTACCCGGAGAGTAAAGAGCGCTGGTGGAGAGACTTGAGCCACTCCTCTGGCACCACAGAACAGCACCGTGGTGGAGTGGTAAGGCCCAGATGGGCAGCGGAGGGGTGGGGGGAGAGCAGAATGGGGCATTTTTGGGGTGGGTAGGATTGGAGGATTGGGTCTGGGAAGGGAGAGTGAACAGCAGAGGCCTCCTCATATCCTATCCCCCTTCCTGGGCCTGTTGGGCCTTACATGGGCCTCTCAAATACGCAAAATTGCTGGCATGCATTCAAGGAGGCTTATCAGGGCAACTGGCACATTACTTGGAGGAGTAAAACCCGAGGAGGCCTCCGGCTGCACCGGTACAGGCCCAATCCTGCATAGGATGCAGCGGGCACCTTATATGCACCGCCACGTCTTGCCAGACAGGATTGGGCTGCCCATATAGTCAATTTTGGTGTTCTGACTGGGAAATAGGCGACAGGTTCCTCATACAGGCGACTATTGTTTCTGTATTTCCCTGTGTTTTGTGAAGTGCTATAGTTGAGCAAATTTAGAACAAATAGTGCAAAAGTTAGCCTGAAGATTAATTGCAATTCAAGGATTTGTGAACAATGGACATTTACTCAGTTGTTATTGGAATAAGAAGCATACACAGGCTAATGTAAACACTCAGGTTTTGTATTTGTTATAGAATCAATAATGCAAAGTCTTTCTATTTTTTTATTTTGCTTTTTGTGTTTTTGCTTTCATATTTGGGTTTAGTTAAGGACTATTCAACCGCTCTTCAAGTTTATAGATTTTGTGTATTAGGACTGGACTGGATCTAATTATATCAAATGACAGATAAACAGAGAAGTAGATTTTAAAAAAGCATACCAAAATTGGTGTAGTGACATACAAGGTGAGAAATGAAGATAGGATTTATCTCACACCTCTAAATTAAATTAGATGCATGATGATTAATTTATAGTCCTCCAAATGTAGATATGTTTGCTATTGATATCTCAGAATGAATGCATCTGAAAGGAGTTCTCATTTATAACTGGCCTGGGAATGGGTATCCAGTTCAGGATTATCTGCAACTGCTGCAAGTCTGAAATTTAATTTTTGGCTTTCTTTATTAGCTTCTGTAAATCCAAGTCAAGGGAGCATATGCCAAAGGCACTAGAGATTTGTTATCACACATGACTAATTGTAGGAAAGGTCAATATTAAACAACTGACCCAGATCAAGTCTCTCTTGTAACTTTCTGCTTCATTGAGTTGCCATCTCTATTCCTAATGTTATCTGAAGATCCACCTTTTCTCCCTTGGCCAAAGCTATTAGTTCCTTGCCCTGTGTTATTATTTATGTTTAATTTCCATGAAGCATCTTCGAGAGCAGCTTGCATTAAAAATGCTCAAAGTGAAGGATACATTTAGTTGTAGTACAAGGTTATTATTATTATTATTATTAACAGTATTTATACTGTATTTATTAACAGTTCATAACCTTACCTCCTCAGAACCTGTCACAAGAGACACCTTTCCTTTCTCTGCCTCTCCACAGATCACAGACATTTTTGACTTGTTCTTTGAATTAGTTAAAATCTGTTAAAATTAAAGAGGGACGACACACCAACATTCTTCTGAAACAGTCCTTACTGCAGCAAAAACAGACTCTTCCCATCCCAGCTATACTTACTAACAGCCCAATCCTGTCCCCTGCCACTCCATAGCATACAGTGCCACCGATGGAGCACATGCTGTATGCTACGGTGGTGGTGGTGGGGCAACAAGATAGCCTGAGAGAGGTAAGTAAAAATATTTTAAAATGTTTTTACATACCTCCTGGTAGCCACCTGGTCACCAGTGGGTCTCCTCGGACCCACACCAGCTATTTTGCTGACATAAGTCCGAGGATTTTCAGGGAGTGCGTTGGGCCAGAAAAATGGGGATAGCATCCCAAGTGTGCATTGCCGCCACTGAGATCCGCCCTCTTCTGCCCTCAAATTGCCCCCTGCCTGCCCCTCTCCCCGCCTCCACTCCTCCCCCTCCCGGCCCCAAACTGCCCGCACTGCTACCTTACCTGCACCAGTGTGGCATCCAGCAGTCATTGCTGCCTACATGGGGCCTCTGGCCATTTGTGCCAGTGGCCCCAAAGTGCACGACAGTAGTGTGCCTTTTACAACACCGCAGCAGCACTTCTGCAGCAGACCTGGAGTTCCACTGCAGTAAATGGCCCATAGGCTTGGGCTGTGAGTGTAGAATTTTATCCTAACTTATTAGAATATATTGGAATTCATTAGTGCATACATACATTTTGGCAGGAGTCTATTTCTTTTGTAGCATACCTGTCATTTGCTATCTAGAAAGAATAGTTCCATCTATATGCACCAGCCATATACTTTAAGTGATTATTGCAACCTTTGCATGGTAGCTTCAGAGAGAACTGAACTGACTATTTCAACTAGCGGTTAAGCTAAGGGTGATGAAGAATATCCAGTACATCTCCCTTATTTTCTCTAGAGCAGCCGAAGACAACCTTTTCTTACTCCTCTTCATCAGACAGTATCATAGCTCTACTGTTTTCTCCCTTGATTTCTAGCAAGTGAGTATTATCATTAAATGGCTAGCTACAAAACAATGAACAGCTAGCCACAAAACAATGAAATGATATACCATGTACTGTATATGATCGACTCTTTTGAATGCAGCTAAGGTGGAACAGGAACCAGTTAGTGCTCTGTATCTTATGAGTTCAGGTATTTGTGACTCAGCTCTTGTTTTGAAAAAGCAAATATCCCTGTGTTCATAGTATGATGTTGACTTCATACGTACTCCTTCTGATCTAACAAATGTATTCTCTAAAGCTGAAACAAGTGTGCTCTCAGAATTTCCCCCCACAATCCTCTTATAGCAGATTTTGATGCTCATCATTCCTATATCTATATTTGACACGAGTGATATTTGACTGATATCTGACATTTGACAGCACCTGTTAGTACTCACAGAATGGTATTCCATATTTGACAGTACCATGTGTTATATTTACATGGCATGGAGGTAGGGAATATTTAACCCTTCACCTCCATGTCATTTTCCTATAAAAAAAAATCCCAGCCCCAGATGATGATGATTCTGAGGATGACTGAGTTAAAAACTTTAGTCATGCCAGGAAGAAATTAAATATTGAAATGTTAAAACATCAAAATATCACAGCTCTTAACGTTTCGCCACCAACATCTGTGGCATCTTCAGAAGGCAGTAAACATTCTAAGACCAACTGAAAACATAAATGGTCCCTGCTCTTCTACATTTACTTTTAACTTTTCTTGTGTCCAATTTGTATCTGTTTAACAGTGCAATCCTATCCAACTTACGCCACCAGTGTAACCAGCGGTGCAGTGAGAATGGGAGACCCCAGAACGGAAAGAGGATTCAAATCCCCCCAAAGGGGGATTCAAAGGGGATTTGTATCTCCTTTCCATTCTGGGGCCTCCCGTTCTTGCTGCACTGCTGGTTACACTGGTGGTGTAAATTGGATAGGACTGCGCTGTAAGAAGAAGCCAAGCATCATTCACTTTAAGCATTCATTCTGAGGATGTTTCAGATGTTATAGGATGTGGGAGTACCACAAGCCAGTATTCCCTTTAAGGTGAGCGGCCGAATGGCCGCGCACCTCTCAGCCGAGCTCCGCACAGCACAGAGCTCGGCAACCTGGAAGTTCAGTGATGATGTCGTCAGTGAACATCCGGAGGTGCCGTCGCAATGAGTCATGACTCTGCCCAGCTGCAAAAGGGGTCTGTGTACTGGAGCAGACCCCTTAGAGTTGTGTTTTTTGAGCTTCCATTGTCAGGTCCCTTGGTGAAAATACACGAAGTGGAGATGTGCAGGTGTCTCCTTTAGATGTTGTAGCAGAAACACCACAAGCATATCACTGCACATTTGACTGCCACTGCTTCCAGTACCAACCTGAGCTTTTTGCTACCTCTTGTACATAACACATAACAAGTAAATGCCGTCTGCTTCGGTTTTTCACAGAAAATGCATGCAGAAAATGGAATTCTGTATTAATAAGAGAAATGCTGTGTTAAAATGTGAGAATCATCCATAAGAATGTTTATTTAAAACTATATTTAGACAGGCATTAGAGAATAGACAGTCCTTTTCTGCTAACATTTCCTGCCTGCAAAAGAATGAATATAATGTTCTTTAGAGATTGCATTGATAATAAAGCATTTTACAACGCTTAGGCCATGTCACTGCTTCCTCTTCCCAATCCAAGGACAGAGCGAACCAGCCAAAATAGCAAAATTAGATGAAGCCAACAGACAGCTTTTCAGACCAAAAGAAGTAATTTCAGCTGCAAATTGGTGGAAAAGCCATACAAACAGCTGTAATACATATCTCCCCATTACTTTTTTTAGAATCTAAATGGACGAAGAGCATAAGTGGTAATTGTGTTAGCTCTGGAGATAATGTAAGGAATAATGTCTTTTCAGCTGAATGTAATGAGGTTGCAATTCCACTGAGGTATTCAAGGGACACCAAGAGTGTTAAGATACATTCGGTACGTGGAGGAATTATAGACTTCGTTTATGGGCACTTGGGGAGAAAGTGGTGGTATGCTTATTGTTAATTTAAAAGCATATTTTCACGAGTTTGCCATTTGGTCTTCCTGACCCTAATACAATTGTGTCACTTCCCTGGGTCCCAAGTTTCCCAGCTTGGAATTTACCCTTTTTCCCCTCCGTCTAATAAGGAGCCATCAGTAATTTTAGGAATCAGAAGGTGAAATTAACTGTTTCATACATATGAAACATTTGCACGTACTTCATATCAAATTGTTTACAAAAAAGCAGGAAGTTAACCTCACCAGAAGGCGTTCGTTCAAATTTAACCGTCGTCTAGCAAATGAATGAAATGATCAAAACAAATCAACTTTTAATCAACTGTCAGCTACCCTTGTAACTCTAAAAAGTGTGGGGGAGGGCAGGCCTGGCATTTACATTTAATAAGTTTATTTATTTATTTATTTATTTACAGCATTTCTAACCTACCTTTGAATCATAAAAAATGAAGCTCAAGGCAGCTTACAGTAACAGGTAAAAACTAGATAAAGAACAGTAAAATTTCAGTTTAAAGTCACACACACACACACACACACACACACACGAGAGAGAGAGAGAGAGAGAGAGAGAGAGAGAGAGAGAGAGAGAGAGAGAGAGAGAGAGAGAGAGAGATATTCATATAACACACACACACCCCCGCACACACACACACAATTAAAAGCAAGTCAGAAAAAACATTGTTTTTACACTCCAGTAGAAGGCTAACAGGGACAGAGCCAACCAGACTTCCCTAGGGAGAGAAGTCTATAAATTAGGTTTTATTCCACTGTATGTTTGTGTGGTTTTATGCTACACAAACTTTACAACATTAGAATTCATTGTGAAGACTGGTTTCATCATATACTCTCATTCACTTTTTGTTTAGAAACCTTAACATTCACTGTTGTACTCAAACGCTGTGATTTTGCACAAATTCTCCTCCTTTTCATCCCACCACAGTGTCAGTCCAGTGACAAGGGATGGGATCAAGGAAACGTAAGATGTATGTGTCTTCTGCCAGGCCAATCCCTCTCCAGCACACTCATCTGTTGAATGCTGAAGACAGACACATGGGCAATTTTGATGGTGTTGTAGGTCTCCTGTGTTCAAAGTGGGATTAGCAAGAGAGAAAGGTGATAGGCTAGTGTCCCCCTCTTCTTTTTTGAATCCAGGGAATGGAAGGAGAAGGAGGAGCAGTGGAGGCAAGAAGGTGGAAAGAGATGGGCACCACTCACCAATCTGCTGCCTGATGTGACAGCTTCAGTTGGCCTCATGGATAGGCCGGCCCTGCCTGTCTTTCCTCATGAGAAATCGTTGGTCTTCTGCCATAAATCTATGCAGAATATCTTCCATCTCTGATGCTAGAGGGATAGAAAAAAAAAAGCACTCAAAATCTAAGGGGTGAAAAGTTCTTCCTTATTCAAAAGTCAGAAGAAATGCTTTGCTAGATCATACCAAAGGTCCATCAAGTGCAGCAGTCTGTTTCCCACAGTGGCTCACCTGCTGCCTTTGGGAAGCCCGCAAGCAGGAAAGAACATAAAAGCCAATCCCCCCCCCCCACACACACACACACACACACACCCGGCCGATGCAGCCTTGCATATACAGTATATATGCACAGAGGCTTGGGTTTGACCCCACCTTTCCATTCAAGGAAAAGCTCAAGGCGACCCCTGTAATGAGCTCTCGTCATTAGCAGGCTCACATTTTATCAATGCTCAAGGAAAGTTGACATAATGAAGTAACTACTGTTCTGGGCCAGAATGCATCGTCATTTCAGACCTAACTAGATTCTCATGTCGTTAATGGCTATCTCTAAAGAAACAGTTGGAATCGGCTGATAGTGCTTTTAATTTGTGCTGCAAATTGCTAATTAAGCTTGTGAAGAGGACAAAAAGAAAAAAGAAAAAGAAAACCACACACAATTCCCTCAATTAAAAAGATAAATGTGATGGGACTGGTATTTGAGCCATTCTGATCCAAAGGTGGTTTAGAAATGGGTTTCGTTCAGAATGCATAAGTTGAAGCTCGGCATACAGTGCTCATTGTATACACCAGCAGTGCAATACTCACTAAAATGTGGTTTTATTAATAGTCAGTTTGTACTGCCTCTTTTCAGTACATGAAGGCATTCTTTTTGGATTGCTATGGACTATCTTTGTAATGCTTTTGTAATGCTTCAGTGCTATTTGCCACATTTGTATCTCACGCTTCCCAGAGGGTAATCCCCAAAACAGCCCTGTGAAGTTACTTAGGTGAAGAATACGGTGTCTTTCCTGGGGCCACCCAATAAACCTTGCTAACTGAGCAGCAGGGATGGTAACAAAGGGTAGCAGGCACTTCCCCCAAAATACAGGTGGGCCCCCATATCCATGGATTCGCTATCCACGGTTTCAGTTGTCCATGGGTCACGGGGAAACCCCCCCCCCCAGGCTTTTACTTTTTTCCCAGTAAGCTTCATTTCTTCCTTAAACAAACAGGAGAAGCAGCCTCTGGCTGCTTATTGCAGGCAAGTAGAACGAGATAAAGTCCTAGAGAGGCTCTGCAAGGTTAACAGAAACCTTGCAGAGCCTCTCTAGGACTTGGTCTTGTTCTACTTGCCTGCAATGGAGGCTGCTTCTCTGTTTTAAGGAAGAAACAAAGCTTGCTGAAAGAAAAATAAGAGCTGGGGGGGGGTGCACACTCCTGCCCGCAGGGGAGGCAGGGCAGGGGGCCCTCAGGAAATCATGGAGGGGGTGTTCGGTCCTATCCATGGTTTCAAGTATCCACGGAGGTGCCTGGAACATATCCCCAGTGGATATGGTGGGAGTACTGTACATACTTGCTGCCTCCCCATTCACTCCTCCAGCTTTCAGTCACAGGCTGAGGCTACAGTTCTATACACACTTACCTAGGAGTGTGTCCCATTGAGTTCAATGGGATTTACTTTTGAGTAGACCATCATAGGATTGCACTGACAGTACAGTATATTCAGGTCCAAGCATCACTCTCCTAATGAGGACTTTGGGCACCCCTTTGCTCCCCCAAACTTATTTTTTCTGGAACAACCCCTGCTGAGTAAGGATTTGAACTTGTTTTTTTTTTCTTTTTCATTTCCAAATGTAACATGCTAACTACCCACTATACAGCACTGGCACTGTAAGTCCAAGTCGATCTGCTTCCAGAAATCATTACTTATTGAGCATTAGAAAATATGGGTTGGCGCATAGTGTGAATGTGTTTTGGGTCTTTATGACATTCAGGATAATTACATGCATTTCTGACTGTGGCTGACAGAAAAGAAATCAGCTTGGGTTAAAAAAAAAGCTGGTCATGTCATTAAACCTCAATTAAAACCTTGTGAAAGAGTAATGAATGTTAGCATGCTACTAATCGTAACCATCCTTAATCACCACCATCCTTGTAACTGTTAGCTTTTGATTCCCACAAACTACCCCAGACATAGGGAAAAAAGCCTCTCCCTTGATCTTTCTAATGGTTCTATGATTAAACCTAATGTTGAAGACATTCTTAGTTTGTGTGGTTAAAAAAAAAAAGACAATTGAATTAAATCTTCTGTATCCCTGCCAAGTAGTAATAGCTTATGTTTTCATTAATTCAGGAGCACCCAAACATAGTTTATTGGCATGCAAAATGTTACTAAAGTTGCAAAATAAGTATAGTTGATGGAGTCAACCAACCTTCTTCCCTTCACATGGATGAACAGTGATTGAAACCTGATTGTAAGTAAGTGGTAAGCAAGTGTTATCTGTCTGGCCGTAAACCACAACAAAACGAAAATACCCTTACAAAATAAAATCTTAGAACAGTACTTACAAAAATCATAAGAAGTATCATGAGATGTAAGCAGGATACACTTAGCCGCCTTGGGTCCCTTCGGGGAGAAAGGCGGGGTAAAAATATTGTAAATAAATAAATACACTTTATAAAAACATACACAGTAATTAAAACATTCTGTCACATACCACCCACCACCCAAAGTCTTTGGTGGACTGGACATGGTCCACTGCGTGTGTTAAAAAACCCTGCCTTTTCAGTTACAGATCTGTTACCGTTGGTTATGAGTCCAGGTTTTTTTTGTTGGGTTGACCAAAAGGCAGTGTGGGAAAGAGACCACTCTAGATATTTGTGTCTCAGGGCTAGCATAAGATCTGATGCCTGCGGTGACATGCCAAATGCTGCCCCCCTTGCCTAATGATGTGCCAGCAGCAGCACTCACTTTCCGAACCCTAACCCCCTTCCCGGGCCTGATCCACTGTCCTGGGTTAATATAGACTTGCACCAGCAATTTAGCTGGTGCAGAACCAAGTAGACCACCCTGAGCCACAGAGGTTTAACCCCGTGTAAGGGAACAAATGTTCCCTTACCCAGAGGAGACCTCTGCTACTGCTCCGCTACAGGATGCAGTGGTAGCTTTTTTTGGCACTGCTACACCAGCGGAGGGGCAGAAAAGGATTGGATGGGGCTGATAGATTCTTCTCTCTAGCTGGGCGTGTCAGTGCACTTCTGGTTTGATCCTATGAAATCTGTCCAATGAGGCCATCAAAATGCTTTGAGGTTGGGGACAACTTCCTGACCAAAGAGCTTCTGTAGCTTTGGGACTATGTTATTGTTGTATCTTTCCATTTTTGAGGACTTATACTTAATTCTGAATGCAAATATAAATGACATTGAGAAATATGAGCACTTAAAAATGGCACCTACTTATAGCTATTATGACCACAGCAAATCTCTTATTAGTTTATAGGGAGTATGAGCTAAAAAAAAGAACTAGTCTGTGTCCGCACAAAGTCCAAACAAGTGGTTCAGTTTATACTTGCTAAACTTTATATACTTAGAAATACATATATAAATTTGATTCGAAATATTCTATAATTCTGTGTATGTCCACTGGTATTCAAAGCCTTTGTGAACTGAACTGTCTGCCACATGTGTGAGTACTGATTTTCCTTGCACTGGATCCATAATGTAATCAGGATGTTCAGAAGATGCTACGTCTATTTCATTTCCAACCAAGAGTTGTCTACAAGTCCTGGCAGTGAACATGAAACTATTGCTGCATGCTCGGCCCTACTGTTTCTTCCTGCATGGAGACAGCCACTGTGCCATGGCTACTGTTCTATTTGCTTTCAGCTTTCCATTTTACTTTCTTATGACTTGAAGTTTATATAAATGCAAACAGAGCAAAGGGGGGGGGTGGCGAGGTGCTCACCATGGGAGACCAAAGGCTCTCACAGTGCTTTGTTGCAAAGGAAGGACTTTTCACTTACAAGCAAAACCACCTGGTGTGTTTGCTGTGAAGTCTTGCCAGCAATTCCAGAGAGAAGATCATGCTTCTGTTCATTCCATGGCTTAATGACTTTGGGATATTTATATATAAAGGGAAAAATATTATGAGAGAGAAGAGAGGAACACTTAAATTGTGAAACCAATGGGGTGCCATGTAGGTGAAAGGGTCCCTCTGCGTGAATATAGTATTCAGACATGGAATCCAAAGTGAGCATCTAGGAAAGCATTTTTTAGACTACGCAAATGGAGAGCTCACTACCCCTGTCTTTGCCAGTCTAGTCTCATGGTGTGCTCAGTAATTACTTGTGAGTCCAACAAGTATATTAAACAAGTAAGACTTTACAGTAAATCAGGTGGGGATTTTGAGTCATTCTTATGCTGTATCTGTTGTACTAAATGCCAGCCTTTTAAAATTAAAAAAGTAGGCCTTAAAATTAAGCGATGATATCAACCATTGGCAAATTGGTGGAAAAGCTGGCAGTGGCGGATACAGTGGTGGAGCAGCGGAGAGGCGGCAACAGTGGCAACAGCGGTGGCAGCAGTGAAGGAGCGGCGGGGACAGTTGGAGTCCTGGCTGGCCTGGATACAGTCGGCCAGGCTCCAGAAGAATGGCGGCGGGGGCGGAGGCAACGGCGACAGAGGAGCCGGCCAGGCTCCAGAATGGCGGCGGCGGCAATGGCAACAGCAAGGTAAGTGGCAGCGGTGGCAAAAATTGACATTTTCATGGCCATAAATAAATAAATAAATAGATAACAATTTTGGATGCCTTTTGGGTGGCAAGTGGGCATTTTGTGCCCACAAAAAAAGACCACTGTAAAATTAATTAGTTAATTAATTATTCCGGGGGGGGGTGTTGTCCCGGTATGGGTCAGGAAAATATGGTAACTCCAGCTATAAACCAGAAACAATGTTATAATCTTCCATTGGAAGAAGACCAAATGGCTGGGGAGCAGGACAGTTCTTAGTAGCTGAGTAAAGTCAAGATTGTTTTAATACATTCTTTTAATAAACGAATGGGAAACCCGGTGAACGTAAATATTTTTAACTCTGAAATGGCATAATTGTAAAAGGACTGACACCTTCCCAGTTGTACACTGTATCATTTGCCAATAGTTGATGGCAATTTTACTAACAAACCCCAGTTATCGACAGGAGCCGCCCCACTTGCCTGGGTTATCATGCCAGCATTATCAGTGAAACCAGCTGGGTAGAGTGACCCTACTTTCCTGGGTAGCAAAGGCCAAGTGGAGGGAGGGTGATGTCAGCCTGTTGCCCTCTGGCCTCTCTCCCTATTGAGGGTAGGACAATTACCTCTGGGGGGGGGAGAGAGCCTTCCTGAACCCTGCAGCCCCAGTTTCCTTCTCTTTCTGCCCTTTTCCTTTCCAGTCCTCCATCTCCTTCTCCTCCCTGCATCTTTGTCCTTCCTCTTCTCTCTGTTGCCTGGGTTGCCTTTTTACCCTCCCCCCTCTTCCTCCTCTCTCTCTCTCTCTCTCTCTCTCTCTCTCTCTCTCTGTATGTTCTTTCCTCTTCCACTCCTCGTCTCCATTTCTGTTCTCCCCTTTCCTGTGTCCTCCTCCCACTCTTGTTTGATTCCAGGCCATTTAAAGGGCTTCTGCCCAGGGCTAAGCCACTCCCCCATTCAAGATCACTTGCAGCTGGAACGTTAACAGTATCTCATAATTTTGTGGTGCTCAGCAAGGATCAGTGATTTAGACTTGAGTCTATTGACTCGGACTTGAGTTGGACTCAAGTCGCGTCAATGACTGGACTCGGACTTGACTCAGCGATTGTTTTATGACAAGTCCAATTTATTCAGGTTTAATCCTGCTTTCCCCATTAAATGGATAGGGATTCACAACTTGCAACCAAAGACTTGGGACTTGGGGGCAAAGACTTGGGACTTTACTTGAGATTTGGACTCAGAGACATGGGACTTGACTCAAGACTTGATCCACATCCCTGGCAAGGATGTCACCACCAAGCCTGATGAAATGGAGAGCCTCGTTGCCAGAGCTTTCCGCAGCGCAACGATGCCCCCATGGGTCCCTGAGGATCACACACTGGTAAAGGGGCTTTAGAACTCTGCCCCACCATGGTTCTGATCCTGATTGTCATCCCTCCGCTCCACTCTTGGGCTAGTTTTAATGGAAAAGAGCTTCCATTAGAAACCAGTGGAAGCTTTTTCCCATTGAAAACAGTGCAGGGGAGCCACAACCAGGACTGGAACTGCAATAGGAGCAAAGTCATAACAGCCCTGATAATAGTTCCACCCCATTTTGTGCCCCAAAACATATGTAGCAGCAAAAAAGCTCATTACTGTGCACATTTTGCTCATTACTGTGCACATTTTGTCGTAACAACATGTACTGTAGTTGGACCATAAGTGAATATACTGTACATGCTGTGACACTGATTAGGACCAGATTTATCTTGTGAAAGTACAGTACAGGAACCTCAATATTCAGCAGCAAGTACATTTGCTTGTGAACATGTTAATAGCTGAACCTTAACATGTTTCACCTGTGACCTCAATTAACTGAGGATTATTGCTATGAAAGACGTCAAGGTTATCACTTCTAGCCTCACGCTAAAAATGATGCAGTGGCATTCAGGAAGAGGATCAAGATGTTCCTCAGTTATAGAAGAAAAGCAGAGACGAAACAACGGTGGAGCGCGTGGTTCACTCGAACCAGGCGCTCAGAGCGCATGGAGCAGAAGCTCCAGGCGCTTGGGCGGGTGGGGCAGTCACCGACGCAAAGCGCCGCGTTGTGTCGGCCCTCCCGCCCTCCCTGGAGCCTGTTACACTCCGAAATGAGCAGAAGACGGGTGGGGGGTGTCATTGTGACACGACGCAGGCCCCGCCCCCACGCACCAGGAGGGCGCCCGACATTTCTGAAGAAAAGGGCTTGTCCAGTCTTGTCTGGTCTGCACATGTTTTACGCTAATTTCATTCAACATACATGAAAATACCATAAGTGTGTGTTTCCTATCTCATTAAATTCTTCCAAGAAGGGGGACTATTGAGATGTATACTTGAAGCCTACAATTAATCTACAATATTTTCACTTTCTGGGAAAACCCTGTCGTATTTTTGCTTGTTCCGGAAGAGTTAATTCTTTATCTCTTGTCTGTATTTTGCATTTGTAACTACAGCCATTTTTTAAGATGTAAAAGGAATTATCTGGATACAAGTTGATTACAACACAATGTATGGATTAACTTTTTTTCTTCTTCCTTTTGGAGCATTTAACAACATTCCTTTCAGCCTGCCTTTTGTGTGAAGAATAAAAGGGAATAACAAAGACTTGATTCCCTTTTAATTTTATTTTTAAAGTGTTGAAAGGAAGTAGTAATCCTCCTTAACACCAGCTGATAAACCTCTAGCCACACTTGAAACAGGAAGTCAATAACTTATGGATGGTAGGTGCACCACAGCCCCATTGCTCCCTCGTTGGCTTGAGACATTAACAGTCCAATCCCCCCCCCGATGCAGCCATGTCAACAGAGCACTTGCTGCATTCAGCGTGGGGTGGGGGCAGTCTGGAGGTCCCCTCAAGGTCAGGGAACTTTCATTCTCTTACCTTGGGGTAAGCCTCTGTTACCCAATGAGTCTCCTTGGATCTGCAGCAGCTATTTTGCTGGCACAGACCCAAGAAGAATAAGGAAGCGGGAAGGGGAGAAGGAAGTAGCTTAGGATACTGGCACACGTGAGTACTGCTGGTAACCGCCCCCTCCTTCCTCCATTCCATCTCTGTCCCCGACCCCCTCCCCACCGACAAACTCCGCCGTCGCAAAGGGCTTCCCAGGTGCAGGGTGGGCCCAACTTTTGCCACCACCTGTCCTCTTTTTGCGTCGCTGCCACTGCCAATCTTGCTGTCCATACAGCACAGTTGTCCCCCCCATGTGCCGCCCGGGGGCTGTGCCCCCCCAACCCCTGGCGATGCTTCTGAGCGCCCCACTGGAAACCCAATCTGACTAATGCTCACAATATTCTCCAGTCAAAGCAAAAACTAGCTTGCTTTTCTGCATCTGTTGGATCTCAATAGTGCTCCTCCTTGTTCACCACTGACCAGTTTCCTAGTTCACATGTTTCTGTATTCTGAGCTTGTGAAACATTTTGCTCAATAAGTCACTGCCTTTTTCATTTTAATTTGGTGGGTCCACACAGAAAGTTGTTGCTATATTTGGGACACTTATCTGCAGCAGTGAATATGCAATTTTTGTTCCCAGAAATGAAAATCATGGATATTTGTTACAACCCTAATTATTTCCAATACACTGATGTGATTGCCTGCATGTGCACCTATTTATCAGTTTATAAATCCTTTTTATATGGTGATTTCTCTCAGAATATTCACCTTGCAGTTTTGCTTAAAAATGAAGAAATCAATGTTTCTTTTGAAAAAAAAAATCTCAAGGCTGCAGTTGAAAATTATAAGGTGTGTCTGCTAGATACAAACATTTTTGAATGACTCAAAATTGAAACATCAAAGAGTCATTTTTAAAAAATTCTATGTGCAAGAAAGGAACTCAGCTTTTAAAAAAGCCATCAGTAACTAATGCTACATTGCCACAGATACGTTTTAATGGTGTCATTAGAAAACAGAATTAACTGAGTTTAAGGATGAAAAGCTGCATTGAATGTTCACCCACAAAATGTTCAGGGTGAAAGGAGGGGTTTATTTATTTTTATTTATTTTTCACATTTTTATACCGCCCTTCCTCCAAGGAGCTCAGAGTGGTGTACATATTTCCTCCCCTCCTTTTGTCCTCACAACAACCCTGTGAGGTAGGTGGGGCTGAGAGATAGTGACTGGCCCACGGTCACCCAGGAAGCTTTGTGGCTAAGCGGGGATTTGAACCTGGATCTTCCAGGTCTAAGTCCGACTCCCAAACCACTACACCATCAGATGGGTGACAAATGTTATGAAACCCCCTTTGCTCCTTTCACTACCTCTTCATAGCTCTTTATTTCCCTGATCAGCAGCTTTGGCACCAGTTGCTTTAAAAATATGATCTTCCCAAGGTTGTCCCAAACAATCAGGGATCATCTAGGCATCTGTTGTCATGCAGCCAATCATGTCTGACTTCATGACAATGCCATGAGGTCACATTAGAGTGAGGGGAGGAAGAATTAACCTGACACTGAATAGACTTCCTGAGGATTTGTGGCAGATATGACTTTATGACAATATCATGAAACCAAACTGACCTGAACGGCAGTGCTTTCTCCCCACCCTTAAAAGGAAAACATTTCTGCTCTGCTTCACAAGTCTCTGAAAAAATGCTGGTACATTTCATGGGGATGACATTTGTCAATGAAATGCACCCCTTCTTTTGGCCCAGTTGTAAAATGGCTAAGTCGTAAAATGAATTACATATTCATTCAAATACAACTGTTACTATCATGTTGTGGCTTGGGGGAAAAATGAAATTATTGGTGAACAAAACAGCTGCTGAAAAGACAATATAATGCTGGGAGTACTGGGTCTAATGAGCAGGAGGAAAAAAATAGACATTATCTAGTTAGGAAAAAAACCTCCCCCAATTCTTTCTAACAGCCATATGAAAAAAATGCACCTCCTCCCTGCAACCTTGTCCTTGTGAAAAGCCCTCCATCTGAATGAGAATGGAGTGCTAACTTCTATTCTCCAATTAAGCCTGCAAGGGAGGGAGGGAGGGAGACAATTGATTCCTGTACAAGTGCTTCCACAGAATGGAAATATGTGAAGCGTGTCCTTCACAGAACAACAGTTTTATTGTGTTGCTTCCTTTAAACCACAAGGTCAGCCTTCAGGAAGAAGCAGGGAGGCAGGGGCTTCTATATGAACAGAAGGAAACCCTTTCCCCCACCCCAGCCCCAACAGTGCCAAAGACAAAATCCTGTCTTAGAGCGGTTTCATGCCTTAGCTTCACAACAGGTATGCCGTCCAAAATGGTACCCGCTATAGTGGACTCTACACAGCAACACATACAGATCAATCACTGCATAATATTTATAAGAATTTATCACATGGAGGAACACCTTCACCACATCCTCCTCTCTATGAGGGAGCATTAAGCAGGAGAAGGTGGCAGAGGTGTGCCACATCGCAACTCTGCTGTAAGAGTTTCTAATCAGTAGGAAGCAGGTGGCAGAAAAAAGTAACCACTAACCACAGAGGCACTGTTTTCTTTCAGTGGTCTCTCTGTGGCATGGTTGAAATGTGCAGCAGCTCTTAGATCTGCCCTTTTAAATATTTTAGAAGCTGTAACAGCCACCTTGCATTTGTGGTGTGGAAGCACAATAAGAACTTTCTATGGAAGATTGTACTAGGGAAGTGATTATAGACTATGGCTCCTCCACAGTAGTAGAAATCCTTGGTCTCATGGCTGTTTATTCATCGGCTTTACGAAATGATGGAGATTTGCTATTTTCATGTCAATGTTAGCGTGACTACACTATAATTTTGAACTCGCTTAAAATTGAGGTTAATTGTCATAGCTTCTCCCATAGAACTCCAATAATTATTGTTTAGTGGAGATGCTGAGAATTCAGTGTTAAAGGATTCCCCGAGCTACATGTCCACAGCCCAAACCTAACTGAATCCCCCCCCCACTGATGCAGCCATGCCAATGGAGCACACACTGCATCCTGTGGGTGTGTGGGGAGGGCAATCCCAGAGGTCTACTCAAGGTAAGTGAGCTTTTGTTCCCTTACCTTGGGGTAAACCTCCGCTGCCCCAATGGGTCTCCTCAGATCTGTGCCTGCTGGTAAAGAACCGAAGAGAGTAAGGGAGAGGAAACGGGGGAAAGAATGGGGATAGGATCCTGGCTCTTGCTGGTGCCACGAGGAACCACCTTCCCTTCTCTGTTCTGCCTCCTGCCCACCCCTCAAGACACAGAAACTTCCCTATTCCTCCCCCTCCCTGCCCCATTCATCACCTCGCTCATGACCCGCCTCCTGCAACGGCTCACCCACCTCAGTGCGGGTCGCCCTCTGTGGCAGCATGCTGGGGCTGCTGCCACCATTTGCAGCAGCAGCCCTGAAATGGTCGCTGCTGGCATCGTACTGTTTACAGTGTTGTGAAGGCGTGTATGCTGTCATACATGCCTTCACAACGTTGCAAAGCCTAGTAAGGATTGGGCCCCACTATTCTTTTGTCAAGAGCCAGGAGAATTCAGTATGTCTGAAACGGTCATTCTGACTCTTCACTTTCAGGCATGGAAATGTCAATGGCCAATGTCAATACTGCCTACCTACATCAGAATGCATCATCAGAAGAGGCCTTCTGGATCAAGCTACATCAGAAGAGGCCTTCTGGATCAAGCTAAAATTCCATCTAGTCCAGTATCCTCCCCTTCATGGATCATTGCCTTGTCGTGGCGAAGGGGCTTGCGTAACTCAATGAAGCCATGAGCTATGCCGTGCAGGGACACCCAAGACGGACAGGTCGTAGCAGAGAGTTCTGACTAAAAGTGATCCACTGGAGAAGGAAATGGCAACCCACTCCAGTAACCTTGCCAAGAAAATCCCATGAACAGTTCCAAAAGGCTACAAGATATGACGCCGGAAGATGAGCCCCTCAGGTCTGAAGGTGTCCAATATGCTACTGAGGAAGAGCGGAGGACTATTCCAAGTAGACCCAGAAAGAGTGAAGCGGCTGGGCCAAAGCCAATAGGACGTCCAGCTGTGGATGTGTCTGAGGTTGAAAGGAAAATCCAATGCTGCAAGGAGCAATACTGCTTAGGAACATGGAATGTGAGGTCTATGAATCAAGGCAAGCTGGATGTGGTCAAAGATGAGATGATAAGATTGAACATTGACATCTTGGGAATCAGCGAACTAAAATGGACGGGCATGGGCGAATTTAATTCAGGTGACCATCATATCTACTACTGTGGGCATGAATCCCTTAGAAGAAATGGAGTAGCCCTCATAGTCAATAAAAGAGTGGGAAAGGCAGTACTGGGGTGCAACCTCAAAAACGACAGAATGATTTCAGTTCGAATCCAAGGCAAACCATTCAACATTACAGTAATCCAAGTGTATGCCCCAACCACTGATGCCGAAGAAGATGAAGTTGACCGGTTCTATGAAGACCTACAACACCTTCTAGAACTAGCACCCAAAAAAGATGTCCTTTACATCATAGGAGACTGGAATACTAAAGTAGGAAATCAAGAAATAAACGGAACAACAGGCAAGTTTGGCCTTGGAGCGCAAAATGAAGCAGGGCAAAGGCTAACGGAGTTCTGTCAAGAGAACACGCTGGTCATAGCAAACACTCTTTTCCAACAACACAAGAGGCGACTCTACACCTGGACATCACCAGATGGTCAATACCGAAACCAGATAGATTATGTGCTTTGCAGCCAAAGATGGAGAAGCTCTATACAATCAGTAAAAACAAGACCTGGAGCTGACTGTGGCTCAGATCATGAGCTTCTTATTGCAAAATTCAGGCTTAAATTGAAGAATGTAGGGAACACCACTAGACCAGTCAGATATGACCTAAACCATATCCCTTATGAGTATACAGTGGAGGTGAAGAATAGGTTTAGGGCACTAGACCTGGTAGACAGAGAGCCTGAAGAACTATGGACGGAAGTTCGTAACATTGTACAGGAGGCAGCAACTAAAACCATCCCAAAGAAAAAGAAATGCAAGAAAGCAAAGTGGCTGTCAGATGAGGCTTTACAAATAGCTGTGGAAAGAAGGAATGCGAAAAGCAAAGGTGAAAGGGAAAGATATAAACAACTGAATGCAGATTTCCAGAGAATAGCAAGGAGAGATAAGAAGGCCTTCTTAAATGAACAATGCAAGGAAATCGAGGACAACAACAGAATGGGGAGGACTAGAGATCTCTTCAAGAAAATTGGAGATATCAAGGGAACATTTTGTGCAAAGATGGGCATGATAAAGGATAAAAAAGGCAGAGACCTGACAGAAGCAGAAGAGATTAAGAAGAGATGGCAAGAATACACAGAAGAACTATACAAGAAAGATCTTAATGTTCCTGATGACCACGCTGGTGTGGTCACTGACCCAGAGCCAGATATCCTAGAGAGCGAAGTCAAGTGGGCCTTAGATAGCATTACTAACAACAAAGCTAGCGGAGATGATAATATCCCAGCTGAGCTACTTAAAATCCTAAATGATGATGCTGTGAAAGTGCTGCACTCAATATGCCAACAAATTTGGAAAACTCAGCAGTGGCCAAAGGATTGGAAAAGGTCAGTTTACGTTCCAATTCCAAAGAAGGGCAGTGCCAAAGAGTGTTCAAACTACCGTACAATTGCACTCATTTCACATGCTAGCAAGGTTATGCTCAAAATCCTACAAGCTAGGCTTCAGCAGTACGTGGACCGAGAACTACCGGATGTACAAGCTGGGTTTCGAAGAGGCAGAGGAACTAGAGATCAAATTGCCAACATGCGCTGGATCATGGAGAAAGCACGAGAGTTCCAAAAAAACACCTACTTCTGCTTCATTGACTACGCAAAAGCCTTTGATTGTGTGGATCACAACAAGCTGTGGCAAGTTCTTAAAGAGATGGGGATACCAGACCACCTTACCTGTCTCCTGAGATACCTGTATGCGGGTCAAGAAGCAACAGTTCGAACCCGCCATGGAACAACTGATTGGTTCAAAATTGGGAAGGGAGTACGGCAAGGCTGTATATTGTCACCCTGCCTATTTAACTTATATGCAGAGTACATTATGAGAAATGCAGGGCTGAATGAATCGCAAGCCGGAATCAAGATTGCCGGGAGAAACATCAACAACCTCAGATATGCAGACGATACCACTCTAATGGCAGAAAGTGAAGAAGAACTAAAGAGCCTCTTGATGAGAGTGAAAGAGGAGAGTGCAAAAGTTGGCTTAAAACTCAACATTAATAAAACTAAGATCATGGCATCTGGTCCCATCAATTCCTGGCAAATAGAAGGGGCAGAAATGGAAGCAGTAACAGATTTTACTTTTCTGGGTTCCAAGATCACTGCAGACGGAGACAGCAGCCATGAAATTAAAAGACACTTACTCCTTGGAAGGAAAGCTATGGCAAATTTAGATAGCATAATAAAAAGCAGAGATATCACCATACCAACAAAAGTTCGTATAGTCAGGGCGATGGTGTTCCCAGTAGCAATGTATGGTTGCGAGAGCTGGACCATAAGGAAGGCTGAGCGCCGAAGAATAGATGCTTTTGAACTGTGGTGCTGGAGAAGACTCCTGAGAGTCCCTTGGACTGCTAGGAGATCAAATCAGTCAATCCTAAATGAAATCAACCCTGACTGTTCCCTGGAAGGACAGGTACTAAGGCTGAAACTCAAATATTTTGGCCACCTAATGCGAAGAGAGGAGTCTCTGGAGAAGACTCTGATGCTGGGAAAGACTGAAGGCAAAAGGAGAAGGGGAAGGCCAAGGATGAGATGGTTAGACAGCATCACCGATGCAACGAACATGAAAATGAGCGAACTCAGGAAGATAGTGGAGGATAGGAAGGCCTGGCGGGATATGGTTCATGGGATCACGAAGGGTCGGACACGACTTAACGACTGAACAACAACAAGTCCAGTATCCTGCTTCTCATAGTGGCCAACCAGATGCTTCTTCTGGGAAGTCTATGATGAGGGCATGCAGGCAATATTCTCTTCCACTGTTCCTCCTCAGGAACTGGTGGTGTATTGTACTGTCTTTGAATTGGGAAGTTCCATATATAGCCATCAATAACTAATATAGAACCAGTTCTGGTGACATGGCCACTAACCCCTCCACCTCTCACCCACTGAATCATCCTGCTGCATAATCACATGAAGGAGGTTCATCTGAACCACCCATCAACGTGCAAATTTAATACACTTTAAAGTTATTTCCTAAATACCACTTTAAAATAGTATTTAATTCACAAATGGAGGCATATTTTGGATGAACTGCTTCCCGAACTGCTTCCCCACAATAATGTGATTGCAGAATGGCCCCCCCAGGTGGGAGGGGGATGTGTGTGCACATCTTCTTGATGTGATGCAGAGAAGCCAGTGAAAGTATTGTCCGAACTGACCTGATATGACTGAGAGACCAATCCTATCCCCCGCCACACTATAGGCATAAGATCTGGAATGCATGGCTGCCATTGGATCCCCTTCCCTCCCTCACCCTCCCTGCCCCCGGTTCCTCCCCGCACTCCCTGTTACTCCCTCTCCATGCCCACAAACCACCTGTTGTGCCAGCTTACCTGCACTGGAGTAGGTCGCTGGCCATGGCTGCAGACTGCTGATGCTGCCGCTACTTACAATGACAGCTTGAAAATAGCTGCCAACAGCATGCACTGCGTGTCATTGACAACCAATTTACGGCAGAGGGACAGTGTCCCACCACTGTAAAGTGGGTGATATGATTGGGCCGTGAGTCACATTCCAGCTTGCTTTCGGGGTTATGTGAACTGGTCCTCCTCCTTCTTGTTATTTCTATAGCTTGTTAGTGTGAAATAGGTATTTCATTAGCAGCTAGAAATGGTCCACTAGTTTAGCCATATCTAAAAACCCACTGTAGAAAGTACCTGAGGTGACCTGAATTGTTGGGGCTATAAGGAATCACTTGTGAAGTTGAATTTGGCCAGAGAACATCCTACTACCTGGCGAAGGAGGGCGGCCCACAAGATAATGATCAAAAGCAGGCCTTCATTTCTTCTGATATCAGAACTAGCAGCACAACCCTGTGTAGAATTGTGCCAGGGGAGCACACGCTCCCCTGGCACAGGGTGTTATGATGAAAGTGCCGTAAAGCACTTTCACGGCACCCGGCAAGTAAGGACAGCTGGCGCAGCAGTCGGCGGCCCTTACCCCAGCCCCTACCCAGCCCTGCGCCTGCCGGAGCAGGTAAGTCCTACACCAGCTGGGGCAGGTGCAGGGGGAGGGCGGACTGGGTGGTGAGGGAGGGTGGCCATTGGCTGCCCCAGGCCTGGAGAGGGCGGGGGTATCAGGGGCAAGATACACCGATATCCACACCGATATCCAAAGTCCTATCCAGGCTTGGTGCGGCCTTACATGGAGGGCTAGAATGTACGCGAGCTCCAGAGCTCGCATACATTCAAGTAGACCTATAGGGCCTAAGACAAGTTGCATTGAGGGAAGGGGACGATCGTCCCCTTCCCTCGAGGTGTTCCCGGGCTGCCCCAGGGCAGCTCGGGACCTGGATAGGATATGGCGGCCATCCCTTTATGCTGGCCGCCGTATCGTACACAGGATTGCGCTGTAGGCTACTTTATGCCAACTGAGCATCTGGCCCATAGGCTGCATAATATAATTTTGTTTAGAAGCTTCAGCTTTTAATAAATGTAAATGTAAACATACATCCCCATGTGATACTGTGTCAAGGGCAACTGCTGACTTCTAGAAGACAGAAAGACAGCCGCGCTTTGAGTTTTATTTTGCTTTGCTCACTGTTATTCACAGAACATTTGGTTGTTGAAATTCCAGCCCTGAAATTAGGAATACACAGAAAAGCAGCAACAGCTGGAATGGAGGACTTGGGACACATTTATTTGCACATGCTTTAGAATAGCCTTGTCCCTAATGAGGCCGACACTGACAGGTATGTCTGGTTTCACAATGGCTGAGTGTGGATGAACTGCACTTACCTCCTCCTAAAGGCAACCATGAACAAGCGCCAAATACTGGAGAAAGAGGGACCAGACCAGACCAGACCAAAGCCTTTTAGTAGGTACTAGCCTGACCAGATCCTCCTGTACTGCTGTGTTGTTGTTGTTCAGTCGTTAAGCTGTATCCGACCCTTCGTGATCCCATGAACCATATCCCGCCAGGCCTTCCTGTCCTCCACTATCTTCCTGAGTTTGCTCATTTTCATGTTCGTTGCATCGGTGATGCTGTCTAACCATATCATCCTTTGCCTTCCCCTTCTCCTTTTGCCTTCAGTCTTTCCCAGCATCAGAGTCTTCTCCAGAGAGTCCTCTCTTCGCATTAGGTGGCCAAAATATTTGAGCTTCAGCCTCAGTATCTGTCCTTCCAGGGAACAGTCAGGGTTGATTTCATTTAGGGTTGACTGATTTGATCTCCTAGCAGTCCAAGGGACTCTCAGGAGTTTTCTCCAGCACCACAGTTCAAAAGCATCTATTCTTCGGCGCTCATCCTTCCTTATGGTCCAACTCTCGCAACCATACATTGCTACTGGGAACACCATCGCCCTGACTATACGAACTTTTGTTAGCATGGTGATATCTCTGCTTTTTATTATGCTATCTAAATCTGCCATAGCTTTCCTTCCAAGGAGTAAGTGTACTTTAATTTCATGGCTGCTGTCTCCGTCTGCAGTGATCTTGGAACCCAAAAAAGTAAAATCTGTTACTGTTTTCATTTCTGCCCCTTCTATTTGCCAGGAATTGATGGGACCAGATGCCATGATCTTAGTTTTATTAATGTTGAGTTTCAAGCCAACTATTAAGGCACCATAGCTAGCCTTAATACACTTAAGGGAACCACATTTCGCGGTGGCGCTATGGCTGGCCTGCTAATGAGGATTGGTGAGAGGCAGCAAAATGGCAGGAGGTTGCAGATTGGTGGGGAGCCCAGATACCACCTGTGCTGGTTGCTGCCACCCCACCTTCTCCAGATTGGCCCTGTGCAGCACCAGCTGCAGGCTCTCCTCCTAATCTTCCCCCTTCCCATGATTTAAAAAGGCAAAGGGGAGCAGCAGCAGATGTGAGGAGATGGGCATGGAGGAGATGAAAGTAACGGTGGTCGAACACATCTCCTGGGATTCTTTCTAAGCCTATGAGTGATTGTGATCACAAAAAACCCACCCTAGTCCAGGGGGCAAACTGGAGCGAGCAGCACTGTGCAAGTCAAGTGGGCAGAATCTGGAGCACTACAGCACTTTGTGGGGCAGGAGGGGCAGCACCAGCTGCCATAAGCGCTTTTTAGACAGCAATAGTTCCTGCTCTTATGAGTTCTCATTCTGTAAATGGAGGCTGTCGTGTTACAATCACAAATTGAACAGCCCTCCCTAAAACCCTTGGTGGAGTAAAGCAGTGCTCTAGGTGGGGCAGTCTACCCACTGGCCCCATTGTGGCCACCGCACTGTGTAGAAGGGAGAATGTCAGCACTGGTGCTTTCCCAACAACATCACCAGGAGGATGAGAAGTGATGTTGCCCCCACCCAACAGGGAAGGTAAGAACTGGTGGTCTTTCCACGCTTCCCAAACCTGCTATTGACATAATACCAAGGCTGCTTATGAAGAAAGCCTAATGTGGTAGATCTAAAATCAAGTAACTGCATTTGAAAACGTGGTACAGTACTTTTTCAACATAAATGCACCCAAAACATATTATGGGATACTGGAGCAAATTGATCCAAAGCCACTGTCTGTGGATTCCTCTTTTCTTCTTCTGCACTTTGCTTGTCCCAATGGCCCCGTTTATCTGAACGGCGGTTTATTCCTTCATTTAACAGCACTTGGATATAATCAGGCAGTAACACAGAGACATTAACAAAATAAACAGAGTGACACCATATCCCCCTATGAGCTCTTAACAAAACATTGGGGCTCACTCTGGCATTCTTATGTTCTTATGTTCTTATAGATGTTGGCGTGATCTGTGAAATGAAGATAAAGAAGGAAGGCACTGGAAGCTGACATAAGATTTACATATTCATGTCTCTCAACACAACAGACTTTCCCAAGACTAAAGACTGTGGGGCAAACGAATGGAAAGCACATTCTTTTAAGGTTATGATCCAGTGAAATTAGCAAGACTAATCAGGTAACGCTTGAGAGGTTTGCTTACCTATTTACAAAAATCAATTGCATGTGTGACATTGTTCCTAGTAGACTATATGCTGATAAAAGAAAAAAAGAATCATGCACACTACTGTACACTGTTATGTACGAAGATCAAGCAAGTTCTATTGTGCCCAGTGAGAACAAAACTCAATGAAAGAACCACGTACGTGATCTCAATGATGTGCACCTGTGCACACAGGATTTTTGCCAACACCAAAATACATCTGTGTAGGGAAAATGCCATGTGTGAAATGGCCGTAAGATGCAACTAAGGTAGGCATGTGTGCATGCGCACTCATAAATAAAGTCCATTCATTTGCACGGAAAGCACTCACTTCAGCTGAGCAGTACTAATCACCCCGAGTAGAATCTCAATTAAGCTGATTCCCCTGAGAGTTGTTTCCTGCTCCACTATTCCATTCCGGCTACACAGTCATGCATAATATGGTCATGTTCACCTGTGGAAATACCGTATTTTGAAATATGTGGGCCACTAGAGCATATCGCTAAGGTCATAGATGCGGAGGATAAGAATCCTTTATTATTGCATTTTTGCAAATTAGGTTTTTTTTTTATTCTATAATTCAAGGTTAGCAAGTATGTTTCTCTTTGAAGCACTCATTTGCTATGCACAACTCAGCCAAGCCGTGCAGCTGCCTGCAATGTGCGTTGCCCATGTTAATGTGTGCCATTGATCCCCAACAGGGCTTGAAGATCCTCTCTGTCGATTGGGAAGGGTCTTTTAAACCCACAATCTTCCTAGTAATTCTGGCCCTGCTTCTGCACTCCTGTGCCCCATGCTAATTAGAGCCACCAATCTCTGCACTTGATTTTAATTCTTAGTAGTAAACACAGACCTCCAGGAACCGAGATGCTGGGAAAATATCCAACCGGAGTGCAAATTGATTTTTGTTTCAGAGACATAATTTTTGTAGCCTTTGAAAAGGATCCCTACTGCAAGAAATGTAGGGTGATAATGATTTCATTGGTCTTCTGATGCACTCTCCTCTCTCAGGGTGAAGAGGTTTCCTACTGTCAGGATGGTGCTGTGAAGGACTGTGGAGCTGATGAGCAAGCAAGAAGGCTAGCCACAAGGCAAGGAAAACAAATCCTTGGCAGTTAAATGTGTTCGGAAAAGATCTCCTTGAGATCTCAGGGCTGCCTGCAAGCACTCCTTGCAGAGAATACCCTTGGAAGTGCTTGACTCTCCAGCATCTGGTGCAATGCAGAAGATTGCCAAAAAGGCTTTTCACAGCTTCTCAGTACTACCACTCCAGGACCACTGCTGTACAGTCACCACCTGCATACAGGGAGGTGGAGCTGTAGGTAGAGCACACACTTTGCATCTAGGTCACAGGTTCAAGCCTTCATATATCCAGGAGAGCTGTCTAAAACCCTGTAGAGCAGGGGTTCTCAAAGTGGTGGGTCGTGACCCACCACGTGTTTCAAAAGTGTGTAAAATCCCTTTAAGGTGGGTGGTCAGCTCCTATGTCGGGGCAGCGCTCCAGGATCGCGCCCGCCCTGACCCAAAAATGCTTTTTCATCGTACCTGGTTGTCCTGCCAGCACCCTGATGGGTCGGGGGGGGGGCTGCTGCTGCCTCTGCAGGCCTCCCCAAGGCTCTAAACAGCGGCAGTTGCAATTGCAATCCGAAGCACAGAAAACCGGAAGTCAGCTTCGGAACACAATCACCGCTGTTCAGAGCCTTGGGGAGGCCCACGGAGGCAGCAGCAGCCCCCCACAACCCATCAGGGTGCTGGCAGGACAACCAGGTACGATGAAAAAGCATTTTGGGGTTGGGTTGGGCTGGGCGCGATCCTGGAGTGCTGCCTCCGACATCACCCCACCTTTGCAAAGACTTACATGGGAATCCCCTGTAGTACGTTGAGAAACGCTTCTATAGAGCTACAAGCAGTCCAATACTGACCCTAGATGGACCAATGGTCTGACTCAGTAGAATGCAATTTCCTGTGATCCTACATACACTCACACAATGCTCCCCTCAGCACAGAAAATGATTTGAGCCTACACAGGGAAGGCCCCCTTGTCTTAACTTCAGTAGACTTCTGCAAACACCCAGTCCTGCCTCCCATCACCGAGATGCACCTCCACTCATGTATATTGATTACAATGTTTTGATTCTGCCTTTTCATTGAAGTATGCTCAAGGAGACTCACAACTGCAAACTTCGGCAAAGTTGAACAGGTGCTAACTACCAATACAAGTCTGACTTTCTAATTCTCTTCAATGCTGCCATCCTGCCATTATCAATCACATCTGGCCTCACATTCAAATGATCATGCATGACCATTCCTCATTGGCTCCTGACCTGCTGTTTGGGCACCAGCTCATGATGGCAGCCCAGCATCACAGCGTGCGCGCATGCATGCATGCACGCGCACACACAAACATGGGAGCATGGACCAAGCTGAGGCAGGTGGTCTTAGTATATAGACTGGTTAGGAAGCTCCCTCCTGAGGAAATGTCAGAAATTTGGAAGTTTCAGGACTCCTGCCAGATATTTCAGCTTCAGTTAACTGAAATTGCAGATTTCAAAATGAGTTCTGCTTTTAGTGGAACCTGGATACAATCCAACGTAGAATATCAATCAATAATTTTGGGCATCAAATCGAACAATCTTTTGTCAGCACCTATAATTCTTATTTGATCTTGTAGAAGGGGAGCTCTCTCATCTCCTTCAGCAATCCCTTCCTAACTGGAATAGAAACTCAGAAATATTGTGCTCTAAATCAGTGTTTACAATTACTGTCCTCCTCCCCCTTCTCCCCAGTCTGGCTCCACTATCCAAACTTCACCTTGGATAAGTGGCAAATAACTTCCTGTGATAAAATAATAAAGGAGACTTCTATGAGCAATCATCAATATGACAGAAAGTCTCAGAAATCCATCCATCACTGCTGACAGCTGTCTACAACCTTTCCAGCAAAACAGCAGGATGCTGAGAAACAAATAGAGGAGATGCCCTACCACTCTTGTCTCCAAGGCCACATAAAGACAGCTGTTGCTTGGTCTGAGTCCTCAGCCTTCAGATGCCACTAGTCATTTCTCTTTGCTGTTTTGTCTATCCTTGCGGATGTGTCACTGACAGCCCAATCCTACCTAAATCCTCATGCAGCGATGCAGTGGCACTGATGTGGGCTATGCTGCATCCCGTGGGGGGATTTTCGGCTGCTGGAAGTCTCCTTAGGGTGAGCCCCAGCAGTTGCAATGGGTAAACTCGCTGTATCGCTGGCGCAAGTTCTGTGTTGATCCATGCAGGCAGATCAGGCCAAGGAAGGGGGTTTGGATATGGCACGCATCAGCGCCACCGATCTTGCCCCCTCCTGGGCCCGACAGGCATAGACAAGACAAGCAAGACAGTTTCAAGCCCAGCCAAGGGACTTGCCCTCATAAGCAAGACACTTTTGCATGACTGGCCAGAAACACCCACGGCAGGGACAAAAGTAGAGAGGGAAGCAGGTCTCACACCTGCCACTCCACAAAACTGCTTTCTAACCACCAGCCACAGGAGGAGACAGGCAAAGAGTATCCTACCTGGCATCTAACACCTTGCATCACCACAAACAGGCACATCTGGCTGGAAGGCTGTAGCACACAGACCTATCAGTGGGAGCACTGCACGGTCCAATCACTGGGCAGCATGTGATACGAGGCGCCTACTGTGGCAGCCCACCCAACTACCTACACATACCCCATGCCCTTTGCTGCATCGCTGGTGCTTACCAGCATGACTGTCAATATCCTGCCTTAATGTGCTCCAACCGACAGCCCAATCCTTCATAGGGATTGGGCTGTGAAACTGGTTAGTGGGAGATTTAGGATGGATAAAGTAGGTACTTAATTATGCACTGGCATAATTAGTCTGTGGCATTCATTGTCACATGATGCAGTGATGGCTACTAGCTTGGATGGCTTTAAAAGGAGATTGGACAAATTCATGGAGGACAGTTCTGTCAATGGCTATTGGCCATCATGACAGCTATGCACCAGGTACAGTGGCAATATGCCTCTTTACACCAGATGCAGAGAAGCAATGGTGGAGGGGAGGTATGGCTTCTCTCCTGTTTGTGGACTTCTCAGTGGCAGCTCATGGTGGGAAACAGAGCCTTTCACATGAACCAGCAGAGCTTTCCTTACATTATTATTAATTCAATAAATCTGTTGTTTATACATTCATAAAACATAGTTTCATTCCATGTTTCATATTATTTGCCATACTTTTGTATAGATTTTCAAAATCCATCCTGTAATATTTGCACTGCTAACTTTGTCAAATGACCAATTCGAAAGAATACTGAAGTGTGAAAACAACAACTTTACTGAACTGTGTGCAACCCTTACTACCAAAACTGAACAAAATCTCAGTTGTTCTAGGTTTCAATTGTCTGCTGTTATTCCCCCAAAGTACTTCCTTCCATGCACTCAGATGGAACACTTTCGTTTCAATTCTCATTATGTCTCCCCTTTCAAAGAAAGTGTGATTCTCCAATCCATTTTCTCATAATTCCAGCTCTTGACGTAGTCATGGACACTTCAATGTCAAACACCTTCTCTGAAGTCTCACGGACACTTTGTGCTGAAACAGTTTCATTCATTCTGTCCTGAAACCCTGTCTTGTCTGCATGTGATGTAAACACATCTGCATTCTAAGTTACGTCATCTGTGGCTTGCTCAAATTGTTTACTGCTGTGTAGACCACTTGTGCACAGCTCCATCAACAAGCTCATCTTTTAGTCTCAAGCCACACACACACGATGCTAGAAGCACACGAGAACTTTCCTGATTTTGAATATTAAAATCACAGTGATGGGGGGCCAATCAGAATTGGGACCCTGACATTCAGGGAGGAGGTATTTAACCATTTCCTTCATACCCAGTACCCAAAGAAAATCACACACACACACACCCTTTAGTTGCTAATGGTCTTGAGAGAGAAGCTCCAATTGGCACCAGTGCAGTGTATGGCGTTCCCTGTCCTCCTCTCCTGTAGGTAAGGATTTTTTTCATGGGGAAGAGAGTGTTCAAGAGAGTGTGGCATCAGAGTCTGTCAGTTGGGGCATTAATCAAGGGCCCAAACACAGAGGGCCGATCTGGTCAGTCTGACCCCCAGATCCCATGCTATTAGTGGCATCCAAAGCACTGTCAGGGAGCAGGTGAGGAAACATAGTGGTAGGAATTCCTTGATTCATGACTGTGGACTGTAGAATATTCAGAGGTGTCCAACTGAGCTGCAGAATGATCTGTCTCAAAGGCCAAGATAAGCCTGGAATGTGCTAAGGGGAGGGGGGTGGAAGGGTACTGAGCAGAGGCATCACTAGGGCATGCGCTGCCCCAGGGCGGGGGCGCGTGACACCCTAGTGAGCACTCCCCCCCGACACACCCCCTCTCTTAATCTTGGCGCGCCGCGATGGGGGGGAGCGCCTGACAGATTGCCGCTCCGGGCGCCCCCTCAATCGGGATAGCCGGCTCAGGGACATCTTCCCCGGCCGGCTTCCCGGGGCCTTCTGAGGAAGGCCTGCTGCACGAACGTTATTTATAACGTTTGTTTGCGCATGGGCAGACTGTTACTGAGGGAAAAGGGCAGCCTTTTGAGTCTATTGATTTGGGTTCAAGTCGGACTCAATTCGCGTCAATGACTTGACTCAGACTTGACTCGGCGATTGTAAAAGACTCGAAAGATTCGACTTGAGAGTTAGAGCCTTTTATGATGTCGAATTTTATTCAGGTTTAAACCTATTTTTCCCATTAAATAGATCGGGACTCGCAACTCGCAACCAATGACTCAGGACTTGGGGGCAAAGACTTGGGACTTGACTTGAGACTTGGACCCAGAGACTTGGGACATGACTCAAGACTTGGAGTCAGAGACATGATCCACATCCTTGCAGGTTTTTTGATCCACATGCTTGCCGGTTTTTGCTGAATCAACTTTGCTTGAGCTGAAGGGTAAATATTTTGCCATGAGGAACATGGGAGAGAGCTGGCTGACGGACTGATTTGGCCTGCTACTCCTTGGTACTTCAATAAAGAGTTAAACATGACTCTTGCCAGATTTGACTGTTTTCTTTTTTTTTTCTTCCTCATATATTTAATTTTATTAATAAACTACCAAACAAAACAATAAAACAAAACAATACAGCATACTACGAAAGATTACAGCAAGTGCGAAGCAGTAAATCCTACTTGTATACTATTATATATTTTCTACTTATAATATCTAACTAAGCCTATATCTCTAATATACTATTCATTAAATCCACACTTCATCACTTCTTCTCTCTCACTCTCTCTCTTAAAGAATCTATAAGTGGTATCCAAATATTCACAAAAAGATTAACTAACTTTTCCTTTATCATCTAAAAATCTTAATTCCCGCTTCAAATATTTTAATATATAAAGCCACCCCATTTTTCTCCAAATGTATTAAAATAAAAACCTTCCAAATTTTTCTGTTTAAACAAAAATAAATTCTATATCCTTTTTATATAAGATTCTTGAAAACAAATCACATCTTATTTAAATCTTTTCAAATAATAAAACATTATTTTTCTTTTATTCACCAAAGGGTTAACTAACTTTTCCTTTATCATCTAAAAGTCTTAACTTCCACTTCAAATATTTTAAATTTATTAAGTCACCCCATTTTTTCATCTTCAAATTTGTTAATTTTCCATCAAAAATTTTCCATCACTCTTTATATAAGTTTCTTAAAAACAATTCATATCTTATTTGTTTTTCTAATAATAAAACATTTTCTTTTTATACATTAACTCCAGTAATATTCCCCACAAAAAAAAATTATAATCCCTTTTTAATTTTGACAGATTTGACTCTTTTCATGCTGTCACATGTTGGTGAGGGCGTTTTGTCCACAACAATTGGAAGCTGCTTGATCTGAACCAGATCATCAGTCCTTCTAGATCAGTATTGTTCCAATAACTGGCGGCAGCTCTCTAGGAACCCAGATAGGACTTTTTCTCTGCCCTACTTGAAGAAGCCAGGGATTGAACCTGGGATCATCTGCATGCAAAACAGAAGCTTTCCCATATAATGATGGAAGAGAGTTCCTCCCAGGGCAGGGCTTTGCCCCATGGCCCCCAGTAATCTGACGCTGGTGCTGGATGCAGAACTGAAGGGATTCAGCTGTTCCGAGTGCTCCACTTTCACATTGGAGCAGCCCCATTCATTTCTGAGCCAAACATTTGTTGTTCAGTCGTTAAGTCGTGTCCGACCCTTCGTGATCCCATGAACCATCTCCCGCCAGGCCTTCCTGTCCTCCACTATCTTCCTGAGTTCGCTCATTTTCATGTTCGTTGCATCGGTGATGCTGTCTAACCATCTCATATGGGTAGACAAAACCAGTAGAAAAACCAGGTCTATTTTTGTCATGTAGGACATCCACTTGTTTACTCCCAGAGCTCTCAACTGCTTTGTAGCCACTTTCTGGGCCCTTCATCTCCCCACTGTGCACCCCCCCTCTCTCTCATGTGGCTCAAAGTCTTTCTGACTTTAAGCCACACACTACACAATATTTAATGTGTGATCCTTAACAACTCCCCAATGTCACACACCTTCAAATCAGTGATAAATACATGATTTATCGTCGACATATCTTCCTCACTCAGAATTTGAGTGAAGACTTTGTGCCTTTTCTATGTAACATTTCTTTTGCGTACACAAAATGCTTCCCACTTATTAATCCAAACTTGAATGCCTTCCTTATCTGCATTGTCATCAAACTGAAAAGTATTAAATACGCTCTTGCTTCTCTCCCTGCCACAAGAAGAAATGGCGCTGATCGAAACCTCGTATCTTTCTTATCTGCTTCACTTGCAATGCAGTACAATTCAAATCCTTGTTTCCACCTTCACCAGTTCTCTGTGGCATTTCCTTCAAACTCCAGCTTTCCTGGAGGCTGTTGAGAATCCATTTTTGCATCGCTGCTTTACTTTCATTTCCTCTCCTGACACCATGCTATGTGTTTTGCTGCAAACTTGGTTAAATGATGCCATAGGAGATGGGATTGTGGAAGGAATAACTTGACTTAACCCTGTGCAGTGGCGTTCCAAGCCCTCCCGGCGCCTGGGGGCGGCGGGGGTTGGAGCGCCCCCGTCGCACCAGAGCCCGGCTGCCGCCCCCCCCCCGGAAGCAGCGCGCCCACTCGGCGCGTCACCAGCTTCCGGAGAGGCTCTGCTCCGAGGATGGGACAAGCCCTCCTCAGAGCGACCGGCCAGTTCGGCGGTCGAGAGCTTTGTGAGAAGGCCGAACACGTCGATGAGCTTTTATTTGGGTTTTTTTGCACATGCGCAGAACCTTTCAGAGGGCAAACGGGCAGCCCACAAAGCCCTTGACTGCCGAACTGGGCGGTCGCTCAGAGGAGGGCTTGTCCTGGCTTCGGAACGGAGCCTCCGGAAGCCGGTGACGTGCCGAGTGGGCGCGGTGCTTCTGGGGGGCTTGGCAGCCAGGCTCCGGAACCGCGTGCCGCCGTGCAGCCCCGAGCCCAGCTGTCGCGCCCCCCAGAAGCACTGCGCCCACTCGGCGCCTGGGGTGCAGCACACCAGCTCCCCCATAATAAAGACGCCACTGGCCCTGTGCAATACTAACTACAACTGATCACACAAGAGCCGCTGCCCTGGGCCTCAATTCTTTTGGTATTCCCTGGAATGATTACCCTTCATGTTCTAGGGTTGCCAACTTTGATTGAAGCTATTCCTGGAGATTTTTTTCCTTTCCACGACAAGCAGTCCAGTCCTACTTCTCCCCACACGGCGATGCAGCAGCACCAATGTGTTGGGGATGCATAAACCTTAGGGGGTTCAAGTAAGCAGATTAGCAGCACAAGAAAGCCTTGTTCCTATATATAACCAGCAGAGTTATCCCATGCTCCCAGGCTAGCAAGCTATCAATAAAAAGCAACGACATGGAGGCAGAGGCTTGTATAGTAAAAAGAAAAATAGCTTACTTACAGTTCAGTTTCATATTCTACATTCATCTGGTTATGACCAGAGGTACACTAAACATAAAGCGGACGGTATGCCCCTAAAAGCTGGCACACCCAGCATGCCTGAAGGCATGCATTGGAAAGATGGCTACTAGGCTGGAGCCTAGAAAAGCACAACCTTCCTCCTCGGAGTCTGAAGAGAGAAGAGGGACGAGCACATGGTGAGGAAGAGGAAGTTGGGAAAAGGTCAGGGTCACACCCCTTCCAGGGCATAGAGAAGGGACAGGTGAAAGGTCTTTGCAGGTGACTGGAACACACACTGCCCTCCAGTGTCCTTGCAGACAAACGCTGCTCAAATCCCAACACAATGTGGCGCCTGGTGAACCCCACAAGGGAGTTTCGGCATCTAGAGGCCTCCTTGGAGTAAGAGGTGTTCCCTTGCCCCGGGGTAAACCCATGCCAGGCTACCAGGTCTTTTTGGACCTGCGCCAGCTCTGTAGCTGGAGCAAGCCCACGTGGACCCAGGTCAGGGGATTGAGACTAGGAAGGGGGTTAGGATATCAGCATGTGCTGCTGCTGCTGCCAATACTGCCACTGTCCCGGCCCCAATCCGTCCATCCTCCTCACAACTGCCCCATTACTGCCCATTCTGTTCCATTCTGCCCCAGCTCTCCACCACCCTCCAACCCCCTGCACTGACTTACTGGTGCCAGCGGTTTTCCCCAGTCCACTGGTGCATGGACCTAGCCGCTTGCTGCTTGTCGCAGCAGCCAGGCCACACCGAATGGCTTGCCACATTTTGAAACAGCTGTAATGGACCTTAAGCCACCAGTTCTGGCCATGTAAGGCCCCAACCAATAGGATTGAGCCGATAATGTTATTAAGCCAAGTAGGCATTCTTTAGCCCTATTAAAATCTCCAGAATTGCTTTCAATAGTCACCTACTGTATAGATTGATGCTGATTCTTGGAGCTCTAGGCCCATCCTACCTCCACAGCATGCAGGCAACCCTACCATGTACCCATACACAGAACACTTTGGTTACGTCTGTCATTACACACCCTGTTAGAGGATTGCTGCCCGGAAATGTGAGCTCTCTCCTGAAAATGTAATATAACAGTATTCCTATGTCTGCACTCATGTCCTTGCAGCAATTCGTCTACAATTCATATTGCTTGTTTGAACTATTAGGCTAAGGCCCTAAACAGCTTGGGATCAACTTACTTGGGTTCTGCTCCACCATTTTGTTCACTGTAATCTCTAAACTCAACTAATAGCATCCTTGTTAGGATACCATCTATGAATTGAGTCCATATGATGGGGACATATAGAAGCATATTCCCAGTAGATGCTCTCACAATTGTGGAATCCCCCCCCCCCCGGCTCCAAAATATCCAGCAAAATAAAATAAAAGAAAGGATAACATCTTCGAGAAGCCGGTCGGAAGCTTGGTTTGCAGCTGCCTGCCAGAGCTTGGAAAGTGCAAGAGCCGGCAGCCCGGATGACGACTGAACTATGAAGGGAAACACCTGGAGAAATGGAGGTTCTGTGAGATTTTCTCACGGAATAATGCTTGCAAAAATCTCATTGGAAACTGGATTTACGTTCAGCCTGCCTATGTAAACCACCTTGAGTCTGAGGAAGGCGATATAAAAATATCGTAATAAATAAATGTTATAACTTTTCCTGAAATTCCTTCAAATGGGTTCATTTATTTGAACCTAGTACGGCATTTGTCTTGTGAGGCATCACTGTACTTTCATTTATTTGGGGTAAAGGGCTTGTGGGGCTTCAGGAGTGTTTGGAACTCCATCACTTTCAGGGGACCCCTGAAAGTTTTGGTAATTGGGGGGGGCTGAGGTGGGTAGCATACCTGCAGCAGGTGTGATGTTTGTCTTTTTATGAGCTAGTTCAGATCACTGGCGTCACTACAGGGGGAGTGGAGCTACAAGTTCTGCTGAAATTGGAACCTCCCTTACACGGAGCAATGAAGCAGCCCCGCCCCCTCACCCTCGGAGCCATTCAGAGAAGCGAACACAATTGGCAGGAGACTCCCTGCCTGTTGTTTTCGCTTCCGTGACCGGCTGCTTGGGTGAGGGGGCGGGGCTGCTTCGTTCGTCTGTGTAAGGGAGGCTCGGATTTCAGCAGCACTTACAGCTCCGCCCCCCCTGTAGTGACGCCAGTGAACAGAGTGGAAATTGCATAAACCCTGTACATAACATGGCAGATCACACATTCATACGTGTCCCTTTTGGAATTTCCATATTATGCACAGAATTTCTTGTTTCCTACATAATAGGAAAAAAAAATCATCTTGCTTGAAATAGCCCTGTGGATCAGGCAGGGCTATACTTAGAGGGTACTTTTGGTTTATTATAATGTTCACTATTTATCTTTTAGTTAGTATTTGAGTGAATTACTACTACTACTACTACTACTACTACTACTACTACTACTACTACTACTACTACTACTACTACTACTACTACACATCCTGATTTTCAACAAAAAAAGTTCACAAAGTGGTTTACAGAGAAAATCAAACTAATTAATTTTAGATGGTTTTGCTTTAAGGATTGTCATGCACCCGGAGTTTTTGAAGGGGGTAGGTTAAAGATCTAAAGATAAACAAAAATAAATGATCTATATAATTAATCAACATAAGGTTAATTAATTTTGAAGATATATGGTGGAATATCTGAACTTCTGCATGCACATCCGGTACCTAGATGCTAACTGTAGGATTCTACATCCATCAGAATTCTATGATGGACTTAGAACTATATTAACTAATATGTCTTTGTGTTGCAAACAAAGCAGTGTGCTTAATCATTTTCTCTCAGTCTTTGTAGAGATTTTCTTTAGTGCGGTGTGGCTGAAAATTATCTACAATGTCTGATACTCTTTGTAGTAGTTCTTCCTTCAAATTCCTTTGGCAATCTTTGTTCGTATTCAATTTTATTTTCAAGATCGGAGTCTTTTTTTATGTATTTAATTGAAAATATCATCTGCTATAGCTTTCTCCACTAGCCACAAAAAAGTCACAGCTTTGTAACTATTGCTTTTTTTTGTTCCCAGTTACTTACAATGTGGATAGAAATTGAATCTTTAGGCTTTATCTTGGATAATATAACAGATCCATTATCATGATATCCTTTTTTAAGCAATGGTATATCGAAGCTCATTTATCTTATGAAATTGCTTCTTATTAAAGGATTTAGGAATGCCCAACTCCTCACTTAATGATTGTATAAACATTCTTCAAAAGGTAATTTGTATTTTCCTTGAGAATAACTTTGCTTCTAGCGGCGCAATTCTGAGTAACTATCCACCTGTGGAGTGCGTGCTCTTCAGGCAGAGGGTGTCATAAACGCGCTGTAAAGTATGTTTACAGCACCCGGAGATTAAGGGTGCCGGCAGTCCTCTCTCTGCCAGGAAAACCTGCTGCAGCCACTGGAGCACAGTAAGGGTTTCTCCGGTGGGAGGGCAGCCGTTGGCCAAGCCAGCCTGAGAGTGGGTGGTGATGTCAGCCACAATATCTTCGACCCCATTCCTGGGATTGGCGGCCCTTACATGGCCCATCGGGGCCTTCCAGCTTTACACTGGGGGAAGGGGATGAATGTCCTCTTTCCCCAAGGAGACCCTTGGAAATCTTTACGCAGGATTGCACTGCTCATTAGGAACTATGGGTGCTTGCACCATCAGGAGGTCCCTCCACAAACAGAAGCTTCAGAAGCTTGTTTAAGGACCCTCTCTGCAGATGGGTCTCCTTTTGTCCATGAAGGGAGTTTCTGTTTGCAGAGGGAGCTCCCAATGGTGTTAGTTCCAATCAGGATGCCAACAATATTCACACCATTGGTTCACGTAGCCATGAAACTCCAAAAGTAGTTATAGAATACAGTTCATTTCTAGAATGCCGCTCAATACACAGCATAACTTTTCGCAATGCCAAAACTGCCTCCCCTTCTGAGTATTATAAGCACTCTTTGCAAATATGCTCACATGAACACATGAAGCTTCCTTCAGTCTAGTTCAGTCTTACCTATGTAGACTGGCAGTGCTCCTACTGGGGTCTTTCCCAGCCTGACCTGGAGAAAGTTGGGATTGGAAACTTCTGTATGCAAAGCATGTGCTAAAGGGTAGCCCACTCCTTGCTTCAGTTGTCATCAATTTCTGCCCTAGCTCTCAATTACTCTCATGGACATCGCTGCATAGTCAAAGCTGATTGATTGTAATTGTTGTAGTTAAGGATTTCTGATGGCAACCTAAAGTCAGATGTGAAGTCATGACATCATACCATTTGTTACATAATCCCTGATTGAGTAGGATCACTCATGTAACTCAGGGTGCAATCCACCGGAACTTCGGAACGGCAGAGTGAGCGCTCCGCCGTTCCAAGACATCACAAACATGCTGTAAAGTACGTTCGTGACACCTTGGGAGTAAGGGAGGCTGGTGCAAGGCCGGCCTCCCTCACTCCATCGTCGGACCGGGACGAAGGCGCCGGACAAATGTAAGCTCTTCCACCGGTGGCTGCGTGAGCGGTCCGGCAGCCGAGGGAGGGGGCCATTGGACTAGCTGGTCCAGGAGGGGGTGGGGGATGGCTCCTCTGACTTCCGCCAGTTATTTAGCTGGCAGAAATCGGAGGTGGCCTATTGGGCCGGCCCCAGTTTACACCCGGGGAAGGGGACAAGCGACCCCTTCCCCGAGTAGACCTCTGGCCCACCATTCGATGGGCATCCTCGGCTCAGGATCCGGCGGGCGGCCCTGGGCCACCGGCCAGATCCTTACACAGGATTGTGCTGTAATTCAGGAAGGGAATGGAGAAGCAGCTGGTGGAAAAAATGGACCCTGAACAAGTCACAGATGGATTCTAAACAGGACCCCCTCCACCTCCCAGAAATATGGTTTAAATTCTCCACTTTGACTTGAAATTTGAAACTAGCAAAAGTTCAGTACAACTTCTACAAAGAATACATACTTAGAATATGTTTATTTTTATTTCCACACAGCATAAAGTAGCCACTCTTATAATGGAGGTAATATTACCTTTCAGCAGTGTTTCCCAAACTTTTTCTACTCGCGGCTCCCTTGACCATTGTCGACGATTGGCTGCGGCTCCCCATTACATTATGTTGATGCCTGCCAATTGGCATTGTACTGTTTTCTAAGAGGATTCTGTGGCACTCCACGGCTCCCCTGGCTAGTTTCTGTGGCTCCCCTGGGAGCTGCGCCTCCCAGTTTGGAAACCACTGCCTTTCAGTGTTACAAATTTGGATACACACCTTCCAGTATTTGCCACTGAAGCCTCCAGTGGTCCAACCAGCCATTCACTCTTGCATGCCAGTTTTGCAACTTTCCACAAATGATTGCTATTTTACAATTCCTTTTGTGAAAGCTGCCTACCTTAATTTGTGATCCAAGGTCATTGATAAGTGAACCATTAATTTTTAATTAAAACTTCCAGTCCAAAATGGCACCACAAAGCATCCTAGTTTTGAAAAAAAAAATCTTCTCTGAAATATCCATTGCCTCTAACACTTGCTCACACGGTTGCTCTGTGCCATCTTTTATTAGTTTGTGTGTCAGAGAAGAATTGGTATGCTTCACAAGATAGATGCTCTTGTTTCTTTCCATTGCCCTTCTTCCTTTGTTTCGTCTGCTTATTCTTGCAAAATGGTTTGATTTATTACAAATGCAACAAGTCTGTGCATAAGCGGTACATTTGTTAGATGCATGGATTTTATCACACTTGTTACATTCTTGACCTGAAACAGTCTTCTTTATCCTTCTGCTTAAAAGTAATGAGACCTTTCCCATTCATCTCTGTTTATATTATGACATCAATATCAGAAGAGCATTTATTCACCTTGAATGTTTTGAGCCTGTGCTGAACCAGCTCTTCCTGCTGATATAACAAACACACCCAATTCAGAATCAGGCTTTGGCTAGATCATGGAAAAAAGTGACCAGACTAGAAAACATCTGAGATGACCACTTGTCCATAAGTTCATCTTGCAGCTGATGTATTTCCAGTTTGCCAAATGCAGGGCTTGTAATAGTTTCCTCTCGTTTTTCATGTATTTGTCTAAACTGGGGTTTGTTAGTGCTGCACATTAAAGAGCAGGGTATGTTGTTAGCAGAGGCGTAGCTAGGCGCCCCTGCTACTGTGGCGGAAAAGCCTGCCGCCCCATTATGCAAATTAAATAATTTGCATAATTAAATAATTTGCATAATGAGTTTCGGGGTTTTTTTCAAGGTTTTTAACGCTAACGGGGCTTCTAAAAGGGTATGTGTGCTTTGCCAAACTTATCTGTAGTTCTAGGAACCTCCAGCGACGATCAGGGGCGCAGATCGTCCCTCTGCAGCTCTGCTCCCGGTCGCGAACTCTGCAAAGCGTCCAGGAGCGCGCTGCAGAGTTAACGCATGCGCAGAGCGACGATGTTTCCAATCGTCACTCTGCACAAGCGTTAACTCTGCAGCTCTGCTCCCGGGCGATTTGCAAATCGCCCAGGAGCAGAGCTGCAGAGTTAACGCTTGCGCAGAGCGACGATTGGAAACATCGTCGCTCTGCGCATGCGTTAACTCTGCAGCACGCTCCTGGGCGCTTTGCAGAGTTCGCGTCCTGGAGTAGAGCTGCAGAGGGCCGATCTGCGCCCTTGATCGTCGCTGGAGAGTCCTAGAACTACAGATAAGTTTGCGCAAAGCACACATACCCTTTTAGAAGCCCCGTTAGCATTAAAAACACTTTAAAAAAAACAAAAGTTAAGGAGGCTCCCGCCCCCCATGGAGCCTTTCCGCCCCAACGCCCTGGGGCCCACCGCACCACCGCCCCATATCAGACGACGCCCCTGGTTGTTAGGAGATATTTTAGCTCTGAGCTGCAACATGGGATAATGGAAGGAAAATGTATTCATCCATTACCATAGCCCATTAATTAGACACCACAAACCGTTGCTGCGCTCAGGTGAGAATGGGAAGAGTGGGGCACGGAGCCAACCCAAAGGTACGGATCCTCCCCCACTCCTCCCATAGAAACATGATAGGGGGCGTCATCGCCCCCTCCCCTCTCCTATGTTTCCCGGGCAACCGGGTAAACACTGAGCATCGCCCGAGGGGATGCTCGGCCTAATTACAAATTAAGTAAAATCATGAGTACCAATCCAGCACTGTGTGCACACGGAAGGGGTGGGAAAGGGAGGGAGTGGATCTTGGTGGCACCGGTATGCGCTAGATCTTATCCCCCCTTCCCAAGCTATCCCGCCCCTTTTCTCTCCTCAAGTATATGCCAGCCAAATGTCTGATTGTCCTCCCCACCGTAGCATGCAACAGAACCTCTGTTGGTGAAGCTGCATGCTATAATGTAGCAGGGGATAGGACTGGGCAGAAAGTAAACTCGACAGAACATTAAACACATCATTATCTAGTTTGGGGTTTATTTTCACTTTAAATAATAGCTGCATTTGGATGCAATAATCCAGATCAGGATTGTGGCATGGAGGTGAGGCATATACTGTATAGCCCTTCACCTCTATGCTATTTTTCTGCTGAATAACCCCTATTAATTAATTAGGAGTCGCGGTGGCTTAGTGGTTAAGACACTGAATTGCAGACCGGGAGGTAGGCATGACAGCAGTTCGAGACCTGAGTGCCATGTGACGGTGTGAGCTACTGTCTTCAATTCCAGCTCCAGCCAACCTAGAAGTTCGAAAGCAAGGAACTGCAAGTAGATTAATAGGTACTGAACCACCTCAGTAACAGAGTTCCATGCGCCTTGGCACTGAGTCATGCCGGCCACATGACCACGGAAGAGTCTTTGGAAATGGCTGGCTCTTTGGCTTTGAAATGGAGATGAGTATCGCCCCTAGAGTTGGTAACAACTGACTTTCTAGCAAGGGGAACCTTTACCTTTAGGGACCTGAGTTGAAAACAGTGGGGCTTACTTTCAAGCAAACATGCTTAGGATTGCATTTCTTGGGGTGGAGGTGCACATCTAAAGGAACTAAAAACCAAACTAACTGAGAAGATAGGATAATTGTGATCCGATCTCCTCTGATTTATGGGGGAGCTAAATGGCATTGTGAAAGGAGGGGCTCAACCCTTTGCCCTGTATCATGTCCCCAGCTCAAATCATACACATTGCAAAGCTGTTATATTTTTCATGGGGTGAAAAGACTTGTACCTGCCTGTTTTTCCATCTAGTTCTCTGGTAAGAAGCTGGTGGGCAATTTAGATTGGGCAGATGGTGCAGGGGAAAGTGTTAGTCCCACAGTGAGTACTGTGCTCAGGGACTATGTTGCCAACTGAAGAATCAATCCCATCGTTCAATGCACAAACCATCAGGCATCCTTGAAAAGGCTAAAGGATCCAGCCCTGGAAATCCATTCATAAGAAAATAATTGAATGGTCTTGACCTGAGGAGTAGATTCACACCCACCTTCAATGTCCTCTTTATATGACTCTGGCGTCAGAAACACATGTGCTGAAATTGATAAAACACTAATGAATATTCTTTGGAGCCCAAGGGCAGCCAACATAAAATACAATTGTCTCCGGGGTTTGTCTACATCAAGAGCAGACATGCAAGGGGGAAAAAAAATTCATTAAACACGTTGTTAATTTCCCTGCATTGTATCAAGAGGAGGCAAGGAGTAAACCAGTGTTTGTTTTTGTTTTGGCTGTAAAGGATTTGTATTGAAAATACTCTTCTTCTCTATGAGGCTGCCATGGGAGAGGAAGGGGAGCCAAACGCTTCCCTGGGGTGCTTGAAACCAGCCAAGAACAGGTAAGTGATTGATGCAGGCTGCATTCCGACAAGCCTACAGCCACAGAACAGTTCCCAGATTCCCCAGAGACCACAGGCATGGGGCAAGCTGGAGTACTTCAGACTCAGTGATAAATCCACAAACATCAATGGGCCTAGAAGTTTTTTTTTTTTTAATTCAGTGCACTTTTTAATCCAGGTGTATGGGCGCTTGTCTAACTATTTGCCTCTTTCATTCATGGTTTTTCCAAGCATGCCCTCTTTTTTGCCTCTGCAACACACTGACTCCACACAATGTGGCTATTGAACAGTTAGTGTGACCTGGCATATGTTTTTCCCCTGAAGCTGAAGCACCAAGGCAGGCCCATCCATGAGGCCTATTGAGGCATTTGCCTCAGGCAGCGAATTGGTGCACCGACTTTCACCCATCCATTTGCTTCTGCTGCTCCTTTCCCCCTTCTCACTCTCTGGATTAGAAAAGGATGGGGGGTTGATGTGGAAGATGGAGTGTGGAGGAGACAAGTGGGGGGGGGCTAGAGTGTCAGAGGATCAGGGAATGGGAGGAGGAGAGGCTGGCACGTCATCAGGTAAGGTAAGGCAGCATTTGGAACACTGCCTCAGATGCCAGGAAGTCTTGGGCAGTCCTGTAATGTAAAGCATATCAGACAAGACAAGTTTTATTCCTTTTTAATATATATTTATATTTTAATTCAATATTTATATTTTTAACAAGTTTTATTCCTTACTTCCTGCCTTGATGTTGATATTAGCGTGGGCAATCACAGTCCACCAAAACATCATTCTGCAACCAATTTTAATTGGTTTTCTTCCACAAATTCGGAACCTTTTGTGTTTCCAATAAAATAAATACTTCTAAAAAGAATGTGTCTGTGTGTGCGCGCGTGCTCCAAATTTCATTTTGTTTCCTGTCCCAAAATGTCTTGCAAGAGAGATTTTTCACTAGACTTTAGTCTCCATCCCTGAGGCTAGCAAGGTACTTGAGAAGCGAGGCAACGCTGAACAGGAGTGAGTAGTATCGGAATTAGGCTGGGTAGCGAGAGAGAGGGAGATACAGGCATTTCATTGTATCTAAAGACACATTTAAAGTCAAAGCCTTGAAAAGCAGCAGAAAATTATCATGCTGTACATGTCGTCTCTCAGCCAGCACATTGACTGAATAAAAGAGCACTGCACAAGTTGTTTGACTTCAAGAATCAGTAAGTGACAGATTTCCATTTCCTCGGACTGCAATAATCCAATCGTACAGTCCATCTGAGTTTCAGCTGCTGAAATAGGAGAGAGAGAGAGAGAGAGAGAGAGAGAGAGAGAGAGAGAGAGAGATGTTCTTCATCTATATTGTACTTTTTTTATAAATGAAATGACCAAATATGTGAAAACAAAGAATCAGATTTTGTACACAAGATTTTGTAATATGCACACAAATCCAAATTGATTTTGTGATATGCACACAAAAAGATTTTTTAATATGCACACAAATCCAAATTGGCATTAGTGAGTAATATAGTATAGGAGACAGTCACTGCCACATGTATGGTACTTGCCACATTGAACCAGCGTACAGCACAATCGAATGTCAGAAGAAGGTCCCACTATATTCAATGAGGCTTGCTCCCAGGAAAGTGCATACAGGATTGCAGCCATAACTTTGTTATCATTAGTAACCTTGACCTTCTCATGCTGTGAACAGAATTGTCAGTGCGTAATTAACGGCACAATCCTAATGAGGGCCTGCGCTGGTGGAATGTGTGCTCCACTGTCATGTGCTGTCGTGAAAGCACTGTAAAGCACTTTGTGACAGTGCAAGGCCCAGGCGTGCCGGCAGGAAGACCGGAGCCTTCCTGCGGTTGCCAGTGGAGCAAAAGAGGCCCACCAGAGCAGGTAAATCCTGCGCGGTGGTGGGGAGAGGGTAGGGAGGGGGTTGAACGGGTGAAGAGAGAGTGGAACAGAGTGGTGACGGGGGCGGGGATGGGCGGATTGGGCCATGGATGGGGCAGGATCGGCGGTGATAATGCATGATGTATCAAAAACCCCTTCCTGGGCCTGATCCACCTGCACAGGTCAACATGGACTTGCGTCAGCGATATCGCTGGCGCAGGTCTGAGTTGACCCATTGCAGCTGCTGGGCTTACCCAGGGGCAAGAGGACAAATGTCCCCTTACCCCAAAGAGACCTCCAACAGCCAAACGTCCCCTGTGGGATGCAGCGCAGCCAACTGCTAGCACTGCTGCATTGCCACCTGGGGATTTAGGTAGGATTGGGCTGCCCATTTTTAGTATCCTGAAAACTACAGAAACATTAGAATAAAATGTGTACTAAATCAGGGAAGCTTTCCAGATCTTCTGTTACAAAATTCTGGAACTCCTTTATAAAAGCTGAGAGAGAAATGTAAATGTCAGAATAAAAAGAGAATATGAACACGTTATTACATTTTTATTTTTTTTTACTTCTAAGAGGACTGAGAAAGTGGGAACTGCATTGCCAGCCGGAATAATGTTTTGGAGGCAATTTGGCAAGCTCTGTGGATGGGTTAAAGTTCCATGAATGCATAAATAGAGCAGTAGCTTCACGTTTTTATGAATCATTTCATGCTATCCTTTAAGATTCGCTTACAAAAGAATTTCGATTATGGGTTGCAAACTTTTTTTACTTAGATGAAAATAAAGCTAATTCCCTAATTGCTAGGAGGGCCTTAGGTGATTTTTTTAAAACATTGGTGTGCTGTAATTTATGATAAAATAATAATCTAACTCAGTATAGTGTGGGCAGAAATGAAACCTTATTTTATGTTGCAATTCTGGAGAAGCAATAGTATTCCAATATAGATTTTCAGCCCAGAATCTTTTGAGATTCATCAAGCTCACCAGAGAGAAGTAATGACTGTCAATGACATCAGCCCTTCTTTTATTTAGTTAAATGTCAAGTACATCAAGCTTACTTCCTTAGAATTTAATAAATCATACTTAGAGTTTATACACATATAAGTAAACAAGCACACACACAGAGAGAGAGATGTGTATACCTCCTAATTCAGAAATACATTTCTACAGCTAGACCTTAGACCGCCATTTCCCAAATTGTTTATGCCTGGGCACAGGGAGAGTTTTGAGATTTAGAAAAAACTAAAAACTGGATGCACATTTCACGCTTCGGGTCAAACTAGATGTGACACCATTGAATCTTGTGCATTTGTTTCTTAAACTTTAAATAGCAGCTGTGGGGGGAGGGAGGGAAACAGGCAGAAGCGTCGCTCCGGTAGGGGCGGGGCTGTAAGTATCGCTGCGGTCATAGTCTCTTTACCGAGCGAGGAGGAGGCAGCCCCGCCCCCTCACTGTCCGAGCCAGTCCCCTACGGAGAAACCGGCAGGGAAGAGACCCTGCCTGCTGCTTTCTCCGTAGGGGACTGGCTCGGACAGTGAGGGGGCGGGGCTGCCTCCTCCTCGCTCGGTAAAGAGACTATGACCGCAGCGATACTTACAGCCCCGCCCCTACCGGAGCGACGCCTCTGGAAACAGGATTGGGACTGTAGTAAGTGGGGAAGGTTTTTAACCTTGCCAAAAATAGTCCTCACCGGTACTATTTGCCTGGGGGGGGGAGCTGCCATTTGGGCTAGGGCAACAGTTGTGTGAGGGGGCCATTTTCATCAGAACTATAGCAAAGTGTATAGAGGTTTAAACACCCTCCCCTCACCATAGTCCCTATCTTGCTCAAACCCCCCCCCCCTACCACCAGCAGCTGCTGTTTTCAGTTAAAAAAAGAATTAATATGCAAGGACAAATGATATAATTAACAATACATCTAATTGGGTTCTTATGTTCAAATATATATTTTCTCAACCAACCTCCAGAACAGTGGGCAGACCAACTTCCAAGTGGTTAATATCATCTCCTGGCATCTTCCCCTCTTCCATACCCACTCAGTCTGCGTTCAAAGATGGGGTCCCATTTTTGGGGGGTCAACCGTGATGTTTCTACACTTGTCAGCTGTAGTGCAGATTGCATTAGGGAAGCCAGGTGCATTCTCATCCCCTCTCTGAGAAGAGTGTCTCTTCCCATGTGTTGGTAGAGATGGTGGGAATCAGTAGTGCATTGATTCCTGGCTCCAATGACAGAGGGTGGCAGATGCATCCAACTAGCGATGGCAAAAAATGTTTGATTTGAAGAAAATTTGACAGAATTCCAGTGTTATGACTTTGACAAAAATGCTGAGTTGCAAAGTGACACTGTGGCAGAAGTGGCGCTGCTGAAAGTGTGGCCCGCATAATAATTGGGCTCTCTCATATCTTGAAAATTTGCACATTTTCTCTTCTGTGATTTGCAGCTGAATTTCTATGTGAGACCAACGTGCTTCTTTCTGGCCATCATCTGCTTAATGACATCACTTCCTGCTTAATGATGTTACTTCCAGCCCCCAGCAGGCACCATTAATGCTATTCGGCCCACTTTATGAAACAAGTTTGACACCCCTGTTCTGGAGTGTCAGGCTAGGTTGTGAGAGACCTGGGTTCAAGTCCCTTCTCAGCCATGAAGTTTCTAGTGTGGCCTTAACCCTGTCACAATCTCTCAGTCTAACCTACCTTAGGTAAAGGTGACCCCAGACAATTAAGTCCAGTCGTGTCCGACTCTAGGGTGTGGTGCTCATCCCCATTTCAAAGCCGAAGAGCCAGTGTTGTCCGAAGACGCCTCCGTGGTCATGTGGCCGGCATGACTCTCCTTGCCGCAGCGCATAGCATGCGGCTGGAACACGGAGCGCTGTTTACCTTCCTGCAAGCGGTACCTATTTATCTACTCACATTAACATGCTTTGGAACTGCTAGGTTGGCAGGAGCTGGCCAAGCAACGAGAGCTCACCCCGTCGCGGATTCGAACTGCCGATCTTTCGATCGACAGCTCATGGTTCAGCGGTTTAACCCACTGTGCCACCCGCTGGCCTTCTAACCCACCTTACAGGTTTGTAATGGGAGAAGACCATGAGTGCCGGTCCTGAGCTCCTTGGAGGAAGATCAGGATAGAAATGCAATGAATAAATTTAGCACCACCCTGTGGGAAAAAGATAGAGTGCAAAGCAGTTGGTGTTTCAACAGTTTTCAGTTTTAAGCAAAATATTGACAAATTTATCCACAGAGAGGGTGGGCTGTTTTGAGGCATGAGAATTATTCAGTGCAGCCAACAGAAGCAGTTTCAGCTGTCACTGCAGCCAACATGGCATCTACATTTTTCAAGGGCCCCTTTGGGCACCTCTTCTAGCACATTAGTGAGCCTTTTCACATAGTCTGGGAGACACCGCCTTGGGTCAGTGCTTTTCAGCTGCGGTCTTAGTATCACGAGAGGTACCTCGTGCAATGGCATTTGATACTTGGCCGCACTATCATGGTGACCATGTGGCACTGCCCTGTCCGGCCTCTCTGGGCTGTTGATGCGCCAGCAGCTGCCTGGTGCTTTAAAAGAGGCACCATTTGGGCAGGCAAAGGAGAGATCAGGAGGCAGCAGGAACTGCAGAAGCCGCCTCTTCCTTGCTGCAGAGACAATTGGGGCAAATTGCCCACTCCAGGCTGCACACAGTGGCCATCCTGGGGGCAGCGGGAGCACCCATAAAAGGTGCAACTTGCAAAGGGATGTTGAAAACCCCTAGAGGTCTGTCTGTGCATTATTGTAGAGCAGTGCTGAGCAGTTCCTTGGACACAACGCTACGTTCTGTGAGTCTCTGTATCTGCATGCTGTCATTCCCAAACTCTTTTGCTAATTCCTTGCCAAGTTCTTTCAGGGGTTATAACCACAACAAGCCTCAGCCTTAAATTTATATGTTGCCTTATTATTTTAATCAAAGGCAGAAGTAACTAAATTTTTTAGCACTCTGATGATTAAATCACCAAGTTCATGCAATATTTCAACGCTGTCTGAGGTGCTGACAGTTTCAAACTGTATATTTAATAAGCTGTACTACATGGTGCCTTGCAAACTCTGCCAGAGGTGGAAGTGCTTAAGCATCCTGCACTTTCCTTCTGCTCAGGTGTCAAGCAAGTGGGTCTAAACATCTACAATAATAAATTGGAGAAGAACCTTTCTCAGCTGTGTGACCAGTCATTACTATGGTGTGAAAGAGTAATATAATCTTAATATACTTAGAGAGCTCAAATGCATTGTCTTGCAATCCTTTTACTCACACAGTGAGGTAGGTCACTATCATTGGGCCATCTTTGTGCATAGGGGAATATGCAAGGTTTCGAGTTACACATGACTCTGTGTCAGAAAAGTCACTTAAACCGTCATCATAACGACAAATGAATTTATCATGCTAAAGAGTTGTGTGTGTGTGTGTGTGTGTGTGTGTGTTGTGATGGTGATAATGCTGGTTTTATTGTGTGATTGGAAGCTATAGGTAGCCCCAGTTCAGAAAAGTTGAACTGTGGTGTACTGTATTTTCCTTTTCTTCATATACTGTACCAAATCCACAACGTTTTCTATCCTAATTTAGATGCTTTATATATCTGGTGGTACTTTTCAAACTTGATCTAAGAACTTCAGGGCAATAGGCAACTCTTGAGCCAGCAATACAAAATAAGGAGGATGCTGGCATTATAGTACTTACTTTCTTTCAACCATTGGTAGAAAGTAGCAAAAAGCTAAAGGACATGGGAGAAGAGACTGACATCGAGTAGGAAAGGAGAAGGGAGCACCATGCTTTGTTATACTCCTACTTAAAGTGCAGACTGACCCCAAAGGGCAATGGGCAGATGAAGGTCAGTACAAATTGAGGCTACACATCAACACCAGCCTGTCTCTTAGTGAGACTGCCTGTCATAGGTAGCAGATTTGGGGGTACCATGGACAGGTAGCAAGCAAACGGCCAACAATTGTCTTTGTTCTATTTTTACCACCATGGGGGTGATGGTGAGGTGGGAGCCGTTGGGTTTTCTCTCTGTATTCCAATTTCCATTTCTGCTGCCATAATTTTTAGTTCTTTTTCCGGGGCTTCATTTAGCATGCATTTTATGTCTTTATTGTTTTGGTAGGCTGCATTGGACACTTTCTGTGGCACACAGTGCCATCAAATAAATAAACAATAAATTCAACGAAAGATACCTGTCGTTTTCCCCTCCACATGGCAAGCAGCAGGTGTGGGAAGGGAGGGTGATTGAGAATGGTAAAATGGCACAAACAAATTAACACCCACTCCCGGTACTATTTCTGCAAGGGAATTGGCAGCCCTCCTGGCTGTATTTCAGGTTTAAAAAAAAGGCAGGTGAACCTATCATGAATCTCCCATGCAATGTGCAATTTGGCACAGATATATTTGGTCCAATATTTATGATTGTTCTAGCCAAGATAAGACCCAGGTTTTATTTCTCTCTCTTCACAATATCAAAGCTTGCCCTATTGGTACACAGACATCCCAGGCTTCCACGTGTTTGTATGGGCCAATTGGACAGTTGACATACTTTTCAAATTTGGAACATATTTCTTTAATTAAAAGTACCAGGAGCTACATGCCTGATAATCTTCCTGCTCTTCTCTACTCCAGCCTACTACATTTCATGTGTTCCTTTATGTGGTGAAAACGAATGTGCCATTGGTTGCAAACAACAAAGCCATTTTATAAAGCTAATCAAACCAACTTCTGTTCAACCATGTGCAGCTACCCATCAAATAATCCTATTAAATGACTGTTCTTTTTGTTGTTGTTGTCATTAATCCATAAAGCACTGAAAGTGGCCAAAATAAACAATGAAAATGAGCACAGCTAGGCCCCAGCTGAGCTGCCTACAAACAATGCAATCAGATGTCCTTCAGCCTTGATCCAAAAACCCTGTTCAAGTCAGTGGGAGTCTCTGGATCAGAGCTGTAATCAGGACAACAGAAACATGAATGATTCTCTGTTCTTAGCAGGAGGAAATCCCTGATTAAGAGAAATGTCACTTCAATAGCCAGGCTGCTGTTGGGAGCACTGCTAAGCCTGTTGTGATGACATACAGAGCCAGGAAGAACATTGTCAGTGATGGAAGACAGATCTTGCTATCCACCTAACGTCTGTGTAGCTGAGCAGCTGCATAACAACCTCACCTGGGTTGCTTGCTTGTCATGCAGTTTCCCAGCATGTGGGGCTGGAAAGGAAGAAGGAATTTAGCTGTTTGGAAGGGGTCGTGGTGAGTTAGTTCATACGCTTTATTCTGTCTGCGACACAGCTAGGAGGAGACCAACACCTACAGCCAGCCAACCCACAAGCATGGAACAATTTGGGCTGAGCCAAAGCTAGGAATGCCGCTGGAGTTCATCATTACCTGGTTTGGAAGACAAATTGGTCCACCTCATAATGCTCAGCTTTATTAGGAATCGAGAGTGCCTCTTCCCCCCCCCCCCATGTATCCTCGGTTTGGAATTTAAAAAGAGATTTTGCAAAATTCTGCACATCAGTGTGCAATAGACCAGATGTACCCACAGCCTGCTGTTTAATATTTAATTTAATTATTTAATTTAATTATTTAATAATTTAAATTATGTATTTAAATAGTAAATAATATTATTTAATATTAACAGGACCAGCCCAAGACTTCTTGGCATCTGAGGCAGTGTGCCAAATGCTGTCCCCCCACCCCCACCCCCTTACTTGGTGATGTGGCTTTACAATTTGTACAGAATTGTAAAAAGCTGGATATTTTTATTATCAAAGCATTGGGGGGAAAGCATTTCTAACCCCATCCCCCAAATCACTAACTTTGGAGTAAACATGGAAAAGAGAGCATATTCAGCACAGGCAGCCTTAATAAAACTATACAGTCATTTGTACACCACATAAAGGAACTTGCCAGCAGTTCTGTATAGCAAACGGAAGATTTTTCATAAGGAAAGGCACAAAGACCTAACCAAATAAAAGAAACAACAATAAAATATTGAAAATTAAGGGCTGGCACCTCTATTTACTATGGGTAATTGCCATATAAAGATGGATAAGGACACTCTGAGTATGAATTATACCTTGGCTAATAGGGATTGATGGAATTATCTTCCATAGATTTACAGCCCAATCCTATGCTGGATTGGGCTGTACTATGGAGGGTTGTGTGACAGTAGAAGACACTTCCAATGTCACAAAATGGCTGCTGATGGAGTGCTGCCATTTTGGGAGCACTGTCATGAGAGACGGCAGCGCTCTTTGTCCATCGCTGGTCCTGTCCACAGATGCTGGAGCAGGTAAAGTTGCAGAGGGAGCAATGATGGGTGAAATGGGGAGGGGCAGGGGCAAAACGGGATGGAGAGAGGGGAGGAACAGGGGGCAGGGAGGTTGCAGGAGGGGGTGGATTCAGTGGCAATGGCACACACCAGATCCTTTATCCCCTCTTTTTGCAGCCTCCCCATTCCCTTTCTCTCCTCAGACTTGTGCCAGCTAAAGACCTGGCACAGGTTTGAGGAGACCCATTGTGGAGCAAAAGGCTTATGGAGGGATAAGGGGATTTAAACATTATTCCCCTCCAAAGCCTCCTGATCCGCCCCCCGCCCCCACTGGATACAGCACACTCCTTTTTGGCGCAGCTGCATCAGCAGGGGGGGGAGAAGGATAGGAGTGGGCTCTAAGAAGCACAGGAGATACTAGAAGGTTCTCCCCGTGTTACCCTTTAATGAGTGACCGTATGTACTACATTCCCCGTTATTGCAATGTTCTCCTCCGGAAGACATTGTGATCATAGTGCTTGAATATTGCAGTATCCTACCAGCTCAAGCATTGCCAGTAACCCTAATTCACCAGCATGCAGGGTAAAAAAACAGTGAAAACATCCTCCACTGTAGGGATCCCTGGAGACAAACTAAAACCTTCATCAAATGTTGTGTCTCCTTGGGGGTGGCCAGGATAGACAAATCCTAAATTGTTCAATTCGAAAGACACAAATATAATCAGGCAGGCAGCCTGTGGATAATGGAGTCCTCTCCTTTAGCCCTGAGGGAAGCATGAGAGCAGAGGTGCCTTTGACTGGACTAGTGGCAGGTTCCCCTCTGAGCTGGCTGGCTCCCTCCTTAAGCTAAAGAGGACACTCCAGAGGTCTGTGCATTGTTGCAGAGCAGTGCTGAGTTGACAAAATGTGGGGTTGGGGGTCAGGATGGGGCAGGGTGCTGTTTCAGAACATGTTTTCTCCCTCTGCAAAAAGGAGTCCTCTTTCAGCGACCTTTCTAGGCAAGGGTGAAAATGTAGGCCTTCTTGAAGAAGGCAACAGACAAGTTAAAGACAGTAACCCTTGTGTGATCCCTCCCACTCCATTTGCAAGCACTTTGCTGAGAGAGGGGAAGGGAGGAATCCTGCTGGAAACCCGCAAGTCACATGGGGTACATTCAGTTTGCAGAGGGTTCCGAGGTTGATGGTGTGTGTGTGTGTGAGTGTGAGGTTGTGTGTGTGATCTGTACATATGACATGGTAGAGAGCTTTGCTCTGCCCAGTATATCCAAGTTCTAAATGGGAATTACCCCCACAATCTCTTATTTGCAAAACTTTGAGGGAGGTAATCATTTTGGCTTCTCTGCCCTGGCTTTAGTTGTTTTTTTTTTCCTGTGACCCATGTCATTTTCTGCTCATCATTGATCAAGATCTGACCAGGTGCTCCTTGCTCAACGTCTTGTCAGACCAGAGTGGAAATACACAGTAGTCAATCTTGAACTGGACACATCGACACAAACTCATTCTGTGTGTCATCTGCACTTTTTAGAACATTAATTACATATTTATAAATAACTTGGAAATCACTCAAGAGAGAGGAACAATAATTGCTCATTATTTTCCCATTATTTCTTTCTTTGGTGATATATAAATTAGCAAGGATGTTTGAAGTTTGCTGTTTTGACAATTCACTGACATTAGCCATTTCAGCATTTGTTTGAGCAAGAATAATTTGCAGTTTTCATTGCTGCAGAGAGGCAACACTAGCAATTTTCTGTTGGTGTCTGCAGAGCTTGGCTTTGATCTTGCCGTCAATGGTGTGTGGGTGGACGGCTGCAGCGTCAGTTGCTCGACCAGACCATTTACAGTTTTTTTATGTTATTAACCACATTTCATAAGGAAGGCCAAAGAGGGGGGGAAAACAGAATTTTAAAATTAAATATGTGACAAAGGTACATTTGGTGTCGTGACTGCTTTGCCAAGAATTAATTTGATTGATGTCATATATGCTATCACCTGCCAGCAAGACATTTCAGTGGCTTACATAGACCAAGCAAGAAAGTTCCTAAGGGATGGACATGAATTGAAAATAAGAACAGACAGAAACCAATGGGAAAACGTGAGTCCATCTGGAATTCCACTCTGACTTGAAGATCAGATTGACAAACTCTAAAAATGACCCCTTTTTCAGGCTGCCAGACAGAAGGACAAGGTAGGTATGATGATGACACCTTTACAGGGCCAACGACTGTCAGTGAAAGCACTGCATTTTGAATTCCTCTGGGAATTCATTTCAGCATCAGAAAAAGCAGCATTGTCCTTCAGTGGAATAGTGACAAATTCAGGTATACTCTCTTGGAGAGGAAAAAATGACAGGTTCTTAAAGAATGCCTAGGAAATAGATCATGACATAAGGAAAAAAAATAGTTCATGCCAGTATAACTAGTGAATTAGCTAACTCCTGGGCAATCAACACATCAAAGATGCATAGGTGTTCAGGTATTTTTACATTCAAAGCATCAGTGGCTCAGCAGAAATGAAAGATGGTGAACATGCCGTTCCTCTGCCTAGTGACCAATCCTTATTGGTGCTGATATTTCTCTTGCCTAAATGAATTCTTAGGAACTTACTCGTTTACATCCACTTGCAAATAAGGAAGATATAGCAGTATTGCTTTGTCAGTTATTATGCATCTGTTTGCAGTAGCACAGGCCTTCAGTACATGTACGGTGTAGACTTTCCAAAAGCATCACACTAGAGATGAATGACACCCCCCTGGGATCTCATTGGATTGGTTCAGAAAACAAGTCAAGCTTCCCCTCCTCCCATCCCAATGGGAAATTGCTTGGCTTATTTTCTGAGCCAATTCTGAATTAGGAAATCAAATTGAAGTTCAACTGAAATAGCAGAAGTCCTTGAGAAAACTACATTTTTCAAGCACCTATAGCAGGGTACCAGCACCATGTGTGGGGGAAGAAAATGTGAGACAGACAAGGGCATCCTACTCATTAGAAAAGGTGATGCAGGTTGCATCAGCAGCAGATTGCAGGGGGAGAGGGCAGTAGATTTGGGGTGCCTTTGACCTGAGTCTGCCGCAGCTACTGTCTCCCTCCAGCCTGCTGTGAATGCAACCTGCACTGATCTAAAATTGAGCAGAAAGTGGATCACCAAATTGGGTGTGATTGCCACCACTGGTACGAGGGTCCAGAGCTTTCCAATGGGCATGGGCCCTTGGCCAGGGCCCGACCCCTGACAAGAGATGAAACCTAGACAGACAGCCCAATTCATCATAACTTCCCGCATGGCAATGCAGTGGCGCCAACTCAGTCTGCTGTATCTCACAGGGTTTTTTTGGCATGTTGAGGCCTTCTCAGGGTAAAGAAATGTTTGTTCCCTTGCCCTGAGGTAAGACCCAGCTACCGCCATGGAAACATGGACCTGCACCAGTGATATCACTGGCGCAAGTCTGCGTTGACCCATGAGTCTGGATCAGTCCTAGGAAGTGGGTTAGGATTCGGTGGGAGTTGCTGCCAACAAGCCCACCCCCTTCCCAAGCTCGATCCACACTCCACTCCACCCCATCTCCTCCCCATTCCATCCGCCCCATTCCAGCCCCTCCCCGCCCCCTCCCACCTCATGCGTGGCCTTACCTGCACCGTTGGGTGTCCTCGGTCCGTCTTAACACAGACGCAGCCACTTCTTGCTTGCGGCGGCAGCCAGGCTGTGCACTCCAAAGGTGTCGCATTTGCGACAGCTGCAAAGCACATTATGCCAGCAGAACGCACGTTCCACCAGCAGAACGTACCATAGGATTGGGTCATGAGTCTGATGCTGGGAGCTTCCTCCTCAAGAAGTTGTTTGTGTTGTGATAGATGCTGCTTCTGCTGCTGCTGCTGCTGCTGTTGCTCCTACATGGTGGGAGATGGTGCCAGAATAGACCTGGGCTGAGTTTTCACTGCCTGGACTAGAGCAGAAATTGGCTTATGTGTAATATAAATGGTCAAGCCATCAAAATATTGGATGGCAAAACAAATACTTATAATATTCCTGGACTGGATTTGGTGAGGAAAGGTCTACAGATTGAAACTGGTCAGCCAATGGTGTTCCCCTTGTCTTTGCTACCCTGAACTGCCACCTCATGTTTGTGGTCTGAGAAGAAAGGAGTAGGAGGAAGCCTTTTGGGTTGGCAGCCTGGACAAGCTATGTGTGCTATGGACTTCTCCAGTTCTAAGAAAAAAATAGCAGTGCTTTCTGCTGCTGCTGCATAGAAACAGTGGCGTAGCTGATGTTTTTCCAAGGGGGCCGTGGGCAGGACAACACGTCTTCGCCCTGCTCGCCCCACCTCCGGAATGGAGCGGGACCGGAGCCAAAAGGTTCCGTTTCATTCCGGTGGCGGGGGCAGGGCTAAGTCACATCGTCCCGCCCACAGCCCCCTTGGAAAAACGCCAGCTACGCCACTGTGTAGAAAAGTGAGTTGTAGTCGGATACCTCTGTTTATGAGGATATACAAATATTTCGTGTCTCCACAACAGTTTTATGATGCACAGCATTGACTGATATGAACAAAACCTATTCAGCCTTGTCTAGATTTTGCTTATAATTTTCAGATGATCAGCTGATTGGGTATGGTTTTCCCTTAAAAAAAAAAGACAGGAATACCGAAAGCACTGTAAGCACAGACCATCTCTATTGTTTGAAGATAACCTTTCCTCTTTCGGCTAACAACTTTCTGTTTTACCACTCAGCTGGTTTTGTAAGGAGCTAAATTATCATGCAGGCTGCAGCAAGGTTTACATTTCTTCCAGGAGAAGCTTTTTGCTGCCCCCTACTGCTTATTCCGGTGGATGTGGGGTGTTTTGTTTTGTTTTTTTACCATTTAAGAAAGCTTGGATGATGACACTGAGATCTGTCAAAATTGAACTTATATCAATAAATATAACAAGGAAAAATCAATCAGGGAGAAATATTTCAAAATGGTAATGACTGCAGGTGACGTGGTAAATCACCTTGGGTCCAGGAAAAACAGAGCTGAATGTACAGTATTTTGCAGTGTATCCAAAACCGGGGGTGAAATATGTTAGGGCAGAGTTTTGTGTCCATTTTCATGAGTATCAAACTCTGGGCCCTGTTTTCTGTGATGTTTTTGTTGTCATTCATTGTGAACAGATTTGCATTGCTTCAAGGCTGCTCTTTTCACTGTCGTTCATTGTCCTTCTTTGCCTCTCCCACATTTGCATACAGTGGTTGCTTGCTGGTTGGCTGTCCCCATGTGACTCTGTCAATGACGTCACAAGGCTGCAACAGATATAACGAAATCATCCCATGCCTGTAATCAAAATCACATGGGTTGCCCCAGCCAATTGGATTATTAACAACCATAAGTAAATGATGTTGAGGACAACTTTAGCAAAGAAGAAGCAGGAAAATGTTTCAAGAAGGGGCAGAAGCCAGGGAGACAAAGACCAGCAGTGCAACTGTTAACTGAGGTGAGGGATGAGGGGCAACTTTTCTGGCTGTGACAAATGGACTGTGTTTGAGGCAGTGGCGTTGCTATGTCGCTCCCCCCTCCCACCATGATGTCACCACTGGAAGTGACGTCACCACCACCACCACTACAACTCCCGTCTGAAGCACAGGACGGGAGGGTGGGCCAAACCATCGCCTTCTCTGCCCATTGTTCACGCTGCCAAAATGGCACAATTGTCATCGTCCCCGCCGCTTTGTCACCCCCCCCCCCGCTTGTTGCCCGGGGGGGGCCCTCCCCAGCGACGCCTCTGGTTTGAGGCACATATCAAAATTAGACACGATCCAGTGCAATCTTATATTTAAAATATTGGAACTATGCAACAGAAACTGAAAGAGAAGACAAAGCCAAGTCATATAATTTAAAGCCTGGAAATAGTATGCATTCTTTTGCTCTCTCTCCCCCCCCCCCACTTTTTGCTGAAGATATTGTTATTAAAAGCAGTTTGAAAATTGTGCACTGTTTACTAGGAGGCATTAATAAACAACAGAGTATCTGGTGAATGCATTGAATGGAACCACCTGGGTCTGAATTGAGCTGTGTGTGCTCAGATCTCGCTCAAGCAGGATATGGGAAACATAATCATAGCCAAGGGTGATCTTAGACATATGCACCTCTGTTTATCTATAGGCCCATATTTCATATCACCGTATCGCAAATGTTCACATTTAATGATGGCGAAAGACCAAGCCATGGAGAAGTCGTGCATTCTGCCTGGAGAACTCTCATATACTGTATTGTTGTTTCCCTGCCAAACCAAGCAGCCCCTTTCAAATCGAAAAGTGAACAAAAGAGCTGAGATTTTCCTTTTTAAATACAATATCTATAAAACATATGTAGAGCTACAGGCATTTGCTGCGAGAAACCTCAGAACAAGTAAACACAATCCGAGGGGAGGGGGGGGAGTGTAAAATACTGTATGTCTATTGCATCACAACATCATTCCATTGCAAGCCTAGTTTGACCTTCTCTGATCAAGATCCAGACTCAAAACACCCTGAAGCAACACATCATCTCGGTAATGGATTTCATTTTTTTCCCTGTTAAAATAGCTAAAATTATTTTTAATTAAAAACACTAATTGTTATTTCACACTTAACCATGAATGGCTGACATGAAAGTACGTTATTAATCAGAAGCAGACTTTCAGGTATTTTGCACACCAATAAGCCAAGTGGAAAATGATACCTAATACCTGAAGAAGAAAATAACACATCAGAAATGCAGACTAGAAGAAATAACAAGCATAAACAGTGCTGAGTGAATGGCATTCACCATTGCAGCAAACTACAATTAAAAAGGGCTCCCCCCTACAGATTCACAGAACAAGTATGGGAGTTACGAATAACTTCAGTGGGATTAAAAGCCATATGTAAAGAAGATGTTTAATTTAAAGACAAGTTAAAAACACAACGTTTCTCTTATATTTCATATGAGCCTCCTCAGGTGTAAGGTGAGTCACTGCCGGCCAGAGATGTTATTGCAGAGGAATATGCAGCCGGTATAAAGAAAGCAGTTGCGTAGTTCTAACAGATATCAGTAACTGCCGGAACCAGGGGGCCTGTCTGTGACCTTAAGTAACCACTGCAGCACTAGACAGTGGGGATGACTTGGAGAAACCTCATCTAGTTCACCCAGGTCCCCGAGGTCTTGCTCAACATGGGAGTCCATATCTTTTGATGAATGTCAGTTCTTGTTTACGCTTTAATAAATTGTTATTGTGCCTAAATATCTGTATTGCCTTGTGATGCAGTCTCTGTTTAAAACCCTGTTCTTGTACTAATCTCTCAGTCCCATTAAAATTAATTACATGAGCAGTAGAAATGCCCACAACACTGCTTAAAGCCTTGCTCTCAGAAGGGCCGAACGAAGACGCGATTGGTCTTCATTTGGCCCTTCTGAGGGCAAGACGTCAAGCGGGGTTGTGAGCATGCTGCTTTCAGCCTTGCCTGGCCTACTTAGAAGTGGCTGAGCCGCTGAAGAAGACGCGGCTCGCCAAGTGGGCCTCGGGCGCACCAACCCCCCAACGCATCACCCTACTGGCGTGTCACCCCTTCCCGCCGCATCACCCCTGGTGGCCCTGCCTCCCGCCACACCCTAGCGACACCATTGCTCAGCACCATCTGCTGGTGACCTGTATGATTGCAGGAATTAACCCTTTTCTTGCCAAATTCAATTCTCCTTACTCCTCATTTCGTGTTCATTTGATTTTGTTATCTCCTTTGCTTTTATTAGATTTTTTAATAAAACTTTTACATTTTACTCTGAGTCCTCCTGGTCCCTGATACGGGAAGTACAGTGGATTGTCATATCTCCTTGCTCTGCAGGTGCTACTGTGAGAGTGATTTTAATAAAGACCCCTGAGGTCTCTATTAAAATCAGTATTGTTGTATGGGGGGTTCTGCCCAGTTAGCCCCTCAGTATTGTTGTATGGGGGGGTTCTGCCCAGTTAGCCCCTCTGACTAGCCTAATCTCCTGGGCTGGTGACAAGAGAGTCAATTTACCAGAGCTTTGCCCCAGTAAACTGTGTATCCAAACAGGGGAGAGAAGGGAGCAAGAAGGGAGCATGCTATCCACTAAGTGCTACTACCCTAGATCAGCATGCTATCACTGGCAGCCCCTCTCTTGACCCAGACATAAATATTCTTAATTATAATAATATTCATACTTAGTATTTAGGTGTACACATAAAATGTCTTCGCTGTAGTGTGTGCATGCAAATGCACACACACACACACACACACACACACACACACACAAACTGAATGCATGAAGCAGCACTAAGTTTACTTTGTGATTTTTTTCAGTGAAACCATCTGTGGGCACACCAGCATGAACAGGAAATATTGCACAGGAAATAGTCTTTATTGCAGATTGGGTTTGTGCCAGGAACCATTCTTCCTACAGGCTGGACTTGAACTAAGATCCCTGGGTTTCTCAGGCCAGAGCTAAGCCTGTGCATCGCTACTTAATACAACAGTAATTACAAGCATTTGGGAAAGGTCAAGCACATTAGTGCTTCTATCTTCAAGTCCTGATTGGCTACAGATGGAACATCATGGCTTCTTGAGAGTTATTTCCAGGGCCCTGCTCAGTTCTTTAATTTGATCAACATGAAAGTACAGTAGCCCCCCCCCCATATTCGTGAGGAATATAATCCTACTGCTACTGCGGATTAGGATACCTAAAACTATGGATAGTAGCGAACTCTGTACTTACTGTGACACTGCAAGGCAATCTGGGGTGCTACTAGTGTCATTGACTAGAGCTGTAGAATGGCTGTGGATATCTTCAGGATGTATTATAACTTCCAGGTGCTGGTAAAATAGGGGAGCATGATGCGGGGGGGGGGAGGTTTGAGAACCACGGATAACTGAAACTGCAGAAACCGAGTCCGTAGATTCAGAGGGGCTACTGTACTCAATCCTTGGTGCTCAACCAATTCTGCACTTAGAGCCTAGCTTCACCTTGCTTTGCCTCACCTGTGACCTTATCCATCACCTTTCTTCCAGCCCTGCTCAATTGGATTCTACAGGATGCCCTCCCCAAAAAAACCCACTTGGCTTTGGATCAGTTCACATATAAATGCACATCACTCATTCCATGGAGGGGGGGGGGTGCCCCGGTTTGGACCTGGGAAAATATGGTAAACCTATGCATGCCTGCTCCTGACACCTCACTCTGCTTTGATTTGCCTCGCATGCTTCCTTAACACAATCTTCCTTCCAGCTCTGCTTAAATGGATTCTCCTGAATGTAAAAAAATGGACACAAATCAGGTCTGCCTATCCACCCTTTTGACACAATATGTGCCTAACATCAATGGCAAACTTTTCTTTTCCACAGCAGGATCTTGTCAATAACAAGCTGTATATATGAACGTAGTATCACAAATGAAGAACACATCAAATCTGCAATATAAGTTGATCTAATGCAAGGGACCTGGATATGATGGATCTATCATGCTGGTTTATGGCTTTACTCAGATCAGAGCTCCCTATAGATTTTGGAAATGCCCTAACAGTTGCTTGATCTATATTTTACCACTTTCAGAGCCCACTGTGACTCTTCCAAGACCACAGGCACATAAAAAAGAAAGGTAATATTACTTGAGCATTATATCTGGAACATTTTGCAAAACTTGTCAAATTTATTATTTAATATATTTGTGAATTATTAGTCCCCATTCAGTAAAAAGGGCAAATCACGGAGAAAAAAGCACTGAATAATTTATCCCAGAAGGTTGCACGATTCATCTAATAAATTATTCCATACCTATATATCTGTCATTTCTGGGTCTATGAGAGGAGGGTGATATGCATTATTTTCATTGTGCTATCCCAACATTAAAGCCGAGGTGTTTTTAAAATGTAGAATAAAAATTTGGAATCTTTGGGGCTATTTCCAAGTGAAATAGATACAAGAGGTTGAAATCAGGCCTGGAATAGTATATAATGGGAGCAAGTTATGTAATAAGCCCTGTAGAATGAATGTGGGTCATTTATAGTACAACACCCAACATCATTCCCCTCCTCAGCATTCATATCAGTCCATACAATAAATCAATCTGATAAATAGCCTTCATTCAGAAAACAGAACCGTCTCAAAACATTCTTGCAGAGGCAGGCTTAGTTGCTGATATTTCTTCACAATTCTACAAAAATGAGGCTTTAATTCTACTTCTGCATAGTTATCACCAAGACCTGATAGCTAGAGGATGAGACCAAGGGTAACATGGGGTATTATTTGGGAAACGCTTTGGGAATCTCTGAAGAATATCGTATTGGTCTGAGTATAAGACTCACTTTTTTCTCCTAATTTAAGTTTTTAAACTAGAGGTGCATCTTATAATCAGGCTATTGCAACTTAATGCCAGTGATTTAATAGCACCAAACTGTAAGGGTGCGTCTTATAATCAGGTGCGTCTTATACTCGGGACAATACGGTATTACAGAATCATCTGGGTCCATGCCTGATTCCACAAAAAAACAAAAGGGGTTCAGATGAGGGTTTAATCAGCAGTACCAAGGGTACTGGTACTTGGTATCAAGTACCAAGGGTGGGCATTTTGTCATTTGCCAAAAGGGAGCAGGGACTCCCTGCTTTTAGCAGTTGCAAAAGGAAGGGATAGTTAGGCAACACAATTGATCATGGAGGCAAACGTGATAATCCTGAAGGGTGGGGGGGGGGGGTTAGAGACATGGGACTGAGATGTAGCATCAATACATTGCAGCAGGGAATCCTCTCTCTCCCCTTTGTTTATCTGTATGGGGTGCTGTGTACCTGCTTCCTGTGTTGGAGAGGTGAAGTAGAGGTTCCAGGTGGGTGCTTCTGTGTGGAGTCTGACTTGGGCAGAGTCCCTGCAATAAGAATTCTGAGAAGACAAGTATTAACCAAATATCTTGCCATGCATGTTGTGAAGGACAAGAGGTTGTTTGTGCAAAGTGCTCCCTTTGTGCATCAAGCACCCATTCACCATGGTTCCCATCACCGAAGTTCCCCTTTGAGAGACCAGAGAGATACAGCCCCATGCCATGTGTCTTCTCATCTGAGATCAGGGACTTTAGTACTGAAGTTGATGTGCTGTGTATCCTATGCTCCATCATAGGAAAGTGGGTGGGGCAGGGGAGTGGCAGGAGGTGCAGTTTACTGCTGTTTTATCCTCCTCCCCCATTGTACCCTTTGGTTTACACATACCTATGCCAGCTCTTTCATTGGCATAGCATTTTGCCTGCATCAGTGATGTGTTCATCTGAAAGGGAGGGTTAGAATATGCAGAAGCGTAGCTGGCGTTGCACCAGGCACCCCCCTCATGGCACTGATGTCACTCACCCTGCCCCTGAGTTATGTCAGCTGGAGCCAAACGTCTCTTGGGGGTTGGGCGGGAGGGAGGGGGCCAAAACAAATGTGGCGTGGCGGCAGCAGGAGCCTTCTGCAGGCTCCTCCGAACCTTATTGCCGCCACGCACTGGCGTCACTGTAGCGTGGCGGGCGGGCCGGGCCGCCGGGGGGTGACGCGCGCCAAGGGGTGACGCACGTCACCCTCCGGAGGCCGGACGCTCCGAGGCCAGGGAGCGTCCGGCCCGGCCGGCGCTCCAGGGCCTTCTGAAAAGAAGAGGCCCTGGAGCGCTTGCGTTAAAACGCGAATTTTGCCGATTTTCGCGCATGCGCAAACCCTTTTCTGAGGGCAAGGGCCTGCCCTCTTGCCCTCAGAAGGGTCTGCGCATGCGCGAAAATCAGCAAAATTCGTGTTTTAACGCAAGCGCATTGGGCCTTTTCTTTTCAGAAGGCCCAATGCGCTTGCGTTAAAATGCGAATTTTGCCAATTTTCGCGCATGCGCAGACCCTCCTGAGGGCAAGAGGGCAGGCCCTTGCCCTCAGAAAAGGGTTTGCGCATGCGCGAAAATCGGCAAAATTCGCGTTTTAACGCAAGCGCTCCAGGGCCTCTTCTTTTCAGAAGGCCCTGGAGCACCGGCCGGGCCGGACGCTCCCCGGCCTCGGAGCGTCCGGCCTCCGGAGGGTGACGCGCGTCACCCCTTGGCGCGCGTCACCCCCCGGCGGCCCGCCCCGCCCGCCACGCTACAGTGACGCCAGTGCGTGGCGGCAATAAGGTTCGGAGGAGCCTGCAGAAGGCTCCTGCTGCCGCCACGCCACATTTGTTTTGGCCCCCTCCCTCCCGCCCAACCCCCAAGAGACGTTTGGCTCCAGCTGACATCACTCAGGGGCAGGGTGAGTGACATCAGTGCCATGAGGGGGGTGCCTGGTGCAACGCCAGCTACGCTTCTGCATATTCTAACCCTCCCTTTCAGATGAACGTCCTTGTAATTTTTAGATCATTGTACAACATCTTCATGAGAGGATTGGATCAAAGTCACTTATTAGATGTAAACAAGCATATTGCCTTTGGATGACAATTTCAAGCATTCAAAGTGATTCACATGATTATCTTTCTGTAACAATAACCCTGGATAGTAAATTAAGATTATTATTCTCATATTGTAACTGGGGAGGGGAGAGGGCTGAGAAGAAGTGGTTTGCCTAAGGCCATCTAGCAAATTCATGGCAGAATTGAGCGGCAACCTGGGGAAATTCTGATTTGTAGCTGAGTCTCTTACATTACACCAGTTCTCAATCCATTTCTATTAAACATAACAATTTCTTTTAAAGTGTGACTCCTGAAAATAATAGCTTTGAAGAACTTTCTATTCTTCACATTGAGTGACATGCGGAGGTGCTAAAAATCAAAACGAAAACTACAAGAGTCGCATTGTCATTATTATGAATGTAGTTTCTCCCTCCTTCCAGAGGTCTATTTTGCAGACTGTCATTCCTGGGTGCAGAAATTTAACCTGGTCCAATGGAAACATGTAAGGGCTGAATACTTGACCATTTGCAGTAACAATGGAATTGAGAGGGACTTGAAACACGCAGATATCTTCTCCTCATGGCTGAGTAGTCAGACACAACCCCAAAAATCTGGGGTTGGGGAACAGGGCTTCCGAGTTAGAGAAGATGACTTCCAAGCAAGCTTGAGACCAGTGTCTTTTGCAAAACAAAAAAAGAAATTAACCACTGCAAGGATGATTAGCCACCAAAATGATTAGTAGGCTGGGGAATCTCCCTTATGAGGAAAGGCTACAGCGTTTGCGGCTCTTCAGTCTAGAAAAAAAGGCAGCTGAGGGGGGGACATGATTGAGACGTATAAAACTATGCATGGGATCAGTGGCATTCCCAGCCCTTCCGGCGCCTGGGGGGGGCGGGGTTGGTGCACCCACCCAAGTAGCCAGACTCGGGGCTGAGCTCCCACTCGGCGCTTCCCCGGCCTCCGGAGGAGCCTCCGGAGACTGGGGAGAAGCCCTCCTCAAAACGACCGCCTAGTTCGGTGGTCGAGGGCTTTCTGAGAGGGCCGAACGCAATGCGTTCGGCCCTCTCAGAAAGCCCTTGATCGCCGAACTAGGTGGTCGCTTTGAGGAGGGCTTCTCCCCGGTCTCCGGAGGCTTCTCCGGAGGCCGGGGAAGCGCCGAGTGGGCACGCTGCTTCAGAGGGGCGCGCCAGCCGGGCTCCGGTGCCACGCCGCTCTGCGCAGCCTGAGCCCGGTGCCACCCTGAGCCCGGCTGCCGCGCCCCCACGCCCACAGCGCCTGGGGTGGAGCACACCTGCTCCCACCATATTAGAACGCCTCTGCATGGGATGGAGAGAATGGATAGAGGGAAGTTCTTTTCCCTCTCACACACCACCAGAACCAGGGGACATGCACTAAAATTGAGTGGAGGGAGAGTAAGAATGGACAAAAGAAAATATTTCTTTACCCAGGGTGTAATTGGTTTGTGGAACTGCTTGCCACAGGATGTGGTGATGGCACCTGGCCTGGATGCCTTTAAAAGGGGATTGGACAGATTTATGGAGGAAAAGTCTATCACAGCTTACAAGCCATGATGGGGATAAGCAACCTCCTGGTTGTAGGAGTAGGTTTTATCTGTGCCAGGTGCAAGGGAGCGGCGACAGGATGCAGGTATCTTGTTAGCTGTGTGCTCCCTGAGGCATCTGGTGGGGCCACTGTGTGATACAGGAAGCAGGACTAGATGGGCCTTTCTTTGGCCTGATCCAGCAAGGCTCTTCTTATGTTCTTATGATGTACTGGATGAAGAACAGGGCTCATGATAGGGTCCTGATGGCATGGCGTTTTTTCTACCTTAGTGTAACCAGTGCTAGATTAATGAATGCTAGATTAATGAATGATCATCTCTCCTTCTCTCCCTACCACATTTGCTCAAGTTAAGAACATTGAATTAGTTATTTTGCCACTGATCCAACTAAAATGTAAAAGAAAAGATGAACTGACATTAAAACAGCAGCATTAAAATGATACCAAATAAAAACAGCAGAGGTAAAACAGTGAAAAGCAATTAAAAGTCTCAGACAGAATAAATACATTTTAAGGGCCTACTTAAAAAAAAAAAAAACATCAGCACATGAGCATGGCCAGCCCAAGACCTCCTCATGCCTAAGGCAACAAGCCAAATGGCCAAATACTGCCCCTCCTTACCCGATGATGTGCCAGCCTCTGCTCCTCCCACTCTCCAGTGTTCTAGCTCAGTACTGTCCTCCCCGCCATATGTCCTCTTCCTCGCTGCCCCCCTCTGCCTTTTCCAATCCAAGGAGTGGAAGGAAAAGGAGCAGCAGTGGAGGCAGGTAGGTGGAAAGAGATGGGCAACACCCCCCCCCATCTGCTACCTGAGGCGACAACTTCAGTTGTCCTCATGGATGGGTGTGAGGGCCTCCTCAGGTGATTAGTTTCCTAACGGCTGCACCATCAAATTTGAGGCCCTCTCTGGTTCCTACCAAACAAATGTATGTAAGTGGCAGGTCAGAGAATAGAGCCTGAAAAAAAAAAAGATACTTGGGCTCAGGGCATAGGAAGTCCTTGAAGTCACGATCCCAGGTCAATTAGGGCTTTAAAGGTAATGATCAGCACCTTGAATTGGATCTGGAAACTAACTGGTGGCCAATGTAGTTGATATAATACTGGAATGACCAGCTCAGAATCTTGGGTCAGGCACCTTCTTTTCTATGACATACAGTTTAGCAAAGGGCCCATTAGTACAAAGGCTATATCCATACTCTGCCATAAAACCGCCTCATACTCCATTCGTCCTGGTTTGGCTGGGACCGCCCCGGTATTGGGGGCTCCATCCCGGCAGCGACCCAGCCTGCCAAACTGAGACGAATGGCTGCCTGAAGAAAAAATTGTAGTGCGCGGCCACCGGGACTCTTTGGAGCTTGGCGGCTACCATTCGGCTGGCCAGGTCTCCTTGTCTCCTCGCGAGCCTTGCGCACAACGCAGCCTGGAAGCACTTCTGAATGAAGGGCTTCCAGGCCGTGTTGTGCATGAGGCTCGTGAGCCTCGAGGCTTGTGAGGAGACAAGGAGACCTGGCCGGCTGGATGGTAGCTGGCCAGGCTCAGAAGAGATAAGGAGGAGACCTGGCCAGCATTGTGCAAATTATACCTGGATGAAAAATGGCAGCTGGATGAAAAATGGCAGCAGCTGCAGCCACAGCCACAGTGTGGCATTTTTTTTAACAAAAAGGGGGGATAAATAAATAATAATTTTGGGCGGCATTACGGCTGGCAAAAACAATAAATGAATAAAAAATTACTTCACAGTCAGACCAAAAAACAAGAATTTTTTTTTTAAATGTGCGAAAAAAGAAAATCGTGTGTGTGTGTGTGTGTGTGTGTGTGTGTGTGTGTGTGTGTGTGTGTGTGTGTGTGTGTCCCAGATTGGGTCATCAAAAATATAGTAACCCTAACTCTGACCTTTCTGGCTCACTCATTGTCTTTTCCTAAAGTACTGCCATGCCCCTTAAGCTGTAATATCTCAGCGGTCCCGGTTAGGGTGGGTGTTACAGCTCCTTTCGCTTCCACTGGCAAAGCAACAGACTGATAAAGCAGAATCTGACATCAGTATTTCAACTGTTTGTGCGAAATGTCCCCTTTTTGATGCTTGTTTTGTGGACCAGGTCTAGAAAAGTCACTGCTCCACTGGTTCAATACTAGATGTGTGCATAAAATTTCAAGCTGCCTGACAGTTCAGACTCAAAAAACAAGGAGACCGCCTGGGGTGAACGAGAATTATTATTCACAAAAGCACAAGCTTCTTCCCAAAGGGAGGATGGTTGTTCAGAACCTTGTAAATGCCCAAGCATTCAGCCATGCAGATGTGGGGGAAAAAAAAGAACTGGATGATGCTATATATCTAGCAAAAGTGATCCTAACCTTATATTAAAGCTACCTATATATCTCTAGTAGTTTTTGATGCCAAGATAAGCAAATTCACACCCACTTAATATCTTTTGTACATGAGAAGCATTCAGTACTATAGCAGTAAGATTGTAAGACAAAGAGAAAAAAACCATCTTGGCCTGTTTCAATCTGCCTTTGACCTGGTTTTGGGATGGAAACAGTTTTGCTCACTTCTATGGATGATGTACGCTGGGTACTGGACAGGAGGGTTGTTCCTATTGGTTCTGCTGGACCTCTCAGTGGCATTTGATACCACCAACCATGGTATCCATCTGGGAGTCCTAACTGGGTTGGTAATTGGGGCACTGTTTAATAAATCCCAGATGATGAAGTGTCACCAGTATGCTGATGACACCCAAGTGTACATCTTGATGACACCCAAGTGTACACCCTCAGCTGGAGAGGATGTGGATACCCTGAACCAGTGTCTTAAGTCCAAATAAGCCAACATTAAATGATGATGATGATGATGATGATGATGATGATGATGATGATGATGATATGCAGTATTTATAAAGCGCCTTTCTTGGTCATTGGATTTCTCCTCTGATTTTAATCCAAGGCAGTGTACATGGGCAGGCTTTCCTAACCCCCTAATGGTTTTTTTTTTAACAATATATTGTATAAATGTCCAATCTTTCATGAACAACTGCATTCCAGATGATATCCTTTTGCAGTCTGTCCTCTCCACTGGTTGTCGCCTCCCACACTTGGCCGATGCAGCTTTAAACCCAGACAATACAAAGGCCTTGCTGGCTCGGAGACTTGCTTGTCTGGTAACTGTGTGTTGATCACCTATTCTGGAGATGGTAGCAGTCCCTTCAAAGGACTGGGTTTGCAACTTGAGAGTTCTCCTGGATCTGTCCTCACACCTGCATGCCTAGGTGTCAGCCATAGCCCAGGGTTCCTTTGCCCAGCTTCAGCTACTGTGCCAGTTGCACCCATTCCTGATACAGTCAGACCTTGCTTCAGTTGTCCATGCCTTATGGCCCAATTCTACTGGGCTGTACCACTGCCAGAACTATTGTTCCAGTGTATTAGTGTACACGCTATACAGTATCGCAAAACACCTTCCAGAAGCACATGGAGCCGCACCTCCCAGGCCACTGACACAGACAGTGGGAAGGACCCTGTGCATGGCAGCGGTGAAGATGAGCCCTGCCAACGTTGGTAAGTTGGTGGGGTGGGTGTAATGGGGCAGGGTGGTGGGAGGGCTGGGGCATGTTGGAGGTGGGAGAGAGTGGCACCCAACATGGGTGACTTGTGCCAGATGCTATCCCCTCTGAAGGGAGCTGACACACCCACTTTGTCTCCTTGGACTTGTGCCAGCTAAAGAGCTGACACAGATCTGAGGAGACCCACTGGCAGTCAATGGGATTATGGAGGAGTAAGAGAAATTATTTTCCCTTTCCCCTCCCAAACCTCCCGGTCCCCCCCCCCCCCCAGTTTTGACACGGCTGCATGCTATGGTGGGGAAAAGCATAGGATTAGTCTGTTAGTTACCTCTCATCTTAAATACTGCACTGTGCTCTACATAGAGCTGTTCCCTGAAGACCATCTGGAAGGTGCAACTGGTATAGAATATAGCTGTGAGGGTGTTAACAAAGGCAAGTTAGTGTGACTATGTCATGTCCCATTATTTCGGCTACACTGGTTGCCAGTATGTTTCTGGGTGTATTTCAAAGTACTGATTATGAACTGATTATGTATTATCCCCTAGTGGTTTGGAGCCAGGGTACCTGAAGGACTGCATTCCCTCACATGAATCTAGCATAGACTGAGGTCATCTAGGAGACCCCTTTGTGTGTCCTGCAATTATATGATGTAAGATCAAAAGAGACATATAGGAGCGCCTTCTCTATTGTGCTCCCTCCACTGGCATTCCGAGGGTGGTGTGAACCATCAGTCGAGCGGGATGCCACTACGTGTGTGTAAGCAGCCCCTCACCATCACCGGTCAGAGCCATTCCCAGCGGGCGGGGTGATGACTAACATGCTCTGCCCATGTGGTAGCCATGGCCTGCTGGGAATTACTCTGACCAATGAGGGGGATGGGCGCTTATTTACACTTAACGGCATTCTGTTCCATTTACGGTTCTGCACCCCCCCCCTCGGAATGTCAGTGGCTTCCTCCTTGTGGAATCTGCGCTCTCAGAAAGTTAGCTCTGCACCTTTTTTCTTGAAGTTTCATCATACCCTGAAAAGCCATTTGTGTCCTTTGGCTTTGATATGTTTAGTTGCTGGTTTGGTTATTGCTTTCCCCCTATGCTCTCGGTGTGGTTTTATGGTGTTGTAACATTTTGCTGTGTTTTGTTTTATGGCTGTTGTTTTGTATCTTAAATGATATTGTTGTTAACCACCTTAAATCCTATAGGATAAAAATATTTCAAAATAATTAAGAAAAACAACCCAGTAGGTTTTGGAGAAAAATGCTTGGACTCAGCACCAACCAGGCAATCCTTGCTGATATGTGACACTTTTAATTCTATTTAATCAATAGATGGCAACAGCAAAATTTCCGAGAAGCAGATCCTTGGTTCACTTTCCAGCATGATCACATCTGGTTCTGCAGCAATTTAATTTCCTCTTCTCTTGCCATGATATGTAAACCTCGCTTCAGGTAATCCAATTGCAGTGCTCTGTAAAATGGTGCCAATCTGCTGAAGGGCATCCCCAAGGCAAAGAAAAGTAAGGCACAGACTCAAAGGTGGACTCAGTCTAGGGGTAGGTAATAAATTCATAGAAGCATATGAAACAGTCAGTTAAAATCAATGAAACAGTTAAATCAATGAAAGAGATCAAATGTGAGAAATACTGTACTAATATCCATTCCCCTTCGTAGCCAGCTCAGCTTGACTCCCAGGCCTATTTATTACTATTAAATATATTTGTGCCCTACACAGAACAGCTTCACTAAGATATCCTATTCTCCTTCTCAGCCTTGATCCACATTCCTGGGTCTACTTGGACTTGTGCCAGCAAAATCGCTGGTGCTGGTCTGAGTTGACCCATCCAGGCAGCAGAGGCTTACCCCTGGGCAAGGGAACAAATGTTCCTTTACCTGGAGGAGACATCCAGGTCTCCCCCCCCCCCCTTGCAGGATGCAGTGCATGCTCTGGTGACGCAGTTGCATTGGCGGGCTTTTATTATATAAGATTGGGCTGCTAGTTTCAAAAGAGACCTAAGGGTGCATGGGAGAAGTTCAGGCTTATGGTATACGTGCCTTGTTTCTTCTCACATCGCTGAATTGGGGGGGGGGGGGGTTTGTGTGCTAGGCCTCCTCCAGATCATTTTACTAATAGTTGCAAAAGATACTCAAGAGTGATGAGTCTGCAACAGACGGATTTGAAATGGTATGGGATACCTTCTCTGTGTCCACTTTTCCAGTTGGTCTGGAAAATTGTGGAGGATAGTTTGGAAGAAGCCCAAACCTTTCGTTATAATCATCATTTGGACTTATGCCATGTAGAGAATACGGACACAATACAAACATTAGCATAATGGTTACAGGTATCCCCAACTTAACAACAGGGATACATTCACCAATCCCCGTCGTTAAACAATCTCGTCGTTATTCAAATCCTTACTTTTCTGTTGTTGGTGCCTAGTGTACACTAGTATACTAGGAAGCCCCAGAGGACTCTTCCAGGTCCTGCGACCCACTGTATTTGCCTCCACGGGCCTCAGAATGGCCCGCAGAAGCCTCCAGAAGTTACTTCAGGTTTTCAGGAGTTACTTTCGGAAGCTTCTGAGGGCCGTTCTGAGTCCTGCAGAGGCCAATAGAGTAGTCTGGCACGACCCTGGAATAGGGTCCCAGGATTTCCCAGGATTCCCAGCAACAATGGATTCTTCTAAGCAGAGGCGTCACTAGGGTGCGCGTCACCCCATAGCAGTGTCCTTGCAGCAGTTAAGGGCCAAATTACACAAGTTGCTGTCAGATCCTTTTTTTTTTAAATGCCAATCTGCTCCAATTATGTGAAAAAGGGGGGAGGTGCAATTTAAAGCTCTAACGGGGCACACAAGGAGGGAGTTGCTGAACCCTTTCCCTACTAACCCATTTTCCCCTTAGTCCATCACTCCCCCCCCCAAGCTGGGCTCTGATATTGGAAATGGGACTGGCCAGGAGGAAAGTGGCAGGGAAACAGGGGCTGCAGAGTGGGAGGAAGCATCAGACAGGAAGATGGTTCAGCCCTCATTGCCTATGTAAGCTTTCTGCACTTTTAATCACACCTCACCCTTTGTCTTGCATGTTTTGGGGTACAAAAATTTGATGCCATTACATATAGCTTGGTCAAGTACAGACTTGGCCTGCAATATAGATAGAGGAATACAGGATTTATCGGAATCAACCACAGAGGACGAACTGGTGCAGTACAGAATATGTGCAGCAAAATTCCAGAGCTGGGCATAGTGCTGACTGGAGCTTAGCGACATGTTTCATGGGCACAGCAGGAGCTTCTAAAGCCACAGGACTCAATACTCGCTGATGTTCCCTGGAATTCACTCTCCAAGGAAGTAAGTTATTAGTTCACAATTAAAAACAGATCTATCTGGTTTCAGAAGATTGATTGCACACTTAATCAGCTCCCACTTGCCTATACAGTAGCACTGAAATGAAGATAATAAAGCCCTGGTTCTTTTAAGAGAGTGACTGCATTGCAGATCAATTTCTTCAAAATCTTCATGTGTGCAGAAATCCTGTGGGATGAATATTTCATAAGGGGAACAACGCTGTTAAAATTAATAAAAACCCTCGTCTGCCTAGTTATGAACTACAATGATTACTGAAGAAAATAATCCTACTCATATTTTGTACCACCAAAGTTGGACCCTGAAGGCATCCAAGGAGAAAGAGGAAAGCTTTTGAAGTGAGGTGTCACCAAGAGTAATAAGAGTTTCAGAGACGTGGAGTCCAGGGAGAGGAGCCTGCAACAACTGGGGAAGGCTGAATCTTGTTCTTGCCTGGGGAAGACTGAGAAATTGAAGTTAATTAATTGGTACACACTTCCCTCTGTGTCAGGCTACTCTTAAGCTTCCTGAGCCGAAAATAAATATGAAGATGGAGATGCAGCACTTAGGGTCACTCCATAATTCCTGCCAAACTTGCTGATCCAGCTTGTAAAAAAAAAAAAAACTACTAGCATCTTGCAATAGCAGTAGATTTTTTTTTTAGTACTTATGAATATGGGCCATTATTCTAGGGCTGGATCCTTAAACCAATATACCGTTCAACCTCACCATTCGCACTATGTCTATGTTACACTCTTTTGTGATAGTCTCTGCCCCAATGACACTGCATATGGAAGCAATAGCTAGGTGCACACAGTAGGGTCATCATAGTGCCTTTGGTTCTTGATAGATATCCGTCTCATGAACGCACCTTCTCACTCTTTCTGCCATAATTCAAAAGCAGCAGTGGAAAGTTCAGAAAAACCCTCTGTTTTGAAACACCAAAGAATAAAAGTAGCTTCTTCAACAAATTGGCAGAGCCTTTATCTCAGTCCATAGGGGGAAGCAGCTGGACTAAGTCAAGAATATGGTAACCATGGCTAGTCATGCCAGCTTGAGTGTCACTCCCATGAGAGATGTGGGAATACAAATGTCTGGGAAATACAGTCAGTTTTAATGTTTGGCATTTTATTGCTTCTTGTGTGTCTGGTGCTATTTTTTGATAACTTTTTCCTATTCTGCTTACACAGTAATACACAGAAAACTGGTCTGGGATCATGATACAGATAATTAATACTTTGTGACCTTGGGGATCTATTCTGCACCTCTCTAAGTTGAACCTGGGGCAGGTGATCCTCATTGTCACTTGATGTATGCTACTCAGACCCAAAAACATAGGACTCTCTCCATTGCCACTGCTGGTACTTTAGTGGGGCATTTTTTTGTCGTTACTTTGTGTTAATCTATGAGCAGTAGACCATATCTCAGATGCCTGTATCTCATGCCAGGAAAAGCAAGTCCAGTCAACTCTGCGTGCTAACATTAGCATTGTGTCCTGGACTATTTTCCTGAAGTCTCTATATACATCAGTGCTCTGTAATATGAGCCATGGACACGACTTTTCCAGGACTCAAGTGAAGCTCCCAAAGATCCATCTTGACCTCTGTTACCAAAAAGCCCTCTCATGGAAGTTGCAGACTTTGGGGGAAAGGGTTGAGGTTGCAAACTCTGAACTCATTGTTTTATGACAACTTCTAATCTGTCCCCTGTTGGTATCTGTTTGACTTCTAATCTATATCTGTATTTTGACTGTACTGGTTGTAACCCATATCAGTGCTTGTTTAAATTCAATTCACACATCAAGTCACACATTTACACACTGAAGAGGAAGCCCCTGAAACTTTGTTAACAGAAAGGAATGGCTGATCCCAGTTGGACTCTGAGAAGGAGGGGCCCAAGGGCTTGAACTCTAGTACAAGAAAATAAAACCATCATCAGATGAACATGCCATAGACCTTGTGTGCTTAATCGCTCTAAGACTCTTGGTCACACAAGAACTATCTGTTATACTAAACCCCTATGACATCAATCTTCCCCCCTGGGAGGAAGCGCTGGGGGCAGGACAAGTGACAAAAGCTCTTTCTCTCCCCCCTCTTAAAGGGGGTGGTGGTCCTTATTTCTGCACAATGCTAGTTTAGTACCCAGTTAAAAGAGAACATATCAAGGAGCTGTTTTACTTTGCCGTATAGCGCAATCCTATCCAACTTACACCACTGGTGTAACCAGCGGTGCCGCAAGAACGGGAGGCCCCAGAACAGAAAGGGGATTCAAATCCTCCAAAGGGGGATTCAAAGGGGATTTAAATCTCCCCTCCCTTCCAAAGCCTCCCGCCCTGCCCTCCCCTGCTGGTTACACCGGTGGGGGAAGTTGGATAGGATTGCGCTGTACAGTACTTTTGCCCTGGAAGGTGCAGGACTGATTGCCCTGTGTCCTTCACAAAGAAAACATTTATTTAATATTTCCCATGCAGTTCCCTTGGTAAGGCCATCATTGCCCTGTGTTCCTTGGGAAAGCATATTTCTCCAATCATTTGCTCAGAAAATTAGCACACAGAGGCTAGCTCTGATCCAAAACCAAGCCAAAAAAAATTAAAAAAATAGAAATGCCATTTTGGAAATACCATATTCCTCTTTTCTTGGCTGTTTTCAAAGCACTGAAGTATTCTAAAAAGAGAGTACAAACATGTGTCAACAGGTCTCGCATACAGCAAATCCGTAGTTTGACGTTATGCTCTTAATTCAGAAAGGAATGGGTTAGGGGTGACAGAGGGCTAAGGAGGTTGTGGGTACAGGATGAATAAGTAAGAATGTAAAATTGGGTGTTTTGATTTTTTTAAAAATGTTAACTAGATAATGTATTCATAATTTTCCCTGCTTATGACACACACACACACACACAAATGAGTGCTTGCCTTTTGAAGCCCTCATCTGGCAGCCAGAGATAGCAGATTTCTAAGAGCATTTTTTATGCTGCTTTGATGAGTGAGAGAAAAATATACAGAGAAGCAAAATGACATTTTTCTATAAATTTCACACTGCTCAGCAGGCATGCGGCTATGGCAGCATTCATTAAGATTAGTTAGAATTACTTAAGCACCGTGAATTTTCTCCATCAAGCTGGTAACTGGGACACTGCGGATTAGTTATTGATCAGCCACTGTTAATATGCGGAGCTCTTTCCATGACTGTTGCTGTGTGCGGTGGGGGCCGGGGTGGGGCAGGGAGATGCTGTCTTGTGAAACAAGATCTGTGAAATTCACAAATTAAACAGTCTCCTCAGTCTCTCCTTTTGTTTCTGGAAGAGAAAACAGTGAAAAGAGAGAGAAAAATTCCTGGGTTGCCTCAAATCTTTATCTGGCTCTCGGCTCTTTTCCTCTGCCTCCACCACAGAACTGTGCATTCTGAAAGGCGCTATCGGGTAGTTATAGCTGTTTAGGGAAAAAAACCACCATAGGCTAAGAGATTCCTGAGCTACACATTCAATATTTCTCCCTTGCAACAACTGCCATACAGGCGATTTGTTGGAGGTTGGATTTGAGCAGACTGCAACCCCATTCAAAACAAGTTGATAGTCTAGCACCTGCATCATGGATTTCCACACCAGGAGAATCTCTCTTTTGTCCAGATTTAATTTCAGTTTATTAACTCACATCCAGTTCCCCACCGCCTCCAGGCAATAGCCATCTCAGTATTTGATGGAAAGGAGAGATAGAGCTGGGTGTCATCAGCATATTGATGGCACCCAACTCCATATCCCCAGCTGACATCTCCCAGCAGGTTTATGTAAATGTTAAACAGCATGGAGGACAAGACAGACCCCTGCGACACTCCACGAGTCAATGAATGGGGTGCCAAACAGGCATCCTCCAGCACCACCATCTGGGACCTGATAGCTAAAAAGGAGCAGAACCACTACAAAACAGTGTCCCCAAGCCTCCACACAGTCAATGGTCCTAGAATGACACCATGGTAAATGATGTTGAAAGCCACTGAGACGTCCAGCAAGACCATCAGGGACACACTCCCCGTGCCCAGCATAGGCAATCAAGGATTAGAAACAATGACAGCAAACAGTTGCAAAATAAGGCACAAAAGCTTAGGAAATATATATGCAGAGTTCGACAGTAGCCAAAGGGGGAAGAACATCAGCAAAGTCAGATGGAGAACTACTATCGTTCCAAAGTAAGGTTTGCGTTATGTGAGTCATCATGAATCACTTCACCCCAAAATGCCAAACATTATATCAGAATCAGTTTTGAACATTAAAAAAGGAAGATTCTAGTAAACAAGAAAGAGAATGACCTTGCTGGGTAGAGAAGCAGGACATTTGCCTATTAGTCTATAATGGTGCCTCGAAGAAAAATTGAAGTCAATTGTCTCCTGGAGGTACTGAACCACCTCCCACTCATCCTCCCTACTGTTTATCCTGGTAGGCAGGATACTGCCTCTCCAATGCTCATGCCAGCTTAGATGAAGTGTATTCCTTCCTCTTCCTTCTGAGAGTGACTTGAAGAAAATGTGGGTAGCCCTATGTCTGGATGGTTGATTTCTAGGGTACAAAGTCCCTGTATTCTATGGGTGCCTATTCACACAATGGGAGGAAGGTGGGGCTTGTCAGGTCAACTCCATCATTGTTGTCTTTCAATCCACTTCTTTGAACCAATATGGTGGACCATTCCCTCAACCAGCTATGGAACTCTCTTCCTCAAAGCCTCCTTGCTATTGCCCTTTTCCTTCTGGACTTTACTAGATCCCTCTTGATTACCACACAGAACCTGCAAATGATAAATGGCATTGCTGAGTAAGGACACCTCATTCAGTCCATCTCCCCATAAGTACTTCATCTGCTGAAAGATCCTAAGTATAGTACAGATATGGTAATGCAGGATTGCTTCTAGCAGAGATCAAGTACTATTATCCTCTATTGCTAAAATGGCTACATCCTTAATGTAACTTTCTTTTCATGAAGGTCAAGCAAGCTATTACAGAAATGAATGGAGGCACTGTGGGCTTCTCTTGGCTAAACAAGAACGCCTTGCCCTGAGCTCTCCTAGAATGAGGAACCATCATGCTGAAGGTTTCTATTTCCTTAGGGGCATGAGAACCGATACATCATTAACTAAACACAAAGGCTAGAGGTCCCCACTTCTATTTTTCTCATGTTAAATGACCATTTAAGGGAGAAAATGGATGTGGAAATGCTATCAATGAGAAAAATGAATGAAACAATTCATCTACTTGCTGTAAGGTTCAATTGCAACAGCTCAGATCTCCATAGACTCATGAAAGCTTATCTAATGAGAATCCAGCAACATTCCATTTTCTGGCAGGAGGTCGAGGTGCTCACACACACCTGAAGGGGGAGGGAGGCAATAAACTTGATCTCATGAAGGTGCAGTTCAGTTCTCTGACCCTCCCAATCTGTTCCTGTTTCCAATCTGTTTGAAAACTAGCGTTGTGGCGTAGCTAGAGACTGTTGTGTTTGGATGTGGGAAACTCAGATTCAAATTCCTACACAACTATGACATTTGCCATGGTCTTGAGAAGTCACTATTTCTTAGTTTAAAGTTTCATATAAAAAGAGCACTCAAAGCATATTCCCAACAACATGACTCTTTCTATGTACGTCAGTAGCATGCCAAGGAATCAAATAGCAGTATATCATCTTGCTGCTCCTGACTGGCTGGTTGGTCTGGCGACTGTTACTGACTTCTCCTGCTGGGGAATGAACCACCCAACAGTCAGTGGTCTGAGATGGCAAGAGGCTGCACCACGTCCATCTCAAGCCCTCTCACTGCTGGATGCATTCTTTCATAGCTCATGCACCTACCTGCACCATCATGACTGTTGCTACCTCTACTCCTTAGAAAGTGCCCTGAAATCAAGTGCAATGCATCCTCCTCCTGTCAAGCGATCAGCGTTGGGGTGCTTCATTCTCAAGAAGAGGAGGAGGAAGAAGAGAGGGAGGTGGCTGTGGCCAGGCCATCCAGCCCATGGTGAAGAGCAAGATGGTATACCTTCAATTCACTGTCTGCTATATATTTCATACTGCCTTTCAAAGGCACTCAGGGCAGCGTACAACACAGCATCACATTACAATTCAAAAACCCAACACCTTCTCAAAAGGCCAGGAAACATCAGACAGCAATCACAGCAGGAAACAATGCAAAGCAGCAAACCCAAGAATCCTTCACCAACCCATACACCTAGTGAAAGAGGGTGGATTCTTTAACCTTCTGAAAGGCTGTCACAGAGGACGCCATACATGGGGTATTGCATGAACTGCGTGTGGCTTTGGAAAATGCTCTGTTCTGAGTCTCCACTAGCTTCACTTTCCATGAAGACACCCAAAGCAGAACTTCTCCAGATGACCTCAATGGGCAGGGAGATTTATATGGAGAAAGGAGGTCTTCCAGGTATACTGGACCCAAGTTGTTTACTTATTAAATAAATTTTTCATTGAGTCAAGAGACTGCATCACCTGCTTGGGTCATGGAATCCTTTTTTTATTACATTGGGTTGGATCCTAAGTGCTTCTTCTTTTCACAGAAGAGGTTCTATCTGAGAGGAGGAGGTAGGTTTTTTTTCCCCCAATCTCCCCTTCCCTCTGTAGCCCCCTTGCGCCCTGCATATCTACTCCTGAAGGTCTCTCAGGAACAGGTTTTTTGGGGGTGCTGGAGACTGCAAAAGGAAGATTGATGAAAATTCCCCCTTGTTCAAATGGAGCTTCTTCCACAAACAGAAGAAGCACTTGGGATACAACCCATTTTATTTCAATTAAAAAGTAATGATAAACACACTTTTTTCAGGAAGATCAGTGTGAATTGTGTTACCTCACAAATATTTCCCTAAGGCAGTAATTAAGAACATAAGAACATAAGAAGAGCCCTGCTGGATCAGGCCAAAAGCCCATCTAGTCCAGCTTCCTGTGTCACACAGTGGCCCCACCAGATGCCTCAGGGAGCACACGAGACAACAAGATACCTGTGTCCAGTCGCCACTCCCTTGCACCTGGCACAGAGAAAACCCACTTCTAAAACCAGGAGGTTGCTTATGGCTTGTAACCTGTGATGGTCTTTTCCTCCATGAATTTGTCCAAACCCCTTTTAAAGGCATCTAGGCCAGGTGCCATCACCACATCCTGTGGCAAGGAGTTCCACAGATGAATCACACGCTGGGTAAAGAAATATTTTCTTTTGTCTGTTCTAACTCTCCCTCCACTCAATTTTAGTGCGTGTCCCCTGGTTCTGGTGTTGTGCGAGAGGGAGAAGAATTTCCCTCTATCCACTCTCTCCATCCCATGCATAATTTTATAAGTCTCAATCATGTCCCCCCTCAGGCGCCTTTTTTCTAGGCTGAAAAGCCCCAGACGCTGTAGCCTTTCCTCGTAAGGGAGGTGCTCCAGCCCACTAATCATTCTGGTCGCTCTTTTCTGCACCTTTTCCAATTCAGCTATATCCTTTTTGAGGTATGGTGACCAGAACTGGACACAATACTCCAGATGTGGCCTTACCATCGATTTGTACAAAGGCATAATGATATTGGCCGTTTTATTCTCAATCCCCTTTTTAATGATCCCGAGCATGGAATTGGCCTTCTTCACAGCCGCCGCACACTGGGTCGACACTTTCATCGACCTGTCCACCAGGACCCCAAGATCTCTCTCTTGATCCGTCACAGACAACTCAGAACCCATTAGCGTATATGTGAAATTTTGGTTTCTTGCCCCAATGTGCATCACTTTGCACTTACTTACATTGAAGCGCATCTGCCATTTTGCTGCCCATTCTCCCAGTTTGGAGAGATCCTTCTGGAGCTCTTCACAATCCCTGCTGGTCTTTACCACCCGGAAAAGTTTAGTGTCATCCGCAAACTTGGCCACCTCACTGCCTATCCCCAAGTCCAGGTCATTTATGAATAAGTTGAAAAGCACCGGTCCCAAGACCGATCCTTGGGGCACACCGCTTTTCACCTCTCGCCATTGTGAAAATTGCCCATTGACTCCCACTCGCTGTTTCCTGGTCTTCAACCAGTTCCTAATCCACAAGAGGACCTGCCCTCTTATTCCCTGACTGTGGAGTTTTCTCAGGAGCCTTTCTTGAGGGACCGTGTCAAACGCCTTCTGAAAATCCAGATATATAATATCCACGGGTTCGCTCGCATCCACATGCCTGTTGACCTTTTCAAAAAATTCTAACAGGTTTGTGAGGCAAGACTTCCCCTTGCAGAAGCCATGCTGACTCTCCCTCAGCAGAGCTTGTTCTTCTATGTATTTTAAGATTTTATCCTTAATGAGACTTTCCACCATCTTCCCTGGAACAGATGTTAGGCTGACCGGCCTGTAGTTCCCCGGGTCCCCCCTCCTTCCTTTTTTAAAGATTGGCGTGACATTAGCTATCCTCCAATCCTCTGGCACAGTGGCCGTTTTAAGGGACAAGTTGCATATTTTGGTCAAGAGGTCAGCAACTTCATTCTTGAGTTCCTTCAGAACTCTTGGGTGGATGCCATCCGGGCCTGGTGATTTATTGATCTTTATTTTGTCAATTAAGTCTGAGACGTCTTCTCTTTTAACCTCTATTTGACTTAATTCTTTATTCAGGGGAGACCGTTCCGGCAGCGGTATTTGCCCGAGGTCTTCTGCCGTGAAGACAGATGCAAAGAACTCATTTAATTTCTCTGCAGTCTCCAAGTCCCCTTTTATCACCCCTTTCTCTCCCTCACCATCCAGCGGACCCACCGTTTCCCTGGCAGGTTTCCTGCTTCTAACATATTTGAAGAAGCTTTTATTATTCCCTTTTATGTTGCCTGCCATACGTTCCTCAAAGTCTTTCTTGGCCTCCCGTATCATCTTTTTACATTTCTTTTGCCACAGTTTGTGCTCCTGTTTATTTTCCTCATTAGGGCAAGACTTCCATTTACGGAAGGAAGCTTCCTTGCCTTTTATAGCCTCCTTAACTGTGCTTGTTAGCCATGCCGGCATCCTCCTGGACTTGGTCGAGCCCTTCCTCCTTTGTGGGATACACTCCCGCTGGGCCTCTACGACTGTTGTTTTAAACAGCCTCCATGCACTCTGGAGCGATTGGACTCCTTTTACCTTCCCTTTCAGCTTTTTCTTAACTAGTCTTCTCATTTTGGGGAAGTCTGCCCTTCGGAAGTCAAGGGTTTTCGTGTCAGATTTGCTCGGCACTCTCCCTCCGACATGCATGGCGAAACAGATCGCAGCATGGTCACTGTTCCCCAACGGTTCGGTAACATTTACCTCCCTGACCAGATCTTGAGTGCCACACAATATCAATTCAGCTTATTAATGCCTTGCCCTTACCCTAACAAGAGACATCACATCTCTTCGGTCACAAAAGTCTTTCTGTTCCTCTAGTGCCATCTTGCTTGTGGCTATTTGCAAGATATTCTCCAGGTTTATGTCTGTTAAAGATGATCTCATTTTGCTTTTGTTCACGTTCAACAGTGAAATATTCTATTCATAAATACATGTGCTCCCAAACAGGGAAATGATTTTCAATGCATGCTGAAAAATGTTACGGTATTATACTTTGCCTAGCATGGAATAAAAATCGAGTTAACAGAGACTCCCAAGGTTTGGTTTTCATTATGTACAAATTCTGCAACTCAGCTCTCTCCAATTGTAGTGCTGATTCTTCATCTCCTATTGGAAAGAGATGTGGATCAGCACATGGTCCTCTTTCTCCTTACTTTATTAACGCCACTATTGGCTCTCAGTGAAGAATTAATTTAAGGATGGATCCCATTTAACATTATGCTTGTAAATGGATACTCACAATGGAAAGCATTATAATGAAACTGGACTGGGTATCCAGGAAAAGTCCATTAGTTGGATACTAGATAGAGATCTTCTATCTATTTAGTATTTTCTGTAGCTTCTGCCCCTGGATCATTCCTGAATCGTCCATATGATTGACAAATCTGTAATTTTAACATTTTTCACCTGTATGCCTGCATATAGTGTTAAGATAAAATTATATTGGAAGAGACTTGGAGGGATTGCTTTTCCATTTATTCCCAAGTAATAGAATAGATGTATTCATTAACTCACTCTTCCTCCAAAGAGCTCAGGGTATGGTACATCATTCCCCCTCCCCCAATTTTATCCTCACTACAGCCTGTGAAGTAGGTTATGCCAAGAGATAGTGATTGGCCCAAGGTCACTTACAGCACAATTCTATATCCAACTTACACCACTGGTATAACCAGTGGTGCAGCAAGAATGGGAGGTCCCATAATGGAAAGGGGATTCAAATCCCCTCCAAAGGGGGATTCGAAGGGGATTTAAATCTCTCCTCTAAAGCCTCCCGCCCTGCCCTCCCCCGCTGGTTACACCGGTGGTGTAAATTGGATAGTATTGCGCTTACAGGGAGCTAAATGGCTGAGTACAATTTTGAACCCAGATCTCCACATTCCTAATCTGACTCGCTAAGCACTTAACCACATTGGCTCTCATCAGTGGCATCATTACTGTTGTGTGTGGAATGTTGCATATGAATGAATAGATACCTTTATTGGCATAAACACAGCAAAAAACAGACAAACATAAACAAACAACCAAAAATCCCCCAACACATCCAATGATAATAACCAGAATCCTGCAAAAAAATCTCCCCAAACTGTCCCACTATGTATCTATACATCAAAACTCATTTCCTGAGTAGCCACCACCAAAGAAGCAAAAGTTGCAACGTTATCAAGTCTCCCATCATCTTCTGTTGACAGAAGGGCTCGGAGAATATCTGCCTCCATCCAGCCCTGAAAACACGCCAGTATCAAGTTACGGTGCTTCTGATGGAAAGACTCGTGCAGAGAGCATGATAAAAAGATATGTTCAGATGTCTCCACACACTTCATGTCACATGAACAGAGCCTTGCTGAAACAGGTATTACTATTCCTATGTACCGACCCCATAAAAGGGCAGAAGGGAGAGCGTTGCACCTCGCCAGCATAAAAGCCCTTGTTAGCTGTGGGTTATGCAACTGATATAGATAAGTTGACAGCTTCCCAAACTTAATAGGCAGATGGAGATGCAATGGAGAGCACGTTTTATTAGCTGCACTGATTAACTCTTGGCGCTCAATGTCAAGAGTTCTTTCCCTAATAGTTCTAAATGCTGCAGCTAACCCCATCATGCCTAGTGTCTCACTGTCAAGCCCCATCAATTTTAGCTTTGTAAGCAGACTAGAAACCCCACAAGGCAAAGATGTATCTGATAGTAGGTGGTAAACCAGGCTATCACTTGTTGCTTTAAAAAGAATACCTAGCCAAAATTTTGCAAATCTTAGCCACGCCAATGTATTCAGGCACAGAGCTGAGTACGGGACACAACGTGGCATACCCAAAATTTTCCTGAGGAAATTAGATTGGATACGCTCCGTGGCTAGGTCTGAAGCCTTGAACCAGATCGGGACACCATATAAAGCTTGTGAGACAACTTTGGCCTTATAGGCCTCCAGAGCAGCTGGGACATATCTATTGCCCAGAGTAAAATAAAATCTCGCAATTCCTAAAGATGAGAGTTTGGCCAAATTAGATATGGAACGGCGATGAAAAGCCCAAGAGTGCCTGTAATGAAATGTAATGCCCAAATATTTAAACTGGCAGACTTGTTCAATACTGTTACCCTTGCAGGTCCAGTTATAGATGTTGTATCTATTTGCAAAAATCATAATTTTAGATTTAGCATAATGTTCAATTTGTTGGCTGTTAGGTATTCAGCACATCTATTAAGTAGCCTCAGGAGACCCACACGAGTATGTGAAAGCACTGCCCTGGGCCTAAGGGGGAAACTACCACATTGCCTGACACTTCCTGCCACTCCCACTCCTTACGGGGAAAGGGGGTGATGGGGAGGACATATGGACATTAACGAGGACCAACAAAAACAGGTTCAGTTAGCAGGGGCTAACTAGAATTTGGATAAATCTTAAGTGGATCCAGGGAAGATCTAGTGTCCAGCATGCATGCACACGCAGCAAGCACACACACACACACACACCCTTTAGGGTTCTGTGCAGACACTAGTGACAGTATTACAGTGCAATCCTATCCAATTTATGCCACCAGCTGAGCTCTGCTCAATCCTATCCAATTTATGCCACCAGTGTAGCCTGTGGTGCAGCAAGAACAGGAGGCCCCCGAACAAAAAAGGGGATTCAAATCCCCTTTGAATTCCCCTTTTGGAGAGGATTTGAATCCCCTTTCCATTCTGGGGCGTCCCGTTCTCGCTGCACCGCTGGTTACACCAGTGGCATAAATTGGGTAGGATTGAGCAGAGCTTAACCGGTGGCATAAATTGGATAGGACTGAGCAGAGCTCAGCCGGTGGCATACATTGGATAGGATTGAGCAGAGCTCAGCCGGTGGCATACATTGGATAGGATTGAGCAGAGCTCAGCTGGTGGCATAAATTGGATAGGATTGAGCAGAGCTTAGCCGGTGGCGTAAATTGGATAGGATTGAGCAGAGCTCAGCCAGTGGCATAAGTTGGATAGGATTGAGCAGAGCTCAGCTGGTGGCATAAATTGGATAGGATTGAGCAGAGCTCAGCTGGTGGCATAAATTGGATAGGATTGCACTATTAGTTACTGCAGCACTGAGAGCAACAGAATCCTAGAGGTCTGTGTAGCAGTTTCTCGGCATGGCAGTTGACAGATCTGGGACTCTGTCTTGATAGCTATGGGTTAGTTAATTAAGTTACTTTGCTATTATTTCAACACTGCAGTTGTTATCTTGACACAGAGTTACAACACAGCCTGCATGTTGTGCCTGGAAAAAAAGAATGTTTCGGATGAGTATGCGTTTTTGTGGTGGAGGACTGTACAATACAGTACAACACCGGGGAAGATCATTAAAGGATGTGTTTTGCACTGTGGCAAAGATTGCTTTTTCTATGCCCACCCACTAAGCATGTGTTTATTTGGGAGATATTGGGAATTAGCATTAAAAAAAATGGTTTGGCATTTGAACCATTGTGTATAATTCCCCATTCCTCCTAAGCGAATTCTCTTCACTTAAGAAGGGCATTTTCATAAACCTCATGCACCAGACAAATAGTCATTCTGGCAAATAAATTGCCTGTCTTTTGGAGGGTCATATGTGACCAGTACATAAGGAACTTTCGTTGATAGGACTAGTTTAGCTTCAAGCATAGTGACGGGAAGTGAAAAGAAAAAAAAACTGGAATAAACTATCAAACCAAACAACTATAGGACAGTAAAATGGTGGGGCAAGGGGTGTGGTTGGCGGTGGTGGTGGGAATACAATAATCTGTTCCTCAGCTGGATATTAAATAGCAGAGGAGCAATTGTGTGCATTGTACTTGATGCTTTCTATAAAAACCCAGTGATTTAGACAAGCTGCCTTTGAATTGCAAGACTGTAGAAGACCTCGCTATGCAGTCAAGGCCAGGTTTATTGCAAGTACAGATGGGATTGTCTGTGACATGGTTCTCTCCACTTGTCCATGACCTTTTCAGCAGGATGCTCTACATTGGATATTTCTGTAGTTACCTCTGACCTCTTTCGATGTCTTTGCCGAATGAGTTTGTTGTACGAGACCCAACACAATCTTCTCCTCCATTTGTATTCCATGTGCATGCCAACAAATTCTGATAAGCCCCATGCCCTCACACTGTTTCATTTGTATGTGCTTAATCTGGCTTTATCCTATTTGATGGAGCATCTTCTTTAAATTGATTCAGGCACGAGTGTAGTGAGGGTTTTGCATAGATTTTGCACGCATGACATTTCTGCGCAGTTGGGTCCTATTATGCAGCTTACTGAGCAGATTCTACACATAACATTCCATATTCAAAAGAAAAACTCCGTAGAAACAAACAACTGGGAGGTGGGAGGGAGGGTGATCAAGCTGGCTGTTGCTTGATTCTTTCAGTATATTTTATTACCAACTAATCGGGCTGTGCATTCATTTTGGAATGAATGACATAACTAATGGGAATGAGGTCTGTTTGGTTCAGGTGTCTTTTGTTATGCAAACACTGGGGGTAATGAATGGGGTTCATTTTGGGTCCCCATTTATTGGGTCCCCATTTGTTGAAAAGAAATGTCTCCTCCTGGCCACAAGAAGCTGGGCTTTGACAGCTCCACAAGATCAGGGGAAACCCCAGAGGCATTAAAAAGCTCTAAAGGCACCCAAGGATCTTGAGAGACTTGCAAGCCGCCGTGATCTCTGGCTGCCTTTGACAGCTACCAGTGGCCAAGGGAAGTCCCACTGAGGTCAATTCTGGCCACGCATAGTAATCAAAAGCAGCCCTGGTTCTGAGAGCTTGCATGCCACTCAAATCCCTTTCTGCTTGCCAAAGCTCTGTGAAGCCAGAATGAGCCCTGCTGGGTCTTTGCCTGACCCCACAGAGCTGCTGCTGTCAAGCAATGGGAAATAAATGTGAATTACGAAAACGAATGAACTATCCAAAACCAGTAATAAACCAAACATAATCCTCACAAAGGCTGCCATCCTAAATGCACAACTGGGACCAAGGTTGCAATCCTATACGTACTTACCTGGGAGTAAGTCTCATTGAATTGAATGAGACTTACTTCTGAGTAGACATGCCTAGGAATGCAATGTAACCCCCATTGAATACAGGGGATCTTACTTCTGAGCAAACATGCTTAGGGGGTTGTGCTGAACTTTTAACAATACGAACAAAATCTGTTTTTTTCTTTGCACAACCCTGTTAACCAATATTTAAATCTGGGTTCAGAATTGGACCCCTTTTAACCATTTTGGGATTTACTGTTGATCTATGAAGCAGGGATGAACTGTAAAGACCAAAAAGATTAAAAGGAGGTCCGTTTGTCCACCTGAATCCTCCCCAGTTATGTGCCCCATTTTGCTGTGGGTGGGTGTGCATGTGAGCTAGTGCATTAACTCCAGATCACCTCACACATGCCCCTGGTTGATAAGGAGGCGGGAGCAGAGGCGTCGCTCCGGTAGGGGCGGGGCTGTAAGTTTTGCTCGGTCGGAGTCCCGTTTACCGAACGAGCAGGAGGCGGCCCCACCCCCTCACTGTCAGAGCCATTCCCCTGCGGAGAAAGCAGCAGGCAGGGTCTCTTGCCTGCTGCTTTCTCCGCAGGGGAATGGCTCTGACAGTGAGGGGGCGGGGCCGCCTCCTGCTCGTTCAGTAAACGGGACTCCGACCGAGCAAAACTTACAGCCCCGCCCCTACCGGAGCGACGCCTCTGGGCGGGAGGGAGAGAGATGTGCCCATGCACCCCTTCCCTTCCATTCTCTTACCTTGAGCTGCTCTCAGTGCACAGTCTCCCTCCTCCGTGCTGGTCCTGCTTCAAATGAAGAGGAAGAGTGGAGCATGTTGGAGCATGGCACATGCCCTGAACAGCTCAAGCAGCTCCAAATCACCTATCCCGGCCCATAGTACTTTTGTGAGCCACAGGGTAACTGGGGTGAGGTGATCTGGAGTTGCAGCAGCTTCCCCCCCCCCCATTCCTTCTGCAACATTAGAAAGGGGCTGTTGCTGCTGCTGCTGCTGCTGCTGCTGCCCTGATCCTTTTCTGACTCTCTCTTTCAGTAAGCCAGAAGAGAATTGGAGCACCAACAGGAGCACTCTGTTGGCAGCAGACTGGAGAGGGCAGAAGACAGATGTAGGGGGCTTGTCAGTTTGCTGCCCCTCCAAATTTGCCACTTAATGCAAAATTCTCAGGTCATGGAAAGGCTGACCCTGCTATGAAACCCAGGGCAGAGTACAGTATTCTTTCTACATATTTGTAGAATACAAAAGGTAAAGGATGGGATGCCTTTCCGGTTTTTTCTTCTCCTCCACCTCACCAGGTAGTTGGTGTTTTTCTGCAAGGGAAAGGGGTCACAATTCAGCTTAAAAAGGCACCAGCAGGTGGAGCAGGATGATGACTCTTTGGCTCACTGGCTTTTCCTTCTTCTAGTTCTCCCTGTCTTCTGGATAGTCTCCTTCTGTTTGCTCGTAGCCAAGAAGAGAATGCAGGAACCCTTTTGACTGGACACACAATCATGCATGGTGCATTTATAATAAGATTACAGGTGTGAATCTGCTAAAAACCACCAGGTCACAGTTGCACACCTTCACCTTGATATGGTGGACCAACAGCAGCTGGTGAGATGGTTCACTATCCAAGCAGCCACTGTGTCTTTGCATTGTTCTAACCCAGCGGGTGGCACAGTGGGTTAAACTGCTGAACCATGAGCTGTCGATCGAAAGGTCGGCAGTTCGAATCCGCAACGGGGTGAGCTCTCGTTGCTTGGCCAGCTCCTGCCAACCGAGCAGTTCCAAAGCATGTTAATGTGAGTAGATAAATAGGTACCGCTTGCGGGAAAGTAAACAGCACTCCGTGTTCCAACCACATGCTACGCGCTGCGGCAAGGAGAGTCATGCCGGCCACATGACCACGGAGGCGTCTTCAGACAACGCTGGCTCTTCGGCTTTGAAATGGAGATGAGCACCACACCCTAGAGTCGGACACGACTGGACTTAATTGTCAGGGGATACCTTTACCTTAACCCTCCTCCATCACTATCTCACAGAACAAAATGATATGGGCAGAGAGTCTCCTCCTTCCCCTTGTCTTGTGAATGTTCTCATTGGCAGAGGCTGCATAGGATCCAGCTGCAATCCTATGTACATGTACTTGGGAGGAAGCCCCATTCAATGAGTTTGGACTTGCGTTGGGGTAAAAAACAAAACAAAAACAGGCATAGGATTGAACTGCATGCCAGCTGCATCCATCCAGACACTCTGGCTTCAACTGGCTTGTGGATTGGGCTGCTAATTACCTTCTGGTGCTCCACAAAGCTCCTCTATTAGCAAGGAATTGCACCTGCGGCAGCTCCAATTAGAAATGAAGGAAATGAAAGAAAAGGAAACAGATGACTCCCAGGATTGGCTTGAGAAGAATCTTTTAATAAGAAAGTGCTAAAGAGCTGAAGCAACACCAGCCCTTCGTAACATGGAGGCATTGCTGGGAGTTGGAAGCCTTATGTGGATGTTGTGTGGATTTGAGAGAGATGCACACACGAAAAAAAGGACTGTGTGGGTGGAACAGGACCGTAGCATCTTTCCGTCCTCTGATGGAGGATGTTTTCCATGTGCTCTGTGGATGAAGAGTCAGACCCTGAAGTGAAAGGGTGAACCCCCTGCCGGACCAGGGAATGGATTAGCATATGCTTTATGTGGCAGTGAATTTCAAGCGGCAGCATTTTTGATGAGCCAGGGAGTGTAAATTTGTGCAGAGGGGCATCCAGAAAATGTTTTGATCAATATTTTATTAGCAAGGATTAATATTTCCTAAAAGGGGACTTAATGATTAACAATATTATTGTTCTGTCAGGGACAGAAGAGAATTAGAAGCCGAAGAGTGATAGTGGTTATCTAACCATCATTAAAAAATCTGCTGCATTTTAAAACACAAGCAATAAGTTCATAAGACAGAGATCCTGTAGGTCAGAAAAAGAAAGGTTAGCAAATACCATGTTGGAGCCGTCTTCATTGACGACACTATTCCTTATGTTGGCTCTACAGCTGACTCTACTCGTAGGGTCTACAAGATTAGTTCCCCAATCCTATCCTTTCCCTCCTCTGCTGATGCAGCCATGCCACCAGAGCGCACCCTACATCCTTTGGTGGGCAGTCCTGAAAGTCTCCTCTGGATAAGGGAACAGGTCTACTCGGACCTGCACCAGCAATTTTACTGTTATTTTAAGTCCAAGTGGACCCGGGAAGGAGGATCAAGGCCTGGATAGGATATCCGCACTGCCACCGATACCACCCCTACCAGCCTTTGTTCCACCCCATTCCACCTGTCTCCTTCCCCTCCCTGCCCTGTCCTGCCCAGTCCTCCCTATCCCTGCACTGATTTACCAGCGCTGGGGAACATGGCGGATCCACTGGTGTGCCGCCACCACTGCTCGTGGCTGGCGGCAGCGGCCCAGCTGCTCTGGACGGCATGTTGGGTTTGCAACAGCTGTAAAGGATCTTACACCACCAGAACACTAATTCCGATGGTGTAAGGTCCACTTAGGATTGGGCTGTAGATGGCACAGCTTCAGACTGCAGGTGGGGGAAATCACATTTAAAAATAAAATTAAAATGTTATCCCTCACTTACAATCTGAAGTAGTGCAGGTCATTTGATTACAACCAATTTTGCTCCATGGGTAAATCAGGATTGTCCATTAAGCACAAGAGGCCAAGGATACAGCCTCTTTGATATTGGAAAAGAGGAGCATCCCTTTCTGCCTGGTTACTACTCTAACAGCCCAATCCTATCTGGGCCTTCTGCTGACAGAACCCGTGTTCCATCAACAGAAGGCCTGCAGCAATGGTGTGTGGAATGGGGCCGCCAGACTAGCAACCGCATGCATACCACCAGAGTGCTCAGCCACCACCGATGCTGGAAGTTTGGTGGCATGGGTGGGCCATGGGTGGGGAGAATTGGGGCAGAGAGGGAGGTGAGGGCAGCTACTGGTGTTGGGGGAGGGCAGGGGCAGATATGCTGCTGATATCCTATGCTCCCTTCCTAACCTCGAGACATGTCTCCTTGGGTCCACTCGAAATTGCATCAGCCACAGGGCTGGCACAGATCCAAGTAGCCCATTGGGGACCATGGCACAGCAGAGAAGTTATTTTAAACATTATTTTACTTACCTCTCCATCACATCATGGGCCCCGGCCGGCCCATAGCACACAGCAAATCGCACTGCTGCACACTACGGGCCGGCCAAGGACAGGTTTGGGCCATTACTCTATCTCAACTCATATCCTCATCTCTGCTTTTGGTCCACAGACAGCCTAACGACATAATCCTACTGTGTTTAAGAGAAAGACTCTTAAAATTCTTACAGTTTGTTCCTGGGAACACTTTTCAAAGCCATCAAGTGACATTTGAATAGATACTCATTCAAAGCAGTGGCAGATACATGTATTTTGCGGAGATTAATTTTTGACTGAAGTTCTTCCATTTATCTCACAAGAATTTTCAAAGACCCTTCCATCAGAATAAAGCCATAGATGAAAGTCTTTTATATGAATGATCCGTAACTAATAAAACATTTCAGATGCAGAGACAGAACAGGAAGCTATGGTTTAGGTTTTGTTTCAATGTTCAGTTTTCTCTAGTTTACGTCCACCAAAAAATTCAATTGAACAAGGAACATCCTTAAATTATACTGCCTGAGATCTTAATGTTGAGGCCTCCAAGCTTGAGGCTGTTCTTATATTTCCTAAGGAAACTCACAGCTCAATCCTACCGAGGTCCCTTTGACTCTCCTTGGAAATCCTCAAATAGTTTGCTTGAGCAGGAATTATCAAAGTCCGCTCAAATTTCAGTGGCAGCTCTAGAATGTGCCGAATGCAATGTGTAATTCATCTGTGGAACTCCTTGCCACAGGATGTGGTGATGGCACCTGGCCTGGATGCCTTTAAAAGGGGATTGGACAGATTTATGGAGGAAACATCACAGCTTACAAGCCATGATGGGGAAAAGCAACCTCCTGGTTGTAGGAGTAGGTTTTCTCTGTGCCAGGTGCAAGGGAGTGGCGACTGGACACAGGTATCGTGTTGTCTTGTGTGCTCCCTGAGGCATCTGGTGGGGCCACTGTGTGATACATGAAGCTGGACTAGATGGGCCTTTGGCCTGATCCAGCAGGGCTCTTCTTATGTTCTTATGTTCTTATTGAAGACGACGAGTTGTGGTTTTTATGTTTCCTATAAACAAAGTCCTAATTTCAGTTTCCTCTCCCAGTTACAAATGTGTGCCATCATTGACCCATTCTTCTTCAAAACAAAAATCAGAAGGGTTACACATTTTTCCTACATATGATAAAACAATTTTCATGAAACCTAATGATGTGGTGAGGCCAGAAAATATGGTGCAGTGGAGAAAGATTCAGATACTGAATATTATGCTCTCCTCAGATCCATTTAGAATAGAGTTGAGCCCTGCACCCAAATATGATTTTTACCCCTTGGTTGGAGCACCACATACAGTCCTCCTTACCCTCTTTCCTTTCCTAAATTTATCTGGAGGGGTGCAGCAGGGAAGTGGCAGGATCTCTCTATTGGGTTTTAGGTACTGCCAGGGCCCATGAGATGGGGGTAAAGGGGGTAAATTGTACCCAGGCTCAGGGTCAAAAGGGGGCCCAGGAGTCAAAGGAGGGGCCCCAGAAATTTCTTGGGATCTCAGCTGACCTCATGGAGAGTGAAAGATGGAGACCGGGCCAACCGGGAGGGCAGGTCTACCAGGCAGGTAGACCTGGGCACTGCATCGAGAAGTCTGGTAGACCTGGACTCCAGAGACTTTTCTGGACGTTGCTGCTGTCCCCCTGCTCTGTTTTGCCCATTTCCCCTTTGAGGAGGGGCCCAAAAGAAACTTTATACCCCCTGATAAAAATCCTCTCAGAGGCCCTGGGTACAAGAACATGAGAAGAACAAGTAGTGTCTAGTGCCACCAGGAATCGTGGGGACTGCAATACCAGGCCAAATCATAGTGCCCACATGAGCCCTCCCTGTTGTCCATGCTGTCCAAGCCAGATTAGTTTGGAAAGGGAAATCCCCAGTAGAAAAAGGAAATCCTTCTGACCAGAGGCGTCACGGCAGCTAAGGCTGCCTGGAGCACCTCCGTGGCGCCGCCGCTGGGTTGGGGGCGACTGCGTGCGCGCCCGCCTTCTCCCCCGAAAGCCCTGGAGCGTCCGCCACGACCGGCGGCCAGGGCTTTCTGAAGGCAGCCGCTGCGTCGTGGCTTAACTTCAGCAGAATCAGGGTTTTGTCCTGGGATTTTGCAACCCTGAAAGTCTTCTGCAGTTAATGGATGAGTGCGAGAACCATCTGCCCCAGGGTGGGAATCTAAGACAACAGGCTTCAGAATGAAAACAGTCTTTCAATTCTTCATTCATCTTTAATAAAGTTGGGGGGGGGGAATCCTCATACATCCAACAGGAATCAGTCATGAATTACTAAACGACCAGTAAAATGTCTTGGACCATTTCCTTTCTTTCATGGATATTATGTAACGATACTACAAGATGAGCCCGCTAACCTCATTATTATCAGAGGGTTTCAGTAGAAATCCTTTATCTCTGCAAACTGTACAATTAAAATGGTTGCCCTTTAATTCACATTTATTTTTTTATTAGCAATAAATAGAATTCAATTGTCAGATGCTGCTTCAAACTATCTTTAAAGATGTCAGTTTCCACAGTAGTACAAGGAACAGATTATATAGGCAGGAGGAAGAATCAATGACTCAGCACTCAAGAGACACATCCCTGCTTGTTATTTCTGCTAAATCATCTGTTTCCCTCCCTTATGGGCAATACTTGCCAGTGTATGCAGATATACTTAAGGTGATGGCAATTCAGATTGCTGGAGAAGGAAATTCGAGGATAAAGTTAATTTGATATTGCTGATTTACGGAAGTGGGGGCTTTGGAAAGGGGAACTTGCTGCATAATCAACTTATTTCCTCCTTTTGTGGTGCCATGTGTTAAAGCTTGATGTAAAATCAGTAGAATCCAGGCGCGTGGTGTGGATTTTGAAGTCTGAGATTAAAGTGGATCATTTGCTTGCAGCAGCTGCAGTCTCAAGAAGCAGAACAGCAATAAAAAAAACCTCCCACCCCAAGAAAAAAACAACAGTAGCAGCAAGATCTGAGCTATGTTCCTGTATGCAAAAAAGGCACTTAAGCAAGATGCTGTGTAGTGTTTTTTTTTTTTTTACACATTTAATACAAGCAAGTCTGTTTCATTTACATCCAGCCGCTGATTTCAGAATAGGGGATTAGTGATATCTTCAGCAGATGTTTCTAATATACTTCCTGAATATGATTTTTTTCCCCTACAGGGATTAGAGGGACATAGAGGAGTCATTAGTTGTGAAATGGATTTCTTTGGATTACCATGTATTGTTGCAAATATTTTTTATTTTTTTTTTAAAAGACAGCTATTTTGTACCAGTCCGGATAAGACATTCCATTTTGTGCTCTACAGGAATTTACATTGTCTGTGGATTTGCAAAAATATGACTAGAGGAAAATGTTCATCTGTTTCTCTTGGTGTATTCATTTCCCCCACATCTCCAACAACAAAAAAGGATATTTAAAAATACTTTTGCAGTCTTCTTTAAAATGGGTGATGTGATCATTGAGATGTTGCAGTTACTAGTGCCTTAATCCTTGGATCAGGAGCATAAAACTCAAATGACTTGGGGGAGGAGGGTCAAACTCCCCACCCAGCAGGGATGTGGATCAAGTCTCTGACTCCAAGTCTTCAGTCACGTTCCAAGTCTTTGGGTCCCAGTCTCAAGTCAAGTCTTTGCCCCCAAGTCCTGAGTCTTTGGTTGCAAGTCCCTATCTATTTAATGGGGGAAACGGGTTTAAACCTGAATAAAATTCAACTTGTTGTAAAAGGCTCCAAGTCTCAAGTCGAGTCTTTCGTGTCTTTTACAATTGCTGAGTCAAGTAATTGACGTGACTTGAGTCCGACTCGAGTCCGAGTCAATAGACTCAAGTCTACATCACTGCTCTTCCCCCATTCCTGTGGCCCTTATAGAGGCCCTCCTCATATTCTGACCTTGAAAAACAAATCAAAGTAGTGTCCATTTCTCGGAATAATAATTTTGTATATTCGCTCCTGTTGAGCAGGTGTAATATAAACAACTAAAAACACTAAAAACAACTGATCACAGTGCATCTATCTATTTCACAGTGCATCTATCTATAGCACCCCAGATAGAGGTAGGCATTGCAATGTATTGTTGTGAAGGGCAATGGCGAACTAAGAATTATGTGGAAGTGTCCAGACTTTTAACCACCCAGTATATTCTCAAGGGCCACATCCGTAAATCACGGATGCGGATGGTGTGACAGGAGTAGGATGATCTCACCATTCTGTCACCAACTCTCTCCCCCCCCGATTACGTTTTGCCTGCCAAAATCCCTTCCCCAGCACCACTGCTGACTCCAGTTGCCAGCTTCCCTCGGCCTGAGCACCCACCACCCACTTTCTCAACTGTCTTCTCACATACTATTGCTGACCCTCCATGACCCTCTTGCAGGTCGTCCTGTCAGCCTATTCACATCTCTTTCTCATTAGCCACAAAATGCTACCACCACTTGTGCTACAACCTTCTGCCTTGGCTACCAAAGCTGGCAAGCTTCATACTCCATTACAGTCCACCCCATTTTCTGCTCTACTAATTTAAAGCTAATGGTAAAAAATTCAAATGCTGAGGGTTGCTACTGGCAAGCCATCCCTTTGGCTTGCCAAGGGCATCATTGCCTAGCTTTGAATGATATATGTGGATTGTGGCAAAGTTCTCTGAATGACCCAAGAAATCTCCTGGGCCTTATGTTGAACACTCCTGCTGTAGATGTTTATGGCAGAAGTATCTAATTTCCCGTTCTTTAGTTATTTACTTTGTACAGTTTACCAACAGTCCCATCTTCTGCATGTTTACTCGGAAGTAGAGATGGGCGAGTTGGCTTGAGTCATCCTGGATATGCTCAAAAATTGTTTCAGATCTTCCACCCAAAACAGAAAAGAAGTTGGATCATTTATTGAGCCAATCTGAGACAGCTCGCAGAAGTTCTCTCCCCCTTCCACCTTCTTCAGTGGCAGAAGCAAAAGAAATGTTCCTGTGGGAAAGAGGTAAGTTTTTTTTCCCCTTCTCATCACCCTTTTGGCACTATGCAGCGGCAGGACAAGCTCGGCTACCGTGTGATCAGCCAATGGCATGCCAGCCAATCTACTCCTACTGTCATGCCACACCAAAAATAGGGATACTCTTTTGCTGCTGCCATTGCAAATGATAAAGAGAAGATGGAGTGCTGGCTAGGAAGAAGAGAAGGGAGAGTTTCTATGAGCTTTTAGAGCTCAAAATAAATCCTGAAGCTTGGGAAGTTTACTCCTCCTTTGTAGGGGGCTGCAAGGCTTATTTTCCTGAGCTGCAATGCTTTCCTGAGCTGCAAGGCTTATTTTCCAAACCCAAGCCTGGCAAAATTCTCCCAACATCACTACTCAAAACTAAGTTCCATTGGTTTACATTTATCTGTCCTGTGTATTAATAGTTTCCCTCCCCCCAAACAACTTGGGGCTTTTGTGGGGCTAAGCCTCTCTCTTGTATGTTTCACTGTAACATAACATCCCACCCTCCTGAGTTTGTTTAAACTGACTGAAAAAAAAAAAAGAAAAATCGCTACCGGAATCAACCTGTAGATGGCACCAGAGACTCCCAGTTGCGTTTTTCTTTTTTCAGCAGTTTAAACATGCCTGGAAGTGACTGGCAGGCCCCTGACAGATTCCTGGTTGCGTTTTTTCTTTTTTCAGCAGTTTGGATGCACACCGGAGGTTGGAAGTGGCTGGCAGGCCCCCGACAATGCTGAAAAAGAGGTAATGTGGCACGGTTGGACTCCCTCTTCCACTCAACCTGTGTTGAGTCAAATCCATGGATGGAAAAACTGTGGATAAAAAGGTCTGACTGTACTCACGTCTAGGGCTAAAATAATTTTTCATAAGGAACTGGCCATATTGTTTCCATCAGCAGTTTAAAAATTGACCAAGTAGGAAAGGAAAGACAAAACATAATGTTTTCTTTGTTTTTGCTCAGATCTAGTGCTCAGCAGTGTACTATTTAGCAAATATTGCAATTCCAGTTGGGGTATGAAAAGAAAGTTTATTCAATCAACACATCATCACAAACAGCTTGAATTGGGAATTTTAAACATTTCCAACAAGCTGTTGCTGCTGAATAGATAATGGAGTAAGCATGACACTTGGAAAAAAATATTATTTGGTAAATTATTTGGTGCAACAGTGAAACTGGAGAAAAATGCATGGGTCTCAGGGACAATCTGCAAGCAGAAATAGTAGCAAAATTAAATATATTGCTATGAATTATTCATTGTGGCTAGTGTGTGACATTTGTGTACTACCTGAGAACCTATAGGAACAAACGAGGCTTTACAAGCATTATTAACAGCTATAGAATTAGATTGAGTTTCTATTCCATTAAATTGGCTGACGTAGTTCCACATAGCTTCACTGACTTGTTGAGACACTGGTTCCCTTCAACAGAGTGTAAACTGACATAAAACTCAATCAGCACAAAGACCTTTGCAGCCCTATAAGACAGTAGCTGTTTCAATGGTACTGCCCCCGCCAAGCAGCACAGGATGGATGGACGAAGCCTAGGGATACTTCCCCAAAAATAATTTCATCCAAATTTCTCCCCAGATTTTGGAAGTCCAAATTACCTTATTTTCTTATTTTGCTTTTGAAGTTCTACATCATTCCATTTAAAAAAAAAAATCCAAATTTTGTTCAGTACACTGTGCATGTGCAATAACACTTTGCCAGTATACAATTGTTCCTTTGCTTCTTCTCCCCTCTGTATTATCATAATGCACATGTGAGCATTGATAAAACACTGCCAAAAAGCAAATTTTGATGTGACTGTGTAGCAACATATTTTATTTATTTATGTATTTATTTTATTTTATTTTTAAAAAATTATACCCCGCCTTATCCTATGCCAAGGCAAACGCCCAAGGCGGCTTACAACAAGATAAAAACACATAATTTAAAACAATACATAAAATAAGTTAAAAACAATAAAAACTACTGGGGGGTGACAATATAGAGCAGAGAAGCAATGGAATAAAACATCTTGAGACCCAGAAGTCAGACATCAACCCACCACCCAAACGCCAGGCGAAACAAAAACGTTTTGAGCCCCCGCCGGAAAGTATGAGGGAGGGGGTTGTTCTCAAATCCCCTGGCAAGGAGTTCCACAATTGTGGCGCCACAGCAGAGAAGGCTCGCCCACAAGCTGCCATTCCCCTAACTTGAGACAGAGGTGGCACTCGCAGGAGAGCCCCCTCAGATGACCTAAGAGGGCTGGCTGGAATGTATGGGAGAAGGCGGTTCCTCAGATATCCTGGACCCAAACCATATTCCACCTGTGCAGAATTTTACTTATGCCCATGTGCATTTGTATGCAATAACAATCAAATACAACGATAAAGCAAAGTTTATCTTACATACAGTTCTAACAAGATCATATTGTTTGGGAGTGTTTTCCCAATGTAGAAGGTTCTTGATACAATCATATGTACAATCACATCAAGACTGCTTTTTCTGAAGTGTTTTATCAAGACAGTATACAAAGCATTAGTAACAGTATATAAAGGTACAAATGAGCTGAAGGAACTGAAATCCGAGATAAACTGTGCAAAATTAAATTTTAGAAATTCTCTTTGCGAAACTAGAATTCATCAGAAGTGGAACATAGGACAGAGCAAATCAGAGGAACAATAAAGGAATGGAACAGTCTCAAATGGTTTTAAAATGCGAGAGACTCTTCAGAGGTGGCCCCAGTTAGCCATTTCCCTGCATGCACCCTCTTTAAATATGTTCATTGAAATACATGGAGATGCAGGGTCATAATATACAGTACTGTATTTCAAAAGGCAGATTAAAAAGAATGCAAGTGGAGAAATGGCTAATTGGGCCAAAAAGCAAACCACCACTGAAGATTCTCTTGATCCAAGGGTATATAGAGGCTCTGTACACAAGGTATTGTCAGGACCAATTCACACAACCACATTGACAGCACAATCCTGTGTAACCTTGCACCGGTGTAACAGTAGATGCACCGGTGGAACAGCAGATGCACGGGTGTAAGTGCAGTTACACTGGCATAAGTGCACTTACCCCGGTGCATCTACTGTTACACCAGTGCAAGGTTACACAGGATTGCGCTGCCAAATTGGCATCCTGAAGATATAAGACGAAAAGGGAGTATGGCAGGTGGTAAATTGCTCATATAATTGTTTTACCACATATCCAGCCTCAACACAACTCTCACACACCTCGATCTTGCAGATTTGCTTCAGCAGTGGGTGCACAAGACGTAAGCAGCACTCTCAACAGCAATATCAACAGAACGCATTGTGAAGCAATCACACAAGCGGTTTGCCAAACTCCGCATGGGATCACAGAGTCTCATCATGCCAATTCAGATGTGTGAACCTGTCCTCAGCAGGTCTTGCTGGAACATATGAGTAAAGGGCAATCATCTCCCCTTGCCCTGTCCCAGCTCACCTCATAATTTGCTTGGTTTTTCTGAGCTTTTGTAGAGAACGTTTGAGGTTTTTCTGGGATTTCTCCGATAAACTTCAGAGAGACTAAGTTCAGGGAAATTCTCTGCCAGCCCTCCCCACTGATTGTCTCCCTTTCCAAAACTTACCATTGTGAGAGTGCAGAGGTTGGTATCGACGGCTTCAACATCTTTAAGGCCTCGATGCTCATGTGGAGCATTCACTGCAACTTGAGTGTTGGGACATGGAAATCCCAATGTCTCTCTGCTACGAGCTGGGAGCCACTGAAAACTCCATTTCTTAGGGTGCAATCGTGCGCAAGTCTGGAATGGTGGAGCGAGCGCTCCGCCATCCCAAGACATCACAAACGTGCCGGAAAGCACGTTTGTGATGTCTTGAAAACAGTACAACCTAAGCCTAAACTCCTGAAGTTCAGATGTGACTCACAGGGGCCCTTCCTGATTCAGCCTTCTCTGTCACTCTGAGCATTCAGAGCCGCCAGTGAGTCTAACAGTGCAATCCTGTGTAAGGATCTGGCAGGCGGCTCAGGGCAGGCGCTGGCAGGCGGCTCAGGGCCGCCAGCCAGATCCTGAGCCGAGGCTGCCCGTCGAATGGCAGGCCAGAGGTCTACTCAGGGAAAGGGACTCTTCTCCCCTTCCCCGGGTGTAAACCGGGGCTGGCCCGATAGGCCTCCTCGGATTTTCACCAGCTAAATAGCTGGCGGAAGTCAGAGGAGGCCGTTATATGGAGGCCTATCGGGCCGGCCCCTGTTTACACCCGGGGAAGGGGACAAGTGTACAACATAACGTTATGGAAGCCAGCAGTGAAAGTATTGCAGTGTCTTAGAACCAAAGGACCCATATTGTGTGACATAACTTGCTTTGGCTCAGCTTAAAGATTGCTCTTCAATTTCACACCTATCCTGTGATAGTTTTAAAATCCAATTCCATTCATTTCTGAGTGAACAGTTTGGGAGGGAAGGGGTTTGAAAATGTTCAAATATTCAGATATTAATAAAATGAGATACAAAATATATATTTTCCTTTGATATTTCCTTCTGCTTCTTTTCACTTAGGCAGTTTGGGACTTTGCTTCTGTAGCAACAAATGTGAAATATTTATGACATTGCTTCTTTTTCTTGCCCAACATCATTCAAGTCTTGAAATCTTGTAAGATGAGGGAAGCAAAATATCTTCATTATGCAGTCACATATATCATTTGCAGTCCAAATGAACCAATACTGAAAAGCAAGAAGAGATGTTTTGGGAAGCTTTATAAGTCATCTTTCCTCATTTTGTTTTCCAAGAAGAAAATATAATATTTCTAAAGGGAAAAATTGTGCAAATTTATACAGTAGGTCAGAGCAAACCTTCTGGTTCCTAAAATATTCATGAGCAAACTGATTATTCGTACAGGAAAAGTGAGAGACATACAGTATTCTCTAATGTTGCTTCTTTTCATACTTTCCAAAGAACATTTATTACTTCTTATCATCTTGTCCCTTGTCTGAGGACATTTTTGGACACAGAATTCTAGAAGGCAACTTCTACAGATGGACAACTATTTGGATCTTCCCTGGGAAAGGTTTCGCAGAATCTGCTCTTCCATTTATGCCAGTGGGGCTTCTGCTATGCATTCTGTCAGAGGCGTATCAGCAGCGAGTGCTGCCTGGAGCACTCGCTGCTGCGCCGCCCCGAAGGGGGCGGGGGGCGACCCGGCTTACGCGGGCGCTCCGAGGCCTTCTCCCTCGGCCTCAGAGCTGGAGAAAACCCTGGAGCGTCCACCACAACCGGTGGCCAGGGCTTTCTGAAGGCGCCCGACTGCCGCACCGCGCTATTTATGCTTGTTTTGCACATGCGCAGAACGTTTAAAAGATTGTGTTAGTGTGCTCCTGTTATGCATCCCCTCCCATATCCATGAAAAGGGGACTGAGCATTTTTGCTTAGGAGGAGCGAATATATATGGGTGAGAGATGGATGGACCATTGGCAGAATTTTTCAGCTGATATTCAAACTTTGCTCTACATTTTTGGGAGGGGTGGGTTCAACTTAATAATGAGATAGCATAGGTTTGGGTTTTCTTTAAAAATTCTACTGTAGATATTTCTGTAAGTCAGGATTGTGAAACTACTTTCAATTTCCTAGTTCTAGCATCTAATTTATCGATGAATATTTAATGTAGGGCTGGGGGGGGGGGAACCTAAGAATTCCTCGACTCCTGGGATCTCATCAGCCAGGCTAAAACTTGCAGCAAGTCTACTTGATTATGATGGGAGAGTGGTTTAAAATCAGAAACTGATTCTCTGCTTTCAAAAGACGAATGAAACCACTGGAAATCAGGGTTGGCCCAAGATTTGTTTCTGCTTTCCAGAAACTGAAATTTCAACTCAAAGTCAGGAGACAGCAGTGGAAACAAACTGACCTTTAAACAATTGCATTTATTAACAAGGATACAGCAACTTCTAGTAGCTAAGGCAAACAACAGGTCTATCTGGGGTCAGTCTGGACTGAGCTTCTACCCAGGTTCTAGCCGCAGCCATGTGACAAGTCTCTGAGGTCCTTGGGGAGTTTTCCTTACTTAGAGCAACACAGTGCAATCCTATCCAACTTGCACCACTGGTGTAACCAGCCGTGCAGCAAGAATGGGAGGCCTCAGAACAGAAAGGGGATTCAAATCCCCTCCAAAGGGGGATTCAAAGGAGATTTAAATCTCCCCTCCCCTCCAAAGCCTCCCGCACTGCCCTCTCCCGCTGGTTACACCGGTGGTGTAAGTTGGATAGGATTGCGCTGACAGTAACATACACAACAGTGTCTTGCCTTAAGCTTAGAAACATTCTAATAACACATTAAGGTTGTGCTCCTACACACATGGACTTGTCTGAAAGTCTCAAGGGTTGTATTCTATGATCCATATGTTCTCGGGAACGTTTTTCTCCAGAGCAAGGTTCCTGTCTCCCAGGGAAGGAGAACTTAGGCCACAACGCATAGAGCACAGTAAGACTGACTTCTAAGTTACCATGCATAGGATTGAGCGGAACATGACCAAGAGTTGACTGTGATACTATTTTCTTCCAATTTCATTTTTATGTCTGTCACTTCTTTACTTCCTCCCTTTACAGCTGTGTTTATGCCCTGGGCAGTTGATTGAGATCAGAAGGCTCTTGATCGTGTCCCTTGGGAATGCAGAGGATAACTCCCAGGCAACAAGCTGGTACACTGCTTCTGCATACCTGCTCCACAAACATAGGCATGTCTTTCTCTTCAAGACATTGTAAAGATGGGAACAATGTTGGCGCAATTGCCTACTTTGCCTCTATGGTTAGACTGCTTGACCCGTTGTTTAATGAACCCATATAAAATTCCAGCACCTCTATAATACAAAGACCTGTTTATTGTTTCTTTGCCTTTATCTCAAGAAAGACAGATTAAGGTTTCAAATCACATTGGTGCCCTGAAGTCTAATCATGAGAACATTAAGAATAACAAAACTTAGGGCATTTTTTAATTTATTTTTAAAAGCAGAGTTGCAAACAACGTCATAGCACACACAATCTAAGGTAATTTGTAAGCAAGTCACCAAAGCTCAGGGTTTTTTTTTTTGAAAAGTAAAGAAGAAGGTCTGTGAATTTGCCAGATCAGCCTTTGATTAACAGTAACAGTGTTGATCTAATTTGCTTTGTTCATGATAGGAACACATTTAAAAACAAATTTGCAAATTGCCATATTTAGCATACTGAATAGTATTGTAACACCTACAGTGATAATGCTAATAAAGAGGAAGGGGCGTAACAAGGGTGGGACCTGGACGCAATGCCTCAGGCTCCATCACTTAATGGCTGCCCTTGTGTTTGACTCGGAACATTCCGAGCCAAATGCGAGGGCAGCCATTCGTCTGCTGCCTTCTTGCGCTGCTGCTCCTCCTCACGATTGTGAAGGAGAAGGAGCGGTGTGTGGAGGCAGCAGGCAATTGGCAGCCATCACGTTCCGCTCGGAGCGGTCCAAGTGGAACGTGACCGCTGCCGAGTCCTCCGTGTGCCACCTCTTCTCTTCATGATGGTGAAGAGAAGGAGCAGTGTGTGGAGGCAGCCGGGTAATAAGCAGCCCTCATATTCCGCTCGCTCCGAGTGGAACATGAGGGCTGAAAATAGTGCCCAAACTGGAACTGACAAACTGGAAGTGACGCTGATAGTGCCCCAGAAGTCACGTGATGCCACTTCCAGGGTGCAGCAAGCTCCTGTGCCCCAGGTGGCATGGGAGCTTGTTACACTCCTGTAAAGAGGGTTGTTGCAATCACCGTTCTGCTGCTCTGCCCTAATAACAGTGAGAAATACCTTATACAGTTTTACATTCCAAGCTGGTTGCTAAGCAGAATTATCAAGCTCCACCACTCACAGATTCCCCAAGACTAACTTTTAATTAGGCTTACCATCCATCCCGGAATGTCCCAGGTTCCGGTCCCAGGCTTTCCGGGCCGGGTGGAAGCCTCCACCACTTTAAAAGTGTAAAAACTCACCTTTTTTCCAGCAGCACCATCTTGGATCTCACAAAATCTTGCAAGATCCAAGATGGCAGCACCCAAATCTCATGAGGGCACATGAGGCAGTAGTACTTTGCACCCACAATGAATAAATAAATATTTATTTATTTAATAAAAAAAAACTGGGGGGGGGCTGTCCCAGTTTCAAACCAGGAAAATATGGTAAGCCTACTTTTAATGCATCTTTATGCTTTGCAGATGACTAGTTTTAGCCAGTTTTGTGACTTCTGGCAATCTTCCAACAGTGCCATAGCTGGCCATCCGGGTACCCAGTGCAGTGACTCTGGCATCTCCCATTGTGTGCACAGATACAGAAGTAATTGGCGGCAATGTGATGGTGTCATCATGTGACCGCCAATTACTTCCGGCTCACCGAACTAGAAGTAATTAGTGGTGACGTGACCGTCAATTACTTTTGGCTCGGCAGCCGAGTTGCATCATTCCAACTCGTCTCAGCCTGCTCAGCTCCGAGCCAAGCCGCCCAGTCGGAGCGGGTGAAAGCAGCTGAGCTGTTTCCGGCAGCTCCACCCCTGCAACTTGGGTCAGAGCTGAGTAAGCCAAGCCAAGTCGGAGTGGCAGAAAGCGGCGAGCACGGGTGGCATGGGTGTCAGCCTTGCTTGGCCGCTTTCTGCTGATGCGACTTGGAAACTCAGAGCCGAGCAAGCCGAGCCAAGTCGGTGTGGCAGAAAGCAGCCAAGGCTGGGCAGCATGGCAGGATGCTGTAGCGGGCTTCTCCACCATGTCACCCTCAAATGTGAATCACCCAATGTGGGTCACACCCCACACCCTCGTAGTGACGCCAGCGTCTTCCAATGCTTGGGTTCGCCCCTTAGTGAAAATCCATTCAAAATGGAGTCACAGCAAACAGCATGGAGTAACTTAGGTAAAAAAAAAAAACCCTTTTCTAATACCCAATCAATACATTAAAGGGACTATTATGACCTTAAAACCTCTTGCATGTGAATATTCATGCTGAAAATAATAACTAGGTTTATGGAAATGTTTTGAGGTTGTTGGCAGTTAAAGGGTACAAGATTTACAGCACAATCCAATGCACGTCTACTTAGAAGTAAGTTCTATCATGTTGAGTGTGGTCTACTCCCAGGAAACTGTGTGTAGGATTGCAGCCTTAAAGCTGTTGCGTTGAGTCACAGGAAAGCAATGCAGATGACTAGGGGGCAGTGAAATTTGGGCAAGAGATGTACCCATGCAGCAGCTTCTATTAAGCATAGTGAGATTATTTTTTCTTGAAAACTGAAATCACTGCTTATCCTCTTTCTGCCCTGGGAAGTGCTTCAGCATGGAGAAAATTGTTGATAGGGATGAGTGACTTTGATGTGGTGCTCTAGTGATATAACTGCTGCCCTTTATATAGCACAGGTCAAACTTAAATCTAGTTCAAGCAGGCATTAGTCACAGACCAGGGATATAGCTTTCAAAGTCTAGCAAGTAGGACTTGCACAGAGGCCAGGCAGGAAAACCACCACCACTCCCTTAGCAGCAGAAGAACTGAATCCAAAAGTAATGTGCCACCTTGCCCAGGAACAGGCTTTTATGGGAGCTGTAGACTTGCACCTCAGACTGCAGTGGAGAACATTTATAGCATTTGCTCATCATCAGCTCATAAGCACGTTACACAGCCTCCTCTTACTTCCGTCAGCTATTTAGCTGGCGGAAATCCAAGGAGTCCCATTGGGCCTTCCCCAGTTTACACCGGGGGAAGGGGACAAATGGCCCCTTTCCCTGAGTAGACCTCCGGGGTGCACCAGCGCGGCCCAGAATGAGGATAGGATCTCCCTCTTCAACTTGGTCCTGATCAGCCCCCCCCCCTTCTGCAGTTGCTATTTGTAGTTTAAAAAAAAACCTAAATGCACAAGAGCCAATGAAGTGATTAATGTCACATCTAGTTTGACCCACTTACCTTACATGAAAATGCATGAACAAGCGATACCACAAAGACTACAAAAGTTACGAAAAATAAATGAATATTGTACATAGTTGCATTATTGAGCTCAATGAAAATGTCACATTTGGTGTTCCAAAAATGTTTACAATATATGTTCTATCTAGGTACATTCACCTCAGGGGGCTCATGATTGGCTGTGGTTCCTTATGGCAGGCATCTGTTGGAGAAATACATGTTTTCTCAATGTGTGAACCAGCTCTCATTGACAAGCAGTTTGTAATAGGACACAGAAGAGCTTCTGGCTTCAGTCAATTTGGTTGTGCTCTCTGGGGTTTGGAGCTGCTGGAGTTGGGGACCAGGCTCCTTTAAGCAGTAACACCTGGGCCTGTGAGTGCTGGAGCTCACCAATCTCTTTCTCCCTCCCTCAGGTGAGCTGGCAATAAGAGCTTCTGGCTCTTTGCCTGTGGCTCTTCGCCCAGTGGATCAAAGACCAAGCTGGCCAGAAGACTGCACCCAAAGGCTGAGCCACCCAAGCTGTTGTTACCCAGTGGGTCACCATCTGCCATCAATTGTCAGCCCCCCTCCCTTCTCCTTGCACACTGCTTATCTGTGCACAGGACATCTTAAGGAGATTGGAGGAGCCATGTCAGCATCAAGAGAAATGTCGAGTGAATGATATATGTATGTTGGTGAGGGTTGAGTGTGTAGGATTGGGGTGGTTTGGTAAGTGTGGGGGGTTCTGTGAATGGATTAGGGGAGTGATTAACCTTGGTCTCGGTGAGAGGGAGGCCTAAGGGGGATGAGTGTGACCTCTACCCCAGTGAGAGGGGGGCAAGGGGTGTGGGGTGCAGTGACCCGTGCCTCGGTGAGAGGGAGGCAGGGGTTCCTGGACAGGAGTGGTTGGGGTTTGGAGGGAATGTTTTTTAGATAACGGATTAACTGGAGAGTGAGGTGGTAACTGAGAGTGTGTGGTGAGTGTGTGAGATCTTTAGGTTGTTAGGAAGTAGGCTCTGCTGAAGGGCTATGTGTTTGACACCTCGAGGGAGCTTAGGGGAGGGGCGGGCGGCCACCATTAGCAGAGTGACGGGTCACGGATGATATGGCGGTGGGGACTGGGCAAGCCGTTTCAGGAGAACGAGGGTCAGTCACAGGCAGACTGTCCCCCTTTCTGGCCCTTCTCCCATCCCTCTGACCCTTGGCGGTCTGGGCAACAGTCCCCTGAGTCTGAAACTGCTGCTCTTGAACGCCAGGTCAGTTAACAATAAAATCTGCCTAGTCCAGGATTTAATCCTGGATGAAGGTGCTGACCTGGTGTGTATTACGGAGACCTGGCTGGATGAGTCAGGAGGGGTAAGTCTCTCCCAGATGTGCCCGCCGGGTTTCCGGGTATTGCAGAAGCCACGACTACAGGGGCGGGGAGGTGGAGTTGTGATAGTCTATCGTGATACCATCCATCTCACTGGGTTCTTTGGAGCGTGAGACCGTCTGCTTGCCCGCTTGACCCTTGTCCGGCATGGCTGATTAGAGTTGCCCGGGCGGGGCTGGCTGAGTGGACGGGGAGGGTGGTAAACTCATCTCTGAGGGAGGGGTGGTGCCGCCGTCTTTGAAGCAGGCGGTGGTGTGCCCCCTCCTGAAGAAACCCTCCCTGGATCCCACTATTTTGAACAACTTCCGGCCAGTCTCGAACATCCCGTTTCTGGGCAAGGTGATCGAGCGGGTAGTGGAGTCTCAGCTCCAGAGGGTCTTGGAGGAAGCTGATTATCTGGATCCATTCCAGTCTGGCTTCAGGCCGGGGTTTGGGACAGAGACGGCCTTGGTCGCCTTGGTGGATGACCTGCGCCAGGGACTGGACAGGGGGAGTGCGTCCCTGTTGGTCCTGCTGGACCTCTCGGCGGCTTTTGACACCATTGATCATGGTGTCCTTCTGGGTCGGTTGGCTGGATTGGGGCTTGGAGGCACCGTTCCGAGGTGGTTCCGCTCCTTCCTGGCTGATAGATCCCAGAAGGTGGTGCTGGGGGATGCTTGTTCGGCACCCTTGCCCTTGAGGTGTGGGGTGCCACAAGGGTCAATTCTATCCCCCATGCTGTTTAATATCTATATGAAGCCGCTGGGAGAGGTCATCCGGGGTTTGGGGTAGGGAGTCATCAGTATGCTGATGACACCCAGCTCTTTCTCTCTTTTCCACCCGACTCCAAGGGGGCGGTCGATGTCCTGAATCGTTGTCTGGAGGCAGTTGGGAGCTGGATGGGGGCGAACAAGCTGAAATTAAATCCTGATAAGACAGAGGTTCTTCTGGTCCAGAAGTCTACGACTCAGGTACTGGATCATTGTCCTGCTCTGAATGTTGTACTCCCTCTGAAGGAGCAGGTCCGCAGCTTGGGGGTTCTCCTGGATGCGCAGCTGCTCCTGGATTCCCAGGTAGCGGCTGTGGCCAGGGGGGCTTTTGCCCAGCTTCGGCTGGTGCGCCAGCTGCGACCGTACTTGGATCGTGCAGACCTGGCCACAGTGACCCATGCCCTAGTGACATCTAGACTAGATTACTGCAATGCGCTCTACGTGGGGCTGCCTTTGAAGACTGTTCGGAAACTGCAGCTAGTGCAGAATGCAGTGGCCCGGGTGGTTGCCGGGGCCTGTCGGTTCGACTCAGTCGGACCGTTACTTCGGCGGCTACACTGGCTGCCGGTTCGTTTCCGGGCACAATTCAAAGTGCTAGTTTTGACTTTTAAAGCCCTTAACAGCTCGGATCCAGGGTATTTGAGGGACCGCCTCCTTCCTTATAATCCGACCCGTACTCTGAGGCCCTGTTCTAAATTCCAGGAGGAGGGAATTCCACAATTGGGGTGCCACTGCCGAGAAGGCCCTGTTAACCGTGCCGCCACTGACGGAGGTGAGGGGGATGGCGGCGTGGAACAGGGCCTTCTCGGCAGTGGCACCCCAATTGTGGAATTCCCTCCTCCTGGAATTGAGAACGGCTCCCTCCTTAGAGACCTTTTGGCGGGGCCTTAAGACATTTTTATTTAGATCAGCTTTTGATGTCTGACATGGCGGGCTGGCTTTTTAACAGATGGCTTTTTAACAGATGGCTTTTAACATGTAAATGTGGATGACCCACTGGGGTTGTTTGTTTTAATTGTTTTAACTGTTTTAATTCTTGATTTTAAATGTATATATGTATTTTAATGTTTTTATTGTAAGCCGCCTTGGTTGTCCTTGTGGGAGAAAGGCGGGGTATAAATTCAATAAATAAATAAATAAATAAATAAATAAGTGTTTTTTTTAGAAATCATTTCTAGTGACAATTTCACTAGTGCAATTCACTTGCAGAACTAATGGGAAAACAACCAGATTAACAGCCCAATCCTAACCAATTTTCTAGTGCCAATGCAGCCACAATGCAGCCCCAAGGTAAGGGAACAAACATTGCTTTACCTTGAAGAGGCCTCCGTGACTCCCCCCCCCCACAAGATGCAGAGCGCACTGCATTGCCATGGTTTAGGATTGGGCTGTAAGATAAAATAGAACCACGAAAGCTTCAGACAAAATGAACATCAGGGGTTCCAAAGGTGCAACAGATAAGAGATGAGATGTTCATGGAATGAAATCGTCCAGGAAAGGAATTTGCTCCAAATTCAGAATCTCAATTATTATGTATGTTGAACTAGGAATTTGGAAATGGTCACAGTCTAGAGATGGACTAAGGGTCACTTTACTCTGAATTGTGCGGAGGCTCTTACGCCTGATCTGCTGTCAATCACAGTGGGTCTCTTCAGTTATCAAAATGCAGCAGAGCTCACCAGATTGATGGTTCTGGCAACAACCTAAGGAGAGAATAGATTGTTCTGGTGTCAGACCAGAATTATGCTAATAACACTCCAGCTTAAGCAATGTGAACGGTGTAACAGAAACAAAAACGTAGCCCAATGAATCCCATCTGAAGGGTCTTACTATCAAATGTCTTTTATTTCACAACCCATTTGCCTTGGCTGTAATGATGGCACGGTAATTCCTGTCATTACTTTGCGACTCACATCCCTTGAAACTCTGACACAGGCTATCAAAATGGATGACCGGTCCTTTTGCCAAGAAAAAAAAAAAGCCTTCATAGTCAGTTTGTGTTCTTGCAGTTTCAGTTATCATTTTATTTGCAAGTCTTTTGGTTACATTTATCTGCCAGGCAGCTCATACAAAACTTGCACAAGCATTAGGTATCCTCCATTGTGGACACCCAGAAAGAGTGACTCAGGCCAATGTGGTTTTATTCACACACCAGACTATTCATAACATCCATCTTTTCGTAGGGGGGGGAAAAATCAGGTCAAGCACGTTGCCTAAAGAAAATATTTCAGCTAAATTGCAGCAAGCTAGTATCCCTCCTGCCATGTGTTCTGATTAATTTTGATGCTGTTTTTAAAAAAAACTCAACAGTTTCCTGGAAATATCTGGGGTTTTTTACATAGCTCCCCACAACATCATAAAGCAGTTTTAATAGTGGTTGCTCCAGGCCATCTCCACAAAGTTCTGCCACTTTAACTGCAGACAATATTCCATGTAAAACCAGAAGGTTAAGGAGTTGCGTGACTATTGGCTGTGAAGATAACTTTGCATCTTCCATACCTTACAACCCAACACTATCCCCCTCCCCTGCCAGTGTAACTAGCATTGCTTTGACAGAGGTTGCTTTACGGCAGCCGCAAAACAGCCTCCACCAACGCATGCAGTGGGCCCACTGGCAGGGAGGCCGGTGTGGCCCCCTGTGTGCTGGCGGACCCATGGAGACCCGCCAGAGCAGGTAAACCCGCATAGGAGGTCAGAGGGAGGGGGATGAGCAGGGGAAGGGTGGGCAGAATGGGGCAGTGATGGGGGCAGGGAGGAGGGTGGATTTCCCCCGGGAGGAGGGGCAGGATCCACAGTGGCACATGCCAAATCCCAACTCCCTTCCTGGGCCTGATCCTCCTTCTTGGGTCAACATGGATTACACCAGCAATTGAGCTGGCGCAGGTTCAAGTTGACCCATAGCAGCTGCTGGGGCATACCCTGGGGCAAGGGGACAAATGTCCACTAACTCCGAAAAGACCTCCAGCAGCCGATAATCCCCTGCAAGATGCAGCGGTAGCCACACCGGGGATTTAGATAGGATTGGGCTGATAATCAAGGATCCCTTATGAGAGAGGTCATCTGAGTGTATTTATTTGACTACGCCATTTTTTTATTTCCCTTGTACCTAAAGAATCTTTGCAAAGCAAAGTCATATCCGTTGTTTTAAACTTCCTGACTCAGAATCATGCTACCAGGAACATAGGCCTAGTGTTTCCAATTTTCTTTCTGAAATCAGACACTTATGTCCAGTTTGTTCTGCATTTTCTCTAATATACCATCCTTCCATTTAAGAGCTGGAAAAAGGGACATGCAACACTCACAGAAAACTCCTGACATCATGTAAATGGATGTTATGTAGAAGCATATTTTCTCACAGTCACACTGCTTCATTGGTTTTGTAGCAGGGACGTGCAGTGCAGGGGCGGCAGGTGAGGCAGAACTGCCAGGTTGTCATTCATGGAAAAGAGTCGCAGTCTAACACTGAGATTGTGCACGTATGCCACCCGCTTTCACCCAAGAAGGCCAGAGAAAACCCATGCAGACATGGGGAGAACATTCAGATTCCACACAGACAGAGTGGCCCTGGCTGGGAATCAATTATTTTTTTCTCAACAACTTTAAAACAAAACAACTTATAATGAAATGACTTTAAGTGAGGACTTGCTGTATCTATGATGTAAGCTGCCTCAGTGGTCCCTCAGGAGACTGAAAAGTGGTAAAGAATCTTTTAAATAAATAACCTGCACCCTTTTCCCCACACAGTGAGGTGTACGAGTTCCACCAGAAATGACGGACGCCCTCCCGGTGGCCGGTGCGTAGGGCCGGGGCCTGCGTCGCGTCACGTCGACGCGCCCCCCGCCCGTTTTGAACTCATTTTGGAGCTGAACGGGCTCCAGGGAGGGCGGGAGGGCCGATACAACACGGCGCTTCACGACGGTAAGTGCTCCGAGCACGCCCCCCACCTGCCCAAGCGCCTGGAGCTCCTGCTCCACGCGCTCCATCCAAGTTCCTCCACTTCCATTTGGGACTTGTGCATCTCTTCCTTGGCGGGGGAGGGGTAGCGTTTCCACTTCACATGCTACTCGGCCAGTGGGAATCATTCCCACTCCGTTGCCACTTCTTAGGGACATCAGACGCAGCCCCATCTTTCCCAAAGTCTTGGTTGTGAAAGAATGCTTGCACTCACAGCAGTGTGAAGATTCACTGTCTCCAGGCTGATAACCTGAGAGGGGTGAAACACTCACACATAAAGGGACAAAAAGTCCTGGCAAAGGCTACTGGAGCAATGGCAGGAAATTGCTAATCGATAAGAGAGGTGATTACATTAAAGAGTTATAGCCATAACATAGAAATTAACCTTAAGAAAGAGCATTTCCCTGAATAAAACAAATTGACTCTTTGACTGTAGCTTAGCTGCCTCTCAAGCGAGTTATTAGTTTCACCACAGTGCACATTATCACGTGTCAGGTTTGAAGGAAATCAATCCAGTAGTTTTAAAGTTATGAGCACCGAGATAGTCAATTTCATGGCTGTGTAGTAGATAGGTTCTGCTTTCTTGTTTATTTGTTCTGTATGCTGCATAGCTGTTTTTTTTTTAAAAAAAAGATGAGCCCCCCATAAGTTTAGATGACCCCCCTAAGTTTATAGAATTAGGACAGGATCCAAAGGCTGCCATTAATATGAATTATTTTCAATCATGGCTTAATTTTAACATATCGATAACAAAGGTCAGGCTTGGGTACTCGTGGGCAAACAAGGGGCTCTCGTTTGAAAAATGGACCTGTTGATATGAATGGATGGAGTTTTGCAGTTGTGCATATGAGACCTGGGTTCAAATTTCAGATCATCTCTGATCTCACGAGCTTCTAACTAGACTCTCGTGGCCTTGAGCAAGTTATTATCCCTGCTCTCAGTCTTCCACCTGTGAAACAAGAATATTAAACGGTCTGCCTGACAAGATTACTGCAAGGATGAAAGATACAATTGCAAAGCATTTTCTAAGTAATCTAAAATGGACCAACAATATATCAGAGATTTGCTAAAGCTGAAAATAAAAATAAAATATCTTTGTTTGCCTTATTGCACTACTGAGCAGTGCAATCCTGCCTAAGTATCTGGCGGGCGGCCCAGGCCACTCACTGGATCCTATTCCCGTTCTGGGATCGGCCCGGTGTAATGTGGGGAGGCCCAAATGGGCCTCAGATTTCCGCCAGCTATTTAGCTGGCGCAAGTCCAAAGAGGCCGTGTAATGGCCGTGCTGGTCCAGGAAGGGATTGCGCTCTGAAACTTACAGTGGCTGCAATCCTATGAAGAATTACTTGAAAGTCAATAAGATTTCAAAACATGCATCAGACCACCAAGTTATTCTTGATGCAAAACTATGTGAGGACAGAAATTCTAAATTAGCTTTTTACTCTGTTATCTTGACGGCTGTACGCAGGCTGAACTAGTCAATACTTTTGCCATTTCACCTGGCAGAAAAGCTTACTGTGGCCGCAGGTGAATTCTATTTTCCACTTGTTCTGAGGGCAGTTTTGGTTGGTTGGTTTTGATTTTTTTCCCCTGTCCAATTGCACAAATCTGCAGCATGGGCTTGTCCCATTACTTTGCTTCATTGTAGCAGGAATGCACAGTTCCATGATTTATTGTGGAGGGAAAACAACCAAAAAGGATACATCTAAGAGGCTAGCTAGCAGATAGTATGAAACAGATACCAGATACATCCATGAAATAGGGGTGTGTGTGATGGGAAGTATTTGTATTGTTATGATATTTATTTAGTTCTGTGTTCTTCAGAAATAGTGATTGCCCACATATACCCCCAATAGATAGGCTTGCCATCCTTCCCGGAAAACCCGGGACCGCCCCGGAACGCAATGCCACTAGAATGGCCCCAATCCGATGAACGCAGGCCCCGACAAACTCTGGAGAAGGAAGTCCCCCTCTCCAAGTTGACAAGGAAATATATTAAACCCTATGGAAAGCAAAACTGGGCCACACATGCACATTTACTCATGAGTAGGCAACCGCGCCTCAGCTCTTATGGAAGGCCAGGCAAAGGGGAATGCAATGTCACCAGAATGGTCCCAATCTGTTGAACGTGGAGCTCAACAAATGCTCTAGAACAGGGTTCCTCGACCTTTGGAGTCCATGTACCCCCTACGTGAGCCCCCAAAGTCCCATGTACCCCCGCGTACCCCCTCCCCAAAAGTGCACCCCCCAAATATTTTTTTACGGCTTGTGGCACAGCCAGGCGGGTCCTCTTGCCTGCGCCACAATCTGAACATAAGAACATAAGAAGAGCCCTGCTGGATCAGGTCAAAGGCCCATCTAGTCCAGCTTCCTGTATCACACAGTGGCCCGACCAGATGCCTCAGGGAGCACAAGACAGCAAGATACTTGTATCCTGTCACCACTCCCTTGCACCTGGCACAAAGAAAACCTACTCCTACAACCAGGAGGTTGCTTATCCCCATCATGGCTTGTAAGCTGTGATGGACTTTTCCTCCATAAATCTGTCCAATCCCCTTTTAAAGGCATCCAGGCCAGGTGCCATCACCACCTCCTGTGGCAAGGAGTTCCACAAACCAATTACACGCTGGGTATTTTCTTTTGTCTGTTTTAATCCTCCCTCCACTCAATTTGAGTGGATGTCCCCTAGTTCTAGTGTTGTGTGAGAGGGAAAAGAACTTCTCTCTATCCACTCTCTCCAACCCATGCATAATTTTATACGTCTCAATCATGTCCCCCCTCAACCGCCTTTTTTCTAGACTAAAGAGCCCCAAACGCTGTAGCCTTTCCTCATAAGGGAGATGCCCCAGCCCACTAATCATTTTGGTCGCTCTCTTCTGCACCTTTTCCAGTTCCACTATATCCTTTTTGAGATGCGGCGACCAGAACTGGACGCAATACTCCAGATGCGGCCTTAGCATCGATTTGTACAACGGCATAATAATATTGGCCGTTTTATTCTCAATCCCTTTTTTAATGATCCCAAGCATGGAATTGGCCTTCTTCACAACCGTCGCACACTGGGTCGACACTTTCATTGACGTGTCCACCAGTACCCCAAGATCTCTCTCCTGATCCGTCACAGACAGCTCAGAACCCATGAGCGTGTATGTGGTCTTCACCACCTGGAAATGTTTAGTGTCATCCACAAACTTGGCCACCTCGCTGCTTATCCCCAACTCCATGTCATTTATGAACAAGTTGAAAAGCACCGGTCCCAAGACCGATCCTTGGGGCACACCGCTTTTCACCTCTCGCCATTGTGAAAATTGCCCATTGACACCCACTCTCTGTTTCCTAGTCTTCAACCAGTTCCTAATCCATAGGAGGACCTGCCCCCTTCCCTTATTCCCTGACTATGGAGTTTTTTCAGGAGCCTTTCATGAGGAACCGTGTGAAACGCCTTCTGAAAATCCAGATATATAATATCCACGGATTCTCCCGCATCCAACAAAAAGGCCTGTTGACCTTTTCAAAGAATTCTAAAAGGTTTGTGAGGCAAGACTTACCATTGCAGAAGCCATGCTGAGTCTCCCTCAGCAAAGCTTGTTCTTCTATATGTTTTCTGATTTTATCCTTGATGAGGCTTTCCACCATCTTCCCTGGAACAGATGTTAGGCTGACTGTCCTGTAGTTTCCCGGGTCCCCTCTTCTTCTTATTTTAAAGATTGGCGTGACATTATCTATCCTCCAATCCTCTGGCACAGTGGCCATTTTAAGGGACAAGTTGCATATTTTTGTCAAGATATCAGCAACTTCATTTTTGAGTTCCTTAAGCACTTTTGGGTGAATGCCATCTGGGCCTGGTGACTTATTGATCAGCCCTGGTGAATCGGCAGGGCTGTAGCTTTTCCCTCCGGCTTGCAGCGCAAGCAGGAGAAACCGCTCAGCCGCACCGCAGGCCTTAAAAAACCAAAAATCCCCACAAAACCCACAGCTGGGCAGGTTTTCCTCAGTCCTTGCCCTGGCAAGCCAAGCGAGCCGGCCGGTCAAGCCTCAGCTGGGCGAGCAGCCAGGCCCAACGAGCCGGGCGAGCAGTGAGCCGGGCGAGTCGGCAGCGACAGCCCCGGCGGCAGCGAGCCAGCCGGCTTGGCAATCCGGGCGAGCCTCGGTTGGGCGAGCCTCGGCCGGCCGGGTTGGGCAAGCTTCGACCGCAGCACAGAAGAGCAGCAGCAGCACGGAGGAGCAGCAGCACGGCAGTGACGGGCAATGATGGCGATGGGCAAAATGGACAGGAGGTAAGTCAATTTAATTATTTTAGTCTAAAAATAAATAAATAAATAAAATTTCAGGTATATTTTAAAATTTTATTTATTTATTTATTCATTTATTTAATTAAAATAAAAATAAATAACTAATTCACACCCCAAAAAGAAGACACCTAACATTTTATTTGTTTGTTTGTTTGTTTGTTTGTTTGTTTAATAAATTAGTGGGGGGGGTGTCCCGGTTTAGAACCAGGAAAATCTGGTAAGCGTATCTAAAGGCATCAACTATACTGGTGACTGTTTCAGGGGAAATGGGGCGTTAACGGTCAGGCAACTTGAGAACCTGTCTAGACCAGCCCTCAATCATTTCCTAACCTAGAAATCCCCTGTCATATCACAAAAACCCCTCACCTTTGCCTGAACTGATGATCCACAAGGCCTCAAAGCTGCTGACGTGCCTCACGAATCTGACCAAGAGCTGCACTGCTGCCAAACAGAGAGCAGCAAAGCATGCAGGCTCCAATGAACTATCAAGTCCCACTCCCAACCCAACCCATTCAATGGCTCAGAAGAATGCCATTCCTTGCCCCATAGGGGGGACAGGGTCAAGACACTCCTTGTCTGGACATGGGTCGAGCAGCGTACTATACAGTCAACGCTGCTCTGCTAGTTTGACATGGATGTAGGAAATGCACTGCATGCAAACCACTGCTGTTAGAAGAACTGTTAAGCCTGGTATCTTTAAGAGTCAAAACAAAATACAGAACACAAAATCACTGGCGTCGCTCGAGGTGGGGCGGAAAGCTAAGCTCTGCAGCTTTCCACCCCGCCGTTACTCTCCTGCACAAGGCGCCCCGCCCCCTTGTCATAGGAGCCCGTCAGCGGAGAGAAAGCAATGCGTAGGAGAGTCCCTGCACGTTGCTTTCTCTCCACTGACGGGCTCCTATGACGAGGGGGTGGGGCACCTCATGCAGGAGAGTAACGGTGGGGTGGAAAGCTGCAGAACCAGTAGCATCACTGCAGGGGGGGCGGAGCTCCAAGTTCCACCGGGCTCTGAGCCTCCATTACACGACGGGAGAAAGTGGCCCTGCCCCCTCGCCTTTGGAGCCATTCCGGCCGACGAAAGCAAGTGCTTTCCTAACGAAAGCAAGTGCTTTCGTCGGCCGGAATGGCTCCAAAGGCGAGGGGGCGGGGCCGCTTTCTCCCGTCGTGTAATGGAGGCTCAGAGCCCGGTGGAACACGGAGCTCAGCCCCCCCCCCCCGCAGTGATGCTACTGTGCAGAACTTAGCTTTCTGCCCCACCTCGAGCGACGCCAGTGCACAAAATATCTGTGCAGGGGTAGTTCATGGCTGAGGCCCATGCCTATGCAAGGGCCCACAACCCTGCCCAGCCAACCCCTGAGGCCGTGAGGGTCTACTGCTACTCCCCACTATTACCCAGTAAGCCAATCTGGGACCAGGGCCCAATAGGGACGTTTACCAAGAGGTGGTAGGAAGTAGGCAGCAACAGGAGATGTGAGTCTTCCTTTGAGCCACCATCTGTAGCTGCAGTTGGCCACCTACTGCCTGGTTAGCTTTGCTGGCCAGGCACCAACAACAGTGCACAACTGAGAATGCTGACTAGGAATTGGGCAGTGGATGAGTGAGAGTCCTCCTACAGTCCGCTGCTGGAACTGCAGGTAGTGGCCTGAGGGAGGACTCATGTCTACCTGCTGCCTGGTTCTCAGGTCCCATGTGCAGGGAAAGTAACTGCTGGCATGCGCATGCGCTTCCAAAGCATGAGGGAGCATGCCCTTCACAGGCCTTTGGCCCCTGTGCCGCCCCCCCCCCCCCAACAGCTGAAGCCACCGCTGTGTCCGTGCCCTTAATATGTGTATCACATACAGAAATTCAGTGGAGGAAAGTTATTCCTGGTACTGATGGAGAAAGCTAAACTTGATGAATTTCTGCTTGTCATAAAGTTGTTAAGGGCAAAGCAGCTCTGTGACGAGAAAAGGTTAAATCTCAAGCTACTTCAGTGCCACTAAAGTTGATTGACAAGTCAGAGTGAACTCACCTGGTATTTGGCTAAGGCTGAGTGGGAAGTTCTAATTGCAAGCGCTGCTTTTTTGACACGCTCTGTCCTACCAACTGAGATAACTGACAACAGTATAAAATAGAGTTGGAGAGGAAGGATGCTACCACCACCTCAGATCACCTCTTTATCTAGAAATGTGCTATGTATGTCTGCACTGGCTGTGCATATCATTCTCACACGCAGCACAGCTCAGTGTGTATGCATCTTGTAGGACATAAGCCAGGATGGTGTAGTGGTTTGGGAGTCGGACTTAGACCTGGAAGATCCAGGTTCAAATCCCCGCTCAGCCACGAAGCTTCCTGGGTGACCTTGGGCCAGTCACTATCTCTCAGCCCCACCTACCTCACAGGGTTGTTGTGAGGACAAAAAGGAGGGGAGGAAATATGTACACCACTCTGAGCTCCTTGGAGGAAGGTATAAAAATGTGAAAAATAAATAAATAAAATAAGAAGAATACACTCACAGCCATACTCGGCCACCTCAGTGTTGTGACAAATTCAGTATCTCTCTCACTGACAGTAACCCGCTATTGGTGTACAACTATTTGCCTCTCAACATGTGCAGCCATGGGCACCTTTCGGGTGAGGGTCACCATGAAAATGTAGATGCTTTGCTGCAACCAATCAAATGTCTGCACCTCCAGAAGTATGCCTATTATTGATTTAATGGGTCCAATGACTATTGCTGCTAACTTAATGCATGAGCCAATCCCAAGCTAATGGGGGCACATCAAATGTAATTTGTGAATACGTTAAGAGTGTGATATTGTTCATAGAGCTGCACAATGGGCCAAGGGACGAACACGAAGCCCCGTGTAATGAGTTTTTGTGATTCTTTCTGAATCTGGGTGTGCTCCTGTCAAACTCGATCAAGTACACCAGTTCACAGTGACGATGAACGCAAATTACATTGTTGCAGGGTAAAAACAAAAAACAAAACAAAATAAAAAAATCTGAAGCAAAAAAGTCTAAAAATCAATAGCTCATTGTGTTTTTATTTCAGTTCTGGTAAAAGCCTGAGATATTTACCTAAGGTCTCAGGAGTTCATAAACACCTTTATTCGCTACTTCCAATTTGACTTTGTTCAAACCGGAGGTTGCAAATGTGTTTTTGTTTGCTAACTGCTGATGCTGCTACTTCGCCACAAAGAAATGAGCTGCCTTTTCCATGAGTGCCTCATAAAACAGGGATTAAGAGTGTTTTCTTAAATGTAGTTTTTGTAATAGCGCAGTCCAAGTCCCTTCAATCAGCAAACTTCAGTGCGACTTGACAAGCTAAACTGCCATTCCGTAACCCACAGGACAAGAAGCCCCATTTTCACATGGTCGGTCAGCAAGCGGGGAAGATTCATGCTGCCTGCTAATTGCCTCTGGCAACTCTCCACATCCAGAATGCCTTCGTCCAGCCTGCTTTTCTCCTCATGATTCTGTTTTTCCAAATGAATTCCTTCTCCATTTTAATAGCTCAGGAACGCACAATGCCACAATACATTTCTGTAGGTAGATGAAAAATTGAGAAGAAAAACTGAAGGACACAGCTAGACGACTCTGGGTAGGTTCAGATAATAAACAGCTAAAGTGGGGAGGCTGTCCTGAGATGGTTTCTTTGTCATGGTAATCTTTTCTGTGTGAAGTTGCAGGCAGGTGATAAGATTGCAGCTCCACACAATTCCGGCCATATCACAGGGGCTCAGGTCAGGTTACAATTTCATACCATCTGAATCATGCATAGGCTGGATGAGTGGTGGGAGAGCAGCACTGTACCTGTTGGCTTCTCCATGGATTCAGCTGAAGGACTGAAAGGACTCCCATCCTATAATAACACATGCAGCCGATCACACGCAGAGACTTCCACACACATAGGGTCTTCAGTGCATACAATCACACAGTCCCCCCAGTTGCATGGAAGACCCTTTGCATGTGCAGCTGTATGTGTGTAGGGGCCACTTGCAAACTTTCACCAATGTGAAAGGGGCAGGACCAGCACTCCTTCTCTGGATGTTCGGCCTAGGGCATGGTGGTCCAACGTGTGGCCCGCGGTCCGCATGCGGCCCCCGAAGGCCTCTGCTGCGCCCCCCGGCTTCTCTTGGAGCTCCCCTCCCCCGCAGTCACCCACGCTCCCCTGATGATCGGAAAGGCGGTCAGGAGCCGACCGCCTTTTCGATCTTCAGGGGAGCATGGGTGGGGCATACTAGACAGCGGGGCGGGGCATGCATCGGTCACTATTATTAATTAATTAATAATTTAATTTATTGTGCGGCCCCTGGGTTTCATGTCGAAGTTCGCATGCGGCCCTCAAGGTACGAAACGTTGGACCACCCTGGCCTAGGGTGTGGAAGGGGCTATATCTAGTCTTACCAGATCCATACCAGGATAGAGTGCTATACCTTTAGGAGAAGGAATGTGGGCAGGTGTAGCTTGTTAAACCCTTAGAGCACAATCCTAGGCATGTCTACTCAGAAGCATGCCCACATTCCTTCTCCTGGTAAGCCTAGCTATATCTTTATTCTCACAACAACCCTGTGAGGCAAGGCAAGGCAAGGCAAGATAGCAAGTTTTGCTCATGGCTGCTGATTGTGGATTTTTGAAGCTGGGCCTCTAAGTTATTTCCATATCAAACTTGCTCTCCTTTATTTTCATGCTGTCCTTAAAAAGCACTCGACAGAGATAAGATCCTACTGCTAACAAGCTGCTGACAGCTGCTGCTTTGTGAAGCTGTGTTCAGTGTTTTTTCTAGGTTTCCGTATTCATATTTAGCACTCGCATGTAGAACAACAAAGCTTAGCCTTATTTGCATTCACCTTGAAAACGTTATCCTGAGGTGTGCAGAGTTTATTGAAACTCGATTTGGTACAGTCCACATTACTGAACACTTTAGTGAAATACACAATTCTAAGTATCATATTTATTGGATCCTTATACAATCAGCATATGGCTTCCAATTAGTACATAAAATCTACAATTGCATTTCGGTTTATAATGGATTTCTGGAAACAGTGTAAAGAACCTTGATTGGTTCTTATTGAACATTTTGAATTATAGTTCTTTCTTTCTTTCTTTCTTTCTTTCTTTCTTTCTTTCTTTCTTTCTTTCTTTCTTTCTTTCTTTCTTTCTTTCTTTCTTTCTTTCTTTCTTTCTTTCTTTCTTTCTTTCTGAGCAAAACTCTATAACCCTAGGATCTCATGCCAGTAGGCTGTGTGTTCTTCTACCTACTACTCTCATGGAACTTCCCCTTCCCCTCCCATCAGGTGTTCAGAATGTCTCTTGCTGATCATCTCAGGGCACACATGGTGCAGTAGAACTGCATTCACACCTTGCTTCCTGGAGGGAGGTCCCCACCATCACTCAAAGCACCTTTATGCATGGGTGGCAGAAAGATCCATGAGCATGTACAGTAGGTCTCATTGGACTGGGCCTTGAGAACTCTGCAGACATCATGCTAATGCTGGCAGTATCTGTAGCAGCGAGATGCACAGCCCAATCATAAATAAACAGCTGGCTATGCTGCATTCCATGGGGGAGTTTTATCTGCTGGAAGTCTCCTTGGAGTAAATGGACATTTGTCCCCTTACCCTGGGGTAAGCCCCAGCAGCTGCAACTGGTCAACTTGGACCTGTGCCAGCTTAATAGCTGGCACAAGTCCGCATTGATCCATGCAGGCAGATCAGGCCTGGGAAGGAGGTTTGGATACGGTGCACGCCTGCATCGCCAATCCCACCCCCTCATGGGCATGATTCGTCCACCCCTGCCCCTAGAACCACCCTCCCCTACCCTGTTCCACCTGTGTGCTGGGCTTACCTGGTCCAGCTTGCATCCCTATGGCTGGAAGTGCCAGTGCCGGCTACAGCCTTACCACTGGCACACCCAGAACCTATGCTGTTGCAAAATGCTTTATGGTGCTTTTGTGACAGCGTGTGCTGGAGGAACATGCCTTCCACTGGTGCATCTTTTCATTTGGATTGGGCCATAGGTGTCATTAGCTGCAATCCTAAACACACTTACCTAGGACTAAGCCCCACTGAATACAGTGAAAATACTTCTGAATAAACATACTTACAGCACAATCCTGTGTGGAACTGTGCTGGGGAAGCGCGTTTGTTTGTATGTTTGTTTAAACAGAAAAGCTATGTACAGTATGTAAGTTCCATATATTCTTTCTACTCTTCTCCTCGTTGCCCTTATAGGACAGAAATGCAGATTGTGAGCTCATTCTAAGTTCTTAGGGGCAGAGATAAGAGAAGAGTGAGGCTCAGGCCGGAGCTACACCGCACGCGTCTCGCTCCGTATGCGTCTGGTGTCCTGCCCCCAGGTTCAAACAATGGCTCTGATTGGCTGAATGAAACGCAAATGCCGGCAAAGTCGAGCTGGACTCCTCTTTGCCCGTGTTTGCATTTCGTTCAGCCAATCGGAGCGCATTGTTTGAACCTGGGGGGCGGGACACCAGACGCATACGGAGTGAGATGCATGTGGTGTAGCTCTGCCATTAGGCAAGTTGGTTGCAATGAAGTAGAGGAGGAGGAGGAGCACCTTTAGCCAGTTATTGCCTTCCCCGTCCAGCACAACCAACACACTTCATGGTCCCTGTATGTGGGAGCAGTGGGAGAGGAAGTGTAGAGCCTGCAAGCCATAGAGGCTGTATAAAAGGAGGGAGGAAGCAGGTGAGCATTAGCTTGGGGGGTGAGAAGGAATATATATGTTGGTCCAGTTGCCCAAGAGACAAGCAAACTCTCTCTGGTCCTGTGGAGACTGATAAGTGCTGAGTATTAGTCCCATGGCTGAGATCAGGGAGATGCATTCTGGTGCAGCTGCAGGCTAGGGCAATATAGCAGGCCTGTCACCATAGCAACAGGGATGCTTCCCCACTTCAGCACAAGTCAGGGCTATTAGATATGTGAGAGCAGCAGCACACACTACGCCGCTTCTAATAACTCATATATGTATTGCTTACAAATCTCTAGAAAGGCCCACCGCAGAAAAACCGAGCTCAGATCAATAACAACTTATCCGAGAGCTATCCCTGATTATTACTGGTCTATCTGGGCCCAACAAGATCATTCAGGTCCAGGAGGAAATCACCCAGACCTCTGCTGCAGAAGTGACCCTGTGACCTTCAGTGTTTCACATAGCCTGTGCCTCATCCTGAGGCCTTCTGAGCTTGCCTCTTTAAAGAGGCAGTATATAACAAAGGCTGTTTTGTCAGGTTCTGCAGAAGGCTGGGAGGCATGTGCGGAAACAACGCACCAGCTATGACTTGCTCTGGAGTCCAGCTGGGGTGTGGCTCTTCTTTAGACTCCGCATGAGCAGTTGGTTGCGTGTGTGTGTTTCTGCTCGTGTGCAGGTCTGATGCCTGATGATGTTCACCATGATTCAGGATTTGGTAACATCTAACAAAAAACATGTGTTGCCGTTGAAATGCTCCATTTTTCCTTCTCTGTCCCCAGACTTACCAATTATTCTAGAGCTCAGCTGGACTGGTCTGATGGGACAGATATTTCTAACTGTAAACAGAAGGGTTTCCTTTTTTTCTGGTCGTACATGAAAGAAAAACAAATTGCCATTGATTCCCCAAAGCTGGAAATGGCTATTGTGGGGGCGAAATAAATGCTTCAGAGCGACAGTTTCGTCTTGCTGCTACAAGAGAAGTCTGATGCCTTCAAGCTTTTGTTTTGAGATCAATGGTGATAGGATGAGAACTCCTGAGGTATGTATGAATATTTACACTGCTGACAGGGAGGCGATGGTTGCCAATTGCCATATCTGGGACCACCTGTGACTGCGCTGCTCTTGTGCCATTTCTGTCCCTGCTTATTGACAGCGTATTAACCTCTGGATGAAATGATAGGCCTGAACAACTTCACAGTGGCCTTTCTCCCGTCTGCAGTGATTGCTAAGTATTACAGTGGGTAATGTTATTTATTCAGCACATTGCTAATGTCGGATTACAATGGGCCCCCCATCTGGAAGAGGAAGGGCCCCTCTGCATGAGGCTGGTATGAGTTCATTATAAATCAATGCTGCTTGGATAAAGTATATCCACTGAGACTATCTAAGCAGTGACCTTCATACAAAATGTATCACATCACATTTTCCATGAAAATAATAATAAACACAGTAAGCAGTAAACAAAACAATCAGAATGTGTCTTGGAAATAAATGAAGAGAATAGATGATAGATGGTGAGCTATTAAATGTACATTATGGGATTGGATGCATGCAACCAAGGACATTTTTTTCCAAATGATGTTTATAAAATAAGTAACAGGAAGATCAGCAACATGATGGGCTAATGCACTAATATGCCACCAGAAACTCCATCTGTGGCTGAGTCACTTTTTAACTTTGCTGCTAGTAAAGTCCTAAGCAAAAGATTGCAGTGGCATGGTGGAAGCTTACAAGTGCAGGCCCATTGAAAAGAAAAGAAGTTGCACAGGAACACACCAGAGTGTTCCTACTCATTTGAGTGGGGCTTCTACAAAGAAATACAGTACCTGTAGCAAAATTGTAAATCTGATTCTCCTTCAGCATAGCCTGTACCAAGTGTTTCTGACACCAGTGGCGTAGGGGCAGGGGGGCGGGCCGTCCCCAGGCGGCAGGGGATGTCAAGGGGTGCACCCACCTGGCATTGGCGGCAAAATGGCACCGGTGGCAAAAGGCCCATTTTTGGCGGCAGGGTGAGGAAGGGCCCGCCCACCCGGGCCTGTGTTTTATTTTTAGAGTACTATTTTGTTATGTTCTGCTGCTGATTTTATGCTGTTGTCTGATGTAACTTTAATGATTTTATTGGTGAATTTTATTCTGCCGCTTGCAACATATTGATGCTGCTTTTATAATTGGCTTTATTTGCCTTTGCTTCTTTCTGTAGGCTTGTTGCCCTGTTATTGATTTTGAGTGCCCCATTGTGTGTGTGTGTGGGAGGGGAAGGCGGGGTATAAATGCCTTAAATAAATAAATACATTTGTGCCAATCTTCAGCTTCAGGGTTTACTCTGTATCTGAAACCCTCTCCTGAAATGTTAGTACTTTGTACCTTCTACGTTGAATGGGGTCTGCATGACTGTCCATCTGCATTAGCCTGCTCAACCTGCACTTGAAGGTAAAAATCATATATTGATGGTACCAGAAGCATAACTAGACAAAAAAAGCACCCAGGGCAAGGAAGTATGCAGTACCCCCAATGCGAGTCCCAAAGGATTCCTTCTCTTCGCTTGGGTGAAGGGGGGGGGGGCTCCTCGTGATCTGGAAGAAGCAGCTGGGACCTCGGAAGACTGCCTGAAGAGCTCTCCAAACACAGCAGTTTTGTTGTGCAATGGTAGGGGAAGTTATTTTTTTCTTTACTTTTTAAAGTTTTTACAGTGGGTCCCTGGTATCCGCAGGAAAAGAAATTGCGCCCCTCCCTTGGTGTAGCACATGGCATGGGGCAGGTGCCCCCCCGGCTCCGTCCTTGTTATGCCTCTGGATGGTACTGCCAATCACCGATGAGGGGTAGCATCCAGGTTTGCAGTTGGAAGTTAAAGCATTATTATCAGTTGTCTTCATATTTTATCCCATATACATAGTCAAGGAACGTTTCAGTTGTTGCACATTTAAAGTCTGGGAGTTCTTGAGTGTGTATGCACAGGGCAGTTCCTCTCAGTGCAGCTCAGCATCTGCCAGTATGGGAAATTACCCAGAACAGATTTGGTTGCATTTGATACAATGCTGCGCCAGTCTTGCCAAACTGGCATCCATTGTAATGTGTGTGGGCAATGCCAGACAGCAAGCCCTAAGCTCTTAGCTTTTCTTGTATAGTTTCAAGGACTTCTTGATAAGTTGCCTGGTGCTGATAACATCATTCTAGGTTGAGTAATAGTAGAATAATTTCTACAACATCCCAATAATCACTGAAGTCCAGAAATGCCCTTACTTCTGTTCTGGGTCTGGGCCAGTCTTTCAGAGCAGACAACTTGTCAGGGCTTGGAAAATGGTGTATTCTAAATATTTGACAGAAGGTTGAAGAAATTTGTACTTAGTCGCTGCCAGCTTTAAACAGAAGTGCTGCAGAATTTTAATTAGCCACTCTTCAATATTTCTCCAGTGCTGCAGAGAATATGTGGACTCCCCGAGGGACGTTACTGAGGCTGAAAGTACCTGATCAGAGTAACCTTAGGGTGCTGGTTGGTACCTCTCAGCCTCCAGGCTGCTAAATGGAAGATACAACCTGGGTCTGGTTGTAGGACTGAACACTGCACAGCCAGGGACCAGGTTTCTCAGAATCCAAGGGGGCTCACTACAGAGATCCTGGGCCACCCAAAACAAGAGCCTTCTGGTTACTGGTGTGGTACTGACAGCCCATTCCAACCCAACTCCTCCGCAAGTCTGGCATAAGAGTGGCCTACGTTCAGCATAAGTTCGACATAAGTTATGTCTGAGTTATGTCAGAGTTATGCCTGAGTTAGGCAGGCTGCAGTTTCTGTGGGCCAGCACCACACCAGGATCCAGGCAACACTAACCTCCCAGGCAGGCAGGTTCTCCAGGCTCCGTGTCTGGCTCGGGCATGTGCAGGCCTCTGTCTGCATGTATCAGCGTCCATCCATGGCAGCTGCCGCAGGGTCTGGTCTGTCGCAGCCCGGTCGCAAAGGGGCTGGCCGCAGGCATGGGGGTTGTGCCAGTCATGTGGTGGGCGCAGGGCAGGTGACAGGTGAGCGAGGTGCCTGAGCCAGCCGCCACAGGGCACCCTGTGCATCAGCCACCTGTTGCAGGGGAGAGTGGCCGTCCCCCCTCCTGCTGAAGGCGATGCCACCCCCAAGCCACGTTGAGGCTGCACGTGGGGGTCATGGGGGGTGAGCGGGGGAGGGAAGGGAAAGAGGAGGTGGGAACGTCACACACAAGGGGGGTCTCATGAGGTCTGGAACCGCCTCTGACATGACTTGCCCGTGCGCTGCCTGAAGCCCAGGGCCTCCAGGGCCGGGGCAATGCCCACAAAGAAGGCATCCCGGCGTGCGTTCTGCTCTGTGCCCCGGCCAAGACCGAGAGATGCCTCGGGCTTGTCTGCTGTGAGCATGAAGGGCTCACGCAGCTCATCACACCCCCAGATGGGGCGACGACGGCGCCTCGCGGCAGGCGCTCTGGCAGGGTGGGGGGTGGCCAGCAGCCATCATCAGGGAGTGGGGGGGAGGCAGACACACAGGCAGGCAGACAGGGTGTGCTGGGGAGGGGCACGGGTGGGTCAGAGACAGACAGACAGACAACAAGGCTGGTGGGAGACAGATTCCGAGAGAGGGGTCTGCAGAGACCGATAGGGACACGGAGCGCTCCGCAGATGAAGGTGATGCATAAACAGGCGCCTCTTATGCAGACGGACCTTCGACGGAAGCGCCTGCATTACGGGCGGACCTTCGACGGAAGCGCCTGCATTACGGGCGGACCTTCGACAGAAGCGCCTGCATTACAGGCGGACCTTCGACGGAAGCGCCGGCATTACGGGCGGACGCCCTGGCTGTCACTGTTTGCCTGCCTGAGAGACCCCCCCAACTCCCCCCTCCCCTCTGTGCCATGGGGGTCTGGCAGCGCCCCTGCTGTGTTCTCCCAGGGAAGGCCGTGGCAGTCCCTGGATGGGTCTCATGTAGGGGCTTCAGTGCTGGGGGCTGTCTTTGTGTGTGGGGCAATGCTTGTGTAAACACTGGGCACATATGTTTCACTGGGGCTCTGCCCGTGGGGCGTCTTTATTGTTCTGGAACGTTAGCAGAGATGGCCAGGCGAGGCTGCCAGGGGAAGTCACAGCAGCCAATCTGAAAGCAGCAGCAGCAGCAGCACACCTGCCCCATGGACCTGGAGATGCAGGCTATTCCCCTGTGGAACCACAGCCTGCTCCATAGAAAGGGGAAGGGCAGCAAGTAGACAGCCAGGGAGGTGGAGCAGCAGCAGCAGCAGCTGAGGAGGGTTGCAGGGCTGGCTCCCTGACCTCTGGCAGCAGCGAGGCAGACGACAGTGGGGCAACCAGACTGCAGGCCCAGGGGTGCTCCCAGGAAGGTAGGTGGTAGTGGACGTTCCTGGGGAGACAAAAAACAAGGGGGAGTTATATGTCAGCTGGTGTGTGGAAGCAGTCGCCATTGAAGACAAGCCAGTGTGTCGGTTGCAAAAGCCTGCATGGAGAGAAATAAAACACAGCTGAAAGGTGTGACACACATAGCATGGTCTGAGCTGCTTACCTGGGTGTAAGGAGAGCATGATCCTGTAAGGGGAAAGGGTCAAAGAGAGAGACAACAACACAACTTGGGGGTCACAACCATGACAAACCTAGCACTACTGACCTGTCAGTAGACCCTGTGGAGACAAGGGGGGGGGGGACAGCTGGTGTCTACATAAGGCTAACAGTTCCACACTTTTGGCAGTGTCTTCTCACATGACTACAGGCAACAATCAGACACAACAGTGGTACAGAGGCATGTATCCTATATATCATAGCAGGCTAAGCAGGCAGTTATCAGACAACACATTGGTAAAGAGGCATATCATAGCAGGCTAAGCAGGCAGTTATCAGGCAACACATTGGTAAAGAGGCGTTTCAGGGAAGGCAATGCAGGCAAACATGAGAGGGCACATTGGTAAAGAGGCATTTCAGAGAAGGCAATGCAGGCAGACATGAGAGGGCACATTGGTAAAGAGGCATTTCAGAGAAGGCAATGCAGGCAGACATGAGAGGGCACATTGGTAAAGAGGCATGTCTCATATATTTCTATATGCAAAGAGGCAGAAGTCAGACCACATGTCAGCACAAACCCTGCTCTTACCTGCACTTACCTGCTGGTGTTGTTGCCTGTGGGGGGGGAAGAGGCTGGGAGAAAGACATGGGTTAGCAAATGGTAGCATGGAGACAGCTGCCCAGGCACAGCTGTAAACAGTTTGGTCACAGCCAGAACAGCCCTCTCTGCCCTTGAGGGGGGCAGAGAGGAGAGAGGAGAAGAGAAGAGAGAAGTGGGGTGTTTGTGAATTTTGCTCTCCACCGACAAAGTCCCACTTTGTGGCTGTGGGGGACAGAACCCCATGCCACGTGCTCAGAGAGAGAGAGAGAGAGAGAGAGAGAGAGAGAGACTGGAGGTCTGGGGCTGGGCTTTTGTGGGAAAGAGGCTGGGTGGGGCTGGGTGCTGATAGGCTCCCTATCTTTGGCATAACTATGTCGGTTTCCAGACCTTGCTGACACAACTCCGACATAAGTCTGACATAACTCAGGAGTAGGGTGTTAGAACTTTTCATGAGAGGGCTGGCGTGGGTAAGGTAAAATGGTTCCTATGGGTCTCCTCGAATTTATGTCCACCCTTTTGGTCAAGATAAAATTTGTGTCGGCATTTGTGTTGGAGGGGGCGTGTCTGTGCTCGCCAGGGTCTGGAATCCAACGTTAATTGGTTTCCGCCCCCGTTATGCCCCTGGTCCACCCCTGGTCTGCCCACTTTTATGTCGACTTTAGGTCTGACTTATGTCGGCGTCGGTGGTGCACATGCGTGTCCGTTCTTCGTCTGTCAGTCGTAAATTCGACATAACTTCGACATAACTTCGACATAACTTCGCCGTAAATGGTCGCATTCCAGACATAACTTCGACATAAGCGACTTATGCTGACTTTATGTCTGACTTGTGCTGCTTAGCCCTTGCGTTGGAACGGGTTGTTAGACAACCTCTGCATGTTTCCTCCATATCCACTAGACTCCTGGGACCAGGGATATCAGAGAGAAGGCATCTAGAAGTTCCTGCAGAAAGCCTTGTTGGAAAGGTCTGAAATCTTGGGATTGATATTTCCCTGTCATGGCAAACAGGTCCACCAGCAGCACTCAAGAAACCAGTGGCCTGAAAACCTTGTGGTTCTGTGTTCACTCTCATAGATCTGGATATCTTCTGCTTAGCCAAATGGCTGCTATGTATGTAGCATCTTGGTTATATTCTGCCTCAACAATAGGTTCATGACTTCTTTGAAAAGGGAGGTAGACTTCATGCCCATCCCGGCCTGTGTGTGTGTGTGTGTGTGTGTGTGTGTGTGTGTGTGTGTGTGTGTGTGTGTGTGTGTGTGTGTGTGTGTGTGTATACTTAAACCGCTTACCATAAATGCCAAATAGCTTTGTTCACTACCTCTATTTCAGTCATTGCTCACTTGGCTCAGAACAGTCTAATCTCTTATCTCTGCTGAAACCGGAAACGAGCTGCATTGAAGCGGGGCATCCCCTCTCCTCTTGAAAGAAGTCATCATGCTGGCCTCGTCTTCTGTCATCCCAGACAAAGGGCCTTCCCAGTCATTTAGGCTGTCCTCCTAAACCTGAATTAGAGCCAGGATTGCACCTCTGTGCTCAGTTTGGTGTTTACAATCAGCAATTTCCAGGTTATTCCAGGTTATGATCCCTCCCATAAAGGCCGTATTTTCTTTACGTGCCCTTATCATGATTACATCTTTGGGTGAATAGTGTACAGGTAACCATTTACAAGGGGCAACTTATTATGGAGGGTGTAAGAACACGATAATATTTATCATTTTTATAGGGCTTTCAAGGTGCAAAGTGCTTTGCATGTACTATCATGTGGTAATCCTTACAACAACCCTGTAAGCTAGGCTTATCCCCAAACTGCAGCTGGAGAGCTGAGAGGGAGTGGCTTGACAAAGGCCACCTATGGCCCAATCCTATGGGCACCTAATGCCACTGGAATGAGTGTTCCAGCGGCGTTAGGTGCCTTCCAGCTTTCACAAAAGGTGACATGCTGGAGCGTGTGGTGGCGAGTGGCTGGCTCCACACACCAGCAGACAATGGATGCCTGCTGGCCCCAGTAAGTGTGTGCAGGTGGTGGGATGGAGGTGGGGGTGGGCAGAATGAGGTGGCAACAGGGGTGGGGAGGAGGGCAGATCGGAACTGGGAAGGGGGCGGGTTCAGCGGCAGTGGTGTCCGCCAAATCCTAACCCTCTTCCCAGCCTCGATTCCCCACCCCAGGTCCACATGCGCCAGCTATTGAGCTGGCGCAGGTCCGAGTAGACACGGCGGCCTGGCGCCACTGCATTGTTGCGCAGGGAGTTGCGTTGGGTTGGACTGAAAGTGCATTCATAGCAGAGGTGAGATTCTCACCAAAGACTTCCTGATATATAGCACAGTCTCTTAACTCCTACACCACACCAGACCTCAAAGAGCCTTCCCAGATCAGACCAAAGTTCATGTAGCCCAGCACTCTGGCAGAGCCAATGAAACCAGATACCTGTGGATGCTCAAAGCAGGACATAAGGTGAATGGGCTTTCTTGGCCATTTCCCCCACTATCTACTATTCAGAATTATACTTTGAGCATAGAGATTCCACCAAACTACCATGGATTATAATTGCTGGTCAGTACTGAGCCCATGGCAGCTATGGAGTGTGAGCTGGAAGATCAAGCCAGAAAACCACAATTGCCTCAAGTCATAGCCTGAATTTTAGCCTGAAGTTTTTATAGCCCTTTCTTGTGAGGACAGCCAACGGCCATTCTGGGTGGGTGCAATGCCTAGGATCTCTATTATCTAGGGCAGTGTTTCCCAAATCTTTCTGACCTGTGGCTCCCTTGACCATTGGCGACCATTGGCTGTGGATCCCCATTACCTTATGTTGATGCCTGCCAATTGACATTGCACTGCTTTCCACGAGGATTCCATGGCACTCCGTGGCTCCCCTGGCTGGTGTGGAGCCACGCCTCCCAGTTTGGGAACCATGGATCTAGGGACATGCTGCAACCTGTAGCCTTGGAGGCTTGCCGCACAGGGAAGCTGTGCCGGAGCTCTAATCTAATAGGTTCTCAGTGCTGACAGCTCTTGACTGTCAAGACCTCCAAGAGTTGGTCTCATTTTAAACATTCACCTACACTAGCAGCCGTCATCACAAGAATTTCAATGCTTAAGTACTGTGTGAAGAAGCCCTTCTGCTTGCCAGTCCTAAACAGCAACATGGGCAGCTGGTTGTACCATCGTCTTCCCATGCGGTGAGAAGAATTTATCCAGGGAAGTAGTGCCATGCCATTTATCCATGGCAGCGTTTGCTCCACTGGGACCACAGATAACCAGCTCCTCCATAAGTTACTCAGGAAACGGCTATCTGTATTCACCCTGTGCTATGAATGTTTCGTAATACAATCAGGCCTCCAAACAATGGCAAAAGCCCTCTGGGCATTTCTGCGTTGCATGCTGTTTGAGGGCCATAATGATCTGATCGCACACGCAGGCGGTTCCGTGAATGAGGATGCTGTTCATTATTTATTTTTAGCCTCACTGTTCAGTCATTCCGTGCTTTGCCTCATTCGTTGCATCCCATCCAACTTGTGAAATGGATTTTTTATATTGAATATTATCAGGCAGGAGCCATATGTGATTTCCCTTTTCTTAATGCTAATGAATCTAATAGTGTGCTATTATCAGGAATCCTTTGTAATGTACATTTTATGGATTGGCTGTTGGGCAAATCTTTGTTAATGAAAACTAGGAGATAGGTGTGACAGATATGCCAACTGATGATCTAGCTTAATGTAGCCCTTAATTGTTGGTCAGTAATTAGATAGGTGTAATGGATTGGGTGGTTAGGCAGAATTGAACTAAATAGATAAGAGGCAGGGAAGCCTTGTCTTTCTAACAAAGCCTATGAAATGTGGTAATTTTTTGGATTCCTTCCAGTGCATAACCTTTTGCAAGTCCATGTTAGAATTCAGGTGATGCTTTCACCTTCAGATCATTAATGTCACTAATATTCCCAAGGTCTCACATGGATCTAGAGCAATGGCAGCAACAGTCACTGGGGCCTGAGCCGTTCTCATTAGATGTGCTTCTTCCAGTACCTGGTTGATGAGGACGCTGGGGCCAAGCCTGCATCTGATCCCCCATGGTGCTCCCCACCAGGGTTCCCTGTAAGGAGTCAGCATCACTGCACAGGCCCCTTTCCTGGCTGCATGGCAGCATCTCTGGACACTTGGCGATGATGTCATACTCATACATCATTGTCAGACTTCTGGGAAAACTTCATGGCCATGTGGCTGCAAAGCGTAGCAGGAATACTGCTCCCCATGGGTGCTAGCACTGTCACTAGTACTGGTCAGGTGGGCATGGACCCTTGACCAATGCTCATCCTGGCTGACTCCGGACACCACCCTGCTTCCTATTACCAAAGCATCTTGCAGATACAGGAGTCCTCACTTAACGTCGTAGATAGGTTCCTGGAAACTGCGACATTAATTGAAACAATGTATAATGAACCAATTTTCACCGGCGGGCTCTGTGATGCTCTGGAGGGCTCGCTGCACTTCTGGGTTCCTTGGCTTTGTTAACACCTCAGAATGCTTTGCAGGTTACTTGCAAGGCATTCTGGGGCACGAATAGGATCAGGGATTGGGTCACGAGCCCAGCGTGACGCGGAAGTAGCTGCAGCCACAGAGTTGATGTTAAAGCGAAACGGCAGTTAGCAAAATGATGACAAGCGAGGACTTACTGTAATAGAATAGCCTCCAACATTACACAAAGGCTGTGAGAAATTCTACGGCGCAGAAAAAAGGTTGTACATTTGGGAGAAAGTTCCAGCATTCAGATCTGGCAGTGCCTTCACATCCTGATTTGATTTCACAAAACAACACTTTGAGGCCAGAGGCGTTGCTCCGGTAGGGGTGGCACCGTAAGTTTCGTCCCGTCCTAGTCCTGTTTACCGAGCCAGCAGGACGCAGCCCCGCCCCCTCACTGTCAGAGCCATTCCGTGCGGAGAAAGCAGCAGGCAAGAGACTCCCTGCCCGTTGCTTTCTCCACATGGAATGGCTCCGACAGTGAGGGGGCGGGGCCGCCTCCTGCCGGCTTGGTAAACGGGACTAGGACGGGGTGAAACGTATGGTGCCGCCCCTACCGAAGCGAAGCCTCTGTTTGAGGCAGATCATTACAGTTCCCATTTTACAGATAGGGAGACTGAGAGTGAGAGGCAGGAACTTGCCACAGCTACCCAGTGCATTGTCATTGAGGTATGATTTGAATGCAGTTCTTTGGGTGTGAATTCCAGTACTGTCTACTGATGACCACCACCACCCTCAGCACTGCCTTTTGAGGTTTCTGATGTCTTGCAGCATGTAGCTTTCTAGGCCTTAACAGAATATCCATATGTGATCACTATTAGCACAAATGCAAGGTGTTTAGAGGTGTGAAAAACCCATGAACACTCCCCTCTTACCCTTTTCATCTTATTCAAGAGCTCATCACTGTGATGATGGGTAGTTCCTTCTCCATTATTTTTCTTGTCTAAACTGGGTCTCTTTTTCTTGGCTATGTGATCCCAGCCAATCAGGGATCATGTAGCCAGTGTGAAGCCTTCACAATGTCATGAACCCTTTTGACCTTGTTTGAGACTCTCTACCCCCACTCTAAAAATGTATCAAAGGTTTGTTAGTTTTGCAGGTGCGAAAAGCTTTGGTGAGCTCTTGACTCGGCTGTAGCCACCTTCAGAAGCTACTGGTACTACCAGGGCAAAGGACATTCCTGCAATGCTCATGCCATCTCCTAAAAGCCTCTGGCAGCGGTAGGAGACGAGTTGATGAATTCACTTGTCCTATGACCTGGTCTGTCTGTGTGTGTGTGTGTGTGTGTGTGTGTGTGTCAGAGGTGAAACAAGGGTGGAGCGGAGGCAAGTAGTTCTGCAAGACTCCGGTACACTGGAGTCAGCGGCCCCTCCCCCTTGTTGTTGGAGCCATTCCAGCAGCAACAGGGGAGTGTCCTGTGTGTTGCCTTTGCTGCCAGAATGGCTCCAACAGCAAGGGGGAGGGGCCACTGACTCCGGTGTAACGGAGTCTTGCAGAACTACTTGCCTTCGCTCCACCCTTGTTACGCCTCTAGGGTGTGTGTGTGTGTGTGTTCTGATAGTGCCATTATTTACAAAGAACCCTTCCTTAAGCACTTCCTAGCTGTGCTAGTTAAGGGGAGTTAAGCTGTGCTTGCTAAGGGGAGAAGCACATTCTGGCCTCTTCCCAGGGCTGACTGGAGAGCCCTTTCCTCAACGTCATTGCCTTTTATTTTGATGTTGTTTTAATTTGACTCTTGTATGCTGCTTTGCTTTGGGAGTCTCTTCAGGCATCAAAAAGTAACATATAAATATTTTGATGACTAAAATAAATTGAATCATAGGTCATCATTATAGTCTTCCATTTTGTTATGGTTGGAAGAATATTGATAGGCCAGCTAGAAACTTTGTGCAATAAATCAGATGAATACTGCAGTTCTGTCTCAGAATGAATGCTTGGCAAATGGAGCCCAATTGGCCCTTGCCATGTTGCAACAACCTTAAGATCTTAAGGTTGGAGGGCAGTGTAAGGAGCTAAGTCTGCAATCCTATACAAACTTACATGGAAGTAAGTCCCAATCCCATTGAACTCAATGGGGTTACTTCTGAACAGGGCATACATCAATTGCACTGCATATTAGGTCAGCACTGGCTGGGGTTCATTGCTGACCTAAACAAATTATTGAGGGACTTTTAAAGAATCTTAACTTATGAGGCAACCAATCAATTGTTAGTAATTTTGCCCTATAGCAGTTATCCAGTCAAAGCTAAGGGGGATTCTTCATCCATATGAGGATGTTTTCAGTATTGCAGAGGGTAAGATTCACTGTTGCCACAATGCCACCTAGTCAATACTGACTGACCAGAGGATGGTTCCTTCTTTTCCTTCAGTGGAAATCTGACTTACAGCCCAATCCTGATCATGTTTACATAGGCTTTCCAGATCTCCAACCGGGACAGAGTGCTAGACCTTTAGGAGAAGGAATGTGGGCAGGTGTAACTTGTTAAGTCCTAGAGCACAATCCTAGGCATGTCTACTCAGAAGCAAGCCCCATTGTGTTCAGTGGGGCTTGCTTCTGAGTAGACATACCTAGGATTGTGCTCTAAGCATTAACAAGCTACACCTGCCCACATTCCTTCTCCTAAAGGTCTAGCACTCTGTCCCGGTTGGAGATCTGGTAAGCCTATGTTTACATGATAGGAAGTCTCACTGCATTAAATGGGATGTACTCTTCAGTAAGTGTGCATAGGATTGCAGCCTCAGAGCCCAATCCTATGCATGTCTACTCAGACGTAAGTCCCATTATAATCAATGGGGCTTACTCCCAGGTAAGTGTGGATAGAATTGCAGGCTCAATGTCTTGTTGACTGGGGACCAAAAAAGCCCATGCATGGATAAATGCAAAGAGCCATGGGCGTCGACAGGGGGAAGCACGGGGGGGCGGGCCGCTAGGGGGTGTCGCGTGCATAGGGGTGATGCGTGACCCCCCCACTTACAGTTTGGTGGCGGAGCTGGGCCCGCCCGCCCTCCCCTGTGTCCGTTTGGCTCCAAAATGAGCCGAAAACGGAGCGGGGAGGGTGCTCTGCTCCTGCGCGTGACGTCACGCGCGGGGGTGGAGCCTCTCCCTTAAAGGCGACGCACACCCCCGCTCTGGGGTGTCACACGTCGACTGCAAAGAGCTTCTGCACATACAGTACATGGGAAGGAAACCAGTTTTTCATTCCAGTTGTAGCCTTACATGTCACCACGAGAAGCAGCTGGGGAGAGAGGCAAGGAATGGTGGTAGGAAAGGGACCCTGAAAACCCCTGTATGCCTGTGGCATTCTGAGAGAAGACCTGTAGATCCCAGCCATTGTTTACAGTAACCTTATCATTACTCTCTAGTTAGATGCTTTGTGAATCCTTCAGCATTTCTTTGCGTTAATATTCACTCTCCATCTCACACAGAATCTTTGAATTATTTTCATTGTGGATACTATGACTTGCAGGATGACATTGTTCTGTTTTATTCTATCTTCTAATTCTCAGCCAAATCCCTTGCCATTCATTCCTGGACTTTGTTCCTTATTCCTGGAATCGCTAGATCAGGGTTTCTCAACTGGTAGTACGCCAAACACGAGGAGGTGGTACGCAGGCCCCTGGCTGCCAAGTTGGTGGCCACCTGGGCATCTGTGCCATGCCGGAGCCCTGGAAACAGCAGCACAAACTCTGCAGAGCTGGCAGAGCGCATGCGCGTGTGGTTCCAGGGCTGGAAAAGGTCCTCCTGCCCGCCTTCATCTCCTTACCTTTGTTTTCAGGCCTCCGGTGTAGCCAAAAACCCAGATGTAAGTGGTGATGATGTCATTGCCACTTACTTCCAGTGGTACTCGGCGCCAGAGGCAGAGCTGAGCAGGGGGCAGTGGGCCCCCGGCAGTGCTGTCGGGCCCTGGGTGGCAGGTGGGGGGGTGTAAAAGCAGGCAGTGGGCCATTTCGGCTGCACGAGCGGGCGGCAATGGGTTTGGCCCTCCCACCCGCCCTGTGCCTCTGCTTCATGGAAAATGGCGGTGGCGGTGATATCACTTCTGGTGCAGGGGGATCGTCGGAGCACCGCCACTGCTTGGTGCAGCAGCAGCCATGGAGGTGGTACGCCACACTGAAGGGGTTGAGAACCCCTGTGCGAGATCCAGCCAAGCCAGAAGAGGAATGTCTGCCCTGGGATGCAATGTCTCTCACCAGCTGAAGAGGCCACAGAATGAACTCCCAGCCAACTTTCCACCTTCTCAGCATCCATGAAGCTGCACTGACACTGTAGTTTGCCTTTGTTCCAGAGCTCTACAATGCTGTTGCTTCAACCCATGAGTGCACGTGTTTAAAAAACTGAAATTGCTGGGATGAGGCACCTTGATGCCCCCCCCCCCAAACGAGCAGTCACTGCCCTCCTCCATGTCTCTCCTTTCTCGCTTGCTGTTCTGAAATTCAACAGCAGTCTTGGATTGGAAAGGTAAAAAATCTAAGTGCAAGAAAGGAACCTTTCCCCAAATTTAATCAGTAAGGGTCACCTAAGTGACAAGCCAAAAATAACAATGACAGCCAACCAGATTACAGCAGCTTCTAATGGAGCAATGCTGCCATCTAGAGACAGACAAAAAACTGACTCTCCTCTCAACTCTCATCAAACCTTTCACAAGGCCCACTGAATAGGCCAAGTCCAACCACAGTCAGCTTCACGGAAAGGATTTTATGCTTTTGTGTTTTTTGTTTGTTTGTTTTCTGAGTGACTGTTCTTGGGCTAATCATAACTGAATTCCCTAATGGTATTCCACTTTGACTTCAATTTTCTTCCATTCTTTTTTCCATTCTGTAAATAATGCATATAGGCCAGCGGGTGGCGCAGTGGGTTAAACTGCTGAACCATGAGCTGTTGATCAAAAGGTCGGCAGTTCGAATCCGTGACGGGGTGAGCTCTCATTGCTTGGCCAGCTCCTGCCATCCTAGCAGTTCCAAAACATGTTAATGCGAGTAGATAAATAGGTACCGCTTGCGGGAAGGTAAACAGCACTCTGTTTTCCAGCGGCATGCTACGCGTTGCGGCAAGGAGAGTCATGCCGGCCACATGACCACAGAGGCGTCTTTGGACAACTCTGGCTCTTCAGCTTTGAAATGGAGATGAGCACCACACCCTAGAGTCGGACACGACTGGACTTAATTGTCAGGGGTCACCTTTACCTTTACCTAAAGAATGCATAACCTCAAACTTAATTGTTGCATTTTGCAATTGCTACTTAAAATCAGCTTACTTATGGATTTCTTTGTTGATCTAGTTCAGGGATGGCCAAACTGTGGCTCGTGAGCCACATGTGGCTGTTTGACATATAATGTACGGCTCTCGGAAATATGTTGACTAGGTGCTTTTTGCATCCCAATTAATATAAAAGGTAAATAAGAAATTTTCAAACTTTATAATTTACCAGATATAAACCGAGAGTCCACTGGATTAAAACATAACTTTAATGTTCATGATGAATACATATACAGTATTTAAGAATTTAAATGCTTCTTAAATATTGTGGCTCTCAAACATCTGAAGTTTATCGTATGTGGCTCTTTTGTTAAGCAAGTTTGGCCACCCCTGATCTAGTGATTGCGGTAGAGGTAGAATTCCCTTAGATTCAGTAGCTCTGCCCTTCAAATGCTAGGAACAGGATGCAGGTTGTCCTCAGTCAGATAGATGTATTAGCCTTGTGCTGTTTTTTCTCTAAAGATTTCATTGAATATTTGTGGGGGAGGAGGGTGTTTGTTCCATTTTATTACTTGGAACTTTAAACAAATCACAATGGATTCTGTTTGTGTTTCTTGCTAATGTTGCTTTAATTCAGACAGTTCGGGCCACATTCAAACATAATAGTAAACTACAGTTCACTGTTAAACAGCTTACCATGGCAAACCTCCACACGCCTTTCCTCCACTTCTCCCTTCTCCTGTGCTGCTTCATGTGCATGAGGAGGAAATGTGACACTTCCAGTCACAATTTATAAGCCACAGTTTCCTGTATTTGAAGAGGACAAATGGAAGCTTCAAATTTCCTCCCCTCATGCATGCATGAAAGAAAGAAAGGGGAGTACAGGAGGCTTGCCATGGTGCATTCTCGTATATAAGGACATTGTCTTGAGGTTCTTGGCCTACTTTGCCATCAGAACATCCAAGGCTTACCCCTGGGTCTCTTTTGTAAACCTGCTGCAATTTTGGGCTGTCCACAAAGGGACCCCTGTATCCCCTTATATTGACTCATGACCTCTTATTATTATACCTGATACTTCCCTGAGGGGCTATATATATTGTTTCTTGAACATGCAGTCTTCAAACCACTAGAGTCTGTTCCTCTGAGGTAGAGAAGGCATCCTTAACATTGCTTCTCACAGGTTGTAGCATGGGTGGCTTAGTCAGTCTGATCAGTGTCTGTGTCTGTGTGTCTGTGTCTGTGTGTTGTGTGCATAAGAAAGATTCTCCCTATCACCACTGCCAGTGCAGTCTTAACTGCATTATTATAGGCCCCCAGGCACCAATGCGATCGCAACCCACTTCTAGTTTTCTGACGAAACCGGTCACGATCGCGTCGGAGGGTCGTTCTGAGGCATAGGAAGGCCTGCAGAGGGGTCCTCAGGATCCCCGCACCCCCAGGGGACCAGCACACTCCTCAGGAACCGTTAAAACCCCCACTTCTAAACACTTTTTTCCCACATCAGTGGTGGCGGCGTCGGCGTGATGGGGCCCCCTATGCTTGTGGGCCCCCGGGCAACTGCCCAGAGTGCCCAATGGGTAAGACAGCCCTGACCACTGCCCAAGACAAACCAAATGTTGGAGGTATCTTTAACCTCCGAGTTCCTCCCCCACCCAGGCAGACTTGCTAATTTGCTTAGCTAGATTAAACACACGAGTCATGGGCTGGTTGTAGTTGCAAAAAGAAGAGACAGTTTACTCACAGTTTCAGCTCATATAAACACAGCATCTGATTAAGATCAGAGGTTACTCTAACTTGAGACGGCATGCCCCCCCCCTACAGCTGGGGCTACCCTGTGTGGAGGTCTGCTGTAAGATGGCCGCTGGGCTGCAGCGGCAGCGTTGGCATCATCCTACTTGGTTGGCATCAGGAATGGAAGTGAGGGAAGAGAAAGGATGAAGAAGAACAGGGACAGGGGCCACGCCCCTTCCTTTGGACAAAGAGGGGGTCTAGTTAAGGAAGATCTACTCAGGTGACCGGGCAATACATCCCCCCCCCAGTGTCCAGCATGCAGAAGTTGCTCATTTCTCCAACACCAAACTGTTAGATGCGGCAGTAGAGCTCCTTAGTCCCTGCACCACATTGCCAATTCAATGTAATGACAACGTGATGGAAGCAACAATAGTCTAAGGTTGGTTAGACTGAGAAAAACTGACTTGTCCAAGGCCACTAACAGATGTATGAATTACACTTTATTCACTACTCCACATTGGCTTGATGTGTGCCCCCAGTCGGTTGCTATGGTGCTCTGTCTCTTGCTCTCATTCTGACCCTCCAGCTACTACTAACTAGATCTGAAGCTGATTAAACTTTACGTTTTAACATATGCATTTGCAATCAAATTGAAGCTGGGAATTTGGCTGAAGAAAGGTCATTTTCATTATGAAACTTAATCCAAAATGTGGATGTGGGGTGGGAATGGGACAGGGATAGGCCGAACTTGAATTTAAACTTCAACATTTTCAGTACAGTCGTTTGAATCACACATTTTAATGTCAGACGCACTAGAGATGTAACCTTTGCATACAAATTAAACGAACCATAAACTTAACACACACACGCACACCCCCGACTTCATGCTTGCCTTTGACTTTGGGCAGTTTCATACAGCAGAACCCAAATTTGATTGAGCTGCTAAATTGAGCTGCCATATCAGTTCTCAATCAGAACTGATATGGGGTGCTTGGGTGGTGGTGGTTCTCAGATTGGAGGCCCCAGCATCCAGGCTCCAGTGCCTTACCCCTTCTGAGCCACCAGAGCCAAATTTCTGTCACAAGCTTTGTGTATTGAACTGCATTCTTCAAAGATGCCGTCTAGGGTTCAGTATAAACTGACTTAACTGATCTTCGGCTTAGTGCTCAGCCAGCCAACTCCAAAGGCCAGTATGACTCCACAAGCAGCCCAGTCCTATCCTTGGCTGGCCTGCACGATACAGGGACACTGACTCAGCCTCCACTACATCCCGCAGGCTGGCAGGGGAGCAGGCAGCCCAAGAGAGGTAAGTAAAGAAAAATTGTACATGCCTTCTGTGCTGCTCCCTGTCCCCTATGGGTTTTCTCAGATCTACACCAGCTATTTTGCTGGTGTATATCTGTTAGGTCCAAGGGGGCGTGTTGGCCCCAGGACGTGGACTCTGGATCTTGTGGACGCTGCTGCCACTGAGATATGCCCCCGCCCCCAGCCCAGTCTGATTCCTGCCCCAATCTGTCCCTGATCCAGCACCACCTTACCTGCTTCAGCGGCCAGTCTGTTGCCTGCTGCTGCTGGTGTGGGGCAGTGAGCCACCTGCCATACTGTAGGAGTTGTTTAGGTGATGGCAGCCACCCATTACGATGGCAGATCACAAGATCTGCCATTGTATCACAAGGATAGGATTGAACTGTAAGCCTTATAAAACCCTGCACTCAGAACATGTTCTTCAGTCTGAGCAGTTTGTTGTTTATCTAGAGGAGCCTATTTGGCAAAGTGCTTTCTCCTTTCCCCTACACTGTTGTCTGAAAGTTGACCTCCTGCCTGTCTTGCCTACATTACTCACTTCTGGCCTTTGTGGCCTTCAGTTGCTTCTTATAGGACTTGACCCCTGCCTACTTTGGACTGCACTATTTGCTTCAGGCCTCATTTCACCATGTTTATTGGCAATTTGAATTGTTGTTCCCTGGGCCCACAGCCAAGCGTAATCAGCTGGAGTGTTTGTTTTTAATACATTTTGGATATTAATGTTTTAAACAATTTGTCAATTTTATCTGTTTGCAATTTTAAGCATTTCAGAATTGCTTCTTTCAAATAAATGTTTGCATGTGGTAGTAAAGTATTTTGCATCTTATCTTAACCTGACCATTACATTTCTCCTTATTGCTCTTTCTGTTCAGGGATTATTTTTCTTTTTGTGTGTCAGTCTCCCATGCAGTTGATGGCTAGCTTCTCCTCCCTCCCAAACTCTGAAACCTCTTTACTTATGGCCCAATGCCACCATCTTCCTGATAAGGTCAGGCCAGAGGATTCTATTCCATTTCAGACCCTAGCATCCACTGCAATCAAAGGGTGTCAGGGGACACTCAAAAATGAGACCACTACCCAGGAAGACATAACATTCGAGAAAGCTGCAGATTAGGGGAACCCAATGCTGACTGGTTCTATTCCTCCAGCACCAAACCCTCCAAATTCACTCTCAGGACACAAGTAGCAGAGATGGCAACATGTCTTAGTGGAAGCCCAGACCTGGAAGTTCAGAGCTTGTCTGGTAGCATTAGGCCTCAAATCCCTGAGCCTGCTTAGTAGGAGGAAACTAGAAATAACACATCCTGTGAATCAGAGCCCTACTGATGTTCCAGGAGTAGGTGGGACAATAGGGGCAGCTATTAAGCTGTATAGTTAGTACCTAACAATTGTGGATGCAACAGCACATCCTGCTCAGTGCCTCTAGTTGGACAGCTCTCCTGCTGTTTAGAAGGCTTGGGCTGCAATCGTATATGTACTTATATGGAGTAAGTCCTAATGAACTCAGTGGGGCTTACTTCTGAATAGACAGAAGTCTTCAGGATACAGGATTGCACTGTAGATCTCTGAAGTGCCGGACAGCTCCCTAGCGTTGATGGCGAGATTGAAGTCTGAGCCACACAGCAGTGGTAGTAGAAAAAGGCTACTGGGACCTGGTAGTTTTGCTAGGACTCTACCATATCAGAATGCAGTTGAGGGTTGAATGGTTGAATGCTACTTCATTTAAAAACGTTCTGGCCCATAGAAAGCAAATCTGTCTGGAAGAAGATCCTAACACAGTCTCCTCGATGATATATGCAGGGAGTTTTTCAGATGGGAGAACATTCAAACCACTTTCTTTCTCCTAGCAACTCCACAGAACATGTAAATGTCAAATTAGTGTGGTGCTCCTTTTGGCCACGTGAAACAATGCTTTGAGCCCATATTTAGCCACAGATGTATGGTTGCTTTTAGCACTAGAATGGCCCAGTCCTCAGGTCAAACCAAACTGATGCTGAGCTGGCTGTATAACTAAATCCAGCCCAAACTGGTCTGCTCTGCCTGAATTCCCTCCGACAGTGGAACATTAGTGTTTATTTTCTCCTTTATTTATGGCCTCCAAAATTTCTATCATCCTTCTCAAAAGCTATTTCTTGTGTGAAATTTGCACTGGTAAATTATTAAAATGTTATCAAGGCCAGGCAGACACGCTCAGCCTTTTTCCCCCTATTGCTAAATAAACTGTTGTATAATTTAGTTTTTGTTCCACTTTCTTCCCTAAGACTGAGAAATCCCCAGGAAGTCAGTTTCCACTTATTTGGGAATGGCATTTTTAGGGAAAGGATGGTTGCTTCCTCTTTCTCTGCATTTAGCATAACCAATTAGGTTTCTTAAATAAGAGACGGGTCCTTCTTTTATAAATGTATATCCGTAGAAAATGGGGGGGGGGATGAATTTATGCATAATGAAAATCGCTGATACCCCATACATTGGATCCTACATCATGCTCAGTAACACTTTGAATATGCAATTAGGAATAGAGTACTGATGCTCTATTGGCATATTGCCACTGTACCTGCTACATGGAACTTATTCGGGAGGTGACTCAATGGAATTGCAATAACCCAAAGACAAGATCCATCACACTAACATACCAGGCAGCAGATATTCCAAAGATATGAACAGAGACTGTCAAAATATCCACCTGTTTTGTAACTAAAGGTTTGAATTATTTTATTTAAAATACATATATATCCCATTGCTGTTATTTGTGGCAGAATGCAAAAATAATGAAACACTAACAGCCCAATCCTATTGGACCCTACCTTTACGGCATCATAACATGCCTTCCAGAAGCACAGGGAGCTGCGTGTATCTGGGCCACGCGGGAAAGGACTCTGTGTGCGATAGCGGCAAATAGGAACCCCACTGATGCTGGAAAGTCAGTGGGGTAGATGGATCAGGGGGGAGTAGGAGAATCTGGGTAGACTGGGGGGGGCTGGGGGTGTGTTGTAGGCGGGAGGGGGTGGCACCCAGATGCTATCCTCTCCGGAGTGAGTTGACCCACCCCCAGCAAGAAATGCTAATCTCTGTCTCAGTGTGCTTACAGAGTGCACCCCAAGGGAACCTTCCTCTCCTTTATCTGAGGAGACAAGCAGCCTTGTCTCCTCAGATTTGGGCCAGCTAAAGAGCTCGTGCAGGTCCATGGAGACCCATTGGCAATTGAGGGGGTTACTGAGAGGTAAGGGAGAATAATTTCCCTTTCCCTTCCCAAGCCCCCCGATCGCCGCCGCCACCACCATAGCGTGCAGCGCAGTCTGTTTTGGCACAGCTGCATGCTATGGCAGATAAAAGGATAGGATTGGGCTATAAAAGCACTACAAATAGGAGAGCATACCTATGTTCTTTAGATGCCTGTGTGGTCTCTTCCAACCCTTCAGGGCATCACTGTGTTAGCAGTCTCTTCCCCCAGCCTAAGTGCATTCATTGTACGGTTTGAGAAGGTCCACACACATACAAGGTTTTGCATTGTCAGGATGCTTGCTTTTTCAGAGTTCCCAAACACACAGAGTCCTTTGGATGTACAAGTATACACACAGGGGGTCACTTCAGATCTTCGAGACTTTATGTGCACATAGGTCAAAGAGGAGATTGCCACCCCATGCACTTTCATCCTATGTGCAAAGGACATGTGACAAGGACTCAAGTGAAGTATCAACTTACCAAATCCAGTACAGTACTTTAGACACCATCGTTTAAACTCTCCAAATACAGTAGTGTCACTAAGTGGGAATGCTGAAAAAGGAAATCAAACTAAGAGAATAGCGACTAGAAAGTTTGCAAGCAAATGCAGAGTACATTGGGCTTGAGAATCCTTTCCACTCATTTCAGAGGAAAATGACTGTGCTTGTGAAGCTTCCGATAGGGTGAGTTAGATAGGGCAGTCTTCTGAACTATTAGCGCTGGTTGTTTACTCAGAGGTGTCAGGAGAGTCCCTCTAGCACGAGCAAGAGATGCCAATCTCTGTTTCAGTGTCCTTACAGAATGCACCTCAGGGGAGCCTTGCTCTCCTTTATCACTAAGCAGCCTCCTCCAGGAACAAAGCTGTTACACTGAGGCCTGTCATTCTATTTGCTGATCAGACAAATGCTGATTTATTGCCCTGGACTCCCTCACCTGTAAGTCATTGTTTTGTTTACTCTGATGGCTGCTTTCCAGATAAATGGATAAAGGGGATAAATGAGGGCTCTTCTATCTGCAGAGAAAGCCTGGTGTCAGTAACATGCATTATTGCTGTGATTAACTCTAGGAATCATATACATTTTTCATGGCTTTCTGCTCCTATAGCTCCCCTAATTCACTCCTAAAAGCCCATCTTTTTAAAGTGCGCTTGTAAGGTTTTCCGATCAATAGTTTTTATTCCAAGACTACTGGAAGAGTCTATGTAAGGCAGGCAATGGGAAGTTGCCTGTAAGGGGACGGGGAGAAGGGGAGAAGGAGGAGCACTGGGTCTTTGGGAGCTGACTGATGACCTACGACCTACGGAGAGGCTGCTGCTCCTTGGTGAGGGCATCACATCCATGAAGATTAAGGGGTTGACTGCCCGGCTTGGATGAGAGAGGGAGACGGCATCAATGCAACATGAAATGCTACAAGACAGGCTCCCAAACAGCCCTATTTGTTGTGGCTCTTTATGGATTCCTGAGCTGTGTGTCCTTCTCTAATGCTTTGCTCAAACAGCAAAGCCGATTTATCCCAATTAAATATTGTGAGAAGACTGTCATACTTGGTGCCAGGTTTGGGAGGAGATGGGAAACTTGCTGCGGGGAAACTGTTGGAAAGGAACACAAGGAATGCTGAACGCACTTAGTACAAAGTATGTTTTCGACTGCAAATACTGTATGTCTCTTGCCAACAAAGACACTCAACAGGAAGGATGCCCTGGGTGCACTCGGAAAAGGTGTTGGGTAAACCAAACCCCATTATAAACATATCACAAACCATCAGCACTGATAGTAAAGGCGAGTTTCATTCTGGGTTGTTCTAATTTCTTTATGCTCTCAGATGTTCTTGTGTGTCCTTGTCTGTACTTTAGGACAGAATCTCTGACCGCCGTTTAGAGATTAGCTTGAATTTCATCTCAGTCAAGGCTACAGAAATTGGATTGTATTTTGCTGGCATTTGAGGATGTGCTTTGAAGTCTTTATAATTTTTTTTTCCTGGCGATGCTGTCAGCTGCTCGTAGCATCTCATTCACTTCCCTTCTGGCTGGCACCTTAAGCTAATTTTGCCTTTGCAGCTAGTTTGCTGAACAAGGCAAGCTTCTTAGTTGGGAGAGAATTTTAATTTCTAGCCCATGTTTTTTCTTTTTTTACAAGCTAAGCACCTGACCCTGGAGAACAGACACAAGGATCAGGCCCCTCTCTCCCTATTTCTGGCTAAGAAATGCTTTAAACTGCTTATTGTAATTTAAATTTGATCACTGAGCTGGATTCCTTATGCTGGAGGGTGAGGGTTATTGCTGCAATTCACAACTTCTGAGGCATGTGGATGAAAAAGTCTGTTTGAACTTGCAAAAGAGGCAAGAATTAATCTAATGTGACTGCATTTGTAATGAAAACTCACTTCTTTTGCTACCCTAAATCTGGGATTCATAATAATGCGGATATTTGAACAGATATAATTAAATGCCCCTGTAGATAATACTTTTTGGCAAAGGAAACCTACATTTTGCAAGAAATGTACTTGGAAGGATATGAACTTTTTTTTTTTAACTTGGAGACTGAGAGGAAAATCTTTCAGGCAAATTAGAGATTCTACATTATGTTTGGTTAATTTGTTAAACGTTTGGCTTATCTACCCATTTTAGACCATATTGTAAATGTTTGCTTTTTCTCCATGGGCCTATTCATTAATTGTGATTTTATTTAGGCTATATTTGTGTGTTCTGTACTTCTGATTTATGCATATAAATCCTTTAATACTTTTCATGAGAGTTAAGCGTTTTTCAGAGGAATATTTGTGTATTCCTCAAAGTAACATCATTTTGAAATAACATTTCCTCTTCGGTTTACTGACTTTGTGTGTGTGTGATGATATATGAAAGTGTATTATGAAAGTGTATTATGTCCATTTCCTGTATGAGTACCGGTATTTCACAAAGTTTCACTTACCTTACTCATGGACTCCTATGGGTCTACTTCGGTCTGCACCAGCTCTTTAGCTGGCGCAGGTTCAAGTAGAGCCAGGTGGCGTGTTGAGGCTAGGTGAGAGTGTAGGATATGATATCAACCGCACCATTGCTGCTAATACCCACCCTCTGCCCACCCCCTGGGAGGCCCCAATCCCCAAGCTGGTGCAGATTCAAGTAAACCCACGGGGGACCATGGTGCAGCAGCAGAATAGGTAAGAATTTTGTTTACTTATCTCTCTGTCACACCATGGTCCTTGGCCAGCCTCAAGGTTGCAGCAAAGGCTGTGTTGGCGCCACTGTGCCCTGCAGGCCAACCGAGGATACAATTGTGCCATCAATGTGTGAATATTGCATTGCATTATCTTTCTGATTCCCCTTCCTAGTTATTGAATATCTATCCCCACATAACATTGACCATTAGTCATTTCAGTTTTGAATCTATGTTCTGACCATTCTCTCACTTATCAGTTTCAGTGCTCCACAAACGAGGATTGACCTTGGTAACCAGTCATTATTCATCCCTCACCACTCTGACTACCTGCCCTGTGGTACATGCAAAGGACTCAGGGTAAGGAGGCACCTGATGTGCAATCACAATGGATCCAGGCATCCTCTGAGTGTAGCTTTCTCATTGTATACAGCCCAGTGCATTTGCTTTAGTAGTTCGGTTTGCATCATCCCTCTTAGCTTTGATCACAAGGATAGCTCTCCCATGTGGCCCCAACACTGTGCTTGCTATAATTGCTGCAGATTTCCGCAGACACTGGATAATGGGCTATTGATGTTCATTGTGTTCTAATTTTTTCGGTGCCACCTTTCCATATCCTGGCACCCATTAGCAGGTAATCCTCAAGTGACCTTTTGGAGAAGTGCATCTATAGAAACTACTTGATATGCAGACGCTCCAGAAGGGCATCTAGAATTAGAAACTACTCCAGGTTGTTCTGATCACTCTGCAACGTGCCACTTCACATCCCTTAAAGAGTCTGATTTGGGAAGTAAATGGAGTTTGGAGCAGGTGAAACATTAAGTAATTACAAATTATTGGGACACTTCATGGTGTAAGGACTCTTCAAATAATTTTAAATTGCGCTGCGCTAATTGTGATCAGTGTTGCATTCACTTCTAAAGCCTCTTCAGATTGACAGCAGTGTTGTATTTTAGGGCCTGACATACAGAGCCTAGGCTTTTTTATTTTTTAAAAAAGCATCAGAATTGTTTTTAAAAAATTAAATACTTATCTGCAAAAGATGTGAAAATCATTTCAAAGTCCTAATACACCAATGGTTTTTTTCCCCCTATGGAATCGCATAAGGTCACATTGAATAGATTCAGATAATTAGTGGTAACTTACAGACCAATCCTACCTAACTCTCCCTCCCCCCCCCCCCCAGTGTTGATGCAGGCATGCTAATGGAGCACATGCTGCATCCTAGGGTTGAGGGGAGTTGCAGAGACCTTAGGGTAAAAAAAAAAAACTTTTGTTCTCTTGCCCTGGGGAAAGCCTCCGTGTTCCCTATGGGTCTCCATGGCCCTGTGCCAGCTATTTTGCTGGCTAAGAACCAAAGAGTGTAACAGCAGTGGAAAGGGAGAATATCTGGCTACATGCGAATGCCACCAATCCTGTTCCCTTCCTCCTCTGTTCCGCTCCATCCCCACCCAGAAACTCTCCTGTCCCTTCCCCTGCAACCCCCATTCCTCTTATCTTGCCCCGGTGGAAGGAGTCTTCTCTGTCGGCCAGCACACCTGGCTGCCAGCGATTGTGCTGCGCTTGTTGGAGGAAGTGACATTTTGTCACTTCCCTAACCCTTCTGCTGGCGGAAGGCATGTTCTGCCAGTGGCAGAGGGCTGTTAGAATCAAAGAATGTTACTTAGGATTGGGCTGTTAGAATTATAGAATGTTAGGGTTGGAAGAGATCTTGGAGGTCATCTCATCTAATGCCCTGTACAGTGCAAGCAAATGTTACAGCATCCTTGACAGTTGGCCAACCAGCTTATGCTTGAAAACCTGAAATGAGAGCGAGTCCACAACTGTACAAGTCAAACTGTCCCAGTGCCAGGCGCAGAAGCGTCGTCGGGGGGGGGGGACCTGGAGCCCTGGGCCCCAGGCGCCGCTTTTGGGGGGGGAATTTCGCCGCATAAAGGGAGGGAAAAGAAAATGTTACCTGAAGGTCCGCGTTGGAGCTGGGTCCTCCTGCCCGCCCTGGAGCCGTCTGGCTTCAAAATGGGCAGCAAAATGGCGGGGGGGGGGGGATTGGAGCCACGCAGGCACGCAAAAGTGATGTCACGTGCGTCCCCCCACATGGGGGCGGAAATACACCTCTGCCAGGCAGGTCTTACAACTTACTGTATATATACAGCCTTGTGAAAAACCTGCTTATATGTAATGTGTGCCCATGTGGATGAGGATGGGTGTTTGTTTTTTGTAACCATGTTCTCACTGTAGGTTGGAAATGTGGAGAAGAAAATGCAACTTGGGCAGCCCAATCCTAACTAACTCTCTGGTGGGCGGCCCAGCGCCCACTGGATCCTATCCCCGTTCTGGGCTGCGCTGGTGCAGCCCAAAAGTCTACTCAGGTGCAGCCCAAAAGTCTGCTCAGGGTGTAAACCGGGGAAGGCCCAATGAACCTCCTCGGATTTACTGGCAGAAGTAGGAGGAGGCCGTGTAATCGCCGAGCTAGCCGGAACAGGGACGGGGATATGGCGGATGCCATCCCCGCCCCCTCCGAAACCGAATCAGCCAATGCCCCCCTCCCTCGCCACCCAGACCACCCTTGTGCCCACCGGCGGGATCCTTACCTTTCTCAGGCAGCCATGGGGCTGTCCCGGCGGCGGAGTGAGGGTGGCTGGCCTTGCACCAGCCGCCCTTACTTGCGAGCCATCATGAACGTGCTTTACGGCATGTTCATGATAGCTTCCGGTGGCGGAATGCTTCTTCCACCACCGTTCATTAGCGCTGGATTGCGCTCGAAGTGTCCTCACTGTGTTGGTAGACGCACGTGACATCACTTTTGCGTGCCTGCGTGGCTCCAATCCCCCCCCGCCATTTTGCTGCCCATTTTGAAGCCTTTTAATGCCTGAAAAGGGTTTTACTTTGAGTAAACCTCTGAATAAACATGCTTATGATTATATTCTGCATGAGGTACAACTGGGAATTTCTGTGGTAAAACATGTCAGATTTACAATGAAAAGTTTTGACACTGTTCATTCAGTAGTCTTTTTAAAAAAAATTATTTTAGCTTTAAAACTAGAAGCTGCCCACGTAGTGCACTACAGTACAATTCCCAGTCCCTACCACAGATCTGTGGCTCAGGATGGATAGGTGCATGCATTTATGTCCACTGCTACAGGGTAGTGACAAAGGAGAAATAAGGACATTGTTTGTGATGTTCAGTCCCTACCACACTTGTGTTAGGGACAATTCTTCCAAGTTAGCTTGCAAAAACAAAACAAAACTATTTTTTCAAAAATTCAAAAAATAGTTCAGTTTATTCCAAACCCAATTCTAGCTTCTGAGCAACATTGGACCGTGATCTACCCTGAACATAATAGGATCCAATACCCCCCCTCCCCGGTTAGCATTCCACTCACTGGTTTGCATCCCTCCTCCTTTCAGACCTTGTCGTCGTCATCCCCTCCTTCCTACCTGCTTACGTTTTATGCTGCTCCCACAGTGGTAGCAAAAGAAAACCCTTTCTCTCCCCCACTGCTGCCACTACTGGAATAGCAGGAAAAGTGGGTGGGAGGGGAAGACTTTGTATCTCCTCTAACCAGAAAAGAATTTTGAGGGTACAATTCTCTCCCCGTTGTTGAGGCAAATTTTACAAGACCACCTAAATTTTATTTATGAACCAGGAAATTCTAATTTCAGCATCTCCACTATTCCATAGACAAAATATGACAAACATTTAAATGATACTACCATAGTATTAACATAAAAAATCCCAGTTAAATCAGAGGTTCCTGTTTTCGAGAATGGTCCAACGCATGCTACTAGGAAGCCCACAAACATGATGGCATTGGCCCTCCCCCCTTTTTATCCTCTCCAGTCTGAAATGTGTAGCAATGTTAGATGTCTTTAGAATAAGAAACATTGATAGTAAAATAGAAAACAAAATCTAAAGACTGTCCTTATAAACTGCCGTGGGTTCTTCTGTGAAACCAAGTATACATTTTCCCAGCCTATGATCTAGGTTTCCACCACTATTTTGTCTATATGACTGTAATAATTAATCATAGATTAAATACGTTCGTAGGTTGTCACGACGTGACCAAATTTCCGAATTAAAAATCCGCATATTGCCGGGCAAACTCCATCGTTAAAATTTTCTTTATTCAGATAGACAAGATGTTATAACAAACTTTACGTTTCACCCCAAACATCTGGGGCATCATCAAAAGTCTTGTCTTATAACATCTTGTCTATCTGAATAAAGAAAGTTTTAACGACGGAGTTTGCCCGGCAATAATCATCATAGATTATTTTCATTGAGTATATTTCCAAAAAAAGCAAATAAGTCTCATGTGCCACAGTTTTCCAGGCCCATTCACAGTAGGGTTGTTCACTTTGGGGTTGGTATTTCTCCCCACCCCCCTTTTTTCTGGATTCATATTGCTCAGTCTTCATTTCTCCATCACTGTCATTCATGAAAATACAAAATTGCATGTGTGATCCCTGTTGAGTCCATATGTTTGACTTCGAGATACTGACAGCCCATAAGGTCAACAGACAGATGGCTGACGTGCTGAAGAACTGACAGAGCAGAAATTCAACAGCGATATCCATCATTCAAGTTGACAGGCAAGATAATTATTAACCTTAAAAATCCAAACGATATCATGCTCCTTTTTATGCTGGCTGTTTTATTCTTTCCCAAGAACGGTCAAAGGGAAGTTGGGAACATGCTTGGTGACAAAAGGCCAGGGAACTTAATAATAATAATATTAATAATAATATGAAATGCTGACTATACGGATTCAAGAGCTTTGGATTCTCAGAACTCCAGCAAAGAATACTTGTTCCTTACACCCTGAGGTAGAACCACCACAGGGAAGCATGATTTGACTTTGAATGTTTAACATTCATAATTAACCTTCTGTCAGCTTCAGCCAGAGGCTATGCCTTGCTACCTGTCTAGCTTGTCCTTTTCTCAGCTTTTAACCATTTTCTTGACCTCATTTACTCCCAGCTCTTTGGCTGGGAGCCTTATTTCCAGATAGTCCCTCAGAGTGCCCGCTGAGAGATTATTTTCTACTTGAGGAAGGGTTATTAATGACTGTTTGGTTTCCTGGTTGCCTTCCTACCAGATGTCTAATCTACGTTGCAAGCTTTATTTTTATCTGCCATTCATTCTTCAAGGTTGAGTGTGTTTTGTGTTGCATTGCCATAACTTAGTTACAGCAGCCCGTAAATATACGATCAGAGGATTCAGCCCATCAGAAGGACTTTCCATCAGGTTTCGCCTGTCAGTGGCGTAGCTAGACTGGAGCAGAGGCAAGTAGTTCTGCAAGACTCCGTTACACCGGAGTCAACAGCCCCTCCCCCTTGCTGTTGGAGCCATTCTGGCGGCAATGGCAACATGCAGGATACTCCCCTGTCGCTGCCGGAATGGCTCCAACAGCAAAGGGGAGGGGCCGCTGACTCTGGTGTAACGGAGTCTTGCAGAACTACTTGCCTCCGCTCCAGTCTAGTTTCACCTCTGTCGCCTGTCACAGACTGTGGCTTGTTGAAAAGATAGCTGCTGCCTGAAGTCTCAGCACCACAAGGCAAAGAGACAAGATGGACTCTGAAGGGCATGCTGGTGGGTTTTTCTTTCAGGCCTTATGCTTGGACTAGACAGGGTAGGTGGAGATTAGAGGAGGAAATAGGAAGAGCCAAGTGGGTAAGAGGTGTTGGAAGAGTGACAGCATGCAACCTAGATTTGTACAACAGTGGGTGTGGGTGAGGATGTATTCATCCTCACCTAAGCTCTCATCTATTTAATTCCTAGTTTAAATCCTTGTAGATTGCTCTCTCCTGCTTTTACTAGACTACTCATTGCTTTTTTTTCCTGTCTTGTTGTTTTATGTCTCCCTGCCTAAGCAGCCATGACCAGTTGCTTCTCTTGCATGTTTTGTTTGCAGTATGTATATTAAGCCCTTTGTGAACCTCAGCGCCACTGTGAATGAGTTTTTTCCACAGCTCTGCTAACACGAGAAGTAGAAATTGTAATTGAATAGGTAGATAAAGATCATGAAGCAGACTTAGGACACAATCCAATCATACTTACGCCACCAGTGTAACCAGCAGCACAGCAAGAACGGGAGGCCCCAGAATGGAAAGGGGATTCAAATCCCCTCCAAAAGGGGAATTCAAAGGGGATTTGAATCCCTTTCCGTTCTGGGGCCTCCGGTTTTTGCTGTGCCGCTGGTTACAACGGTGGCGTAGGTAGGATTGGATTGCACCCTTATACACCTGCTGTTTGTGTCTTTCACTAGGTTCCCCTCCCCATGCCGAACATAGGATAGATATGTCACTGATCGACAACACCGATGCTATTTAATGTGAAATTGATAGTCCATGAAACACTATGAATCTGAATCAGACATTGTCATGATTACACATGCCAGCTCAGCCCACCCAGCTATCCTGCAGGGAAACCAACTCCTGCCAGACCACCCATGGATCAGCCAAGCTGGGTTTTTGAACATCCAGAAACTAGCCCAGAAGGTAGAACTGCCACCGCTCCTCTACCTGGCTCAGACCTGGGAGATATTCAGATCTATAGGCATCCCACTCACTGAAACAAGGGTCTCAAGCCACAGGTCCTCCTGCCTTCCAGTGGGGGCAGCTGGAAAGGGCTCTTCAGGGTAAGTGAATTATTGTTCATTTACTCCAGAGAAAGCCTCCTCCACCACCACCAGATTCCTCAGATCTACACCTGCTATTTAGCAGACAGAAGTCCAAGGCATGTTAACAGCAGCAGAAAGGGAGACAAAAAGGGTTAGGACGGCAGTTCTCAAAGTTGCTGGGGCCACAACCCACCTTGTCATCCGCCGGTGGGTCACAACCCACCTCCTGCAGCTGCTCCTTTGTCACGCTGGGCCTGGGACAGCCTCCAGAGGCCTCTGTGGGCCTCAGAAAGGCCTCCTGACATGACTGGAAGTCACATCGGCAAAACCAGAAGTGACCCAGAAGTCACTTCCGGAGACCCAGAGACCTGCCATCCCAGGCCCAGCACAACATGGGAGCAGCTGCAGTAGGTGAGTTGCAACCCAGAAGTGGCCTCTGGTTGCATCCATTTGGCTCCAATGCCAAACAGAGGCAGGGGTGGGTAAGTGGGCACCACCTGGCAACCCACCTCACTATCAGGCCACGACCCACCAAGTTTGAGAAGCCCTGGGTTAGGATATAAGTGCACAGGAGTGCCACCAATCCTACCCCAGTCCATTTCCCTGCCCACACTCCACCCCACCCAGGAATATCCTCATTCCTCCACCTCCCCACCCTGTTCCACCCCTGCCACCATCAGCCTCACCTTTGCCAGTCCAGCAGCAGCGGGTCTCCTGCACTACCACCAGTTGCAGAAACAACAGCACACACAAAATGTCAACTGGCAGAGCACTGTGCACACCACCAGAAGCCATTTTACAGCAGCAAGACTCTGTTCCACAGTCATAACCCCCTGTGCACACCAGCCCAATCCTGGATAGGAATGGGCTACAAGGCTCTTGTAATACTGATATGCGAATTATACATAAGCAGAACAGAAAACAATAAAGCTAAGCTCCTAGCTACTTACTGGTTAATCTCACCTGGAAGCATAGCTTCCAAGCATGTGTAGAAAGCAAAAACAACCACCCAGCAGCGTAACTAGCTGATTCTACTGGAATGGCATCGGAAGGCAACAACCACACCCCAAAGAGGATCTTTTATACCTGAGAAGCTATGAGAAGCTTTGTGCATGCAAAATGTGTGCTGCTCTGCTGCCTGGAGTGAGGCCCCTACCAACCTTTTACTTTCTACATCACCATATATGGTTGGAGAGGGGCTGTAGCTCAGTGGTAGAGCATGTGCTTTGCATGCAGAAGGTCCTAGGTTCAATCCCGGGCATCTCCAGGTAGAGAAAAAATCTTGTCTGAAATCCTGGTGATCTGCTATGAGTCAGTGTCAAAAAATACTGAGCTAGGTGGGTTGAATTCAGTATAAGGAACACTATGTGTCGTCCCACATACCAGTCTAAACCTGGGAGGCAATGGGGTCAGACTGAAGGAACAATTCAGTTTCAAGGAGGCTTCCAACAGTGACCATGATATATGAAGTATGGAAGCTAGATTTTCAAACAAACATTATTATAGAAGTGAGACAAAATGGGGCCCCAGATTCACGGTCCCATTCTTCATATGTTGCCTTTATTTGTAGTTAAGTGTATGCTGGCTGTATTGTGATATATTACAGATTTGTTTTATAATGTTGCAAGGGAATAGATGGTATTTTAGATTTCCATATTCTGAAATTTAAGAGTTCAGGCAGTAGTTAAAAACAATGTAGCATGGAAATCTGAAAATAAAAATGTTTTCCTAAAAGAACAGTCAGGGTGCTCATCACTGCCAGTGCCCAGAATGCACTTCTAAGAAAAATGGTTAAGATCATGTATTATACTGGGTGATGATAACGTAGCAGTTTTATGCTTTTTCCAAATGCCTTTTAGGGAAGTCCAAACATTTTAATAGACCACATTCCCCCCCCCCCCCAAAAAAGAGCAATATGCTTTTTCCAAATGCCTTTTAGGGAAGTCCAAGCATTTTAATAGACCACATTCCCCCCCCCCCAAAAAAAAATAAAAAATAAAAATAAAAATAAAAATAAAAAACCGCTGAAAAGGTCACTGGTGAAGCAGTCAATGAGTCTACCCATTCAACTGATAGCTAACATGCCATAAGTTTCTTCTGACTTCCAAGCATGGTTGGCATTATTAAGCAATTGTTTGAGGTGAGTGATAAGAAATGAGAATGATCTGAGATCATAGTTTTCACATGTTGAACTTGGTGGTTGAAATTACCATAGGAGGGGATGGGAAACCTTATTTATAGACTTGTTCACAAAGAGGAATAGTAATTTGATCTAACGGGGTTGACGGAATAGTTGGAGCAATATCATATTGGATGATTCAGAAATCGAATTATGCCAGGTCATTCTCTGACAGCCCAATCCTAACTAATGATACAATGGTGCTGGCGCAGCTTCTGCTACACCCTGCAGGAGATTTTCAGCTGCTGGAGGTATCCTCAGGGTAAGGGGACATTTGTCTCCTTGCCCAAGGGTAAGCTCCAGCAGCCACCATGAGGCAATACTTGGACCTGCGCCAGCTTAATTATTGGTGCAAGTCCGCGTTGCTGCCAATCCTACCCCCTCCTGGGCCTGATCCGCCCTCCCCCACCCCTGTCACCACCCCATTCCGCCAACCCCCTCCCCATTCCACCCTCCCCACCTCCCTCCAACTCCTCTGCATGGACTTACCTTCTCCAGCAGATGGCCACGGGCCCACCAGTGTGTGGGAGGCCACTGAGACTTCCTCACCAGCAGACCCACTGCACTCGTTGGTGGAGTGGAAAGCTTTTTTATCTGTTATCTTTTCACAAGTGAGTAGATATTGAATTCTCTGCCTATCCGTGTCATCTTTCAAGAAGATACAGGTATAAATCGTTCCTGTGTTATGGTTTTTGTCACTCAAGTGACTTAAGGGAGCACCCTCAGAATGAAAATTATAGTGTTGGTAATACATCTGAACTGAAACGTAAGAGTAGTCATTGATTTAAGGTGAACCAGTTGCATGTTTAATGTTAAATGTAAAGTGCCTGGACTGAGATTAGGTGGAACATGTGCCTCACATCAGATTCTCATCGAGTTTGTAATTAAAGCCTCCTGCCACCCGTTATTCTTTCAAGATCAATTTTAATAAGGTATGGTACCCATACAATACAATGCTCTTGTGGTTTGCAAAGCAATATGAAAATCATGCATGCGCATATTCAATGTACAAGCTGATAAATGCATTCGTTCATATGCATGCAGAGTAGTCCCACAAATCAGGCATTTTATACTCTTTACTTACTATGAGAATTGGAGACGCGCTATGATTCTCAAGTAATATCAACAATAATTACAAGTCCACCCTATAAAAACATTCAAAAATATTTAAGCATCTAAAATAAGAATAAATTATGAACAATTCCTGTAGCACTATTTGCATTGTGACATTGTTTATTCTTGAAAGGAGTGTGTCCATTTGTTTTATGAGCAAGTAGCCTATGCTCTGTCAAGCATGGCTGTTGGGCTGGAAAACCACCCGGGCGTTGACATCTTTAGCCCAGGTGTATGGAAAATAAGAATAAATTATGAACAATTCCTGTAGCACTATTTGCATTGTGACATTGTTTATGCTTGAAAGGAGTATGTCCATTTGTTTGATGAGCATGTAGTCTATGCTCTGTCAAGCATGGATGTTGGGCTGGAGAACCACCCAGGCGTTGACATCTTTACCCCAGGTGTATGGAAAAGAGTCACTAATTAGCCCACTGTGGCTAAACTAGTAGTTATTGGTTGATCCTCTATGACTTTCTGTGCAAAGTACATTCATGAGCTGGTCCAAACCTTTGCACCTCTTACCTATGCTACCTAGCTTTATTTGGCTAATGTTCATGTTATCATGATGTAACGTTCTTCTCAAGATCCTTGCTGGGACTCCAGTGGATATCCCTGTTCTTCATGAGTGGAGCCGATAGAAACAGATGCTGGCATCTCATCTCCAAACGCCTTGGTGTTCTGTTGCCCTCCCCCACCCCACAACTCCTGTTATAAGGAGGGGGGGGGCATTGATCTGTGGCAACTTGCAAGATTTTCATGCAGAAAGTCCTAGATTCAGTCCCTGGCATCTTTAGATAGGGCTGGAAAAGACCATCTGAAATTGACCATCTGACAATTGACATGGTCAGTCATTGCAGACAAAGCTGAGCTAGACAGACCAACAGTCTGATTCAGTACAAGGCAACAATGTGTTTTCATCCTCTCATGTACATCACACCTACTCTTCTTCTTCCAGGTAGCTTTGACCCAACCAGTAGCCCATGCATGTCACTGAATGATACCAAATGTGGATGACAGTTTGAAGATATTGCCGTTTGTCTAAATTCCCTGCAATGAATTACATTTTACAATTGAGTAGATATTCATAGCTTTCTATTTTGAAAAAAAAAAGCTTTCTATTTTGTCTTGTATTAAAGGTTTTGTTGTTTTGCCATGGTCTGGAATTTTGCCTAAGGTCTACAGGTGTTTTTCTTTTAAGTCTCAACAACTTGTTTAGAATTTACAACATAATTAACCACAAAAACAGCTTATGTAAAAAAAAAAGGTATATATCATCCAATTAATAACATATTCAAACACCACCATAATAACTGTACTGCAGGTCTTCACTTTCTCGCATCCCTCTGGCTCCAGCCTGTTGTGATGCGTGACTCATGGAATACTTAAAGAGGGGTGAAAGTTCAAAAAATTCAAAACACAACATGTCTGATTTACCTAATCGAAGTCCCATTGAAAGCAATGTGCAGATGTCTACAAATTTAGGTGTGGTTTACTAGCCAGCTATTACTTCCGGTTGCCACTGATCCTTTCCCTAGCTATGCAGAGAAGTTGAATATGGGGAGGGTCATTTGCTCTGCTTTTGTCTTGGGCTTTTGGCAGAAAGCAAACTTCTGCAAAAGTCCAACAGGAAGGGGAAGAACCTCCCCCACCCGATTCTTACTCCCACGTTTTCTGTAGTTCGCACAGAATGGAGAGTAGGGAACCCTTGAGCTGGGCATGTGGGACACAGCAGGAGAGGTTTCTACAGGAAGTCAAGCTGGTGACTGCTGAGTACCTGGTGAGTGGATTTGTAGAATAATGAACCTAGTTGTGTCTGAAATTGTTCCATTTGTTTCATTACTCACTCCAACTGAATTGGGGGCATACTGTATATTGAGTTTTGATGTGCAAGATATTCATTCAAAAGACCCTGTTTGGTGATGGACTTTGGCTGTCCTTGGGCAAGTCACTAAATAAATAAGCAATTGAATAAATCATAACAACAGTAATAGTAATAACAGCAAAGTGGGGCAGAGAAAAACTGTAAAATTATAAAGTATTGAAATGGGATAAATCTACTTGACCCTAACAAGGATCTCCCACCCTCTTTTCCTATTGAGTGGATGATCAATCTGAACACTTATTGGAAGGAGGATTCCTGCATTTGATTCGTTCTCCCTCTTCTAAAGAGAAATGAAAGCAACTGTCATCTATGTGATGCTCCAGGTGCTGAATTGGGAGCTTCTCCTAATAATTTCCTGTGTGCTCACTGCCCAGGAACGATCCATTTCCAGAAACCCCTTTCTGACTTTGCTGCTGGATCAGGGCGGCATTAAATGGTACTGATAGGAGAGGCATGGGACCTGCTTTGCAGTAGCTTAGTCCTGGCAGTTTCCCAAAAAGGGAGGCTACTACATTCTCCATTGTATTCATCTTCATCTCTCCCATTTTTGAGGTTAATGAAATTTCCAAGAATGCACTGAGGACAGAGTCCTGCCTCACAATAGGAACCACAGTATATATAATGAACATTCCACGGCTGTATGGCAAACAGAGCTCATTAGTATTGAAATTGTCTCATACATAGTTCACTTGCAATTTAGGGTCCAATAAGCTTTCTATTTAGAGCCAGCAATGCTATGAATTTATGTCTTGACTGAAAGCCGATGTAATACTACTGCATAGACATGCAATTTCATACAGAGATAAGATACTGATCTGCTGTACTCTGATGATTCAGAACATAATTTGATATGCTTTTACCATCTCTCTAGGATAAAAAACACCCTTTAATTCAAAGAAGAAAAACACAATTTCAGTCCTCTATACTGTAATGGCACAAATAGTAAAATGGACAGATTATGCCAGGAAACGAAGAAAAGAACTGTAGGAGAAGTGTACACCTGGGGTGGTTGGGGAGGTCATTTCTGGAAAAATTGCATATGACTTGAGGGTAGTACAACATTCAAACTCAGAGGCGTAGCTATGCCCTGTGGGAGGGGTGGTGGTAAAAAAAATGTCACCTTGTGATGTCAATTACGGATGTTCATCCCCTTCCCCGGGTGCAAGGCGCTTGAGGCCCTATGGGCCTACTCTAAAGTACGCCAGCTCTGAAGCTGACATAAATTTGAGCCGGAGTGTAAGGGCGAACTGGGTGGGGAGAGGGCTTGGGATATTGGCAGAGCTCGCCGCCAATATCCCTGCCCTCTTGCTGCCCGGTCTGCCCTCCCCCACCCCTGCGTCGGCCGGTGCAGGGCTTACCTTCTCGGGCAGGTGCAGGGACAGTCCTCCGGCAAAGTGAGGGCTGCCAGCCTTTTCCCCAGTGACCCTTACTCACTGGGAGTCGCAAACATGCTTTACAGTGTGTTTGAGACACCTTCAAGTGGCGGAGCACGCACTCTGCCACTCAAAGTTTACACAGGATTGAGCTGTAAGCCTCTCAAAGTTAAATTTTTAGTGTGTGTGTATGTTTGTTCGCACACATGGCCCCCAAATTCCAGTGCACTGCATTCCACCCATCCCTCCCTACTCAGATACAGTCAATGTTCCTGAATGTGTGTCCATTGTAGCTGCTATATAACAAATACAACCAAATCCATTGTGAGATTAAAATTCTATTACGTTTTCTTAAAGTAAACTGTCAGCATCAGTATCGCAACACCCCCTGCTTCTGCAGCCAGCACAGGACAACCTGTTTTAGAATAAATGAATACAAGCATAGAATAGGTGAAAAGAGCCTTCAGCAATGCGAAGGCAGAGATCCATGGTGCAAGAAGGGTAGTGTTACCAAAATTGACTTTATTATTATGGGGACTAGCTTTAAATATGGCAATTTGGTATGTGCAGGGATCTTTAGACCTGTGTATACCAGAGTTCAGCTTCCAGAGTTCAGTTTTAAATAAGCCACACGTGTGTTGCTTTCAATATTTACTAGATAGTTCAGTCATACATATACAAAAATCCAATCATACACAATATACAGGGCTAGGAAACTTAGATAGAAAGAGACAGAGACTTTAGCAGGTTTCCTTGGTTTGTACACATGGATGATATTTACCTGTCCTGGAGATGAGTTGTCAGCAATTGTAGTACTGGGTGTAGTGAGAGAGAGAGAGAGAGAGAGAGAGAGAGAGAGAGAGAGAGAGAGAGAGAGAGAAGGGGGGAGGAAGGACCTGAGGAGAAGGGGGAGAAACAAAATGGCTCTAAGGTTCTGAACAAGTTAGGTTCAGGAACCAAGAGAGTGGCTAACTGAGAAGTAATGCAAAGAGAGGGGGGTTGTGCAAGAGAGAGGGGGGCAAAAAAAAAAAACAAGATAGAGCAGAGAGCTCACCAGAGTAAGAGTCCAAAAACACAAGAAAAAAGACTGGCAGGCCGTGTACTTTTTATAGGGCAAAACATATCCTGGGGGCACTAAGCACATGGGAAAAAAGGGGAGGAGTGTACCTTGAGTGGACCTCTGGTACATCTCTGGGTAAAACTACACACAAACAATAGGAAAGTGGGAGGAGGGTGATCAGTTTGATGGTCCAGTCGTTAAGGCGCTGGCTGATTCAATCATGAGACAAAGCAGAGGTTCTGGAGAGTCCCAGGATGAGTCATTTCAGGTGGCCAGTCTGTTGCCTTCTCCCAGGACCATACTTAGGATATCAAGGAGGGTGGGGGTGCAGAGTAGAGCTTGTGAGAGCTTGGACACATGGCAAAATGGAGGCTGCTGCTCAGGTTTTTCCCTCTTGGTTCAACTCCTGGCTTGGGGAAATCCTTTTTTACAGTATGGCTCCACACAATCTTGGCACAGGAACGCGGCGTGGTCATCGTGTTGCGCCGTAATACAGTCCGGTCATTTCAAAAAGTCTTAAATGTCTCTTGGCAACAGTTCCCATTTTAAAAGGACACTGGGCAACAATAGTGGTGTTGCAGGTGGTACACAAGAATGTCCTTATTTTTATCTGTCAGCTATGCAGGCTCAATGGTATTGCAGGCAGCACTACGTAACTATCTCTACTATATTTTAGTGTACAGAAGCTCAGTTAACATTATTAATGTGTGCAACACAGGTGAAAATCACAGACAAAAAGCATTGATTGTTAAAAAAAATACAGTAAAGTATTGACCAAGTGAATGCCGAATGGTATATCTCTGAGTTGGTACAGAATACAAATTACAGTTGGTTACAACATTCAATTGCTGTGAAAGCAGATGCAGACTTGGCAGTTACCAAAGAGAAAAGCTATATCACTTGAGTTTGCTGTGTGTTGCATGGACTCCTGCGGTGCATACTTACAAGCTTGCCTAAACAAAGTTTCTCCCTTCTCCATCTCAAATGCATGCAAATGTACAAAAATGCCCTTCTAGGCAAGAAAACAGTTCTCCCACTTACAGAAAATGAAACTCTATACATTGTTATAAAGGATAATCTCAGGCTGTGATTGACTGAGGCTGTATTTACGTGAGGCTCCTTCAAGGGAGTCAGAAGCACACCAAAGCCTCATCTCTGTTGCTGCAAATCAACACGTGAGACTTAAAGCATTATCAGCCCTGACAGGATGAGTTTTTTCTTTGGTCAGTAGCAACCAGGGATGTATTTAAGTAACTAGGTCACAAGTGCGAATGCAAGTACAAGTCATTTTTGCACGAGTGCGAGTCCGAGTGCGAGTCAGTGCCAAAATTTTTGGGCAAGTACGAGTCAAGTGCGAGTCATTTTTGCATGAGTGCGAGTCGAGTACGAGTAAGGCCAGAAACCACAAGTCACAAGTCATGAGTCGAGTCACTTTGGGGAAAATGGCTTTTCCCCCTGAAAATGGTGTGTGTGTGTGTGTGGGGTGTGTGTGTGGGACCTCTGAGGCTTTTAAAGCACCCACTTGGCTTCCCCTATGACTTGGAAAATGACTTGGAAATGGCAAGTCGTTACCCCCACGAGTGCGAGTCCCGTGGGTCACGTGTACGAGTGCGAATGCGAGTCAGTGGGTCACGTGTATGAGTACGAGTACGAGTCAGGGAAAAAGTGGCTAAGTCACACTTGCAAGTTGAGTCATTTGACTCGAGTCCCCATCCCTGGTAGCAACTGGATCAGAATTGTGAGCGGGGGGGGGGGCTTCAACCCTACCTCCTGGCTGCCACAGTCCCAATCCGCAAGGACCCCAACTGGGGCCAAACCACACATGATGTTTAAGGTGTTCACCTTGTTGGATTAACCATTATGATGTTGCAGTTATTCTGTTAAAGACAATCTGGCAAGCTGTTTTGCAAATGCTTCTCCCTGTGAGCTTGTGATGTCACACTCACTGACGCATGCTATATATGGTTACAAGTGTATGATGATTAATGCTGCCTGGCCATAGTTTTGTTAGGCTAAATATTCAGAGGGCCAGTTGATTTATTTATTTATTTATTTAAATAATTTATACCCCGCCTTTCTCCCAGCAAGGGCACTTAAGGAGGCTTACAATAAAAGATTAAAATACGTATATACATTAAAATAATTAAAAACAAATAATTAAAACAATTAAAACAAACAACCCCAGTGGGTCACCTATATTTACATTTGTTAAAAGCCATTTGTTAAAAAGCTAGCCCACCATGTCAGACATTGAATGCTAACCTAAATAAAAACGTCTTAAGGTCCCGCCGAAAGGTCTCTAAAGAGGGAGCCGTTCTTAATTCCAGGAGGAGGGAATTCCATAATTGGGGCGCCACTGCCAAGAAGGCCCTATTCCGTGCCGCCATCCCCCTCACCTCTGTCAATGGCGGCACAGTTAACAGGGCCCCCCCGCGATGACCTCAGAGTACGGGTCGGATTATAGGGAAGAAGGCGGTCCCTCAAATACCCTGGACCCGAGCCGTATAGGGCTTTAAAAGTCAAAACTAGCACTTTGAATTGTGCCCAGAAACATAAGAACATAAGAACGTAAAAAGAGCCCTGCTGGATCAGGCCAAAGACCCATCTAGTCCAGCTTCCTATATCACACAGTGGCCCCACCAGATGCCTCAGGGAGCACAAGACAACAAGATACCTGTATCCTGTCGCCACTCCCTTGCACCAGGCACCAAGAAAACCTACTCCTACAACCAGGAGGTTGCTTATCCCCAGCATGGCTTGTAAGCTGTGATGGACTTTTCCTCCATTAATCTGTCCAATCCCCTTTTAAAGGCATCCAGGCCAGGTGCCATCACCACCTCCTGTGGCAAGGAGTTCCACAAGCCAATTATACGCTGGGTAAAGAAATATTTTCTTTTGTCTGTTTTAATCCTCCCTCCACTCAATTTGAGTGGATGTCCCCTAGTTCTAGTGTTGTGTGAGAGGGAAAAGAACTTTTCTCTATCCACTCTCTCCATCCCATGCACAAACCGGCAGCCAGTTCGGCACCCATGCACGAACCGGTAGCCGCCGAAGCAACGGTCCGACTGAGTCGAACCGACAGGCCCCAGCAACCACCCGGGCTGCCGCATTCTGCACTAGTTGCAGCTTCAAAGGCAGCCCCACGTAGAGCGCATTGCAGTAATCTAGTCTAGATGTCACTAGGGCATGGGTCACTGTGGGCAGGTCTGCACGATCCAAGTATGGTCGCAGCTGGCGCACCAGCCGAAGCTGGGCAAAAGCCCCCCTGGCCACAGCCGCCACCTGGGAATCCAGGAGCAGCAGCGCATCCAGGAGAACCCCCAAGCTACGGACCTGCTCCTTCAGAGGGAGTACAACCCCATTCAGAGCAGGGCAATGATCCAATACCTGAGTCGTAGACTTGTGGATGCTTCTTAATGTGAGCTAATAGTTAAGAGATCAGCCTGTAACCTTCATGGGAGACTTCTCTAGAAGAATGGGGAAAACCACAACAGCCTTGTAAGAAGGCATGCACCTCTCTCTCTCTCTGTTTGTTCAAGAATGCCTCTCTGGGGAACTGAAGTAGCCTGCCACTAGCGTCGCTGCAGGGGGGCGGAGCTCTAAGTTCGCCAAGGCTCCGACCCTCTGTTACACCGGAGCACGAAGCGGCCCCGCCCCCTCGCCTTCGGAACCATTCAAGGCGGTGAAAGCGTTGCTTTCATCGCCTTGAATGGTTCCGAAGGTGAGGGGGCAGGGCCACTTCGTGCTCCGGTGTAACAGAGGGTCGGAGCCTCGGTGGAACTTAGAACTCCGCCCCCCCCTGCAGCGACGCTAGCGTAGCCTGTTTCTTGCAGGATTGCTCTGATATTTACCTCCATTCAGTGCTCAACGTATGTATTTGTAAAAAAACCAAATGCTACAAAAACGTCCAGTGATCTCTCTTCTCAAGCATAAGTCTGGTTCTGGAAAGACCCCCTGTTGTGACCCAAATTGAGCCAATACCCCACTCCGGGTACCAAATGTTTTGACTCAACTGTTGCACCCCAAACTTTACTCCTGGGGGAGCAAACTAGTATTCCCTTTTTAATATCCACTCCAATAGTCCACTTTAGGCAAAGTTAGCAATCCTTTCCCCTTTTAATTGCAATTGTGTGCCAAAAGAAAACACTGAACTTTAAGGCAACTATTTACAAGATTTATTACTTTCCCAGCAATAAACAATGTCCATAAGCCCTTCCTGGGCAGATAAGATTCTACTTAGCTAACAAGAGTCTGGAAGTCTTGCTCATTACTTCACAGCAGTAGAATCTCCTTGTTGCCTTTCTCCTGTGCAGCAAAGAGTCTTGTAGCAAAAAGTCCAATCAATCCAGGTCTCTCCAACCTTCCAGTTGGGCAGAGCATCCCCCAATACCAGTCAATCCAGGTGGGTAATCCATCCAGGTGAGCAGTCAGTCTGGCAGAGTATCCCCATCTGGAGCAGAGTCATCACCGTTGCTCAGCAATCTTGCAGCATGTCCCCATGGCGAGCTGGCAAGTCTCCTTCCTGCTCCTACTGCTGCTGCTTTTATACTGTTAGTTCCCATCAACTCTCTGCTGGTTACAGCTGTGAGCTTACAGTCACTGCCCTCATTATTGCCCACAGCTGTGAAAGTTCCAATCAGTGCTAATTGAGTGCAGCTGCGAACCACACCCACTGCACTCAAAGTCCCAGCTTCATCCTAATTAGTAGAAACACCTGTGGGCCACGCCCAATTGCTTGCAGGTGTGCTTCCACCCACACAGTCCTGGGTGTTAATCCCTTGGTGTCCAGTCCTGTCAAACAGGCAGTCCTTTAACCCCTTCCTCCCTGGACCTGTCAAAACAGGGGACCACTGCTAACACCACTAACTCCTCACCAATCTTCCGCGATTTCCACGATACCCCCCTCCCCACCCAGTTTTACCCCTTCCCCACCCTGTTACGCCCTCCCCCTGCCTTCCCGCCATCTTACCTTTCCCGGCACATGTCCAGAGTTCCAGTGTGGCTGGGAAGGCGCAGGCCTTCTTGCCGGTATCCCTGGCAGCGTACTGACAGCGCACTGTTGCGGGACTGGTACAGACTGCTTTATGGCAGTCAGCGTGGGAGGTGCACCGCCATCGGGTGGCACATTTAGGATTGTGCCCTGAGTCTCATTGTATTAACTAGGGCTTGTTTTCTGGAGGATGTGTTTGGGACTGCAGACTGAAACTAATCTATCAGGTTTTTGGCTTTAAGTACAGGGCAGGAGGAGTTTACAAGGGACTGTGCAAATACTGTAGTATTATTTCATTTTGCTGAATTGTGTAGCTTGATTTACATGTACTGTGCAGTATTATTTGGATTATTTTATGTTGATTGCTTTATCAATTTCACTTTTGGTTGGCATCTTTACATGCACCATGATCAGATGCGCCTTGCTAGCTCTCCCTTAAATCAATAAACTGTTGTGAGCATTTCAGTTGCAATTGGGGGTTTGTAGTCTTTTCCAGTGGTTCACTGGTGTGTAAAAAGAATGTGTTTTCAAGGAAGCCAGAATCTGACCAGTGCTGCCCCTGGAACGTTACACTAGTCAGAGAGAAAATGCTGATTATGTGACCCTTCGGTCCAATACAGAATGTTTGTAAATGCACTGATTTCAATTGGGCTAAACTGGTTTAAATCCAAGAATTGAGATTTAACTGTATTGTGGACTGGACCATGGATTATGTGAAGATCAACCTGGATTCTCAGCTATGTGATACAGTTTTACCAACTTAATTCAATCTGTTTCATTTGACACTCATGGGTACGAGGCCTTGTAACATTAATCCAGCTGAAAACGTAAGCGCAGTTGCCTTTCCTTTCTGTTCTTATCAAACTAACTTGCAATTTGGTGGCCATATTTCATCTGAAGGAGCCACCCTTTGTTGAACTAGATAGTGCTGAGATATCAAATGGCGCCTTTTAGCAAGGCATTGATGGTTTCAAAGTGTTTAAGAGAGCAGGAGGCAGCTCATTCAGTTATTCATTTGGGCTCAGTAGTGTTAGACACGGATCTTAATGGATAATATTGATTGAGAGAAGCAAAGCACATTCTTTTTTTTCCAAAAGGGAAAAATGGGAAGATGAGAATCGAAGGATGTTTGCCACTTCACTCTCACGATAGCAAAGTACTGTAGTACACACTCCGCAAGAAGCCATTGGGATAGAAGCCCAGTAAATGGAATGTGTTCCGATTAATAGAGGTTTCAAGCAGACTTTGGCATTCTTCTTCTCAGAGCAAGGAAAGAACTTGGGCTTTTGCATTACTTCCAACATGGGAGTTCTGACTGGCACAGAAAGGCAATGGCATCACAATTCATAATTTGGCTTAAACTTCACTAAAGGTCGGATTCACTTGACTTTTGGAGCTGCTTGCAGTTCCTTAAGGAGGTTGATTCATGCTTCCAGAACTATGGCTTTCAGACAGGGATTCTACTCAGCACTGGCGTCGCTCGAGGTGGGGCGGAACGGTAAGTTCTGCACTATGCTAACCTCCGTTTACTCCCCAGCACGAGGCGGCTCTGCCCCCTCGCCGTCGGAGCCGTTCAGTGCGGCAAAGGCAATGTGCAGTAGACTCCCAGCGCGTTGCCTTCGCTGCACTGAATGGCTCCAAAGGCAAGGGGGCGGGGCCGTCTCGTGCCGGGGAGTAAACGGAGGTTAGCACAGTGCGGAATGTACCATTCCGCCTCACCTCGAACGACGCCACTGCTACTCGGCATATAGCAGTCCCAGTTAATCAAGCCTCCCACATCCAGTAATAGTATCATATGATAGCGACTTCCAGAGGGGTAGCCATGTTAGTTTGTTGCAGCAAAAGCAACAGAGTCTTGTAGCACAAACGGAGCTTGAGGTATATTAAAAGTGCTTCTGAACCCAACCACGTTCTTTGAATTAGACTCATAGAGCTGGACGGAACCTACAAGATCACGAGTCCAACTCCCTGCCAATGCAGGTAGTCCGCAAATATAAGATTCCCATTGGATGGGTATCCAGCCTCTGCTTAAAGACCTCGAATGATAGTCTCTTCCAAAGTGGACTGTTCCACTGCCAAATGGTTCCTACCATCAGGAAGTTCTTCCCAATATTTAATTAAAATAAAAGTATAGTGTGCAATGGAAAGGGCAAAAGGAAAATCTGTTCCCACACAAGGAGTGGTGCTGGGACTGCCAGTACCGATCCTGAGAAAAGCCAAGTAGATATGAGAGGACAAGTTGACCTCATGTCACAGCAGAAGGAACGCTAGTTCAAAACATTGGGCTATTATGTCCACAGTGATGCTGTAGAGGCAGCTCTGTGAAAATTCATGTTGTGTTCTCCAATTTACAGTATGCAAAGCATCTATAGGGCTGTATCACGTACAAAAGAGTACACATTATTAACCCCTGCTAACCCCTGCTAACTGGGCAAGAGGCACTTTTCAATTGGTGCTCCTCTTATATTTAGCAGGGGGAGGGTAACTGCCCCCCTTTCACCCCAGCACAGTGTCTTTCTGGTGGCTGTTTGCTGGTGGTGTTCTGCATCTTTTTTAGATTGTGAGCCCTTTCGGGACAGGGAGCCATTTAATCATTTGATTTTGTCTGTAAACCGCTTTGTGAACTTTTTGTTGAAAAGCGGTATATAAATACTGTTAATAATAATAATAATAATAATAATAATAATAACAATAACAATAACAATAACAATAACAATAACAATAACAATAATAACAATAATAACAATAATAACAATAATAACAATAACAATAACAATAATAATAATAATAATAATAATAATAATAATAATAATAATAATAATAATAATAATAATAATAATAATAATAAAACAACTCCTTCCTGGCTTATTAAACCAGGTTAATGGCTGTTTTATAGCACGAGTGCAAAGTTGCTGGAGAATATCTATGAATTATGGGCAATGTCTGCAAAGAGAAAAAACCTGTAACTAAGTCCAACTGGTTTGGACCAAACAGATGCTTCCTAGAGCACTGTGGTTTATCAATAGATGGTGTTTCTCTGCCGGTCCTAAAGTGGGAGCATACTTGGAAGATACATTTATCCTTGACTCTGAGATTGTCACACAATCAGTGAGATAAATTTAACGGAGCATTATGCGTAGGCAGCTACCAAGATATCCACTGTATAGCTGGGGGAAAAAATCCAGGTGTACAGCACTGTAGCAGTGTCTGTGACAAACACCACCACTACACCTCCTCCTCTTCCTCCTACAGAGATAACCAATTTGCTTATGTTATCTGACTGTTTTATATCATACATGCAATAATGAGGGATGCAGTGGGAAGGCTAATGTGTAAACAGGGAGAAATTGTTGGAGCATAATTTGATTACTGTAGCTAACGTTGGTAGGGAGGCTGGAATGTGTGTTAACTATGTGTTGTGTGAAAAATACTTTCCCTTGTTTGTCTTGAACCTCCTGCCAATCAATCAGCAGTACACTAAGCAAAATCTGTCCTGGTTCTATTTTTCAACATCATCACTGGGTCATAGCATGCAAGTACTGTTCCACTAGAGACTGAAGGTCCATACATACTGGCTCCCAATGTCCCAGAAATGTTTGGGTCACATAATCATTTATGGTCTATAGATTAACTTGGCTGATGTTTGGTAGAACATACATCTCCAAGAAGTCCTGTGAACAGGCCATTCAATGTCAAATGGGAATAGAACTGACTATGCACTGTCAGCATTCTACCTATCAGATTGGTGGCGAAATCCTGTGTAAGGATCTGGCCGGTGGCCCAGGGCCTCCCGCTAGATCCCATCCCTGCTCCTGACCACCTCCTGGGCTGGCTCGGCCAATGGCCCCCCTCCCTCGCTGCCTGGACCGCCCATGCAGTTGCCGGTGGGAGCCTTACCTGCCTCCAGCAGCCGCATGCTCGTCCTGCCAGTGGAGTGAGGGAGGCCGGCCTTGCGCCAGCCTCCCTTACTCCAAAGTAGTCACAAACGTGCCTTATGGCACATTTGCAACAGCTTCTGGCGCCGGAGCTCTCTTCTGCACCTTTTCCAGTTCCACTATATCAATTTTGAGATGTGGTTACCAAAACTGGTCACAATATTCCAGATGTAGCTTTACCATTGGTTTGAACAATGACATATATGATTGGCCATTTTATTCTCAATCCCTTTTTTAATTCTCCTGAGCATGGAACTGGTCTTTTTCACATCTGCCACACACTGGGTTGACACTTTCACCAAGCTGCACAGGTGTCATACTGTCTTGAGTACTCCCAGAAGCATCTGGTGGGCCACTGTGAGATAGAGGAAGCTGGCCTGGATGGGCCCTTGGCCTAATCCAGCAGGGCTCTTCTTATGTGCTTATGTCCACCACCACCACCCCAGGATCTCTCTCCTGATCCGTCACAGACAGCTCAGAACCCATCAGCGTATATGTGAAGTTTATATATATTGCCCCAATGTGCATCACTTTATACTTACTTACATTGAAGTGTATCTGCCATTTTGCTGCCCAGTATCCCAGTTTGGGAGCCAGCGGGTGGCGCAGTGGGTTAAACCACTGAACCATGAGCTGTCAATCGAAAGGTCAGCAGTTCAAATCCGTGCGACGGCTCCTGCCAACCTAGCAGCTCGAAAGCAAGAAGTTGCAAGTAGATTAATAGGTACCGCGTCAGCGGGACGGTAACAGCGTTCCATGCGCCTAGGTGTTGAGTCATGCTGGCCACATGACCATGGAAACGTCTTTGGACAGCGCTGGCTCTTCGGCTTTGAAACGGAGATGAGCACCGCTCCCTAGAGTCGGACACGACTGGACTTACTTGTCAAGGGATACCTTTACCTTTACCTATCCCAGTTTGGAAAATCCTCCTGGTGCTTTCGCCACCTGGAAATGTTTGGTGTTACCTGCAAACTTGGCCATCTCACCTGCTTATCCCCAACTCCCAATCATTTATGAACAATTTGAAAAGTGCTGGTCCTAAGACCGATAATTGAGGCACACTGTTGTTCACCTCTCTCCGTTGTGAAAATTGCCCATTTACACCCACTCTGTTTCTTGTTCTTTCGCCAGTTCCTAACCCAGGTGTAACGCCAGGACCTGCCCTTTTATTTCCTGACTATTGAATAACAGATCCAGAGCTCATCTACTGCATTAACCTCTTGCTTTTGTGATTGCAAGCATCCATCAGCAATCCAGCTGGCCTGAATATATGGGTGAATGAGGCCTCCATCACATACACCCTTATGCACCATTCTCATAGGAGTGAACAATATCATCTTTCTATAACGCAAGCCGTATAATATAATTGTTTTCACTTGAAGTGGTAAACCTGTGTCTGGTCTATACCACTTTGCATTACAAGTGGTGACTCACATGACATGAATGAGAGAGAGAGAGAGAGAGAGAGAGAGAGAGAGAGAGAGAGAGAGAGAGAGAGAGAGAGAGAGAGATGTACAGAAAACTAGCATGCCAAGAAGAAGGGTCTTCCACAACTTTTCTCTCTGGCATCTAGGTTTCTTTTTAGAGGGAATTCCTTGTGTTGAGAGGCATTCAAACATGTGAGCCTGCAATCAGTGTGGGCTGAAGTGGTACAGCCCAGAGAACTGTTTATTACCCACCCCCCCTGAAAACTAAATAGTCTGTATTCTATGCTGCATTTTTTAACTAAAGTTCTAAACCATCTTTCCTCCAGGGGCTTCATCTCCTGGAACAATCAAGATCTAGATCCTCTTACCCTCACCAGAATTGTTCCTTTATGTTCATTTAGACAGACAATAACATCTAAAGGTCAGCCGCCCAAGATCTCCAAGTGAGTGGTGATTTGAACCCAAGTCTTGCTGGGCCAAGTCCATTCCTTGATCTCTATGCCACATTGGCTCTTGCTTACCTTCACATCAACGAACTCAGTCTTTTTAGGGAGTTAACAATATCTGGCCTAAACCAACCTGTACAGATCCATACAGATCTCATGTGGGGTAGTTTCAGGGCTGCCCAAGACCTCTTGGTGCCTGGCGCAGTGCACCAAATGTCTCCCCCCCCCCACCCTCCAGTAGCTCACTGGTGCTGCTGCCACCTCTCCTCCTCCTGCTCCTTTGATTTGAACTGGAAGAAGAGAACACTGCAGAACAGCAAGTATGGAGGGGAATGGCAGCCTAGAGTATCAGAGACACTCTCGCCCAGGGCCAGGGGTTCTCAACCAGTGGCACTAGTACCATCATCACTGGCGTCACTGCATCGTGGCGGGGGGGCGGGGTGCATAGGGTGACGCACCGGGAGGCGGCCGGAGGGGGTGATGCGCCAGTGGGTGATGCGCCGGGACTCCCAATCGGATCTTCGTTTGGACCTTCTGAGGGCAAGGCTTCAGGCGGCGTTGTGCGCATGTGCTGCTCGAAGCCTTGCCTGGCCTATTCAGAAGAGGCCGAGCCACCGAGGAAGACGCGGCTCGGCCTGCCGGCTCCGGGGGTGATGCACCGGGATGGGGGTGAGTACCGGGGGGTGATGTGGGAGTGGGGGGTGGGTGACGCGGCAACCTCCTGCATTAGGGTGATGCGCACCCCCACACTAAGGTGACCTGCACTCTAGTGACGCCACTGAGTACCACTGAGATGGAAGCCATGCAGGGACAACCCTGGCAGCCATTGAGTCACTCAGTGTCTCCATTGCTATGGTGACAAGAGACGCTAAATCCAGGAGCTACAATGCTGGTGGGGGTGGGGAAGAGCAGGGTGGAGGAACAGGCACTGGGCTGGAGGGTAAAAGATCTGCAGCCAGCTAAGGATGAGACTGCTGAGGCTCAAAGCCAATGGCTACTTGTGGCTGGCCTCCTGCAGGAAGGAGAGCTCAGGGAGGCTGCCCTACAGAGGCTGGAGTGGAGAAGGAATTGGGTGATTTATTAACACACACACCCCTCTCAGCCGGGTGCTCTGAAGTTAGGGGGAGCTTGTACATGTTCTCTCTCTCTCTCTCTCTCTCTCTCTCTCTCTCTCTCTCTCTCTCTCTCCCCCCCCCCCATCCTCCCACCTCACCTTGGGTGAAATGAAAAACGGCCTGCCAGAGTGAGCCCTGGATTGCTGAGGACGCGGTGAGAGACATGATGACACCAACACTGCCTCACCATGACAACCCAGCTGTTGTTGCAGAGTAACAACGTCCTCAAAACTATGACAAAAATGGTGCCAACTCTTGAGCTTTGGTTGTTTAATCATTTCCATGCCATCTTCAGAACTTCTAGAACCGAAGAGTTCACTCTGATAAAATAAACCTAAAAAAGTTAATGTTCTGCCTAGAATTTTTCCTTTCCTGAAATGGAAAGCAAAAGTGAAGTGATTTCCATACAAAAATAAGGTGTGTTATTCAAAGAGGAGGAGGTTTTTTTGGAGCGCTATTGCCACCAAGTGGTGAAAAATACTCACAACAGACCCCATATTACAAGAATGTGTGTGCTGTGGAGTTGCTGAGCCCAGACTCTGAGAGCTGCTGTACCTTAACTGTTGCACAGAAAGCAGAATTTCATCCAGTGCAACATTTCCCATCGCAGTGCTGCAGAGAGAGGAGAAACTATACTTGGCAGAGTTTCTTCTTTTTATACATTCTAAATGTATACATTATACATCAGTATAATGTATAAAAGGTAAAGGTATCCCTTGACAATTAAGTCCAGTCGTGTCTGACTCTAGGGAGCGGTGCTCATCTCCGTTTCAAAGCTGAAGAGCCAGCGCTGTCCGAAGACGTTTCCATGGTCATGTGGCCGGCATGACTCAACACCGAGGCGCATGGAACGCTGTTACTGCCCTTACAGCACATGCATGTCCTGGCACCTTCCCTTGCTTGTCTCATAAGTCTTTCTAACTGTGTAGTTTAGAATGCAACAGACACATAGATAGGTGGACGGACGGACGGACACACAGAATTTGAAAGTTATAGGGAGGAAAGTGGAGGAAGCAAGGGGACAGATAAGGATCCCATGCATATGCGCCATGAGTGCATCATTGAACCCATGGGGCTGGTAGGATAGGGCAACTATCATGTGAACCAACCTGCTGTCAGTCCAGAGCAATTGCTGTGACAGAAATAAGTCATGTTATCGTTGAAACGGAAGATGAGAAGAAAGCATTTGTTCGCGTCCAGTGCAACCATGGCATAAGCAGGACCTGAATGAAAGTTTTAGTCCAGCAAACTATTCACTGGAGAGGGATATGAGTCTGCAGGGCACACAGCTATCTATTCATGCTAGTCACAAAGGTGTTTTTTCCACTTGCTTATTTCAGAGAAGGCAGGTTCTGCATTATTGCCTCAAATATTTATGTTTTTATTTATGTTTCATTTTTCAGACAAGGTAGCTAGAAAGAATTACAGGTCAGGGTCAAAGTACACCTTCCAATAAATGCATTGTTTAACCCTGTGTGTTTGGTCTTTTTATGCCTCCCCAAGCGGCTAATGGCAGCTTTGGTGGGACACTTTCACCTGCACCATGAGATGGCAGGAAAGGGTTAAATGCCACCTCTGTGCAGATTGAAGTCCTGATCCTGATCTCTCCCCCCCCCCCCATGTTTTCTGGTAGAGAGCAGGGCAGGTCTTTCATGCAGGCATCTCCAGTTAAAAGGATTGCAGGTACCACTGAGCTTCAAAAGCCTCCCTGCCTGAGGTCCTGGAAAGGGTCTGCTCATCAGAGCTGATAATACTGGGTGAATGACTTGGAATATAAGGGTGTTTCATATGCCTGAAATAGCTCATTGATGACAGTGAAACCATTCATACTGAAACCATATAGAAACCATTCATAAAGTCCCAGGCTCAAGCCATCCTTCTTTGATATGTAGCAGGGACGGATTCAGAAACACCCCCAACTGAAGAACAACAGTAGTCTGACAATCTAAGATCATTCAATGGAAGATGAGATGACATGAAGAACATCTAGCACAAACTGAATGTTTTCTTGTTCATAGAAGAGGGTTCTCAGAAAAACCCTCCTTGTAAGTTATGATATATTTTCGAACACTGAAGTGGGGGGGGGGGAGAGAAACCACCAACTAGCAATGGCACAAGAAAAGAACATCCATAACTCATTGTTCCTAATTGTGAAAGTTAAGGAATCAGATGCCACTTGATATTTTTCTGCCTCTCCTAAGTGTACTCTGTTGGCCACACCACTAACACACCTCTCAGTCATAAGCACTCCAGTAAAGAGAAAGAGTCTTTTCACTTTTGAGACTGTCATGGTCTTTATGACCTCAAAGGCTGCAGAGATGCTACAGACACACACACACACACACACACACACACACACACACACACACAAACACAAAGACACTCAGACCAAAAGAGAGAGAGAGAGGCACACACAGAGCACACAACACAAAGGTTATACATGGACACTCAGCTAAGCAGCAGGGAAAATCAAATTAGACATATCTGAATATATTCCTTGGGAAAGAAATGATATGAGTGAAGCAAAGGTAATGCTGCTGATTATTATCATCAAGAGTGCATGTGTGTCATTTTACCATTTCTAAGACTCCTTAAGTTTAGTTGTGATGCAGTGTGTGACACTGTAACTCAATAGGATTCCATTACTCTAGTCTAGCCCATCTTGTCTTCATTGGATTGGGAGTATCACTGCCAGCAATGTTATATGAACAAATAATTCATAGGCCTCTTTGGCTCACACTGGGTCCTTTGGGGACATGGAGGAGTTGACAGTAATTAACTTCTAAAGAGGCAGTCCCTGATCGAAAGAACATGCAGCTGAACAGACAAATGTGTAGCAGAATAGGCAGTAGGCACAGAAGCACAGAAATGGAGTGTGTGTTCCCTTCAGAACACAGAGGCCAAGAATAAAAACAGGAGAAAGGCCCTGCTGGATTAAGCCAAAGACCCAACCAGTCCAGCGTCCTGCTTCTCAGTTGCCTCTGCCAAACAGATGCCTCTGCTAAGAGGAAGCACACAAGCAGGAGAGGAAGGCAAACAGATTTTTGCCACTGTTGTTTCCCAGCAACTAGTATTGGATGTATACTGCCACTGAATTTGGAGGTAGTGCATAGTAGCCATCATGACTTGTAGCCATTGATAGGCTTTACACTGTGAGTAAATTTTAGATTCTCTGCTTTTTTTTCTTGTTCCACCAGTTCTTATTGTGTAGGCTTACCAGATCTCCAACCGGGACAGAGTGCTAGACCTTTAGGAGAAGGAATGTGGGCAGGTGTAGCTTGTTAAGCCTTACAGCATAATCCTGGCATGTCTACTCAGAAGCAAGCCCCACTGAACACAATGGGGCTTGATTCTGAGTAGACATGCCTAGGATTGTGCTGTAAGGTTTGACAAGCTACACCTGGTCACATTCCTTCTCCTAAAGGTCTAGCACTCTGTCCCGGTTGGAGATCTGGTAAGCCTATTATTGTGTAGTGCAGGGGTGGCCAGCCGACCATCCACCATTAGGGCCTTTGCATTCTTAAGAATTGTGTAGAAGACAGAAGCTTGGCAGCTGCAAGTGCTGATGGGGCTGCTAAAGCAGCTGCACCTGCTGAAATGCCCTCGTTAAAGGGCCAGGAGCATTCGTTGGCCACCCCTGGTGTAGTGTGTATTGAGGGTGGGGGCAGGCTGAAAGACTTGCTTTGTGAGCAAGAGAGGCTGGGGTTGGCTGTAGAGCAGCTCCGTTTAGCTCTCATAAATCCAGCCAACATTGGACCAGTAAAGATTTTGAAGGCCCACAAACTGTATAAGGTAGCGTTTCTCAATTTTGAGTGTTTGCGGGGGCAGGGCTAGCAGCGGCAGCAATCCTAGGGATTGCTGCCACAAAAAAAATGCAATTTTCGGACTCACCAGAGGTCCTCGAGCCCTTTGGAGGGTTCAGGGAGGCCTGCGCTACCCTCTGCAGCCCCCCCCCCCCCGAGCTTCAGATCACAACTCTGCAGCTATTTATAACCACTTCTTTTTTTTGTGGTCGTAAATCGCTGCGGAGCGGTGATCTGAAGCTCAGGGGGCCTGCGGAGGGTAGTGCAGGCCTCCCCGAACCCTCCAGATGGCTCCAGGACCCCAGTAAGTCAGAAAATTGCATTTTAAAACTTTTTTGAAGATCAGGGCCTTTTTAGCACTAGGTATTCAGACAAGGAGAGTCATGCCGGCCACATGACCACGGAGGCGTCTTCAGACAATGCTGGCTCTTCGGCTTTGAAATGGAGATGAGCACCACACCCTAGAGTCGGACACGACTGGACTTAATTGTCAGGGGATACCTTTACCTTTTTATTCAGACAATTATCCAGATGATCAAGGGATACTTTGATATACTTTTAATAACAGATTATTGTTTTGTATTTTTTTGAGTATGTGTTTGGTCACAGGGCATAAAAATGATAGCAAACATCAAATCGGTAAATATCGGCTGGTCTTTGACTGTAATAAAGATATTGATTGATTGAATTGGTAAATAACTACAGAATGATCAAACTACAGAACTATAAGATCAGTCATTTTGAAGCACATCAGAATTGCCCTGCCAGATCAGGCCAAAATTCTGTCTAGTCCAGGATCCTGTTTCCCGCAGTGATTGACCAGATACCTCTGAGAAGCTCATGAGCAGGAGGACCCTTTTCCTGCTGTTGCTCCCCAGTACATTGCCTCTAAACCGTACTAGTAGTAGTAGCCAATAATACTTCATTTTTAAAGCCATCTAAGCTAGTGACCATCGCCACATCTTGTGGTAGCAAATTCCATAACTGATTAACAGCACAATTCTTTGCATGTTGTTACCAAAATTGCCATGTATTATTATGGGGAATAGCTTTAAATATGGCAATTGGTACGAGCAGGGATCTTTAGACCAATGTATACCCAAGTCCAGCCTCCAAAATTCCATTTAAAATAACCTTGAGGACACACGTGCGTTGCTTTCAATATTTACTAGATAATTCAGTCACACATACACAAAAACCAATCATACACAATATACAGTGTATAGGATTGCAGCCTAATACATCCATAAAGTGCATATTAATTATGTGCTGTGTAAAGAAGTATAGTACTTCCTTTTGTCCATCCTACAGCTCCCACCAAGCAGTTTCATTGGGGGACCCCTGGTACTAGTTTTCTAAGAAAGGGGGAGAAACTTCTCTCTAGCCACTTTCTCCTCACAATGCGTAATTTTATATTAAAACCCTCTACCATGCCCCCCCATTTGGTCACATGGTTTCTAAACTAAGAAGACCCAAATGTGCATCATAGGGAAGCTACCTAGCCCCAGCTCCAGCCCCTGATCATTCTGCTTATTCTTTTCTGGCTCTCCAATATCCTTTTTGAAGTGTGGTGTCCAAAACCGTACACAGTCTTCCAAATGTGGCCACACCATAGATTCCTGACTATATGGGGTAGGCTTACCAGATCTCCAACCGGGACAGAGTGCTAGACCTTTAGGAGCAAGAATGTGGGCAGGTGTAGCTTGTTAAACCTTAGAGCACAATCAAGGTTTGAATACAATGGGGCTTGCTTCTGAGTAGACATGCCTAGGATTGTGCTCTAGGACTTAACAAGCTACACCTGCCCACATTCCTGCTCCTAAAGGTCTAGCACTCTGTCCCGGTTGGAGATCTGGTAAGCCTAATATGGGGTAATATAATATAATAGTAGTAGTTGTATTTTCAATCCCTTTCCTAATAGCCCCTAGCAAAGCAAAGTAAGCAGTATAGATTGCATTATGTACATTCAATTGCCCAAGGAAGAGTCTATTTATACATGTACTAATCAGTCTAATGATATAGTCTAATTGCATTAATATTACATTACCCCCACTAACTGGGCAAAGAGGCACTTCTTAAAGTGGTGCTCTCCTTTCATATGTATCAGGGGGAAAGTAACTGTCCCTCTTCACTCCAACAGAGCCTCTTTCCTGGTGACAGTCTGCTGGTGTTCCTTTTGTGTTTTGTTAGACTGTAGGTCCTTTAGAGACAGGGATCCGTTTATTCATTTATGTGACAAAGAAAACCACTTCATGATTTTTTGTTGTTGAAAAGCACTTTATAAATATTCTAAATAATAATACTAATAATTTTGCTGATGCTCTTGCCAAAGCAAAGGCTGCCATTTTATGTACAATCCTCTTTTTATCTTGTACAAGCTAAAATCCAGGGTTGTTTTTTTTAAATAGATCCTACCAGTGTTCCTGACCTTTGAGCGGTGGGGAAAGGAGAAATGTACTCCACTGACTTTCAGAGATGGGGCATTCAAATATTTAGAGAGGAATGTCCTTTGTATTTTCCCTTCCCCAGAGTTGTAGGGATGTAAATCAAAAAGAATATTTCTAGAAATCCTATCCATTATTGAGAGGGCATTTGCTGAAACCCAAGAAGAACAAATGCTTTTCTCAGTGAACAGATAAGGGTCGCTTAACACATTACACTGGGAAAATATTGTTTCCCCTTTAAAGTACACATTGCAGGAAACTGTATCCAACTGGGAACTCTCAGTGCAGTATATCTACAGTACAGCCATGTTTGATCAAAGAACGTGTTTTGGAACACAAACATTGTGTTTCTGTGTGTATGGCATGGGCACACACTCCAAAAACATAATGTATGACCCTTAGTGGCAGAATGACACACATGTACACTATTTGGCTTGGGTGACAAAACAAACTTTAGATTAAGTTCAAGGTCTGAGGAAAGACCAGAAACTGAATGGAGAAAATCTATATCCCTGTAGTGGAAGTTTAGCAGTGCAATCATATGCATGTTTACTAATAAGTAAGTAGTCCCACTGTGTTCAATAGGGCTTACTCCCAAGTAAGTGTGTATAGGTTTGCAGCCAGGCATCAACTTAAGTCCTGGAACTGTTACCAATGGCCCGACAGTGTGAAAGCTGTTCCATCGTTCTGTAGGCTACAGCGACCAGAGCAAACAGCTGGAGGCCATGCATGGGTGACAGCGGCCCACTGAACCAGGATCAGTGGTGGGTCCCCAGCCTCATTATTTATGTATTGGGGTCATGGCAGAGGCGAAACAAGGGTGGAGCGGAGGCAAGTAGTTCTGCAAGACTCCGGTACACTGGAGTCAGCGGCCCCTCCCCCTTGCTGTTGGAGCCATTCCAGCAGCAACAGAGGAGTGTCCTGCGTGTTGCCTTTGCTGCCAGAATGGCTCCAACAGCAAGGGGGAGGGGCCGATGACTCCAGTGTAACAGAGTCTTGCAAAACTACTTGCCTTCGCTCCACCCTTGTTTCGCCTCTGGGTCGTGGCATAAAAAAGGTTGAAGACCACTGATTTAGATCATAAGTTCCTTGAGGGCAAAGACTCTGTAAAGCATCACGTACTTTGATGGCAAGATTGTGAGGATGACGATGATGATGGCCACACCATCACTACTACCCCACATCCAAGCCCCAAGCCTTTCACTCTTTCACTGGAACTGATTGTTCCTGGAAGTAACGAAACATTACAAGAACTTAGCCGTTGAGGACCTGACAAGTTAAAATTCAAAAATGCTCTTATTGCTGCCAACAGATTTCCGAAGCCAGTGTAGCTGTCAAGCTGAAAACTAGCAATGCCCGGTAAGTGTTCTTATGCTTTAAAACTGGGGGTTGTTGTTTTGTTCACGACAATCCTTTATTCATGCTAGGGAAAATACAACCTAGGAATTCTATCAAAGATAACAGGCTTGTTGCTGAGATTATCACCAAAATCACAGCTTCACAGTCTGGCTTGTAAAATTATGTACCAGGATCAGAGCCAGTGCGCACAAGTTACGGTGTACTACCATGTAAGGACCATTCCATGAGGGGGTCCATTATGGGAGTCCATATGTACGATAACCATGTGATATAAATGGATGATGATGATGCAACATTATGATAAACAATGACAGCCCAAGATAACAAAAACTAATATTTGGTTAACAGCCCAATCCTACCTAACTCTCTGCCCAGCTATCCAGTGAAGCCGGTGCAGGCAATGCTGGATCCTGAGCAGAAAACAGAAGCTGGGAGGTCACCTTGGGGGAAGGGAACTTTCATTCCCTTATCCCGGGTAAAGCCCCAGCCCCGGTATGGGTCTCCTCAGATCTGCACCCACTTTTTTGGTGGTGCAAATCCGGGAGCTCCGTGTAGGGAGAACCGGCCAAGGAAGGGGGATAGGATTCGGTGTGTACTAGCATAGCAAATCCCACCCCCTCCTGGGTGCAAATTCTACCCACCCCCTTTGCTGCTGTAGGGGGTAGGGAAGGTGGTTCCTAGCAGCACCAGTACTGTATGTGCCAGGATCCTATCCCTTTCCCCTCTCCCTTGCCCTCTCCCTTACTCTCTTTAGACTTATGCCAGTAAAATAGCTGGTGCATATTCGAGGAGACCCATTGGGGAAGTAGAGGCTTGCCTTGAGGAGACTTCTGTAACTGCCCCACACCACAAGCTGTAGCATGTGCCCCACTGACATGGATGCATCGGTGCTGGGGGAGTTAGTTTGGAATGTAAAAACCATGATATGTGATGTAGCACCTGGTCCAATTGGGATTGATCTGGTTTAACTCCAACTCCTGGATTGTTTTGTTTATCTCTTCCATCCATGTTGAATATGTTCTCATTCTTTTTGAAGTGTGCTACAAGCAAGCTCAGACTGAAATGGTTTTCCACTGGGAAACCCAACTGAGGCCTTTGCTTTTCAAAACTTAGCACCCTATTCTAGGGTAATATATTTCTTTACCCAGCGTGTAATTAGTTTGTGAAACTCCTTGCCACAGGAGGTGGTGATGGCACCTGGCCTGGATGCCTTTAAAAGGGGATTGGACAGATTTATGGAGGAAAGGTCCATCACAGCTTACAAGCCATGATGGGGATAAGCAACCTCCTGGTTGTAGGAGTAGGTTTTTCTTTGTGCCAGGTGCAAGGGTGTGGCGACAGAATACAAGTATCTTGTTGTCTTGTGCTCCCTGAGGCATCTGGTGGGGCCACTGTGTGATACAGGAAGCTGGACTAGATGGGCCTTTGGCCTGATCCAGCAGGGCTCTTCTTATGTTCTTATGGAAGTGATTTCAAAATATGTTGACTGGTGTTCTGCTTCACTTTTTGTCTGTGTTAATATGAACAAATGCACTTGTTCTGTGATCATGTTATAAAGTGCTACAAACTCTCCGTAATAACAACCAAAACAGATTATGCTCTCCTCTGTTTACCACTCCACTGATGCCACGTAATAGAATGTGGAAAGCAGATGTGGCAAAGGGGTCTGATCCTCCCAATGCTGACCATGAGTGGAAGAGCTATGAGCACCAGGGCCAGGATAGCAACCCTGGGTAGGTTTGGCACTGACATTTCAAGAGTGATGCTTGAAGCAAATTTCAGGGTTCCTCTCAAAGAGAAACATCTCAGAATGTTAAGAAATCAACAAGTTTCTATAATACGTGTGAAATTTCTCAGGGGGCTTCTCCCATCCTAGCCTTGGGAGGTGAGCTGTCACATCTCATGGCTTCTTCCTTGCAGCTAAAATGGTCTCTAGGCATATCGTTCTGCCTCCCCCTCCAATCACTGATACATGTATGGTTTTTTTAAGCGGCTAATTAGCCATCCTTTCCTTCAGCATCCTCAACAATTTGGCATCGCAGACACCATGTCTTCAGTAACTACCTCATGTTTTTATATGCCAACCAGGGACACTTGGTTAGCAGCAAAGGGAACCTCCATCTTCCAGTCCAAGCATATGAACATATGGCTGAGAGAACAAATTAACTGCCTTCTGAATGAAGGAAACAACATCAAAGCTAGTATTTGGGATTTGCAGAGATCGATGAGGAACATGAAGGGTGAGCTCAAAAGGTAAACGTGTACATTAGGGCTTTTAAAATATGTATACCCCATTTGTAGGCCAAAATTGGTTTCTAGCAGCTTACAATGATGCTCTAGATCAGGGGTGGCCAACCTTTCAACATGAATGCTGGCTCTTTAAATGGTTGTCTAGGTGAGAGCATTTCAGCAGGTGCAGCTGCTATAGCAGCACCATCAGCACTTGCAGCTGCCAAGATTCTGTCTTCTGCACAACTCTTAAGAACACAGTAGCCCTAATGGGGGAAGGTTGGCCACCCCTGCTCTAGATCTACAAAATGGTACAATATCTTAGAGATATATGAAGTTGTGTTTACAGCAGTTTCTTCTCATCCCTGGCAATGGATGGCATCGTCCAAGTTCCAAGCTCTTTCCTTCAGGGAGGGAGATGCAGAAGAGGCTGCAGGGGGACCCAGGGGCTGCCTAATGGTAATGATGCAAGCCCACAGAAACAGCTCCTCTGATGATCTGCACAGTTTCCTGAGTCATTAACAATCAGCAATTGAATGAATGGCTGAGTCATTCCTTACATGTCTTTTTCTGAGAAACTATCATTTTGGGGAAAACTTTGACCCAATCCTTCACTGAAAAGCCCACCAAACCCATTTCTCTGCCATAAAACCACACTAACCAGGTGTGATGATGATGATTACCACTCTTTGCTCCTGGATAACCAGATTGCAGCTGTGGCCAGGAGTGCTTTTGCTCCATTTCGGCTGCTGCTCCAGCTCCATCCTTTTTGGGGGAATGGCAGATCTTGTCATGGTTGTACTGTATATGCCTTGATTACATCCAGCTTCAAATACTATAACACATGGGGTTAATTTTGAAAAGTGTCAGAACCTTGAGTTCATGCAAAATGCAGCAGCTAGGATGAAGCAGCTAGCAGCAGCCCACTTATTAGTTCATAGAGCACCAAGCCAACTCATTGTCACCCAATTTGTTTGTGAGGCTGAAGTCAAAGTACCTTTAGAGTAACCTTTAGAGCCCTAACTAGTTCAGGACCATGATACCAGGGATGTGGATCAAGTCTCTGACTCCAAGTCTCAAGTCAAGTACCAAGTCTCTGGGTCCAAGTCTCAAGTCAAGTCCCAAGTATTTACCCCCAAGTCCCAAGTTTTTGGTTGTGAGTTGCGAGTCCCTATCTATTTAATGGGGGAAATGGGTTTAAACCTGAATAAAAATTGAACTTGCCGTAAAAGGCTCCAAGTCTCGAGTTGAGTCTTTTGAGTCTTTTACAATCGCCAAGTCAGAGTCAAGTCATTGATGCGACTTGAGTCCAACTCAAGTCCGAGTCAATAATAGACTCAAGTCTACATCACTGCATGATACCTATTATTGCCTCCTCCATAACATTTTATAGTCAGGGGGAAGCCCTACTCTGTGTCCCATTCCAGCTATAGTACTCAGGACTGGCCCCTCCATGAGGTCAACTGCTTGCTTCAGATTGGTGGGGGTTTTTTTGCCAATTTCTTTCTGCCTACTTGCCTTCACTGTTCTTTGTTCTCCTTCCACTCCCTGGATTGGAAGAGAGGAAGAGGAAATGTGGAAGGGAGAAGAGTGCTGAGCTAGGACATTAGACAGTGGGAGAGCAAAGGCTGGCTTGTCATTGGGTAAGGGGGGCAGCATTTGGAATGATGCCTCAGGTTTGGGGCTGACCTATATGGGAACCTACATGGGTTCATGCAAGAGAAAGATCTTCGCAGTGGTGGTGACTGAGCTTCGGATCACCTCCTTTTCTGCCTTTCAGTGACAGTTGAACTTTGGTTCAGACACACATTTGTTTAGAGCACTCTCTGGAACAAGTGTGAAACCTGACTTCCTTGGCAGTTTGCTTTTTTGGATGATGTGACATTGCTGCTGGTATCAATGTTATTTTTGTTTAATGAGTATTTTTATTGATATAGATAGATGTTTGATTATGATGTGAGCCACCTTGAAGCCCCCCATTTTATTTTTTTATTTTTTTATTTTTCACATTTTTATACCGCCCTTCCACCAAGGAGCTCAGAGTGGTGTACATATTTCCTCCCCTCCTTTTTGTCCTCACAACAACCCTGTGAGGTAGGTGGGGCTGAGAGATAGTGACTGGCCCAAGGTCACCCAGGAAGCTTCGTGGCTGAGCGGGGATTTGAACCTGGATCTTCCAGGTCTAAGTCCGACTCCCAAACCACTACACCATCCTGGCTGGGATGGAAAGGCAGGGTATAAATATTTCAATAAACAAAATAAATTGTTCTCGCTATCATCACCATTCTTGGACTGTACACAGGATAAAGCATGCGGAAGAGACAATAACGTTCTTAGAGGCAGAGATCCAAGAAGCAAAGAAAACTCAGGAAGAGGAGAGCACAGCAGCATCTCTAGAAGATCAGTATCTTAAAAAGCTGGTAGGCAAACATGAAAATACATTTCCCTGAGCTGACTCTTCATCACATTACATGGTACCCTAAATAAAATATACTAAGGACATGTTGGCTAGTTCTGCACTGACTAGTGATATTGTCATTTCTCTAAAGAAAACTTTCTGAATCAAAACATTTTATTGTGGTGGTCCTTTCTGTGGAATGAATTGCAGGTCCAACCAAGGTGTAGCCATGCCTGAGGTGGCATCATGAGATTCTGCCCCCCTGGGCATGCAAGGTGCACCTGACCCAAGGAAAGGCCCTTCCCTTGGTTTTCTTGCCAACCCCCCCCCCCCCCATTCACTACAATTCCTCTTCCCTGAACTGCAGTCACTCATATGACTGAACTGGAGTTATAAAGTCGTTCAAAAACATTTGTCTTGGTAACCCAACCAGGTTGAGTACTTCATTGAGGATTGCCTTTATTTGTGGTGAATTGCTGCAGGCTGCAATCCTCAACGCACATATCTGGGAGTAAGCTCCACTGAACAAAATGGGGTTACTTCTGAGTAGACACACCTTGGATTGCACTGGCAGTCTTGCTGTCTGCAATTTACAGAGCCAGGGATCAATCTTCAGCTAATTGTGATTATCTCTTTCTCCACTAGGAAAAGGACAATGAAAATTTGCATTTGAAAATCTTCATGCTTTCTGAAAAGGTATGTGGCAAGAGCTGCTCTCATCTCTTGAAATAGTTTTCATTTCAGCAGAGAACATAAAACAACTATCAACATGCATTGATAAGATGCTACCACTCTATTCAACCATATAAATAAAGCTATGTGGGTTTCCTAGCATCTATTTCAGTAGACACAAATGGTATTTATGGCTCTCTTTACCTTTTTAGTCTAGATTATACACACACTCACTTTCAAGATCCATCCACAGTGCCTGAGCAGATGTGTTCTTTAGTTAAGTCCAATTTGCATTATATATTGGTATATTGAGACAGTAGATTGACTGAAACCATGTGATGCACCCTACTGAATGGTAACCAGTGATTGCTTGCTCCCCCACCCCAAGTGTAATGAGCCCAGCTAAACCACGGTCTGTACAGCCTTCAGAAGGTGCCATCCTGTTGAGGACTGACAGTCTTCACAGGCGAAGGCCCCTGAGCGACTGTTATACATGGAAGAAGACTTTGGTATATATCCCCTCTTCCCCCTACACTTCCTCGTGGATGCAGAGTGTCCTCAAGTCATCTACATGACTCAGTCTTAACTGCTTTCTGCCATCATGCAGCAATAACAAAATAACATAGCCTTTGCTTCTGCTGATTGGGCAAAAAGGCACCTTTAAGTAATCATGGATCTCGCACAGGGTAGGTTCAGATGATATTTTAAAGCCCGAACTGGTTAATTGACACATGCTCACAGTGGACTTCCTGGCTCCACCCTTTGTTTCCCCCGCTTTGCTCCTAAATTTCCCTAATCACATGGAAGGATAGTTTATTCAGAGCGAAATCCACTGTAAGGATCCTATCCCCATACTGGGCCATGCTGCTGTGGCCCGGAGGTCTACTAGGGGAAGGGGACATTCGTCCCCTTCCCCGGGTGAAAATCGGGGCAGGCCCAATCAGCCTCCTTGAATTTCCGCTAGGTAAACAGCTGGCAGAAGTAGGAGGAGGCCGTGTAATGGCTAAGCCGGCCCGGCGGGGACGGGGATTTGGCGGACGCCATCCCTGCCCCCTCCTGGGCTGGTTCAGCCAATGGCCCCCCTCCCTCGCCGCCCAGACTGCCCATGCAGTCTGGAGCCTTACCTTCCTCCGGCGGCCGCATGGACATCCTGACGATGGAGTGAGGGTGGCCAGCCTTGCGCCAGCCTCCCTTACTCATGAGTCGTCGCATACGTGCCTTAAGGTACGTTTGCGACAGCTTCCGACAACGGAACACTCGTTCCGTCGCTAGATCACTATGGTGGATCTGGCTGCCCGTCACAGAAATAAGCAGGGTGAAGTGGAGAAAGTTAATGGAGGGGCAGGAGAGCAGGAGAAAAGCAATTGTTCTTAGTCATCCTTGCATGACATCTTTTTGAAGGACTGCTTCCCATGATGTCTTCCTCGTGTATTTTTTTGTTTGTTTAGATTGTGTGCTCTTTGGGGGCAAGAAACCATTTTTTTCCCAATTTCTTTGGCTACATAAACCAGTTTGGTTTTGATTGTATTGAAAAGTGGTATATAAATACCATAATCATCATCAATCACTTCCTGCCCCCCACTGTGTACAGGAGATCCTAATCATGGATCACCCTCATCCAGTGGCATTGCTGGAAGGGGTGCGAAGCTGTAAGTGACACATAACGCTACAACGCACCGTGTAAGCGGCCCTTCCCATCCGCCATCAGAACCATTCGGGGCAGACGACAGCAACGCACAGGAGCTCAATTGAGTCTCCTGCATGTTGCCATCACTGCCCAAATGGCTCCGATAGCAGGTGGGAGGGTCTGCTTACATGGTGTGTTGGAGCGTCATGCACCACTTACAGCTCCGCACCCCCTCCAGCGATGCCACTGCCCACATCACATCTGGTTCTGGGCCCCTAGGTACTGAGGATGTGACAAAATAGACCAGAGACTTGGTGGAGCTGCATATTGGTGAACTGAATTTATGTATTTGTGTGCTTTTGTGCCCAAAACCAGGGTTCAGCATTGGTGGCATCAAGGAAGATCAGCCAGCAGAGTTACCTGCAAGTCTGCTGTCATGTCAATAAGCTCCGGGTGAGTCAATTTAGCAGCAAGACAGAAGAACATTTCAGTGCAAGGTACTTGTTTGTAAAAAAGAACAGGCCTCCGTGAAATGGCCACTGAAGTCACCACGAAATGGCCAATCAGTGCTTTGCTTGGGCGGCACATGGAGCAGTAGTGAACACTGAATATCCATGACAGATGTCAAAGCAACATTTGGGAAATATCCAAGGGGAGAAAAATGGGAAGGTTTCTCACATCCTTACTTCAGTCCTGTCAGCATTTCATAATTATTTTAATTTATTCTATTTTTATTCCACCTTTCAATCCAGAAGAATCCTGAAGGTGGCTTAAATAAAATATTACAGTACCATTATATAGCTTTGGGCTGTTTCTAGCTCCTATAACACATGGCATTGATCGGAGTTAACACATCATCTCCCCAAACCCAGTTTTCATGAGGTTATTCTGGCTGTTCCCATCATTGCATTGCGCTCTTCCGACTGCTGGCATTTGGGAGTCCATTGCTTGGCAATGCTCTCCTTCCTCCCACTCCCCTTTCCCAAGACTGGCAGTCTTTTCACTGCTCCAAAGGCAGAGAAGGAGAAGTCAGGTGTGCAGCATCAATGCCTCAGGTGAGCTGCCGAGTACTAGTTGGATGTTCTGTTGCCTGCCTATTGCTCCCCTTGCTCCTTTCTGCTGTCTGTTTTTTTGTAAGCACGTCCTTCACTGAAATTTCCTGGATCTACTCACTAACAGCTGGGTATGGCAGGTGCTCGCGCCTCCTCAAATCCTCTTGCTGACTTAAATTAATTTTGAATTTTAATCCTTATTTCCAAAATACTGTCAGTTCACTTTCAGTTTGTGTCAGTGGAGAGTTGAAGGGTTTACATTCCAACATGCTTTGAGTTGTTATTTTTTTAAGGCTTCAAGTGAGACATAGGCACAACACGTCTAAAGATACATAAGAAATGCTTGCTATATTTTGATAGCAATCAAACGGATTTAAGACAGGAGACAGACTACCTAATCCTATCCCATGCCACTCCATAGTATGCAGCCCCAGCAACGGAGGGCGTGCTGCATGCTTTGGTGGTGGTGTGTGGTGGGGTGATCGGACAGCCTGCAGGAAGAAAATATATATATTAATATTAATATTAATGTAACCATTTTTACGTACCCCCCAGTAGGCTGTCTGATCACCTAAGGGTCTCCTAGGTCCTATGTTAGCTATATAGCTGGCACAAGTCCAAGGTGAGCCAGGGGGGGGGGAGCGGGCATAAAAATGAGGGATATGAGCCAGCGTGCACAACCGCCACCGGATCCACCCCTCCCTTCTCCAACAACCCCCCAGTTCCTCTCCCTCCCCACCCACAGCCCACCCTCACCACCAAGTTACTGGCACTTGCGGAGACTCGCAGAGCCGCTGCTGTGCACGCTGCACCTCTCACCGTTTGTGGCAGCAGCCTGACAGTGCACAACAGCATCCCAGCTTTCAGGTTGCTGCGAAGGAACTTGTGCTATCGAAGCTGTAGTCTTTGAAGAACCCGGTTTTAAGAATGTCTCCGCAACAAGCCCCATTGAAATGATGGGAATGTGGAACTGTGCTCTTGCAAGGCGACATGCTGAGGACTGCGCGAATGATATTCTGGGCCCATTTTGTCCTGTTATCTATAAGTCTCTTTCTCATGACCAGAGTGGAAAAGAAAAGTCTCCATGCTTGGGAGATGGTACACCAACTGAGGAAACTTTTTTCTTTTAATTTTAATTAGAGAGAGCTGCAAGAATGCAAACTGACCTGTGGTGAGGAAGATGAAGTTTTTACAAAGGTAAACTTAGTTATCATATACATAGAACACAATCCCATCAAAGTTACATCTTACTGATTAGAGCTCTTTCCATTGAAATAAAGGGATCTCCTGAGGGTTTAACATTGGTTTGAAGCTGCCCACTGTTTTCACCATTGCTGTAAAAGATGTCAATTATTGGGGACAGTTGCTGCTATAGACCCAAAGGGATAAATTGGAAGTGTATGTTAAAAATAACATTTTCATTCCTTTAACATAGTTTGCTTTTTACCCTTTTCCCCTTGTATCAATTTTTCATTATTATAGCATAAACAATGCTATATGTATACTATTTTTTCGCTCCATAAGGTGCACTCCCCCCCCAAAAAAAAATAGGGGGAAATGTCTGTGCGTCTTATGGAGCGAATATTGTAAAAAAAAAACTTTTACATACCGGAGAGCTTGTAGCTGCGTTCAGCGTCTTTGAGACTTGCATCTAAACTCTCTGGAATGTAGCTCTCTGGAACGCAGAAGCTGCTGAGTGGGGGCAGTCCTGGCGGGGCTGTGATGCAGCCCTCTTGGTTCAACTCCTGGCTTGGGGAAATCCTTTTACAGCATAGCTCCACACAATCTTGGCGCAGGAACGCGGCGTGGCCATCGCGTTGCGCCATAATACAGTCCGGTCTGGCACATGTTCCATTCTTGCCCACAGCACGTTTTAAAAGGCCTCATGGCAACAAACATTTTTAAAAAAACGTCTCCTGGCAACATTTCTCATTTTAAAAGTCATTTGGCAACACCTTACATGAGATACATTGTGCCCTAATTTTGCAAGAAGAGACAAAATGCAGATAAAGGAAAAAGATAAATGGCTTCTGGTTGAACTAGTCTATCACATATCTCACTTCAGGTGCACTGTAGGTTTTTTTTTTTTTTTTTTTTTTGCAGTTCTTTTTTTCAAAGGACTATTTCCAACAAGCCATTTCAAAATATTCAATTAACTAGTAGCACGAGATGATTTTTCATGTATTCCAAGATTTATATTCCAGTAGTTTGTACTTAGCTCAATATTCATGTACATAGGCAACTGTCAAAAGTATCGTTGTCAAGAGTGGCTTCATGTCTGCTTGTACTTAAGTACATGTCAGATGTACTTAAGATGCTACTTCGTCTTTTCTACGAACTACATTGCTAACATCCCTGTTAATGACAGGCAATCCCATCACTGGTGCTAATACTGTACATGCAAAGCAAACCAGTGAGCTTACATATATCCTGCTTAACAAGTACAGTATTCCAGTTCTTCTTATAGGAAATCTCAACAGGCCTCCTACAATATGATCTTGATGATCTGTGGTTTCCTCCAGGTCTCTTAGTTTCAGGACAGGATAACGCATTGCATAGAAATGATAAGACTGAGTTAAACCCTTTTCATGCATATGTTGAATATATGTAGAGAGAGCAGGATCAGACCCCACTTTCCTGGGAACATATGAAGATGCCTTCTACCAAATCAGACCATTGATCCATTTAGTATTGTATGTAGTGACTGGCAGTGGTGGTTCCTCAGGGTTTCAGATGGGCCTTTTCCGACTCTGGTTGGAGATGCCAGAGACTGAACTTGGGATTGTCTATAAGCAAAGAACGTGCTCTACCACTGAGCTACTCTACCACTGAGCTACTGGCTTTCCGGTGAGTCCTTGCACCTGACCTCCACTCATTCAGCTGAAGGTGTACAACTTGTACCAGTTGTCCATATATGGACTCTCTTCACGTAATCAGGAACTCTTTAAAGGTCAGAGGCCTTGATCTCATGTGCGGAGCCTAAGCATGCACATTTGTATGTGAATGGACTTTGTTCAGACCTTTGGCTGAAGACATGCAGCTTGCAGGGCAGGCACATGGGTGTGATCCTACTCCCACTCCATGTGTTCAGTGAATGCATCAGGTAGTTATGTGTGAAGAGCTCCTGGGTCGTGTTAACAGGTCACTTCTTTAATGCAGGCATATTGTACTGAAGCTGAATTACAACCCTTTGGGAGAAGAATCAATACTGAACCTAAGTCCCCCCCCCCCAAAAAAAAAATCTCAGACAATATTTGTTTTCTCCCTCTAATTTGGAATAAAATGCTATGAATACTGTATACATTTTTTAAAAAAGAGAAAATATTACTAGAGAGTAGCCAAGCAACAAATGAAATCAATGAATACCAAATTACACACTGATTAAGCAATAAATAAATAAAATAGTAAACTTGGAAGATGAGGTTTTCAACTGCAGAATAATTTGGCTTCACATGTTGCAAGTTTAGCAAATTTGTCAGTTTGTTGCATGTTGTTTGTCTCTGAGCTACCCTCTGTCGTAATTTTAGGGGAGCAGGTGGCAAAACATACTTTATTTTTCACGGATAAGACACCTGGAATCCCTGTGATTACACTACTAGGCAAAGACTGTATTATTGCTGGACAAAAATCCCAAACAAGAAGTATTAAAAGAATACTGTAAGCAAAAATGTCATCTGCTTCTTTTTCAGATGAAACACCAAATCCGGGAGCTAGAGGACTATTTAAAAGAGTATCAAGTAAAAATACAGGTATCCATATGCAGTCGTGGCACCAGAAAAAACAAATACTGGGGTAGAAACATGCAGAAGGGTGAAATTTCATTCCTGGGGGATTGAGCATATGAAAAGTTTTTTTCCTCCATGCAAGCACAGGGGGCAGATGGGGATGAGCCACTTTTTGGAAGCCACTTTCCCCCTTTGTCCTCCCTCTGGCATCACCTATGTCCATGGGAAATGCCGAGCTGTTGAAGGACTGCATAAGAACAGCAACAGCTGCTTGAAAAAGCAAAATGGTGACCTTGTCGGTTTCTGGAACTTGGGACATATGGGTTAGATATCACACAGTGGTGCTAGCATAGTGGTGCAAAGGCCGCAAGGCCATAATTTTGAAAAAGGAGGACATAGTAATAAAACTCAATGGGGTGACAGATAGGGTCAGCAATAGAAGAGGAATAAGATACTCACTGGAGTATGAAAAAACACCAGTCTATAGATTTTAATTAAGTAAACTGCAGTGATTAAAATCATTATAGCCACAGAGGCATGTCTTTTAAGTGGTTTTTTTTTTATCTGTTACAAACTACAAAAAGGCTTGGAAATTGCTATGAAATACAAGGCATATGAATAAAACAGATGTCTACAGCCCAATCCTAAGCAGGGGTACTTAGGAGATAGTCCCCCAGTGTTCAAGCATAGATGGCTGCCCTAATGTTTAAAACCATGAACAGCTTCAAACATCTGCATGGATTTTTGCGTTCCTTAGAGCCAAGTCAAATATTCTTGAGCAAAATCTTTGGCACAAAAAAGCAGCTAACCTTGTTGCGACAATTCACTTCTATTCACAGCTTCCATTGTCTGCGACTTCTGTGCTATATTTAATTGAAAATAAATAGACCTTTTTCTGGGTAACATTTTTATTTTTTAAAAAATGCCTCCCATAATAGTAATAGCAACATTGTCACACAGCCGATCAGATTTGGCTGTGATTATGACACTGAGGGCAAACAAAGCTAATTCAAAGCGAAGATAGTGCCTCCTGTGTGTGCATTCGGCTCACTCTCTGAACTAGTTCCATTTGCCCTCAATCATGTTATATATCCAAACCTGATTGGCTGTATGACAACATCCCTGAAACTAAGAAGGCCTATTTCAAAAACTGAAAATTGTATGAAAGCTGCTACTGGTTGGGGCTGCCAATAAGCTCCTAATGGTGTGCTGTTATTGACTATTGGAAGGAATACTAGATTTTTGGGAGGAGAAGGGAGTGTTGTACTTGTTTTCAAGTTAAAAGTTCTAAGGCAATCAGTACCAGTGATGTAGACTTGAATCTATTGACTCGGACTCGAGTCGGACTCAAGTCACGTCAATGACTTGACTCGGACTTGACTCAGCGATTGTAAAAGACTAACTCAAGATTTGGAGCCTTTTATGACAAGTTCAGTTTTATTCAGGTTTCAACCAGTTTTCCCCATTAAAAAGATAGGGACTCAGAACTCACAACCAAAGACTTGGGACTTGGGGGCAAAAACTTGGGACTTGACTTGAGACTTGGACCCAGATTCTTGGGACTTGACTCGAGACTTGGAGTCAGAGACTTGATCCACATCCCTGATCAGTACAACCAGTAAAGCACAGATAATGTGCTGGGTAAGAAGGGGGAAAACTGGGGCAAGGTGGATGGTAGATCAGTGGAGAGCAGATTAATGAACAGTTTCAAGGCAAAGGCAAACTTTGCTTGCCTTTGCTTGCTCAGAAGGACCCGTTTTTCTCCAGACTGCGAGGGTTGCCCAGGTGGAATGACCGGGCCCAGCAAGGCATCCCCTTTAGACTGGATCAGGTGGACTTGAGAATCACCTGAGTCAACAGCCAGACCCCAAGCTCCTTTAACCCTGGCATAAACCCACAAGCCAGTTCTGCAAATGGTGAGGTACTGTCACCCCCTACATCTTCTACTCACCTGGCTCCCTCGTCTTGCAGCCCCTCCTTGATTCCCTGCTCCTTTTGCACATTCCCTTGTTTCAGGGTTCTTGCTCCTACCAATCCAATTCTTGCCAATTGCCCCCAATCCTTCCATGTTTTCTTCTTATCACCCCTCTTGCCCTCTTCCATGGATGATCCTCTCCTTCTCCTCCCATCATCTCATATCTACCTCCTTGCACTCTGCTCGTCTTTCTGCCTGTCCCCTTCCTTTTGTCCTCCACCTGCCTCTCTTCTCCCTCTGTCTCCGTTTCTGCCCTGACTGCTTTTATAGCCAGCCCCCTAAGCCGGCTCCACAACTCCCAATCAGCTGCCCCAGCCAGCTGGCATGATCTCACAATGGCTCCTCATTGCATTGTGATGACATCATCAGGTGTTCCGGACCCACCCAGGGAATGGTAAGAGCCCTGTGCAGGCCCCACAGTTCTGTGGGGTGCAGGAAAGCTCCACACTCTTTTCCTCCCTCCATGACTGTGGTATCGGTGGGAATCAAAACCAAGGCTGGGAGAATGAAGCAGACTCAATCAAACCCAAGTGTCAGAAAGGGCTGCTTTCTGCTCTCCCAGAACTGGTTTGAAGCCAATTCTACTCGGCTTGGGCAAATACCAAACAGAATGAAAAAAAAGTCCTACTTGTTACGTTTGATTGTTTGTCCCAAAGAGAATGCACATCCTAGCTCTTGACTGCTTTGGGACACAGTTTGCAGAATTCTTTCTGTAGAGAATGGTGTAGTGGTGTAGTAGTTTGGGAGTTGCACTTAGACCTGGAAGATCCAGGTTCAAATTCCCACTCAGCCACAAAGCTTCCTGGGTGACCTTGGGCCAGTCACTATCTCTCAGCCCCACCTACCTCATAGGGTTGTTGTGAGGACAAAAAGGAGGGGAGGAAATATGTACACCACTCTGAGCTCCTTGGAGGAAGGGCGGTATGAAAATGTGGGAAAATAAATAAATACATAAATAAATAAATAAATACAGTTGGCATATCACAAAAATTGCCCTAGGCTTTAAACAGTGTGAAGTAGAGGATATGGCTGGGGCTGGGGAGGGGGGAGCAAAGAACAATAACCCAAGAGGAGTTGATGCATATTTTGCTTTCAGGTTCTTCAGGACAGAGAAAAAACCCTACAGGATGAACTGTCAGCTCTTGAGAAAGACAGAGCCCAGTAAGACTCCTCTATGCGGCCAGGCCTTTCTGTAACCAATGTCAGATCTTGAAGTGTGTCCAATGAATCAAAGTCGTAATAATGCTTCTAGATATGGTCTTGACTGAAACATTATTGTATGTAATGCCACTGGAGGGGAAAAGATAGTTGAGAAGTGCCATGGTGACATGCAGTTTGATTTCAGAATGCATCCTTCCCCCCAACCCCAAGTACGTTTTAATGAAAGCTTCCCAGTTTTGTTCTCCAGTTGGTACTCAGAAGGCATACAGCCATGGAATACAGAGGTAGTACATAGCCATCATGGATGGTAGCCATTGGTAGACCTGTCCTCCATTAATTCGTCCAATCCCTGTTTGGAAGCCATTCAAGCTAGTGATCAACACCACATCTTGCGGCAATGGATTCTACAGGCTAGTTAGGTGCTGTTTGAAGTATTACCTCCTTTTATCCATCCGAAATCTCTCGCCAATTAGTTGCATTGAATGGCCCCTGGTTCTAGCATTGTGAGAGTGAGAAAAACTTGTGTCTATCCACTCTTTCCATACCAATCAAGTCCCCCTTTAATCACTTTTTTCCTAAGCTAAAAAGTCCCAAATGCTGTAGCTGTACCTCATAAGCAGGTGTTCCAGCCCTCTGATCATTTTGGTTGTCCTTTTTGGGTATGCGGGAATATGATGAAGAAAATGGGAGGAGCATTTTGGTTCAGCCCATTGCCTGCTGTTACATTTGGCATTTCTCAGCATCCAACAATGAGGGAGATACATGGTATTGTCTTAGGTGGGGGGATTCTTTCCTAATATACAGTATATAGAGAGAACTGCCACTGCAAAATCTGCTAATAATCCAGCCCTCTCCTTTTTCTTTCAGACGTCGGATCAAGTTCCCAGGCAAGTTTTTGAATATCAACCCAAAGAGCTTGATGTATGAATTAGCCAGGGCTGAACTGGTCAGTAACCTTGTTTTATTCCAATAAAGAAAATATCTTGCAAGCACAAATTTTAGTTCATCAATCAATAACAAAAAAGGCTTTGATTTTCTGTTTTACGCAAAGTTAACACACTTATTTCAACTGAGTCCAGCAATGTGGGAGGATGACTGTTGCCTGCTTGCACCTTGTGCTTGGCTGTGGAGGGGTGGAGAGGATATTGCTTAATGGTTTTTGAAAGGAGTGAAAAATTGTGCTCCCAGAAGGTGCTCTGTAATTATGCTCTTCTTTGCATGCCAAGGGACTAATGCAGTCACACAAGTCATGTCACAGACTTTGGCTGATGATGAGCCTGAACCACCCTGCAATGGCAGCAGAGCATAGGATCTGGTAATAAGGGCCCCAGCACCAGTGCAAGAGAAAATCATGTTGCCTCGTTCTTCTAATGTGACCCAGTTTGACCGCTCTGTGCTGGAGTTCAAGAAAGCCCCTTTGGATAACACAGGCATGCCCCAAAAGGAACATTTTAGAATATTTTCTTATCGTGAGCATTAAAAATGGTCACAGATGCTGTTATGGAAGAAACCTGGCGTGCATACTCCGCAACCGCTAAAGCGGTGGAATAAGATCACGATATATGGTAGCAGCATGGATATTCTGGCATTGCAACAGGAAATCAGTTGCATAATTTCTAATAATCTGTACAATCACTTTGTAGATCCACACAGATAAGAAGTTTAAAACCCTCCTTGCATGGAATACTTGTGGCCCTTTTGTTTATTTACAATTGAAAGTGCTAACATCCCATCAACATTCTTTTCACTGCAGGAAGAAAAAATACAAAGAGAGAAAACTGTAAACAAGCAGTTTTGTGGTGGTAGGTTAGTGAAGAACATGTTTACTATTTATTATTTTATTTAATTAAAAACAACAACAACAGTGCAGATGTTTCCAGAAAGAACAACCTGGCTTAAGTATACGCAAAGGGCTTTTTCTTCATGTGACCAAACAATTGCATGGGGGTGTCAGTCTCTATTTATTAGGAGATAGATTAAGACAATCTATTGGATTTTCAGAACTCCTTTGCATTTATGACACCAAATTCCACAAACAACCAGGATCCAGTGGTGGGTTTGCAGTGTCATCATAGCAATGGACTGCTCCTAACAACACTGGAGCTCACTGAATCCAGTGTCATTTCACTGGAACCAGTATGTTCCAGTGTTGTTACAGATCTGGATGCTTCATCAACATATGATGTGGATGCTGCACATCTAGCAGGGGTGTGGCATGACGACACCATTATGCCACATTAGCCCAAGACTTGCATAACATGTCCATAATACTGTATGTCCAACAATATCAGTGAAGCCTCCAGAGCCACCAGAAACCACTGGATCCTAGTAAGTTTGGTGGTGGAACCTGTCTTCAGAACCAGGATAGATCCCATTCCAAAAATTCAATGGAGCAGAATCCTGTTCTGCTGAACTGTTTCCTTTTGTTCTACTGTGTTTAATCTAACAGTCTCAAATTCAAACTTTGATATATTATTTAGTTCAGAAAATAATTTAAGGAAACAAAATCTCCACTAAAAGTGAATTCACTTCAATAGTAACTCTTATCCAGCAACTGAAGTGAAATTGAAACTGGTAATGTAGGATGAATAAGATGGGAAATGTGAGAAAGTAAAAGAAGACCAAAAAAAAAAAAATGAGGATAGTGGAAGAAAGGTAACATTTGGTTTTGGTGGCATGACCTTTTGAAACCAGCATGTTACTAAGCACTGGACATGTAAAGATACATATGAATGCATGAATGTAACACATAAGCAGAGGCTGTTTCCTACTGAGAAAGGTGGCAGAGGTACTGCTACATGGCTGGATTTAAAAATATACAGTATATATTTATCCTCAATATCAGCAATTTGGCAATGTTTAAGGTGGAAGGATTGACAGATGCAAGCAAGCAAGCAAGGAATGTTGTTGTTGTTGTTCAAGATCCATAGGAGTTATTGAGTATAGCTGAAAAGGAGGAAGCCATCTGGTTTCCCAGGCAATCTGCTTACCATTTTCTAAATGTCAGACCCATTCAAAGTGTATGTCAAATCCAGATAATACTTGCCCCATCTTTTGGAGGATATGTGAAAGGAAGTATGCGCTGGGGCATAGCGGGTCCAATGATGGATGGAGCAGAAATGCATATTATTACTAATTGTTTCTGTAGAATGTTGCCAAAGTGTCCTCATAATCAGAGGTGCCGTTGGGGGGTTGGCCCCCAGGCGGAAGGGGGGTGAAACGGTGGTGGGGTTGCACTTTGGCGGTCGTGCGGCGCAAAAACACCCCCTGCATTTTTCGGCCGCTTGCAGCGGGAAGATTGGCCTGCCTGCCCTCCCGGGCTGCAAGCAGCCTAAAAGTGACCGAAAAAAATGCTGGGGAGGGGGTTGCTTTCGTGCCACCACCAAATTTCGGCAGTGCGGAAAAAGTGACATCATGCCCATAGTGGCGGGGCTTGTGGTATAACGTGGGGGGGTGTCACGTTGACAGCCCCCCCACTGGGGGTGTAGCGACGTCTCTGCTTATAATTTTGTCACAACAGCCAACTGAAGTCAGTTAGAGTGAGAGACACTGACTTCCTCAAAGACCTTCATGAGCATCATGGTTGGATGGGGGTTGAATTTTTTTATTTATTATTTTTTATTTTTCACATTTTTATACCGCCCTTCCTCCAAGGAGCTCAGAGTGGCGTACATATTTCTTCCCCTCCTTTTGTCCTCACAACAACCCTGTGAGATAGGTGGGGCTGAAAGATAGTGACTGGCCCAAGGTCGCCCAGGAAGCTTCGTGGCTGGGCAGGGATTTGAACCTGGACCTTCCAGGTCTAAGTCCGACTCCCAAACCACTACACCATCCTGGTTCTCAATGCATATATGGTTGAACATATATGGTTGATACATGGTTGAACATGTATCTTCTGCCACATTCAGATTCAGCATTCTTGCCACTGTATCTTACTAGACCAGGGGTGTCAAATTCATTTCATATAGCGGGCTGAATGGCATTCATAGCTCCTGGTGAGGGCCAGAAGTGACATCATTAAACAGGAAGTGATGTCATTAAGCAGATGATGACCAAAAATAAGCACTTTGTTCTCACATAGGAACTCTTAAGCTGCATATGACAGAAGAGAAAACGTGCAAATATTGATCATATTTTCAAGATCTGGGAGAGCCCAGTTATCACGCCCTTTTAGCAGTGTTGCTTCTGCCGCAGCGTCACTTTGCAGCTCAGTAGCTGAAAAGTGGTCTGTGAAGTGATGCCTCAGCAGAAGCAGCACTGCTGAAAGGGCAGCCCGCGTGATAATTGGGCTCTTCCAGAACCTTGGCTGCATCTTCCTCTCTCACCCCTCTTGGTCTGCCCCATAGCATTTCTTACCTTCTGAGGCCTCCCATCTCTCCCCCCCCCCCCCCGAGCCTTGGCAGAAACAGTGCTGCTGAAAGGGAGGAGCTGGGAGATCCCAGTTATCACGTGAACTGGATAAAGAGCTTCCGAGGGCCACACCTGGCCTGCAGGCCTTACGTTTGACGCCCCTGTACTAGACAGAAAGGAGACAGGTAGCTCCACTGCCTTGTATATCTTGGCCATTTTGACACTTGATAATCAGGTTGTGTGTTTGTTTGTTTTTAATTTTCCTTATCTGTAATTGGAATGCAACAACTTATATTACTGGGCTTGAATGCTCCCTGAGGCATCTGGTGGGACCACTGTGTGATACAGGAAGCTGGACTAGATGGGCTTTTGGCCTGATCCAGCAGGGCTCTTCTTATGTTCTTATGAATGTACATTCTTTCTCAAACAAAATGTATCTCTTGCACTTCCATGCACTGACAACAAAATCAGCAATCACGTGAACAAAAATAGTTCATGAAGGGCTCTTGAACATGCTTTTGATCTCATGCGCTAAACACCAGGGAAGTCAGTCCACGCTTGTTAAGAGCATGGGCAAGATATTCTCCAGTCTGAATGACAACCTTCCCCAAGTCACCAATGTACTAACTTTGCCCATCATCAAGTTGTCAGGCGGGCCTGTGGTATATTAGTTCTCTCTGCCTTGTCTTTATAGCATGTAATTCTTTCTTTCATTATTTCCTAGGGTGAAGATTGTCTGGATCTTGCTATTTTTGTGGCACGTTGCTGACATCCTCCTGGTGATTGTCCTGACTGTACTGCTAGCCATCCTTTTCATTCTCGGTTTCTGCCTTTCAAATCACACAGTTACAGAGGCATACCAGAGGCCCATGTGGCAGTTCCTGGACTATTATTTCCAACCCTATATGCAACTGTACAGTACTGGCATCTTACCAAATTGATCACACAGTCTGAACGAGCTGTTGACTAAAGAGACCCTATTGTTATAGTATATCTCAGAGTGTGGATAAAAGTAATATCCTATCAAGGCTGTCCTGTGTGTTTCCAGTGTTTAATGCGTTGGGCTACAATTTCCCATTGGGTACATAACCTGTGATTCACCAGGCTGAAGGCAGATGGCCAATTATGTATGGAAGGCCAACATAGGCTCAATAGACATTGCGAGTTTGTTGCTTGCATGGACTGCCAAAATGGGGTAATCAAAGCAGCTGACATACCGCAATATATAGCTTTCTTGGGTGGGTCATACATTGGTGACTTACCAGACCTGGCTGAAGCCAGGCTGGTTTAAAGATGTGACTGGGCAGTTGAGAAGGAAAGGTGGCAATCCTGTTCACAACAGGATCACAGCAGTCCCATCAAACTTCTCCAGTGCTGCTGCTACAAACACTCATAGCAGTGGCACTGGAGAAGTTAGTAGGCAGCGTAGGATAAGGGGCACTGGGGCCCGGCGCCCCTGGCGCCAGCTTCTGGGGGGCGCCGGGCGCGGGGCAAAAAGCAGTGACTCCGACTTGGGCTGGAGTCCGACCCGAGTCGGAGTCGCTGCGGAGCTCAGAGCCTCGGACGACTCGTCTCGGATGGAAGAGGAGGAAGAGGAAGTGTGCCTCTCTAGGAGGTGCCTCCCAGACAGTCTCGCTGGTGATTCACCAGCGAGACTAGGGAGGCGCCTAGAGAGGCACATTTCCTCCTCCTCCTCTTCCATTCGAGACGAGTCGTCTGAGGCTCCGGTGACATGCACAGACATAGTGACACGCGCATCACCCTCTGGAGGCTCTCCGAGGCCAGGAGAAGGCCTCAGAGCGACCGCCCCATCCGGCGGTCCGGGGCTTTCTGAGAAGGCCCAATGCGCCGAGCGTCTTTTATAGGTTTTTTCGTGCATGCGCAGAACGTTTCTGAGGACAAACAGGCAGCCCTCAGAAACGTTCTGCGCATGCGCGAAAAAACCTATAAAAGTCGCGTCGTGCATTGGGCCTTCTCAGAAGGCCTCGGACCGCCGGACAGGGCGGACGTTCCGAGGCCTTCTCCCGGGCCCGGATTCAGAGCCTCCTCCGAAGGGTGACGCGGAGGAGGAGGGTGCCCTGGGGGGGTCACTAGGGTGACGTGCGATGTCGCCCTAGGGCGGGGGTGACGCCCCCCCCTGCCACAGGGTGGCGCGCCCCCTAGTGATGCCCGGCGCCCCCTTAGAAATCGCTGGGGAGTAAAAAGAGGGCGAAAGGGAGGGGGCGCCAATTCGAGGATGGTTCCCCCTATAGAGTTAGGGCTAGCGACACCACTGTTAGTAGGGGACTGCCACCCCCGTGATATTCTTCTCACTTGAGAAGATCAGGGTGGCAGCAGCAAGGTGAAGGGACAGATGTCTGACCTATGTAGGTGATGGGATGCAGGGATGTATCTAAGTCACTAGGTCACTAGGGGCTCAAGTTTCTCTCATTGTATGGTGGACATTCCCAGGTGGGACATGAGCACTTCCTAAAGGAAGGACAAATTCCTTCTTGTCTACCCTGAAATTTTGGTTATATTGACATCTTGACTGCAATGTGTCATGCAGAGAGCCACATGTACTTCCGCATGTGTGGAGCAATGGTACCAATGAAATAGTTCTTTACTTTTTGCAGCACCCCAGAAACGCCTGCTATACGAAGTGGGGTTTTACTGCCTACAGAAAAGGCAAGCAGAGATGGATCTAGGCAGATTACCTTGGGAGGGTATTCCATAACCTTGGCACCACAACAAAGAAGACCCTGCTCGTCAAGTCCACCTGCCACACTCCTGATACGGTAGTGAAGAGGTGTTGGTTTTGGCTTAGTTACAATTGGAGAGAGTCATCCCACTTCTTTTCTTAACGGAAAGAGGTTTGAGGTGGGACTGGGAGGCATCAGAGTAAACTTTGTAAACGCTCTAAACTTTGCAACAGGAATGAGGACATAACATGTAACAATGCTGCACCTTTTTATAGAGCATATGTAAAAACAATATTGACTTAACTATCTTTGCTTTATGCCTCTGCCATCATTATTTGCCAATTGAGTTAAATTTCTAGAGATCGTATCACAGTATATGTTTGCTTTGCTCTATGTGGCTGCATTAAAAAGCCCTACATCCTTCATATATTTTTTCCAAAACAGGATCTGCCTAGAGTTCAAAGCAAACATAGAGATATTCTACAATACTTGGCTTCTCAGGAGAAATAGACCTCTGGTACGTCAGCTGGGTCTAGGCATATGAATGCCCTTGGCTATATTCACCAGCCAGCTTATATGCTGCCCGTCCCCTAAGGAATTGCTGGTGGGGTATTTTTGCCCCTTCCCCCAAGCACAAGGCCAAGCAGGAGAGAGAGAGAGAGAGAGAGAGAGAGAGAGAGAGAGAGAGAGAGAGAGAGTTAGTTAGTTTATTGGGGTACCTATGGGGAGCAGGGGTAAAGCTAAGGCAGCCATTTGGGTTTCTCCTGTTGTTTCCTGCTTAGTGTGTGTCTGGCTTTTATCAGACAGATAGACCTGGCCACCCATCCAAGACAATAATCTGAGTTCAGTTGGGTGACTTTTGGGGTCCAAACCATGCCAGACATGGTTTGGAGGCAGAGGGAGAGGAAATTGAGGCTGCACTCCTATGCATCCTTACCTAGGAGTAAACTCCATTGAGCTTAGTGGGACTTACTTCTGAGTAGCCATGCCTAGAATTGCACTGTGGAAAAGGTAACTAACAGCAGAATGGATGGGCATGGTGGGGAGGAGAGAGACTGAGGGCATTGAAAGCAGAGTAGAAAGACTGAGGGAGACCAGAGTAGTGTGGACAGAAGTTGAGGAAGGAAAGCGAATGAAGAAATGGTGGAGAAGAGTGGACAGAGCTGTGGGAAGAGAAGAGAAGCCGAGGGAGTCGCACACACCTTTACCTGTGGCAGAGGCTTTGCAGGTGCACCCTGCACACAGCAGCATGGGAGGAAAATAGGAACCCTCTGGGTAGCACTGGTGGCTTCTGAGAGAGAGAGAGAGAGAGAGAGAGAGAGAGAGAGAGAGAGAGAGAGAGAGAGAGAGAGAGAGAGAGAGAGAGAGAGAGAGAGCTGCCAAGAGCCAGGCCCACCCAACAAAAGCAGCACCCGGCTTTTGCGCAGGCAGTCATACTCCCACACAGCTGCTGCACAGCTGGCTCTCCACCTAAGCGTACAGCACAGTGCACAGGTGGAAGCAGGTGCTCGATTCTCTGGACAGTGGTGAGGGGCAGTGAAGCAGCAAGTTGAAGCTGCATCTGAGGAGCTGCTGCTGCTGACCAGGGTTGGAAGGGGGATGGCATGTTGCAACTGTACTGCAGGTGCAGTGGCAGGTTTTGCAGCCCCGAAGACGACCACTTCAAGTCACCTCATCCTAAGGCCAGACCTAGCCTGGCCTGCCCTGCTTGAGGCCTTGCAGGAGCCAGGGTTGAGCAAAACCAGGAGGAGCGGCTTTTTGAGATGAACTTACTTAGCTCCAACCAACGGTATATCTGAACTACAAATGAAGAAAAGAGAAAGTAAAGGGATGAAGACAAGTGAGCACCTCTAAGGCTCATGAAAGAGCAACACAAAGTTCACCCGTGCAACTGCCCTAGAAGTGGTGGGGGAATGTTTTCTGGAAGCAAGCCAGCTCTCATATTTAACTACTTGCCTCCTTTTCCAATAGTTTCATACAGATCTGAAAGTACACCATTTTTGGCCTTGATCACCCATCACATGAACTGGTGAGATTCTGTTTTTATACCGTTTTCAGATATCCAAGTAGAATATATATGGGACTTGGGATGAAGCATCACGAATAGGAGCACTAGTTCCTTTTATTCTGTTTATCGTTTAATGGTTGCAGATAACACAACCATTATACGATAAATGGGATGGCTTGATTATTTGGTTTGCCGCCAAAGATAAGATGTAATGGAAAGGGCTTTGTGATAATGGGAAGGCGGTCACTGTGAATGGAAGCAATCTTATCAAATGGTAAGCTTAGGCACTGGTGCCACTATAAGCTACATAAATTGGCACCACCCATGTCTCACACACAGGAACTAGGGAGTTGTGCTAACTTGCTTCACACAATAACAAACCTGTCATGATTTGATGCAATGATGATGCATCTGGTGGATGCAGAAAATGAGGCAGAGATTTGCCCAAGTGATAGCCCAATCCTATCCAAAGACCCGCGCTGGGATTCAGCGGTGCTGGGGCAAGCTCCGCTGTATCCAGCGAGGGGCTGGAGGCTGCTGGAGGCCTCTGCAAAGTAAGGGGACATTCATCCCCTTACCCCGTGTCGAGCCCCAGCTGCCTCCATGGGGCTACTCAGATGTGCACCAGCTAAATGGCTGGCACAAATCCAGGTAGCTTTGTGTTGGGTTTTCAAGCCCGGAAGGGGGATAGGATTCAGTGACGGCCTCCTCTGCCAAGCTCACCCCCCTCCTGGGTCTGTTTTGCCCTCCTCCCCACCCCGGAACGCCCCTTCACCACCCCCATTTTGCCCTCCCCACCGCCCGACGCAGAACTCACCTGCCTCCGGCGGGTGGTGCTCCTGCACTGCTGGCCTGCTGGCACTGGCCTCCATGCTGGCGCAACATGCTTTACAGCATGTTTGCAATGGTGCGGGGCCTGGTTATGCCAGCGGAGGTCGGCATAGGATTGGGTTGTGAGTTCATGGCTGACGAGGGATCTGAAATCAAGGTCACCCAGGTCCCATTTCAGTATTCCATGCAGAGAAAGCCAGTGAATCGTGGATGGACAGCATGGCACACTCCAAGCCACTGAGAGGTGCCATGACCATGGCAGGGAAAATCTTGTGCACCAAAAATTTGATGGCAACAATCCAAAATATTTGAACCCTGTATGAGTTAGAATCTCATATTGGTTCTTGCAAGTTAAATGCTGGCATCCAGGAACTTGGGTGGGTGGGTGGGTGGGTGGCTGGGGAAAAACAGGCCTGACAATGGCAGTTGATGCTCCAAGGAGGTGCTTAAAAAAGAGTTTATTCTAAACAGTGCCACATATACTATAAACAGAGCTTAGCATCAGATGATTTTCTGTGCTGGAACAGATGCTGCCAAAGCTACCAAAAAAAAAAAACCCACACCAACTTGAAGAGCCATTTGTTAGAAGAAACACAGAGCAATGTATGTACAAAAGCAACAGAGGATTCCGTTCTGACCTAACAGTTCCAACTTCTTTACAAATTTTGCCTTTGTCAAACTTATCGCTGCATCTGATAGGATTAACTATATTGAATCGCAGTTAAAACTATAGCAGAAAAACATTAATCACTGATAGCTGACTATGATTCTGAATTAGAATATGGAACTACAAACAGAAGCAGAGGGGGAACCCCAGGCCAGAATTCAGGAACAGTATTCATTGTAAGTAGGACTCTGCAAGGCTGCTTATTAGCTCCCCCCCCCCTTTCAATTTGTACAACATTTATCAAGCGCCAAAGAATGTTGCCATTTCTTATGTTCTTGTCTCATCACATCAAGTGTATCTTCTATATGCCAAAGATATGGTCTGTATCCTTCTCCTAGAAAAGACTCTCTTTGGACTAGTCTATCAGAGAGGGAGAGGTTAGATGCGACTACTACAGTACTCCAAAACCAAAGCTGTCATCTGTGGAAATGCACATGACACAAATGTTACTTAGAAAGACAGATTATTGAGAAGGGCAGCGTTCTAGCTATCCCAGTGTAGTGGTTTCAGAAACAGGACAACTGGAACAATAACCTGCCATCTGCTAAGGCTAAAACCACCAAGTCTTGGCAAGCTATTCTGAGCTTTGCTTGAAACATTGTAAACTTTGAATTCATCATAGGGTAGATGTTGGAATGATTCCCACTGGTATGTGCATGCAGACAAATGTGAAAGTGTTAGGAGCACAGGAAGTTGCCTTCTATTGAGTCAAGATCTTGGTCAGTCTAGCTCAGGACTGTCTACACTGACTGGCAGTGGCTTTCCAGAATTTTGGTCTTTTTCAGCCCTATCTGGGGGTGCCAGGGATCAAACCTGGAACCTTCTGCATGTAAAGCAAATGCTCTGCAACTGAGCCCTTTGGGGGTAAATTGCTTTCAAGGCTGAAATGGTGAACATTAAAAAAGAAAGAAAAAGAAAGGTTGTTCACCTTGGTGTTACCATTTTATTCCATTCTCATTGTATTTGTCTGCACTTTTCCATGGGCAAACTCTAGGAGTACTTAGAAAGTTATGAAGTGATTTTCAGGAGCTAGCATGGGCTTGTCAAGAACTGACTGAGCTCATCTCCTTTTTTGATAGAGCAGCTAGTCTAGTAGATCATGGGAATGCCATAGACATCGTGTATCTAGATTTCAGCAAAGCATTTGACTAAAGTCTCCCATGATATCCTTGTGGATAAAATGGTAAGATGTGGGCTTGAAAATATACTGTTAGATGGGATCAAAGCTGGTTGAACAACTGTCCCCTGTGAGTGCTAATAAATGGCTCCATGCCAATCTGAAGAGAGGTAACAACAGAGCTCTGTCTTGGCCCCTGTGTTGTTCAATATTTGTATAAATGAAGGCATAGAGGGGATACTTTTCAAATTTGCAGATGACACAAAGCTGAGAGTGGATAGCTCACATCTTGGAAGATCAAAACAGGGTTCAAATGACTTAGGCTCAATCAGTGGGCCCACACCAACAAGATGTAGTTCAACGGAGATAGCTGTAAGGTCCTGCACGTAGGTGCAAAGAAACAGAGGCACAAATACAGGCTGGGGGAAAGCTGACTTGGCAGCAGCACACATGGAAAAGCATCAAGGTGCCTTAGTGGACCATAAGCTGAACATGAGCCAGCAGTGTGATGCAGCTGCAACATGGGCACCACATTTTAAGAAGAAGGACATTGATAAGCTGGAACAGGTACAGAGTAGGGCAACAAGGATGGTGAGGGATCTGGAAAGTCCTATGAGTAATAGAGCTTGGTATGTTTTTAGTGTAAAGAGAAGACTAAGGGGGAAATAGGGTAGCCACCTTCAAGTATCCAAAGGACTGTCATGCCAAAGGAGGGGCTCCTGGGGGCAGGACTAGAACCAATGAGTTGAAACTGAAGTAGATTTCACGAAACAAGAGGAAACATTTCCTAACTGTAAGAGCTGTCCGGAGTCTGTCTTGTGCAGTTATGGGCCCTCCCTCATGGGAGGTTTTCAAGCAGAGGCTGGACGGCTGCCTGTCAGGGACGCTGCAGCAATTGCATGCACTGAGCAGGGGTTAGACTAGATCAGGGGTTCTCAACCTGTGGTACGGGTACTCCTAGGACCCATCAGCAGCTAATTAAGTGTTAATTAACATGGAATTTAAATTTTAATTATTTTCAGAGCCCTTCTGTCTGTCTGATTTTGGGCTTATTTTTGTACTTAGGAAAACATACTTTGGTGGCGTGGTGGAGGGAGGAGCTGATTTTGGGAAGTGTGACTTGGAGAAAAAAAGAGATCCTTGCATCTCTCTCTCTCTCTCTCTCTCTCTCTCTCTCTCTCTCTCTCTCTCTCTCTCTCTCTCTCTCTCTCTCATCACTAGATGACCTCCAAGATTCCTTCCAACTCTAGCATTCTATGATACTATCATTCTTCTTCTGACTGCACTGCACTGCATAGCTCAGAGCATGACTGTTTTGTAACATCTCTACTTGTAGCATTCCTCTCTAAAAGCAACAAAAAGTAATCCATTGTTTCTTCTTATCTTAGGGCAAGCTATGTGCAAATATCAGCACTAGGAAAAGCTGCTGTTCTAATCCTTCAAACCAGCAGTGCATGTCCTGGATAGAAAAAAGGTTCTCCTGAGACTTCTCCTGTATTTGCATACACACAAAACTAGTGGAAGGAACTTCTGTTTTTCAGTGGCTGAGTGATACTTGCCAAGGTGCAAGGAGTGACCACCACACAGCAGGTAAGTTCTCATTTATTTTGACATGGGAGTATAGGGAAAAAAATGGGACAATAGGAAATATAAAACGGTAAGCAATTCCTTTCATTTGTATTTGTTCAAATGGAAGCCAGAATAGATCACTGATGATAATCCATCATATAAAAAGAATTTAATATGGTTTTATTGCCACTCTGCTATGCTTCTGGTTTTTTTAAATGTTGATATTCATTCTTTGTATCAAATTATTGTCTTTTTTGTGTTTGACTGAAAATTGTAGGTATTTTTTTTAAAAGAAAGTGAAATAGAAACCCTTTGAATGAATAAATAATCAACATATACAGAATTGCATGATGAATGCCTTTAAACCTAGCTTTCAATGCATTCTTACTCTATGAGGTTTATAATTAATATGCAAGTTTAGAGGGTGCATAAAGGACCACACACAGCATATTGTGACAAAGAAAAATCATATTTTTTAAATCATAATTTTAAATTCGGGTTTTAAAAACTATTTAAATAGTTTTAAATAATTTTAAATTATTATCTGCTCCATAGATGCAGAATAAAAGTACAGTACTCATAATGGGTAATTTATTTGTCTTAAAGGCAGAAAGAAACAGCCCAATTCTGGACAGCCCAATTCTAGTTTTACTCAGAAGTTCCACTGAGTTTGCAAGACACATGGATGTTACATAGGAACAGTGGCATAGCTAAGTGGGGGCCAGGGGGATGCTGCGCCCCTGGGTGACACCCTAGAAAGCATTTCAGGGGGGTGACACATGCTGTGTCTTGAAACTTTGAAAAACCATGATCGCCCATCTCTTCCTGTGACCTGTTCCAAACTATTTTGCAAAGCACGCATGCGCTGATTCTGGAAATGGCTGGAATTCGACAAATACTTCTGAAGCTCTCCCTCAGGTTCAACTTCGGGGTGCAGGCAGGCAGTGGTGAACTACCTGCTGTTTTTGCCCCAGCCACCTGAGTTTTCAGCGCTTTTTTTGCTGGAGACTCAAGTGGCTGGGACGAAAATGACAGTGGCTGGCAAGGGTAAGTGGGGGGGCTGGGGATGAGGGGGGGTGACAGGCAGGGCTGGGGGGCATCAGGCAGGCAACAGGGCAAGGGGATGGTGGCAAACAACCACCTTTCCTTAAAATGGAGGGAGGGCTTGGGCCCTCAGGCAAACAGATCATTTTTAATTTAAAAAAAAAAAAACATGGGGTGTGACATCACCCCCCAGAAGTGACATCATGCACATGCCACATCTGGGGGTGACATTTTGTGTTTTGCCCCTGGGTACCACAGTGGCAGTTAAACCGCTGAACCATAAGCTGTCGATCGAAAGGTCGGCAGTTCGATTCCCGTGACGGGGTGAGCTCTCGTTGCTTGGCCAACTCCTGCCAACCTAGCAGTTCCAAAGCATGTCAATGCGAGTAGATAAATAGGTACCGCTTGCGGGAAGGTAAACAGCACTCCGTGTTCCAGCTGCATGCTACGCGCTGCGGCAAGGAGAGTCATGCCGGCCACATGACCACGGAGGCGTCTTCGGACAACGCTGGCTCTTCGGCTTTGAAATGGAGATGAGCACCACACCCTAGAGTCGGACACGACTGGACTTAATTGTCAGGAGATACCTTTACCTTTAACCACAGTGGCTAGCTATGCCACTCCATAGGAAACCTAATTATAACCATTGGGGGCTTGACATTTTGCCCACAACAGAGAGATGTTCAGAGCAATAAATAGCTACACAACTATAATACATGCAAAACATGTTCCAAGTAAGGATTCAGATTTTCTCATTGTCATAGCTTTATAATGTAAAAATGCATGTCCGGGTTCTCAAAATACAGTTACCGAAGTCCTGGGAAAGAGAATAATCATTAAACGTAACTGAAGTTAAAACATTTAAGAGCTCAATCCAACTGAAGTTCCGGGCGGCGGACCTAGCGATCCACCGCCCGGAATAGCCCGGAGTAGTCGCAAACATGCCGTAAAGCATGTTTGCCAACTACTTTAGAGCAGGGCAGGCCAGCGCAAGGCCAGCCTGCCCTGCTCTGCCAGCCAAGGACTCAGCTCGCCACCGGACCCAGGTAACTGTGGATCCAGCGGGCGGGTGGGTCGGTCAGCGGATGGGGGGAGGGACGACGGAGCTGGGAGGGTGGCCATAGGCCCAGTCGTCCTGGGCGGGGGTGGGGACATGGCGTCCACCATATCCCTGTCCCCTCCGGGATCCATAGGGCTGCTGGGCCGTTACATGGCCTCCTCGACTTCTGCCACCAAAATAGCTGGCAGAAATCCAAGGAGACCTACCGGCCCCAGCCACTGTTACACTCGGTGAAGAGGACATGCGTCGTCCCCTTTCGTGAGTAGACTTTCCACCGTGGGCTGCCTGCTGCAGGCAGCTCACAGTGGAGCACTGGCTCGGGCGGATGGCCTCGGACGGCTGCCCGATCTTTAAGTAGGATTGGGCTGCCCGTAACATAAGAATACTGTATTTCATATCTGCTTTGCATCCTGACAAACTGGGGAGAAAACTTGTTGGAACATTTCCACTACAAATATTCACCGCAAATATTCACTGCAAATATTTACTGCAAATATTGAATTGTTCAGTAAATCCTAATCATCTACAAAATTGTCTTGCTGGTTTGGATTCTCAAACTAGTTTCAGAAGAAGTCAAGCAATCTCAGCTGCTGTCATTGATGCTAGAGACTGGTGGTGTTGTGGGCACTTTGGATTAATTTGTTCTATTATGGATGTAGATGGTTTGGGGAATTTGTCACATACAGCCCAATACTAACTAAATCCCCCCACGCCAATGCTGCAGCACCAGTGCCAGCTACGCTGCATCCCGTGGGGAAATTTTGCATGCTAAAAGTGACCTTGGGGTAAGGGAACATTTGTCCCCTTGCTCCGGGGTACGTTCCAGCAGGCACAATGGGTCAATTCAGACCCGCACCAGCAATATCACTGATGCAACTCCGTGTTGATCTGTGTCGGCAGATCAGGCTCAAGAAGGGAGATAGGATACGGTGTGTGCTGGTGTCGCCAATCCCCTTCCCTCCCAGGCCTGATCCTCCCACCTCCGCTCCTGTTGCTGCCCTCCCCCTGCCTCATTCCACCAACTCCCTAACCTCTCCCCGCCTCTTCGCTGTCTGGCAGGGGACTTAACTGCTCTGGTGGACATCACTCTGGCCTTCCCATCAGTGCTGCTAAACCTACCACTGTCGCAAAATGCTTTATGGTGCTTTTGTGACAACACGCACCAGTGGGACGTTAGTTCCGTTGGTGCAAGAAACCATAGGACTGGGCCAAAAATCTATTTCATAGCGGTGTTATACTTATGGATGTTGGCTGACGCAGATCACTTGCTAATGGTGATCTTGCTAAAAAGATCTTTGCAGGCAGCTGAGGGTCTGATTGTGATGTTACCCGAGGAGGAACATCTTTACCCACCTCCTTGCATTCCTCTCTCTGTCTGTCTCTCTCTCTCTCTCTCTCTCTCTGTGTGTGTGTGTGTGTCTCATATCCACATACACAGTTCTGCATACAATCCTACATACACTCAATCCTTTTCTGGGTAGCATGCAAGACTGAGCAAGGTGTCAGAAACAGGAGGCTTTTTGCTCTTTGCCCATATCTTTATGCACAAAAATAACAATTCAACCAGAATAATGACAACTTCTACTAACAGCTTCATGAATGGCAAGATTTTCATCATCTAGAGACCCTACGACTTCCCATCTCTCAATTGCAAGCACCCCTGCCTGTTCCTCCTCTATAGGGTTCATATAGGGTTCTTTATATAGCTTTCTTTATAAAAGATCATGCTCCTTCATTAATGATTTGTTCAGAATAAATACCTACAAAACCCAGGCACCATAAATACAGTTCCTTACGCAGAGCGGAATCAGTTTCCTACACATAGACATACAATGGAAAAGTTAGCATTTCCCAGTTCCCCATTGTGAATATAATAAAATAGTTCCTATTCACCAAAGAGCGCTTAATTTGCATGAACCTAATGCCCATTTCGAACAGACCACTCTCCTTACCTTCCCCAGAACCCTGCTGTAATGACAGGCCATCAGACGCTTGATGGAATATTCAATTATTCATGGCGCTAAGAGGGTGCTTGCAGCTTTGTTTCCCCGGCACATTGCCTGACGTGACTCAGTGCCATTGGCTAAACTAAAGCACTGCAACTGGAAGGAAAATCAGAAAAGGATAACATTGAAGCAGCCACCACTGCACCCGCCGCCTCATTGAGAAGGGACTTGAAAAATCCACCCAGCTGCTTGGCCGGCAGCAAGTCGGTGGTGTTGCTGTTTTTTCAAGAAGCTTTCAATTAATCGGGTCCAGCCCTTTTTGTGGCACTCTTCCCAATGCAAAATATGGACACTGTGGGGGAGATGGAACAGCCATTCCCTGTACCTTTAAAGCCAATGGATGCTCAATATAGTACCAACCAAGAGAGGATGCAGCCTCAGCTAGCAGACTGAGTTGAAGAAAATGCAGCTGGGTTCAGTCGGTTGAGTCTCCTATGTGTATGGGGTTCGTATTAAAATCAAAGTCATGAAGCAAAGGCAGGGATGCTGCCTGACCGGAATCCCAGCCATGGCATCTTCCTGAAAAATCTCCTGCAAAGGTAGCTGGCCTGAAGGCATGTGCAGAGGAAGACATTATGCTGGCGCCTCTAGTAGCTCATGATCTCTATGGCTTTATCAGGGCATTCGCAGAAGGGCTCAGTAGGTTATTCTCTCTTGAAAATGCCAGATCTCTGTCCCAAGGGGAGTGACATTTTCTTTTTACATTGATCTCTGAGCAATCACCAGAGGAGAACCCCATGGAACTTCTTCCTGTCTCTGACTGTGCTGCATCAGACTGACACCAGCCTCCTCATGGGCTTCTGTCTACTCCCACACGATGATGATGGAAATACAAATCATCCAGAGGGAAGAAACTGCTTCCAGGAAGAGCTTTAGCCAGTCAGCACCTTGTCTGCAATATGACAGAAAGCCAGTCAGCCACCAGACAGGGGAATCTATTCTAACTGAATACAGGGATTCACTTTCTGTCTTCAGTTCTGCAGAACACTCATGGACACAGTCACTGTAATGAAGATGCGCTGAATGGCCACACGGTGGCTCAAGGAAAGCAACTGCCCAGCAAGACCTTTTTTTCTCAAAGCAGGTGAGGAAGAGACATTTTTATTCCCCTCCAACTTTTAGTATATTAAAAAGGTAAAGGTGACGCCTGACACTTCAGTCGTGTCCGACTCTAGGGTGTGGTGCTCATCCCCATTTCAAAGCCGAAGAGCCACCGTTGTCCGAAGACGCCTCTGTGGTCATGTGGCCGGCGTGATTCTCCTTGCCGCAGCGCGTAGCATGCAGCTGGAACACGGAGCGCTATTTACCTTCTTGCAAGCGGTACCTATTTATCTACTTGTATTAGCATGCTTTGGAACTGCTAGGTTGGCAGGAGCTGGCCAAGCAACGAGAGCTCACCCCATTGCGGATTCGAACTGCTGACCTTTCGATCGACAGCTCATGGTTCAGCAGTTTAACCCACTGTGCCACCCGCTGGTAGTATATTACCACATGCCAATTCTCTCTCTAGAACAGGGGTGGCCAACCTTTCAACGTGAATGCTCCTGACTCTTTCAATGCTTGTATAGATGAGGGCAATTCAGCAGGTTCAGCTGTTTTAGCAGCACTATTAGCAATTGCAGCTGCCAAGATTCTGTCTTCTACACAACTCTGAAGACCGCAGAGGCCCTAATGGTGGAAGGTTGGTCACCCCTGCTCTAGAATTTGCAAACACTTACATGGTTTTGCTGAGGTTCAAATCTTTTGGCAGGGTCTGGAGGTACTGATGTCAAGACCTTTGTGCCCTTGTAGTAATAAAGCCAAACCAGCAAGAAGAATATGAAATGAGGAGAGGAGAAACTATAGGCGCTAAACCCTGAGCGCTTTGGAGGAAGTGCAGGACAAAAATGTTAATAACAATGCCAAAGGAGAAAAAGAGTCAATCGGTACCAAACTTTCTTTATTGCCTCATAGAAACATGGCTAGTGACTAGTGCTTAGCAGGAGAGTGATAACTTACTGGAAAACAATGAGTGTGGGTGTTTACAAGAAAGTGGAAGAGAAAACGTATTACTAATGTTGATTATGTTTTTATTAAGATCAAAGGTTGAAGAAACACTAACAGTCAATATGCTGAAGCAGATCCAGATGTGCTTGTGCATCTTCTTTGTGTTCGGATTAGGGGTCTTCTATGAGCTGTCCCTGGAACCAAGTTGCTTCTTTTCCTGCAAGCCAATTTCCAAGAAGTTCCTGATGTCAAAGGATGTCATGAGCCAGGGCAGAAGCATCATCTTCCTGGAGACCACAGACCGTTTGCATCCTCCTCCTCTGGTTTTATGTTCTGTGGAATCTGCAGCCAGGATCTACTCAGACAGGCCCATCATTTTCTTTCTGAAAGGGTTGGATAATCACACAATGGTGGATTTCAAGTCTTCCTGTCCAGCACTCTCCTCCTTATCAGCTATGAGGAATGTTTTCCTTTTCCCTCTTCAGCTGAGTATTTTGTTCCAAGACACACCTCTACTCCAGTGGTACCTTCAGGTGAGAGGAAAAATAGGGTGGGTTTTTTGGGTGGGGTGAGACGCTAGGGAAAAATATATTTGCAATAGATCTGACAAATGATGATCTTCCTGAAAATAAATAAAAAGAAATATTGCACCTGCCAGTTCAAAGACTAAGAAAATGTTCTATCAAAGGTTTGACTTACAACTGGACTGACATTTCATCTTATTCCTAAATTCAATGGGTTGTATCTTTAAAAAAAAAAAACCTTAGGATTCTTAACAATGCAATCCTGTGCATGACTACTCAGAAATAAGTCCCCTTGTATTCAATGGGGCTTACTCCCAGGAAAATGTTATAGGATTGCAGCTTAAGTCCCATTGAAATTAGTGTGACTAGCAGCGCAATCCTGTGCAAGTAGAGACCGGCAGAGCAACCACTCTGCCAGTCTAGGGTGTCACAAACATGCCGTAAGGCACGTTTTTGTCATCCGAAGAGTAAGCAGCGCCAGCAGAAAGGCTTGTGTCATTTCTTTGGCACTGTGGGATGGAGCGCCACTGCAGCGGAGAGGTGAGTCCCCACCGGGCGGCGGCGGAGTGGGGGGAGGGCAGAATGGGCCATTTCATGGGGGTGGGATTGGTCAGCCGAGCCTGGGAAAGGGGAGGGATCGGTGGTGGCCTCCTCCACTGAATCCTTTCCCTCTTCCCAGGTTTGGCTGCCATTATACGGGGTCTCGAATGTGCACCAGCAAAATAGCTGGCGCACATTCGAGTACCCCATTGGGGCAACTGGCGCGTTAATTGGGGTAAAGGGACAAACATCCCTTTACCCCGAGGAGGCCTCCAGCTGTGCCAGGGCAGTTCCAATCCTGGATAGGATCCGGCGGGTGCCTTATGTGCTCCGCCACACCCTGCTAGGCAGGATTGGGCTGCCCGTTAACTAAGTTCAATGAGTATTTATGTACAGTATTCTATTCATTTTGACATGATGAGCTCTCGCACGGGTGATGCAAACCCTATTGACGCCTCTGTTTAAAAGTTAAAGGGTTCCCAAAGGAACTGAGGCAGCTAACAACATAATTTAAAAAAAGAAAAACAAAATAAAACTAATAAAACATTTTAAGATTTAAAAATTAATATGTAATAAAATCCAGGAAGCCTTGATCAACCGTAAGAGTCTTTAGCTGCTTCCTAAAGGAGAAAAGGGAGAGAGCACAGCAAATCTCCCATGGGAGGAAGTTGGTTTAGTAAAGTTAGTACCTAGCCATGGCGAACATTCTTTGGCTACTATCCAATGTAGACAGACATTTTCTCACAATGACCTGGTGATGGTGCACCTGCAACTTTAGCTCTCAAAGCAAGTTTGATATATTCCCAGTTCATTTTCAGTTTTAACCTAGATTGGTGAACCACAGTAAGTCCAGATAGAGGGGGAGGGAGAATAATTCACATGCAGGAGCAGACAACACAAGGCATAACCCCACAGCCCGATCCCTAAACCAAGATGGTGTAGTGGTTTGGGAGTCGGACTTAGACCTGGAAGATCCAGGTTCAAATCCCCGCTCAGCCATGAAGCTTCCTGGGTGACCTTGGGCCAGTCACTATCTCTCAACCCCACCTACCTCACAGGATTGTTGTGAGGACAAAAAGGAGGGGAGGAAATATGTACACCACTCTGAGCTCCTTGGAGGAAGGGCGGTATGAAAATGTGAAAAAAAATAAACGTTGGTAACATTTCAGCTGCATTGGGATCTCAGAGTTTCAGCATCAGCATTTCTGCTTTCCACATTTGATGAATTGTGTTTACAGTTTAACAACAAAAGTGCTTGTGTATCATTGACAAACTATTGAGACAAGGTTCTTAACTGTATGGGTTCTGCAGCCATGTCAATGTAAAAATAGAGAAATAAAATCCTTTACCGCTTTTGTTGTTTGTTTAGATTTCTTTATATTGTGCAGGTGTCACATACACAGAAAAGGTTTTCTTACAATAACAACAACACGGGATCCTACTTCCCAAGCCGACGTTTCACTCCATTCACGGAGCTTTCTCAAGGCAACATTGGCAGTAAAAAACTGCTGGATGAAAAAGAATGTTACGGAGTGGTGACAGTGAAACATCAGTCTGTTGCTCAAAGTTAAAGGGACCCACTACTTTTGTCCTCAGAGTTATTCAACACTTATTACTTTGGTTATTCAAAATTGGCATCCATATCCTATTAGCATATGTCATTTCCTGCTGGCGGTTCAGTAACTTTGAAGATTTCGTCTGGGAAATCATTAGAGCCTCCAAATTTAATCTATGTTTTAATCTGGGTTCATGAAACAAGGCGCGTGCATGCTCAGATATTATCCTGTGTCCTGATTCTTTCGCGTGCAAAGCTACTGCTGATTTTTCTTCTTGCTTTGCATCTGTTGCTCTTTGATGTTCCTGTACCCGGATCCCTATTCGTCTTTTCGTTTGTCCCAGATAAACTTTCCCACATTCGCAGCCAATTTCATATACTCCGGGGTTAGATAACGCTGGTCTGGGGTCCTTGGGATTGTGTAGCAGTTGCTCTATTTGGAAGAGAACAAAACCAATGCCTTCCTAGATGTGGTAGTGAAAAGAAATGAAGACTTAACGTTTGGGCATGCAGTATACCGCAAACCTACTCATACTGGAAGGTACTTAAATCATGCCTCGAACCACCATCCCTCACAGAAGGGTTCGTTGATTAATTCCTTAGTTCACAGAGCGATACATGTCTGTGACAACCGATCTCTTGAAGCTGAAAAACAAGTTCTAACACGGTCACTGACGGCAAACGGATACAAAAAGAAACAAGTGGACGAATGTTGGAGGAAACAGTTAGCAAGAAAAAATCACATTGTGGCACCTGGAGAAAGTGACAGTGAGAAGCAGACAGAAAACAAAGAACAGCCATGGCTTTCGTTACCCTTCATTAGGGGTACAACTGATAAGATAGCCAAGATCTTTAAGAGATATGATGTGAAAACTATTTTCAGCCCAACAACGAAAATAGAGCAACTGCTACACAATCCCAAGGACCCCAGACCAGCGTTATCTAACCCCGGAGTATATGAAATTGGCTGCGAATGTGGGAAAGTTTATCTGGGACAAACGAAAAGACAAATAGGGATCCGGGTACGGGAACATCAAAGAGCAACAGATGCAAAGCAAGAAGAAAAATCAGCAGTAGCTTTGCACGCGAAAGAATCAGGACACAGGATAATATCTGAGCATGCACGCGCCTTGTTTCATGAACCCAGATTAAAACATAGATTAAATTTGGAGGCTCTAATGATTTCCCAGACGAAATCTTCAAAGTTATTGAACCGCCAGCAGGAAATGACATATGCTAATAGGATATGGATGCCAATTTTGAATAACCAAAGTAATAAGTGTTGAATAACTCTGAGGACAAAAGTAGTGGGTCCCTTTAACTTTGAGCAACAGACTGATGTTTAACTGTCACCACTCCGTAACATTCTTTTTCATCCAGCAGTTTTTTACTGCCAATGTTGCCTTGAGAAAGCTCCGTGAATGGAGTGAAACGTCGGCTTGGGAAGTAGGATCCCGTGTTGTTGTTATTGTAAGAAAACCTTTTCTGTGTATGTGACACCTGCACAATATAAAGAAATCTAAACAAACAACAAAAGCGGTAAAGGATTTTATTTCTCTATTTTTACATTGACATGGCTGCAGAACCCATACAGTTAAGAACCTTGTCAGTTACCCACAGCCATGAAAATCTGCATGCAACATTAAACCATTGAGAGTACTGGAAGACATAAGAGGTGTTGGCTATTCCTTGATTCTGTGTCCTTTTTGAACCTTCCAGATTAACGCAACCCAAGAGAAGGACTGGATCTATATTAGCTCGGATGCAAGCAGGCTTGCAATGCTCTGGAAATATGGTGGGATTTATATGGACACGGATGTCATTTCCATCAGATCCATCCCCATCTCTAACTTCTTGGCAGCACAGTCTTCTCAGGTCTCCAGCAATGGCATCCTGGGGTTTCAGCAGCATCACTGGTTCCTTTGGGATTGCATGGAAGATTTTGTTCAGAACTACAACGGACACATCTGGGGGCACCAGGGCCCTTACTTAATCACACGGATGCTCAAGAGGCTGTGCAATCTCACCGATTTTGAGAACGTGGTGGATCAGAGATGTCGCAACATGTCCTTCTTGCATCCCCATCGTTTCTATCCAATCTCCTACCCAGAATGGAAGAAGTACTATGAAGTCTGGGACCCAAGCCCAGACTTCAGCAACTCTTATGCTTTGCACCTGTGGAACTTCATGAACCACCGGGAACAGAAGAATGTGACTGCTGGAAGTAACACACTAGTGGAAAACCTGTTCAAAACGTATTGCCCCATGACGTATCGGAGCCTTGCTCAAGGTCCTCCAGGAAGCCAGCAGAACAACTCACTCCAGTAAAACAGAACGAAGTGGTTTTACACCCTAAAACCCTGATCATCCTAGGACGATAATAGAGATCATAACATGAGCATCCATCATAGGTTTTGACTCCAAAATGCTTATGCAGCTAGTCGGATAGCAAGAGAAATTTTAATGCAGTCAGAATGTATGAAATGAATGGATTAATTGTACCATTGCGATTGATTGTGTTCACCAAAAGCATTTTTAGGAGAATTTATAGGCTCAAATGCCACCATTCTTTTTTTCTTAATACACTCTCACACTAGTACTTCTGCCAGTAGTAGCAGAAGCGATAGTCAGTCCTGTGGTGCTGGAGAAGACTCTTGAGAGTCCCTTGGACTGCTAGGAGATCAAATCAGTCAATCCTAAATGAAATTAACCCTGACTGTTCCCTGGAAGGACAGGTACTGAGGCTGAAGCTCAAATATTTTGGCCACCTAATACGAAGAGAGGACTCTCTGGAGAAGACTCTGATGCTGGGAAAGATTGAAGGCAAAAGGAGAAGGGGAAGGCAAAGGATGAGATGGTTAGACAGCATCACCGATGCAACGAACAAGAAAATGAGCGAACTCAGGAAGATAGTGGAGGACAGGAAGGCCTGGCGGGATGTGGTTCATGGGATCACGGAGGGTCGGACATGACTTAACAACAACAAAATGCACGCAATGGAGTGAAATGTCTTTATGGCAGTCAGTGGAGAGCAGCACAGTTTAAGGGGAGGGGGAAGGTCATATGTCTTTCGATTTTATCAGTTTGGAGGAGAGGAGGGGTAAAAATAAATGCATGCGTACTCTTGAGCCCTGGTGACCATTTGGTTTTGTGGAGGTCCAGTTTGGTGAGGAGATAGGGAGTCACAGGCAGATAGGACCCCACTTCACCCCCAGCCCCAAGTATATTGCCAGCAAATTCTGCTGTTATAGTCAGGCACCAGTGCTTACACACACATCCACTTGCCTCGGGGCTGGCAATAAGAGCACCAGCTCTGACAGGGTTTTTTTTTGGGGGGGGGGATTTGGCTCTGGGGTCCCCAGTTGCTATTCCTATTTTAGAGCCAAGAAAGAAAGAAAGCTCACAAGTGATCATTGACACAAGGTTGAAAAAGAGAGCAGCTGTGTTTTCTACTAACAGTGCAGTCCTATGCATGCTTAGTCAGTGGTGTTGCTAAGGGGTGGTGGGGTGCCCTGGGTGACAGCTGCGGTCTCCTTGCGAGGAGCCACGGCAGGATTTTCATACTCCGCAGCTCCTCTTTTGCAGTCAGAGGGCTGCTTTGCAGCCGCGGAACATAAATGTGCTGAAATTGGCCCGTTTCCCCCTCCCCCGCTCTGCGTCTTGGAAGACTTCAAATGAAGACTTCCGGGAGTGCAGCGGACAGGGCGATGATGCAAAACACATTATTGGGTCCCCCTTGGGGCCGGGTTATCTACGTTACTGTGTATAGTCAGAAGTAAGCCCCATTGAGCTCAAGAGAATTTACTATACCAGGTAAGTGTGTACAGGATTGCAGCCTCGGTGGAACACGGAATTTATTTTGTGAATAACTTCACAAAATGGCACAGGTAGTGTTGTTGTTTTAACTCACCAGGAATGACACCCCAGGCATTAATACAATAGTTGGTGCCCATGATATTTGCTCAGCACCCTTCCATACAATTGCAGTGGGATCACCTGGCCAAGGAATGGGGAAGGACTGAACCCTTAAGGTACAAAAAGTGCAGCTTAAGCGCTGGGAAAATGTGATATCTGCATGACCACAGAAGTATTAGCAACATCCAGATCCCGCAAAAACTGATGAGTGTGGCACTCCTGCATTGAATGATTAAAAAAAAATTGTGCAGAAGGCTTCACCTTTTTTTAATCTATAACCATTTTGGGATAGAGTAAGACTTGTCATTTGTTATACAGCAATCCTTGTTGCTACTTATATTGCCACTAAAATAAGGCATGAAAATCTTGTTTAAAATAATGTTGTCTGTACTAGTGATGCACATTAACAAGAAGCTTTTGTGTGTTTTTTTATCATGGTGACGTTATTTCGGACATATATTTTGCCCTTGCTTTTATTGACTTGTTGTTGACCACTATTGTGAAGGCCTGTGGCTGTAACAAATAAACTTGACAAGTCTATAAGAATACAGGAACTGGGAATATTGGGCCCTGACATTATGAAAGATGATCTAACCCCCCCCCCCATTCTCAAGTACATCATTGCCAACGACAATGGAGGCGATTTGATTGCATGCAGAAATAATATTCCCTGCTAGCACCCCAACTTAATTTTACATATGTTTATACTTCCTAGTAACTTTTTTTTTTGGGGGGGGAGAAGAGAATTTGTTAAAACTTCTACAAAAGTAAATATCCCATTGTTGGTTGGTTTTTTTGTTTTTTTGTGGAGGACTTTTAGAAGATACAAAGCACTTTACCTTCTAATGCTTTTAAAATATACAAACACTTTACTTTCCAATTGGATGCTTCTTATCAACTTCAACATTTTTAAACATTTCTGGTTTTACCAATTGTTTTTAACAGAAATATATTTTTGTTTTCTACATGGCTTTTAATCCCGTGTCTATTCAATCTTTGTCTGTAACTGCTGGCCATGGAAGTCTGAGATCGTATTTAAATATGCCATTTTTAGAGTGAGAGTGAGAGTGAGAGAAAGAATCATGAAGGTTGATACAATTTTGTCCTGGCCTCATTTAAGGACAAGAGTGCAGGTTAAAACCAATTTTGTCCCCCTCCGCTTATCAGGCATCTCATGCTGCTGTAGCTGCACCAGCAAAAGTCCCAATTTGTGTAACTGCAGCTATAGGCAATTTATAGCAAATAAACTGAACTGGAATGTCCCGAATCCCTCAGTGCCTGGATGCAAAGGTCTGTTTCATTTTGTCAATTGCACAATTTAGGCAAGGAGGTAGAGTGAAATAATGACCTTTTGTACTGGCCTAAACAAGCTCCACTGAGTATATATTGGTTTATTGTTAATCTTGTCATTCAAATTCTTACTCAAATAGTATCTCAGTCTTTGGAAGACAAAGTGGGTGGATTTTGCTCACAACCAGGACTGAGCATGACATTTTGGGGCATGAGAGCATAAGAAAAGTCCTGCTGGGTCAGGGTCAAAGGCCCATCTAGGCCAGCATCCTGTTTCCCACAGTGGTCCACCAGCTGCCTCTGGGAAGCCCCAGCAGCGTCACTGCAGGGGGGGCGGAGCTCCAAGTTCTGCCGGGCTCTGAGCCTCCGTTACACGACGGGAGAAAGCAGCCCCGCCCCCTCGCCTTTGGAGCCATTCTGGCCGACGAAAGCACTTGTTTTTGTCAGCCAGAATGGCTCCAAAGGCGAGGGGGCGGGGCTGCTTTCTTCCGTCGTGTAACGGAGGCTCAGAGCCTGGCGGAACTTGGAGCTCCGCCCCCCCTGCAGTGACGCTGCTGGGAAGCCCACAAGCAGGAGGGAAAGGTGAACTTCTCTCCCTCCATTGCTCCCCTGCAACTGGTATTCAGGGGCAAACTGCTGTTCAACCTAGAGGTAGCACACAACCATCATGATGACTAGCCCTGTCCTCCATGAATTTGTCCAATCCCCCTTTAAAGCCATCACAGCTAGTAGCCATCACCACATCTTGTGGCAATGAATTCCACAGATGAATTATGAGCTGTGTGAAACACCTCCTTTAGTCTGCCCTAAATCTCTTGCAACCATGCCATGTCTCAATGCCATCTCTCAACCATGGCAGAAGGTACAGTTCCTTCTGACCATTTGACTACTGAGCCTGAGGGCTCTTTCTCCTTCCTGTGCATTGGCTCACATTCACAAATGATTCCTAGCTATTCATTCAGGAAACGATGTGGTTGCCCTAGTAATGCAATGGAAATCGATCTGATATTCTCTCTAATCCATTAACTGACAAGTTCCATGCCGCAGAACTGCACTTCTAACACCTACACCTGACCGGGGGGGGGGGGTAAAATGGTCAGGTCTGTGCTTTTAAGAGCCTAATCCTATGCATGTCTACTCAGAAGTAAGCCCCATATAGTCAGTGGGGCTTACTCCCAGGTAAGTGTGGATAGGATTGCAGCAGAACAGCCATTTGATTTGTGGAAATCAGCCGGTTAAGTTTTTCTATAGCATTTACAGTACTTGTATTGTGCCATCAGTGTGCAGGGTGCTTTGTACAGCGTGAACAGCAGATCAATGCCCCAAAGGCCTTATAATTAAGAAGTTGTCAGAAGGTAGACAACAGAGGGAGGGAAGGAGGATGGAGGCAGGGATACATACAGGGAAGGCATGCAACTTATTTTAGATACACATACTTAAACTTACAGCGCAATCCTGCCTAACTATAGACCGGCGAACCTAGCGCTCCACCGGTCTAGGGTGTTGTAAACGTGCCATAAGGTATGTTTTCAACATCCAGAGAGTAAGCAACACTAGCGCAGAGGCAGGTAAATCCTGTGCCGGTCGGTGGGAGGGCAGGATGGGGTGGCAAGGGAGGGGGGCACTGGCCGACCCGGGCTGGGAGGGGGCAGGGATATCAGTGGCAATAGGCCCCTTCCCGGCCTGCGCCGTCCAGCCACCGCCTCCAGGAATGTACGCCAGATCTGGACCTGGCGTGCATTCGATGATGCCAATAGGTCCCGGGCTTGCTTACACCTGGGGAAGGGGACAAACGTCCCCTTCACCGGAGGTGCAGCCTAGGAGCCCTGGGGCAGACCGCAATCATGATAGGATACAGTGGCTGGCCCTTTAGGCTGGCCGTGTATACTTACACTGGATTGTGCTGCCCGTTACAGCAGGGGGAGAGGACAAGCAAAACTTCACAGATAAAGTGGTTTTTAAGAAGGGGTTTGAAGGAAGCGAGTGAGGAAGCATCCCACACATGTTCCAGCAGGAAGTCCCAGCATAAGGGGAAGCAAAGGAGAGTGGATGGAGTTATTTGAGGGAGACAAATATTGTTTAAAAAAAATAAATTCTCGCCTTTCAGTTTCAATCAAAAGCTTCTAGTGCGGGTAACAATATATGGTTAAAACAACACAATGGTAGTACAATGACTAAAACAGCAGTACAGCCTAAAAAGAGAAGTAGCACCCAACATATCTAAAAGGCTATAAGGACCATGTACAGTTTTAAAAAGTGTCTTTGATGCCAAAATGATCAAGGACTCAGCACCAACTGAGCTTCTCTAAGGTGAAAGTTCCACAACTGAGGTGCCACCACCAAGAAGACAGCCCTTTACCCTTACCTCTGAAGGTCAGAAAACCTGGCAAAGGGCCTCTCAGACAGGTTAATGTGATGACAACAGGTGGCCCTTTAGATACCCAGCTTGATCTCCTGTGTTAGCAGATCAATCTCCAGCCAAAGGCACAGGAGAAAGAGCTGGGTGTGAGGAGTTGACAATCCCGGCCACGTAACTTTGTGAACCTCTTGTTGCATAGGACAGAAGGGCACACTGGCAGAAGCACTACTATTGCATTTGGAGTTGCACTCACTTAAAGTGGAAAAAAGTGCAAAGAGCAACATGGCTACTCCTCTACTACTCACTGCCCTGCCATTTTGTCCACTTTAGTTTGCCTGCCTGTTTTGATGATGACATCCTTTGGAGGCTTGTGTTCCCCTTTTACAAATTCTAGAATAATCAGTGTTATGTCGGTGGGCAGGAACAGCAACACAGGCAACCAATCCTCTTATCAATTACGTATTTATTCAAAATATTCATATCCTGATTTTCCTGCATTCCAAGCCACTTGCAATCACAATAAATGAAACAAAAACCAACAAGCTAAGATTGCAAATGACAAAATCAATAGCAAATGCAGAGAACAGCCGGCAGTATAAAATCAGTTTTACGTTGAAAAGCGGACATGAGCAATAATATCTACATGCTGTGGCAAAAGGGTTGAGATGTTGAGAGAGCAGAGCTCCACAACCCAGGCCTTCCCACAGAGAACAGCTGGTCCCTGCATTCATCCTAGGCACACAAAATATAAGAACCAGGATGGTGTAGTGGTTCTGGACTTAGACCTGGAAGATCCAGGTTCAAATCCCCACTCAGCCATGAAGCTTCCTGGCTAACCTTGTGCCAGTCTCAGCCTCACTCACCTGCCTCAAATGTTGTGAGGAAACAAGAAAGGGAGGAACTATGTACACCACATCTGAGCCCTTGGGGGAAGGGCGGTAAAATAAATAAAATAAATATTGCAGACCGGATTTTACCACAGGGACCTCGCCAAGGATAACATACAGTTGATGAGGGTCACACGCAGATTGCAAAAGCAACCGCACAACCTTCCGTCCAGCCTCCCCTCCACAGTTGAATGCCAGGAGGACAATTACAGTAACAATAGGGAGGAAGCGTTGTTGTCAAACACAAAACCTTAATCGCCCCCTGAGCACCGCTGCCTTCAAACGCAGGGCTTGCCTGGCCCTCCCCCGACATTATGGTCGGGTTGAAGAGCCTTGCCACGTTACTAAGCAAGCAGGGAGAGAGGGGAGAAAAATCAGGTCGGGTGTTTTTCGAAGTTGCTAGAGCAACGGATTGGCTTCGGGGACAGTTTTTCCCTCCGCCAGGGAGAGACGCTCTCTCTCTCCGTTTGGCGTCGTGAAGTTGCTTTCGGGATTCAAACCAAGACGGAGGTGATTCATCGCTGTGGAGGCTGAGATCCTGTGGGATCTTTTTGCTGGATGGTGTTGAATTTCCTGGGTGGTGGGGAGGGAAGAGGAGGAGTACAGCTCAGAGAGGCCTTGCCTAAAATCCAGGCGAGCGTAAGCAGCCTTTTCTCTCCCTCCCTCGAGCGCTAGGACGCACGCTTCCCCAAAAATGCGCTCTGAGGGCAGGTAAGGATTTGCTTTGTTTGGCGTGTCTGCTAACAGAACAACTGAGATGATCTTAAGGCTGTGAAGATCTCCATAGTTGGGGAGGGGGGGGGAAAGAGCGCGCGAGAGGCGGAGTGGAGAGAGGTGGGACTAACAGCGTTCCTCTCAGGCGTACATATTAGCATTAGCAGCTGTTGCGCGTGGTTGGCTGCGGACAAAGCCGAAGAAGCACATCCGAACTCCCGAGTTGGGAAGCGATCAGTAGTACATCAAAATGCTCTCCCTTCTTGTTTCTGAACGGACTCTGAGGTTCTTCTTCTTTGAACCGGATTTCAAAGCACATTAATAACTCCAGATTCTCTGGGCCTTATTATCAGAAATGTGGGTTGTAGGAAGAAGGGAGCTTGCGGGGAAATGGGACGCTGAGTTGGGGAGTCCTGCACCTTCCTTATAAAGTGCGCTCCCCCTATGATGACATATTAGTGCTTGTCCCCCCCCCCCCCGCAGTTGTAACTGTGATGACGACTTCCTGGTCCGAGTCTGCTCTAGGGGAGCTCAAACATTCGGAGAGGCAAGGGGGCGCTCCCTTGGAAGCACTGGTACTTCCTGGTGCTTGGAAGGGAATTCAAATGAGAAATGCTGCTGCTGCTCTCTCTCTCTGGTGAGAGGCAATGAATAACTAGGCTTCGTTAGCACTTAGCAGGAGGATGCCAGCTGGTTTTTGGCAGAGCTCCTGTGCCTTTAACAGCTGCAAGCAAAGCAGAACATTAGCGAGTGCTGTTTTCCCTAGCACGATGTGGCAGTTACGGGAAAGTTATTGGCAGCAGATCCCAATTGTAAAAGAATAATCTGCAAAGTAGGAGTGAAAATGCTGTATACAAACAACCATCCAGGAGAGGTCTGTGCTTTCCCTTTATTGTCTACTACTTAGAGCACAAGTTAAACATTAAGCATGTCTACTGAGAAGTTAGCCCAACTGAGTTCAGTGTGACTTACTCCCATGTAAGTATGTACTGTGTATAGGATTGCAGCTGTAGTACCCCAGGCCATGAGGTCTCCTTGTCATGCTGCCAGGCAGCCTGTCTTTTCCTTTGCCTGATAGGACACCCCTGCAGTATGTCCTCTCTCTCATCTCATTGCAAGACCATTAGACCCCACTAGCTGAGTGGTTTACTAATGCAAAACAGGGACTCTGCAACTCAGCTATGGACTTTTCCTTTTCCCTGTCTGCAACTCATTGTAATGACTGATCCTGCAATTCCAGTGCATTGTGGGACCTCAGAAGCTGGTGATTTTAGCACTTCCAACTGACAATTGCCTTAGATATTATATTGTATTGTACGTCATAATAACTAGCAGTCCAGAGCTAGAGTTGAGCCTATACAATGTATCTTTATGTCAATAGACATCTTTATTGACCACAACTGTGAGGGTATAACAACATAGGACAGGAGTTCTCAACCCCTTCCCAGCTGAGTACCACCTCCGGTGCCACTCTCCTGCTGCATACCACTGGAAGTGACTGTCAATCGCTAGTTTCAGGTTTTCAGAGGCCAGAAAATGCAGGTAGGAAGCTCTAGGCCAGGGGTGCCCAACTTGGCAGTGGGTAGGGGCCGAAATGAATAGACTAAACTTCTTCGGGGCCGCAGATAGGTGTTGCGGGGGGCGTGGCAAGGAACCATGATGTCACTTCCTCAGGAAGTGACGTCACAGTGGGCGTGTCCATGAGCCAGAAAATCTCCGGAAATGCAACATATTAATAAATAAATAATGAGCCACCTGTGGCTCTTTAACATATAAAGTGCAGCTCTCGGAAATATGTTGGCTTCTTAATGCTTCTTAAATATTGTGGCTCTCAAACATCTGAAGTTTATCGTATGTGGCTCTTACATGAAGCAAGTTTGCCCACCCCTGGTATATACCGTATATATACCCATCAATCATCATCATCATCATCAGGGCCTTCCCTTCTGAAACCTCACATGGCACGGAGGTTCCGTGTTGGGAAAAGTATTTCCTAACAAACTCTGTCTTGCATGTTCTGCAGCTCTCAAATGCATAACCGACCAGCAGAGGAAAAATGTGGCCACCCAAAAGTGAGGGTCCAACGGCCTGAAGAAGAGCTGAAGCATCATAGACTTGGCCGCCGGTCACCTCGGCGAGCTTAGATGTTCATTCACTCCTCCCAGAGCCTTTGCAGGGCTTTCAGCCAGAGCCCATGCTTAAGAAGAAATCCTGGGATTTCTTCTTCAGCAATTCACAGTCACGTTGTTTCCTAAAGAAGTCACCATCATCATAGCAGCCCAACTTCCCTGGGGATCTACGTCATAACCGCTGTGCCAGCACCAACTCCGGCACTTCTGTAATGCAGCTGGAAGCTTCGGAATCGTCCGCTCCTCGGATGATTCCGAAGCTTCCAGCCGCGTTACAGAAGCACCGGAGTTATGGGAAGTGCTTGGCTAGAGCGGCCCAACAAAGAAGCGATGTTGCAGCTCTAGCCAGAAAGCCTTTGGGGGCCACCAGAAAACCTTTGGAGGGCCGCATGCGGCCCCCGGGCCGCATGTTGTGCACCCCTGCTCTAGGCAGATGGGAGGACCTTCCCAGAGTTCCTGAGAGGCTTGGCCAAAGGCAGTAGCCTCTCGGGAGTGAAAATGTGCTGCCGAAAGTACCACGTCGGAGCGGGGTTCTGGTGGTCCAGCAGTCCAGGTACCACCAGCAGTCCACTGAAGTACCACTAGTGGCACTAGTACCATTGGTTGAGAACCCCTGACATAGGACCTAGCAGGGGGAAAGCAAACACATAGATTGGATGAGCCTTGTGTCAATTGAATACCCAGTGGGCTAGATGCTAGAACTGAGATATTCAATCAATCCAACAGACCCTTCTGCTTTTCTTCTAGCATTTGCCTGTTTAGCATCATTTCATTTGTGACTCCCATCCTGAACATTGGCTTAGTCAGAGAACTTGGCAGAGTTCAGCTTTTCTGAAATGCATCCAGAAATATTATCACTCCGGAGCTTGCCTTGATAATTGTTTGCTCATGCTGGAGCCTCAAACAAATACTGTACACACAAAGCAGAGAATGAATATTTAACCACTCATAGTGTTCTGCTTAACTATGGCACATTTGTGCGACGGCAGGCAGAACTTTTGGAGTCCTGTTACCATCACACAAGACACACCTAGTAACACACTGTTGCTCAACGCAACTGTCTGTTGGGAAAACGCAGGGGGTCCAGATAGCGTAGAGTTACTATTCTGATCTGAAAACATGGTAGGTATCCTTTTACAAACATTATTTTTTCTGAATGGCTTTCTAATGGGCATATAGAATAACTGGTAATACAATATTAAAAACATTCATTTATGGCAACGGTACAATATCAGATGTCCTGCTGAAAGCTCAAATGATTCCTAGATGTGGTGAGTGGGACTCTGTAACAGCTTATCAAACTGTATTGAGCAATCGCCAGAATGTCATGAAAAGAGGTTTTCAGCTGTTTTCAACTAGGTGTTCAGATTGACAGTCATTTAGTCTGAAATTCATATTAAAAGGCTGCAACCCTACACATGTTTACCTGTGAGAAAACCCCATTGAACATGATGGAGTAAGTAAGCCTCTGCATAAATATGTATAGGATTGTGCTATAAAGCAGGAAATATTTTTTAACCTGACATAAATTGAAATTCCCCAAATTGTAAAGTAATAAAAAAGGAAAATGATTACTCCATTGTGGGTGGGGAAAACCCCAACATTTGTAGAAATCAGAGACTTCAAAATATTGCCTTCTTCCAAGTATTAAAAATTTAAATTTGCAATTTGTGTATTTTTAACACCGGTAACCAACTATCACTGACTTTTAATGATTCTTCCTTTTTGTTTACTGAATTTGTGTGTTTGTAAATTTCTATTGATTCTCTATGATGTCTGGGTATCTTTTAAGCTGTCTTAGGAACACTGTAGGGGATTTCTGATGATGCCACAAATGTTACGTTTGCGAAACGTCAAAAGTATGCTTTAACATCTCTGAAAAAGAAATTTATTTTTGAAATAAATTTTTATATCTATAACGAAGGAGTTTCCCAGCAACATGCGGATTTTTAATTGCAATTTGTATTTTAACAAGTTGTTAATCTCCTTCACATTAAGGTCACTGTTGGGCAAAGTGGCACTTTTTAGGATGGTATTCCTCTTATGTTTAGTAGGGGGGAGTAACTGACCCCAGCATAGTATTTCTTCCAATGACTGTTTGCTAGTGTTTCTTCTGCATCTTTTTTTTTTTTTAAGAGTGTGAACCCTTTAAGGACAGGGAACCATTTTTTAGCTATATAAACCACTTTGTGAAATTCTTTGTTGAAAAAAATATATAAATATTCTTACTACTACTACTAATATAATTAATAGCACTCTCTCTTCCTGTAGAAGAGAGTTTTCCTGTAGAAATTAACCGTTCCGTGCTCCCTGGCTCCCTTCTAGAAAATCTCTTTGAAATGATCTCTTTTCTGTAGCTATTTCTCTGTATTCTAGTTCCTGGTGCCAATACAGTATACTGTACTCAATTTACAGTGCAAATGAGCTCAGTGGGACTTGCCCCCAGAACAGGGAGGTGAGGGGCAGGCACAGCAGGTGAGGCAACCTGCCCCCTTGTAGTTCCTGGTAAAACGCTGCAGTCTCACTGGGAGACTGTGCACGCGCTACCCATTTACACTCGAGTAAGCAGGTAGCACGCACGCGCAATCCCCCAAGGGGCGGCACGTCTCTGCCCCAGATAAGGGAGTATAGGATTGCAGTCTTACAGTGCAGTCCTAGGCATGTCTACTCAGAAGTAAGCCTCACTAAGTTTAATGGAACTTACTCTCAGGTAAGTATTATAGGACTGTATTCCTAGTTGTGTTTGTATGTTCTAGAGTGCCAGCTAGCCCATAGAACAACTGCATATACTGTAGTGTTGGCCAGTATGCAGTGGTGTTAATATGCCAGTCTTCATGCATGTGCATGTGTGACCATATAACAAAACAGAAGTGCTGTGACTCCATTAGTTGCAAAATGATTGTATACACTGATGAGCACAAAAGACAAGATTTTCAAAATTACACTTGTAAACACATCACGTACATGTTTTGAAAATCTGGGCATTCATACTCATCATTGTGCTTTATAAGGGAATCGATTTTCCAGTAGCTCTCATATGCATTACATCTGTAGGTAAGAAAAATACACACAACACATTTATGAGCAGTTTTATAGCCTTTCACGTGCCTGAGAGATCTGTGTATAAATCTGTGGGTAGCGCAGCCGTGCTACACATCTTTTTGCCTCTATGTAGAAGCTGGAACTCGTGCCTGCACTCATCGATGCAGATATTAAAAGTTAATGTTGAATTCAAATAGTTAACGAGTTGACTATTGCTATTTGTTAATTAATTAATCATTTGTCAATTAAGTTAGAGCAGAAGCTTTCATGGCTAGGTATAATCTTGCAGGATACAGGGTATATGGGTATAGATGCCATGTACATATTATATCAAAGCTTGTTTTTAAAATCTGCGTTTCAGTGTTTGGAAATTTTTTAATCTTATTCTGGCTTTGATATAATACGTACATGGCATCTATCCCCATATACCCTGTATCCTGCAACATTTGTTAATTGCCATCTTGCATTTTTAGAAGAGTTTGCAATTAGGGATAGTCTTGCCCATCCAATATGGTAACAAGCAAACTGAATTAAGAACTGGCCACATACACAAAGATTGTATACTATGGTGGAATGGTATCAACGAGGAAGGAATTTTGCAACATTTTCAGTGTTCACATTTGGGTATAACTTGAAATGAACAAATGTTCTATTGCAGATACAGAATTATTTGTTTTTCAGCTCTGAATTCATCTCTACCCTTTTGTTTTTTAGCCTTTTGCTTACAATATTTACTACCCATTACCACTGCCTGCATCCAGATCTTATCGGGTACCAGGGTCCTTGTTTCCCATGAACTTCCCAGGCAGTGGAGACCTCTTTGGCAACATGCTTTCTGGATCTAGTGGAATCCCAGCCTTTAAATTCCAGCTGCGGCGAGATCCTATCGACTGGAGACGGTTCAGTGCCATCGATGTGGAGCGAGTGGCACGTGAGCTGGATCTTGCCACCCTCCAGGAACACATCAGTAGCATCACCTTTTGCAACCTGGATGCGGAGAAGTGCCCCTACTGTCAGCATCCAGTAGACCCTGTTCTCTTAAAGGTCCTTAAGATGGCCCAACTGACCATTGAATACCTGTTGCACTCCCAGGAGTATTTGAGCATGAACCTGGCATTGCAGGAGGAACAGCACCAGACGACCCTCGAGGACTTCAAGGGCATCAAAGACACCTTGAATAAGCAAGCAGAAGAACTGAAGAGTGTTAAAGAAGAGAGCAGGAGACGGAAAAAAATGATTGCCACCCAGCAACTGCTCTTGCAAGCAGGGGCCAATAACTACCACAAGGTAAGTTCAGGGGAGCAGGAGGAGATGTTCTTTTTTGACCTATCCAGGTTCAGCTGCTTTCCTTCCAACATGTCATTGACGAATGTTAGGACATTCTTGCGGACTTGTAACACTCCTACAGCACATTCCTAACCAACTTTCCAGTGCCGGTGCAGCCGCAATGCAGCCCCGAGGTAAGGAAACAAATGTTCCCTCACCTTGAAGAGGCCTCCATGACTATCCCTGCACTGCCAAATGCAGTGTGCGCCCTGTTGGTACGGCTACACCAGCACTGGAAAGTTGGTTAGGATTGCGCTGCTAGTCACATACCAAGGATTGCAGTCTCCACGTGACCCCACATCGCCACTCTTACATATGTTTTTTCTTACATTTATATGCCACCTTTCTTCCATTGTGGAATTCAAGGGGGCATCCATGGGGTTCCCAGGAAGCCTTTTCTGACTGTATCAGGTCCACTTTTTAAAACTTATGGAAAACAACAACAACCCTCCACCACCACCACATTTATATACTGCTTTTCAGCACAAAAGATCACAAAGCGGTTTACAGACAAAATCAAATGATTAAATGGCTCCCTGTCCCAAAAGGGCTCACAATCTAAAAACAGTATGTTTTTTTAAAAGCACCCTAGTGTGTTTGTCAAAAAGGAAAACAGGGACTGTGATTTATTAGAGATTAGTACTGGAAAATAGGGACAGGGGGAGAGTTTGATGCAGCTGCGTTTTCCACAGTGGATTTCAGCCAGTGGTGCCTCAAGGCAATGTGAATCGTCTACCTGATGGGCCATATAGCCTTTTCGTGGGAAGCAAAGTTAAGTGAGCAACCATGGAGAAAAAAGCTACAGCTGACTTAGCTGTAGCACTTCAAGCAAATATTTCCAAGCAGCCTGGGATTCAGAGTTGGTCCTGTATTAGGAATGGTGTTGGGCAGGGCCACCCCAAGGCCTCCTGGTGCCCGAGGCAGTGTGCTAATGCTGCCCCCCCTTTACCTGGTGATATACCAGCCTCTCCTCCACACTTCTGCTGTGACCTTCCTCTTCCTGCTTCCAGTCCATGGAGTGGGAGGAAGAGGAACAGTGGGTGGATGGGGATGGGCGCCACTGGCCAACGTGCTGCCTGAGCTGACTGTTTCAGTTGATGGGCTGAAAGATGGGCTGGAGCTGGGCTAGGTAGCATTTTGGCCTCTTCCTGTTCTATGGACTGGCCTAGAAAGAGAGGGAATGTTGAATTAATTTTAGGAGCTCCTCCGGCCCTTGACCTACATGTGTAATATCTTGCAGTGTGCAACTTTTTCTTTCTCTCTGCCTTTCCCTAGTGTCAGCTCTGTGACAAGACCTTCATGAACTACTCCTTTCTTCAAGCCCATGTGCATCGCAGGCACCCTGAGGCCATGGAAGCTGGTGAGGATTGTGGTTTGTCTGATTATGTGCCCTCCGTAGGGGATTCCAGGTTTAAGAGCTTTGTGTAAACTGCTTTGTGAACATTTTGTTGAAAAGCGGTATATAAATACTGTCAATAATAATAATAATAATAATTAATAAGAGGAGTGGCTGGAAAAGGAGTTTGTTCTCATGATCATTTAGTAATTCTTTAATTTCCAGGACATCGGGGGGGGGGGGGAGAGTGCAGGCATTCCTGGGATGAAAGAAAACCAGGGGATTGCTTGATAAATCTGAATGTGCTTCTTCTTATTCTGTACTCAAGTTCTTTTCCAGTGGGTAACTCATGGGTAGGAATGGGTGCTGACTGAGACCCTCGAACACTTGAAAAGAACTTCATTTTGCGGAAACAAAAAACCTTTAGCTTGATCGTTCTGCACAAATAAAGGGACCAATGTTAGTCGTCTTGTGCTGGATCTGTCTTCCCAATTACCTAATGTTTGAACTGATGTGAGGCACAATAGGCATGTAATGCTCTTGCTGACTTCCTCAGAAAATTGTATGTATGCAACATCTTGGAAAAGGAGCCCATTTATGTAGTTGCATAAGGATGGATTCACTCATGTAGCAAAGTGCTTCAGTTTCAAAGAGGTGTCATTACCTATTGCACACAATGGCAAGGGCAGTAATATGACATGTAGATTTAAACCTGGCAAATGGTACAAATTGGGTTTATGATTTGACATAAAAACATAAATTGTATGAAACGTGTAGACAGTGTTCAGTGCGTGCATGGTTTGGATGGCAAGGCGAGTTCACAGATTGACAGCAAAAGAGAGCTAAGAGAAAACTCAGCTACACTCATGACAGATGTTTTGTGTCCAGCAGAGGGCGGTATTCCCATAGTATTTGGACATTTATTGGAAGTTATGGATAAAATCCAACACAAGATTCAATGTGCTTAAGTGCATTGTCATCAATGAACAATTTAACATGGTGCTTTTAACTTACAGTATATATGATGCTTTCTTAAAACATTGGGTGACACTAGCGCCAATCATGTTTGTTTTACATTCCCTGAAGTGTAAGTGAACAGGTATCGGCTTTGCAACTTTTCTATTTAAAAGTTTCTCCTGTTCTTGGGTAAATAAAGAAGGGTATAGAATCTACTAAGAATGCAAGTATTGCATTCCCTGGGAGGTGGCACCAAACTGCAAACAACAGAACTGTGTGTGCAACTGAGGCCATCGCTAATGGCCCCTTTTTCTGAATTAACTTTGTAGAGAAGGAAAAGAGGAAACAGGTGGAGCTCATGGAAAAAGAGATTGAAGAGCTGAAGGTCCAGTTGAAGGACACTCATTCCCAGCTGGAGGCTGAAAGCCAGCGAAGGGCACAGGTAGGACCACCTGAATTTGAAGGAATCTAGCCATGGTTTGGCTTAATTATAAAGCCACAGGAGTAAGGTGGGGAAACAGCATTGTACTGTTCAAAGCCAGAAAATCCTGTTCAACACAAAATCAAGACTGTTTCCTATCCACAGAACACTTGACATGGAGAATCTACTATTAGGAGTAAATCTGACCAGATTTCAGAAAATTCTGCTGAAGAATGACGGAGCTATAGCAGTTTTACATTTTTGCTCAAAACCAGACTCCTTCACACTATTTGCAACTGTGTTTTAAATATTATCTTAGCAATTCATGGTTCGTATTTACTAAATTTAAAATTGAATAGGGGTTTAATGACCATGTCGGTCAGTTCTTAAAAAGCACCAAATGTCTTAACGTTCTGCACGGAGCTTCTTCAGAAGTGTGGATCAAAGGCATTCATCACCCTTTCCCAGCTTCTGGATGGGGAGTTCTTGTTTATATGCCCCAGCCATGACTCATATAGTAATTAGCCTGTTTTGTTTGTTTTTGCCCAACCAAAACATATTTTCACTTCTTTTGTCAGTTTAGTCTATATCACAATTTCAAGGATACTGCAGCGATGTACCCTTCTGCTGTGTATGTTTTTGAATTTATGAAGTGAAGGAGAAATGACAATGGATTCTCCCAGGTTCTCCTGAAGAGCTATAAACTCTCAAGGCCCAAGATAGCCATCAAACAAACCCCAAATTTATCTAAAGCAATTGTTGGAGCACATCAGACCCCAAACCTTATCAGAAAGCAGTGGAGTAATGTGCACACCCTACATCTGTTTTACACCTCTATTTATAAATTTTTCAATACCTCATTACCATTAAATCATCCCCTTCATTACATATCATTACGACTGCACAGTGCATCTGTTTTCTAAATTCTTAGACATGCGTAGAACAAATCCCACTAACTTTCTATTCTCCTATGTTACGTGGTTGAATCTTACTAACTCACTAACGTTTGTTTCTCTTGTCAGTGGTTGTGCCATAATAAATTAGGACCTGTTTCTAAATGCAGACAGATAAGCACCCAAACTGATAATAAAACACATACATATAATCAAACCTCTATGCCTCTTTGTTCTAAAAATGAACTCAGTTTTTAACTTCTCAAATATACAAAGAAAAGAAACTTAACACATTATTAATAAATAAAATAACTTAACAATCATGTTTGTTATTTATATAAACGTAATTTAATAATTTGTTGTTGTTGTTCAGTCGTTAAGTCGTGTCCGACCCTTCGTGATCCCATGAATCATATCCCGCCAGGCCTTCCTGTCCTCCACTATCTTCCTGAGTTCGCTCATTTTCATGTTCGTTGCATCGGTGATGCTGTCTAACCATCTCATCCTTTGCCTTCCCCTTCTCCTATTACCTTCAATCTTTCCCAGCATCAGAGTCTTCTCCAGAGAGTCCTCTCTTCGCATTAGGTGGCCAAAATATTTGAGCTTCCGCCTCAGTACCTGTCCTTCCAGGGAGCAGTCAGGGTTGATTTCATTTAGGATTGACTGATTTGATCTCCTAGCAGTCCAAGGGACTCTCAGGAGTCTTTTCCAGCACCACAGTTGGAAAGCATCTATTCTTCGGCGCTCAGCCTTCCTTATGGTCCAACTCTCGCAACCATACATTGCTACTGGGAACACCATCGCCCTGACTATGCGAACTTTTGTTGGCATGGTGATATCTCTGCTTTTTATTATGCTATCTAAATTTGCCATAGCTTTCCTTCCAAGGAGTAAGTGTCTTTTAATTTCATGGCTGCTGTCTCCGTCTGCAGTGATCTTGGAACCCAAAAAAGTAAAATCTGTTACTGCTTCCATTTCTGCCCCTTCTATTTGCCAGGAATTGATGGGACCCGATGCCATGATCTTAGTTTTATTAATGTTGAGTTTCAAGCTAACTTTTGCACTCTCCTCTTTCACTCTCATCAAGAGGCTCTTTAGTTCTTCTTCACTTTCTGCTATTAGGGTGGTATCGTCTGCATATCTGAGGTTGTTGATATTTCTCCCGGCAATCTTGATTCCGGCTTGCGATTCATTCAGCCCTGCATTTCTCATAATGTACTCTGCATATAAGTTAAATAAGCAGGGTGACAATATACAGCCTTGCCGTACTCCCTTCCCAGTTTTGAACCAATCGGTTGTTCCATGGCCGGTTTGAACTGTTGCTTCTTGACCCGCATACAGGTTTCATAATACAATACTATTAAATGCTATAAAATACTGTTAACTGGGCAAGTTCAGGATCACAATGCCATCCTATTCTGAACCTACAATTTCTTTGAGAGAAGCTTTAAGGTTCACATTTTAAATCACTCTTTAACTGAGGGCACCAACTTGTAACTTGTATCTGTTGGGGGACAGAAGCTGCTCCGGTGGAAAAAACTTCCCCAAACAAATGTTTACTCTTGGTGGACTGATTAAACTGCAGCAGTGTGTATTGGTAGATAGGGAAGGGGGATGTCTCCATGTGTTTGTACTACCATATGTGTTGTTGTGCATGCTTACAGGTGGTATGCTCCAGTATGTGTGTGACATGGTGCTGCATGTATTTGTATGACAGGTTGTATATGACCGGTTGCTGTGTATGTTTGTGTCTGATGCACAATGTGTTTTCATACCATCATGAAATGGTGCGTGTTTGCATGTGAGTTTGTATGTGAAATGCTCCTGACATGCTGTAGTTTGTGTGTGGCATGTCGTAATGCCTATTTGCATGTCAAGAACAAAGGATAAAATGCCCTTTGAAGTCCCAATAAGGTCCCTTTAGCTTTCAAGTAATTTAACAGCAATACGAACAATCATCAGCAATAGGCCATGACCAGGAGACTTCCAGTCTATCATTCCTATAATGTAGTTTTGGTCCCTTCCTACGTTTTGACTCTTCCAAGATGATATGCCAGTGATGCTGCAAAATGATTCCTGTAGTCTCCAATCTCTTTTTTGTTTCCTCCCTGGCTTATTTACAACATGGACCTTTTATTTCTTCGGTAGGAGTCGGAGAATATTCGCCAAAGAGAAGAGGAGGGCAGGAGAACATTTGAGAAATGGAAGGAAGAGGAGAAGACTAAGTTCCAAAAGGAAATGGAGGATCTCAGGCAACTATTTCTCACTGAATTCAAGGACATTTCGAACAAGAATTCTGCCTTGGAAGGGGTAAGGGAAAGGCATGGCCTGACCTTTTCCTGTTGATCTGCACAACTCCGTGTGTTCAGTACCTTCCGTAGCTTGGAGTGATCTTTTAATGCCTCACTGGGAGACTTTTGGCCAGTCATTCCCTGCCACCTTAACTGGCAATGTTGCAGTTATTGCTTTGTTTCTTGAACCAGCTTCCCACAGCATTAAGACATGACTTCTTACTTCTCCTCTTATTTTTTAATGAATCCACTTTTGGACAAAAAAGTTCTTAAAGCGGTACTAAAAAAAAATAAATCAGAAAAACACACTGTAATGCACATTTTGTCCACAAATGCAGTAGCAGAAATAAGCTACCTTGATTGCCCTTACCCAGGAGAAAGGTGGGGTATAAATTCTTTAAATAAAATAAGATATATAGCCTAGCAGCAATTTCAGACAAGACCCAGGAAGTCTCCTTGAGTTCAGTTGCACCTAATTTGAGCACTCCCATCTTGTAACGACAAGAAAACAAAGGCGTCTTCTCGCTGTAGTTATGATGGCATGTGGATGGATCAGTGAGAATCTTTAGCTTCTGTAAGGAAGGGAAGCAAAGTAGGAATGCAACAACAAAACCATGCAGAGCACATTTCTTTTTTGCCTCCCGGCACCATTTATGAGTAAGGAAAGTGGGAAGCCACTGAGGCTGATTATATTATTATTTGTGGGGGATTTCTATGCCCTACCTCCTTTCCCAAGCAAGACGATCAAGCTCTAAAGAAGGGGCCATGAGAAACTTGTGGCCCTCCGAACAAGTGGTCATGTCTCCATGGGGAGACCTAGCAAAACAGCAGCTCTAGTTTTGATGTTGCACCTTAGAAATGCCTTGTTCTTTTCTGGCGGATACAGGATGCTGCTTGACAGTGACACTTTGATATGAACCACTTGTTCTTTCTCTAGAAACTTCAGAAATTGCAAGTCAAGAACGCAGTGGTTTCCAATCTGGGGTCATTGCAGGATGACGACTCAAATGACAAACAGCAGTGGAGTCAGACTCAAAAGGAACTACAGGGGATTAAGGCAAAGCTGGAACAACAGGTGAGGGAGCATAAATGGAGTGGTGCCTGTTATCATTTCACACTTTGTGGTCTGTAGCTTATTCCTCTTTCTGTGTGTATAGAATACTTAAGTAAGAGGAAATCACTTTTAGAATCTTCTATTTACTGTCTACTAAACCGCCCCATAAAAACAATCATAAACATTAAGCAGTATAGTTGTGGTTAAGCATGGGGAGGGGAAGGAGGGGTAATAGCAAATGAATTGCTATGAGGTCACCTGGGCTGACATCCCTGGACTGGGTCAGTAACACTGGGTCAGTAACAAGTGATTGAAGATGCTTCTATGGAGGAGCACTGCGGAACTCAGCATTTTAGTATCTTTACAGTTGAGTGAAGTTACCCTTCTGCCCAGGTCAGCGGTCAGTGCAGATGAGCATGATGGGATTGAAGGAGATTCCTTTCCCATGCTTTTTTTTGCCTTCAAATTTTTATTTGTTTATAACAAGAAACAATTACAACACAAATCAAATACATAAACATCAAAAACACAACTACACCACAACATTTAAAAGGACTTCCACTTATCTCCACTACAGACATAACTAACAATATTCTACTGTATATTACTTTATTTAATACAATATAATACACTTTTCTATTAAATCCAACTCTTCTCATTCTACAAATCCACAAGTATACAATTCATTATTATCTAAGCCCTGCAGAAAGGCCATAAAAGGTTTCCACTTTATCAAAAATAGTATTTTCTCTTATTAAGGACGTCAACCCATGCTTAAGATACCTGCACCCCCCTAAGTCAGATTCAACAGAAATTGCAAAGACGGAAAACATACATTTTGAATCCCTAACAACGATGGATTACTTGTATACAGTTAGTGACCAAGAATGCCAAAATAAGTTTGAATAAAATAGACCTCTTTTAATTTGGCAGGAAACAGCTTGGAAGTGGAAACTGAGAGGACTCCAGAAGGAGCACCAGTTGGAGAAGGAAGAAGTAAGTACACTCAGAGGCGTAACAAGGGTGGAGCAAAGGCAAGTAGTTCTGCAAGACTCCGTTACACTGGAGTCAGCGGCCCCTCCCCCTTGCTGTTGGAACCATTCTGGCAGCAAAGGCAACACGCAGGACACTCCCCTGTTGCTGCTGGAATGGCTCCAACAGCAAGGGGGAGGGGCCGCTGACTCTGGTGTAACGGAGTCTTGCAGAACTACTTGCCTTCGCTCCACCCTTGTTTCACCTCTGAGTACACTGTAGGATATTTCTTCTAGCATTCTCTCATTCGGACTGCACACACATTACACGACTGATGTATAGTCAGTTCATATATAGGGGGAGCGAGATTGTGTCCTGCTGCATCAGCATAATGTATGAATGAATGGAGACTATGCATGCACAGTGTGTACTGTACATGTGTAGGCTCTGTGTATGCATTATACTGAATGCTCATAGTGAGCAAAGCCTGTGGGCATCTTACTCCCTCTTGATTGTCAGTGTAGTGTGTGTAGAGTCTTAGAGCACAATCCTAGGCTCTGTCTACTCAGCAGTAAGTCCCACTGTGTTCAATGGGGCTTACTCCCAAGAAAGTGTGTACAGGGTTACAGCTCTATTGGTATGCCACCAAATGACTGTATCTAGAACAAAAGGATCAGTTGATGCAGTCACACATGTTGAGAGAGGGGGGGGGAAGAAAAATTAGATAATCCTGTTCTTTGTCCATAGCAACCTCCAAAACACCAGGCTGCAATACATTAACTCTGTTTTCTGCCAGGCCTTAATTGAGATCTTGAAAAGGAGGCAAGATCAATAAAAGCTTGTAAATAAATATGCTATGTGTATAAACATGGGATGGTAAGATTTTACTGCAAAATCAAACTAGTGCAATTCCTTTAGCATGGAGCCTAGGTCAATGCAAATTATGGTTTTTCTACTCTACCAAGGAAACCAATGTTCGGTTCATGCAGCATGGCCATCATGCCCACATCTCCAAACCACTTCCTTTTTCCTCCCAGCTGAAGAATGAGAATGAGAGACTGCGGACCTCCTTGTCTTCTGACCAGTGGAAAATGGCCGAGCACAGCAGGCAGCAAATGTTATCGCTCTCTGCCCAACTCAGGGAACAGGCTAAAGTTATCCAGTCTCAGGAGAAAACAGTAAGCTTGATGTGATCTCCTGCCTACAATCATGTAAGAAACTCAGTTTCCCCTTTGTGGCCCAATCTAGGTGGGATTTTGAGCCTTGCTTTGAGACCTGAGTAGGCCATGATTTTCTAGGTCTCATTCTGTTCTAAGAGCCAAGCTGTACAGTCGGGAGGTTTGCATAGTGTCACTCTTTCTGAACTGTAATTCTTTCAGAATATGTTGCATATTTGAACTCCTGTTAGGGGAGACTCAGTGTGTTGTAGACCTGTCTGGACCTGGACCAGGCAGACCAAGGTTCAGATCCATTTGCTTCCAGAAAACGTACTGGCTGCCTTTGGGCCAGTTGCTACCTCTCAGCCCAAGCCTACTCCTCAGTGTTGTTGTGAGGATAACGGGAGGACCATGTATGCTGCCTTGAGCCCCCTGGAGGAAGGACAGGGTAATAATAGTAACCATCATCTGTGTCGGAGAGAGGCTTTCATGCTACGATGGGGTTTGTGCTGGAGCATTGTGGAGATTCTGGCTGTACAGCCTGCTTCTTAGCACAGAGCATGCAACGTACATTTCAACCCTGTATGGAGCTTCCTTTTATTGTTTTGAGGTCATTCTTGATGATGCAGACACTCTTCATTAAGTCAGCAGTGACTAGAGCGTGTAACTGAACGTGGATCTTTTTAATCATTCCTTTTGCTTTGCAGATCAAGCGCCTGTCTTCAAGCAAAGCCAGAGGTAATGTCCAATATCTCAGGCAAATGGATTGCCATAGTTAACACTACAGACTTCTTTCAGCTGTGTAATATATGGGCAACTATAGGCAGCCAGATAAGGACATTCTGTAATGGCCATTTTGGGCTATGCAGAAGCACACAGTGGAGTTAATTATCCAGCTCTTGTTCTAGGGTCATTCTGAACATTTCACCTCTGATCTCGGTGTTCATGGGATTAACATTGAAACTGAGGCCTGGAAGCGAGAGAAGCCCCAGTTGATTCCATCATTATTTGCCGCTACAGACAGTGATGACTAAAGATTGCTTTCAGGAGACTAAGATTTCTTGCAGCCCCAATACAAACTGCACTTCAAGGATGAATGATTAATAGTAGCTCTAAAGTTTGCAGACTACCTTGCTGATTAAAAGGAAAAATTTCCTTAGAGTGCGCCTATAAGGGTGAGTTTCGGCAGTCAATCTTTTCATTATGTTGCTACAAGGATAAAAGTCCTTAATTGTCTCTGGAGATTTAGTAGACAATAAGAATTCTTATTTCTGGAATGAGAGCAGCCTCTCCTTTCTCCTCAGATATTGGCAGAGTCCAATATACTGTCATTGACTGGCAGAAAGTGCAGTCAAATTAATCCTTTCCCTGTAGCAGTGCTACAAAGAGAGGCTGAACAATGGTGGATGGGTTTCACACGTGCCACTGCAAGTGCTGGTGAGCCCCCCCCCCTCCTTCTGCTGTTGGTGTACATTTGTGAAAGACAGAAGTGCAGCAGTTTTAACTGCTTGCATCAGGTTCTTAAATTGTTTGGTGGCCCTGCAGAGGAAGGTATAGTCATAGTTCTACTCAACCTTCTTTTGTTTGTTAATCACCTGTGAACAGATGCGTTCTGTCACAAGGGTGTTTTTACTCCTTCCTCCACCATCTTTTCCATACACATTTGGGAATGGCTTTTTTCATGTTTTAACCTCCTCTACCTGCATGGAAGAGTAAACACAATTGACGAGGCATAGGGCGGCTCCCTCCTCCATCAAGATTGCTCCTCTCCCCCCCCCCCATGTCTTCAGGCATCTGCCATACAGCCATTTTCTTCACCATTCTCCCGTCCCACCTCCCTCTACTGGTCACTGGTAAAACTGACAAGGTCAAGGGAAATTTTTAATCAATTTCACTGGTGCCTCTTTTTTTAAATTCATTATATCTGCTAATTGGGCAAAGAGGCACTTTTTCTTATATTTAGCAAAGGGAGAGCAACTGTTCCTCTTTATCATTTCCATTCTCAGGAGAAAACAGTAAGTTTGATACGATCTCCTACCTACAATCATGTAAGAAACTCAGTTTCCCCTTTGTGGCCCAATCTAGGTAGGATTTTGAGCCTTGTTTTGAGACCTGAGTAGGCCATGATTTTCTAGGTCTCATTCTATTCCAAGAGTCAAACTACTGTCGGGAGGTTTATCTTTTCCAGCGGCTGTTGCTAGTGTCTTTTTTCTGTATTTTTTTTTTAAGATTGTGAGCCCTTTGGGGACAGGGAACCATTTGATTTATTTTTCTATGTAATCCGCTTTGTGAACCACTCTTGTTGAAAAGCAGTATACAAATATTCCTGTCATCATCCTAGTACTGTGTTATACATACCTGTCTTTCTCTTTTGAAGGAAAAAATAATAATTGTGGAAATATTGACAAGGTTTTACCTCAACCTTGTCAGTTTTAATGGAAATCAGATGGTGGGAACAGGGAAGGAGATTGCGGTGGGAGAAACAGGCAGGTAACGTAGAAGGCAGGGGAATGGACTTGCATACTGCCATCTGTCTCATCATGATAAGAATTCACCTCATCCTAGGGCACTGAGGGCACCTCATGAATAGGGCACTACTATTCAGAGTAGGTAAACACAAGAGTGTTTTCTTCTCTATTCGTTGGAAGGAGTGCTGTATCATTTAAAGCAGCAAAAACAAACATGAGCACCATTGGCAACACCAATTAATTAAAGTAGGAAAGATTCCTGACTGATTAGTAAAATGTTTGCAAATGTGTGTGTGTGATTCCATCCTTGAAGAATCTCCATTAGTACTGCTGCTGAAATTCACCAATAGCAGAAACCAAGATTACTCTTACAATTGAGAATATGCCTCCCCAAATTCTGTCTTACCAAAATCTGCGATCACTATTTTTCATCAGAGCTGTTTCGGACTCCTGTAAGAACTGGTGATCTTTTTGAAATATGTGCTCCATAAGAATGGGGACACTTAACAGCATAAATGCAACAAAACTAATTCCACAATGCAGTTTACATCAAATGTGCATGCAAATGCAACATGTGCAACCAAGATTCAGTGTTTCTGAATCTTCTTGAACACTACAAGTATGTTCTTATAAGAACACGTGTAACACTGATGTGTGAAATACGCATGCATAGGAATTCATCTGATGAATTTTGGCAAAGCTTGAAGAGTTTCAGAAGAAAGCTGTTCCCTACTTCAAGGTGAAAAGTAGAAGATTTGAAATGTGTTAAGGGGCATATCTTTATGCAAGACCTGCCAGCTCCACCAGCTAGAATTTGAATATTGTGCCTTTTCTAAGTTTCTGTTTTTAATTTACAGAAGTCCAGAGGTTGCCTGCAGCAGAGAAGACAGAAGAATCCACTGAAGAAGGTATACGTCACCAATGTCTGGTGTGGAGCAGGTGTTTGATTTCATAAAAGATACTGTTGTTTCCCAGGCAATGTCCCAGCCTAACATATTTGTAGGCCTTCGAGGCCAAGGGGGAGCAGTGGCTGGCTTAGGTGTGCCATTGACTCCAAAGTCTAGACACACTTCATTACCCAGAGAACACTCCAAACTGCAAACTCGGCTCCCCACACAGAACAGCAGCTCACAGATCTGTGGGCTTCTCTGGTGAGCATTATGTTCATTATTAATCACTGGATTCTCTTCAACAATCTTGGAATGCAAAAAAGGCAGACATTATACCTGTTTATGTGTTTTAACGTATTTATAAGCTGCTGCTCCACTAAAAAATAATCTCCAAGAAGACTCTCAAAAAAAGCATAAAACCAAAACAAAAACTATAAACATAATGTGAAGCAGTAAATGCAGTAAAAATCCTGCTAACTTGGCAAAGAGACATGTTTTAAAAATGTCCTCTTATATTTAGTGGAGGGAGATCAACTGTCTTTCACCCCAGCATGGCGCCTTTTTCAGTGGCTGTTGCTAGTGTCTCTTCTGCGTCTTTTTTAAGATTGTGAGCCCTTTGGAAACAGGGAACCATTTATTTTGTTGTGTAAAACACTATATGGACTACTTTTTTGTTGAAAGGCAATACATAAATATTCATTATTATTATTATTATTATTATTATTATTATTATTATTATTATTATTATTATTATTATTTCACTGAATCAAAGTGCCTGCAAAACATCTTCTACTTAATCTGCCGTTGCATGCAAGAATATAGAATCTCTCTAATCTCTTTTATTTTTATATAAAATAAGCCTATAAAATTGGTCCCTACTTGTTGAGCTCAGTATTATTGGCAGTGCTCAGCAAATATTTCACATTCCTAGTTGCATAAAATATTTGCTTGATGATAGCCTTCTACAGAGATATCAAAATAATGCCAAAATTCTCAATTGCCAGCTTCCTCTTAAAATGTTTCCAGTTGGTTTCATTGCAGACATTGCTATTGGTTTCATTGCAGACCTGGAAGATACTCTGGACAGGAAGAAGAGAGTTCTAGAAGTACTGAGGAGGGATCCAAACTTGCTGAAGCAGTTCCGTCCAATTTTGGAAGGGACCCTTGAAGAGAAGCTGGAAAGCATGGGAGTGAAGCGCGTAAGTTGCAAGAGAATGAGAAAAGACAGCATTCTTCCTTTTTATTCATTTCTACCATTTATAACTCTAATTGTATAGTCAGCCAAGGGTTGTTAATATATGAGTGAAATCTCGTAAGACAAGGGCGGGTGGGCCCCACTCACGACCCACAGTTTGAGAAGCGCTGCCCTAGGCAAATAAATGGGCACCCAGTTGCTTTTCCAACACCAGGAATTTTTATTTGAGAAAAAAATGGCTCTTGAAAGGAACTGGGTTCCTCCCTCTACCTCCCGCCAAAATCAGGGAAAGTTAATAAAGCTGCTTTTCATGATGTGCTAATTGAGGAGCATACTCGTCATTAAATTCCTTCTTGGGTCCAAGAAATGCTTCCACTCACTGTGCTAATGAGGATTTAATCACAGTGTTGGCTGTTGCTGGATCTGGATTGGAAGATTGGAGAGGGAATAAGGATTGTTGCCTACAGTAACAGACAACTGAGCATGAATGTGACTTTAGGCCTTGTAACACAAAAACGCCAGGATAGGGAATTGGATCTCAGGGAAGTGATTAACAGCCCAATCTTACAGACCCTCTATGCGCAGGGCACATTAAGGTGGCACAAAAGCCGAGCCTCTGTCGGACCGCTACCACAAATGGTGAGAGACACGGCATGTGTGGCAGCAGCTCCAAGAGACTGTGCCGGCAAGTTGTTGGTAGGGGTTGACTGTGGCAGGGAGGGGGAGTAGCAGGGCATGTAGCAGGGGAGGAACTGGGGGCATGTCAGGAGAGGAAGGGGTGGATCCAGTGGCAACGACTTATGCCAGGATCCTATCACCAAAACCCTGTCCCAGGGGACACACACACACACACACACACACACACACACACACACACAGCTCTTCTCAAGCTTATGCCAGCGAAATGACTGGCATAGGTCTAAGGAGGCCCATAGGCAATTGGTCAGCCTACCAGGGGGTACGGTAAGTAAAAAAAAAATTTCAATTAAGCTAATATTTTTTCTTACCTCCTGCAAGCTGTCTGATTGCCCCCACCACCACCACAGCATGCAACACACCCTCCATTGGCGCAGCTGCATGCTATAATGTTGCAGCGGACAGGATTGGGCTGAAAATCTTATATTTTGATCTGAAGTCTTTGAATGCATGCCAGTGCATACTAGTCATTTCTTAGAACACCAGGACAGAGCTGTCAAATGTCATGCTTGCTGTGCCTGGGTAATTTGGCTGGTATCCTCAGTTCTTGGATGCTTTAACCCAAAGTAAGTTCTGACTCATGGGATCAAGCTCTGAAAGGACAACTTAGCTGTCCCCTCCAGGATACATGCCCGCACTTGAGGGCGGAAGAGTTTGTGGAAATAGGACCCACCATGGTTGTAAATTAATCCATTGTTATAGATCAATAAATGTGGCCCATTTTATTTAAAATCACATGGTTTTAATGTGGTGGGTACCTGGGCAAAAACTGATCATTCTAGAATCCTCTTGTATTATCTATCTGTGGAAGCAACAAGGGCTGTTGATGATGGAGGGAAAGGCATTGTATAGGAACTGCCAGGTGTCAAAGGGACATAGAACTAATGGAGATATTTGTTATTGGTTTTGGATAAAACATTGGTACATCTGCAAAGTACGTGTTGGGTGAGGAATACAGCTCCTCAATGAACTTTCAGTTTGACGTCCCTTCCTCATAGTTACTGAAAACAGTGGAGATAATGCATTAGGGTTTCTTCACTGAAATGAGCAGGACTTATGCAAGAGCAGTCTGAAGGTCTCATTGACCTGCGTCCAATGTTGATTTGATTTACCATCCAAGACAGCAACAAGAGTTACACCACAGTATGATATTTCATTGCTCCATAATGGTTTTTCTTATAGGGTACAAAAGGCATCCCAGATAAAACCTATTCAAACTTGAGAGAGGTGATAAAAATGCAACAGCAGCAGAAGGCCAAAAGATTTCCAGATCTTCACACCTTGAGATGCAAACTTGAGCAGGAAGTGAAAAGGCGAGTGAATTGGAGTCAGAGGGATGAAAGTGATTTGTCATTGCCGTTCTCTGTAATCTCAGGTAAGGCTCTAGGTAAGATGATCTTTCTTGAAACCCCGTTCCCACCATGCTCCTTTTAATTTATTATAATCCCACACACACGTGTGTGTGTGTCATACTGTCTCTGAGAGTTTTAGGCTGGTTTACAATGCTTTTAAAGACTAAGGGCCCAATTCTATCCAGCTTTCCAGTGCCGATGAAGCCCCAAGGTAAGGGAACACAACGCATCCAATGATACATTCCTAGGCATGCCTACTCAGTAAGTAAGTCCCATTCTATTCAATGGGGCTTACTCCCAGGAAAGTGCATATACACACATAATTATGTTTGGAATTGAAATCTCTGGGTGTGGGTGTGAAGGGCAGTGGCTTGGGTGACCACCCCCACTTGTCTGGTTTGAGGCATGTTCCTGTGCCCGATTGATCAGAAATCCCAAGGAGTGGCCAGCAGATTGCTCCCCATGAGCAGATCAGGCCTTGGTTCACACTTGCTCAGTAATCACACTTAGTAAACAAAAAAAACACACATGAATCCTGGCAGGAGCTTCATGTACCACCCTCAGAAGGGTTAACCCTTGGGGAGGAACTCCCACCCCTTTTGGCAGGCGTGCTGCTGGGATACATGCAGACACAGGAAGTCTGCTGAAGGTTGATTAGCAGCAGGGGAGGAGGGACTAGTGTGGCTTTGCCATGAAAAAAAAACCCAGATTGCAAATCCTGTATAAGCGGCTGCCAGCCCCTTAAGGGGCATGGCGTCTGCGGCAGCGGCGACACTCCCGAGGTTATGCCGCTACCAGGGGGAAAAGGGGCTACCGTATTTATCGGCGTATAATACGCACCGGCATATAAGACGCACCTTCCTTTTGGCCCTGGGTCTCAAGAAAAAAACATTTAAAGCATTTTGGGGCCACTTGGCCACTTACCGCTTGGCTGCTTAATTAGCTAATTTACATAAATTGCACAAAAATACCAGGATCTCTTTTAAAACATACAGCAATAAGACACATGAACAAAATGCACCAGAACATAAATCCCAAGAACAAAAAAAACCCCAGACTCAACTCTTTTTCCCCCAACCCACCCATGCACAGTTTCCAAAGTAAGAAACATTTACCCCAAATACAAAGCCCCCAGACTCAACTCTTTTACCCCACCCCACCCCACCCCTGCAGTTTCCACAGTAAAAAACATAAAAGTACAAAAAAAAAAACCAGACTCAACTCTTACCACCTTACCACCCCCAGACTCAACTCTTACCAACTCTTAAACAACATAAATCCCAAATACAAAAACCCCAGACTCAACTCTTTTCCCCCACCCCACCTATGCAGTTTCCAAAGCCTCCCAACTAGGCCCAGTTCAGAAGCTTACCCATGCTGGATTCATTCAGCATCCGGAAGAGCAGGCCCTCGGCAGCTCAGCTGAACTGAACTGAGCACAGCGCCCTCTGCTGGCTGCTGAGAAGCTCAACTCATGCACGTGCATAAATTAAACCCGAAAACAGCTGTAGATCAGATAGATTAGTCAGGGAAGAAAGCACAAGGGAGCTCTCCGGCTCCCAAAAATGCTTTAAAATGGGCGGGGGGGGGGAAGGGATTTTTTAGTATTGGCGTATAAAACGCACCCTACTATTTTGGGTCACAAATTTAGACAAAAAAAGTGTGTTTTATACGCCAATAAATACGGTATTTTTAACTTTACAATCATTGCGCCAGCCCTCCGGAGGATGTGGGGAGGCCTGCGACCCCCTCTGCGGACCTCCCCATGCTGCCAATTGGCTCTCTGTGGCGATTATGACCCACTTCTGATTTTTGGTCAAAACCGGAAGTGGGTCGTAATTGCTGCAGAAATTATTCTTGATCGTGTCCTTGAGTTCAACTACATGAGTCAAGGCAGGAACCAATGCTCTGCGCTTCATTTGCAGCCAAGAACTGAGGCCCTGAGGAACTGAGAGCCTTACCTGTGTTCAGGGGAGCTCTCTGGCACCTTTCACAAGATAAGGCTTTTGTGGCTTGGTGAGGTCCCCTAATAACAGGGAAGGGGGAGCAATTGCTAAATTGAGCTTTCTGAGAGTTTTATTGAACCACCCTCCCTCAAGGATTTCTTTAATGTCCAGCTGGAAATGCTCAGAAAGCCCAGTTTCTTTTTGGGACCTGCCAGAGGGGGCTCATACATCCCTATTTCTGTTCCCACCAGTATGATGGGGACAGGAGCCCTCTTTCATCAGCATGCTGTGACGGTGGAATGCGTCAAGGGAAATGACGCTCTCGTTTTCGACAGAGGACATTCTGGCCAGTTTGTTTTCCTCTAGATGTTTCCAATCTCCCCTTTCAGCTACAAGCCAAAGGAGCCCACGTTCCCCGCTCCAGGTGACCTCTTCGAAGCCCAGAATGCAGCAAGTCGAATTGCAGCCTTATGCTTTGGAGGGCCCTAAACCAGCTCCTCGGAGCAAAGTCAGCTTCGTGGCTAGTTCAGTGGAGGCGCCCAGACTCCCTTCTCCAAAGCAAGCCAGGAGCAGCCCGCCCTCCCCTCAACACTCTGCTGTCCATCATCCCAGGTGAGTTTTAAGTTGCCTCCTTTTGTAAAAGCAGCTGCTTCCCTGGAACCTTGCAAGTTGAGGTCTGCACGATTCTCACCACTCTGGGGGATCCCTCAAATTGGCTCCTTTGCCTCAAACCAGAATAACTGGGAATATGTATCCCACCTTTGTTACCTCTGTTCCCAGCACTTCACCGTTCAGTTCTGAGTCTGAAGAAGAATCAAGCTTCACTTCTCCAAAGCTCAGACCTCTCAAGACAGAGCCAGACCCTCCCCGAGCAGCACAGGATGAAGAGAGCGAGTGGGACTCCTCGGACATGGAGTCCCCCGCTGGAAAAGACAGCACAGGAAAGGGTCTTTCAGCTGCTCCTTCTGGTGAGTAACAATCATTGCTTGTAGGCAAAGGGAATCAAGGCAGTTCTCTACAGATAATTCAAGAAACGAGTGCTGATCTTGTGACTGCTGTTATTCAGTGTTTTGCTTGTCTGGAGTGGGAGAGGGGAGGCTTGTCCTTGCTTAGATAAACTTTGTCATACCTGTAGGGAGTTAAGACTTACAGGGGCTGACTGTTTAGCAAAGAAGTGGGGAAACAGAGGGCATGACTTGCAGCACTGTCATGGTGTTGGGTGTGTGTGTGTGTGTGTGTGTGTGTGTGTGTGTGTGTGTGTGTGTGTGTGTGTGTGTGTGCATAGTCAGTTGCAACAAATTGCCACCTGTGTGAAATGCTGAGAAAGCATTGCTTGCCATGTCTCCTCCAACAGCCTTTGTGTTGGTGTGTGAGCCTTGCACATTCCCACAGCTAATCCCAGGGCAGGCATTGGAATGGTGATAGCCATAGAGAAGGGATTTATTTCCTTTTCTCCTAAAACCCTACCTGTTTGCATTCCCAGCTGCACAACTATAATTGAGGAGGTGGTGGTATTACTATATTAGTATTAACAATTTATTATTATTAATAATAATAGTAGTAGTAGTAGTAATAGTAAAAAAAAATGTCACTTTTCAACAATAAAAGCTCGCAAAGCCATTTTTACATAGCAAAATAACTGAAGAGGTGGTTCCCTGTCCCCAAAGGGCTCACAATCTAAAAAAAAAAAAGATGCAGAAAAGTTGTCAGCAAACGGCCAGTGGAAAATACGATATGCTGCAGTGAATAGGACAGTAGCTCTCCTCCAACTATTTAAAAGAGAGAGGCCATTTAAAAGGTGCCTCTTAGCCCAGTTAGCAGGTAGCTTAAATCTTCATTTATCCTATATAGCTGCCTTATACTGTGTCAGACTACTGGTCCATCTAGTTCAGTATTGTCTGCCATGACTGGCAGCAGCTCTCCAGGGTTTCAGATAAGAATTGTTCTCTGTCCTACCTGGAGAGGCCGGGAATTGAACCTGGGAACTTCAGCATGCAAAGCAGTAGGTGCTCTGCCACTGAACTACTGTCCTGAGCTAGCTTCAGCCCTTTCCTTTCCCCTCCCTTGAGATCATGCAACAAGGCCACATGGGCAGCACTTACCTATGTAGATGCTCTGCACAGCTGTCATCTCATTTAAATGGTGCTTACTGTCTGCTCCAGGCCACCTAAGTGCAGTGATGAATATGCCAAGAGTCTGGGCTGATGTACCCCTGGAGTGTGAACACTGCATGTGAATGTCCTTGTCACGCTGAAAACAGTCCCATTGTGGTGTTTGGGTGCGGGTCATTGGATTCACTTGTTACATCCTTCTTGCCCTAGAGGTCACACACAGAAAACTCATTTCTTAGCTGTGTACTTCTAACAACTTTCACTAGCACACCATAGTTATTAGAAACGGTCCTTAGGAAGCTTCTTATTATAACAAAAAAAGTCTGCTGTCTACTGTTTGGCCTAGATTCTGACCCTAATTGGTTCTGTGCTTAATGCAGAGACACTAGTACAATCCTTGGCGAAAAATCTGGAGAGGACACTGAGTGCGCCTGGAAGAAAGCCTATCGGTGGAGTGAAACTCTTTTCCACTCCAGCCAAAGAAACTCCCAAGCCCAGCCATTCCACGAAAAATCTTCAGGTATTGTCTACAACTTGCATTCGCTTACAAAACCAGACAGGTAGTGGGTGGTGGTTTTGGCTCCTCGGGCTAATCTCTAATGCACACAAATACAGTTTTTGCACATGCATTGTTTCCTAAATGCTGTTTTGGAGACGAGTATGACCTCACTGTAGTCGGTATTTCAACAGCAACAATAGGCAAGTAGGTGCTTGGGGTTGTTTAAAAGAAGGGTTTAAAATCCTGCTGGAACCCATTTAAACTCCTGTGGCAATTTCTAGTTCTTATTTATAAAGTGTCTAGGAAGGCACTGTATAGTGTCAGTGGGTGAAGATCATTCTTATTATTAACAGTATTTATATACCGCTTTTCAACAAAAAGTTCACAAAGAGGTTTACATACAAAATCAAATGATTAAATGGCTCCCTGTTCCAAAAGGGCTCACAATCTAAAAAAAAGATGCAGAATAGCCACCAGAAAAGACACTGTGCCTGGGTGAAAGGGGGCAGTTACTCTCCCCCTGCTAAATATAAGAGGAGCACCAATTGAAAAGTGCCTCTTGCCCAGTTAGCAGGGGTAATCCAGGCCAGATGTGAGGAGAGACACTCGCAGGGCACAATGCCCTGGCACATTCTCCTGCATAAAGTACCCACATACGGAAAAGGGCACTTTTGCACAGCTGCCATTAATTTCAGCAGGGCTTTATAGGAGAACTTCCCAGTGGAGTGTGCTAAGCTTTCGGCCGCTGGAAAGATCACTATAAACTGATTGGCATGCTAATCCCCAGGTTTTTAGAGACTGATGCGTGAAAGATGGCACTAAACTGATATTGGGCATAGACTAGGAAACATTAACACATAGCTCTACATCAGGACCAAGAAGTGTCTTCACTGTTTTAGAAAAGTTCCTAAACGGCAGATCAAAATGTGTCATTCACCCATTACTGAGTGTAGATATTTCACAGCCCAGTCCTATCCTCCCCCCCATGCATGCTGATGTAGTGACACCAAAATAGCTAGTGCTGTATCCGGGAGGGGGGGCATGCATGGAGGTCTCCTCTGGGTAAGGGAACATTCATTCTCTTACCCGGGGGAAAGCCTCCGCGGCATGGAGGGGGTCTGCTAGGACCTGCACTAGCAAAATCACTGGTGCAGGTCTGCGTGGACCCAAGCTGTGGGCCCGCGTCTAAGAATGGGGCTAGGATTCAGCAGAGGCCACTGCCACCAAACCTGCCCCCTTCCTGGACCCAATCCGCTCTTCCCCCACCCCATCACCGCCCTGTTCCCCCTTCCCCTGTTGCCTCCTCATTCTGCCCTCCCCCACCCCATTCCGCCTCCCCCCAGGCTGTCCTACCTGCCTCAGCAGGTTCAGGAGGCTCCTCCAGCATGCGCAGGAAGGTTCTGGTCTTCCCATCGGCACTCTAGCAGCACACAACTCCGCACTCTGGGGGAGTGTTTTTCATGACTGCCATAAGGCAGCTAGGGCTGGCGGAACACTCCTTCCACCAGTGCTAAAGCCTAATAGGACTGAGCTGTCAGGCTGTCTTTGCAAGCCATCTTCTTGTTACTGATATTAGTTCTCACTTCCCTCCTGTTACAGTTTGTTGATGAAGACAGCGACTTGGAGATTTCTTCCTTTGAGGAAATCACTCAGCACCTAGATGCCAACAGCCAGCCAAAGAAGCAGCAAGCTTCAAAGGGTAGTGGAGACATGGCTGGGTCTCGAGGCACCAACATCTGGCGCTCCAGCAGCACAAGGGCTGGTGCCTGGTGATCCATGTACTTAGCTGGACTGTGTCAGATGACAGAATCTGTTGGAGGTGGAACAGCACCCTGGGACAAGCTGAAGAAAAGGATTCTGAAGCTCACAAGCAAAAGGTAGGAAAGCACAACTTTCAGAGGAAACAAGCATAGTCAAGTTCTATGTATGGGCTACTCAAATGGCAAATTGTTTGCTAGAATGATTTACTCCTTTGCAGACCCTTATGGTGAGCCACAAAAAACAAGGTTGAATTACTCCTTTGCTAAGAGTCTGGGATGCACTCCCACCATCTTGAAAGACAAGTTCATGGAGGACAAGTCTATCCATGACTACTAGTCATAATGGCTATATATGCCACTGCCAGATTCCGAGAAAATCTGCCTTTGAGCACCAGTTGCTAAGAAGCAAAAGTGGAAGAGGGCTATTGCCTACATGTCCCACTTCTGAGGTCACAGGTTGTCCACCATGGCAACAGGATGCTGGATTAGTTGGGCTTTTTGTCTCATCCACAGGGCTACGCTTATGTACTTAAGCCTAGCACAGCGCTTTTCTATGTTTTGGTCCAGAAGCCATTAGCTGGTACCTCAGTGATCTTTGCTTGAGGCAGTTCCTCATCCAGATTGTTCTTTTCATTTGGATCGGGGGAGCAGCATAATTCTTATACACAGAGACTACAGAGAGTAACCCATAGAAGTGACAGACTATTTTCACCAGCTCCACAGACTTCCCTTTGGATGGACAGCTCAGTTTTGACATTTATTATTTTCCTCTCTTGATTCTTTGGACTCTGAAGTGTGGCTGCAGGCTTGCTTCCAAGAACTGCAATGGTGAAAGGTGGGCCTGCCAAGGGCACCAAGGCACTGAACTGCCCTGTTGCTGCCTTGCCTACAACTCCAACAATGGCTGACGTGGATTGGTGTGGCTGGGAGATGAAACTGGCAGGAAATATTAAGAACCTAATGAAATAGCCAGTTTGCTGAGGTGAAGGTAGTTACAGTTGGACCTCGCTATCCATGGGGATCCATTCCAGACCCCCTCCCCCGTGTATAGCGAGGGTGCACAGATACCAGAGTCCACCTTTAAAAACACTGTAAAAAGATATTTAAAAGGCGGGTGGGGGGTACCTTTTTAGATGCAAACCACTGCGTGTTCTTGCTTAAAGGTCTGGCAGGAGGTCTGGCTCAGTTGGTGGAGCAACTGTCTCATATGCCTGAAGATCTCAAGGACTGCAGTTTGGGATGGCCAGAAGTGTCCGTGTGCTGTCAGAGAGCTGTCGGCACGCCAAGCTGACAAGCTGCAGAGTCTCTGTAAGGGAGAGAAGCTGCAGCTGCACTTAGTGGGATTCAAGGTTGCCTGTCAGTTGAAGCGTGGTGAGGCGAACGCCAGAGAGAGGCTGGACTGTGAAAGAAACCATCTACAATGAAGGGTTCTGTGAAAGATTAGAACATATTATTGTATTGTAAAAAAAAACCCTTGGGGTTTAGAAAGCCTACCTGGGTAAACCACCTTTGATTTAAAGTCAGAGGAGAAATCCGATGACCAAAGACAGTGGTTCTCAAACATTTTAGCACCGGGATCCACTTTTAAAAATGACACTCTATCAGGCCCCACCTAGCTTTACGAGACGTTCAAACATTTTATCTCCCCATATTTACACAAGCTTTCAAACTCAGCTCCTTGCAAACTGCAGGAGCTCAGCTGTTTGGAGGGTAATTAGCAGCTATCTTGCAAGGTGCAGGAGCTCAGCACTTTGAAGGGCAATTAGCAGATATCTGAATTTTGAATAGCCTCAGGGCTTGTAGCAATTACTTACCTGATCTTTCTATCACCTGGGACCCACCAGAAATCAGGTGGGTTCCAGCAGAACCATCACCTGGGACCCACCAGAACGAAGTGGGTCCTGACCCACAGTTTGAGAAACACTGACCAAAGAAAAGGCGGTATATAAATGCTGGTTATTATTAAATATTGGTTATTATTAAATAGACTGAAATCCTGCTCTGGAAGCCTCTTCCGGGTCGCATGAATCCCCCTCCCCCAAGGTTACCCTAGAATGCATTGCAATGCATTCTGGAGCTATTTTGGGAGAGTGAGAGGGAGGGGGAGTCGCGCGACCCGGAAGAGGCTTCCAAAGCACGATCTCAGCCTGTTTAAGCAAGAACATGCAGCAGTTTGCTTCTAAAAGAGTGTACAAAATGCAGCAGTTTGCTTCTAAAAGGTTAGAAAAAAACAAACGCGTGTTTTACCCTTTTATCCCCCTTTTTTACAGCGTTTTATGGTGGATCACGTGGGTCCTGGATCCGCGGTTAGTCAAATCCGCAGATCCCGAACCCGCATATAGAAAGGGTCCACTGTACTCTAAACTAAGGGATGGTGCCACATGGGAGAAGACTTGAAAAGTTCCTTAATAATAAAAAAACCTCCTAATATAGTCTGTCTCCTTCAGTACTGAATGTACTGGGTGAAGGGGGAAAACTAGATAGCAAGTGGTCATTGTTAGGTTTACATATGCTCAGTGTCACTGACACCTCGTTCTCATTGAGGTGGTAAGCCTGTGTCCTTGACTGTACTTCAGACTGCCTGTTTGAATGGTCCTCCATACAAAAAAATAACCCCTCCACATAGCTGTCAAGGGGTGGACTAGACTAAAAGCCTTCTCCCTGACATTTATTTTCTGACTTGCAGATAATGGTTTTTGTATACATCAATACAAGGCCAGCCACAGGTTTGTCACCACTGACAGAATTAAGCCCAAGGCATTCAATTCAGTCTAGTTACTTCTACCCATTATCTTGTCATGTTTTGCCTTCCCTTTACCCCCTGGTGCTGAGAGTGTAGAATCAGTTGAATTTTAATTCAGCCCACATCTTACGCACACTTTACATGCACAAATTCAAGTACACGTGTTCGTTGCATGTGGGCGATTATGCCCGCCATTCTACTCACTAAGAACATAAGAAGAGCCCTGCTGGATCAGGCCAAAAGCCCATCTAGTCCAGCTTCCTGTATCACACAGTGACCCCACCAGATGCCTCAGGGAGCACAAGACAACAAGATAACCTGTTTCCCGTTGACACTCCCTTGCACTTGGCACAGAGAAAACCCACTTCTAAAACCAGGAGGTTGCTTATGGCTTGTAACCTGTGATGGTCTTTTCCTCCATGAATCTGTCCAAACCCCTTTTAAAGGCATCTAGGCCAGGTGCCATCACCACATCCTGTGGCAAGGAGTTCCACAGATGAATGACACGCTGGGTAAAGAAATATTTTCTTTTGTCTGTTCTAACTCTCCCTCCACTCAATTTTAGTGCATGTCCCCTGGTTCTGGTGTTGTGCGAGAGGGAGAAGAATTTCCCTCTATCCACTCTCTCCATCCCATGCATAATTTTATACATCTCAATCATGTCCCCCCTCAGGCGCCTTTTTTCTAGGCTGAAAAGCCCCAGACGCTGTAGCCTTTCCTCATAAGGGAGGTGCTCACTGTGTGTCACTGAGTGTGGGATGGGAGAATGAATCTGCTGTTCCCTCAGTTGGTCTCAGTTCCTGTGTGCCTCTCTTAGTTTTTACAGAGACAGTACTTTTTATTGGATTTTCCAAAGTAATTTTGAGGATATGCGATTTTAGCGGGTGCTGACTTCAGAACCTAACCCTCGTGAAGGATGCAGACCGACTGTATTTACTCTGAAAATGCTTTCAGCATTATTTTTTCCATTCTTTTTAAGGGCCTTTTTGACTCCTGAGAGTACACTCTGGATCACACTGGTGGTCCATTGCATGCAGTTCAAGTATCATTGATACTGGGGCAAACTAGACAAGGTGAAGATCTGTGACTGGATCTCCCATCTCTCTTTGTAAAAGCAGCAGGGGGAGTGTACAAAATGAGTAGGGATTTTAGAATTACAGGGAGGAATAAATGGCTCAGAATGATCAGATTAGGAATATGGCATGGGGAGAGGGGTTAGACCCCCTCTGTCAGCACCATAGTTTCAATCCAGTTGTTTTCCCCCCAGCTACCTGTGAAAGAGATAGGAGATGGGCAGCCCAATTCTGTCTAGGACCGGGTCCAGGATTGAGCTAGCAGAGGCCCTGCCACCGCAATGGGTCTCCTTGAATGTGCACCGGTAAAATGACTGGTGCAAATCCGGGAGGCCCATGTAATGCCGACCAGGCCCAGGACGGGGGATAGGATTCGGCGGAGCACGCCACCGCTGATCCCTCCCCCATTCCAGGCCCAACTAATTCTACCCCCCCCCGAATGCCCCGTTCCGCCCTCCTCCCGCCCCTCCACCGACCAGCGGTGACTTACCTCATCAGCGTGGCACAGGGATAGGACCTGGGTTGGTTGGAGTGGCGTTGGCCTTGCCATTGGTGCAACATACTCCCAGGGTGTCAAAAACATGCCTTATGGCACATTTATGACACCCTGGATCAGTGCATCAGGAGATGCACCGCTCCAACGTTAGACAGGATTGCAATCGTGCACCTCTTTAACATCTCCACTTGTTGGGCCCCGTAGTTATAACAGTGTATTTTGAGGAGTGCTAGAAAACACTTCTTAATGTTCCTGATTAGAGCTGGCCACTTGATGGCACCATAACTCAAGAAACATGCAACATTTTTATGAGAATGCTGCAAATGGCATTTCTTACCAGAGAGAGTTTTTCCAGTCAGAGCCTACAGGAGACCATGTGAAGCAGGCATTAACGAGCCTATACTAATTCTAAACTGAATTGCACAACACAAAAGCCCTGGGTTGATTAGGCATTTTGTTTTCCTTTCCAAAAAGTCAGTTAAGACCCTTCTTTTTCTTATTGAGGGCAGTATTATAAAAATGTACAGTACTCAGTCCCGAATTTCACATGATTGTTTTGTCCATGAACAGTCTTTGCTGTTCATTCTGCCAAACATTGTGTTAGTTCTGGATTTCTCAGGCATGGGTAAATTGGAAAAAAAAACATGGCAAAAAAACCCTGTTACATATATGTAGAACTCTGGAGAATGGCCCTTCGATATAATTTGGAGTGATGCAAATAAAAAGGAAGTATGTTTGCTCTAAAACACCTTGTGTTTTTGCACAAATCATTTTTCCCCCTAACATAAGACCAGAAATAGAATGTTTAAACGTTAGGCATGGTTCAAATTTTGTCTTCTCCCCATTTCCTAGACTGCAAAAATGAGATTACGATTCTAGTCTAGAAGGACAGCAGAATTTTTTAGCCACTTTTCGTAGTGGCTTTTCGCATTCAGCCAACTGAATGTTTGGAGTTGTATGGAGTTGGATGTTTCTAAATGATTTAGAGATCATTGAAGGACTTTTTATTATTATTTTAGAAAAGGGGGAATGTTATCCCCAAAAATAGATGTTTTGACTACACTACAGTGTTTGTTTTTTTTCTAATGGAAAAGGGTGTTTGTGTGTGAGATTTGATTTTGAAATAATTTGGGGTGGAGGAGAGTGGCAGGTCACAATCTCAAGAAAATTGAAAATGTATGGGACCACATTCCTGTTTTCATCAAATGAGTCAGGGATTCAGCGGATTTCATTGTGTTTGGATGAAGACCTTTCTTCTTCTTCTATTGCTACACCGTGTATATACAGTACTAAATGAAAGCACTCTAATTTATATTTGTAAATCTATGCAGCTCTAAAGATTTTATATTTGTATGAAAATTTTCAAGAAGCTATATTTGTATAAACCGTTTACCTGTCATCATATCTGTGATTTCATAAATAAAGTATGGGGGAGGAACCAGACAGTAAACAATGGTGCTAGACTTATAAATAACTGTTCCCATTTTCTTGGCTCAAATTCTTCTTCCATGAGTGTTGACCTGGATTGCCATTCCATATACTGAGTTACCCACATTCCAGCTGAAATTTAAAACAGAACTTACCACAGCAGATAGTGAGTTTCTTTGGCCTACCAACAACCACTACTGAAATGAATTAGGGACAAGGAAACTTGCCACATAATATCGACACCAACAACTCATAATTTCAGCAGTTTTAAGTGGAGGACTTTGCCTGTTGCTGCAGAGAAGTTGCACAGAACTCACTGTTTTCCTGGGCAGCATTGAATACCATCAACAGGAAAACGTACAAAAGAAGACCTCCAAAAAGCATTGATGGTTACAATACTTAGAAAATTGGAACTTTTATTTCCCACTGTTCAGAAAGTTAAAATAAAGGTGTTTATTCAAGGCATAATTTTAAAACGGATCCATTCACCATTTGTCAAATGCACATGTGACATTGTGTTTGAACTGGTTATCAGCTGATTGAATGAAGATTGGGATTTTAACCATCTCGGAAAACGTGCAAAATTAAATAAAAAGAACATGGCACTCGCTTCAGTGTGATGGGAAGTCTCATCCAGAAAAAAAATTGTGCTACCTCTATTACTGTACACTTGTTTTGAAGCTTTGATCCCAGCAGAAAGGTATGCATTGTTGTGTACAATGTCAAATCTATGGGTGGGCTGTATCATGCAGATAAGTGGTGAATTCCTTTACTATTCCTGGTGTGCAAAGGGTATGGTTGCAACAACAGAAAGGGTGTTGTGCTAGAGTTACAGTTAATTATGGAAGACTATGGCAAGGAAAAGAGCAAGATGAATTAAACGTGAATCTGATCAAGACCAAGGTCATGTTTAATTGCCATTCTTTACGCAATCATATCAGAATAGAGAGCACTATTATAAGTAGAGTGTTAATTAATATTATCTAAGAGAAAGTGCAACTGTGACTTGAGCTACTATCAAGAAGAATCAAATTGGAATAGAGTGCAATCTCCGGATGCTACACACATAGTGAACAGCACCATTTCTTACTATTCAAAACTATGGACCTGATTTATCTTGCCTGCTGTGTTTATGGTGGACATGTGGGTTTATACAATAAATATGACTCAACAGCTGATTGCAAGACAGCACTGTCCGCCAAATAGCTACAGTATTTGAAGCTTGCACATTTGCACAAGCACTGTCATGTTGGGTGTGTGGATTGCCATTGTAACCCGGAGCTGCTGCTTGGGAAAGGTGTGGCTGACTTAGACACAGCTATGCCTTTCTGCACTTTGCATGAGCCGACACAGCTAGTCTAGTCTCTGTTGCATGCTCCATCTCTCAAATGAGTGGAGGAAAAATTGCCCCCCCCATTCCAAAATAAGGTGAGCTGGTAGTGCCATTCTGCTACTCTCTGGTCCGCTGGATAAAGGTTGATAGAGCTCATGAGGGGAGCTCAAGTGCCATAAATAATTTCCAAGTGTTATAAATAATTATGATTTGGAGTTATTGAAACTAGGTGTGAACCTAAAGGTCTGGGAGTGAAATTGGAAGCAAACCATTTCAAGTAATTCGCAGAATCTGCTACTGTAGGCATATACTCATATTTATTGTTCTGGCCAGGAATTATATATATATATATAATTATAATTTCCCCCAGGAGGGATTTTTTTTAAAGGACCGCAACTCATACATTGATAACCTCGAATAACTAATAAAAGTAAAAAATTAAGCAAAAAATTAATGAAAAAAATGTTCAAGTACTAAAACAGCTCAGTATATATAGAGATCTGTCAACATTACATCATTTCTAAACTAATTTTATAACAACACAATTATCAGGGCAAAAGAATGTGCAAATTGTCTCGACTTGCTATATTATGCTATGTGTTTCCACAAGGGCCGCAGGACAGGGACATATATTATAAGGATGGAAAACAAGGCGTCATTTCGAACTTAGCCACATGGTGGTGCTTGGTAACTTCTTCCATTGTTTTGATGTGCCACAGGAAATATCATACAGTGTACCCATCTGCCTGAATAACTTCATTTTAAAGGAAAAAAACTATGCAATCCAGGAAGTGGGAGGAAAAGAGGAAGGTGCAGTGCAGGGGATTGAGCGATTGAGGTAGTGTCAATCTACTGTCTGAGGCAACTACCTCAGTCAGCCTCATGGATGGGTCAGCCTTGTCTATTCTCCCTATATTCTTGCACACATTTCTCTTTTCATGTACTGTACACTCACCCATTTGTCTTATTCGCACACAATATTCCAATATACACTCACCATTCACATACCGTTTTCATACACAACCCATTCAGTCTAATAGCTGACCACCACTTTGGTAATGCTGCCAACTTCTTTCTCTGCTGAACCTCTTTCCACCAACAGGACATGGCGCTATCAGTCCCTAAGCTTTGCATGGTGGCAGGTTTTAAATTTATGCAACAGCTCACCAATTTATCCAATGGCTAGGGAGCCCTTATTTCAATACACTGAAACTAGATCTCTTTGGGCTCAGTCCAGCCCAACTCAGCACAAGTCAGGCACAACTGAGGCCCAAGTGTGGCGTAACTGTGGCCTAAGATAGGGCTGAGTTAGGCTGCAACTATGCAGTGGGCCAGCACCAGCCCAGGATTGAGGCAAAACTTACCACAGAGGCAGGCAGGCACCTGTGGGGAGCTGTCAGTCTTGTGGAAGTGAAGAGCCCCCTCCTCAGCTCGTCTGTGTGCACCTACCACAGCTGCTGCAGCATTCGCAGCAGATGGGCAGCCACAGGTGGGCCTGCAGGCACTGGGCGTGCGACAGTCAGCTGAAGGGCATAGGTTGTGCCAGTGCCAGCTGCCCCAGGGCACCCTGTGCATTAGCCACCTGCTGCAGGAGGGAGTGCCACAGCCCTCCTACCTGCAACAGGTGTTGCCACCCCCAAGCCACGTTGAGGCTGCACGTGGGATTCATGGGGGGGAACGGGGGAGAGAAGGGAAGGAGGGGGTGGGAACGTCACACACAAGGGGGTCTCATGATGGCTGGAACCGCCTCTGCCATGACTTGCCCGTGCGCTGCCTGAAGCCCTGGGCCTCCAGGGCTGTGGCTATGCCCACAAAGAAGGCATCCCGGCGTGCCTTCTGCTCTGTGCCCTGGCCAAGACTGAGAGATGCCTTGGGCCTGTCTGCTGCGAGCGGGAAGGGCTCACGCAGCTCATCACATCCCCAGATGGGGCGATCCCCAGAGAGAGGCTGGGAGAAAGAAATGGGTTAGCAAATGCTTGCAAGGAGGCAGCTGCCCAGGCACAGCTGTAAACAGTTTGGCCACAGCCAGAACAGCCCTCTCTGCCCTAGAGGGGGGCAGAGAGGAGAGAGGAGAGGAGAAGAGAGAAGTGGGGTGTTTGTGAATTTTGCCCTCCACCAACAAAGTCCCACTTTGTGGCTGCTGGGGGACAGGACCCCACGCCACGTGCTCAGAGAGAGAGAGAGAATGGAGGCCTGGGGCTGGGCTTTTGTGGGAAAGAGGCTGGGTGCGGCTGGCTTCGGATAGGGTAACTATTTGTGTCCATGTCCAGAGTTATGCCACAGCTATTCTGTCCTAACTCAGGCATAACTCAGGAGTAGGGTGTTAGAACTTTTCAGGAGAGGGCTGGAGTGTGTAAGGTAAAATGGCTCCTATGGGTCTCCTCAAATTTGAGTCCACCTTTTTTGTCGACCTAAATTTTGTTCCGTAGCTGTGCTTGAGGGGGCGTGTCGGAGCTCTCCAGTGTCTGGACCTGGACCCAAATTCGTAACCGCCCCCGTCACTCCCCCGACACGCCCCCGACACGCCCACTTTTAGGCCAAACTTAGGACAGAATAGCTCTTAGGCCGAACTTAGGACGGAATTGGTCAACTTTCCTTAACCCATCCTATGTCTGTCACAATTGCAGCACAAATTCGGCCTCAACGGCACAATTCAGTCCTAAGTTCAGCCTAAGGCACTTAGGCTGCTTTTGTGACTGAATTGTGCCACTGAGGCCTTAGGCTGGACTGAGCTGTTAGACCCAATAGGTAAAGCTACAAAGACTTTATCCTGTTTACTGTATTAGATTTATCCAGTTGTTCGAGTAAATGGGCAAAACCACTATTTTTCTGCAAATCTGTATGTTCTGTGCTTTGATTTGATACATCATTGATCTCTCTACAGGTATAGATAGCAAGATTATCCCAAACTGGCTTTGACTTCACAAATAGATATATAGTGAATAATAATGTTTTTATAGTAAAAAAATATTTTTTTAACAATATTTAAGTAAAGTGGGACCATCTTCTTTACCTCCAGTGAACGATGGAAAGAATTTGACACGGATATCCTAAATGTTGGTGATGTTGTCTTCACATCCACAAACCCCTCTTTTGTGTATAGATTTCCCAGGGAATGCGGTACGGCATTAATTAAGCATCACTAAGGGTTGCAATATCCATCCCTTCAGAACAAAACAAATAAGCGTGACACCTCTGAACACTAATTTCCAAGCCAGAAAAACAATACATAACAGATGTTAAAGAGATCGTGCTACACTATGGTTGATTAGAGCAAAATGCCAGATATTATCACTGGCTATCTCTGCTGCCTGCTGATGAACAAGATACGTTTTGACTAAGAATGCAACTCAATAAGCTTCAATCAGTCTGGGTTTCTTACAGCACAATCTTATGTCTGTCTACTCAGAAGGAAACCCCACTATTTCAATGCAACTTACTCCCAGCAAGTGTTTATAGGATTGCAGCCTAAGGGCCAAATACTGCTCCTCACTAGGTCATAGCATGCAGTGCCACTGCTGGAGTGTATACTGCATGCTATGGGGGGGGGGACAAGATGGCGCATGAGAGGTAAGTAAAGTTTTTCCTTACTTACCTCCCCATAGACTGCCTGGCCACCAATGGGTCTCCTTGAATCTATGCCAGCTATTTAGTTGGTGTAGGCCTGAGGAGACTCAAGGGGTGGGTCCGGGCTGGGAAGGGGGGATAAGATCTCAACATGTGCAGCTGCCTCCACAATCCTCCCCCAAACCATCCCCTGGCTGCTCCTCACCCTGTTCTGCCCTTATCCTCCCCCGAACTGCCCCTGCCGCCAGCCTCCTTGATCCAGCGGAGAATGGGAGCAGTTCTGCAGGTTAGCACACCCAGCCCGCAGACCAACGGAGTGACTTCTGTTTTTCTGGGACGTACGGTGGAGGATTGCAAGGATAGGATTGATTTGCCCTAATAGGATTAATTTGACGTTAGTTTGCCACACCGTTGGTTTGCCACAATCTTGGAATGAATGCCAATAGTATTAGAAGTTTAACATCAGAATAAGGGAGACCCTTGAAGATTCTATTAGTTGTAGTCACTCCCCGAGTGCCATATTCATTGCTACTCAAGCACCAATCTTCCTCTAAAACTGTTAGTAGGTAATTGGCAGTCCATGGGTCAATCATGTGATTCCTTATAGTACCTAAAGAGTAGGCTTACCATTCGTCCCGGTTTCGCCGGGACAGTCCCAGAAATCGGACCCGATTCCCGGTCGTGTCCCGGGGGACGAATGGGCGCCGCCATCTTTTTTTTTAATTTCAAACTTCCCGGGCAGCATCTTGGGTCACGAAATCTCGCGTGATCCAAGATGTCGGCACCCAAATCTCGTGAGGGCATGATGCCCTCACGAGATTTGGGCGCCGACATCTTGGATCACGCGAGATTTCGTGACCCAAGATGCTGCCCGGGAAGTTTGAAATTAAAAAAAAAGATGGCGGCGCGGCGAGCGGGTGCTTCTCCCGGTCGTCAGCGCCACCGGGAGAAGCACAGTGCTTGCCCGCGTTGCGCGAGCCTGCTGGAGGCTCGCGCTGGCCGGGCAAGCAGGCTGTGCTTCTCCGGTCTCCCAGCGGCTCCATGCGGTGCCGCTGGGAGACCGGAGAAGCACAGCCTGCTTGCCCGGCCAGCGCGAGCCTCTAGCAGGCTCGAACAACGCGGGCAAGCAGGCTGTGCTTCTCTCCAGCCTGCTTTTTGCCCGTGTTGCGCGAGCTCCAGGGCTCGCGCAACGCAGGCGAGCAGGCTGTGCTTCTCCCGGTGCCGCTGCGAGACCAGCGGCACCGGGAGAAGCACAGCCTGCTTCTTGCCCGTGTTGCGCGAGCCTGCTGGAGGCTCGCACTGGCCGGGCAAGCAGGCTATGCTTCTCCGGTCTCCCAGCGGCTCCATGCGGTGCCGCTGGGAGACCGGAGAAGCACAGCCTGCTTGCCCGGCCAGCGCGAGCCTCTAGCAGGCTCGAACAACGCGGGCAAGCAGGCTGTGCTTCTCTCCGTGCCGCTGGTCTCGCAGCGGCACCGGGAGAAGCACAGCCTGCTTTTTGCCCGTGTTGCGCGAGCTCCAGGGCTCGCGCAATGCAGGCGAGCAGGCTGTGCTTCTCCCGGTGCCGCTGCGAGACCAGCGGCACCGGGAGAAGCACAGCCTGCTTCTTACCTTGTGTTCTCCAGGGCTGCGCAACGCAGGCGAGCAGGCTGTGCTTCTCCCGGTGCCGCTGGTCTCGCAGCGGCACCGGGAGAAGCACAGCCTACTTCTTGCCTTGCTTTGCCTTGCCGCGGCCCCAGCCTGCTTGCCCCGGCCCCAGCAGCAGCAGCAGCAGCAGCGACCACGGACCAGTGACCAGCAGCGACCAGGTAAGCTTATTTTTAAATTATATATTTTTAATAGAAATATTAATTACTTATTTAAAAATTTCGGGCGCGCTTCGCGCCCCCTTTACTTTATTAATTAATTATTTTAATTGGATTATTGATTTAAAAAATTGTGGACGCGCTTCGCGCGGCGGGAGGGGGCGCTTTGCGCCCCCTTTCTTTTACATTTTATTCATTAAAAGGGTTTCTTATTTTTGGATTAATGCTTTGTTACGAGTTTTATTGGCTTTTTTATGCTTTTTCGTTGTGCTTGAGAATGGCTTTTTCGTTGTGATTGTGAATGGGACTTTGGCCTTCGTTTGGGCTGCTTAGGATTGATTTTCGGTGTGCTTTAGAGTGGCTTTTTCCTTCTGGAGGGGACTTTGGCCTTCGTTTGGGCTGCTTAGGATTGATTTTCGGTGTGCTTTAGAGTGGCTTTTTCCTTCTGGAGGGGACTTTGGCCTTCGTTTGGGCTGCTTAGGATTGATTTTCGGTGTGCTTTAGAGTGGCTTTTTCCTTCTGGAGGGGACTTTGGCCTTCGTTTGCCCTGTTTACGATTGCTTTTTGGTTTACGATTGGCTGCGGTTCTTTGGCCTTGCTTTTTCGTTGCTTTCACATTAATTAATTAATTAATTAATTACCTCGGGGGGGTATGGGGGGTGTCCCGGTTTGAAGTTTGAAAAATATGGTAAGCCTACTAAAGAGAGTATATCATTCCCAGGCAACCTTTTCTAATTAGGCTTCAAAAAGGACAGGAAACTGCCATGAGCACCAAGATTATTAATAACAACAGCAACAACATCTTGACTTTTCTCACCCAATGGATGAGCAGCTCCACAGCAGCTCACAACTTACAGTTAAAAACAATAAAAGTGCAAAAAAGTCAAATGGCAGTAACCAGGACAAAAAAAACAGCTGCAAACATAGAAAAAGTGTGTGTCTGTGCATGTGTGTGTGTGTGTGCGTGTGTGAAAACAGCATCAATCAAAATGAAGAAAAGCAAAACCCACAAGCAAAACGTCAGAGAAGATAGACCAAAACAAATGTTTTCAAGCATGGGTGAAACACCTGCAGAGGGGTCCAACCTAAGTTCACAGGGAGGGAGTTCTGTGAACCACCATGGGAAAGGGTCTCACCCGCATTGCTGCCAATCAAACCTCTGAAAACTTTGTCATCCACAGGAGGGTTCCTGTAGCTGAGCTTAAGGGCTGGGCCATTTCATGTGGGCTGCACTGCACATGTATTTTCTCTGTGCTTCCCATATGTTCCAGTTGTCCATATTTATAGGGACAATTCCTTTTTCTGGTCTTTGTCCCTGATAAACCACTGTCCTGTTTTGTCTACATTTTTGCCTCTTGGGGATGCATTGTTGAAATGTTATTCATGTGATTTGCTAACCTTGTCATTGTCCAGGGTTCGGTTCCCTCCCCAGGTTGTCTAGTGGATAAAGCTGCAATCTTATTCATGTAATTCATTTATTAAAATATGTATATGCCACCTTTCTCCTCTGTATCTTATGCACACTCACCTGGGAGTAAGACCCACTGGACTTAGCAGGACGTACTTCAAAGGAAACATGCATAGGATTGCACTGCACCTCTCTGAATGGGAGAGGGAACACACCCTTGTCTCTAGTGCACATTGTCTCTAGTGCACATATGCATGCACATGAACACTGAGACGCCATGCAGCCACAGCCCACCATTTCACACTCTGCAGCTGCTGAAGAACTGTTTCAAACTGCCATCGGCATATTCTAGGACAAGTATGTCTAAAAAGCAAACACCTTGTTAGCTTTGAAGTAATTGCCAGACAAGCAATTGCAGAGTGAATGAAAACATTGTGAAAACAGTACCCAGTAGGCAGCTAAGAACATTCAGCGATGTACAAGAGTGGAGCAGTGGAGCGAGTGCACAACTGGAGTGCCACAGATGTGTCCCCATTGTCTCTGAAGTGTTGGAGGGTCTGGGTTCTTCCTGCCCCACAAAGGCAGCATGACAGCTTGGGACTTTGAGTCTCTGCCAGCTAGGAATATATGAACAGAAGCACATGAATAAGGCAGTGGTAGAGCAATGGATGAATCTCCTGCTCCTACGCTACTCTGAAGATTGGCCTGACCACTGTACTAGCCCCTAATGGGTGCTCCTCGTTCTTGTTTTCCCAAAGTACATCTTGCCTTCGTGAAGGTCCACAATGAAGAGACATTTGCCCAGGATGCAAGGATTGCGATAAGCTGAATTCACCAAATTGTATTCTCAAGAGCACTAAGGGTTGGTAAAGCCATCGGAAATCTCTTCACCATGTGCTCATCAGCAACATGAGAGTCCACTCAACCCTCATGCTGACATGTGTAGACAGAGTTATGTATTGTTTTGTGCACCCTCCTCCCACTTGCATGAGTGGTAAGAGGCTCCAAGTGAAGCTGTACACAGAAGGGTTTCTCTGTGAGGAGAGAATAAGGAAGACTTGTGCTGCCTTAAATAAATCCTTTCTTCTTCTTTTTTTGCAAACATACAAGTGGAACAGTTGAAAGCAAACAAGCAGGCACTATATCAGTCACACACACACACACACACACACACACACACACACACACACACACACAGAGAGAGAGAGAGAGAGAGAGAGAGAGAGAGAGAGAGAGAGAGAGAGAGAGAGAGAGAGAGAGAGAGAGAGCACAACTCCCTAAGGATAACTCTTGCCAGTCACCTCCCCAAATGCAGATTGTAATTCTCTCTTCTGCTTGCATTCAAACTGCTGGGATGGTTACTTTCAGCCCTCTTTATTGGATTGGTTTTAGAGCCCACCCTGGCAAGAGGCTGTAAAAATAATCATAACTGGCAGCAACTGGCCATCAAATGCCCATTAAGCAAAGCTAAAAAGGTGGCCACCTCTTCCCTTTGCACAAAAGAACAACATGCCGCTATGCCACAATGAACAGACGCAAGGGCATCCTTCGCCCAGCCCTCCCTGCATGAGGCAGATCTGGAATCCAAGTACCTGATTGGTGCCTTTAGGCCATTTGGGGCAGGTCGTGGGTAGCGTCCAGCTGCTGCATGCCTTGTTCCCTCACATTGGAGGTTGTAAGTTGGCCCCAACCCACCACCCAATAGGACAGTCTGAGAGTCACTGGTCATCTTTTCGGGCTCGGTAGGAATTGTTTGCTCCTTACGGAATTGGGTATTGGTGGGTGTTTTTTCGCCTACTCTGTCTTTAAGGTTTGGAATTAGCCAGGTGGCCATGCTGGCAGGTATAATGCAGAGCAGAGTTTAGGATTAGAGATCTGATGTGCACCCTGAGGTAAGCAAGAGTCAGGAAGGCAACCAGAACCGGTTCCAAGAGGCTGTTTGGCTTGGTGATGCAGGCTGTTGTCCCATTGGGCTTGAAGTGCGATGTCTGTCTCAACGGTTCTCAGGCTTGGGATAGGCAGAGCAATATGCCTTGACCTCCTTTCTAGGGGTTGGCATGGAAAAGCTGGGGTTTGCCTTAAAGTGACCTCAGGGTGATGTTGCCCAGGGGGGAAATGACAGGCCTCCTGTTTCCTCCAGGGTAGGTGCCCAAGCTAAAGGGGAAGGAGCCTTCTATAGATAGGACCCCCTGCATGTGGATGATTACAGATTGTTATAAATAAAGTTGGCACATTTACCCAACAATGATCTTGTCTTGTGTTATTTGTGCATGGGGTGTGTGTGTGTTTGTGCCAGGGCAATGGCTATAACAGGGCTGCCAGATGGCAACCTAGAGAACGATGCTGTTTCCTTTAAATTCTCCAATGCACTGGAAGACAGGGCAGTTGTGGCTTCTCTCGCTTGTTTCTTCTTCAGTGCACTGGCACTTTGCAGCAGGCAAGGAAGTGGGAGGATGATGGGAATGGAAAAGAAATACATGAGAAAAGCCACCTCTGTCTCATTCCCACTTCCATCAGGGAATACAAATGTACAGTTTACAATGTTCACTTGTATGTATGAATCTACTTATCTAAAGAGGGTTAGGGTCCTGCAAGATCAAGGAGAATCAAAGAGGGAGGCTCTTTGGTGTTTTCTCCCACCCTCTGAGATTCAGTTGGCAGTGCCGCAAGACAAGGTCTTCTCAGTGGAGGCTCCCAAATGAGGAGTTCCCTGCTTTGTACTGTGCAGCTGTCTCTGCCAGTATTTCTTCGGATTGGTTCTTTCAGCAGACTTTTGCTGAGTTTGATGAATTTGTTATTCCTCATTATGATTTTGTCTTAATTGCTGGTGTTATCTCATTGTATTTTGTATTCCTTGTTTTTAATTAATATTGTAAGCTGCCTTGAGTCCCCCAAAGAGAGCAAGGTGGGGTAGAAATGTTATCATCATCATCATCATCATCATCATCATCATCATCATCATCTCTAGGTTGCAACCTCTCAGCTTGAAGATATAATAAATAGTATATTGTTCATGGCATTATATATTTTCTAGTGTCAGAACCTGGTTTTTTCTTGTGATTTGAGTTTCCTTGTTACAAAATTAGGATATTTTTTAATGATTAATTCAAGGAGTGCTGCCTGTGATCCAGAATTCAATACTGCTTGTTTTAAAGCCTGGAGTTGATATACTTTGTATGACAATTCTTCCATGTTCTTGATGTACTCTGCATTGATAACACATCAGAGAAATGAAAGGGAAGCAAAGGGATTACAGAATGCAAGAGAATAACTGAAAAGAACCATAAATGTGGAAATCCATAGGAGACAATGTCAGAAAAAGTGCACATGGAAGGGAGGGAAGTTACTTTTAATCGAGTTAAAATGGAGAAACAGGTGCCCTGATAATTCCTTTACACAAAGATTTGTTTGTAATGGCATTAGAAAACAAATTTAGCTTCCCCCACAAGAGAAATAGAAAGGAACAAAAGCTTAATCCAAAATAAATTTCCTTCTTTCTGCAAAGATGAGATTCCAAAACAACCACAAGACAATGAAATCCTATTACCAGCACATGCCACTGGGATTGGGGTAGGCCAGAATTCTCTGTGCAAACACATTTCATGCAAATTGAAGCTGTTAATAAGTGGTGTGTGACTTGTAGCATATTCTCCATTCAGTGACACATCAAAACGCTAAATGCAGAACACGGAACCTTTGGAAACTTTGGTTCTGATTCTCGGCTGGTGTATGCTGTCAGACCTTCTGAAATTCATAAACAATAAAAGACAAAGCCATAGACACAATGGTTCTCTTTCAGACTCGAAGCCTGGGGGGTTGGGGGGAGAAATGCAAAAAGAAAGTGATAGAGGGAAAATTCAAAGCAGATGAAAAGGAAATGCTTTTACAAACAGCACACAATTCAAAATAGAAGTCATTGCCACAGGACTGCTAGACAAGACTCAGAGAGCCACACTACAGGAAGTCCTCACTTAAAGTTGTAGATAGGTTCCTGGAAACTGCAACTTTAAGTGAAACAGCCTATAACGAAACCAATTTTACCATAGGCTAACACATACATAAACAAGAGTTACGTTCCTATGACATATTTCTGGTCACAAAAACATCACCAAACTTCTAAATAAAGACTCAAAACACGTCTATTATTAACAGTATGTTATATACCGCTTTTCAACAGAAAGTTCACAAAGTGGTTTACAGACACAGTCAAATGATTAAATGGCTCCCTGTCCCAAAAGGGCTCACAATCTAAAAAAGATGCAGAACACCGCCAGCAACAGCCACCAGAAAGACACTGTGTTGGGGTGAAGGGGGGGGCAGTTACTCTCCCCCTGCTAAATATAAGAGGAGCACCAATTGTAAAAGTGCCTCTTGCCCAGGCAACACCACCCTGGCTGCCAGAACGTGTGCTCCAGTAGCGTAATTGGGGAATAGGACTGGGCCATGGTTTTCTAGAGTTCTTTGTTCACCCAATCCTATGAAACCCATTTCAGCAGTGCCTTTACAGCTGTCCCGCGACCTGTCTTTCAGCGCAGCTGGGCCACTTGCACAAGCGCTGTGCAGCTGCTCACCAGTGGCCTGGAAAGGAACTCCGGCACCAGTAACCCAGCATAGGGGACAGGAGGAAGGTGGCGGAATGGAGTGGGGAGAGGGAGGAACAGGGCAGAGAATGGGGAGGGACAAGGGTGGATCAAGACTGGGAATGGGCCAGAATTGGCGGCAGTGGGGCTGCTGATAGTTATGTGGCATGGGGTTGTATGTGCAGCTGGTGGGTGCAGTTGGTAGAGGTGTGCTCATGCACAATCTCTTTCTAATGAGATGGAGGGGCCAGTGAGACAAACTCGACAAGTTAGACAAACCCAAACTGGTCCTAAGTCAATTGAGAGTGAGGGCAATCCTTCTGGATTGGTCGTATAAGTGACATCAGTCAATTAGGGATCATGAAGTGAATTGGATATCATTGCTAAACTACATAGCCAATTTGATTTGGCTAAGCTAACTCATTATGCCACTTAGGGGACATGAAGCCAACTGTGTGTGTGTGTGTGTGTGTGTGTGTGTGTGTGTGTGTGTGTGTGTGTGTGTGAGAGAGAGAGAGAGAGAGAGACAGACAGACAGACAGACAGACAGACAGACAGACAGACAGACAGACAGACAGACAGACAGACTAAATTAGTAGGCAAGCATTTTCACAGGCATTGCCAAAAAAATCATTAAAATAGTAGGGTATTCCTGGAAAAGAGTGAAGAGTTTCAGTTCATCTCTAGATATGTATTAACAAAAATAATGACAGTAAAACTGATAATGGAAGGGGGGTTAGTGGCATTCAGGAAGAAAAGTAAAATCTAAGTAATTGATTCTAACACATCAAATAAAGATGTGCCCTTCAAGCAGGACCATCAAACCTGTGAAAATGCTTTCATTGTTGTTTCTGCTAGCTTCACCACTTTTGGCTAACTGGCTATTAGAGAACGACAAAGGAGTCACTAAAACAAATCTGGCCAGCCTACTATTCCTCAGAGTACCTAGACCCCAAGCTCCTTGAAATCCTGATAGATTTGATAAGACTAATTGTCAGCACTTGGGCTCATGACACCCACAAGGCTGCAATGGCATGCTCACATTCCACCACTCGTAAGTAATTATTGGGTCAGCTCACATATAAGGTCATGAGTGATCCAACTTCAGTTTGTATTTTTGTGTACATGAAAACCTTCCCTTTCTGGGCTGAATTTACCTGTGTTCCATTCCTTAGGAAGAACTACCTTTACACAGGAAGTTCAAGTGAAGTGAAGTATTGTTATTGGTCTTGTGCCAGTGATGGATTATTATCAGTCTAGTTACCGTAATCCCTCTTAGATACTGTGCATACATTATAGTGCTAACTAGAGTGCAAAAAAAGAGGTCCTTCACCATCCTTTTATCTTGAAAGGTCCAGGAAACCGCAATGTGGTGATGTAGCCATCATATCGATACACAATTTTAGCCCATCTCCCCTGAAACAGTTCTGAAAGAAGTAGGAGACATCCAGAACGAGCTTTACTACGCAGCAATATGAAGCATTCACTTTGGGCAGCAGATTCAGGGAGGGGAAACATTTTGCCTGCCTCCAGCTTCTACAGCTTTGTGTTGTTAAAAAGACTGAGCTGCAGATTTAAAGAGGTGTAGGAAGGTGAACATGATAATTTGCCTTTCCATGTCAGGTTTTTTAAAAAATCTAGTCAATAGAGATAGGGGGACTATGAAGGCAAGGACTGTTTCCCTCTTCTAACCTGGGATTTCTGAAGAATGGTGAGGGGAATGCAGAGATCTACTTCCTGCTGCAATAAGTGGCAACACGTCATGAGAGCTGTTGAACCTCTGCCCTGGTGGTTATATGTTCCTCCATTTCTCCATCCTCACTTTTGCTTTCTCTCCTTATGCCTCTGCTTGCCCCACCTCTTTTATGTAATTGGCTGGTCTGCAGTGATGTCAGACTAGCTGTCTGTTGGTAGAGGAATGATGCTTCTTCTGGCAGCCATTGGCTTAGATGGTTTGACATCAGAGCAAAACTAGACTCCCTTGCACTAAACGTTTAGGGGCTCATTTTAGGATATAAATTCTAAGGTCCACATGAGTAGATGGACTGGTTTGATTGGGAAAACAGAAAGTGCGCTAGCCTCTCATGACACAGGAGGTAATTATTAGCATGTTGCAGGAGATGTGCAGTAACTTATGAGACTACTCAGTGGAATAGCTGAAATGGCTACTGCTAAATCACTGCTGTATCTTCAGGCAGACCCGATTTAGGAAGGTTTTGCACTGGTCTTCTTCTGGTGTAAACTGACACCAGTTGATATTCAAAACCAATCATGCTGAACTGATTTGCAGTCAGCATATGAATCTGCCAGATGGGTTTAACAATATTTTTGCATGCCTTTTTTTGTGTGTGTTTCCCATTCGCATGTCTTTCTTTTTAAATAGAAGTCTGGGTCTACTGATTCTCTACTCATATAGAGAATAAAAATGACACTGGCAATTAAGAAATAATCAAATGGCACCAGCATCTGCCTTTGGAAACAGAACAAAATGAACCAAAATCAAAACACAGACCCTGCAAAATAAAGGGAAGGGGAAGTGATATCAAGTTTGTACAGCCGGACTATCTCACCAGGAGAGCTTGACTCCCATAATATTTGGGCCAGAACCATGTCATAAATCTTCAGGCTATTAATCCAAAGCCTCATTCATCTCTGCTCAGCTATAGGAGAGCAATAACCTTGTCGCTACAGAAAGAGAGATAGAGGCTTTTAATTGCATATAGATTACAGGAGAGCTCTTATCTTATAGTCCAATTTGTAGCTCCAGACAGAATTTTTTGCTTCCCTTGATCAAAGTCAGTACCACTGTATAGTACTCCCTATTTTATAAATACCTGAGGAGTCTTAGGAAAAGACTGATGATTAAGTTCTGTTGTAAACCAAGTTCTGTACTTGCCTTTCGAAACGTGTTTCCGTACAGCCCCAATTTCAGAGGACTCTTGGGTGCAAAGAAAAGCTTGTTCCTTCCAGCACCGCAAACAGAGTACAGTAAGGGGGCAGCAGATTCATCCCAGTTGGTCATCTTTGCTGTGGGAAAGCCCAGTAAGTGTTCTTTAAATGTGCCTGGAACTCCCAGTAGGAATGAGGGACAGGGAGGGGGTCAGGGGGAAGCTGCAGGAGGGGGTGGATCCAATGGCGATGGCACACGCTGCATCCTAGCCCCACTTTTGCTAGCCTCCTAGCCCCCTTTATCTCCTCAGACTTGTGCCAGCTACAGAGCTGGCTCAGGTCTGAGGAGATCCATTGTGGAGCAGGAGGCTTACAAAGGGGTAAGGGGAAATAATTCTCCTTTCCCCTCTGAAGTCACAAATGCTTCTGATATATATTGTCGCTGCTGGCCCAGAAGAGCATTCAGTGAATGTCCCCATTATACAGTATATGTTTAATGAAGGTTATTTACACACACCTGTATCAAGCCATAGTAATATTGATTGGGTTTGGTGATCCAAGGGATATGAAAGGTGACCTCCTCCCTTCAACTCCATATTCCAAGACAGTTGCTAGCATTCCATCCTTCCTGCGTCATTATGGGTGGTACAGTCTGTACTCAAAGAACAGAGTACTGTGCTGTGTATTCAGGATCTCACATTCAGTATTGTGTCCTTGGAGGGGGGGGACATTTGTCCCCTTCCCCCAGTGTAAGCCCTGGCGTCCCCAATGGGCCTCCTCGGATGCGTGCCAGCTACTTAGCCGCGGTGCAAATATCCCCACCTCTCTCCCTGACATGGCTGGCCAATCGCTCCCTCACCCGCCACCCCGGTCTGACCTCCCCATGCCCGCCCAGTGCAGGACTTACCTGTTTCTGGCGGTGCGAGTTCTGGAGGGCGGCAGAGTGAGTAGTGCTGACCTCCACACCAGTGCTGCTTATTCCAGAGGTGCTGTGAAAGTGCTTTACAGCACTTTCGCGACACCGTAGGCCAGTGGATCACTTGCTCCGCCGGCCTAAAATTAGGTAGGATTGGGCCATGAGTGAGTGAGTGAGTGAGATCACTAGGGAAAGCAGCTGTATATATATGAAGCTGCTGTATATTAAGTTATTATTAAGTCATTAATACTGCTGTATATTAAGTCAGAGGGTATGTCTATCTTACTATTGTCTACAGTGACCGGCTGCAGCTCTCTGGGGATACAGAATTAAGTAGTTCCTAGACCTACCTGGAGATTGAATCTGGGACCTTCTTCCCCATACACTTTACCACTGAGCTACAGCCCCTCCCAACTTGAAGGTGATAACCGAAAAGCCACTTTAAGGGTTTGATGTTCAAACCTGTGGGGAAGGAACCCTCATGATGCTGCTCCACTGTCAATAAAGACAGCTTTACTTTTCCTGCTCCTTGAAATTATTGCCAGAATTATAATCGTACTAATTAATTTGAAATGAGAATGTCCTGTAGTATCATGAAAGATGGCATCTGCAGGAATAGCAGCAGTGCACAAAGTCTTTTGACGACTAGCCCCAAAATATGGAGCGTAAGCATAACAATGGGTTTAGACCTGTTCCCCAGTGAGATCAGAAGAAATAAAATCATGTTGGCATCATTGGTGTACATCAAATACCGAAGGCTATGAACCTCCGGAGCACTCCCTGGGATGTACATTTAATTGATCTCAGCGTAACGCTACATGTTTGAGGACTGGGAGGCCAATCATTCAAATTAAGTGCAATGGTGATTCAGTATCTCAATACAATACAAGGCAAGAATAAGCATGTAGACATTGTTAGTGTCTGATTGTTAGAGTCTGTCTATCACCAAAGGGCTTTATAGAAAAGTAAGTGAAATTTGGCAAAAAGAAAAATGAACTGCTCACAACACAACAGATGCTTTTGTTTTCTTGTTTGCTAACCTACTGAAGCAAGAGTTGTTTTGTAAAAGCAAATGTCTGTTATAAAAAGGCTTTAAGCATTCCCAAGGCAAAAGATATTATTTACTCAGTCACTTCTACTACTAATGCTACGATTCCTTAATACTTCTATGTCAAAAATGTAATGAGTAGTGCTGAGCCAAAAAAGAGGGACTCTTTTGCTGAAACCTGTCCCCCCACATGAAAAGAGCTCCCCTTTTGGCAATCGTTCATGGGGCAGATGAACAGGGGTGAAAACTGGGCAGGTAACTGACAAATAGCTAGAATGCATCTGGAGACCAGATGTGGCCTGGAGTTTCCAGTTGTTGATCCCTATCAAGACATCCTGTATCAGCAAATAAAAGCCTAAGCAGCAAACCTACATACACTCACAGCGCAATCCTGATGAATCTGTGGGCGGCAGAACAAGCGTTCCGCCACCCGAAGCCGTCACGAACGTGACATAAGGCACATTCGCAACAACTCGAGAGCAGGGAAGGCCGGCGCAGCATGGCCGCGGCGGAGCACAGGATCCGGCGGGCGGCCTGGGCCACCGGCTGGATCCTTACGTAGGATTGCTCTGTTAGTAGGGAGCAAGCTTCAATGAATACAGGAGGATTAACTTCTGTGTAAACATGTCTACTATTAAGATGTGTGATGGGATAGACCAAAGGTTTCCTCAGTGCGATCTCAAGAAAACATGATCTGGTATAATTGTTGGATGACTATTTTGCTGAAGTGTTTAGGACTAAGATGTAAACGTTCCACTGATTTTCAAATTCTGTTCCATGAAACTAAGTTGAATGGTGTGTATGTGTGTCCCCAAGTTACCTCTATTTTCAGTTAGGGGTCTTCATCTCTGGGAGACAGATTATCTTTGAAAAGCAGGCATGGGGTTGCATCAAATGGATGACTTGCACTGATGGATAAAGTTCAACGGCACAGAGAGGAAAAGTGATATTTTTGACCCCCAGTCCCCAAAAGCAGATTTATGGGTGTAGGGGTCTGCAGAGAGAAGGTGGATTAACGAAAAGATCCCCATCCCTCCCATTGCGCAATGGAACTCCTTCCATTCATGTGCATCAATCTTTGGCTATAACTCCATTGTTTTTTCCAATATTTCTGTTACTAGAATAAAATTGTGCCGATTTTGAAAAGAAAATGGATGTCACTGGATGCTGTATGACCAAATGTGTATTCAAACGTAATGGAAGTGTTTGCTTCATGTGAATATCAGGGTTATCAGGCATATTTCTATCATATTTCAATTTTTCTAAGAGCTGGTATGCTTTGGGGAACAGGATGAACTTAAATGGTAAGAACATAATGTTATTTCTTCTGAAATGCAATGAGTAGGTTGGGAAATTGTGATTTCTGAAATCCACCTTAAATCAGCTTTACAAATGGAATGACATTTTTATTTTATTTTTAAAAACTTGGTTTAGCATTGCATCTTTTTTTTTCTTTTTTGTCAAGGACAGCCAAATACTGTGTGAGATCTCAAAGCATGAACATTTGGTGAATTAAACACTGTACAATGTTCTGGTCTAAAATATCTACTTAAATCTATAGAAACGGCACATGAGGAATTGGTAAGCTAGTACTTCTCCTTACAATCAAAGGCAATTCCTCTATAATTAGAGGTATTTGAAAATGGTGTCTTTTTTGTTGAATCAAAATGCAAAATGTGATGTTTTGTGTTTTCATTCACAGGTGCAAGTTCTTAAGCATCAATATCAGGTTTAATATCATTACATTGCAGTCTTCAATGAAAAAACAACACATTATTCAATTATTTCTAACTGGAAAAGTAATCTGTTTCAACCAGATGCAATCCACAGCCAGTAGAGAGTTGGTAATTTGGTTCCAATTCTGTTTGAAAATGTGATGTTTTGTGTTTTTATGCGGTTCTCAACAAAAATAAACACCTCTATCTATAATGCATGCAATGGGGGGGGGGAACAGACACCTCTCTTATGGAGTTCATTACAATATCAGGATCTCTTCAGTCATATCAGGGGCACATTATAAACAGCTGGAGAAGAGGTCCTCAGTATTGTCAAACCAAACCAAAGACAATAACGATGAGACTGGAGAGAAGTCTCTAGGTAGTACTTTGCTGTTCCTTTGGTCTAAAACTAGAGGTTGCGTAAGGTGAGGGTAAGACTCCACTCTCAAGAGCTTATTCTATACATAATCATATTTGGAAGGATAGGAGCGTCTCCCTTCCTCACTTTTGGCATTAGCGTCATATATTGGGGTCTTCTTGGTTTCATATCCTGTTCCAGACTTATATCCAGCCGACTTGTAGGACACGGCTTTGTAACTAAAACAGAAAGAAAACAGAGTCAGTCAGTGGCACTGCCTAAGAAAACTTCATAATCAGCAGCACCGTTTCTTGCCTGTTTGTGAATGTAATGCAACTAGCTAAGCACCATAGATATCAATGTTATATTTTAGTACAATGACATTTTGGGCAGCTTCAGCCAGGTCTGGCCCACCCATGAGTACAACAGAGACAGTCATCTTCTCAAGCGGCAAGGGAAACTCACCTGCCTCCACCTGTCCCTTCTACTCCTCCTCTGTCTGCTCCCTAAATCTGAAACAGTAGAGGGGAATGGAGTAGAGGAGAAAGTGTGAAGAAGAGAAGAGGGAGGGGCTGGAACAGGGCTTCTCAATCGGTGGGATGTGTACCACCAGTGGTACACAAGGTGGGTGTCGGTGGTATGTGTGGCACCCGCAGACACCCACCTTGCATCATGGAGGCATTGTGCAAGCCTCCAGTAGGAGGCCAGTAGGAGGCCAGTAGGAGGCTCGGCTCAGCAGCCAGAGTTCAAGCGCACGAGTTTCGCTCACTGGGAGAGGCCCTCCCACCCACCTGGAACCTCTTACCGGCCTTTGCAGGCTCACGCTGAGGCCTCCAATCTGGAAGTAACTGGCGATGATGTCATTGCCAGTTACTTCCGGTGGTATGGAGGGACCTCCCTGGCCTGGTAAGTGGTATGCCGGGTCAGGGGGGTTGAGAACCCCTGGGCTAGAATATTGGAGATGCTCTAGTCCACCACTCTCCTCTCTTTCACACTTCCCCTTCCGCTCCATTCCCCTCTTCCTTTTCAAAGTCCGGGAGCGGGCACAAGAGACACACAGCAGAGAGGCAGCAGCTCATGGACCTCCAGGTTATAGGGGTAATATCTGGCACAATAAGGCACTGCACCATGGGAGATGGTGGTGGCATTTGAGGTGCAGTCTCAGGCACCAGGAGATCTTGGGCTGGCCCTGGCTTCAGTCAGGACAAGAGAAATGCCACCGTGAAGTAACACATCATCACCCCAAAGCTGATTTTAAGTGATGTGCATTTAGCAACATGCATGCCAGAAAATGCAAAAATCAGCATGACGTGTCGGTGTGACCCCTCAAGAACAGAGCTGACTATTTTGTGGGGATACCGAATGACATTTGAATGACCCACTGGTCATTCAAAATTCTGCAGATATTTCTCTCCATGCTTGGCTTGTGGACAGCTTGAACTTCCACCTGGGAACATAATCATCAGTTTGCTGTTTGTGCTTCATTGTACGGACCAAGCTTGATCATCACAGTTCCATTTTGAACCAATGGACAGTTTCACATTATGAAAATCACCATTGAGCTATTTGGGTTTTTCTGGACATTGAACTAAATGACCCAGCTAGGGAGAAGAAATAATATCATGTGATTCAAGGAACCAATAAATACATGGCAGGTCAGGATATATCCTGGGTTTTCCCAGGACTGCCAATTGGATTCTCTCCTGGTGACTCGTTTGTTCTGACTTTCACTGTTGTGCACTTCAGCTTTATTGTGTTTTATCCACTTCGCTTCACTTTTTCATTAAGGCAGCCTACGACTAAAAATTATTACATGGCATCATTTAACTGCATTAGAAGAAAAGTGTCTGTCTTTCTCTACCCCAGCGTCATTAAAAGATGTAGGCACTCACTGAGTCTCTTCTGGCGCCAGTCCTCTGCAAGCGATGCACATCAGAATGCCTCCAATCAAGGCCAAACCCCCAGCAACCCACCCCACAAACAGGGCAGCACCAAACGTATATCTACAAGAGAAAAAGAGTGATGGCACTTAGTCTACTCCAGTCACTATGCTTACATTCTGCTTCCTTGAAAGGGTATTTCAGATATAGGTCTCTTACAGCCCAATCCTATTGTGGGCTTGTGTTCTGTCAGCAGAATGCCCAGGCCACTGGCATGACAGCCGCAGTGTGCAGTGCGTAGAATGGGGCCACCAGCACGAATGACTGGCGCCCCCACGCGCATGCCACCAGAGCCCTCTCAGCCACTGCCGGTGCTGGTGAGTTGCCAGCAGGGATGGGCTGTGGGTGGGGAAGGGGAGAATCAGGGCATTCCAGGAGAGGAACTGGGGGTATTGGGGCGGGAAAAGGCAGTCACACACGCCAGATCCTATCCCCATAAGCCCGTCCCAGAACACCCCCTGGATCTTCTCAGACTTACAACTGCTCCATAGCTGGCATGGGTCTGAGGGAGACCCATAGGTGACCAGAAAACCTATGCAGGGGTAAGTAAAAACGTTTTTTATTTACCTCAGATTTACCTTCTGGTTGCCCCTCAATAACATGCAGCGCAGCCTGTGTTGGTGTGGTTGCATGCTATGGTGTGGCATGGGGTAGGATTGGGCTGTTAGTTGTATACCATTTTAACTGTCATAACTCAAAGTATCATATGAATTTTTGTTTGATGAGGGTACTGAGAATTCTGTGTCAAAGGTTCCTAGTTCCCATCCACCATCCACATGCAGAACTGCACTTCCCAGTGTTTCCTGGGGAGGGTAGAGTGACTATAAAGCCATTTTAGATCCTTGGTGGAAATATGTTCAAAATCTTTCATGATGGTGAAAATTAAGATCTTTCAAAATCTTCTCACCCAGTCATGGCTAAAGAACAGCATTGGTTACACTTAGTCTCTAAGCGTGGAATACTATGACCTGAAATTACCTTGTCTGAATTGTCTGCATCATTCCTGGTTGCATCATATTAGCTGTTGACATCCAGAAGTTTGAGACAAGCATGTTGGCAAACACAGATACCCCACAGATAGCACATATACCTAGTTGGAGAGAAGGGCGCATTATGAAAATTTAGTCATTGAGACCAATGGGAATGTCTGTTCATCTAATTTTCTCACAGCACAATCCTGCGCAAGTATGCACAGCTGGCCTATAGGGACCAGCCGCTGCATCCTGCGAGAATTACGGGCCATGCCGGCATGGCCCAGGCTCACCTCAGAAGAAGACGTTCGTCCCCTTCCCCTGGTGTAAGCAGGTCAGTGCCCAATGGGCCTCCTTGGACGCCAGTCCAGAGCTGGCGTGTGTGTAAGGCTGCCCCGGGTTGCGATGGGGCTTGGAATATCGCCCCCGATATTCCCGCCCCCTCTCATCCCAGGCTAACCAATGGCCCCCTCCCTCGCCATCCTGCCCGCCTCCATGCCAACAGGCATGGGACTTACCTGTGGTGGCCGGCATGGAGTCGGTTGCACGGCCTAGTAAGCAGTTCTGGCCTGTATGTCGGCGCCACTTACTTTCCGGGAGTCACAAACTTGCTTTATGGCACATTTGTGACTCCTTAGGCTGGCGCTGAGCCAGCCTAAGTTACACTGGATTGGGTTGTCAGTCATTTGCTCGAAGTTTGTTAAAGATTTTCAGCCTCATAATTGCCTTACGCCACAGATGGTACCATACATACTGGAACCCCTAAGAACCACTACTCACCAGCCACAATGCACATGACTCCAGCAGTCAAAGTCATGTTTGCCTTCGCAGAGTCCTCCATGCTGCCAATCCTCAAACACTTCAGGGAAAAAAGAGACACTAGGAGTCCAAAAGCTCCCAGGACAATGCCCACAATCATCAGAGCTCTCACAGCCTGGAACATAGCTGCAAAACAGACACAGGGGAAAAATGCGTTTAGATTAACAAAGCGAAGGAACATTGCTTACAAACTCTGAATGCAAGCAAAGAGAAACAGTGAATTCTTAACCAAGAGACAAGATTCACAGGCCCACCAGGTACAGTACAGTCTTCCCTTCTGATTCTCCGTACATTCCTTTAGTAAGGCCAAGCTGAAATTTTGCACTTCTTTTGCACACTTTCAGGGCAAAGGGGAGAGGCTTCAAGGGGAAAGAGTCACTGAGGTCAAATCAGAGTGAGGATAATGCTTATTGCCTTCACTCTAAATTTTGCTTCACCACCCAGATTGTTGGTGAAATGTAAGTTGCATTTTGTTGGGGTGCAAAGTGTTTTTCTGAAACTCGTGGACGTACATTTCATTTCAGCTTAGTCCTACCCTTTTATAGTACACATCTACCAACTATTTTTCAGGGACCTTATCGGGAAGGGAGTTTATATTCGGTATGCACCATTGCCACCACGAAACCTGCCCTCTCCTGGGCTAGATCTGCCCACCCCGCCCCATCTCCTCCCTATTACACCCTCCCCACCCCATTTAACCCCCTCCCTGCACATTCCGCTCGGGTAGGCCTTCAGTATGATTGGATCAAAAATTTCTCATATTCCCATCTCTGTTAAAACAGCCTGGTACAGTTTTGTCCATAGGGGCAATTCAACAGTTAAGAAAAACAGTCGTTTTCTTTCCAAAGAAACTCCATTTTATCATTAGGCTTTTACATCATCATCATCATCATCATCATATTGCTTTTCATGCTGATGGTTCCAGGTTCAATCGGTTGAATCTCCAGGTAGAACTGGAAAAGACCCTTGTTTGAAAACCTGGAAAGGTGCTGCCATTCAGTGAAGACCAGCCTTTCCCAACCTTTGTCGCCTGGTGAACCCCCGTCACAGTCCAATTTTCTGAAGTACCATTGCTAATTAATCAATAATTAATTAGCCAATTAAACTAATTAATTAATTAGCTAATTAATCAGTCCCCAAAGTTAAAAAAGTATTAAAACAATTTCGAACGTAAAAAAGGTCTTCTTTAACTCTCTCTCTCTGTCTCTCTCTCTGTCTCTGTCTCTCTGTCTCTCTGTCTCTCTGTCTCTCTCTCTCTCTCTCTCTCTCTGTAAAACTGAGTGAGTGGGAGGGTGGGCAAAGTGTGGATGCTGGGGGGGGGGGAATTGCAGAATTGCAACCTGGAGTATACCAGGAGGGCTGGTCTTCACAAACTGTGCCTTTCTCTGTGCCTGAAGACAGTCTCTTTCCATTACACTTAAATCTAGTTTTTGGTGCCATCAGCATTAGTGACTCCTCTCCAACTCCCCGCTCTTACTTTTTTTGGAAAGTCAATGAGACACTTCCCCAGCGCGTGGGTCTCCTCTCTCTCTCCCTCTCTCTCTCTCTCTCTCTCTCTCACTACCAGCCAGCCAGCGGCTTACTCAATGGCTCCCTTGACGCTGGCTGCCCCCTCCCTTCCCCCCCCTTTGCAACCCAGCCTGAGGCCGGGCAGTGGGAGCACATGCAGACAGAGAGGCACAAAGCTGGAGCCAGCCACACTTGTGCCCCCCACCCTCCCCTTCTCTCTCTGTACACTGTAGATAAACTTGAGGTAAACAGACCCATGGCCTGATTCACTATAAGGCAGATGAATGATTGGCGCTACCTGCTCACTGGGCTAAGAGGTACCTTTTAAATGGCATCTTCTCTTATATTTAGCAGGGGAGAGCAACTGTCCCTATTCACCCCAGCATAGCATCTTTTCCAGAGACCATTTGCTGGCGTTACCTGCTCCGGTGGCTGCAGGGTCGTCTGGTTGTCTCCGCACCGGCAGCCCTTACGCTCCGGGTGTCTTAAACACACGGCGTGTTTACGACACCCACTGATTGTGGAGCACGTGCTCCGCAGGTGGATTTTTACAGACGATTGCGCAGAGAATCACAGAGGCAGTGAGAATAGGCATCTCATCCCAGGCGCTTAGAGGCAAAGGATAGAAGGGAGGCAGTTGGAGAGGGAGGATGAATGATGGTTTTTTGAGAACAGGGAAGACAATGGCTTGCTTGAATACAGTAGGAAAAGAGCCCGAGGAGAATGACAGGTTGATGATGTGTAGGAAAGGAGGCATGACTGTGGGGTAGGTGTCAACCAGGAGTCAAGAGGGACTGGGATCACAGGAGCAAGTGGAGGGATTCAATGAGGATAACAGGGCGGTCATTTGTGTAAGTGAGACTGGGGAAAGAGAAAAGGGTTGAAGGAGGTGAAAGAGGAAGGAGGGCATTTGCAACTAAGATGAATTCTAATCACAAGGTGTGGTCTTATCAGTCAAAACATAATAACAAATGTTAACAAGCCAGACATTTTTAGACCCTCATTCATCAAGTCAGGTGTGATCGTTACACCTGGGAAAACAAGAGTTAACGGAAGAGCGCTATCAGCACCAAAGGCTGGCCACTCTGTTTGTTCTGGTACAGAATAGAAGGAAGTAAACAGAAAAAATAATGATTTGTATTATATTCTTTTAGCTATCCATGATTCATTTCAGTGGTTTCTGTTTCGTTAAGTTAAAAAAAAAAAAAGAACGCTCTAATCTACCACAAAATTAATTCAAATGCTGTAATTTGCTGGACAAAAGAAATGAATATCCCACATGGGCAGCACAATCCTGCGCAACTATCCAGCAGGAGGCCCAGGCCGCCCATCGAGTCCTATCCCCATTCCAGGCCGTTCTGGAGCGGCCCGGAGGTCTACCCGGGGAAGGGGGACATTCGTCCGCTTCCCCCGGTGTAAACCAGGGAAGACCCAATGGGTCTCCTTGGATTTCCGCCAGCTAAATAGCTGGCAGAAGTAAGAGGGGGGCCGTGTAATGGCCGTGCTGGCCCAAATGGCAGGCGCCATCCCCGCCCCCTCCCGGGCCAGCTTGGCCAATGGGCCTCCTCCCTCACCATCTGGACTGCCCCCGCGCCTGCTGGGGGAACTCTTACCTGCCTCTGGTGGCCGTGGGGATGTCTCCCAAGTCATCGCGAATGTGCTTTATGACACGTTCGCGACAGCTTCTGGTGGCGGAGCGCTTGCTCCGCTGCCGTTTTTTTGCGCAAGATTGCACTCTAATTTTTAATCACAGAAAAAATGGCACAACCCATTGTATCTTCTCAAGATGCCATTATAAATGGCCACTGTTTGTTTGTCTCCTTCCATCCTTGCCCAGAAAACTGACCTAAATTGGGGCATAAAGAGTCTGAGCATGTGTGGTGCGCAATCACTACCAAGGTGTGCTTCAAAGTCCTACGCAGCAGAAAACACTGTAAGAAATAATGTATAAATCCACTTACAATTATATCAAGCATGTACCCATTTTATCGCATGTACATATGCTGGGAACTCACAGCCAGTTGTAGCTTCCTAATACTGTATGTATGAAATGCCAGTAACTTTATAGTATTTTTTTTTCCTGGACAGATAGAAAAGATCAACCATCTCAGGTTAAAATTAAATGAAAGTGTTTGTTGTATCCTTATTAGATAAGCAAGATGCCTTACAATAACACCTACGTATGTCTACTCAGAAGTAATTTCCATTGAGTTCAATGAGACTTACTCTTAGGTAAGTGTGTATTTGCAGCCAAAAGCGCTGTACAAACATGGGCAGCCCAATCCGTCCGCCAGCTGAATCCTATCCCCATTCCCCGAGGTCTACTCAGCTTACTCGGGGGAAGGGGATTTTTGTCCCCTTCTCCCAGTGTAACGCGGGGAGGCCCCAATGGGTCTCCTCAGATTTCCGCCAGCTATTTAGCTGACGCAAGACTGAGGAGGCCATGTAATGGTGGATCCAGCCCGGAAAGGGGACAGGCATACGGCGGCCACCATCCCCACCCCACCCCAACCGGCTCGGCCAACTCCCGGCCTCCCTCGCTGCCTGGACTGCCCCCGCCTCCACCCCGCCCGGAGCTGCACTTACCTTCTTCAGCAGCCGCATGAGCGATCCGGTGGCGGAGTGAGGGTGGCCGGCCTCTGTGCCGGCCGCCCTTACTCGCAAGTCGTCACAAACATGCTTTATGGCATGTTTGTGAAGGCTTCCAGTGGCGGAGCAGTTGCTCCGCCGCTGGATTGTTGCACAGGATTGCGCCTTGAGTGTGTGTTCATTAAACGTGGGGCAGAGGCTCCAGCCTGTCCTCAATAAAAGTAATGAGTATGAATTGAAGACCAACCCATTGCAAACAAAATCATATTTTTTTCAGTAGTGCAAAGTACAGTATTCTACTATTCTATTAATTAGTGTATTTTTGGACGGTAGACGGTAAAAGATTTCGCAACGGTAGACGGTAAAAGATTTATTACAACTGTTTCAGAATTTACTTATTCTTTTTTTTAAAAAAAAATGACCCCACCTTTCCTGTCCTCATAGGAAGTCCAAGGTGGCTCACAATAAAATGCAATAATTAGCGACCCAGTAACAACCACAAAATAACACAAAGGGCAATCAAGAAGTAATGGCAGGCATCAATTAACAAAAACACTGAGCCAAACTAGAACATAGAAAATCAAGAACATCCAGCAGAGAGACCATGACAAATCAACAGCAAAATCAAAGCATGGTTTGGCAAAACCGAAAAGTTTTAAGACCCTGTGAACATGAGCAATGAGGAGGGCAACCTGATTTCCTCCAGAAGAGAGTTCTACATGCTAGACACCACAATGTAAGAAGAAGCCCTGCTGCGAGTTGCCACCAACCAAATCTCCAGAGGCTATAGCACCCACACCAGGGTCTCCCAAGAATATGGTTAAATTCATAACTGTGACAAAAATGGATTTATCAATGTAAAAGAGGCATGAACATCTCAGAAAAAATATGGTAATTCTAAAACGCAACCCTACTTTTCCTGTAACTTTACAGGTGTAGAAACAAAACATTAAAATCCTGTAGCAACGTAGATTTTTAGACAAATACCGGAAAGTCAATAAGGATAATCAGGATTCGATTCACATTTGATTATGCAAGAATATTACAATTCACTCATTCCGCTTTGAAACACTGAACACTGAAACACTTTGCGAGGATTTTGGAATGACAAAAAAGTTAAATGTAAAGATATGGAACTGATTGTTAAGAGAAAGTAAAAGAAATTCCTAAAGTTTAGAAATGCATTAATAAAGTCTGGAAGAATAGTATAAATAAATAAATAAAAATAACATGATTATTTTTTTATATATAAAGAGATGAAAGACCGAGGAATAATCGTTTATTAATGACTGAAACAGAAGATACACATGCTTGAGAAGTCTGGATATTATTTGACATTTGTTGGCCTTTGTTAAAAAAAATTTTCTACCTTGGTGAGTAAGTTTTAGTCAAACCAGAATTTTTAAAAATCTGAGTTTCAGTACAGAATGTCTAATGTCTTCTTTGTAAAGTAGTATGTCAGTTTTTAGACTCGATAAAATATTGGAAATATGCTGAGACCGTTTTTTGATTCCTGAACATGAAAATATATTCAGGATCAAAGGGCCGGTATACCTTAACAGACATGTATGCATCCTCTGTGATAGTAAACTTCTATAAGGAGCACTCATGATATATAACTGAAAACGGCAACCTAGCACAGACCATAGTTTTTTTATTTACAACGCAATCCAGTGCATATCTACGTGGAAGAAAGTCTCACTCAATTAAGTGGGACTTACTCCCAGGTAAACATGTACAGTATACAATTGCAGCATTGTATACATTTAACATTCCCCAACTCAATAATTTGGAGCAAGTGAGAACAATTACATTTAAAAGTTAACTAAATAAAACCAACAGAAAAAATAAAGTAATAGAATTCATCCAAACCGCTTGTCATCCAAACAACCTAAACTTGAAAGATTCATTACAAACATTAGAGATATGATTGAAATCTCAAATTCAAATTTCCAAGTGAGAAATTTGTAAGAATTTGTAAGATTTGTTTCGTTGTCTATTTTTTTTCAAGATCTATTATGACGTCTTTTTATATTTGTACTACTTGTGCAGTTTATCTGTACTGACCCAGCTTCTGAACCAGGTCCTTTTCCGATAACAGAATTGTGCTCACATGTATTTTCCACCCAAGCACACTCCTTGTGAGTTATACACAACACTTGGATCACAAAAAGTTCCAGTAGAACTCTAGAACTGGTATAAGGCTGAAATGAAATAACGTGTTATTTTGCTATGTAAACCTCTCTGTGAACATTTTTGTTGAAAAGTGATATATAATAATAATAATAATAATTTACTATCTAATAATATTTTCAGGTCATGTGTTCACTTTTCTTAGTGGAAAAATTTAACCTATAATCTGCCCTTTGGAAAAACAATTTCATTGGCAGCTGTGCAATAGCATTGGGGATATAGCATCAAATTATTTCACTCAAATAAGACAATATTCAAATGCCTGTTGAGTTAACCTCAACGTGACTGGTGAAAACCGGTGCGATAGCACTGGAAAAGACGTTTTCACCAATTGCACACTTTTCACTGCAACAATAGCATGTCTGAATGTTAATATCATCTGGTTTTTTTAAAATGAAAATTGTATCTATGTTTATAGCTACATCTGTCAACTCACTGGAGATGAGTCCTTCGTCAGTCTTCATCTCCATTTATATTATCACACCATTTGAAAATATTGTCTCTTGCTAGTCTATAAAAAGTCGTTTGCTTTCATCACCTGTCTGGGGTAGCCTTGGCCAGCCCCCTGTCCCTACCTGGTAGCCCAAGAATTGTGAAATAAGGTCGGCACTCTGTTAACCCCGAACTCTGACTGACACAGCTCCTCCAGAGCCCCTGATACTGGAACACAGCTGTCACCGGGTTGTCATATAAGTCCTGGGTACTCCATGCATCCATCGCTGTGGCTGCAATGCAACCGGCAAAACCCAGGGCTGAGACTAAAAAGCCCATCACTTGGCAAATGGTCGTGGACATGGTATCTCCTTTGCAACCAGGAGGTGAGATACTGCTGGCAAAACCTATGGGAACACTGAAGCTCCCTTCACTGTACCAGCAGGCTGTGGCTGCCCTTATCAGATGGTTTCCATTAACAGGTTTTGTTTGCTCAACATGTTTTTGCAAGATAGCTCCGTTTCACTCTTCTTGGTTAGCAGTTAGCACTGCCCTTTTGGGGACTGGTGGGACTGGCGCGTGGTGCTTTTTTCCCCCGCAGGATTCCTTGCCCTAGCAAAATAGTCATTGCAGGTCAAATTCAAGGCAACCTTCTCTGAACAAACTGCATTGTATGATCGGATTAGAACACATACATGCCTCACCCCATACTTAAGGCTTTTATTCCATGTACCTGACATGTTGCCGACTGCAATGACGTGAAAAAAAGGGAGCGCCGCTATTTCAGCACAACAGAAGAGAAATGCTTTCAGTACTATCTAAAGTAACCTCCTGCCACAAATGCCATCTATCTAAGCTTGGATTTTACCCTGGCAATGAAGCCCAGTTCATTTTGGGTCATGAAAATGTAAACCATGTCTTATTATGGATTGGTGAAGTGGTTTAAATTAAAGCACATATTTTAAATCAATCGCATATTTAGCATTTTCCTCATTTGTCTGTTTGTTATTTGATGTCTGTCTTGAAACATGTTAGACTGATATTTAATAAAACTTGGTATGCATACTCAGGGGGGTACAACGCTACATTCCATACCTGGAAGCAAGGCTGATCCACCCACCTATGTTCAAGAGGTATAGGGAACATATTAACAGTATCCATTGCATGCAGGTTTTCATGGCCAGTTGTTATGCTCAAAGATACAATAGGTATGGGTTTTTCAGCCATGTGATTTCAGATCTTAAAATTGAAGAAATAAAGATCGATCTTACAGACATTGGACATCTTTCAGCTTGTAGCTGGGTTCTCTTTGCTTCCGAAGAAGCCCCTAATGCTTGGGAAGAAACGTTAAGCGCTAGAAGACTCTAAAGAATTTCATCGTTGTCAGCTTTGGATAATCCGTCTCGCTTACCCGATCTACATCGTGGTAAAATCAGGAAGTGGAATTTCTACTGACCACTGTAAGATCGATCTTTATTTCTTCAATTTTAAGATCTGAAATCACATGGCTGAAAAACCCATACCTATTGTATCTTTGAGCAGTATCCATTGCCATCACTCTAAAACTGCTATACTTGCTTCAATGAAGAGGTGATGAGATGCCAAGTCAGGAAAGCAGTTTGAATAATAACAGTAATTCTAGAATAGAAAGATCGCAATGCATTGCTCTTCCACAAATATCTGCTGTTTTTGACTCCTGCTGTAATACATCCATACGAACATAAGCCTTGTTAGGTCAGGCCAAGGCCAGCTTCCTGTATCTCACAATGGCCCTTCCTAGTGGCATTAGGGCACCCAGGGCCACAAAAAAAATTAACACTCCCCATACACACACACCCGGCCTCATTGATGGGGGGGATATGGGGGTGTGTGTTACAAATTGTTGTGCCGCCAGGTGCCAGATGGGGTGTCTTGAGGCTTTCTGAGGCTCAGGAAGGCCGTGTGCAGCTTCCTCGGGCTTCCTCCAGGACACCCTCTGGAGGCACAGTACCAGGGGCCAAGCACTCCCCTTTAGTTATGCCAGTGGCCCTTCCTAGTCAGGAATGAAAACAGGACAGTGCTCTCTGAACCACTTGGAAAAGGTATAGCAGCACTTATAATCTAACCTTTTATGTAGGCAAGAGGTTCCTCTGGTGATTAAAGGCCAAACGTAACAGGGGGCATTACCACTATCACCTGTGACACAGCCCGAAACCATGAGTCATCCCACTGAATTCATAGTGAGTAACTGTTTTCCAGTTTGCGTCCCTAGAATAGAAAATTGCTTCCTCACCTAGTCTCTAGCACTGTACAACCACTTTACTCACCAGGTACTAAATAGACACAAGGGAGTCAACAGTGGAGGTCTGGACATTGTGTGTGATTTTTAGTCTTTAGGGCTTGGAAATTCTGGCAGGAGGAGAAAAAGAAGATCTAGACTCATTTGAATCTAATCCAAATTCACAAAATATGAAGCATTGTCTAGCAGTGACTGACTGGCAACAGCTCACCAAGACTTCAGACAAACAGAGGTGGTGGCTGGAGGGGGGCAGAGGGGCAGGGGGCCCTTGCGGCACACGGGGGGCTCTGGGCGGCATGCGTGGGGGGTGAGAAAATGGGCAGCAGGGACAGCAATCGCTCCGTTTCATTGGCGCGAGGAGCAGGCGGCAGCGGTGCAGACGGCGGTTGGTTTGCCCCACCCTCCCACCCTGTGCCTCTGGATCAATGTTGAGCGCCAGCACCGGCGCCAGCACTTCCAACGGTGACTTCACTGGGGGGCTGCTTAGCTACACCTCTGCAGACAAAGGTCTTAGCCTGACCTAGAGATGCTGCGGGATGGAACCTGAGACTTTCTTGCATGTGAATCAGGTGCTCTCCCTCTGAGCTCCACAAAGAGGTCTTTATTTCAGCCATTTTCCAGGTAACAGTCATCATAGTACCTTCATCCTAATCATGCACATTGCACCTGCCAACTTCAGTTAGACATTCCCGCTTGTCTGCACTAAGGGGAGAACAGGAGTTTTGGAAGTGGTTGTTTAGAACTGCAGCTTTGAGAGTTCGGAAATTAATCCTGTTCCTCCTCTGTGGTGAATGGCTCTGGGGAGCGATATAAATTTGTCAAGCTGCTCCACCAGATGCACCGGAGTGAGTTACAGGGGCCTCCTAGACTCCAGGCTCATCTATTCTGATCTAATATACTGTTGCAACTGATTTACCTCAACTCTCTGACCTAGAAACAAATTTGGCTTTTATCTAGTCATGAGACCTTTATTTGCAACAGACACAATCAATACAATATATTCCTTGTGAAGCTGAATGAAAGCTGTCACTGAGATGGATGATTTACAGGGAGCTTCTTATGGTTAGACCATTGCATTAATGTGTTGTATAATAACTGTCCAGGTGTGCAAGACATCCCAATGATGCCTAAAAATTAAAAGGCTGGATGTAACAGTGACACAGAAACATGTCAGCTACTTAAGGAACTCACTCCCAATTCCTTTATGAGTGGAAAGGAAAACAAATGGGAATATATTCTTGGGAGAGAATCAAAGCTTTTCTAGCTTTAAGACAACCATAAGGGTAAATTTTACACATCACTTGATGTCGATGACTGTAACATCAAGTGATGAGGTATACGTGTGAAATGACATCCATGGAAGCAATTGGCACATTCAGTTGTCAGTCATCAAGTGAGGAGCCTTTGCTTTGCATACACAGATGTGTGAATCAGCCCTGATTGGTGGAGAGGTTAAATGAAACCTAGGAGGGTAGAAAAAAGCACCCTTGGTAAGAGGATATCTGGAACTTACTCTTTGTTTAAGTCTTCATATAAAAACTCTACTGGGTTACGAGTCTAGAGACTGTGGCTCAGTGGTAGAGCACCTGTTAATTTTGCATGCAGAAGCTTCCAGGTATGTTTCCGATGTCTCTAGGAAGAGCTGAGAAGAACCCCTTGCTGACATTCTGGAAAGCATAGACCAGGGGTTCTTAACCGGGGGTATCCATACCCCTTGGGGATATGGGAACCAAATGATGGGAGTATGGGACTTGATCTCTGAGCAATTAAAAAAAATGTTGTTGGATTAGATTAACTGTCACCATTACCAAATATGGATTGAGGCATTCTGTTCCTATCTCTCCATATGTAAAGTAAAACCAAGCAATTGATAGCTTTTGAAGTCATACTGGTACCTAATGGGACTGGTGGTGATGATGATTTTGACAGTCTGGTGAATGGGGTATGGGGACATATTGGGCAATCCATTGGGGGTATGTCGTAAAAAGGTTAAGAACCCCTGGCATACTGGGCTAGGTGAACTGATGGTGTGAAGGAAGCCCCATCTGTACCCTACAAGGTCATGTAAGCTATTTATATTACCTTGTCACAACTCCTTTTAGATGGAACAGCCTCACCCTCAATAGTGGGACATGAGAGCAAAGGCTGTGACCTCCTGCAGAGCCAGCCTTAGGAGCTCCAGGGCCCAATTGGAAACATTTTTTATGGAGCCCCAGGTTCACAGTTCCCTGAATTCACTTAGTTCCAATACAGTTAAAAAAAATTAAAATGTAAACAGTGTAAGCAAACACAATGGACTTTTAAAGAGTTCAGAAGAAAATTAAAATCATTGCTGTTTTCTAGAAAACCTGCAATGTGGTGTTGGGTGTATGCTGCAATATGTTGTGTGTATTTGATAAAACTAGAGAGTAGATTACCCTAGCGCGGAACCTCCTTAGGCATGGGGACCAATTGGGAGCATTTGATCCAACTGGCTTAAAGCTGGCCCTGCCCTCCTGCATCGAATGTTGCAATCTAATTTTTATAGCCTTTACTGTGAGCAACGGTTTACAGATTTGAACAGACTGCAGAATGCCAAACCATTCAATACCACTTTAATTAGTGAAGGGATATGCAGGGATTACCATGCCACTTTAAGGAGGTACTGTACTTAGATCTGTGATGTGATTTGGATGCTCATGGATAAGGCTATGTGAAATAGGTCAGCATAGAATCCAGCCCTTGGGGAGCACGTGGCTCTCAGATAATGTATGACTAAGCCCTTAATACCTGCCACAAGGGGTTGTGGCCAGGCTGTCACTCCAAGGGGATCACCTGCAGCCAAAGCCAACTCACACAAGCATCACGACTGCTAAGGGAGACTGCAACTGAGTATGCCAATGCAAAGCTTCCTAAGCTGGTTGAGCAATGGTGCGCTCAGCTGCACTTTGAATGTGCAGAGAAACACTTCGGGGCCAGCCACACACTCAGTAACCATGCAAAAGTCAAAGGTGAAAATATTTGTTACTGGGCGGCAAACAGCCCAGTGCTACCTATGGCTGCACTGACCTTTATGACAGCAGAACATAGATACACTGTCGTAGATGGTCATACAGCGGCACGCTCAGCACACTGGTGGTGGCCATTTTGGGTCTACCGCCTGCTGCTGCTGCCAGCTACTCCCTGCAGTGAAATCAGTGTTGGGGGTAGGCGGAACAGGGCAGGGAGGGGGAGGAACAGGGGAGTTTCTGGGCATGGAGGGGGGAGGGGGAGGTGGAACGGGTTGGATCCAAACAGCATCGGCGTGTGCCAAAAAGCTGATTCTGTTTGAGGTCTAGTTGTACATACTAATAATGGTGCCTGCTACCCTTCCCAACTGAGGTCCCAATCCTATCTAACATTCCAGCACTGATGTAGCCATGCCAATGGGGCATGCACTGCATCCTGTGGGGGGGGGGCAGTCACGGAGGCCTCCTCAAGGTAAGCCCCTTCCCTCAGGGCTGCATTGGTGCTGGAAAGTTGGATAAGATTGGGCCCTGAGTCTCCTATAATTGTCTCTTCAAATATGCTCTAAAAAGGCAACCCTTAGTACACAATAACTGCAAAGATAGGCTGTTAAAACATGTTAGATTTCCAGAAGCATCAAACGAATAACCTTTTCAATCTGTGTTCCAATGAATAAGACAATGGAACAAGAAGTCCCAATGTGGGGTTCGACATCCTAGGTAGACGTGTTTTGTACCACCCACCCCAACAGCTACTGGCTGACTTACGCTATGTTATCACACAGGAGACCCACATTCGTATAGCTTTTTCCTTGTCCCTTAACCACACCCTATTCCCAGTTTCGGCAACACACACCTATTTTATCTGCCCATTCCTCAGACAAATGAGTCTTTGATATTAATCACTGTGCCCATGTGGACCATTTGAATGTTATCATGGCTGCTCCTACAAAATTACCTGGAGCTCATATTGACTTTATTTTTAGTAAATACAGCACACTCCCACAGGGCTCCATCCAACTAGTTTAAACTGGAACCTCACCCTCTACAATACTTCTGCAGATGAAATGAACACGATGACTGAGACTTGAATTGTTAGAGACCCTGACATAATCATATTATGCACAATGAATCATTTTTACAGGATGGGTTGGAGTGATTTCCCATACCCAAAGATCATTAGACTGATGTTTTGCCTTTTTAACATCTTGCTGGTACGGGTGGGGTGCTGCTGTTTTTATGATCTTGTTTTAAATGTAATTTTTAATCAATTTTTAGATGTTTTTATTAACTTTTTTGCAGTTTAAAAAGTAATTATCTATTTGTATTTTTTGTATTTTTGTATTTTATTTTTGTGTAAGCCGCCTTGGGTCCCTTTGGGGAGAAAGGCAGGATAGAAATATTGTAAATAAATAAAAATAAATAAAATGTGTTGAGGCTGAATGTGTTTGTTTTCCATAGAAACTTTTCAACACTGTCAGTGTATAAGATGTGGGTCTTAAGGGTCCTAGGGATACATCTAAGGTAAAGGTAAAGGTGTCCCTTGACATTTAAGCCCAGTCGTGTCCGACTCTAGGGTGCGGTGCTCATCCCCGTTTCGAAGCCGAAGAGCCAGTGCTGTCCAAAGATGCTTCCGTGGTCATGTGGCCGGCATGACAATACGGAATGCTGTTTACCTTCCCGCAAGTGGTACCTATTTATCTACTCGCATTAACATGCTCTCGAACTGCTAGGTTTGCAGGAGCTGGGCCAAGTGATGAGAGCTCACCCCATTGCGCGGATTCGAACTGCCGACCTTTCGATCGTCAGCTCATGGTTCAGTGGTTTAACCCACTGTGCCACCCCGCGGCCCTTAGGGATACATCTACCCAGTGGTTAATTGGGAGATGAGAAGTACTAATGCAGGTGTATCTGATCCTCAGAGCCCACGTGTGCAGGGACACCAGTCTCCATTCCCACCTTCACTCTGTGCATGGTAATTATTAATGCTGCCATTCATTTCACCATCATGGGATGAATGAGGAAAGAGAATTTGTGTGCGCATGTGTGTGCATACATATGCATGTGTGCAAGTTCATGTTTTTTATGTTTGTTTCTGTTGTGTCATTTTTGGCTTTTGATTGTAATTGCGGTTTTATTGTTTTAATCTTTTGTGTAAGCTGCCTTGGGTACCTCACTTTTGGGAGGAGTAAGGTAGGCTAAAAAGTTTTAAAATAACTAAAAATAAATTTACAACCTCCCAAAATGTATAATAAGTTTCAGCTATTTCATTTATTTCCTAGAGCATATCTCTACCTTAAAATATAGATTCAAATGCAGACCCAAATAATGAAAAAATCCCAACTGCATGTATATCTAGCAGAGGTTGTAGGTTTCTGGAGAAAATTCTTTAATAATACTAATAATAAGTATTGACCTGAGTATAATAAGTATTGACCTGAGTATAAGACTCACTTTTTTCCCCTAAGGCAAGTCTTTAAAGTAGGGGTGCAACCTACAATCAAAGCCTAGCATTTTCTGCAAACTGTTTTCTTCAAACCCCCCTCGGAATCTGTTTTCAAGCCTCTCCAAGTCTCTTTCAAAGGTAAAATGTTTTTTTTTCTTTTTTTAAACTGCCAGGCCTTTACAAGTTTGTTCATTCCTTGCAGCTCTTAATCACTTGCTAAATGAACTCTCTAGCAGCCTCTAGCCTCAGAAACATTTGAAAAAAATAATCCTTAAGTTCCAGCCCCAGGACTCTGTGGAAACTAAGATATTTATTGATCTTGCAGTTTGAAAGTTGAGAGCAAGAGTTCCTGCATAGGCTTACCATATCCGGGGGGGGGGGGGCAGAGTGCCTACCTTTAGGCTGCAATCCTATGCACACTTTCCTGGGAGAAAGCCTCACCATTGAATGCAATGGGACTTACTTCTGAGTAGACATGCATAGGATTGTGCTGTTAACCATTGAAATTTGGGCAGGTGCAGCTCATCATCATGGAAGGGTGCAACAAGCTGCACCTGCCCAAATTCCAAAGGTTAAAGGTAGGCACTCTGTCCCCCTTTGGATCTGGGAAGGCTACTTATATTAGGGTACCCAGATTCAATAAGGGACAGGGTGCCTATGCCTTTAACTGTACTAAAGCTGTACTGTTTTACTGTTCTACTAATGTGTATATTTTCTTTCAGTTAAAAAAAAGTTAAAAATGTATTTTTAAAAAAATAGCACCAAACTTTAAGGGTGCAACTTATAATCAGGAGCGTCCTATACTCGGGACAATATGGTAATATATTATTAATAATAAAAGGACTCAATATTTGACAGGCCAAATCCAGCCACCAACATCTGGCGGGCTGTTCATAAGGATGACTTATATTCCACTTTCCAAGAAAAAAAAGTTCACAAAATGGTTTATGAAGCAAAACAAATTATTAATAAATGACTCCCTGTCCCCAAAGGGTTCATAATCTATAACAAGGCTGAAGAGACACCAACAAACAGCCACTGGGAAAGATGCTATGCTGGGATGAACAGGGTCAGTTGCTCACCCACTGCTAAATATAGGAAGACACTACTTTGAAAAGTGCCTATTTGCTCAACTTCAAGGGGTTATATAAATATATTATGCGGGCCTGGTTGGCATAGTAGAAGGGCAGGAGGGGGAGATGAAATCAGAACCATCAAATTCCATTTTTGATTGATACACCAGAACCATGAATAGATTTTCATAGGTAAGCAGCTGAAACATAAGTTTGGGGATTTGGCTTTGAAACCTTGTCTGTTGCTGTGGTGTAGGTCTACTGAAGTTAGTGTGCCTACTGTAGGGTAAATGGCCTGGAGATTGTGATACTGAACAATTTTCACAGCTTTCCCTTTGAGAGATTTTGCACTAACGTATCCCACTTTAGTAAATCACTGATACATTAGAAAAGTACAACCAAAAACATTCCAAACAAGGACTCTTTGTTTTCCTTGCACTTGAGGACTGAAGAGTATAAAGGGGGGGGGGGTGAGAGAGAGAGAGAGAGAGAGAGAGAGAGAGAAGGAAATACAGAAACCCAAATGTCAATGATGCATTTAGGTTGCTTGGCTACTCCACACCAAGCTTAACTGTTTTTATTCACTATGACACTATTGTTCATAATATAAATTGCTATTGTCAGAATAATAAATAGGGCTTTATAATGGAAATACTGGCAGACCCATTAACTATGTCCAAGCGCGTGTGGGGGCTGCAAAAGAGGGTGGGGCGCCGTTTGAGCAACCCGATCCCTCAGCCTTGTAGTGTTCCCCTCTACAGAAATACATATTGCTATAATTTGATTATTCCTATTTATTTGTTCTTCTCGAAACGTTGTTCTCCAATAGAAAGACATCTCTATCCTAGCCAGAAAAAAACAACACAACCCACTTAACGTTGAAGCTTTGCCACTGGCAAGGCTGTTCTTCTACGGCTGTCCCCGGAGACCACAAATGTCACACAATATATAATAAGAGAGAAAAGTGTTTCCACTTCTCTTCCCCTCAAGAACAGCAACATCCCTCTCATTTAAAAAAATATAAGCCATCACTCTTCTTAGGAGTGCTGATAATGCTTACCAGCTACCAGCCTTGTAGAAGTAAACATAAATGTGCTAGTCAGTGTATATATACTTACAGAGTAAGTAAGCACACAAAGGGGTCTCTCCCCCCCCCAACTGAGGAATTTACATGCTAATTGATTTGGTCTGTTAGGACTTTAGGATGACAAGTTAATTAAAAACATGTGCACAGCACAGACCCCAGCACAAAACCACTCAAAGCTTGCAGATTGATTTTATTTTGGAGAAGCAAGCTGCGATAGCTTTGTCTCCTGTGTCTCTCAATACAAAGTCTATTCCCAAGTGGTTCTTTTTTTCTTTTTCTTTTTCTACTTTCAAGTGCCTGGAGAAGTGAGGTAGAATTTTTCAGGTTTTGGCTAGCAGCTGCCTTTGTTTTTAACATTAGACTTCTTCTTCTTCTTGTGAGGACTGAACATTTGTGCCCAGCCTTAAACAAAACACAACCTCACACCACCTCTACATTTAAAGTCTTTCAGCACTAGCGACAAAGGAATGATTGTTCAAGGGCATCTGCTCACGCTATGCGCAGAGAGCAAGCATTATTTCATTTGGCCTTACAACAGCTCTGTGATGACCCTTTGTTTTACAAGTGGTATAGCTAAGGTTGAGAGATGGTGTCTTGCCCAAGTTCACCTACGTGGGTGGATTCACACATTCACCTCCTATGTTGTCCCCAGTCATCTTTTTCTGTACGCAGCTGCGGGCAGGTTCCAGCACTATCACACATAAAGGCGCATGCCAATATGCATCATCAACCATAAGATGCCACGGCTTTTTACTTACTGGAGACTTGCTGCCATTAATGGCCCCTTGCCAAGAATTGAGCATTTTGTGGGAGAGAGCTGATGTGGCTGAGATCATGACTGTTTTTTTTTTTCAACAAGACAAATCTTGACATTCCCCAATGTGCTTAGCTTCTTCAAAAAGAATTTGTGTCTGTGCTAATTGTCTAAAATTACTGTTCCTTGTTGGCCCCAGATACTGAGAAGGAGAGAGAGAGAAAAGGCAAAGGATAACTTTTGTTAGATCTGTTAGTGATGAAGACAACAGACAAGTGCAATAAGCTTTAACAGCGCAATCCTGTGTAGGAGTGTGCTGGGAGCGCATGCTCCCTCGGCACAGGGTGTTGTGAAAGTGTCATAAAGCAGTTTCACAGCACCCAATGATGAGTAAGGGCCACTGGGGCAAAGGCCTGTGGCCCACTCGCCCCCAGTGCAGCATCCCCGCTCCCGCCAGACTGGGTACGTCCAGTACTGGCCGGGGCAGGGGTGGGGGGAGGGCATACTGGGTGGTGAGGGAGGGCGGCCATTGGCCGCCCTGGGCCTGGAGAGGGCGAGGTTATCGGCAGCGAGATATGCTGATATCCAAAGCCCTCTCCAGGCCCGGCCCAGCCTTACACGGAGGGCTCAAATGTACATGAGTTCACGTACATTCAAGTAGGACCATTGGGCCTCAAGCCGCTTACACCTGGGTAAGGGGACAATCATCCCCTCGAGGTACACCCAGGCTGCCCTGGGGCAGCCCAGGACCTGGATAGGATATGGCGGCTGGCCGTTTAGGCCGGCCGCCGTGTCTTGCCCAGGATTGGGCTGCCCATCTCACACACTGCTAAAAGCTCATTTAGCATTTTCAGTATCAATATTTATAGAATGAAAATATCACTACCCATTTGATCTCTTAGGAAAACAATACGCACTTTTCAATGTGATCAAACAAAGGATGGGTAATGATACAGAGGCAGAATACAACCACTTTTTTTCCTTCTCATTTACACCTAACTACAGTATGAATACGTAGGTTGTATCTATCAACATTTTGAAATAGCAATAGACACTACACTACTAAGAAAACAAATTGCCTAATGCATCACTGGCAGTAGTTTAAAAAAAATCACTTTTCATAGTAGTTTGGGCCACGTCACACATTGCTATTTTCCTATACAGTTATTATCTCTGTGGAGGAAAACCTCAGCTCCCCATAATACGTGAGGTGTGGCACAAGTATCATTCATAAAAAACAAGTACACAAATTAGATTGCCACTACACGGAAAAACTGACTGATCAGAGAGTATTACAGTATAGGAGAGCAAACCCTTACTCATATTGCTCTTCCCACATTGTGACAAATGCATTTATATACCTTCCTAAACTGTGTGCAGGAAAATTATAAGGTCAGTTTTGCTTGCAACTTTTTATTGGTCAGCTTTCCACACCCAATATGAGTCTGCAAACGTACAGAAAAACACATATTGAATTTACCAGTATGATGATAAAACAATGAGAATATTAACACAGATGTGCCAAGCTAATGTATAGGGTGATCCCTTTGGACTTCTGCTGATGGGTTGGCTCCTCTACAAGTACCAGAGACTGACGTCAGGAGAGGATTTGCGTATGCCCCACATCCAGCTGCCCCCACTATGTTTGGTAGCCTTCCCAATCTAGAGATCTACAAGTGTATCTGAAAGAGTTCACATTTGTGCAGCATTTGCAAAGTCTAGATGTACCTTCTGTCAAATACAGCTAAGTCCATTCCATGGACACCTAAATTTACAGCGCAATCCTATGCATTCAAAGCCTCATCGAGTTCACTGGGGCTTACTCCCAAGTATTTGTGCAAGCAAATGGAATCAATTCGAGAAGTATATATAAGACAAAACAACACTCAACATACAATGTCCAAGTCAAACCTATACTATACAATGACTCAATAGATGAAATAAAATAATAATAATACATATCTATACCCAAGTTGTAGTCATTTTTAGGGCAGACTTTTCATAATGCTCATTTTGGCCAAGTGTGCTGAGAAGTGCATAATTTCACCACCCCCACCCCCAAAAAGTTTATAAAAATGAACATTTGTCTTACAAACATAAACAAAACATGAACGTTCTAGTATGCCATATTTCAGCTATGACTAGAAAACTCAAATTAGAAGGAAGAAGAAAAAAGCCCAGTGTGGAAAGAAAACCAAAGGAGCCTAGTACAAGTTGTGAAAAAGATCTAGGTACAATTTTATTCACGCTTATCTGGAAATAAACTCCACTGACTACATTAGGACTTACAGCAAGTCCTCACTTAAAGTTGTCGATAGGTTCTTGGAAACTGCAACTTTAAATGAAACAACTTATAACAAAACCAGTTTTACCATAGGCTGATATACATATACGCAAACAAGAGTTTACGGCATATTTCTGGTTACAAAAACATCGCCAAATTTCTAAATAAAGACCCAAAACACTTCTATTACACATTGAAATAAATGTGAGTTTTCCAGGCCAGAGAAAACCCATGGAGACATGGGGATAACGTTCAAATTCCACTCAGTGACCTCGGCCGGGAATTGATTTTTTGTTCTCAACAACTTTCAAATGAAATGACTTTAAGTGAGGACTTGCTGTACTTCTGAGTAACCACGCACAGGTGACCTTGGACTTTTCAGGTTTTCTTACAACATAGGGCTTCTTTTTTTCCTTATTTAACAATTTCTAACCTTAGAAAAAGAACATGGCTAACTAGCCAGCTATAGTAGAGCAAAACAAGGCAGAGAAAAACATAACATTTATTCATGCTTGGAAACCTTGCTCTGCTTTTTGGCAGAACAGAGCACAACTCCTCTTTAGATGTATCAATGTTGTAAAACCAAGGAACTATCGACGTGCTTTAGTATTTTTGCAAAAATTGGATGAGTATAAAAAATGTAATATTTCCTGCCATTATTTGTTTATTCAAAAGATTTATATACCAGCTTCCCTATCCTCAAGGTAGTGTACAATTAAAAAAACAATGGCACACACTAAGAACATAAGAACATAAGAAGAGCCCTGCTGGATCAGGCCAAAAGCCCATCTAGTCCAGCTTCCTGTATCACACAGTGGCCCCACCAGATGCCTCAGGGAGCACACAGCCAACAAGATAACCTGTTTCCCGTTGACACTCCCCTGCACCTGGCACAGAGAAAACCCACTTCCAAAACCAGGAGGTTGCTTATGGCTTGTAACCTGAATCCTATCCCCCTTCCCGGGCCTTTTTCTTTTACAGGGGCCTCCCGGACTTGTGCCAGCTAAATAGCTGGCATGGATCCAATGAATGACTGCCTGGGGCTTTACCCGGGGTAAGGGGACAAAGCAGACCTCTGGCCCCTCCCCTTCCCCACTGGATACAGTGTGGGCCATGCCACGAACCCGCTGCACCAACGCTGGATAGGAGTTTTAGAATCCTGTCTTAATATTATTGGCAAGAAAGCAGAGGCCCAAAGTAACTTACGGTATGTTTGAGAGCCCACTTCAGAGACACCTTTACAAAAAAATATACCAACTCCTTGAAAATCCATCTAGCATTGGTATATTATATATTATACATTGGTATACTATAAAAAGGCAAGAAAGCAGAGCAAACATTATTCACTCAGTTATCAACGATGGGGAAAAGAATGGGGGATCATTTTTGATGAATAAGTCCTTGGTCCCCCATCCTTTTCCCCATTATTAGAAATACAGTGTTTTCTATGTTTGCCCAATAGTTTCTGATCACTTTGGATAGTTCTGTATTCACATGCTCAAACTTCCCCCCCCAAAAAAATTTTTTTTTTAGCAAGAATGGAAACTTTTGATTGTTTTAACATTATGGTACTTGCTCAGAATGTAAGGTGCTGATGCTCCAATAGGTATGAGAGAACTAGAGAGTCCATAACCCTGTTCATGTGTTATGCTCAACTCATGTACAACTTGTGTACAGGTTGTTGCATGTACAGTTATTCACACAAGACATTCCATGCACATACACCAGTACACATGATCTGTACTCTGCATTTTCGCAGGGGTCTAGTTCCCATGTTGACGTTCAAAGTGAAGACATACACAACCATTCACTTGAAAACATGTCTGTTCGCACAGATATCTGTATGTGCGGACAGCATGTGACTAGCTCTTCCTTCTGCAGATCTCCATGTCTGTCAAAATGGGAATAATGTTAGCAGGAAATGCAAGCAAAGGAGAGACTCCAACTCTCTCAGAGGCCTATAGCCATCACAAGCGGCTTTGCCCCACAAGTGCTTTTGAACTGCATTATTGACAGTACAACCAGTCCCTACCTGGTAGCCCAAGGATGGTGAAATAGGAGCGGCATTCCGTGAAACCAGAGCTCTCCCTGACGCAAGTGCGCCATAAGCCCTGGTAATTAAACACAGCTGTCACTGGGTTGTTGTAAAGGTCTTGGGTGCTCCACTGGTCCATGCCTGTAGATGCAATAATTCCAGCTACCCCTAAAAGTGACACCATAAAGCCCAGAGACTGACATATTGTCACAGACATGATGGCAATTTCCTTCAAAAACAGTCTCACGAGGTACACCAAGGGCCCTGAGAGCGCATATGAGTACCTGTCAAGCACAAAGGGGCTTTTACTCACAGGTGGCTGCACACGTCACAAATAGGGAGGAAAGCTGACCTATGCCATACAGTCTCACCCAGTTCCCTTTATCTGATTCCGTTAGATTGTTTGCCTCTATCGGTACCAAGAGCCATTTGTTATCCATATTGCAAGTGCCTCACTCTCTGTTTACCTTCTGAGGGTACCTTTCACTGACTAATTCAAATGCCTGAAACTGGGAACGCCTGGCAGACACCACTCATACCAGTTGGAGAAACACTGTGTTTTTCAGAACTAGAAGTGAACCGGCCAGACTATTAAAATTATAGTAGTTAATAGAAGAATATTAGCATATACTCCCCTTTTAGTTTGGGATCTAGTTTGCTGGTGTTGCTACTTATTCACATTCAGGTGACACAGCAGTGCTTATGAGATTCATCCCATTGTTTTAGCCAAAGTTGGCCCTAGACCTCCTGGCATCATGCCAAATGCTTCCCCCCCTTACCTGGTGATGAGTCAGCCTCTGTTCCTCCGACACTCTAGCCCACCACTCTCTTCTCCTCCACACTTCCGCTTTGTCCCCCTCTTCCTTTTCCAACCCAGGGAGTGGGAGAGGAGGATCAGTAGAGGTGAACAGCAGGTGGATGAAAGTGGGCAGCCTCTGCATGTCTGCTGCCTAAGGTGACTGCTTCAGTTGGCCTCATGGATGGGCCAGCCCTGCTTTTAGCACTATCCCCCTTGCTCCACTTTCCAAGTATATCATTACATCTATGGTGCATACACAACACTCTCCATGCTTGAGAGCGACCAAAATGATTAGTGGGCTGGGGCATCTCCCTTATGAGGAAAGGCTACAGCATTTGGGGCTCTTCAGTCTAGAAAAAAGGCGGTTGAGGGGGGACATGATTGAGCCGTATAAAATTATGCATGAGATGGAAAGAGGAGATAGAGGGAAGTTCTTTTCCCTCTCACACAACACTAGAACTAGGGGACATCCACTCAAACTGAGTGGAGGGAGGATTAAAACAGACAAAAGAAAATATTTCTTTACCCAGCGTGTAATTGGTTTGTGGAACTCCTTGCCATAGGAGGTGGTGATGGCACCTGGCCTGGATGCCTTTAAAAGGGGATTGGACAGATTTATGGAGGAAACATTCATCACAGCTTACAAGCCATGATGGGGATAAGCAACCTCCTGGTTGTAGGAGTAGGTTTTCTTTGTGCCAGGTGCAAGGGAGTGGCAACAGGATACAAGTATCCTGTTGTCTTGTGCTCCCTGAGGCATCTGTTAGGGCCACTGTGTGATACAGGAAGCTGGACTAGATGGGCCTTTGGCCTGATCCAGCAGGCCTCTTCTTATGTTCTTGTAGAGACCCTGAGCGTACATTTGTGTGGATGAAGACAATGTGCATTTGTCATAGAGGCCCTGGGGTTGAAAGGGAACGCTTTGAAGGGCTGTTTGGCCTCAGAGCTAGCCAGTGGAGACAAACTGTATCCACATTCATTTCTCTACGTTTCCAGCTTTTCTGTAAGGTGATACCAGGAATCTGTTTATCAGCTGAACTTCCTATTTTGCCGGCCGATACCGAGAGTGACTTCAGCCAGCAAACACATGAGGTGGCAACTGCTGACTCCAAGGTGTGTGGTAGCATCTGATGGGGGCCTTATCTGTGACACAGCCAAGTCTGTAGCCACAAGCTGTCCAATGACATTACTGAGCTATGGATACAGTCTAGATTCTAGTCCCCTTCCAATGTAGCTGGAGACAGCAAAATATTCTGAAAGTTGAAGCCATAGCAATTTCCCACCATCCCCAAATCACCTTTTCATTTTGAAAGAGGCCGAGCCGCCGGCAAGACAACGAGGAGGATCCTGCTCCGGCGGCCCCGGCCTCGTCGTAGAGGTGACGCACGTTGCAACGGTGCGTGTGCGCGCGTCACCTCCCGGCGGGCCGCATTGCCCACGCTACAGCAACGCCTCTGCCAGCGTCCAAGCCGTGATGTATGTCAACGCGTTCCAGCCAAGGGGCTTGCCAGCCAGCCTCATGGACCCGGACGGTGTCACTAGAGCGGTCCTGGGTTACCCCTTGACCTTGCTAGCCTCAGGCTGACGCCGAATCCCAGTTTCCTGGCTACCCGGCCCGCACGCCACCTGCCATAATAAAACAGCAAAACATAAATATATTAACAACGCCACACACCCACCCTAACCCAGTCTGGGGTAGGCGAAAAAAATGCCAACCAAAGCCAATCAGGGTGGCAGCCAAAAATTCCTACCCGGCCCTCAAAAGAGCGACCAGCTAGACTCAGACTGTAATCAGGGAGGGAGGGCTGGGCTCACAACAATGGCTCGGACTGAGGAGACGGAGGGAGTTGGCAAAGAAAGTCATGCTGCCACTGCTCCTAGAATCCCCACCTACAAATGAAAACATCTCCCAGAGGCCCCTATGTTATCAGAGGGCCTTTAGGGAATGCTCTTTTTGATCAGTGGGGTGGGATGAAAGGGGCCACTACCAGTAAACCTGAAGGAGAAGTTCAGCTGATAAACAGATTCCAAGGGCCCAGTGCAGGGCTTTGCTCCAGGGCTTCCAGAAGCCTGGTGCCAGCACTGATTCTATGCTTTCATAGTACATGCCAGGTTCAACAGTGGTATAAGGTCACAACTATATCCAGTCTACACACCATATTCCTCAGCCTCAACATCCTGAAGATAGTAATTCTGCAGGTTATTGTATGTACTGTACACACTCAAATCCCAAAAGACTTGCCTCAGTTTAAAAATACTTTTACAATCAAAGAATGTAGCTTCAGTATGACACACCACTTCATTCATTCATTCATTCGCTTCCCCCTCCCCCCAATGCTGAAAGTGGCTCTCATAAAATGCATCCCATTGTAACTACCATAGAAAGATAAAGCATTATTAAAGCACACACAAACTGAATAAGCCAGTCACAGAATTGACCACAAGCAAGTTGAATTAAGAAATGTTTTCCAGCCCTTGTGAAAAGCAGATGCAGGCAGGACCTTCCCACCGCAATAAGCAAGGCATACCAAACCTAGGGCCCTTGATGGTAAAGATCCTTTCCTGGCTGACATCATTTGAGTCTCGTGCAGCAGTGATACAGGCCCTGGTTTTCCTGGCCATAGTAGGCAAATGAGTTGAGATGGAGAGAGAGGCACCCCCTCCCTCGGATGTTATGTGAGCCCCAGGCCACATAGGGCTGTTAAGGTTAAAACAAACATCTTGAATTGTGCCCAGAAGCATAATGACAGCTAGTGCCGCTGACATAAGGTTGTGTACAGGTGAGCCTCCCAATGGCAGTCAGAAGGCTCACAGCTGTATTCTCTCTCTCTCTCTCTCTCTCTCTCCTGTGTCTTTAAAAAATACAAGTCTGGCAGAAGCTTTCACTACAATTGCAGAACCATACAGGGAAGATATTTTTGGACATGGAGATAAGTGGCAGAGAACATGTCACCCATGAAATACAGCTGTGCATCAGGAGAAAAAACAAAGGAAGAGGCAAGTTTCAGAGCTTATCAAGTGGGAGCCAAGAGTCAGAGCCAAGAGGATCTAAAAACCAAGGCTTAGACCCAGAAAACAATCCAGGAACTGGAGCCAGTGAAGACCATCAATGCCCAAATATACTCCTAACCTGAGTAGGCTTACCAGATCTCCAACCGGGACAGAGTGCTAGACCTTTAGGAGAAGGAATGTGGGCAGGTGTAGCTTGTTAAACCTTAGAGCACAATCCTAGGCATGTCTACTCAGAAGCAAGCCTGCCCACATTCCTTCTCCTAAAGGTCTAGCACTCTGTCCCGGTTACAGATCTGGTGAGCCTAAACCTGAGCAGCATGGGTTGTAGCAAAAAACAGTTAACCATAACTAACAGCCCAATCCTTTGGGCCATTTACGACAGCAGATCTCCCAATCCACTGTTGGAACTGATCCAGTGACACTGCAAATGCCACATTGCCGTTGTGCACAATGGAGCCACCAATGGAAATGGCTGGAGGCTCCGGGCACACGGCAGAACTGCACAGACATTGTGGAAGAGGGGGTGGTTCATAGGCAGTTCAGGACAGGAAGTGGGCCAAACAGGGGGAGCACTTTGAGGGCAAGAGGGAGGATCTTGGCAGCAGTCATGCATTCCAGATCATACCCACCCCTTTCCTCAGACTTACGCCAGCAAAATAGATGCTATGGGTCCGAGGAGACTCGTTGGCAATCAAGCGGCCTACCGGGAGGCCTACCTATCTTGCTGGCCATCTAATCGCCGCCGCCACCACCACTACAGCATGCAGTGCGCACTCCATTTGCACGCTTTGGGGGGGGGAGATAGGATTGAGCCATAAGTCCCATTGAAATTCATGAATATCAATGAGACTCAGTCATGACCAACTTTCATTGAATAGAACCTTAATTCCTTAGCCCTACATGGTGATGAGAGCCAACGGCCATCCTTGGTAGGTGGAGCACCTCTAACATGCTCTAACGACCTTTAGTCCTGGTGGTTCACTGCACAGGAAACCTATGCGTGCTGCTGCCAGGGTACTGGGGGCCCTGGGACAAAGCCCTGCACTGCGTTTCCTGTGGCACCCCCTCCTCACCCTCTGATGGTGCAGTGGGTGGTACCACTGCCACTGGTACTGAAAGTTCACAGCTCAGCCTAGCCAGGTGGGTCTAACATAGGCCTGGGGCCAGCGCTCAACCTGGCTGACCCTCAAGTACCAACTCTGGAGATAGCCTGATGTGTCTTGACCAGTGGTCTTCCTCAGGGGCATAGCATCTTCCTGTGTCCTATGCTGGGACGTCAGCTAATGAACTCACCCAAAGGATGTAGTTTGCTATAGCCAGAGTTCACAGTGTGGTTTCATGCTGCTCAGTAGCTTGATCTTGCTTTCTTCATCATAGGATTCATGATCTCTCCTTCTTCTGCCGCAAATTGGGAGCTGCCTCCAGCACTGAGGCTTTGTCTCTGCTGGGAAAGATGCCTTTTGATGATTCGCTATTTCACTCACAAACCAACTGTAACTTCAAAGGCATCTTGTTGACCTATCTAAAGCTGGGAGAATTGCCTAGCCTAGAGGAACCGCCTGCTTCCTGATCCCTCTTGGGAGACAGTGCGTCTGGGTGGCACAGGGGAGCTGCTAGAGGAGTAATATCCAACCGGACAATGAGGAACACTTTGACAGAGTGTTCACATTATTGGCTGATAGGACTGCATCAGTCACTCATTCACAGGCACAAGGTCTAAATTGCAGAACCAATTAACGGCACTAATAGCCCTTGCCTGAATTAATCTTTGAGACAAAAGGAAAGAGAAGTGGAAGTGCTATTAGCAAATCAAGCTGTACCATCCCTGCTTTATTGCAGGAATCTGAGTGTCTGTATTTGGCTATTATGAACTGACTGCAATTACGGCCCTCATTTAAAATGATTAAGTGGTTATAATTATTTTTCAATTAAAACTTAGATATTCTATTTATGCAACATCGCAGGCTTCAATTAAACTTCTTTTTTTCCTTTTCCTTTTTTTTTTAAAAAAGGGCCACTCTGCCAAAAGAGTCCTGATTCCTCTCGAACCATTAAGAGCCAAATAGGATGCTAATCGTGTTTCTGTTTATATTCCTCAGCCTCACTTGAAGTGCTACGCGGTGAAAGGGATTAACTGTCATCTGCAGCAATTGCAAGACAGCAGAACTTCAGAGATACAAATCCCAGAGACACAAACTGACTGGCCGAACAGGCAACTCCATATTGCCTCTCTCCGCTGGATGTTGCTGCTGCAGTCGCTAATACACCAGCAACTCCGAATCTGGGCTAATGATTCATCATACAACCTTACTGAAACAGGGATAAGATACTGTCTTTAACCTAGAATAGTGATGGCGAACCATTTGGGCTTGGTGTGACAAAATGTTTGAAAATGCCTAACTTGACTCTGCTGGTGTGTCGCCCCCCCCCCATAACCTTTAATAGTACTTTGACTATTGCTACTTTTAATAGTAATTTTGAATTGAACTGAAAACAACTATAGAACACATAGCATTTTATTTAGCATCAATTAGTGACTTTTTTTGTTGCTGAGTTTTACTAGATAATAATTTGAAAGAGGTCTGCCAAAATCCCTGTCCTAAATGTTCAAGACAAGCCTGTAAAATGCAAGGTGTGTCAGGGCCCTGGGGGGAAACACTGGTGTGTCACCCAAAATGACCTTGCATGTCACCTGTGACACGCATGTCATAGGTTCGCCATCACAGACATAGAGGTCTATGGACAAAGGTGCAGCCATGCCTTGTGTCAGAGGGCAAAAAAGGTATGGGAGATCAAGGTTGGGACATTCCAGTCTCAACATAATCATAAGATTTTAGTCATGTTGTGATTATTTGAAAGGTTGAGCAAAACGGGTCACTGATGCCTATCTATCATTGTAGCCCCTTTCTTACCTTCTATGGTTTTCAGAGTGGATACAATGGAGAAAATACCAGTATCTTCCTCTGCATCAAAGTCATGTGGGATGATGCAGATGCACTGCATTGACTATCAAAGAGCTAAACAGAACTAGAGAATGAATGCCGCACCTTGATAAAGGATAAAGGTAAGAGGGGGAACTTGAATGTTCAGCACCAACTCAAGGTTACTCACAACATCTGTTCCCATCGTAACAGCTGGAGACCAGCACGAAGAGTTGACTGTCTTGGCAGATGATCAGAATGGAGGCAAAGGGTCATTGTGAGGTCTGCCCCTTGGCATATCCACCTTGGCCCCCAATAAACCCTATGCATGCTTCGATTGAGCCACGCAGAGCAGCAGAAGAGTTCTAAAGGTGTGTCCTCCCATCGCTATCCAAGGACAACTTGTGTCCCATCACAGTACTAGCATCCTTTCATTTCGTTCAATGAGCTACAGCCTCGGAGAAATGGATCTGGCCTTTTGGTTCGCTGCTCCAATTAATCCACTTGTAAAAAATGTTTATTTCCAACTGTTCACTTTCCCCCTTTCCTTTATCAGGTCATTATTCATTCTTGTAGCACTTTAAATAATTCCTTGATCACTTTGGGACTATTTCCTTTCAAAGGTTCCCATACAGGATAATATTCTATATGGCTCTTTTATTATCTATTCTCCAAGGCTGTATGTGTGACAAGATCTCTTAATCTCACTTTCTGAGTCATGCCCTCTAATCCCTTTATCATATTTGTTGTTTTTTGTTGGATTCCCTCCCATGTCTTAAATAAATAATTAGATGCAAACTATATGCTAATAAAGCCCTGCAGATGAACACTTCCCATCGCTCAAAATCCAGGAAATTTGATGTTAAGCCTCACTGCCCAATTGCAGCTTAAGGCCTGCCTTGGTGAGGAGTATCATGTTGACAGATGGTTGGGGCAGTTGTCTAACAAGCTAGGGCCGTTAGCATTGCTCTCACTGAAAGTGGAACATTGTGTCCTTCTGCCACACAGCTTGTGGTATTCACAGTGTTTGCAGGGATCATGTGTGTTAGAAGTTTCAACCTGCCCTTCCATGCCTCCTCCTTGAGATGGTCGCCATGAGTGGCAACACGTGGGCAAGCCTTCTCTGTTGTGGCGCCACAACTGTGGAACTCCCTGCCAGGGGATCTGAGAACCACCCCCTCCCTCATGACTTTTCGGCGAGAGCTCAAAATGTTTTTGTTTCGTCTAGCGTTTGGGTGATGGGCTGTGGTCTGCCTCCTGTGTCTCAAGATGCTCTGCCATGCTGCTTATCTGCTCCATGCTGCCCCCCCCGGTGGATTTTATTGTTTTTAAAATTGTTGTGTACATGTATTGTTTAAACTTTTTAGTGTATTTTTTAAGTTATGTATTTTAACTTCTGTTGTAAGCCGCCTTGAGCATTTGCCTTGGCATAGGAAAAGGCGGGATATAATTTTTTAAAATAAATAAATAAATAAATAAATAAAATGACCTCAAGTCAAATGGGAAATCTGTGACAGAGCAAATGCTTTGCATGCAGAAGGTCTCCCAGGTTCCGTTCCTGGCATCTTCAGGTATGGGAAAGACCCCTGTCTGAAACTGTGGAGAGCACTTCCAGTCAGTGGACATACAAATGTAAGCAAAGCCATGCCTAACCAGGTCAAGGACCCATCTAGTCCAGCATCCTGGTTCTCACAGTGGCCCCCTCTGGGAAGCCCACAAGCAGGAGAGAAGGCATACTTCTCTCCCCCAACTGCTAGGCGGAGGCAGACTGCTGCTGGACCTGGAGTTAGCATGACCAGTAACCATCGATAGACCTGTTGTCCCTGGATTTGTCCAATCCCTTTTTAAAGCCATCCAAGGTAATGGCCATCACCAAATTTGTAGCAAGAAATTCCACAGCCTAATTGTCCACTGTGTGAAGAGTACCTACTTGTGTCCCTCATAAATCTCCAATTGGTTTCATTGGATAACCCCTGGTTCTAGTATTGTGAGAGAAGAACTCCTTCTCCACACCATGCATAATTTTGTCTCAATTCTGTTCCCTCTCAGTCACTTTTTTTCCAAGCTAAAAAGCCCCAAACATTGTAGTCTTTCCTGGTAAAGGAGGTTCTCCAACCCTCTGATCAATGCAAACACGACAAGAGCAATGCAATCACGCAAACACAACATTGGGCCATCAACCATCACTACTTGGCTTTCTTTTTTCACTTCCACTTTTCGCTTCCAGAAAGGATGTTTTCTGTTTGCAGCTGTGCAAATAGACCAGAGGTGGCCAAACTGCAGCTCCTGAGCCACATGCAGCTCTTTGATATATAATATGCGGCTCTCAGAAATATGTTGGCTGAACCCCTTTTTGCATCACAAATTACCGGTAATATAAAAGGTAATACATTTTTAAGCTTTATAATTATTTACTAGGTATAAACTGAGAGTTCACTGGACTAAAACATAAGTTTAATGTTCATGGTGAGTAAATCTATTTAAGAAAATATTTTTCTTAAATATATTTTTCTTAAATATATATTTAAGAAAAGCGGTATAGAAATCTTTTAAATAAATTTAAGTGCTTCTTAAATATTGCGGCTCTCAAACATCTGCAGTTTATCGTATGTGGCTCTTACATTAAGCAAGTTTAGCCACCCCTGAAATAGACTATACAAAAGCTCAAGCTGCAAGTACCATTCTTGTTTTGTTTTGTTTTTCTCCTCATCAAGTTTATATTTCAACTTATTGCTTCAGCACAGCCGGGCTCTCCCATGGAAACCAAGGAATTGTATTTGCAAGTAATGGAGCCAGAGCTTTCCTGAGACCTCACAATTGTTGCCACTGCACTCGACAATTGCTTTTGTCCCTCTGTTTACCTTGGTAATTCTTTTGTTTGTTCTCATAGCCACCAAATCGCTCTGTGCAATCCGCCTCTTTCAAAATCCCTTATCGACATCACTTATTGGTAAGAACGTGTGTTTATGCATTTATCTAAAAAAATTATCTACTCTTTCCACTACAAATGGTCCTCAAGATGGTTGACAACCCATGCAAATCCATTTTAAACAGAATAAAACAATAAATGTAATGAGAATAATTAAAAAAAACAATGACAGTGGCAATAAAATAGTACAAAGCAGCACAGCAAAATTAAATGACAAGATCCACATCAGCAGCTTACACCAAATTACAAGCCTAATAATGGAGGAAAGTGATTTTCACCACCTCCCTAAAGGTGGTGAGCAAAATGGACAGGGAGACCTCCTAGGGGAGGGAGGGCCTTAACCTGAGCCACTGAGACGACCTGGCCTCAAGTCCTCTCCAACCTAAGCTCACATGTATTGGGCTCCACATAAGATATCAAACTGCAGGAACACTGGATGGCAGAGTACTAATCTGCAGGCCAAGGAGGATTAAAATTTCAAATAATTATGGTTCAAAGGTTGCAAGGACCTCAAAAGATTCTTTCAGTAGTTGGTTAAATATTGCATTGGGGATGGGCACCCAGATATGCCTTGCATCTGCATCAAAAACGTATGCAGAAGGTGCGTTTAAATGCATGTAACTTTTGCTAGATTTAGGCCCTAACCCTATCCCCCCCCAGTGTACATGATGCAGTGGCAACAACGGAGCGCGCACTGCATCCTATGGTGGGAGGATATGACCAGACAGTCTGGGAGAGGAAAATAATATTTTTAACTTTCCTCTTGATAGGCCACGTGGCCTTCAATGGGTCTCCTCAGACCTATGCCAGCTATTTAGCATAGCTGGCAAACAGATTGTGAAATGGAGATAGCGCCCCGGTGTGCACTGCTGCCAACAAGATCCACCCGTCCTGCCCCCTGCCCAGTTTGTTCCCTGCCCCATCCTCCCATAATCTTCCTCCAAACCGCCCCCCCCCCACCATCTTACCTGTTCTGGCACAGCCTCAGTGGTCCATTGGCACATGCATAGGGCCTCCAGCTGTTTGCACCAGCCACCAGTGGTCGCACAGCACACAGCAGTGGCACACCTTTTGTGGTGCCGCACTAGCACATATGGCAGCGGGTCATGGCAGCGGATCAGGTGATCCGCCACCATAATCGCCCAGTAGGATTGTCTGCCCAAGTGACTTCCTTCAGTGTGCAAGGCTACATTTAGGAAACTAGCAGCGATAAATGCTACAGACTTGAAGAGCTGTCAGGAATAGGGGAAATCTAATCTTGTCCCAGCATCTTCCACTTGGTTAAAGAAATGCAACTTATCCTGCAGCCACTAGATGGCAGCAACAACTTAATTATATCAACCCATTAGTTTCTGCCAGGAAGGACTTGCTCTATTATTATAGTCAGCAAATTGAACGATTTCATTGTCTGGAAGTATTTTCTGCAGCTCTCTGTCCAGAGGCCTATGATAACAGTCATCTCCAACATTTCAAGGAGAGAAAGCCCTGATAAAGGAGTGTAATAGTACCAGCCTGCCCCATGCCTAGTGGCATACTGCTCTATCATTTGGAAGCAGTGTGCATTAGGATACTGTGAGAGAGGGCAAGGGGTTAATTGATGGAAGATGCTGAATACCCTCAGCTGAGACCGAGATGTCCCAGCATCACTGAAACAGCAGGCAGGACAGACTTGCCAGGTCACCTTGTTCATTGTGCTGCTTCGTATTCTCTGAATCCAGATCGTGCTGTTCAGGATTGTTCACAGCAGCTAGGGATGGACAGTCATTCTTGGAATGAATAAATAGCATGTGGGACAAACGTAGCCCATTCATCCCAGTTCCATCTGCTCTGGGAATGAACAAGCTGGGGGCACCGACAGGATAGTTGAATTGAGGTCCATTTGGGGATCTCCCACTCATGTCCATTCCTTTCCATATTTCATTTTTTAAAAAACAAATCTTACTTTAACTGCTGGTGATGGCCATTTTGTCATGCAGTGGTCATTGTTTACCTACAGTGCCCGAGGACAATGCTGTGTTCCAACATTCCATGGGTTAAAAAAAGCCAAAGGTGACTATACTTTGGAACTCCTGCTGCCATTGACACAGGTGGCAGCAAAGCAACAGTTTAAAGACATGAATGGGGGGGGGCGGCACACAGAGAGAGATCATGAACGGTTAATGAAAAGATAATCTGGACACACATGGGTCCACAGACTGATCAAAAGGGAGCTCTGAAAATAAGTGAGGTTCCTGAAGTGTACAATATACGCCCCTATCACCAGCATAAGCCAGAAGACCATCAAAGCTTCATAAGAATATAAGAAGAGCCCTGCTGGATCAGGCCAAAAGCCCATCTAGTCCAGCTTCCTGTATCACACAGTGGCCCCACCAGATGCCTCAGGGAGCACAAGACAACAAGATAACCGGTTTCCTGCTGCCACTCCCTTGCACCTGGCACAGAGAAAACCTACTTCTAAAACCAGGAGGTTGCTTATGGCTTGTAACCTGTGATGGTCTTTTCCTCCATGAATCTGTCCAAACCCCTTTTAAAGGCATCTAGGCCAGGTGCCATCACCACATCCTGTGGCAAGGAGTTCCACAGATGAATTACACGCTGGGTAAAGAAATATTTTCTTTTTTCTGTTCTAACTCTCCCTCCACTCAATTTTAGTGCATGTCCCCTGGTTCTGGTGTTGTGCGAGAGGGAGAAGAATTTCCCTCTATCCACTCTCTCCATCCCATGCATAATTTTATACGTCTCAATCATGTCCCCCCTCAGGCGCCTTTTTCCTAGGCTGAAAAGCCCCAGACGCTTTAGCCTTTCCTCATAAGGGAGGTGCTCCAGCCCACGAATCATTCTGGTCGCTCTTTTCTGCACCTTTTCCAATTCAACTATATCCTTTTTGAGGTGTGGTGACCAGAACTGGACACAATACTCCAGATGTGGCCTTACCATCGATTTGTACAAAGGCAGAATGATATTGGCCGTTTTATTCTCAATCCCTTTTTTAATGATCCCAAGCATGGAATTGGCCTTCTTCACAGCCGCCGCACACTGGGTCGACACTTTCATCGACCTGTCCACCAGCACTCCAAGATCTCTCTCTTGATCCGTCACAGACAACTCAGAACCCATTAGCGTATATGTGAAATTTTGGTTTCTTGCCCCAATGTGCATCACTTTGCACTTACTTACATTGAAGCGCATCTGCCATTTTGCTGCCCATTCTCCCAGTTTGGAGAGATCCTTCTGGAGCTCTTCACAATCCCTGCTGGTCTTCACCACCCGGAAAAGTTTAGTGTCATCTGCAAACTTGGCCACCTCACTGCCTATCCCCGACTCCAGGTCATTTATGAATAAGTTGAAAAGCACCGGTCCCAAGACCGATCCTTGGGGCACACCGCTTTTCACCTCTCGCCATTGTGAAAATTGCCCATTGACTCCCACTCGCTGTTTCCTGGTCTTCAGCCAGTTCCTAATCCACAAGAGGACCTGCCCTCTTATTCCCCGACTGTGGAGTTTTCTCAGCAGCCTTTCATGAGGGACTGTGTCAAACGCCTTCTGAAAATCCAGATATATAATATCCACGGGTTCGCTTCCATATAGTTCTCCTTCCAAGGAGGAGGGATTCTTTGCTGATCCTTTTTGTACATGTCTCTTTGTAAGGTACTACCACTCTTCTCGGGACTCTGTCTGCTTGGACCCAGGGCTGTCCCAATGTGTTTTGCTGCCTTAGGCAAATCGTTTTTGTTTCGTCTAGCGTTTGGGTGATGAGTTGTGGTCTGCCTCCTGTGTCTCAAGATGCTCTGCCATGCTGCTTTTGTGCTCCATACTGTCGCCCCCCCCCAGTGGATTTTATTGTTTTTAAATTTAGTTATGTGTTGTTTAAACTTATTTTATGTATTATTTTAAATTATGTATTTTAATTTTTGTTGTAAGCCGCCTTGGGCATTTACCTTCGGCATAGGATAAGGCAGGATATAATTTTAATAAATAAATAAATAAATAAACCGCTGAACCATAAGCTGTCGATCGAAAGGTCGGCAGTTCGATTCCCGCGACGGGGTGAGCGCTCGTTGCTTGGCCAGCTCCTGCCAACCTAGCAGTTCCAAAGCATGTCAATGCGGGTAGATAAATAGGTACCGCTTGCGGGAAGGTAAACAGCGCTCCGTGTTCCAGCTGCATGCTACGCGCTGCGGCAAGGAGAGTCATGCCGGCCACATGACCATGGAGGCGTCTTCAGACAACGCTGGCTCTTCGGCTTTGAAATGGGGATGAGCACCACACCCTAGAGTCGGACACGACTGGACTTAATTGTCAGGGGATACCTTTACCTTTTTAAGTAAGTAAGTAATGTTACTCCCCACCCCCATGCGCTCCCTGCTTCCCACTGTCTTCATGTAAAAATGGCACACAAAATGTTCAAGAAACTGACCAGAATAATATTGACATGTTTCATCTCTACCATTTCTTTACTTCCTCCATTTTGTTCACCTATATGCTGGGCAGCCAACAGAGACCAAAACATTCTCTATCCACTGGAAGATGAGGGATGTCAACAAAAACTGAAGCCAGCAAGAAACAGGTGTCCTTGGACAGGAGAACTGTTGACTCCAGGCCAAACTACACGTCATGTTAAATGCAGCGTTTGCCCCTGGTAGGCTTGAGTATTCTTTTTTGTTTTGAAAAAGTAGCTGTGGATGGAACCACAACTGGATTGTGGTTTGGATTGCAATCCTGGTGTAGGGGGAGGAAGGCTTTAATCCTTTGTCTCCCCACCAAGGGGGAAGTTCAGCACCAGGGACAAAGGGTTAATGTCTCGCCTCCCCGTGTCACAATCCCAACCTAGATCAGGCGCCCCACGGCTGCTATTTACAAAAACAAACAAACAAACAAAAAACACCTAGCCAAGAATGCAGTGGCCAAACAACGCATTTAATGTAATGTGTAGTTTGGCCCCTAGCATTAGGCGTCCCATCTGTCTTGAATGGGGTTGCACTCCCCTTGAAGAGTCAGGTTTGGAGTTTGGAAGTGCTCCTAAACCTGGCTTTGCTTCAGGATTTGCATCCGCTTCAGGTGGTGGCTGCAGCCCTGAGTGCTTTCGCCCAACATGGACGGATATGCTAGCGTTGGCCATTTGGCTGAGGAAGTCAGATCTGGCCACCATCACATATGCCCTGTTTTCAGCATGACTGGACAACTATACGGCACTGTAGGTGAAACAATCTTTGAAAACTGCCCAGAAACTGCAGCTGGTACAGAACACTGCAGCTAGACTGTGGTCTCAGGCCAGTTTCTTGAAGTATGCATCTCATCTTTGACACCCGTGGCACTGGCCATTGCTGTCCAGTTTAGGATGCAGTTCAAAGTGCTAAAGCCATTCAACAACTTGGGACCAGCTTGCTGAAGAATCACCTCCTCCTGTACAATCCTGCTCAACTACGAAGGTCATCGGGAAAGGCCTTCTTGCATCTCCTGGTGGACCAGCGTGGTTGGTGACAATGTGTGAGAGGGATATCTCAGTTGTGGCCAACAGTTCTGTCCCCGTTTTCTTCTGTCATTTTAACGAGCAAGCCACTCTTCTTTCCTTGTTTTAATTTCTGATAGTGGCTTGTGAGCCACCTTGAGTGGTCCAGTTTGGACTAGAAAAGGGGGATAAAATGCTCTTAATAAATCAGCATCACCCAGTTGATCAGCTGGTAAGCTGCCTCTCTCCATCCTCCAGGAGTGTCATGACACTCTCTTCCTCCCTGCTATTTGCACAGCTGAGGCAGATGCCCCATAAATATTGGCCCTCCAGGGGGTTGCCCAATTTGCCTCTGTGGGTGGGCCAAATCCTGACTGGTCCACCTCAAACCAGCTTTGTCTCAGAAGAATTCACTCTGCTGATTTAGCAAATCCCACTCTAGGGCTGTAACTTCTTTGGGCAAAGAAACCGTCCCCAAGTCTGTCCAGCTTAGCTTTTTGCCAAGGGACACTATCAAAGAGCTCAAGCAAGTACCTCTGTCCCAGTTTTCATTTGATCCACTTAGTGCAGCAGAAAAACCCATATATTGGGTCCATAAGTCTGAGCCATCAATGTGTAGCTTGGTTTAGCTTTGGCAAGTCAAGCTGGACATACTTAGGGCATTCTAGTTTTCCAGTCCATTTCATTGGTTTTGTTGCTGTCTCTGCAATTCCCTCCTTTTTATTGATGTAATGGATGCTGCTCATTGATAATAGCCAAGCAGCCCCCTGCAGAATGCCTTTCTGCAGAATTTCCAGCACACCAGCTGCCACCAGCAGTCGGCAAGATTAAACATGTCAACATATTTATGGCCCAATCCTATATGGCAGCAGCAGAACTCCCAATATGCTGCCATCATTGCCTCTGCGACATCATGCTCTTTGGGGTCACTGGCACAGACGGCTGGAGGTCTTGAGTGCAGCAGTGGCTGCTGGATGGATACCACGCTGGAACAGGTTGGTGGAGGGGGTGGGTTGTGGGCAGTTTGGGGGAGGATCAGGGCAGGGAGTGGGGAGGGAATGGGGAAGGATGGAGAGGGGGTAGATCTCGGTGATAGCAGTGCACACTGCTCCTCCTTTCCCAGCTCACACCTGCCCCATGAGGCTACTTGAACGTACACCAGCTAAATAGCTGGCATGGGTCCAAAGAGACCCATTGATGGCCAGGCGGCCTATGGAAATGGTAGGCAACAAAATATTTTTACTTACCTTTTCCAGGCCATTGGGTCGTCGTCCCCATCCCCCCATAGCATGCAACACTGGCGTCACTGTAGCGTGGCGGGCGGGGCGGGCCGCCGGGGGGTGACGCGCGCCAAGGGGTGACGCGCGTCACCCTCCGGAGGCCGGATGCTCCGAGGCCAGGGAGCGTCCGGCCCGGCCGGCGCTCCAGGGCCTTCTGAAAAGACGAGGCCCTGGAGCGCTTGCGTTAAAACGCGAAAATTGACGATTTTCGCTCATGCGCAAACCCTTTTCTGAGGGCAAGGGCCTGCCCTCTTGCCCTCAGGAGGGACTGCGCATGCGCGAAAATCTTCAAAGTTCGTGTTTTAACGCAAGCGCATTGGGCCTCTTCTTTTCAGAAGGCCCAATGCGCTTGCGTTAAAATGCGAAAATTGACGATTTTCGCGCATGCGCAGACCCTCCTGAGGGCAAGAGGGCAGGCCCTTGCCCTCAGAAAAGGGTTTGCGCATGCGCGAAAATCGTCAATTTTCGTGTTTTAACGCAAGCGCTCCAGGGCCTCTTCTTTTCAGAAGGCCCTGGAGCGCTTCCCAGCCGGCTCCCGGAGCGCCGGAAAAGGTAAGTCTATGTAGGGGGGGGGTGAGTCGGGGGGTGAGTCGGGGGGGGTGATGCGCGTCCCCCGCTCTGGGGTGACGCGCGTCACAGTGACGCCACTGGCATGCAACATGTTCTTCGTCAGCAGTGCTGCATGCTATGGACTGATGGAGGATAGGATTGGGCTGCTAGAGCACTGAGAGCTTGTGCTGTGTCTTGCCTATACATATGTGTTCCATGTTCTATGCAGTGAAACACTAGTGTGGTGCAGTGGTCAGGTGAGAGTGTTGGACTAGGAGTGGGAAAAGATACAGCTTCAAATCACTATAAAATTCACTAGATAGCCTTGGACCACCCAAATTCACTCTTTCTCCCTCCCTCCCTCCCCCCCCTCTCTCAACTCAATCAGCCAGAATAAGTTATCCTCACAGGGTTGTTGTGAGAATAGAATGGGTGGGGAGAGAATATTGCAAATTGCCTTAAGCTCTGTTGAAGAAGGGAAGAGAAGTAATCATGCATGCCTTGCCTTCAATCTAGGTTTGTTAATTTTATATATCCCTTTTTGCCAAAACACTCCAAGGCAGTTTATGGTTTAAAATAATGGCTTGCAATATAAGACATGATGCAACAGGGGGAAAGAATGGAGAAGGAAGAGGAAAACAAGCAAATTCAGGTACCTCCTAAACCACCATGATGTAATGAAGTTACACAATGATCTGTTTGATAAATTCGGCCACTGAAGCACTTTGGGATTGGGGGTAGAGAGTCTTTGCCCGTCTTTGCCAATTGCATCCCAAGACACAGGAACATTTCAGAGGCATTTAAAAAAGAGACATACCAACCACACTTGAGTGGGCTTCGTATGGGATGGGTTTCCAGAAAAGAGAAGTAGGCACATTTTTCTTTGCTGCCTCTCTGTAACATAAGGAAGGGAAGAGCATGCCATGGTGCTAACAATGCCTGGATTGTGGCAAATGAGCAAGGAGACGGGAAGTGCTGCTGAAGTTAATAGCCTTTGCAATTGTATTGTCCTTTGTAGGACAGATCTCAGTCCTTGATGAGACTCTCTCAATGGATGCTTCGGCCTTAAATTCTAAGAACCTATACATCTTCCTACCACTTTTTATATCCCCAATCCAGATCGCTCAATGTTGTGCACCTCAACCCTACAGTAATCCTCTTGAGTTTTGCCATTGTGTGGCCTTCATCAAGCTGTTCTCTGCTTTCTACTCGTTCAATAGAGCTTAATTTACCTTCCTCACAAGGTTTTGTGTGATGTTCAAGGGCAAGCATGTAAAAAGGTATAAAGCAGCTCCTCCATCCCAATCCTTTTTCCCAACACATTCAGTTTGTCAGGCAGGGTGACTATTGGAATGACAAGAACAGATGGGAAAGAGATTTTCAGCTACAAATGTCCAAGGAACAGTGGTCATGTGATTATGCACAATGGGACCTAACTACTATTCTTTGTTCCAATTCCAATGAGAATTTTTCTATACGGTATTTTTTTTTTCTGATATGCTCCATGTACAATTAACAATCTGTATGGAATTTCCCACCTTAGATGTTGAAGGTATCAACAAAATGCAAGCAGATTTAAGTAAGTTTGGTGATCATGAAATAATATGTCAATTTTTACTATTATTATTTTGGAAAGGCACGGACATCTTTTGAAGCATAAAGATTGAGACAAAAAAAATAAAAAGTATTTTAAATACCTCAGAAGCAGGAAACCAGCCAAGGAGGTCATTGGACTGTTAAACAACAAAAGAGAAAAAGGATTGCTAAAAGAGGATTCAAGAGAAGCCGAATGATTTATTTACATTATCTTCACTGTAGAAAATGTTGGACAGATATCCATGCTTGAGGCAAGCAGGGTGACAAGAGATGGTTCTAGGGCTGACAAATGAGAATTTCCTAAAATAAAAAAGTGACGTTACTAAAATCAGCCTCCCTAGAGGATTGGGAAATAGCCATTTTTTTTAGGCCCAGTTACCAAGTTCAGTTTTAAAATGAATAAAGGCTATCAGGGCTGGCCCAAAATCTCCTGATGCTGGAGGCAGCCTGCCATATGCTGCCCCCCTTACCCAATGATGTGCCAGCCTCTGTTCCTCGTTTCCTCTTCCTCTCTGCCCCCCCTCTTCCTTTCCAATCCAGGGAGTAGAAGGAGAAGGAGGAGCAGTGGATGCAAGTAGGTGGACAAAGATGGGCACCCACCACCACCACCAACCTGCAGCCTGAGGCAACCACTTCAGTTGGCCTCAGGGATGGGCCGACCCTGCCTGAACTACACTGTTGGTCTCTGAACCCATCTTAGGGCTAAGAAACATTTCCAAACCATAAAGGTACTGAATGGTAGACTGACCCAACAAAATGGCTGAAGCTGCAGAGTGCAGAAGACTCAGCGGAAAGAGGACTCCAGAAGCAACAAGTAGCTCCTTCTGTAATCCATTGTGGTCGCAGTATATTCTTCTTTGATTCTCAGCTTCATGGGAGTTGGTTTCTGGAGAAAGTGGTGGAAGAACCTCTAACAGATCAGTGTTTGTGTTTTCTCAGCTTTTTTGTACATCCAGCCGGTAGCGTAGCTGAGCTCATGCCAGATGCATTATTGCCCTGCCTGCCAATGCCCCACCACCAGAATGGCCTTGATCCAGAGCCAAATGGATCAGGACCATTCCAGTGGTGGGGTGGGCAGGGCGATGACGCATCACCCCACCCACCGCCCCACTGACGTGAGTCCAGCACTACTGCATCCAGCAGCACCCAGTCTTCTGATAGCACCCATCCACCATTGCCTTGTCATCTTCACCAGTCTCTATCATTTGCACAGTTTCAATGTATCTCTTTATTCATACACTTTTTAATGAAGAAAAATTAACATAACATGTTCTCACTTCTAAGCACTGAACTATTGCATAAGCTTCTTATCACCTCATTTCACTTTGGTCATAACACTGCTTCCATTTTACTAGCTTATGTTCCGGTAATACATTTGCAAATTCAAGTTACTAAGCATGAAATACAGATTACTGAATTAGGACATCTCTTAATAAGAAAAGGTGTGCCAGTATCCCATATCAGGTGGGACCATGGGCTTCATGGAAAAACTAATTTACCTCCAGCCAGCTAAGGAGATTCGCACACAGAAGCCGGCTTCCATGCATGCATGACTTGCTGGATCAGGAACCATGAATGGACATCTAAGTGTACATCGGCTGTCCTGTCCTACCATGAGTAGGAACCTACAAAGCAGAGCGGAGCAAGGCAGGTCATCAGCACTGCAAGACCTTGGATACTCCAAGTGGGAAACTTGCTCCAAAGAAGTTCAGAACTAAATTGAAGCACTTACTGCCTTTAGGTTCGTATTGCTCCTCTCAAGATCCGCCCCCACCTTGAACCTTGCACTCCTTCTTGTCACTATTAGCTCCCTCCTGGCCCATTATTGGTACTGGCATGCAAGCATGGGGTAGCATGAAGCTCCCAATGTGGATGGAGCCAGGACCTCGGGGGGGGGGGACCATCAAGTTTGGTTGCTGGTCCCCCTAATTCAGCCAGCCCCTCCTCATTAGGATCAGAATTCAAATTCAAAGGTCAGGGCAAGTGATCCTCTCTCTCTCTCTCTCTCTCTCTCTCTCTCTCTCTCTCTCTCTCTCTCTCTCTCTCTCTCTCTCTCTCTCGCTCACTGGGTCAATGCTCACACACACTTGATCATTCCAAAATGATGTCAGTCCTATTTCTGTCCATTGAATTGCTATTCAGGCTAATCTCACGTAGAATTGTGTTTTGTACCATTTGAGTCTCTATATTTATTATATTCAGCTATCTGTAAGATGCACCATCATACCACTTTCGCTTGACAAAAACGGGTCCTTTGTGTCATCCCTGTGGACAAGCTTAGGGTACTCTTTAAGCATGGAGAAGTTTATCATGGAGCATCTCTTGACCGATAACTTGCTCTGGTGTCTCTTCGGAAATTTGGTTCCATTAATACAGAGGAATCTGTTGTACTAGCAACATTGTTTTCTAATCGTATAAAGAAACCCAACAAAGGGCACTTTGTTTGTGGATCATCATCACCAGCGGGGGCAGCAGCAATCTTGTCCATTGTGTACTGTACTGTACTGTATATATACAAGCAGAGACTATTTTGCCTTTGTATTCTTTTGCAAATTGTGCTGAGAGTGGCACTTTCATGCAAAACTGGCTCATTTTATTCAAAACACGATGCTGCATTCTTTGTCCTGAACTCTATCTATTAAAAAAATAACCTCGCCTAAACTGTATTCTTCTTATTTTCCCTGTATTCAGTGCAACTTTGCTATGCTTGTCTTCACTCTTCAGATCTTAGTTTGACTGACAGTTAACTACTCTTCCCTTTTCAGCCACTTGTATCCAGTGCACAGCTAGGCCAGGGTCTCCCTATACTGGCCCTGCAGAATCTGGCTGGACTTAAGGCTTTTTCTGCCCCTGTTTCATAAGTTGCAAGTGATGGAGGAGCAGTATGCCCCTTGCCTCTGCCACCGAGTTGCTATAATGTGTAAGTTGGGACCGCTACAATCCTATGTGACTGCAGAGGTCATATCTGTAGGCTCCTGCGGGAACCAAGAAGAGAACCCTGCAGCTGAGAGGAAACGTAAGCTGCCTTCACCAGCAACACTGAGCTCCATGCTCCAAAAGATGGAGATATAGCAAACAGCTTCACTATGCTATTATTATTATTATTATTATTATTATTATTATTATTATTATTATTATTGATTCATCTGTGGAACTCCTTGCCACAGGATGTGGTGATGGCACCTGGCCTAGATGCCTTTAAAAGGGGTTTGGACAAATTCATGGAGGAAAAGACCATCACAGGTTACAAGCCATAAGCAACCTCCTGGTTTTAGAAGTGGGTTTTCTCTGTGCCAGGTGCAAGGGAGTGGCGACTGGACACAGGTATCTTGTTGTCTCGTGTGCTCCCTGAGGCATCTGGTGGGGCCACTGTGTGACACAGGAAGCTGGACTAGATGGGCTTTTGGCCTGATCCAGCAGGGCTCTTCTTATGTTCTTATGTTCTTATGTTCTTAATAATACCAGTATTTATATACCGCCTTTTCTTAGTCATCAGATTTCTCCTCCGTCTTTAATTCAGGACAGTTCACATAGGCAGGCTTCCTAAACCCCGAAGGGTTTTTTTTTTTTTTTACAATAATACAATGTTCTAATCTTGCATAGAACAACTACATTCCAGATGGTATCATTCACAGTCTGGCCTCTCTCTGGCATTCGCCTCCCATGCTCGACTGATGGCAACTCAGTCACCCAGAGTGCACCTCTTTCCCACCAAGGCTTCTGCATCTCTTCAGCAGCGTGTCGCCAGTTCTCAGATAATTCTGAGTGTCTCGAACTCGCGTCCTCAGATCTTCAGGCATGGAAGGTGGCCGCTCTACCACTGAGCTAGACCACCTGTCCTGGAGTCTCCCTCCACAAAGCACTTCTTACAGTACTGTTGCCCACACTCACGCGAAAGTAGTGCTTGTCTGCCGCTTTAGAGAGTGAGAGGTGGGACGACCAGCAGGCGTCCTGATAACCTGAGTGTCTTTTCTCTGTCATTTTGGAACTGGAACTGGAAGCTGCTTCAAAGGCTGTAATTTTAAATGAAAGGGGGATGGATGTGGGAAAGGGACTTCTTAACCCTTTCCCCTCCGGTGTTGTTGCTGCTTGGAAGTAGTATGAGATTGTTCTTCCCTCTTGGGCAAAGAACTGCTGTGAGTGAAGGGGGCTTTTGAGTAGAAAAATCACAGGAGTGAAAAGGGTTAAGAAGTCCCTCTTTCCCCATGTGTCACTTGGTCCTAAGCCTCAGAAATATTCAGGAGTCAGTTCAGACCTTCTATCCCACTTGTGTTACCAATGAAATCTTCTCCCTGTGCCAGTGCTCCATGGTGTTTGTGCAGAGTGATCCACAGATGGTCATACAATGCAGGCACTTGTAGTGGAGCACATTTTTTTTTTAACATTTCTACCAGCTGGGTTGATCTGGAGTATTTGCAAGTCAACGTAGCATAGCCCTGGAGCCCGCTAACGGGGTGTGAATGCTCCGTACCAGTGCATGAAATGAAGACATTTAAATGTTGTTTACTGCTGGACAGGTTGCCAGCATGAGAAAGAGGTTTTCAGTAGCAACCATTGTAATGGTAGTAGGGACCAAAGTGTTCCATCATGAATGAATGCATGGAGGAGAGTAGAGCACCGAAACCTAGGAAGGTGGTGAGATCAGGACCAGCGGTAGGACTGACAATCACTGGTGGAAGGAAGCATCTAAATTGGTGCTCAGACTCTAATCACTTTGCCATCATCCCATCCTTCAAAGATGAGTCGGAGTTTAATGTTCAGCTCACTTTAGTAGTTCTTGGGAGGTATGCTTCAAGTCAGAACACTTGGGCAGCTTGGTGCTGCACCTGCCCCTTGCTGGGATCCTTGTGGAGAAGAAGGATTCTGGTGTCATGGATTTATTTATTTATTTGCAATATTTCTATCCCGCCTTTCTCCCCGAAGGGACCCAAGGGACCTCACTGGCTGTAACCTTTTCTACAGAATTTAACTGACTGCTCACCATTGTGCACAAATGAATATTTTCCTACTTCTTCAGACCACGGATACCACGGATACCACGGATACCAGTTCTATCGACTGAATTAATGCAGTCAAAGGTATAGAAAGAGTGGGCTTTTTTTTAACCAAAATTCAGACTCTCTAGGACCTCAAAGGATTATTTAGCTCCAGAGACTCTAATGGAGAATTTTGCGCGCACACACGCACGCACGCACACACACACACACACACACACACACGCACGCACGCACGCACAGGGGCACCACAGTGGCTCAGTGGACGCTGAACTGCAGACCGGAAGGTAGGCAGGTCAGCAGTTCGAGACCTGAGTGCCGCATGACAGTGTGAGCTACCATCTTCGGCCCCAGCTCCTGCCAACCTAGCAGTTCGAATGCAAGAAATTGAAAGTAGAGGTACCACTTTGACGGGAAGGTAACAGCATTCTGTGCACCTCGGCATTGAGTCATGCTGGCCACATGACCATGGACAGCACTGGCTCTTCAGTTGTGAAACGGAGATGAGCACTGCCCCTAGAGTCAGTAACAACTAGCTTTCGAGTGACGGGAACTTTTACCTTTTTACACACGTGCACATGCACATGCACAGAGTAAGTCCATACCTGCTTTTTAATTACAAAGGAGATCTTTTCTTTTTTTCCAGTTCCTTTTTTCTCCCTCGCTTTCTCTCCCAAGCGATGCCTCTTCTTTCTCCCCCTTCCTGCACTCCTCCTCTCTGAGAGTAAAGCAAGGACAGGTCACTTGTCTTTTAAACAATTGTTTGGAAGAGATGTTCTGATACATACGCACACAAAAGACAAAAACACAAAGGGACATTTTTAATTGGAAGCATTTTGTTGCGGTTTTTTTATTATTATTCTCCTTGGTTTTTAACTTTAGAGAAAGGCTCATAAATACCATCTCTGGATTCACTGCTGGGCTGCCGCTTTATTCTGCAATGGGAAGGCTTTCAGAGTGCAGCACAATAGCTTTTGTTTCAGAAGTATAGGGCAACAAGGACCTTGTATGCCAGAGGTCTGTATTATATCCATAACGGTAGATCCGGATGGTGGAACGGAGGTTGGGAGAAAGTGTGAATGAGCGATTTCTCTATTGCACAGATGGAGGCCTTCCAGCAAACACCTGCACAAAAGAAAGCACATCCTTAAGAACTGAAGCAGACTCAGGATAAATACTCATTTTGCACATAATGGTCCCTGTGATTTAACCTTGCACAGCTGCTATGACACCTGCTTTTCAGAGCCATTGTTGGAGAACAAGCTGCGCATTGTCTGCTGTACACATACCAAGCCATACAAGTTAACATTTCTTTTTTATTTACTTTGGTTCCCAGTCTCTTCTCTCTCTTTTTTAAATACAGGAAGTTGTATATGAATGAATGGATTCAAACAATCCAGTCTTGACTGCCACAGTGTTGGGCCCCCTGTGAACTGTCCTGTCACATTGTCACTGGTGGCAGTGGAGAGAGAAGGCAAATCGAGGAGGGGCTAAGGGTGAAAGGACTGGAGTTTGCTCCATAGGCCATTGCCAGGGGACTACCTGTGTGTTGCCTTCACCGCTCGGACTGATTCCGACGGCGAGTGGGAGGGGCCACCATGGAACGGAGCGGTTACCACTGTGCAAGACTTACCGTTCCGCCCCACCTCTAGCAACGCCAGTGCCTGGACCTGGTGATGCCTTTCCTACTTAGCGGTAGACATTCTAGTTAAGCTTCTGTTCCTGCGGGATTTAATAACCTCCATGCACTCTGGAGAGATTTGGTGTTCTTGACCTTTCCTTTCACCTTCCTTTTTAGTCCCGTCATTTTTTAAAAGTTCCCCCTTTTGAAGTCAAATGTGTCTGTGTTGAACTTCCTTGGAAACTTTCCAATTACATACATGTTGACCTGGATAGCATTATGGTCGCTGGTCCGTATCCGTTCAATGACACTTGCATCTTGCACTATGTCCTGGACACCACATAGGATTGTCCAGGGTCACCTCCCCAATGGCAGGTTCCAAGATCAACTGTTCTAATGTGCAGTCATTTAGTGTATCTAGACATTTTCCTTCTTTGTCAAGGCCTGAACATGAATTCACCCTGTCTATGTGAGGGTAATTGAGGTCACCCATTACAACAATACTTTCTTTGGATGCCTACCTGATTTCATTCTTCAAGTCAAGGTCACCCTCATCATTTTGGTCAGGAGGACAGTAACATGTCCCCAGGACTAAATTATTATTTGGTCCTTGTATTTCCACCCACAATGATTCAGCAGAGGAGTCTGGCCCCCCTAAAGTTTCTAGTTTGTTGGATTCTATATCCTCTTTGCCATATAGAGCTTTGCTACCCCCCAATACATCCCTGTGTCCTTTCTATAATGTTTGTAGCCTGGAATAATCATATCTCACTGGTTCTCTTTGCATCAGGTTTCTATTATGACCACTATATTCATGTTCTTCTTTGCAACCAAGCACTCCAGCTCCCACCTCTTGGCTTAAGAGGCTTTGAAATGTTGTTGGCATGTGCATTTTCCCCTGGGGTCCTTTATTCTCTTTGACCAGGTATCCTGTCCTACCATATACTCAAACTGTACCCTTTTTCCTTCTGGAGGATCTAGAACATTTACAGCCTCATCCCTCATTCGGCCCAAGTCTCCTCCTGTCAGCTATCCCCCAAGGGTCACTTTAAAAACTGCTCTGCAACTTTTTTTTGCTGTTAAGCTCCAGCAGTCAGGTTCCATTTCAGTGTAAGTGGAGCACACCCCTGTTGTACAGGCTGCACTTGTCCCAAAATGTTCCCTAGAGCTGAAATCCAAATCCCTCCTCCCGACACCAATATCTCATCTGTGCATTGAGACCTCTCAGCTCACCTGTCTCGCTAGCCCTGAGCATGGAACTGAACTGATATCAATTCCAAGAAAACCTACTCTGCTGGTCCTAACCTGCAGCATCTACCTAGCAATCTAAATTTGGCATCCAGGACCACTCGACTACCCATTATTGGAAGTCTCGTGCCCCAAGAGGACTATCCTTGTGCAAGAAGATAAGGGTTCATCATCCAAGGAATGGGTCCCTTTGAAAAGATCATTTCCCTCCTTCCCTGAATGATGTCCTCCTCCAAGACCCTCACTCTCCATGACAGCAGTAGAACTGTTAGCCCTGAAGTCTCATCTCACCTCTGTCTCATCCCTGTAGATGAGACTCTTTCAGCTTTTCCAGATCAACTACCTTAACTTCAAGGGGATACATTTGTTCCCCAAGAGCTACTGTAGGAGCTCATTGCACTGAGTTCACACCCGTGCCTTGTGCCCAACAGGCAGACAGTCATATATATGGTACTCTAGGCCAGGGGTTCTCAACTAGTGGTACTAGTACCACCAGCCAACTGCTGCAGGTACTCGGACTGCCAGACCACTGGAACCCCACTCCGACACGGTGCTTTTGGCAGTGCATTTTCACTCCTGAGAGGCTCCTGCCTTTGGCCTTCCCACCTGCCCAGAGCCTCCTACCTGTGTTTTCTGGCCTTCAAAAACCTGAAAACTCAGAAGTAACTGGCAATGATGTCATCACCAGTCACTTCCAGTGGTACGCAGCAGGAGAGTGGTGCCAGAGGGTGGTACTTGGTTGGGAAGTAGTTGAGAACCCCTGCTCTAGGCCCATGGGCCAGCGGTGGCGGAGTCTTACCATTCCACCCCATAGACTCCGATCTTTGCAAAAACGTGCACCAGGTAGCTTCTTCCACTGTACGTCGCCCCAGATGGCTCTGTGCCCTGTTTTCCTGGGGGAAGCAGCTGCCCGGCGTGAATTTTTCCAAAGATCAGATGCGAAGATAAGAGGCTACAGGGTGGAATGGTAAGGCTCTGCTGATGCCATTTTCAGACAGCGGGCCATGGTTTGGAGACCACTGCTCTAGGCAATGCAAGGACAGATGGCTTTCTGCTTTCATGAATAGTTCCTTTAGTTTCAGGGGGGAATTAATGGCTTGTTAAATTGGAAAGTTGTCTTACTTTGTATTTTATTTCTATAACTTATCTTCAGGAGCTTGATGCTGAAGAGGGGGAGCATTAGGGCCATGGTCTCCTGGCCCTGCTGCTCAACTCAAATGCATAGTTTGGCTCTCTCTTTGTGGGTGGTAGTCCTTGGTCCTCCATCACATGTTAGATCGCTACCTACCCACAGTTAATGCATATAGTGTGATCAGACACCGTCTTGGAGAATAGTGTGAGAGTATCCCAAGGTAGAATAAAACAAACCTAGGCTGGCTGGGTGCTAATTTCCACTCGGATGAAGTGAACCTGTTCTACCCCCCCAAACCATGCCACTGTGTCTCATTCATGATGATCATGTTGCAACTTACACTAGAAAACTCCTTGATGCTATCAAATGTTTTCTGCAGTTAAAACTATGATGGTTTTAATAATCAATGACTGCAGAGCATTTTTTAAAAAACAGCTTTCAAGGGCTTAAGACTTATTGCTTCCATTTTCTCAGCTTTCTTAAAGAAAGAAGGGATGTTGTAGAAAATGGTCAAATTTATCATTTATAGCAAAATATTAATGTAGCAGCAGGAGAGTTGATGTGGCCATCTATCTATAAGCATTCAGGCTTCAAAGGAAGCATAAACATGAAATTAATGGTTTGTCTACTGTAAGGGACAAATAAATGCAAATTCAGCCTCATTAATATCAAGTGGGTGACTTCTTGGTTTATGGGGTTTGGATTGATTTTGTCAAAGACCAATAGATTTATTAAAAAATGTCTTTTAAATTTAGCATCCATATACCCATTAGTTGAAAGAAATAAAACTCTCAGCAATTGCTACCACCTCTCCTCCTCCTCTTCCCCCTCCTTGGACGTTGTTTTACCTAAATAAAGTTCATGCATTAGAGCTCACTTTCATGCTGAAATATGTCTCTTATAGGAGCTGCTATAAACGTCAGCATTTTCCACAGCATTAGTTTATGGGCCAAGTGAATTTTAATGGCATCGTAATCTCAGTGCAATCAATTGTGGTGCAGGGGAGAAAAGCATTGGGAGTGTCCATTAAACAGAGCTTTGCATCACTTTTAATGTGCAGAGGTTTGGGAAGGGTGTGTGTGTGTGTGTGTGTGTGTGTGTGTGTGTGTGTGCGTGTGTGCGTGTGTGCGTGTGCGTGTGCTCTCTCTCTCTCTCTCTCTCTCTCTCTCTCTCTCTCTCTCTCTCTCTCTCTCTCTCTCTCTCTCTCTGCTTATGAACCCATTTCCATTTATGTTCCCGCCCAACTTTTTTAAAGCCTTTGTTTTAGTTTATGGGACAGGCTTGCAAAGTTTTTAACTTTCAGAAAAAGCAGCAACGGATGTCCAAGTCTGCACTATTTTTGGCAAGATGCCACAAGCCAGGACAGGTTCTCAGGCTGTAGACTGGACAAATAGAAGCTGCTACCACAATGGCTAGTCTTCATTACCAGTTGTCTTACTGTGTCTTGAAACACAGGCAATGGCTTCCTAGTTTGTTAAAGCCCTATGAGCTCTCGTATTATCCAGGTTCCAGGCAGTAAGGTAGTGTACACCCGGATGGCTCCTCCAGGGCCTCTGAGGGGGGGGCTGTGACTTAACCCCCCCTCTCAGAGGCCCTGGGGAAGCCATCTAGGTGTACACTACCTTAAGGGGGTACAATCATACCCGGGCCCAGGGCCAAAAATGGGTCAAAAAGGGGCCCATGAGCAAAAAAAGGTGGCCCCAGGAGCCAAAGTCACATGAAGGGAAGGGGCCCAAAAGAAACTTTGTACCCCCTGATAAAATTCCTCTGAGTGGCCCTGGGCTCCTCCTCTGAGCAATGGTAACACTGAGCAGCAAGTGGCAGTGAAAGTATCTCCCTGAAAAGGTACCGATTAACATGGGGTTTGATGCTACTTCATTGCTTTGCCTCACAATGACTATGCTTTGACCCACCTGGATGGGTGCACTAATCCTATCTCACAGAAGAGCTACAGCCTAGAAGCGCCCTTATACCACACTTCACTTGAAGTATGTTAGCACATGGGTTCAGAAGGCCCTCTTCAAACTATCAGTATAATAAACAATCAAGTTTTGTATCTTATGTTGCATGTTATATGTTGTGAAAAATGTGCACTAATCCAAGGTGCATAGTAGAACAAGATGAAATTGTTTTGGCATTACGTATATAGCCACCTAGTCACTGGTCCATGAGGAATTTGTTGACCAGATCTCAGAAACTTCAACCAAAGCAAAATGTTTGTTTTGTTTATCATCGCTTGCTTTGCATGGCATTGATGCAATCAAGAAAAAAACACAGCACTCCTATTGAAAACTATTAAAAAGGGATGCTGCTGTGCTTAAGCCGTCTCATTGATTTTGAATCGCTTTCTCTGGATTGCATGCAGTTTCTCTTTAAGACTCATCGCCCAAGTTCCAAAATCAGACTGGCTCCTTCCCCATCCAATGAAGATGGCAGCTCCATCTCTTACATTTCAGTACCAAAAAAAGTTGTGGGTTGTTGTTGTTTTTTCAAATAAGAATTCCTAATTTAAAATTTCAAGACATTCCAAATCTGAACTTGTGAATATTGAAAATTCTCCTGATCTTGAGTTTATAGGAAATTCCATTTCTACTCTTGTGATTACTCAGCCAAGCTGTGTAATCTACGTACCAAACTGGCAAATATTAATGAGCAAAGAAAATTTGCTAAGTATGACAGATTCCTATTCAACCTACCTGGAAAAGCTCACACTATCCTACTGAAAGTTTATTCCAGCTGACCTGCTGTCTTTGGCCTCTCTGCTGGGGCAGCCACCCCTCCCACTGGCCTCTGAAGGGCTCACCCTAGGGGGGGGCACAATCCTCATCCTCATCCTGATTGGGAATGCCTCATTCTTCCCTGCCTTTCTTCCTCCTATTTCCATGTTCTTCTTGCCTATCTCCAGCTTTCTGATCTACCTTTCCTCGTTCCTCCTCCTCTTATGGGCTGGGACCACCCTCCAAACCCTTCCCCCTATTCAGTGGCCCACCTTATCATTCTGGGATCCCTTGGAGGTCCTACATTGCCCTGCAGCTCTGAGGCATTGCTGGGTGCCCTGAGCTGCAGCCAATCTAGCTGCCTGTAGTGCTGGACTGCAGGGGCAGTAAGCAAACATCACAGACTAGTACCATAAATTCGAGGCGAATCTTCAAGATCCTTCTAAGGAGAAATATCTGAGAATTTTCAAGGGACGTCAAATGAGACAAATGAATTTTCTCAAAGGGGAGTCTGCACATCCCTAGCTGGCCTTGAGATGTCATACAAACTTTTTTTTAGAGTATTAATGTTTTTTATATGAATCAAATTTTAATTTTTAAATTTTGTAAGCTGCTTCAGGGGGAGAAACATATAAATCCCAAAAATAAATAAATACAAAGTGAAATTCATAACAAATTTCAGGGTTTCTCCTAAGGAAAAACATCTAACAGTTTTCAAGGAAAGCCAAACAAGTTGGACACTTTCCGGTGAGGCCTAAAAACCTTCTTGTTCAAAGAAGCCTTCTGAGCCCCTGCCTTTTTTAACATCGCTGGTACAGGTGGGGGTCCTGCTGTTTTTATGCTCCTGCTCTGATTGAAGCCATGATCTTTTAAATTGTTTTTAGACACTGTTTTTATTAATTTTCATTAATTGTTTTTATTGTTTTAAATTGTGATACTTTTTATACTGTGTTTTTTGTATGTATTTTTTTTCCTGTTGTAAGCCGCCTTGGGTCCCTTCGGGGAGAAAGGCGGGATATAAATACTGTAAATAAATAAATAAATAAATAAATAAGTTACAATAAGAGGGAAATTTGTGCACATCCTTACGCTTATCACCTACAATTGAAAATCACCCAAATGTCTTGCTCCCAATTCCCCCCTTCTAAGTACGAACTCTCTTCTTGTTCCATTTTAACTCAGTACGACTGTGGACAGTGACTCCAGCCTTGGCAGACTCCAGGTTCTCAACTTGTGCATACTATCAAAGCAAGCTTCAAATAAAGAAGCGAGGTCAGAATGACAACAAGAGCAACGCCACCTGGACTGTTAATTTGACACTGGTGCTTTTGATGTGCTCTTTGAATGACAAACAAGGGGGAAATGGGCTTCCTTTTAATCTTCTCCATTTTAAAGGCCCTCAATAATGTTCCCACCAACCAGATAATTTTCATCTGCAGCTCTAATTAATCTGTGAATAAATATGCTTTGAGAGGTGGATTGATTCAGATGAGGACTGTCTTTCCACCTTTAATCTACACACTATATTTCTCTGGAGAGAAAATAGCTCTTCGCTTGCTCTGTCTCCCTTTCCTGAAACTCGCACATGGTGCACGCACTCTCTCTCCCTCCTTTTTATTATCATAAAATAATGGCTTTAGTAGGTGAATAAAAGGTTAGGCAAGTTTTACAAAAATGGGAGCCTATTCACCCTTGCTACCTTTAATCTACTGCATTCTCCTCCTAATGAGTGCAAATTACCTGAGCTATTTGACAGAGTCTTTATACTGTACAATACCGCCTAGCAGGCCATTCCCAGAAGAGCATTTTTATATGATTAGTATGAGTATTATCTTTAATCTTTTGTCGCGTGAAAAATGAGGACAACATGAAGCTCGACACAAAGCAGAAAGCTGCAGAGGTGAACCATGTTGGCCTCAGGAGATATAATGAAATGCTTTGCCCTCAATCCCGTGGAAATGTACGAAAGCGTTTCATGCATGTCCAGCACGTGTGAGTGAAAGGAAATGTGTTCAGTCCTGGGGTGGTTAAGGCTGGAAGGACCAAGTCATCAAAAATAATCACGTGATGAGAAACAAAGTGCTGTATGCGTGTGTGTATGCGTGCGCGTGCACATTTGCCAGCTCTAACGTACTATGATATATCCCATGACAATCTAAACACAACTTCTAGAATCTAGAATATCATGGGAAATTGCCTTATACTGAGTCAGACCATTCATTCGTCTAGTTCAGTATTGTCTAACCCAGGGGTTCTCAACCTTTGGAGGCCCGGGTACCCCCTATCATGGTCCAATTTTCTGAAGTACCCCTGCTAATTAATTGCTAATTAATTGGATTAATCAATCAATTAATTAGCTAATTAATCATTAACTAAAAATTACTAAAACAATTTTAAATGTGAAGAAATGTCTTACTTAATTCTGTGTGTGTGTGTGTGTGTGTGTGTGTGTGTGTGTGTGAGAGAGAGAGAGAGAGAGAGAGAGAGAGAGAGGGAGAGAAAGACAGAGAGAGAGTCAGACAGACAGACAGACAGGGGGATTGCATTTAAGTTCTAATTAACAAGTAATTAACTACTGATTGATGCTGATAAGGGGCAGGCTGTGGCGTACCCCCTGCCATTGGTCCGCGTACCCCCTAGGGGTACTCGTACTACAGGTTGAGAACCCCTGGTCTAACAGGGTTTCCTGTTAGCCCCGGGGCTCTCCAGGGTTTCAAACAGGGGTCTCTCCCAACCCAGCATTGGAGATGCCAGGGACCTTCTGAATACAAAACACATGCTCTACCACTGGCTTATGCTTCTTCTCAGCCATTGTCCCAAGACTTCACCTCTCTTCTAAGATTTGCCCCTTCAGCTTTCTAACCTTTGATTGTGCATGTATCCACTTATGTAGCCATCTCTCTGGAAACCTGAAAACCTCGCCAATGGGCATAACTTTTCCTGCATGAGCAGTGGGGAGAGGGAGTGGCCTTGGGCAGTCACCATTGCTGCTGCACAGGGATGTTTCTTGCATCTCTTCCCGTTTTTAGTTACTGGCACAGTCATATCATGGTCGGGCTACATTGTTGATCCAATTTACCTTAGCTGTTAAGAGTGTCAGATTAAGAATGCAGAGACCCAAATGCAAATCCTCCTCAATCACCGCGCTCCCTGGATGACCACTGGTGTAATGGTAAATTCTGAAGTGCAGGAGCACATCATGATGCCCCACGACTCAGGTCTATACTACACACACACACACACACACACACACACACACACACACACACACACGGCCTCTGAGAGGGGGGTTAAGGGGTAAATTGTACCTGGGCCCAGGGCCAAAAATGGGTTAAAAGGGGGTCCAGGAGCAAAAGGGGGGCCCAGGAGCCAAATTTACATGAAGGGGCCCAAAAGAAACTTTGTACCCCCTGATAAAATTCCTCTGAGTGGCCCTGCATACATGCACGCATGCACGCACGCACACACACACACACACACACACACACACACACACACCAATTTGAAATGTCTCCATTAGAGCATTTTCTTTTCCTGCCCCTTATTTCTATTCTGAAATGTATTATACTTCCTTGAAAGATGAAGCTCATTTCATCCCAAATTCTTGGAGTGGCTTGCAATAGAACAAATGCATAAAAATTGAAAAAGGAATTAAGAAAATATCCCTGATAAACAGAGACGTATTTAGGGTGGAGCGGAGGGAGCAGTGGCTCCAGGCGGCAACTCAGGCTGGGGCGGCGAAATGCCACGCCGTCCTGAGTTGCCGCCCGCCCTCCGCCCACCTGCCCGTACCTACACGGCGGGCGAGACAGGGCAGTGGGAGGCCGCCCAACCGGCCCCCGGAGGCTCCGCCGGGTCCGCACAGCTCCAGAGGCCGGGAGAGAGCATCCTCCCGTCATGCCAACTTGGCCTATACTGCCCAGGCCTTAGCCGGTGATTTCGTACATGCGTACAACGCATCGGCATTGTACGCATGTGCGAAATCGCCGGCTAAGGCCTGGGCAGTAGGGGCCGAGACGGCATGACGGGAGGACGCTCTCTCCCGGCCTCCGGAGTCGCGCGGACCCGGAGGGAGGAGCCGGGAGGGAGGCGGCTGGCGAGCGGGCGGGCGGGCACCCGGAGCATGGTCCCTCCGGGTCGCCCCCCCCCCAATCGCGGGCGGTTATGCTGCCTGGAGCTAGAGGGGTGTTGGCCACCCTCAGGGCGGCCAACACCCCTAGCTCCGGGCGGCATAACCGCTAGCCTCGCCTCTGCTGATAAATAAAGGTATATAGAATGCTAGTCTCTGTGTGTCTACTGAGAAGTAAGCCCGACTGTGCACGGTAGGACTAATTCGCAGGTAAATTTGTACAAGATTTTAGCCTTAATGGAACATGAGTTACATATAGTCTTTCAGGCAGTCCTTGGGAAAGATGATGGCTTACAGACTTTAACATATGCCCCTAGGAAAATTTCTCAGTTTGCCCCCTGATGAGCCCGATGCTTCTGCTTAGTTGAGATCCTTTGAAAAAAGTTTCAAAGGCAGCACTGAAGCACTCCTGTTGATGATGTCACCACTTCTACTGTAGGAGAAGACTTGGGTTTCCTCTCCCTCCACCCTGCTCCCCCTCGACTACAACCCTATGGATGACCTTAGACCAGTTACTGTCTCTCAACCTAACCTACCTCACAGAGTTGATGTGAGGATTAAAAAAAAAAAGGAGAAGGGATATATATGTCACCCTGAGCTCACTGGAGGAAGGGGTGGGATATAAAATGTAATTTAATAATAATATTAGTTGCACATATGTGCAGTACTATTTTTCATTTAAGTTTAAAGAGCCCTTGAGCCACAGGCTATCTATAAATAGCTCACATTTCTCTTGTCACTGGAGAGGAATTTAACTGTAAGATTCCGCATAGCCTTGCTTAATAGGAGGTAGCATTAGTGATTATACTGTCCTACATGTCTAAATAATAACAAAAATAATTAAAATTATTTTAACTTTACGCTTTTAACAAATGTAAATATAGGTGACCCACTGGGGTTGTTTGTTTTAATTGTTTTAATTATCTGTTTTTAATTATTTTAATGTATATACGTATTTTAATGTTTTTATTGTAAGCCGGCTTGAGTGCCCTTGCTGGGAGAAAGGCGGGGTATAAATTCTTTAAATTAAATAAATAAAACAGATTAGTGCAGCCAGACACTCTGTTAAAACCAAGGCAACCAATCTGTAAGACAACATGTGAACATCACATTACAATTATACCTGAACACGGTGAGTGTATACGTTAGAAGAAATGAGTCCAAGGGCACACAGACATGTGTGTGCAGACAGACAGACAGACAGACAGACAGACAGACAGACAGACAGACCAATCAATGCAGTGGCACTTTACAGGGCTTCATAAACAAAGAACACAAGTCCCTGCCCCAAAGACCTTACAATCTTGGCAGATCATGTGTTGTAAGAGATAGTACAGTTCCATTTCAGATGGAAGATAGCATAGAAGACAACACTGGCACCATCTTTTGAAAGCAGTCTCCCGACATACAGACACACAAATACACATAAAACTTTTTCCTCACTTCAAGCTGTCACTAGTCTGCTTGCTCAACAAGGCTATCGCTCAACCTCTCCAGTCATTCTTCTCTAGTCACAAGTCACTCTAGGCCTCTGCTTTATCTATTATATTATACATCTTCCATTTTCTAAATTTGCCACTTATGCTTATTATGATTTGCTCCAAGAATGCCTCATTTTCAGAGCTGGCTTTGTTTCATTCTTATTATGTACAACATCTATGTTCAAGGTTGTGAGTTATTCCATTTTTCCAGCAGGCACTTTTTTTCCCTTTGTTTTTCAGAATAGTCTCAGTTCAAGGTCTTCTAGTCTTTGTTTCCTCTCTCTAAGTTTTGCCATTTCTTCCTCTTATAAAAACATTTTCTCTTGCTTCACATTCATCAGCGATTGCCATTGAATTTTCTCCCTCCAAGCACCTACTATACACAAGGAGCACAGGGCAGCCGTAATGTCCATGCCTCCTGCAATCTGAAAAGAGGCAAGATCCTCCGTCCTCTTTTAAAATAAAGTCATTAGCAATTAATGAGTTCGAAAATGCTCGACAAAACATTCCTAGGATTAGCTAATTTTTTATAGGGAATCGAGCCAGTGTGGAGGTCAAGCTCTTCCCAGGAGCACAGGTGATAATAACAAAAGGAATTGAACACTTCAATCCCCATGTGAGCACTAGAAATGTAACAGCCCAATCCTATTCATGTGTTCAATGGGACCTACTCCCAGGTATGTGTGTATAGGATTGCATCTTAACCTATACAGAATTACCTGGGAATAAGTCCCATTGAAGCTAATGGGGCTTACTTCTGAGCAGACATGCATAGGATTGTGCTGTGAGCACATAGGATTGTGCTAATATCAAGCTTTATGTTCACATAAAGCTTGATGTTAGCACCAGGAGGAAGAGAATGGAGGAATTACACCTATAGGGATACACATTTATAGACTGACTGGTTTTTATAATGGATCGACTGCTTTTCCCATATGAACTTGCCTGATCTTTAAGATCTGTGTCAGACGTGCTCTTGGTTCTCCCACTTTCAGATGTGAAGTGGGTAGTGACGTGAGATAGGGCCTTTTTAGTGCCGGTGCCCTTGTTGTTAAATATTTTCTGCAGAGATGCTTTAGCTGGTCCCTACTTTTCTAATTTTTTGCTAAGCCAGGTGAAAACAATGTCATTCAACCAAGCTTACCCTCAATGATACGGTACATTTTGGGGTGGTTTAGATATTATTTTTCCCCAAAACCAGCCCCATACAATGATGAACAAGTATGCTCATGGTGCATTCATATCATGGCCCTTCCTCTCACTTCTGGGCAGCTTTCTTGTGTGTGTGTGTGTGTGTGTGTGTGTGTGTGTGTGTGTGTGTGTCAGACACACCATCCTTAGGCTTACCATATTTTGAGGTGCCCAAACTGGGACGCACACCCTAATTTTTTCCCCCTCCAGAATTTTGTTTTAATTTTTTTATTTGCCAGGCTTTTTTTTTCGGGTGCAAAGTGCCTGCTCGCTGAATTTTTTTCAATTTAATTAATTATTTAACCCCCCTTTTACCCCCTTTTCCTCCCACTTGCTTTTTTTTTTTGCTGTTGCAGCTGCTGCTGCTGCTGCTGCTGACGTCCATCCATCCTGCTGCTGTCACCACCGTCCGATTCCTGGCTGGCCAGCTGCTCGGGCCAGCCAAAACTGCAAGGTGAAGTTGACCACCACCTCCTCCCACTGTCGCAGATTTTAAAAGTGTTAAAACTTTTCCTGTGCTACGGCATCTTGGAGTTCACGAAATCTTGCAAGATCCAAGATGGCGGTGCCCAAATCTCGTGAGGGCACATGAAGCAGTGTGATACTGTCTCATGTGCCCTCACGAGATTTGGGCACCGCCATCTTGGATCTCACAAGATTTCGTGAGATCCAAGATGGCATAGCACAGGAAAAGTTTTAACACTTTTAAAATCCTGGAAGCAGCAGCGGCGGACTTGGAAAACTAGGATTGTCCTGCCTTATTCACAAGAATTGGGCACCGCCATCTTGGATCTCGTGAGATTTTGTGAGATCCAAGATGGCGACGCCCCAAAGAACATGTAGGAGGAGCTATGGGGGACATCTCAGTGACATTTTTCCACGTTGCGGTGCGGGCAGGCGGGTCCTCCCGCTTACGACGCAACCCGGAGGGAAAGGCTACAGCTCTGCTGAATTGGCAGGGCTGTAGCCTTTTTTTCTGGGTTTCAGCGTGGGTGGGCATGCCCTCCCGCTCGCGCTGCAACCCAGAGGGAAAGGGTGTGTGGGGGGTAGCAGGGATACACGGGGGGTACACGGGGGTACACGAGCCTCCCTACGGTCCAGGGGTACGCAGGGCAGCTGGAGTCCCACGTAGGGTGTACGTGGGCCTCCGAAGACTGGGAACCACTGGCATCACTACAGGGGGGTGCGGAGCTGTAAGTTCTTCTGTGATCGGAGCCTCCGTTACACGGAAGAACGAAGCGCCCCGCCCCCGCGCCTTCCAACCCATTCAAAGCAGTGAAAACAACGTGCAGGGAGTCTCCTGCGCGTTGTTTTCACTGCTTTGAATGGGTTGGAAGGCGCAGGGGCGGGGTGCTTCGTTCTTCCGTGTAACGGAGGCTCCGATCACGGAAGAACTTACAGCTCCGCCCCCCCCCCTGTAGTGACGCCAGTGCTGGGAACCCCTGGACTAGATGACATTGTGCATCCCTTCAAAATCTACCATTCTATGACTTAACATTTTAAAACTTATTTTTAAGATAGTCACTTGCAAAGACAGCATATAACCAAGTTTTGGCTCCATTACTGGCTTTTTTTAATGCTTTGGAAACCTCCTTGAATTCCTTCCACGGCCAGTGCAGCCTCATGGATGGGCCATGGTGAGGGAGGTAAACATTTGCACACTGGGATGTTGGTCTTTTATGTAAATACTATTACATAAATACTATGTACATATCTGATCCAGAATCCTCAGATAAGTATGGTGCACTTTTCTGACCAGTGGCCACCACAGCAGTGCGGATGGGCTTATGGACAGAATGGGTTCATAAACTTTTGCAGCGGATACCTTTTGTAGTACATGCAATTAAAGCCTCATGGATGGTTGAACTCAAAGCTGCAAGATCTCTGGGGAATTCCTCCGCCTTTTTGGATTCATTTTATGAGCAGCCAACTGCTGGTCACTTGTTCTAGTAATGTGTTGTTTTTTCTCTGATAGGGGCTGTTTAAGTGCACCTGAGAAAATGCAGCCTGGTATGCAACCCATCCTTTTGGGGGACTGCAAGAGGGCAAGTAGCAGCAGCAGCAGCTAGCTCAGGGGTGCACAACATGCGGCCCCAGGGCCACTTGAGGCCCTCCGAAGGATTTCCGGTGGCCCCCGAAGAAATCAGGGAACCCTTGGTGCACGTCGCTTATGAAGAGAGCGCCGAGGGATCTCCGATGTCTTCGCTCCAGCCGCGTAGCTGTGCAGCCTTCTTGCTTGGGTCACCGAGCGAGAAGGACAAAGTCACTGAGCCTTGCGAGCCCACTGGCCCGGAGGCTTTGAGGCCGTTGCTGAAGGCGGCGTTTGATGACCGCCGATCAGCTGGAGTCTCCTGGCATTCAGCCAGGAGCCGGAAGAGCCGCGTCTCCTCTTGTGTGCCAACAGGTGCGGAGGCTTTGGAGCTTGTTCCGTTGGCGCTGTTGCTGCTCCGTGTGAGGAGGCTCGGATTCATGGCGGGAGGGCAAATCCGATTTTTTAATTCTGTAAATATCTTTATTTATTAATATGTTGCTTTTCCCGATATTTTCCGGCTCATGGACACCCCCCTGTGATGTCACTTCCTGAGGAAGTGACATCACGGTTCCTTGACATGCCCCCCATGCGGCCCCGAAGACGTTTAGTCTATTCATTTTGGCCCCTACCTACTTCCAAGTTGTGCACCCCTGAGCTAGCTGGACCTTTGAAGGTCAGCCTGCATCAGCTGGTGATCAAAGCCAGAGGTCTGCAGTGTATAAAGATGATGTGCACCCATGGGAAACATTGCCACATTGGAGTGTGGGCCCTTTGCCTTTTGGATGTGTTCTGTGCAGCTATCACTGCTCTGTTAATGTTTTTTCCTCGGTTGTGGGGTATAACTTGCTTCAGCTGAGTGGTCAAACATAGGATGCTGAGGAACCAGCTGTGGCTAATGGTTTGGGTGTTTCTACAGCATCCCCCCCTGTCATTTTAGTTCACTTTGGAGAGAATAACTAGTGTCAGAGGAATGGTTTAGCCATGAGACTACAGGCTCAAAGGGACCTCATTCTTCTCTAGGAATGGATCCCTGGAGTTGCAGTTCTCTGGTCCTGCTGCAGGGCCAAATCCTATCCAACCTTCCAGGGCCAATGCAGCCACGCAAACAGGGCACACACTGTGTCCTGCAGTTGGGGGCGGGGTCAGCCATGGAGTCCTCTTCAAGGTAAGGAAACAAGGTAAGGAAAGGGCTGCATTGTGACTGCATTGGCACTGGAAAGTTGGATAGGGTTGGGCCCACAGTGTAGGGTTTGGTAGAGGGTGAGGTTTCAGGCTCCGGAAATTAGATGGCGCCAGGAGAAAGGTAAACTCTAACTAGGGGAAGGCAGCAGTGAAGGCAGACCAAGTCGTTATTGGGTTATTATTCACTCAGCCATCATTCATTTGCAGCCTATTTTGTTCAGGTGCAATGGGGCTTATCTATACTTAATAGATAACATTTATTCCTCTGACCTACAGTGTTAACTGTTGGGCTTTCTGGCATCAGGTGGGGCAGGGGGGGTGCTAAGCTCCCGGCTAGCCCTCCCAGTGTGGAAGGGGGAGTAGGAATAGGGATTTTGGTGTGCACCTGGAGGTAAGCATGAACCAGGACCAATCTCAAGAGGCTGCCTAGCTCGGGGTTGCTAGCTGGTAAACGTTTGGGCTTGGATTGCAAAGTTGACCTCAAGGACTGTCTGGCTTGGGGGAGACAACGCAATTCAGCTTCCTTGACCCCCGTGGGAGTTGGCATGGAGAAGCTGGGATCGTCAATGGAGTATTTTCCAAGAAGGAACATTCTGCTAATAGAGTCTTCATTTATAGACTGAAGTGGCAGAGTTGAGACAAAAGTTTACTATCTTATCTACTCTTTGTGTGAATGAGGTGTTTGAAGTTAATGTTATTTATTTCATTTATTTATAAGGTTTTTCTGTCATAGCACCCACAGTGCCTTATAGTCAAAGCTTTTTTGTACATTAACTAGTTTTCAAGCAGTCTTGAAAAGCAACCCCGCTGCAACACACTGCGGTAATCTAAATGAGAGGTTATCAGAACCTGGATAATTGTGGCCAGGCAAGAGAGCTGGAGCCTAGCACAGAACCCACTGCTGGTGATGGGTTTTACTTGAGCCTCCAAAGATAGAGCATCTCCAGACTGCAGACCTGGTCCATGAAGAAGAGGGCAACCCCATCCAGAACAGACTGAGGGAGCAATCCAAACCTACTTAGGCCACCGTTGTAACCAGCGGCCCAGCAAAAACGGGAGGCCCCACAACGGAAAGGGGATTCAAATCCCCTCCAAAAGGGGAATTCAAAGGGGATTTGAATCCCCTTTCCGTTCTGGGGCCTCCCGTTTTCGCTGGGCTGCTGGTTACAATGGTGGCCTAAGTAGGTTTGGATTGCACCCTGAATGCCACCTCCCAGCTACTCACCCACAGCACCTCTATCTTGCCTGGATTGAACTTTAATTGTTGGCTCCTATTCAGTCCACTCCCAATCATAGGCAACAATTCAGCACTTCAGCATCCTCTCACCTGAGTTTGATGAAAAAGAAGAATACAGCTGGGTGCCATCACCATGCAGAGATATCTCTGCAGTTCAAATCCCTGGATGATCCCACTCACTGGTTTCATGTAGATGCTGAACAGCATGGAGGTCAAAACAGAGCCTTGAGGAGGAACCTACAAAATAACTGCCGTCACGTGGTCCCCCAGCACCACCTTCTGGAAACAGAACCATCACAATACAGTACCTACACCTCCCATCCCAGACACTTGCTCCATGAGGATGCAATGTCTGACAATACTGCATGTCTCGGAAACATTTCAGAGAATCAACAGGGTCACTCTCCTGAAGATCAGACAGAAGCATGAGAATGTTACTGTGTACGGTGAATGTCACTGAAACTTCAGAGTAAGGCATTCCTGGTTTCAACTCCAAAATAGCATGAGCCCTTAGTGCAACTAAAAAAAGAAAACAGCATGATATTCACAATTGCCTCTATATTCTATCTCCGGGTGTACATTGTTATATACGACCCACAAAAAAATCTAGCCAATAACCTTTTCTGCCCTACATCAAATGTTAGAACATTATTCTTTGTTTAAATTTAAGACCTATATGGCAGAGATTATGCCCCATCTACTCACTGATGTTAGCCCTTGTTGCTCTTACACCCAAGTTGGAGTGTTGCCACTGAGAGCTATGCTTGTTTTATTGTTACTCTTGTCTTCACCCCCACCCCTTTTAATTTCTGTTTGCCAGGTTTGGTCGTAGCACAAGGACATCGGAAAAGACATTCTTTCAATATTTCAGGCATTGTGGCCGACTGAAATGGAAAGCAAGACAAAGCCGCAGAAGAAAAGCTTATTATGGGCAGCCTAGTTGGAAGAAAATGAATCACCTAAGCAGATAGATTTCAGTGATCTCGGGAAAGCTACATTCTTTATTCTGCATCTAATTGTTCAAGAAAATGTTTAGCTGCTGCATAATGCAATCCATAATGGAAGTTATGTGAAATAACTAAAAAACGTTTATTCAAGGGTCTGCTTCTGAAAGTATAGCCATAATGCACTTCTTCCAGGGGTTTAATAGAATTTCCTCTGATGGAAATTGGATGGATAATAAATTCTCCTAACAGGCATTTTTCTGGGGAAAAAATTGAACTATATGTTACCTAGAAGGCTTTCCTTGCCATTCAACAAGAGGCACGAGATCATGGTTTTGGAGCAAGCTGAAAGAGAAAGCAGCAGCCCATTTTAAAGCTAGGCCCCTTGTTGAATTTCTCCACCCATCGTTTTCAATGTTCTGTTCTTTATAGCAACTTTGCAAAAGACACAAATTGTGCTACCAGAATCCACTAGGATACACTCGAGTCTGGACTCACCTGGCAGATACTGTGCACAGCAAAAGTGTGTCGCCGTCAATGCTGTCAATATTGCAAAGAACAATTCTATTCAAAAGAGTCACTACATTGTCACTGATGAAATCAAAGTCCTCTATGCATCAAATGTTACTATCTACTACTAAAGATCAAAATGCCTGCATGGCAAATGTGTTCATCAGGGTGAACTAAAGCTATTTAAGTATCAGCTAATGGAACTTACAACGACCAAAACATGATGGTGTCAACAGAAGTCAACAGGCCAGGATGGTGTAGTGGTTTGGGAGTTGGACTTAGACCTGGAAGATCCAGGTTCAAATCCCCACTCAGCCACAAAGCTTCCTGAGTGACCTTGGGCCAGTCACTATCTCTCAGCCCCACCTACCTCACAGGGTTGTTGTGAGGACAAAAAAAGGAGGGGAGGAAATATGTACACCACTCTGAGCTCCTTGGAGGAAGGGCGGTATAAAAAAAGAAATTATTCTGTTGCGTAGTTTTGCTTGCAAATTCATTGTGAAACCTTCTTTCCACAATACAATAAAGGTTGAGGTGTGGAAATGTCTTTTTGAAAAGATTAAAAAATGAAATGAAGTGTGTGCACTCTGAAATGCAGTCCTATACTAGCCCTTATCCTAGCCCAAACTCACCAGTTCTCCTCTGTTAGATATTGTAGAGGTGTGGAGCGGAGTCAACAAAGTCAGGAGGGGTTAGGAGTGAACAATCTACCACACAGGAAAGAAAAAGCAAGTCTATACTTGTATTCATACCTTTCCTCCATGGGAAGACTAACTGCAGGAAGGGGAAAGTGTCATTGTGCCCACTGGCCCCAGAGTTGTCACTAGGGTTGGCGACACGCGGGGTGAGATCACATGGTGTCACCCCCATGGGGATCTCCTTCGATACCAGACCACACAATGTGGAGGCATCCTGGGAAATGTAATCCCCGTGCGTGTCGCGGCGGGGATCAGGAAAAAACATTTTCTACCAATGGTGCGTTTTCGCACCACCGGCACAACCCATGGGGTGACACCCGGGGCAGTCCCCCCGCGCCCTAGTGATGCCCTTAACTGGCCCCACCCCTTGACCTCCATGCTTTTAGCGGAACACTGCTTCCATACTATCAATGGAAGGATTCCCAATAATATGGAAGAGCCTATGCATTCATAGATTGATATGCATATACCGGTAAGTCTCTTTCAGACCCAGCGCCGTAACTACGGCGGAGCGGATGGAGCTCCTGCTCCAGGCGCTTGTGTGGGGGAGGGCGGGGAACTTACGGAGTGACGGAGAGAAAAAACGCGATCGTCGTTGGGCTCACCCGCCCTACCTGGAGCCGTTAGGCTCCGAAATAGGAGCAAAATGGGCGGGGGGCGTGTCTACATGACGCGAGGGCGCGTCGCGACGCTGGCCCCGCCCCCTTGCTCCGGGGGCCCGCGAGGCGCGTTCCGCCTCTGTTCAGACCTTCTGCTGAACGTATGGAGGTTGGGAAGCAGGCCCAGTGGATGCATGGAAGTGAGGGGTAGAGCCAATAGGCCCCCTTCTGGTTCCTTCTCCACAGGTCCAGAGAGAAAGGCTAAACAGGGCTACGAGAGATCCACTGTCCTGATTTGGATTATGCAGGTGTCCCCCGTTTAATGACGGGGATACGTTCTGGAAAACCCATCATATAGTGAAACCGTCATTAAGCGAGTCTTCAGTGTAACACAGTAGAGTTGTAATAGGGAATGAATGGCAAACACAGTGTACATTATGAGTGTAACACAAAGCACAAGATTTCTACCGTTCAATGGAGGTAGAAACACACACACAAACACAGAGAGTTAAATACAACTTTTTTTTTGCATTTAAAATACAGTAGTGTAGCTTTAATTCTTTGTTTACACTTTGGGAACCTCCGTCATATATGCGGATCATCATTAAGCGATCCGTCATTAAGGGGGGGGGACACCTGTATTCATTTTCAGTATCAGGGAACATAAGTGAAATGAGTTCTGACCTTCAGTTTCAAACTGTTTGTTAAGTAGCTTGGGGAGAGCCAGGGTATTGCTTTTCAAGAAACACGTCCAAAGTCCCTTGGGTTGACAGAAGTATTTGAACAGGTTCAGTTTTATCCTGGTCAAAACACTGTATGTGATTGCTTTACATACCAGGCTGTTTTGACATTTCCACATGTAACGTGTTATATTTCCTTTTACATTCAATACGCATGGATATTTTCTACTTTGAAAAGTTGTTCTGTTTCATCAGCCTAAAATTACAGAAGTTTTCATCTGGGTAAACTCTAAATGGATTATTGCTTCCCTTAAATTAAAATTCAAGACTGTGTTTCAATAACATCAGATGACTCAAGCAAGCCAAGCTATACACTGCAAGCAAAGCCAACACACCTCCTTCCTTCCCCCAGGTCATTAACCCATCTCTGATTTGGGAAAAAATCCCATCCTAAATATGGTGTTAATTCAGACATGAAGACTCAACACAATTTACGAATGGTTCAAATACAAGCACTTGCAGTTTCCCTTCAATATATACAGAAGTGTGGTCTGATCCTTTCTCAGTCACCACTTCCATGTATATTGAAGGGGAAACTTGCTATTCAAATGTGCATGATCAATTCAAAATTGACACGCCAGACGCCACGAATGTAGTTTGAACTCAGATATCAGTGGCTCCCCAAATCTATCTTTCATAAACAGATCCCACTTTTTATGTATCTCATCCCCCCTCAATAGTAGCCATAAGATATGGAGGGAGTGGTTTACCCTCCCCTGATTCTCTGCTTAGGGCCAAACTACACGTTACCATACAGCTCCATGTTACAAGTAACATTAGTCCAGTGGTTCCCAAACTGGGAGGTGCAGCTCCCAGGGGAGCCATGGAAACCAGCCAAGGGAGCCGCGGAGTGCCACGGAATCCTCTCGGAAAACAGTGCAATGTCAATTGGCAGGCATCAACATAATGTAATGGGGAGCCGCGGCCAATGGTCGCCAATGGTCAAGGGAGTCGCAGGTCGAAAACGTTTGGGAAACACTGCATTAGTCTGATAACTCCTTCCCCTCAGCAAAGCATCCGGGTTCTGCACTCATACCTTATAATTGATCTGGAACCTCATGTGGAGGGAACTTGACTGGAGAGGTTCAACTGAAACGTTGCTGGTGGGGGGAGAGTTAACCATCTCTGCTGTTTTGCAGTTTGTCCACTGCAAAATACCCCTTCTGGAGGATGCATTGCACAGGAGAAGGGACCGTTGAAATAACTGCCTAGTAACTTGTAGTTCGCCCTTCCTTACACAAACGTTTTTATTCCCAAATGTTACATCTATGAAAGGCAAGTTTATAAAGTTGTCCTTTAGAAGAAAAGGAAGGGTAGCCTAACTAACATTTGCTTTGATTATTTCTATATAGAAAATGTATAACCCCCACCCCGCTTTCAACTCAATGATCAAAGGACTTACAATGGATTGCAGTAGTAATAGTAGTAAAAACACAAACTGGGATGTGGCTAATAGTTTCAATAACTTCAGATGCAGGAGGGACACACAGAGGGACTCCGCCAAGGCTCACTTGCACAGATTATAGAAATATGTGAACATTTTAAGCCAGATGGGGCCTGATGGGGAAAAACAGGGACACGGCAACAAACAAGCCCATCTGACACATGGAAACTGTATGGCTGTTTGGATTATCAATCTCCATTCATTTGCAGGAGCCGAGTATTGGCACACTTGTCACCACGCATGGTACAGATCAGTATTTCTCTGTCCTTGGGGTGCTGCTTACATCTGTGTGTGTATGTTGTGAATGCACGCACTAACTATGTGTGCTCGTTGTTGCAGCAGGTCTCTCCTTGCCACTCAAGGGTGCTCATTTCGTAGGAACTGTAGAAACCGTTTCAAGGCAATGTCATGATTATGGCCTTTGTTTTTCCTACCTTGTTTCCTTGGCCTGACCACTCAGCATTTGCTTCTCCTCAGGTTGCGTCCTCCATTCTTTCTTCCCCCTCCTCCCCCAGAAGGTCAGTTAGAAATGAAGCTCCTATTATTATCTGCAATCTGCCACCAGCTCTAAGCTGGATCCCCTTCTATGCACTGAGGCCTAGTCAAGCATGAAGGAAAATAATTTTGCCCAATCTCTTTGCTCTAACGCACACCGTCCTTCGTCCTATCTTTTCCACAACTCCCCCCAATCTAAAGGGGAAAAAGCCCATTCCACAATGAAAGCACAACAAGATAAACATCGGTTAGGTGCTGCTCTAAATGTGATTCCAGTTTTCAATACGCCCCCTTTCAAATATCACCATAACCACGGTTTATCCTATTGCTGGGGTGGTTTTTTTCTCTTATTTAAAGACCCAAACCTGTAAGTTGATGATTACCCATGTTCTCTATAATTGCAATGGGTATAGGAAAGGGGACTTGATTAATTTCTCCCTATGAATTATGCATTGCTCGACTGTTCCCCCCTTTCTCTGATGCTTTATTATGTATATTTCTTGAATATCGTCACCTGTCCTCTCATTTCGGGGAAAGCTGTTCTCCAATCAGTATCAGTAAAAAGCTTGCTTCATAATCTGCCATGAGTGTATGCACCACACTATATGAGGGCTGGTTTGCTACAGGAAAGAAACATCCTGAAGGTGCAAGAAGAAGCCTCTCTATATATGTGACATTCGTATTCCTGGAGTAGACAATCCTGGTGGTACACTGAAAAACTGGAGAGATCCAACAGGGTTTCTGTTTAATATGTGCAATACAATCTGTCTGGTTGTCTTATTCTTGAAACTGAAGATTCATGGTTAGTGTTGCCTTTACTGGTGCTGAGAGCTGTTTTTCCTTGACAAAGAGCAGCCATAGGAGAGACAATCCAGGTTGGGACCATTGGGATGCTGGGATTTAAGCTTCTTTCCCTAATTCATAGGGGACCTGATCCAGCTGCTAGTTCCTGTTTAAAAAACAGCAGCAACAACAACAACAACAAAGGTATTAAACACACACTTCTTGTAATGCATAGTTTGATCTTACCTTAGCCCAGGAGTGGAGAACCTCCAGCCCGTGGGCCATTTAAGGACCCCGAGGCCATCCTGTCTGGCCCACCAAGAGATTGCTGGGAGGCCGCCCAACCGCGCCCCAGAGGCTCCGCACTCACCCGCCGCCGGCTCCGCACGTCACCCCAGGAAGCCGGAAGAGGGCCTCTGCACGTCCTCCTCGGCCGCTGGCTCGGCCCCTTCTGACCAGGCCCTCGTCGGCGATTTCGCACATGCGTACAAGAGCTTACCCTCTTGCCCTCATCGGCGTTGTACGCATGTGCAAAATCGCCGACGAGGGCCTGGTCAGAAGGGGCCGAGCCAGCGGCCGAGGAGGACGTGCAGAGGCCCTCTTCCGGCTTCCTGGGGTGACGCGCAGTGCTGGCGGCGGCCTTGAACAGTGAGCGCAGAGCCTCCGGAGACCAGGTGGTGTTTTTCTTTTTTTTACAAAATAAATAAATAAATAAATAAGTAAATTGCGGCCGGCCTTATGGCAGGCCTGCAAACAAATTTGTGTACATTAAAATGACCCTTGAGAGGAAAAAGGTTCCCCACCCCTGCCTTAGCCTCAAGCATATATTCAGATGCTCTTCCTAGTAACCTCCCACATGCAGCCAAATGAAATGAGGTGGCTCACCAATGTTCATAGGCTGTTGCCCTGACAGACAGAAGTGATGGGGTAATACGAAGGGTAATACACGTGTCTCCTTTCCTCTTCATTTAAAGCAACTAATGGCCCAATCCTATACTTACTGGCCGCCATTGTTGCGCCTCTTCTGCTGGTGCTGACTGCCATAAAGCAGTCAACACTAGTCATAAAAGGTGCTCCAGCAGCACACTACTCAGCACACTGCCATGGATGCCATTGGATCTGGAGCTACCCGCTAATCCATGTAAGATGGCAGGAGAGGTGAGAGGGAGTGGCAGGAGGGTGGAATGGGGGCAGGGGAGGGCGGAATAGGGTGATGGTGTGGCGGGGATAGGCAGATCAGGTCTGAGAAAGGTGTGGGTTCAGCGGCAGGAGCCGCCGCCAAATTCTAACCCCCTTCCCTGACCCAATTCCGTGTTGTTGGTCCACACAAACCTGTGCCAGCTATTTAGCTAGTGCAGGTCCAAGTAGACCGGGGCCTCCTGCTGTTTCCACGGGGGGAAGGGGACAATCATCCCCTTCTTCCAAGTTGTTCCCGGGCTGCCCTGGGGCAGCCCAGGAACTCGATAGGATACGGCAGCCAGCCCTTTAGGCCGGCTGACATATCCTCTGCAGGATTGCAGACCCCCAAGTATACCCCCCGCACCACAGAAGCTTACCAATAGGAGACCTCCTGGACTGCCCCCACCAGTGCAGGATGCAGTGGTAGTAATTTTGGCACTGCTGTGTTAGCGGGGGAGGGGGAGAGGAAACAATAGGATTGGGCTGTAAACTGGGCTGCCCACACTGCTGGATAGAGTGAGGTGACTCTGTCCCACAAGGGGCCAATGTTGGGTGCTAAACAAAGCAGGTAATTGTTGATTATTTGTTTTTACTTTTCAGGGGGCATTTAGATTTTCTGCCCAGGCACCAACACTCTGACTATAAAACACCTGCAAAGGGTATCCATTTGCTACTGAAATCCTCAAATGTGCATAGACTGTGATGTGGACTTCTAGGAAATCCTACACAGGATTGGGCTGTTAGTTACAGTACTTCAATTTGGTACCCAGTTACAACAGAGTAATAACATCTGAGATTGTTTAAACATGATCTAATCATGTTTAAGTCCTGTATCAATGATGCAACACCTGAGTTTTGTATCATCAAGGTAAAACAATGTGTTCCTAATGTAAAGCACATTTGATATTAGTAGCACGAATGCCTGGTGTGTGTTGTTTATGTGTATCATTCTTTAGTCTCAGCTGGAATGCTCAAGGTTTCCCACTCATACAACAGTCTTCAGATTATTGTAGTGAATCCTTTACTGTAAATTGAAATTTTGAGAGGGCTAGAATTTCAGACCAAAGATTCCTTGTGTAACCATATTTAAGCAGGCTCTCTGCTTAAACCTGGCTCATTCGATTTCTTAGGAAGAACGTTTTAATTGTCACAGCGAATGGAGCACTGGAACAGGTTTTCTGAGGGTGTGGTAGATTCTCCATCAGTGGATGTCTTTATGTGTAAGTTAGACAAGAGTCTTGTAGGATTAAATGAGGTGGATTCAATTTTAAGATCATTTCCAGACATATATCATCAGCCGTGACGAGAGAGATCATTCTTTGACAAGGGTAGCTTAGTTGAAATAACTGCATCGGGCAAAGAGATATGTTAAGGTGCACACTAACATACACGACCTAGGCCAGAGTTGTGTTGTCTTTGACCAGGTTGATGCCCAGGAAGCCTCAGGCCCACAAGCCTCTGGTAAAAGATAAAACTTTGGAGTAACACACACACACACACACACACACACACACACACACACACACACACACACACACACACACACACACACACACACAACCTGGAGAAGCCTCAAATGAAATTCCACAAGCAGCTGCACCTCATTCTGCCAACCTATTCAGACCTGCAAAACAATGAGAGAGTCCTAGAAGCTTTCTCGCCTTAAGAAACATGATCATTTAGGTCACAAACAAGAGTGCCTCGCTCTGGCCCCTGGCTTCCCCTCACCAACTCCACTGCCAACTCAAATGGCAATGAAGGTATGGGTCTCATGAACAATCAAGAGCACCTAATCACACCTATCCCCAGGTTTGGCACATAAGGAAATGGCCATCTCTGCCAGGGATGGGTGATAGAAACCCCTCAAGGACCATCTCAGAACAGTAGGATGGTCTAGCATGGGCTAGTTCCACAAAAGACTTGGTGTTAGTCTATGGTCAAGAACTTAATAAAAAAAACCTGGTCCTAGATTCCCAATGTGTATTTCTCCTCCTACTGACCTTTGGTGTGTCTGAGATTTGACCCACTGGTGCTGCAACATGCACCCCCCCCCCATCAACCACTCCAAAATATCCTGTACCTGGGAAGATAATTAGCCTCTTTTCCTATCCTCTTACCCTTCCTTCTCCCTTCCTTCTTCCCTGTGCCTCCCTCCTCAAACTCAGGGAAGCTGCAGCTCAGTGCAGCCTCTCAAAAACCCTCCACGGAAAGTACCTCAATTCCCATTTCTTGCTTCCTCCCTGCTCAAACCCATTTGCCCCCCTAAGCCCCAAGGCTTCTGTCTCACTTCACATCAAAATCCACACAGCAGATAAAGGGGATGTATATTTGGCTCAGCTGCAAAGCCCCTTCTATCCTACCTTCCCCTCCAAATCCTCAGTGGCTCATTGATAAAGTGGTCTAGCATATCTTCCCTTCCATTTATCTAACTTCCTATGTCCACTTTATAAGTCTGTGTACCACTTGTGTGTGCATGTTGTTAGCTCTAGTTTTTCATCGGTAAGGGGTGGGAGCCTAGAGTCTTTCTTCCAGGCTCCCTGTATATAAACCTCTTAACTGATATAGCAAGACCTCGGAGACCCAGCTCCATGACCTTTGTCTTCATAGGAGTTAGAACTTTGAGTGAAATCCATCTCAGAGGGATTGGTAGCTCAATTAAGAGTGACAGGCAGGGAGCAAGCTCCTTACTGTGAATGATCTTTGGCTGGATTAATTAACAGCCCATTCCTATGGGCCTTCTGATCTTGCAGTCTGCTGTCGCAAAAGGCCCAGCAATGGCAGAAAAATCATGCCGCCATTGTGCAATGCAGAACCGCTGGCAGAAACAGCCAGTGGCTCTGCGTGTGCGTCAAACTCAGTTAGACACGCCACCAATGCTGGTAAGTTAGTGGTGGGGTGGGCCATGAGCAGGGAGGGGGAGGATTGGGGCATTTCAGGGAAGGGACCCAGGGGCAAGTTGGGGGAGGTAGGGGTGGATCCAGCGGCGGTTGTGCATGCCAGATCCTATCCCCATAAGTAACCCTGTCCTGGAATGCCCCCTGACTCTCCTTGGACTTACACGAGCTCCATAGCTGTCTTGGGGCGGATGAGACCCATAGGCAGCCAGAAGGCCTACATGGTGGTAAATAAAAAAGTTTTTTACTTACCTTTCATTTACCTTCTGGTTGCCCCCCCCCCCAGCATGCAGCTCAGCCTCCATTGACACATCTGCATGATGTGGCGTGGCATGGGTTAGGATTGGGCTGTAAGTCTATGCCAGTCCTTGTGACCCCCCTCTAAATTACAGAGAACCCCATCACCTTCACTTCTCCACATCTCATCTCGGCAGTCCCCTCTCCTTTAGCTTAGCCATCAGTTTCTGTTGTTTCTCTCTTGTGCATCCCAAACCCTTATTTCCCCTCCATTCTTCCTGCACCTCGGGTAATCTCCCTGTTTCCATAGCTGCTAACATCCCTCTATCCACGTCCTATTTCCCCTTTGTCTCTTTCCCCCTTCCCCATTTTATATGTCCACATTCTCCTCCACTTTCAGGAAGTTTGGTTTTCCTCTTGGTTTTCCTAGTACCTAGAAATCCTTGCATTACCCTTCATTTCTCCTCCCTTGTGTTGTACAGTTATCCTCACAATAAACATTACTGTGTTGCGCCTATATCTCTGTCTTTTTTTTTTGTTCTTGTTGAATGCCGAGTTCCATTAATTGGGGCATGTCACAAGCCATTTGCAAATGGTCCCTTCCACATGTGCTCATTATTACAAGTGTTCTAGATTAACATAGCCGGTCACAAAACTCACTGCGTGGCACTGGGAATCGACCACCTCTCAGCCTCCTTAGAACTGTCTTCTGAAACTGCGGTCCTGCACAGAAGTCAATTTATTGCCAAATGTTTGTGGGGAGCCTGTTGACCTTGCATCACAGCCAGGTATTATTTAAGCTCTTCTGAAGGAAGAGAGCTCTGTAAAACTTGAAGAAGATTATAATATTCCCAAGGGATCCCCTTTGCTTAAAATGAAAATAAACCTAACAGAAGGATTACAAAACCAAACACAGAATATTACATGAAGCAATAATTACCTCCTATTATTTCTCTGCACTCACCAAAACAGCTATTTAGACAAACAAAGGAGTGAAGAAAGGGAGAAACCAGCAAGGAAAGTTGTTTTATCTCTCTTAATCCAGGCTTCTTTGATAAGTCTGTAATAGGATCATTTGGCATCAAAAAGTGTACAATGTCTGCACAAAATACCTCTTTGCATGAAGTTTCCACTCAGGTCTCTAGTTTGATGGATCAGCCATTAATATTGGTATCCAGCTTGGCTGCAAATGTGATATTGTGGGGGGTTTTAAGGCTTGCATTTTGCAGACACATATCAGGGTTTACCCTCAAATTGCTTCCACGCCTTGTTAACATAGAATTTGACCATGCTACTCTTTTGGCCACATTGTATAGTGGAAACAGGCTACATGTGAACAATATGTGGAAACTGATTGGGAGAATGTTAGTTGTGGTTGAGTCTCACTGAAATCAAAGGAACAAGTTACACAACCAAGAGAGCCACCCTATTGTTGAGAAACACCCACTGGGGGAGACAGGATGCTCTGAATCTCCTCTGTACCAGTAGAACACAATGCTGCACCACTGGGTCAAAATACCTTTGCATGAACAGGAAGCTACTGCCAGTGTAGGCTTTATTCTGCCAGGATTCCAGAAGGGGGGAACAGCTGGATTTGGGGATCATGGAAGCTGAAGCAGTCTGTAGAAGCCTATGCCTGCTCAGAAGCGGATTCTACCCCTGCCCCCAGCCAAAAAGGCATAATGTTCTGCATGCAAAAGAGGTGGCACATTAAAATTAGCATTGAATCAACAACCCTGGATAGCTGCCCCCCCCCACACACACACTCTGTGATGTTTGTCACAAATTCATTCCTTGATCCATGTCAGTGTTTCCAAATGCTCTAGGGTCATCACAGACTAATTCAGTATTTCTCAAAGTGTGTTCCCAGGAACTCTGGACTCCCTGAGACCCCTTCAGGGGCTCCACAAGCACATCATAAGTGGCCACCATCTGCCCCCTGCCTGGTTTATGCTGGCACTCTGGGGCTCCCCGAGACTCTGCATGTGCATCAGCAGGGCTCCCCAAGACTCCTCTTAGGAGGGTAAAGGGTTCCAGAGACCGAAAAGTTTGAGAACCGCTGGACTAATTCATTCCAGGACTTCTGTACTGAGAGGACAAGGGAGGTTCTAGGACAGATAGCAGTTTTGTTGGTTGCTGATTCAGAGAGCGAACCTGAACATTAAACTCTACACCAATTAAAACTATTCTGCCTTCTGACACTCCTCCTTCATTTCCTCCACAAAGAGATCCAGGTGTAGACATCAGTGGGGGCTGCTAACGGGAGGGTGGGATGCCAGGCTCAGGCATGTAGACCGGAAGAGCACTGAGGTCGTAGTGCCCATTCACATTTTTACTCACTCAACAAACTCTGATGAGCACCTAGTCCCTGGATCGGTATCTGTTACAACTGTTCCCCACTGTCCACCACTATTTCCATGTTTTTCCTGTTGCCCCACAGGCAACCAGGTGGCCATTCAACACAGGGAAGTACCCCCTACCCCTGGTGTCATGCTGACTCCAAGTGAGGTCTGCAGCAGCAATAGCCAGTGAGAAGCTGACTATGCCTCTGTGGGATTGCCACCTCTTTGTTCTAGCAGGGTTCCAGTGCCTTCCTGGAGTGTATGACTGATGGTAATGGAACAAGTGCAGCAATTAGGGGAAGTGGCACCTATTGCTCTGCTGCCATGTGCCACTTTCAAAGACATAGAGCAATGCTGGTGTTGCTATTTTTATTCTACATCCATTGTTGTGTATGATTCTGCTGCAGGTTGAGCATAGGACCATGACTACATTATCCCAGCATTGGCCTTGGTGTAGTAGCTACCCATTGAAAAGAGTTCCCAGAGTACTGGGATCATAGACTCACCCTCTTCCTGAAATCCCACTGATGTAACTATCTGGACTGAGACCATAGATATATTCCAAATAACCTTCCAGTAACTATCATATTATAGTCATATACAGTAGCTTGCAGCAACAGTAGTCCTCACTTACAGTGCAATCCTGTCTAGAAATAAACTGGCGGAGCAACCGCTCCACCAGTCTAGGGTGTCGCAAATGTGCTGCAAAGCACATTTGCAGCACCCAGAGAGTAAGTGACGCCGGCAGAGAGGCTTGTGCCGTTCCTCCGGCACCACAGAGCAGAGAAGCATCGCGCCTTGAAGGTAAGTCCCTGCCAGGCGGTGGAGGGGCATGCAGAGAGCGGAACAGGGCAGTCGGGGGGGGGGGGGAATTGGACAGCCGGACCTGGGACAGGGGAGGGATCAACGGTGGTCTCCTCCGCCATATCCTATCCGCCTTCCCAGGCCTGGTCGCCATTACACGGGCTCTCAAATGTGCACCAGGAAAATAGCTGGCACACATCTGAGCAGCCCCACCGGGGACGGCTGGTGCATTACTCGGGGTAAAGATCCTTTACCATGAAGAAGCCTCCGGCTGTGCTGGGGCAGGCCCAATCCTGCTCAGGGTGCAGCAGTCACCTTATATATCATGCTAGACAGGATTGAGCTGGAAATATCATACGAAATCACTGTGCATACAAAGAATTATAGATGGTCTCCAAACAACACTTGCCTAGAAGCTACCTATTAAGGTATTTTGAATAAATTATGGTATCATTATCATTATGTGCTTTACACTTTGTGTAGGCAGAGCCAGTCATAGTATTAACAACATAGGCCATATACAGCGCAATCCTAGCCAACTTTCCAGTGCCAGTGTAGCTGTGCCAACAGGGTGCACACTGCATTTTGCAGTGCAGGGGCAGTCATGGAGGCCTCTTCAAGGTGAGGGAACATTTGATCCCTTACCTTGGAGCTGCATTGTGGCTGCACCGGTGCTGGAAAGTTGGTTAAGATTGCGCTGATAATGACTTAGGCTCCGCATAACTGTGGGAGTATCTGCTCCCATAAGAACCGCTCTGAACCCTGACACTTGTGGCAGGGACTTTCTCAGTGGTGGCACTGCAAGTTATGAAACATCCTTCCCCAGGGAACCAAGCTTTTTTCTTCATTATAACTTTTAATGCTCCTGGACAGTAGTTGTCTGTTGCCCCAAGCACATGGAAATTACCGTATTTTACACTCCATAGGACGCATCGGTCCATAGGACGCATGCATCCTATGAAGCATAAAATAGAGAAAAAAAAGTTTGTACTTACCTGGGCTTGGGGGCGCTTCGGGGAGGCCTGTGGGGGCTTCGGGGAGGCCTGCGCGAGCCTCTGCAGACCTCCCCGATGTTTACTTCGGCCCCAAACAGCGACTTTCTGCCATTTCCGGAATGGCCAAAAATCACTGTTTGGGGCCGAAGTAAACATCGGGGAGGCTTGCAGAGGCCTCTGCAGGCCTCCCATCGGCCCCAAACAGCGATTTTTGGCCATTCCGGAAATGGCCGAAAATCGCTGTTTGGGGCCGAAGTAAACATCGGGGAGGCCTGTGGGGGCTTCGGGGAGGCCTGCGCGAGCCTCTGCAGGCCTCCCCGAAGCGCCCCCAAGCCCAGGATTTGCACCTATGTTTTTTGGGGAAAAAAGTGCGTCTTATAGTGCGAAAAATACGGTAGTCTGGAGCTGTAAGATATAACAGCACCTTTGATGTGTTTCTTATAGATGCCAAGGCTACAATCCTATGCCCGCTTACCTAGGACTAAGTCCCACTGAATTTAATGGAGCTTACTTCTGAGTAGACGTGCATATATATGTGGCTTATTGCACTTGGCAGCAGAATAACTGCTAGTCTTGACTGGTTCAGGATTTGATACCTGACTGCAATTCAAAACAGTACCTGGCAAGCCTCCCAAGCCCAATTGGGTTTCCCCTTCTCCCTTGTATCAGTTTCCTTGCATCACATTGCAAGCTGCTTATAAATACCAGAGAGCTTCAAAAGTAATTTGTGATGAGAATCAAGGGACAGGTATTAGGAAAAAAGGATGAAAGCCCTTGGGGTATGCCCAAGCTTTTCCACATGCCTGAAGAAACTGGATCATGACACATGCCTAGAGGCGCCGATACTCTTATCTTAAGTAGCGAAGCACACAGACTAGGCAAGCTCTCATTCTGGCCTTCCAAGCCTCAATGTAAGAGTACAAGGCAAGCACTTCTTTATTCCTCTTTTTGCCACCATCACCAGAAGCAGAAAGATTGGTGTCGTGCAACATTACTGGATGGCACAGAATTTGGAGGTGAAGAGAATGGCAGGCTGGGATTTGGAACGTCAGCACAGCTCTATCTACCTAATATTTGGTCATAAACTTTGAACAATGAGACTGCAATGCAGAGGGTTGACTAGCAGGGCAAGCAGGACCCCATTTATTAAGTCGAGGATTTGCAATTTGGGGGCATCGCACTCTATGGCTCTGCCGTTTGGTCCATCTATATATTAGAAAAATGAAAAGCAGTAAATTCTTCTAAGAGTCGTCTTTGTAGTAGCTAACCAATGAAGTGTTTTCTGCAGTATTTGTTTTTCTCCAGCAGTTGAATAGGCAGCCTTCCTGTTTCAATATAGTGAAGTAGCTGGTTAAGATCAACGCAATTATACGTTCCATAGCTTTATGGGGAAGAGAGTGGACGCTTCCTTTCTTTCTACAGTAGCTGGCTGAGTCGTTCCCAAGAATGCATATCCCTGTGGAGATGTCATAGTTATATGTCAGTGCCTCTTCCTATTCATAGCAATAATATGAATTGAAATGAAATATCGGCAGCCCATCTTATCCATCATATCTGTATTTCAAATCTGTATTTTTGAAAAGAATATTGAAAAACATAATACCAAGCCTTCGGTAACCTGCTCCACTTTATTATATGGACCGCACAAGTTTTCCATTTTTTATTGAATTGGCCACTCAGTCATACTAAACATGGCAGGAAAATCAGGCAAAATAAAATGAACCAATAAATAAAGTCAGAATGCCCAGAGTTTTCATACAGTAGAGCGTTCTGGAGTGAGCTTCAAAGTTTATCAGAGTGCAAATTAAAAGAACAATGTGCAATGGGATAGAAAATAGGTTACATTTTACACAGGTTACAAGCCATAAGCAACCTCCTGGTTTTAGAAGTAGGTTTTTTCTGTGCCAGGTGCAAGGGAGTGGCGACTGGACACAGGTTATCTTGTTGTCTTGTGCTCCCTGAGGCATCTGGTGGGGCCACTGTGTGATACAGGAAGCTGGACTAGATAGGCCTTTGGCCTGATCCAGCAGGGCTCTTCTTATGTTCTTATGTTCTTATGTAAAATAAGATGTTATGGCAAGTGCAAATATGGACATTCAGAGCAAAGCCCAATGTGTTCTTGTTTGAGGAGGCTTTGTGTTTTCCCTAATGGGGAGTACCATTCAAATGACAAACCACTGGTTGTGCTCATCTGAGCAGTTTGTACCCTGAAGGCCCATTGGGTTATGTAGCAGAGTATAAATGCACAGTGAATGAATAAAGAATCCCCCCAAAGTAGCCAAGTCTGCTGCCTTCAGCCCTCCCCGGAGGACTGTTTAGTATGTTGCAAAAGTGAAGGAGTTTAGCTTGCCGTGACATCTTATTTTCTGTTCTGCTGCACAGTGTTATTTTAACAAGGACACTGTGATCTCTGATAAACCTAAAGGGACCTCATACTTACTAATATCTTGCATTCGTGTGTGTGTGTGTGTGTGTGTGTGTGTGTGTGTGTGTGTGTGTGTGTGTGTGCTTGTGTGCATAAGTGTGTGTTGAAGAGAACTAGAGGAGAGAGAAGATGCAGTAGCTTACTCGACAAGGGCCCAATCCTATACGGTTGGTCGAATTTTTTTAAATTACTTATTTATTTTTGGGCACTATTTTCTTACTTTCTTAAAGTACTTTACGTATTTTCTTACTTTTTTTAAGACGTCCGCTGCCGCTGCTTCCTGCTGCCGCCTCCGGTGTTCTGCTTGCCCCCCATATCCTGCCACTGCTTGCTGACCAGCCTGCTGCGTCTCGGGGCCGGATGGGATTGAAATGCCACCCAGCTCACCTGAAATGCCATGCGCCTGCACAGCTGGAAGCTTCGGACTCGGTGAGCAACCCCGAAGCTTCCAGCCGCGCCATGTGCCTGGGCGAGTGCCGTGAAGAGGCCCGGTCACGGCACCAAGATTGCCTCTCCATGCCTCTCAAAAATGAATCTATCTGTAGGAGCCACAAAATCACAACTAGGGGAAAGTCGGAGTAGGTTTCCCTGGGTCCTTTCCCCTAGAGCCTCTCTGGAGCTTCTCCACTCATCACGTTGGTAGAGAATATAGGAAACTACTGTGTGTAATAATAACTCTACAGGAAGCGTGTTTGTGTTTTTTCAAAAGCTGAATACTAGCAACTCACAGACAGATAGTACATGGCAATCTCTGTAAGTGTCCATCAAAGAAGAAAAATTAATATTAATGACAAATCAAATACCATCAGTGAGAATCACTCTGGTGTGACAAACTCAATTTCTAGCCTATGGCATCATCCAGTTCAACATATTAAAATTGGACTGACCTTCCTAACCCTATCTATGAGATCTTCCAGCTACGATGAATAATAGAAAAGCATTAGGGTCACCCAGAATTTAGGGGTCACCAATCCAGTGTGCCATGCAGCTTTTAAGGGGAGCAGCAGTTGCTCAGTATATGCATCATGCTGACTTATTGGGGTCCATCACAAATCTCTAGCTAATTCTAAATCTCCCATTTTCCCAAAGGGTACAGTGCAGATTTTATTGGTTTGGCCAAAAAGTCTCCTATTTTCCGTAAAAATAGTTCTAACATCCCGCAATCAAGGATCCTATGGTGATTCTTCAGTATTGTGGCAGATAGAACAAAACCACAAATGTTTTTCTCTATTCCAAATGTCTGGCATGGAAAGTTATATACCGCACGATTCCCACTCATTCGTAATTCTCTAATCATGTGATTCCCACAGGCAGCGATTCCGTATATCAACTCCTTTGGAAAAGTCGCATAGAGATCTGAGTAAGAAGTTTATGCTTGGCATTCATAGTGTTCCATTTAAGAGGCTACCAGGTAAATGACCTTGATCATTCCTGTTCCATGGACCACAGAGAAGGAGCCACTGATGCTTCCCATCTATCTAATGACAAGAAAACAAACTGGCAAACACCCTGTCTTAAAGGTTATAGTCTCTTGCTGCTTTTGGTATAAAAATTATTGAACATAATTTCTTAGTGGCTTTTCTACGTGATTCACATCTGAAGCCTCTTCCTTTGAATAAAATCTTCTCAGGGTTCCCTTATCCCTTATTTGAAGCTCCATTTCAAAGCAATGAGAGTTTTGCTGGCATCCATATCTAGTGGGATGAAAAGCAGTTCAAAGTCATTCGCCTCTATTTCTTTTTTTCTCACACACCCTGTGGAATCATGCCTCATAATAAAACAGCACTAGATTTAAACTAGCCTCTGAGCAATGGCAAAGACATAGAATTATAGAGTTGGAAGGGACCGACAAGATCATCAAGTCCAGTCCCTGCCAATGCAGGCTGTCCGCAACTACAGAATCCCCGACGGATCCAGCCTCTGCTTAAGGACCTCCAATGATGGGGGGGAAAGTCTACCACCTTCCAAAGCAGAGACCATTCCTCTGATGAACACTTCATACTGTCAGGAAGTTCTTCCTAATATTAGGTCAAAATCTCCCTTGTTGTCATTTAAACCTATTTGTCCTGGACCTAGCCTCCAGATCCAACCAAAGTTAAGTATTCAGTTAAAAAGCCCTTCAGTTCATGTTTTGATACTCTGGCAAATATGTTTTGTCTTAAGGACTAGCATGTTAGTTATCAGGATGCATTTTTGCTATTACTGTTATCTTCTGGACTTTGTTTTATCCTATGTTGTGCCTCAAATTGTGTGCATAACTCACCAACTTCTTTATTCCAACCATCTGATTCTATTGTCTAATAAAACTCATACCACAATGAGCATGTATAAACCTCAGAAATTGCCACCCCTCATATGAGTCTTCTTTCCCCCTCCACACCCCAGTGCACTGTGGAATTGGTCATCAGGTGAGACTCTGATCAAGATGCCATTTTTGTCTGATGTCTAGTTGGTAAGGTCAAGTGGCAGGCCCTTCTTAGTGATGGCACCCTCACTGTGGAACTCTCTGTTTCCAGAAAATGGTTAAGATCTTTTTTAGTCTAACAGGTGTTTAGGTGTTTTAAAGTGTAATTTTTAACCTTAGAATAGTTTTTGTTGATTCTATATAATGCTATACTATGCTATACTATACTAATTCTATAATATGTCTACTGTTTTTCCACTTATACTTTTAGTGTACGTTTTACAGCGCAATCCGACTTAACTTTTGTGCCGGTGTAACCAGCAGCACAGCGAGAACGGGGGCCCCAGAACTGAAAAGGGATTCAAATCCCCTCCAAAAGAGGAATTCAAAGGGGATTTGAATCCCTTTTCCATTCTGGGGCCTCCTGTACTCGCTGTGCCGCTGGTTACACCGGCACAAAAGTTAAGTCTGATTGCGCTGTTAATGAGCTAAGCAGCCTTACGACCAATTGATTGATTATTGATTCATAAGAACATAAGAAGAGCCCTGCTGGATCAGGCCAAAAGCTCATCCAACTTCCTGTATCTCACAGTGGCCCACCAGATGCCTCAGGGAGCACACAAGACAACAAGATGCCTGTATTCTGTCACTACTCCCTTGTATTTGGCATTAAGGGATAGCCTACTACTAAAAAGGGATAGCCACGGCCGAAAATGGCCGGTTTTTGACAAAAGGAAGATCGGGGAGGCCTGTGCGAGCCTCTGCAGGCCTCCCCGAAGCCCCGGTAAGTATTTTTTCTTTACATTTTTTTATTATTTTTTATTTTTATTTTTATTAAAAAAAACTTTTTTCCCTATTTTTTGCTCCATAGGATACATGCGTCCTATGGTACGATGCGTTCTATGGGGCGAAAAATACGGAACTTGATAGCATTATTTAGAAATGTTTTGTATGTGCAGGGCTTCCATTGTGCACATTTAACACAGTGCACAGTGAAGATGTAGGAGATGTGCTATTAGATATGTTCTCTACAGTCCTCCCATACTATTAACTATCCTAAACCAAAGCTTAGCATTCAAGTCCTTGATGGATGTGGATGAAACATTTGGGGCTTTTTTTTCTGGAACTCCATAGTATTTTGCCCAGGAGGGAGGCGGGATCAGTGGCACAGGCATGCATTGTATTCTAGCCCCCTTCGCGGGCCTGATCCAGTGACACAGATCAACGTGGACTTGCGCCAGCAATATTGCTGGTGCAGGTCCAAGTTGACCTGTTGCCACTGCTGGATCTTACCCCGGGGCAAGGGGACAAATGTCCTCTTACCCCAAGGAGCCCTCCAGCATGCTAAATTCCTCCACGGGTTGCAGTGTAGCCTGCACCAGCGCAGCTACATCACCGCGTGGGGATTTAGTTAGGCTTGGGCTGTTAGTGATATTGCACAAGGACACATGAGCTCTTCTCTCGCTTGCAGTTTGTGCTTCTTCTGTCGTTCCTGCATACTTTGCACTCAAGGTAAAGAACAGGGAAGGCAAGAGCTTGAATGCCGTCCATGACCGCTTGGCATGATCTGAATTGAGTTTAAGGGGGAAATATCACCATGAATACATTTGCCAGTCTTTCAGACCCACTCTTTGTAAGGAAATCGTGTCATTTAAGTATTCCTTAACAAAAGGCTTGAGACTGTGCCCAACTAAAATTAGCATGAGCATCTAGAGAGGAACTAAAAGCCTCTTCACTTTCAATGGGATGGGGATGTTTATCATCAATGAATGAGCCAAAGAGGATGCACACAGCACACTTGGGGTAATGGGTAGTGCAAGCACATTCACCCCTAGGACAACAGGTTTCTCATGGGGGAAACAGTTGCTAGGGTCCCCTTCCTAAAACATGGCTTGCTTTCTACCTCCTCTCTTCCCTGTAGTCCTCCCCACATGCCAACGGAAGAAAACAGGAGACAGATAAAGTCTGAGAAGCCATTGCAAAAAGAACCAACGTGGCGCTGCCTCCTAAGAGCTGTTTTCCCCATGTGGTAAGTGCCTACTGGATTAACCTTTTGTATATGCAGGAATAGGAAATGAATCATTGAACAGCTCTTCAGGAGCACAATGTTCCCCCCATGCTACATCCGGTAGCATCCAGACTCGTTCAGTGACACCTTTTTGTTGGTGTGTACCCATGGTGGTGAAGAAGGGCAAGGGGAACAAGTGTTCCCTTCATTTGGCATACGTGTCGATATGCACAGTGTGATGCTGTGGCTTCATGTGGTGTCATTCAGTAAATAAAAACAGCACTCCACATTACACTTACCACCGCTAGCTCAACTGCAATTGACGTAGTGATACAGCACCAACTTCAAGGGCACCTCCATTAATAGTGTCTAGTTTTTCGACTGTGACGCAGCTTCTCTATAAGATCTTTGCATTGGGTTGACTTTCCTGTACCAGACTCCTTCCAAAGCTATGATCACACAGTGCCACATGAAAACGAATAAGATTTGTCTGTAGCACCTTATCTTTGCATGCACTTTCGTAGGTAGGCAATAAACTGTTCCATCAAGCGCATGAAGAGGCTTTGGCAGGTGTCAGGTATCCAAGATAGATACAAAGAGAATATATTGTCCTGGTTATTGGAACACAAAATGTGCATTAATAGCATGCATATTTAAATGGGGGGGGGTGTTGACTCCTGGTTCCATGAACACCATCAGTAATCCTCATTCAAGCCATAAGAAACACAGTCAAATGTGTTAACTACAGCCTCCTACAGTAACTCTTTATTGTTATAACTGTACAGCAACCCATCCCTAAGGTCAGAGGGAGTGTCCAGGTGAGGAGACAGTACTATTTCCCACAGTAAGCAATGTATCGGAGTTACGGGAGCAGACGCCATGTTTTATTGAATTTTATTTCCCACAGTCTTTGATCTGTGACACTGTTATTAATGTCTGATTTGATCCATCTATCAATTTTCTTACATAATGTTCTGTTTCCCTGAAGTAAACCACTGTACTGTTGCTGGCATGTGATGGGTATAAGCCATTGATTGTATATGGCTGATGTCATAGGTCCATAGATTGTGCTGCTCAAATGCATCTGCATTTGTGCTACATGCTGTTCTTAAGGTAACAAATGTACCATAGGTTGCAAACCTCAGGACTTCGTAGCCCTTGTTCTGGTTTTCATGTAGCACTAGCAGCTCACTGATTTATCCAGACTCAAATTTTGCAAGGATGGGGATGTATGAACCATGTCTTAAGGATTTCCAAACAGATTTACAGTGCAATCCTAACCAACTTTCCAGCGCCTGTGTAGCCGTGCCAACAGGGTGCACACTGCATTTTGCAGTGTGGGGGCAGTCATGAAGGCCTCTTCATGGTGAGGGAATATTTGTTCCCTTACCTCGGGGCTGCATTGTGGCTGCACCGGAGCTGGAAAGTTGGTTAGGATTGCGCTGTCAGGTTCCCATCTCACTAAAGCCAACTACCACTGGTGCAGAGCAGGCATGTGCTTAAAATGAGGGCCACACATTTCATTTATATTAAGATACGCTCTATGCAAACACCACATTTTTGCACTAGAAATGGATGAAACTGTACTAGAAATGTACAGTTCCATTGTACATGGAACGTACTAGATGGAATGGTACTAGAAATGTACCATTCCATGTACTAGAAATGGATGAAACATGATTAATTATAGAAGGTTGGATTCCCATGCTTCGTTTCACAGACTCGCTTCTTTATGCTGAGCTGATTTGGGTCACTACTTCTTGATCAGCCCTTAACACTTACCCTGCTTGAGGGGCAATACAGACATGGCATATTCCTTGCACGTTAACCAAAATACATTAGTCTTAATTAGAGAAGTTCTTGATCTGTTCTTGATCTGATTTCATCTTTCAAAGTAACAAGCATGTGCCCACATCAAGTCTATTTTAAAAGTGCTGTATGTATTGTGCATCTTCTCTTTCTTCAAAATACTCAAAAGAACATCATGATTGTTTACTTCGTAAAATTGTTAAAAAGCTAAAATGAGACGTTCCCCCTGAGCTCTTTAGAGGAAAAACAAGATACCGATGTGATCATACATTTCCTGGGATGGAGTAGGAATGGGACCTCACCTTCTTAGGGGGCCAGGCTCAGCAAGGAAGGCTTTCTCTACTATCCTAATAATCCAACTGGGGGTGGGTGGGATATTTGAGTGAATGTCAGAGCAGCTGTATGCCCTGAACATATGAAGATGCCTTCTACTGAATCTAGTAGTCTATCTAGATCAGCATTGTCAGCACTGACCAGCAGTGGCTCTCCAGGGTTTCAGCCAGGAGTCTTTCCCAGCCCTACCTGGAGATGGCAGTATGGAGCTTGGGATTGTTTGCTTTCCAAATGCCACCCTATTCCTGAACTTAGAAATCCTTTGTTTTATACAAGGCATTACAGACGGTCAAAAAGAACAGGGGAGTGTTTGAGACAGAGAGTGCAAAGCTCCATCAGTCTGATATCTCCTTGTGGCAGCACCTGGAGCAGGAATTTGTATAGCAAGGGATGGAACAACTGAGAGCTTCGGCAGATCCTGATCTCCAGAAGAGATAAAATGACAAGACAAATAGGGTTGTAACAACATTTTTGCAGCAGTTCCAGCAAACGTATTGGCGTGCCCTGGGAAGTGATGAGAGGATTAGTGCTTTTTGCACCAGCCATGGAACATTTCATGATCGCGCCCACCACAATGACAGGTGCTAATGTGGGCAGCTCTGGGAAGAAAGTAGAACAACCCATTTATAAGGCTGAAGTCCATAACCTGCTCCTTGATACTAGCGGGCATGCCCACACACTGCCTCTTAGTAGAAAATGTGGGAAAAGCTGCAGACTGGTTGTTTCATCCAAAATATGCTTTATGCTTTTTTCTTTTCTTTTTTTGTGAACTTCATGGTCAAGGCCCCACAGATCTCTGAGACTTGTCAGCCCTGTGCCGACATTATAAAACATGCACACACCAACATGTGGTTAAGGGGGCAGTAGTAAGCCTGTGCCTCTAAACCCCAGGTGCATGAGGCTGACTAGTGAGGGAAATGAAGTTTGCCCATGCGCAGAGAAAAGACATCCTAAGCAATGCATGGTGCCAGGGACTCAGATTCCATGGCCTAGCATAAGCTTCTGAAACCTTTGCTGGAGATGAATGCTCTTACTATAGATGTTTATGTACTCCTGGGCAAATAAGAGACTGATAATGTAAAGAACCAGGTGGTTTGCAGCCCAATCCTATCCCGCGCCACAATGTAGCATGCAGGTGCACCAGGGAGGCACATGCTGCATGCTATGATGGGGGGGGGGCAATCAGGAGGCCTGTGAGAGGTAAGAGACTCCCCTATGTGTAGGCCTCTTGATGGCCTATGGGTCTCCTCGTATCTATGCCAGCTATATAGCTGGTGTACGTCTGAGGAGAGCCAGGGGTTGGGGTGGGCCAAAAAATGGGGGCTAAGATCCAGCATATATGACTGCCAATGGATCCACCCCTGTCCTCCCCCGATATGCCCCTGATTCCTCTCCCTCACTGCCCGCTACCCACCCCCACTGCCAACATACCTCCTCCAGTGGTGGCTGGGTGCTCTGGTAATACATGCAAGGTTGCCAGCCATTTGCACTGGCAGCTCTGTAGTGCGCGTCATCACTGAATCTGCAGTGCCAACAGAGTTGGTCTTCCATTGATGGAATGCTAGTTCCATCAGCAGAAGGCGCCCATAGGGTTGGGCCCATAAAATGGCATAAACTCTTTCCAACCCTCCCATGGCAAATTTACTGCTGAAACGTAGCACAGAAACAATAAAAAGGCAGAAGAATACCAAGTGAGACCATCCAATCTCTATTAAAATGTCCATCAGTCTTTTCCTTTCAGAATTCATGGTGGATACAAATATTAACATCAACATTTTTGACAAGTAATAATGTCACCAGGCTAATAATATCACTCCAGCAAAACATTACAAGCGAAGGTTCTTGTAATTAACATTTTCAAGCAGATCTCTTCATTTCTTCTGTCAGATTTCATTTCTCTTCATTGCTCAGAAATGTGTCCAGCTCAACTCAGCAGCATTTTATTGGATACAGCAATCTGTTGCCAATTCCAGATGTGGAAACAGTTGAACATGTGCCTGTTTGCGGCCAAACTGCACTGCTGTTTCCCAGTAGGTTTAAATGCCCCTACTTGAAATAGCCACAAGATGGCCCCATAATACTGTTATCTCTTCCTCAAGAGGGGTTGAGCCAGGGAGAGCCACAGAAGGTGTTTCTGAGCAAAGCACAGGAGGGCTCTTCCTGAAGCATGCTGCTCCTGAGGTACCAGGGACAAAAACCATCTGCCTGTTGACCCAGTGTGGTGAATACTGCTGCAATCGGGTGGGCCATCATTTCACATTAGCTTGCCACATGGGGCAGTATCCACCTCATAGCATTTTAGGAGGCAACCATGTGGCTAGCTGGAGCATAAAAGGTAAAGGTATCCCTTGACAATTAAGTCCAGTCGTGTCTGACTCTAGGGAGCGGTGCTCATCTCCGTTTCAAAGCCAAAGGGCCAGCACTGTCCGAAGACGTTTCCATGGTCATGTGACCAGCATGACAACACCGAGGCGCATGGAACACTGTTACCATCCCGCTGACGCGGTACCTATTAATCTACTTGCAATTTCTTGCTTTCGAACTGCTAGGTTGGCAGGAGCCGTCGCACGGATTCGAACTGCCGACCTTTCGATTGACAGCTCATGGTTCAGTGGTTTAACCCACTGCGCCACCCGCTGGCTCAACAGCTGGAGCATGGCAATGCTTTATTTTCACCTGTTCAGAACATCAAGGAAGCGTCTGCAATTGCCAGCAATATGAATTCCTTTGGGATTTGAACCAACTCTGTCTTTTTGGCAATTGTATCTTTTTTATTCAGTGCACCAGGCACGCTAAACTGCCATCTTAAAAGAACACAGTTGTAAACAATCACTGTGCGTTGGTCTTTACAGGGCTTTGAGGCCTTTTAAATGATTTTGGGGCTCTCGCCAAGAGGTTCTGAGGCACCTGCTGATTGGTTAGCAGCTGCCCTTCCCTTGAATAGCTTTTCAGTTGTGCACCGAACTTTGGTCCAAGCCTTGCTTCTTTGGTGGAGAGGAGGTAGGGTAGTTGTTTGGCTGCAAAGTTAAACTGGATTGCTCTCTTCTTCCCCAACATCTGTTGAAGTGCCAGAGGCTTGCCAAGGACATGGATCCTGAGAACACATGCATACATAACCTCAAAGGAAGGAAGAAGAGCTGCTGGCATGGTGGGGTGAGATTAGAAACATTGGGACTTTTCTTTCTTTTGGGGGAATCTGAAAGGGAATTGATTTTGGGAATTCATTGAAGAGGAAATTCATTGGGGGGGAATCTGTGCAGGAAATTAATCTGTAAAGAGAGAAAATGTTTTCAGAACATGCATGATGAGCAGGAATTCAGGTTTGGCATTAGAACGTAAGATTCCTGCTGGGTGCAGAGTCGTCCGTAGAAGGGTGGGGGCAGGCCTGGGGCAACTCAACCAGCGTGGGTGGATGGGTGGGGACTATTATGGCCTTATATTGGTCATGAAAATGCAGGACCCAGGAAGGCCGCCCCAGTTGCCCTACCCAAGGGACGGCTCTGGCTGGGTGGGGCCACGATCCATCTAGTTCAGCATTCTTTTCCTAAAAGCAGCTAGCCATATGCCTCTGGAAGCTGACAAGCAGCACATGAAGATGATAGTTTTCCTTGTTGGTTGTCCCCAGAAGCACCTGGTATTCAGAGGAATACTGCCTCGTGTCTGATAGCAGGGGCTTCTGTGGGTGGGGCTTGGCTAGAGAGATGGACAGCGCTTTGGTGAGCGGCATCAAGGGAAGATGTGGTAGAAGTATTATGACAGTGGGTGGGACTCCTAGCACCCCACCTTTGGAGACTCCAGCCACCCCTGCTTTTGGAATCGGTCTCAAGTAGGCCAAACTCCCTTCCCCAGGAGTGAATGATTTTCGTTCATTACAGCAGTATTTCTCAAAGTGTGCTCCTAGGACCCCTGGGGCTCCCTGAGACCCCTTCACTATACAAGGCTCCATGAGCACACCATAAGTGGCTGCCCTCTGCCCTCTGCCCAGTTTGCTTGTCCGTCCCTCCTACCTCCCCTACTTGCGGCTCCCCTTTCTCATTTCCCTCCTGTTCCAGCTCTGCTGGTATTCAGCATTGGGCTCAGTGGTGCACCATTCCAAGCATGGGCTGGTGCTCTGGGGCTCCCCAAGACTCCACACATGCTCCGGCAGGACTCCCCAGAGACTACGTTTAGGAGTGTAAAGGGCTCCAGAGACCAAAAAGTTCAAGAACCACTGCTCTACAGAAATAAAGAAAACATTAGCCAGTCATGTGCATATGGCATCAAAGAGGGCAGTTATTATGCTGCATGAACGTTTCCCTTGCCAAATTACTCCACCTAAATACGGCTTGATAGTGATTCTCGCCGCACTTGGTGTGGGCATGTTACTATGCTTGAAAATAATGGCATGCAGAAGCAAGAGGCGGGAATTACATCCCTCCAGACAGCCATTCTGTAAGGGGGAGAATAGGGCACACTAGCTGTAATGCTATGCATTAAAAAGCACTTAGGCTGCTCAAACCAGCATTAGAATAGCACATAAACACTGTTGTCATGATCTCAATGGGACTCTGGAGCTCAAATGGGAGCTCCAGCAGCTTCACAGGGACTGCACAGCACAATATATTGTAATGATGTGTTTGGTGCATGCACAATAACCCTCCTCCCTGTGCTGTTTCAAAAAGTTATGGAGATTCATACTATTCCATATTTTTTCCAAAGCCATATTGGTTAGAAACCGTCAAACAGACACTCACAGGGATCCTTCATCCACTAATCCCACACCTGCAGTTGACTGCCTGCAGCATAGAGACAAGACGGGTTACTAGTCTGCTTGAACTCAGCAGGTTACCCAGGCATGGGGACGGCTGTTTCTAGTGCTGCTCCACCCTTACAGCCCAGTGCTGTTTAATGTGCACTGCCATTTTTCCCATATAGCAGTGCCTCAAAATACACTGAGCACATCTGCATTCCCATTTACCAAGGGAACATCAGAGATAATCTTGCACTATGTGCTCATGGACATGCTTAACAGCCCAATCCTAACCAACTTTCCAGGGCCAATGCAGCCATCCCAACGGGGCATGCACTGCATTAGTCACAGAGGCCTCCTAAAAGTAGGTAAGGTAAAAGTGACCCCTGACAATTAAGTCCAGTCGTGTCCGACTCTAGGGTGTGGTGCTCATCCCCATTTCAAAGCCAAAGAGCCAGCGTTGTCCAAAGACGCCTCCGTGGTCATGTGGCCGGCATGACTCTCCTTGCAGCAGTGCGTAGCATGCGGCTGGAACACGGAGCACTGTTTACCTTCCCGCAAGTGGTACCTATTTATCTACTCGCATTAACATGCTTTGGAACTGCTAGGTTGGCAGGAGCTGGCCAAGCAACGAGAGCTCACCCCGTCGCGGATTCGATCTGCGGACCTTTCGATCGACAGCTCATGGTTCAGCGGTTTAACCCACTGCACCACCCACTGGCGACTCCTAAAGGTAAGGGAACCTTATATTTATTCCCTTACCGCAGGGAGGCATTGTGGCTGCATCAGTGCTGGAAAGTTGGTTAGGATTGGGCTGTAAGAAAAAGACAAATCTGCTATTCCCTTGATATGAGGGTTACCAGTTGACATCCCTCTGAGTTGGCACATTCACCCACCAGGGGAGGGGCCATACCTCAGGCCCCAATCATATTGACATCTAGCACCACGAGAATGCTCATTCTGGCTGTCACAAAATGCGACATGCTGGATTGTGCAGGCTGGCACAAGCAACAAGTGGCCAGTTCCATATGCCAGCAGACTTTGGATGACCACCAGCCCTGGAAAGTACATGTAGAGGGTGGGAGGGAGGCAAGGGGGATTGTGGAACAAGTCAGTGAAGGGGTGGAGAGGAGGGCAGAGGGTTAAGAGGCAGCGGCATCCACCAAATCCAAATCCCCTTCCCAGGCTTGATCCACCTTCACGGGTCCATGTGGACTTGAGTCAGCAATATCACTGGCCCAGGTCCGAGTAGACCCACTGGGCTGGCAGGGCCTTGTCCCAAGGCCGAAACTCCCCCATGGGATTCAGCGGGCAACACATTGGTGCTGCTGCATCACCACACAGGGAGTTACAGTAGATTGGGCTTTCAGTGACAGAGGACATTCTGGGTACAAAGAATGGCGCAACCTTCCTGTTCAAAGGATCTCAGGTAGCAAGGTGTTGGGAAAGACCTCTGCCTGAAACATTGGACAGCCACTGTCAATCAAAGTAGACAGTTCTGGGCTCGGACACTATACAACCATTTCATATATGTTCAACCACTAGACCTCATAGCCGCCGTGGGTATATTGGAATGAAATATGCAAATGAAAAGTGGCTGTGGGTCCATTCCTCCCTAGAAAAAAGGACCTCCCTATTATCCATGAGGGATTCTTAAAATGATGCTTCTATCCTGTCTTGTGGTTGGACACAAAGTGGGATTCCCAGGTGGTCTCTCATCCAGGGACTGACCAGACCCAGAACTGCTTAGCATCTGAACTGCATCATGAGCCCTGGAGCCTTTGTTGAGCCTTTGAATGCATAGATAGTAAGTATTATTTAGGCATTCAGAGAACTAGGACAGTTTGGAGTACTTCACCGGGAGAAACTAATAGGAGAAGGTCCATAGTCAGAATCCTAGCATCCAGCACGATAACAAGCTTTGTGCGAGGTCAACACCATCTTGTGGCATTTTCTTGAACAGCGACTGAGTAGCTCCCATTCTCATCCTTTTCTGGCCAGCATCATGGAGTGCCTATCTGGAGCAAGAGTGACAAGGACATGAAATATTTCAGTGCAATTCTTGTCCTACAGCAGAATTCAATGTAATTTCTCTGACGTGTAAAGGGAAGGCTGTGCTGCCTCAGGTTTTCCACAACGTAGTATGTCCTCGCTATAATAATCCTTGCAAAACCTTTGTGGTTCTTATCATGTATGCTCTGTACTGGGAATTTGGCAGGCACATTGACTTCTGGAGATGTCTTTGAAGGGAATGGCACAGAGAGAGAGAGAGAGAGAGAGAGAGAGCAATTAGTATCCTAGGCCGGACACACAAAGAAGGTCTCATTTGATTCCAGGCCTAATTTGCCTTCCTCCCTGCCCTCTCCCGACCCTGGAACGCCTCCTCCCTGCCAGCATAGTACTCACCTGCCTCTGTCGGGCGCTGCTCCCTCGCTGGCGGAGGCCCACCAGTGCTGGCCTCCATGCTGGCAGGACTGGCCTCCACACTGTCGCAATGTACTTTGTGGCACATTTGTTACAGCGCGGAGCCCAGTACCGCCCATCAGAGGCCGGCATATAATTGGGCTGTTAATTTGCAATGAAAATTGCAACCCACAATGGTAACTAGAAGCCAGGATCTGTTTATGAAGTGGCATCCGGCATACAGTATATGGTCTGCGTTGATAGCAGTGGTGAAGTGGTAAATTTTGCAGTGCAGGAGCACCCAAGTGTTCCTACTAATGATGTCACCACTCATGCTATAGAAATCCTGTAGCTTTGCTTCCCCTTGGCTACACACCTGGATGATAGTAACAATTCTCAGGACGTCATACATGGCCCTGTGCCATACATGAAAAATTATTTCCGGGGTGGGGTGTCAGAGCAGTTTATGTTCTCTTTTCTGAAACTGAAGGCAAAAGCAGAGGATACTGGAACATCTACAGAGCAGTGGCGTTGCTAGAGGTGGGGCGGAATGGTAAGTCTTGCACAGTGGTAACCGCTCCGTTCCATGGTGGCCCTGCCCACTCACCATCGGAACCAGTCTGAACGGCGAAGGCAACGCGCAGGGAGTCTCCTGCGCATTGCTTTCGCCGCTCGACTGGTTCGGACGGCTAGTGGGCGGGTGTAGAGAAGGGGGGGGTTATGGCCACCCTGAGTCCAGCACAGAACAAGGCCAGCACACCGGCGTGCGCCACTCCCCCCTTGCTCCTTTCCCCCCCCAACCTAGCCAAGGAGGGGGGCACCCCCCCAAAACAAGGGGGACCACGGTAGACTGCCACCAGCTGGGGGCCTCCTAGCTCCCCCCAAACCCCAGCTTCTGGGGGGACTGCAGAGTACAGGACCATTGGTCAAGTGACTCCCTGACCAAGGGCAGTCCAAATGACCCAACGTGAAAGAGAACAAGGTAGCGTGTGGCCAGCGTAGACTTTGGATTTAGCTTGGGTTGGTTCAAGGAACACACAATGTATAAAATAGAGTTGTTTATTTAATTTAGGCTATGCAAAAGGCATAGAAGAGACACAGGAATAAATAAGGCAGTAAACTGCTAAATACATAAGGCATACAAACAACATACAAAATAACAGAAATAACACAAAAAAGAGATAACTCCTAAGCTTAACATTTCCCTAAAGAACTCACCACAGATGGAATAAGGTTTTCAGCCATCCCAGGCAGGGATGCTGTGCAGGGGCCCACCCAGCCAGGCTTGGCTGGGAGGCATCAGGGCAGTTCAGCCCAGGAAGCCAACTCCACAAAACGCCATAGTACACAGGCAGTAAGTGAGAATGAGATGCTCCAAAATGGATTCTCAAAGGACAGTTTAAATACACTTTTGGGGATCAGGGGATGGACAAAGGCAGTTGACCAATTAAAGGATGACACACATTCAAACTCCTCATCCCCCTCCCAACTGAAAGAGTCTTGTGATGTCTAACACAGGTGGTTGAAATAATGAGGGAATGACTAACCAACTCAGTTCCCATACAGATAAGACTCCCGAGGCAGGACAGAACCAAAAATGCAACTTCATGGTTGCTGGACGCCTGCCAATCTCCAAGGCACTGCAACAAGCAGGCAGAGAATCCAAAAGACTGAGAAATCAAAATGGAGTTAAACCAGAGGATATAGGCCTGTTCATCACAGCGGGGCCACCATGGAACAGAGCGGTTACTGCTGTGCAAGACTTACCATTCCACCCCACTTCTAGCAATGCCAGTGCTACAGAGAAAATAATTTAATAGTGTATGTCTTTCTATCTGCATAGCACAGAGGTGGCCAACCCGTGGCACGCGTGCCACAGAGTGGCACAGGAAGGTCCGTCGGGTGGCACGCGGTCGCACACGCCTCTCTTCTTCCCTGCTAGATTTTCCAGCTCTTCAACGGAGGCTGAAAGTAGCTAGCTGCAGCATGTAACTTGCCCTGTGCTCCTCCCAGCGTGCAGCTCAGCTTCAAAGTATTTCAGCATTGGCTGGGGCCACGCAGGCGCTGTGAGGAGAGAGGGACTGCGTGGAGCTCCAGAGATATCTCTCCCAGAGGCCCAGCGGCGTGTAAACCGCCACTACGGGAAAACTGCGAGCAGCACGGGCCTCCTCCTTCTCCTCCCACCCTCCACCCTATCCCGCCCTCACTCGCCTGGCCGCCGCGGCGCGGACCGCCGCATGGACAAAGGAGCGGCAAGGTCCCCCTCCCGCTCCCCTAACCCTCAGCTTCCCACCGCCCAAACCCTCCTGACGGCCCAGCAGGGCTTTGAAGCACGTCCGGGAGCCGCCGCGGTAGCGACGAGCCGGCTCCACGATCCCCTTCCCACCCCACCCCCCGCAGCCAGCCATGACGAACCTCCCTCCCGGTAACCCCCCATCTCCCTCCCTCCCAAGGCAAGCCGAGCCATGCATCGCACGTCCCGACGCACCCCTTCCCCCCCCAGCGCCCGAGCCGCCCGACCACCCCCCAGGAAAGTAAAGAGGGGAGAAGGCAGAAGAACGGAAGAAGGGAACAAAGAAAGAAAGGAGACAGCGACAAAGGGGTAGGAAGAAAAAAGGGGGTGGAAAGGAAGCCCACGATCCCCCCCAACCCTCTGCCCAACGTGCCCCGAGCGGTCACGGACAAAGAAAAAACCCCTCCCCAAAGACCCAGACCCCCAGAAGGAAACTCACCAGGCCCCAGAAGGGAGAGAGGGCAAACTACAGAAGCACATGAGGGGAGTGTGTGTGTGTGTGTGTGTGTGTGTGTGTGTGTGTGTGTGTGTGTGTGTGTGGGCAAACTACAGAAGCACATGAGGAGAGAGAGAGAGGGGGCAAACTACAGAAGCACATGAGGAGAGAGAGAGAGAGAGAGGGCAAACTACAGAAGCACATGAGGAGAGAGTGAGAGAGTGTGTGTGTGGGCAAACTACAGAAGCACATGAGGAGAGAGAGTGTGTGTGGGGGGGCAAACTACAGAAGCACATGAGGAGAGAGAGAGAGGGCAAACTACAGAAGCACATGAGGAGAGAGAGAGAGAGAGAGAGAGTGGGCAAACTACAGAAGCACATGAAGAGAGAGAGAGAGAGAGGGCAAACTACAGAAGCACATGAGGAGTGTGTGTGTGTGTGTGTGTGTGTGTGTGTGTGTGTGTGTGTGTGTGTGTGTGTGTGTGTGTGGGCAAACTACAGAAGCACATGAGGAGAGAGAGAGAGAGAGAGAGAGAGAGAGAGAGAGAGAGAGAGAGAGAGAGAGAGTACTTGCATTAGACTACTACACCATCCTGGCTCACTTATGGTTCATTGTTACGTGCTCTAAGAATGATATAACAATAAACCTTAAGTAACTGAAGGTGATTCTGTTTTTATTTAAACATGGTTATTTAATAAAATAAAAACACGGTTATTTATTATTTATTTATTTACTTTATTTATTTATTTTTGTGGCACGCCCACGCTACAAAAAAACTAAAAGTGGCACATGTCATAAAAAGGTTGGCCACCACTGGCATTAATAATAACAATTTGATTGAATTTTAATTTCTTCCCATGTATTTTGTTAAAAAAAGATCCATAAGCAGGGACAGGCAGACAGAAATTAGTCTCTCCTTTATGGAACTGTCCTGCAAAATCTATTTCCATTTAGCATGCCAGGATACCAGTGTGAACATTTTTCACACATGTTCTTCCATATGTATTCTTCCATGCTGAATTTGATCCCAAGTTGCCCAGGGCAAGGGGCCACCTTTCTACCACATTTGCTGAAGAGTAGCACTGGCCCATAGACAGAATAGAACAGGGGGAAAATCATATGATAATGAAAGGGTGTTGCAAAAGGATGAAAAACTAGGTTCTGTTTTTCGTATTCAAAGACATAAGAGGCATTACCTGAAAGGAAGGAAAACTGGAAGGAATTCCGCTGGCTGGCTTGTCGGATAGCTTTTAGACTGGTGTCAATGCTTCCACCTGCAACTGAGTGAATAAAGAATAAAGCAGGACAGTAGGAACAAAGGGTGCTGGTTTTAGACTGTAAGCCCTTTGGGGACAGAGAACCATTTATTGATTTATTTTGCTAAGTAAACTGCTTTGTGAACTACTTTTTGTTGGAGAATGGTATATAAATATTCCTATTCTATAAATAATAATAATTTGTTCATCCATGGTGACACTAGGAGCTGGTGGTAGAGCCGAGGGCTAGGATGGTGTAGTGGTTTGAGAGTTGTACTTAATACCAGGAAGATCCAGGTTCAAATCCCCGCTCAGTCATGAAGCTTACTGGGTGACCTTGGGCCTGTCACATCCTTCAGCCTCACCTACCTCACAGGGTTGTTGTGAGGACAAAAGGAAGGAAGGAACTATGTATGCCACCCTGAGCTTCTGGGAGGAAGGGTGGTATAAAAATATGATAAATAAATAAGAGCCAGTTCAAGAGCCGAAATCAAACTCTGCACACATTCAACATTTGGTCAAAAGATTCAAGATTCAAATTTGAATTTCAAACATGTTACAATGTTGTTTTTGAACATTTGACTTTGAAGGATACGTTTAAAGTATCTTATGTTTTAACAGATGGATTTGAAAGCCATAATGTCAAGTGTCAACTTGCCAAATTCAGGCCCTGACTTCAGAGAATAACAGCCGCTTGTCGCCAGATGAAATGCACAGCTTGTGGGCTATCAATGTGTTCGGCGTATATCTAACGAAGCCAAAATACACCAAATTAATACAACATGCAGAAGGCTATCAAAATGCCTGTGTCACACAAGTCCCTTTAGGAGAAGTCATGGAAAAGCAGGACAAGTGAGATTCTTAAACAAATGCCACAGACTGGATGAACGTAGCTTAAAACTGGCTGCTGTGAAGCCAAATCCCAAGGATTTGCATATAGAAAATGGATCTAAATAAAGCCATTAAATGAGAGTATTACCTAACAACTAAGGTGCTGGTGGTGAGATTTGAAGATTCAGCATTCTTTTTTATATTTTGAGGAAAAGCAAGAGCTGTGGGGGTCCTTCTTGTCAGAGAAACTGCAGAAGCTATCTCAATTATAGACAAGCTGTCTCTTTATGAGATTTTCCTTCAGGATGGTTTTAGCTCCCGAGGTGTACCGCTGCAGGAAGCCATGGTGCATGGTGGACATTTTCCAAACTGGGATGAATGAGTGTTGCCCCCACCAACACACACACACACACACACACACACACACACACACACACACACACACACACACACACACACACACACACTGATCACAAGAACAAAGGAAGTCATCAAGAGCAGGGTCCTTCATCGATTATGGAGATGATTCATGCTATTTTTCTTAACATATTTTATCAATTATTGTAAGGCACCCTTCCACAAAGGAGCCCACAGTGGTTTTTAACAACACAACAACTCTCTAATATTGCTAAATACTGTAAATGTAGAAATTAATACAATGATGTTTTCTTTCTCCATATAATAACGCAATTTCTACTTCATCCCCTAAAGCTGAATCACTCTTGCTGATCAACTTTTCATAAGGCACATTTCAAGTCCTTTCTAACAAACCTTGTATTATTTTTAACAACAATTTTATCTTTCCCTTCCTCCAAAAAGCTCGAGACCATATACACGTTTTTCCTCTGCATACCAACCTTGTCAGAAAGGTCAGCTTGAAACACAGAAACTAGCTTAGAGTTACCCAGTGAGCTTTGGACGCGCGTCACCCCCCTGCCCTAGGGTGACTCGGTGCGCGTCACCCTAGTGACCCCCCAAACATCCCCCCAAAGCACAGCTGTGTACTTGCCCCCGCTGCTGCCATCTCCTCTCTTCCTTCGTCCGGCTCGGCCAGCGCTCCAGGGCCATCTGAGAAAGGCCCAATGGCTCAAAACGTGAAGATTTACGTTTTTCGCGCATGTGCAGTACATTTTCTGAGGGTGAAGGGCTGCCCATTTGCCCTCAGAAATGTACTGCGCATGCACGAAAAATGTAAAACTTCACGTTTTGAGCCATTGGGCCTTTCTCAGAAGGCCCTGGAGTGCCGGCTGGGCCGGACGCTCCGAGGCCAGCTCCCCGGCCTCGGAGCTGAGGGTGACGCGCGTCACAGAGGTGACGAGCGAGGTGCGCGCGTCACCCCTTTGCGCGCGTCACCCCCCCCCGGCGGCCCGCCCCACCAGCCCCACTACAGTGAAGCCCTTGTTTGTGAGGATTTGAGCCTGAGATTTCCCTAGTTTAAGCCCAACACTAACCACTACACTACACACCAGAAAATGTAACTTTCCCATACTCTGTGTGTGTGTGTGTGTGTGTGTGTGTGTGTGTGTGTGTGTGTGTGTGTGTGTGTGTGTGTGTGTGTGTGTGTGTGTGTGTTTTCAACAGAATGGAAGACACTCTAAGCCTGCAATCCTATACATGCTTTCATGGGAGTAAGCCTCATTCAACATAGTTCATAGGATTACACTGGAAGGGCCCAATTCTAGCCAACTTTTCAGCACCGATGAATCCGCAATGCAGCCCCGAGGTAAGGGAACAAATGTTTCCTTACCTTGAGGAGGCCTCCTTGACTGTCCCCCTCACCACAGCAGGAGGCAGGCGCATGCCCCGTGGACATGGCTGCATCAGCGCTGGAAAGTTGGATAGGATTGGACCCGAAGATGAGTTCTGACATATAGTTCATACGCTGACCAAACTGTCCCAGAATATCCCAGCCTGCTTCCTCCAGCCAAGGGTAAGGACAATTGTACTATAAATCAAGTGCAAGTATGTAGTAAAATGGTCATTTGCAATCAAGCAGAGGCAAGACATAGTTTGAAAGAATTATGATCTGTCTTTCTTATCCCATAAGTTAATGATCCAAACCAGCGACTCACAATTTTGTTTCCTCCAGGTAACTGATCATGAGAGCAGCAGAGGTTTTTCTGAAGGAAGCCTCCTTGGACACAGCTTTTCGCTGAACGGTCTATGCCCAAATACGCTTCCCAAATCTCTTCTTTGTTAGCCGCAAATACAAGATGACTGTGTTGTTGTTGTTGTTGTTGTTGTTCAGTCGTTAAGTCGTGTCCGACCCTTCATGATCCATGACTATACTGTACTATACTGTACTGTACTGTGTAGATGACTATACTGTACAACATTGTATTATTTATATTAAGCATCCCAAATTGCTTTGGTTACCTGTCATTATTATTATCATCACTGCCATTGATGTACATGACATTTTACAAAGAATGGGAGGTCAGGTCTCTGCCCTGAGGGGTTCACAATCTTGATATCAACTCAAGGGAGACGAAAGAGAAAGGGGAAGGGAGTGTAAGCAGTCAAAGAATATGCAATTACAAACTAGATATTACCCTAAACTAGGCTTACCATATCCAAAGGGGGACAGGGTGCCTATACCTTTAACCATTGTAAAAAGAGGGAATTAAGGCAGGTGCAGCTCATAATGGAAGGGTGCAACAAGCTGCACCTGCCCAAATTCCCTCTTTTTACAATGGTTAAGGGGTAGGCACCCTGTCCCCCTTTGGATATGGTAAGCCTACCCTAAACACTTAACTATGGGCTTTTTTAGTAAATAATTCATGGGGGGGGGGGAAGGCTGACAAAACAGATCAAAACCATAGCAGGGAAACTGAGGCTTTAGTACTTCTCCCATGCCATGGTTCTGATCCTGATCATACATGCCCCAATCTATGCTATATTTAATGGGAACAAACGCTTTCATTGAAAGCTAATAGAAGCCTTTTTAAAATTAAAAGAGTGTGCACTGGGGGAGGGGTGTGTGATTGCAACTGGAACCACAGTGGATTCCAAGTGTCAAAAGCCTCCTCCGCCACAGTCATTGACTCATTGTGTGCGTTTGTCCCCTGTGCTATTTTCTAAGCAAAAGAAAAAACATTAACAGCCCAATCCTATCCAAGGCCAGCCTAGGGGTGCAGTGGCTGGGGACCAGCCGGGCCACCTAGGAGAGGTAAGTAAAGAATAATACTTTTACGTACCTCCTTCACTGCTCCCTGGTCCCCTATGGGCCTACTCAGATCTGCACTAGCTATTTTGCTGGTGTAGATCTCAAATGCCATAGGGTGTGTGTCAAGCCCAGAATAGGGGCTCCAGATATTGCAGACACCACCACAACCACCACCACCACCACTGAGATCTGCCCTCATCCTGCCCCTGATCCACCCCAAATCTGGCCCGATCCCTGCCCCAGTATGCCCCTGAATGTACCTATCCACCAGTCACTGCCTGTCAACAGTCAATCTGCAGGCCACTGTCAGTGGCATGTGGCCTTCTGAGCCTCACACCGGCAGAAACATTCCACAGAATGCTGGAGAATTCCACAGAATGCAGCACCAGTGGCCCTATGTGCCAATAGAATTGAGCTGTAAGCAGTGGCGTTCCTACACCCCCTGTGGAGGGGCAGCCGACACAACACCCCCCACATGATGTCACAAGCCACGCCCCCTGGAGGCGTGGCATCATTTTTGCACGCCATCGCGGAATTTCGGCGGTGGTGCGGCTTGAATCACACACCCCTGCGCCGTTTTCAAAGGCTTTTCGGAGCCAAATGGCTCCAGGGCAGGCATGTGGGCGCAAATAGGGGCCAGAAATGACGACCGGTGGCGCGCGATCAACAGGAGCAGCAGCGGAGGGGCAACCAGGCGATGCGTCCCGGAGGCAAGTAACCCCCCGCCACGTGCGCCCTCCGCCCTGGGGACCACCGCCCACCGCCCCCCTAATGATGCCACTGACTGTAAGATACGTTTATGCTAACATGTTTAACCCTTAGTTACATGTACTTGGGCTTAGTTCCAAAGGGGATGAGTGAATTATCTTCATTATACTTGACCTTAAGCCAAGGGTTCTTGAAGGGGAGGGGTCACACTATAGGTAGCTCCAGGGGTGTCACTAGAGTTGGTAACACCCAGGGTGAGATCTCATGGTGTCACCCCCATGGACCTCCTCCCATACCAGACCACACAATGTGGAGGCCTCCTGAGAAATGCGATCCCCGCGTGAGTCGTGGCAGGGATCAGGAAAAAAGCCATTTTCTACCAGTGGTAGTGTATTTTCATACAACCAGTAACAAATAGAATAGAAAGTTATTTTGGTATCACCCCTCCCTGGGGTGTCACCCGGTGTGGTCCGCACCCCCTGCCCCTCCTAGTGACGCCCCTGGTTAGCTCTGTGCAACAAATGTGTTCTTATTCTATCAAAGTGTTCTATGAATGTCTCTTTTTTCCAATTAAGGATGAAAATATTTCTAGCTGTTTCAACAGAAAGTCTCACCTTCCCAAAGATTTGCATTTTATCGTTGCTTGGTATAATATTTGATGGCACAAAGATGAAACAACTGCTTAAGCCTTGGGGTTAAGAGAGTGGATGAAGCAGGGTTATGTTATCTAGAGTCAAATGATTAATCTACATCCACTGATGTCCCAATCCTCAATACAGTTTTTTGGAACTGTAATTCCAAAAAGCACCATTGGTTTTAATTAAACATACTCAAAAATAAATGTGCCCTAAGATTGCCCTACTTCCTTTTGAGACGGCCTTCTCCCTTTACTTCCTCTGTGATCTAGCCAAGAATGGTCCCTTGATTCTGCAATCTGTGGGCAACATACTAGGAGGGCAGGAAGAGCCTTGTGAAGGTTAGTGCGTATGGGAAATATGGTGCTTCTATTTTAAAAATAATTTTGACCCAACTTTTTAGAGTTTAATAGGCATTTTATTGAATATTTATCTTAATGCTATAATCCACCATAAGCCCTTGGAATAAGATGAGCAAAAAATGAAAATAAATAAAGATTATGACCACTGTGACTGCCAGGGCAACATCAAGATGGATGATATCACCTGCATCCCATAAGCTGATCTAGAAATAGTTCCCTCGTTCTATTTGTTTATCCTTTCTTGCATTTGTTCTGCTTTGTATTCCACTGCTCCTGAATTCCATTTTAACTATAATGTCTACAATTAATACCAGTATTGGAGCATATGTGGTTTGCCTCAATTTTCAATTCCTTCTATTCATTTGCATCTTTCCCCTACTCTATTGATAAAACACTGCAAAAAAAAATAATCGGTGATTGCATCAAGATTAATTTTTACAAGGTTATACCAGTACACACATGAGCTCCAGGTATCTTTTGTATGGTAAAACACCATACAAAAGAATATTGATAAATAATCATATGCAATTACATCAAGATTGCTTTTTTGCCATGTTTAATCAGTACAGATGGGCATATGGATGGTAGGGGGTGGAAAGACACAAATGAACTAAAGCAAAGGGTTCTCAACCCTTGGGACCTAACGTACCACCTCGGTCGGGTTCCAGCCTCCGGAGTACCACCAGAAGTAACAGCGACGATGTCATCGTCAGTTACGTCCAGGTTGGAGACCTCGAAGAGGCTCAGAAAATGCTGGTAAGAGGCTCAGGGTGGATGGGAGAGCCTTTCCGAGCACACAAAAACCGCATGCTGGAGCTCAGCCTGTCGGGCCGAGCTTCTTACTAGTGTTTTCGCAGTCTCCATTACACAAGGTGGGTGCCCGCAGGTGTCACACGTACCACCGGACACTACCTTGCATATCACCAGTTGAAAACCGCTGAATTAAAATAATTGAAAGCTGAAGCAAAGTGTGTATGCACATTTATAAATACAATATTTGGAAATTTAAAACAAAAATGGAACAATGGAGAATTCCTAATGTACTTTGGAAATAAGACCAGTTCATTCAAAACTCCAAAATTCAGGGAGAACGTTGGGTGAAGAGAATTTTGAAATCCCTATGTAGCAATGTGCAGAAACACCACCACTATCCCAGAAAAATGTCATTTGTCTTATAGAAAGTTGTTTGGCTTCCTTTAAACATTCTCAAATGTTTCTCCTTTGGAGAAACCTAGAAATTCGCTTCAAATTTCACTTTGTGTGAAATTTTGATGCCAGTTTCAGAGTTAATGCAAAGTTGGTCTGAGGGTTGACACTGGATGAAGAGCAGGACTGTGAAAAGGAGACACATATGCCAGAAACAATGTCAGATGTCTCACAGTTATCTGATGCTGCACTTTCTGTCTTTATGTAGTAGCAGTGAGTAACCATTTTAGAAAGGGATTTAACCTGACAGGCACAATAGTCGAACAGATTTGCCCAGTGTGTCAAACACAAGATGCCATCTCCTTCACAAGTCACTCTGTGCACTGTCATGGCCATCTGTAGAATAAGGACATGAGGCACACACATTTTTGGCATTAAATACAAAACAAACCAACATTAACATGACTTACAGCACAAGCCTATCCATATCTACTCAGAAGTAAGCCCCATTGAGTTCAATGAGATTTACTCCCGTGGAAGTGCGTATAGGATTGCAGCTTGACTGTGTAATCCTTTGTGTGTGTATTCAGAAGTAAACTCCAGTGAACTTCATTCCATCTGGGATCTTATGATCTTGCCTCTGAAAATGGTCCAGGATTGGACCGAAACATTGGCTTCACTGTTTTAATTTATTGAAGGAGTGAGTAATAAATTGACATGGCATCTTTACCCGTTTTTAAATCGTGTTGTATTGCTGCAGGCCATGCAAGTGTCCGTTCAAGATTAAACTCCAGTGAGTTCAATGGGACATACACTTCCAGGTAAATGCATATAGGGTTGCAGCATTAATTCCAAGTAATGAATTTAGGGTAGAAGGAATAAGCGAATTAGTCCATCTATTGGGGTAAGTTAATTATTCCTTTCTATACTTAGTAAACAAGAATAAACAACAAAGAGAAACAAATGCCAACAGAGAACATCAATGTGTATGAATCTGGAGCACTTATCACAACTTCAAAATTACAAAAAAAGAAAAATCTACAAGATTATGTGTCCATTTATTCATACAGATCACAATCCAGCCAATGCTAAGCACTTGGATAGCCCAATCCTCTCCCCCTACCCCCGGTGCAGGCTCTTCAGCATGGGCCACGCTGAATCCTATCTGGGGAAGGGACTGGCTGGAGGTTTACTCGGGGTAAGCAGGCAAATGCCTGCTTACCCCGGGTAAATCCCCCAGCTGCTGCAATGGGGCTACTCAGTTCTCCACCAGCTCTGTAGTTGGTGGAGAATCAAGCAGCCCTGTGTCGTCTGCAAGGGCCTGGGAGGGGGGGATAGGATACGGCGTCTGACATGGAGGCCAATTTCTCCCCCTTCCAGGCCCAATCTGCCCATCCACCCCATCCTCCCCCTGCTCTATAATGCCCCCTCCCCCAGCCCCCGTGCTGCTCAGAGTGGCCTAGGCATGCGCAGGGCCTGGATTCAGCACCGGCAGGACAGCGCAGGTCTTCCTGAGCAGGCTACTGAGCTCGCTGCTGAAAAACCTGCTACACACAGGAATCCCTTATCATCTCAGCTATTTGTCTAGGTTAGGGGCTCTCATACTAATAAAGCTTCTTTCTAAACCACCCTAAGACTAACCAAAGACTTGTGGGCAAATTAACATGTATGTGATATTTGCCCCAATGTTGTCAGTTCTTAAGCTGCTGTCTTTCCATTTGTGATGCCCGGAGCTGCCACTGAGGCCTCAGCGCCAGCACCCATAGACCACAGGATTGCATCGTTAATCCCACTGAATGCAATGGCATAGAGTTAAGCAGGCGTGCTACTTTTTCCCATTGAAATCAATGAGATTTTTAAATGCTCCAGCTTGACAATATTGGTCTTCCCTTCATAAAAAAAAAAAATTGTGTGAAAGGATTGTTACCAGTGAGAGTAAAAATAAATCCTTTGATACAAAAGCATATACACTCATGCACAACTGGAAAGCTTTTATGTGTCCTTCAGGACAAAACAAACGCTTTTAGAGATTCAAGTAAGGCTGTTACATTTTCAAGGGACATTTCAGCTCAGACTCTACTCTTCTATCATCTTTTGTAACCTGCTCCCATTCTAGAGACGCCTCTCCATTCTTCACTCAAGTACTGCTGTATTTCTTCAGGCAACTGTATTGCCTGACCTCCAAGGTTTCTGCAGCCTAATTTCTGCAGGTCGTTTTGCACTCCATGCTCACCAAAACGTGAACCACCAATAATGATCAGCATGGCATGGATAATGATTTGTTGTTGTTCAGTCGTTAAGTCGTGTCCGACCCTTTGTGATCCCATGAACCATATGAAATAACTTTGGGTGAATAATTTGAAACTATCCCAAAGTAGCCAGGTGGTAGTGTATGACATCACATCCCAAAGCACAAACAAGTATATACCATAGTTTCCCAATAGTTTCCCATAGTTCTTGCAAAACTCATTTTTCCATGTTCAACAAACTCACTATTGCCCCCTCGATGAGGTCAATTTTGCTCTCAAAAGTAGTTTTTGCCAATCTTGAAACTTTTATCCAGTTTCTCAATCTTTCCAGTTGTGAATTGTCACCAAGCTTATCCTGTATATTTAAGCTTGTGAATAGACTAGGAGAACAAGCCGATGTCTGTTTACTCAGAAGTATGTCCCACTGTGATCAATTGGGCTTACTCCCAGGAAAGTGTTATAGGATTGCAGCCTAGGTCACTTTCATTTTCTATCATCTAACACTACTGCACTGGCGTCGACAGGGGGAAGCGGAGGGGGCGGGCCGCCGGGGGGTGTCGCGCGTATAGGGGTGATGCGCAATCCCCCCCACTTACAGTTTTCTGTTGGAGGCGGGCCCGCCCGCCCTCCCCGGTGTCCATTCGGCTCCAAAATGAGCCGAAAACGGAGCGGGGAGGGCGCTCCGCTCCTGCGCGTGACGTCACGCGCGGGGGCGGAGCCTCTCCCTTAAGGGTGACGCGCGCCCCCGCTCTGGGGTGTCGCGCGTCGTCGCGACGCTACTGCACTCCTGGTTTCAGTTTTGTTTGTCTTTTCTCTCTACTCACATATACGGAACGTCTGTCAGATGTGGTTCTGCCCTCAATTCACAGGAGTTTGTGGGAAATTAACTATTCACTGCTAAAGAAAAACACTACATTTGGGAAAATTTCATTCAAAACCAGGGTTGTCTTAAAAAAAAAAGTGCTAAGAATACCTTTTCGTTCGTAATATGTCACTTTGGAACATTGCTTGCTAATTACGCAGAACAGAACACAGAAGTGTATACCGTATTTTTCGCTCCATAGGACGCATCGGACCATAGGACGCATGCATCCTATGGAGCAAAAAATAAGGAAAAAATGTTTTTTTAAATAATAATAATAATAATAATAATAATAATAATAATAAATAATAATAATTAAAAATGTAAAGAAAAAATACTTACCAGGGCTTCGGGGAGGCCTGCATGAGACTCTGCAGGCCTCCCTGATCTTCATTTCGGCAAAAAAACCCCAGCCATTTTCGGCCATTTCCGGTTTTCGTGAAAACCGGAAATGGCTGAAAATGGTCGTTTTTTGCTGAAATGAAGATCGGGGAGGCCTGCGCGTGCCTCTGCAGGCCTCCCCTAAGCCCCGGTAAGTATTTTTTTCTTTACATTTTTTTATTCGCTCCATAAGACGCACTTATTTTTTTCCCTATTTGGGGGGGGTGCGCCTTATGGAGTGAAAAATACGGTAAATTGACCAGGCATTCAAGTCTTCAGAGGCTCTACTTTTCATATACAGATGCACACCATACAACAAATTAGTTTAAGCAATGTTTGTGAACAAGGCCAGAATTTTTTTAAAAAATGCTCCAAAAAGAGGATTTGCAACTGCAGTGGTGCACGTATCTTCTCCGACTTCTCACTGACTGAATAGTTGATTAGCAGGTGCCTTGACTGCATTTCCCTCCCAGGCAGAAGCAAGTGAGGGGAACCCCACAAGTGGACCCACAGATCGATGCACATAGGTCCTGGGACTGAAATCCTCTTTCCATGCCCCCTACCCCTACCCCCTCCTGCCTTTCCCATTGACTTACCTACTCCAGTGGGCAGTGGGAGAGCTGATGCTACTCACAGGAAGGCTCCGGCCTTCCTACCAGCATCGCAGCTACTGAGCTCGCTGCTGAAAAATACTTTACGGTACTTTTTCAGCAGTTAGCGCTGGCAGAACACTTGTTCCGCCAGCGCTAAAGCCCAATAGAGTTGGGGTGTTAGAAGAACGCTATGGCCCTTTGCCTAATGAGAAATGCTGTATGCATTATTAACAGAAATGATGTCCATCTAATGCTCTAGCACTGGCGTCGACAGGGGGAAGCGGGGGGGCGGGCCGCCGGGGGGCGTCGCGCGTATAGGGGTGACGCGCAATCCCCCCACTTATAGTTTTCTGTTGGAGGCAGGCCCGCCCGCCCTCCCCGGTGTCCGTTCGGCTCCAAAATGAGCCGAAAACGGAGCGGGGAGGGCGCTCCGCTCCTGCGCGTGACGTCACACGCGGGGGTGGAGCCTCTCCCTTAAGGGCGACGCGCGCCCCCGCTCTGGGGTGTCACGCGTCGTCGCGACGCTACTGGGCTCTAGTACGGATTTCTCACAGGAATGGGCTGCTTCATCCTTTTCAGTGTTGGAGACATGCACACTGAGATTGTATGAATAGAACAGTCCTTTACACAGAAGGGTACAAGGTAGCCTCTGCTTCTCTAGAATTATGTATATATGCAGTGTAGTCACTAGATTGGGGTGAGAATCTGATACTACCAAATGAATGAAAGAGAAGGCTTGATGTGTGTGTGTGTGTGTGTGTGTGTGTGTGTGTGTGTGTGTGTGTGTGTGTGTGTGAGAGAGAGAGAGAGAGAGAGAGAGAGAGAGAGAGAGAGAGAGAGAGAGAGAGAGCCCTAGCAGTTTTAGATATCTCACAAAGGAGGAAAAAGAGCAACACCACCCCCAGCTCAGTCCTTTACAAAAGAAGAAAGAAAGCCCTGAACTGTTAGTGCTGGAGAAGCCCACAAAGGTTCACACAAGAGACAAAATGGCATTTGAAGATGGATCATGTAGCAAAAAACGATGATCAGCAAAAATGTCCTCTGCTTGAGGCCACAGTTGTCCCCCACCATTTTCTCAGAATTCACATCTGGGCACTGTTGAATAAAAAAAATGCTACACACAGGAATCCCTTATCATCCCACCTATTTGTCTAGGTTAGGGGCTCTCATACTAATCAAGCTTCTTTCCAAACTACCCTAAGCATAACCAAAGACTTGTGGGCAAATTAACATGTAATATTTGCCCCAATGTCGTCAGTTCTCTTCTGAAGCTGCTGTCTTTCCATATTGGTCCTGGCCAAGCTACAGCTGCATCCAAATTCTGCCACCCCTCTCTTTGTAACTGTTTTTTACACCCTCCCCACCCCGCCCCCATCATGATCACTGCCATAACTGCTGCCACTCTCTCCTCCCTCCACTTTCTCTTGTCCTCTGCTGCTTCTGCAAAACTGACTGGATGGGGAGAATTCTCCTGGGATGGGAAGCCACTGCCTAGCCTGTCTTGCAGAGGAGGAGGTGAGGGCAGCAATCAAGACTACTCTCTTCCCAATTACTCTCCTGGCAGGAGAGCAATCAGAAACAGGATCACTGGGGCTGTTACCTCCTCTTCTAGCTTTGCCACCATGATCCTTGGCAGTGGCGCTGGAGGAGGAAGTCAGCTACTGCCCCCTTTCTCCTCTCACTCACTCGTCTTTCTCCTTACCTAATCCATTCTCTCTGTCTGAGACATCCCACTTCCAGTTTAGAATGAGAAAATAAGGGTGAAACAGTCTTTGTTCCTGGAAGAAAGGGGAAATTGGACCGATCGTTAGGAAAGACTCCGTGGAAGTGGCAAAGGAAGCCATAAAGCCTGAGCTGGAATGTGGCAAAAGAAGTTCAGGAAGTGGGTCTGTCTTAGACAGGAAGCAGCATAGTAGGTGCTACAAACAGTGCTGGCATCAGGTTGCTGGAGGCCCTGAGGCAAAGCCCTGCACGTCCCACTCGCTGGCTAATTGGCAGCAGGCAACAACTGTTCCCCTCCACTGGCTAATGTGAGCATCCCCTTGTGGGCTTTGCAATGATGCAGGTGTCTTTTCTGGGGCAGACTCCCATTCGTAGATGGAAGTGTTGGGTTTAACAGCAGCATGAGTCTCCCACTTGATTTGCCTATTTGCACACATCCACCAGCAGTGGGGGGCTCAGAGGCAGCCATGCACCTTTCTTGGGCTTAGCTTCAATGGGGGATGGGTACTGCAATAAGAGTCCCTGTTTTATCACAGTGGACCCTGGTGTTAATGATAAGAGGCATTCATGTGACTGCCAAATTATATGCCATCTTTTCCCCCTCTGTGTCCTGTCCCACCACCCTGTCTCTTTCTGTACAATTCAATATAAATTTCCCAAGCCCCAGAACAACTGGGAGCTGCACAAGAGGAAAAAGCAGAGAATAAGACACACGTTAATGTTGCCAAAGGGAGGACATTAACAAATCCTGCAAAAATAAGGAATTGCTCCATTGGCCCCTATCTCCATCAGTCAACACCAGTGGGAAGGCACACATCAACTCCAGTGACCACAGGGAAGAAACATCCCTCCCTACTCCATCTTCTGTACTAACCAAACTCTTGACGGAACAAGAGGAGGGAGGGAGTCCTGGTTCAGAGCTTCCCCTGCTAGCTGGGCAAAGAGACACATTTTAAAGAGGTGGCCATCTAATATTTGGTGGGGGAAGAACCAGTGTTCCTGTTCATCAGGATAGCATCTTTTTCCAGTGGCTGTTTGCTAGTGTCCTTCATGGGTGTGTTTTTGTTTTTAGATACCATCCTTTCATTTCTTTTGCTATATAGCTGCTTTCGTCATAATCATATCAATGAGTGCGCCAGCAGAATGTGTTCCACCAGCGCAGGGTACCACAAAGTAGTTAAGTGTTTTGTGGCAGCGCAAGCTGCCGGCGCACCAGCAGGAAGGCCAGATCCTTCCCATGCATGCTGGTGGGTGTCAGGAGGTCCGCTGGAGCAGGTAAGCCCAGCGCAGGCAATGGAATGGGGCGGGGGTGGGCGGAACAGGGAGGAGATGTTGAGGGGGACGGGCAGATCAGGCCCTGGATGGGGGGCAGGTTCGGTGACACCTGCCAAATCCAAACCCCCTTCCTGGGCCTGATCCACCTGCATGGGTCAATGCAGAGTTGCACCAGCAATATCGCTGACGCAGGTCCGAGTCGACCCATAGCAGCTGCTAAGGCTTTCCCTAAGGCAAGGGGACAAATGTTCGTTTACCCTGAGGAGACCTCCAGCAGCCACAACTCCCCCGCAGGATGCAGCAGACGCTGTGCCGGTCTCACTGCATCGCCACATGGGGAGTTAGGTAGGATTGGCTGTTTGTGAACTTTTTTGTTGAAAAGTGGTACATAAATACAGCGAGTCCTCACTTAAAGTCTTTTCATTTTAAAGTTGATGGGGAAATGCTGTAGGAACGTTAACATTTATCAATTAGCCTATGGTAAAATTGGTTTCATCGTAAGTCGATTCACTTAAAGGCACAGTTTCCAAGAAGAACCTATCAACAACTTTAAGTGAGGACTTGCTGTAGTCTAATTAATAACAACAATAACAATAACAATAACAATAACAATAACAATAACAATAACAATAACAATAACAATAACAATAACAATAACAATAACAATATTCATTCCAAACAAATAAATATATAGCATACCATATTTCCCTGCCCTGGCAATTTGCAAAAATGTGATCAAGTATGTTTTGGCTGTTGTGATATCTACAGAGCAAAAAATATCTGACAATATCCTGCTTCTTTTGCTCACCATGCCACTATGAGTGTGATGTGCCAATTGAGCTACGGGCTACGGCCGAATCCTATGGGCCATTTACACTACCAGAAAAAATGTTCCTGTGGCATAAACAACTTTATGGCTGTCCCAAACATGACAATGGCAGCGAGCATGGCCTGGCCACCGCCACAGACAGTGAGCAGCCAGGTACGCATGACAACAGACAAAGGATGCCTGTCACCGATGGTGCAGGGGCCGGGAGGAAGAAAGCGATATGGTGGAACAGTGTGGGAGTGGGTGGAACAGGGAGGCAATGGGGGCAGCGAGGAAGGTGGATTGAGCCCAGGAAGGTGGGCAGTCTTGGTGGCAGTGGCACCCACCAAATTCTAACCCCCTTCCCAGGCCCAATCTGCCTTCACCAGTCAACGCGGACATGCACCAACAGTATCACTGGCGCAGGTCCAAACTGACCCATGGCAGCAGCGGGGGCTTACCCCGGGGCAAGGGAACAAATGTTCCCAAATTCCGAGGAGGCCTCAACATGCCAAAACTCCCCACGGGATACAGAGGATGCCACGTTGGCACCACTGCATCTCTGTGTGGGGAGTTAAGTAGGACTGGGCTTCCCATTTATCAAACAAAGCAAAACATTTAGATAGGTTTCCCCCCCCCAAAAAAAAATACTTTCCCAGAAAAGTATGAGTGTACCCAAAATTTCAACTTCTACAAAATGTTTGTTCACGAAGTTCTTGTAATATTCACTTCCTGGATTTTTCTTTATGCACAATTTATACTTTAAGAAGGATCGAAGACTGTTATAACCCGCTACAATGTAGATAGAGGAAGACATCTTCGGGATTCAGGGTTATAAAAATAAGTTTATAAATTGTAAAATTGTAAGTCGCTGATATTTTACAATTTTACAATTTATAAATTTATTTTTATAACCCTGAATCCCGAAGATGTCTTCCTCTATCTAAATTTATACTTTTCTCCTCCCCATTTTTAAATCTTGTTTCTGTAATTATTTTCAGCTAATTTAGGTATTACTTCAAATTAGTTTAGCCAGAGGCTGTTGGAGTTGGGATTTTTTGTGGTGAGGTTGTTACTTATTTGAAAACTAAGATTATTTTGAAAGCGGAAGCTGAATAAACTGACCTTGAATAGCTTTAGGGGTAGGCAGGTGCAGGGATGATCCCTGTAACTTAAGTAAGGCTTTTTTTAAAGTTGGCCTTCTATACTAATATCGTTTTTATTATGTGAAACCACAAGATTAGTTTTAAATTAAAAGTATAGCAGAAAACTACAATCAAAGCCCTAGTCATATTCTGGGAGCTAATTACAAAATTATCTGCCCTACAGTAACCATGTAAGCCTTCTTAATGAACCTTTTATCCAAATACCCGGTCATCCAAAGAGACAATTCAGTTCCCCATCACATACTTCCTTCCCATGATGCATGATGCATGGGGGTGTCCTTTGCAAACATTCTCCATTGGTAGCCTATGTGGGGAGTCACACTCAAGGAAGGACAACACACATCCAGTATCACATGAAGGGGGACTAGATGGGCAGCCCAGTCCTGTGTAAAATACAAAAACCTTTCCTAAAGGGCGGGCTGCTATATCCTATCCAGCTCCCGGGTACACCAGGGCAGCCCAGGTGCACCTCGAGGGAAGGGGATGATCTTCCCCTTCCCCGGGTGTATGTGGCGGGAGGCCCAATGGGCCTCCTCAAATATATGTGTGCTCCGGAGCTTGCATACATTTTCCCCAGCCGTGTAAGGCCACGTCAGGCCTGGAGAGGGCTTTGGATATTGGCATATCTCGCTGTCGTCGATCATATCCCCGCCCTCTCCAGGCCCCCCCTCCCCACCCAGTCTGCTCTCCCCCTGCCCCTGCCCCAGCGGGTGTAGGCCTTACCTGCTCTGGTCGGTGCAAGGCCAGGTAGGAGCCAGGGTAAGGGCCGCTGGCCGCTGCGCCAGCGGTCCTTTCTCGCTGGGTGCTGTAAACGCGCTTTACGGTGCATTTATGACAGCCAGCGCTGGAGGAGTGCACACTCCCCCGGCGTTAATGTACACAGGATTGCGCCGTGAGTCCCTAGCTGTGGTTTTTGGATGCAGCTTGAATCATTTGAACAAGCAGAACATTGTTTCCCCAAGGAAACATAACCAACCATTTCACAAAAGACAATCTATTACCTCAAGTAGAGCAATATGTTTATTGGGACAAACTCAAACGTCACCAAGCAGTCATCAGCAAGCTGTTGAGAAAGCACGTGTTATCTATCTCTGCCTTCCTCTGCTGTCTCACTTGCCCCTCCTTTCACACAATTTGTCCAATAGGACCCTATACTTTTGTCAGGAAAAAACACAACCCAAGCAGAATTTCCAGCAGATATGTCGTGAATCCAAAAGCCTCTGAAGGAGCAGTGGCAAGATGAACTACAATAATTATTCTGAAGATGGTAATTACTCAGGATGCCTGGCATCTTCTGGGAATATCTCGGCCTATCACATTCTGCATTTGCAGTACCCAACCAGTGCCAAATACACTTTGGTAACTCCTAAAACTGCAGGGTCAACAAGAGTCTCAGGCTAAAGTTAAGGTAAAGGTAAAGGTGACCCCTGACAATTAAGTCCAGTCGTGTCTGACTCTAGGTTGTGGTGCTCATCCCCATTTCAAAGCCAAAGAGCCAGTGTCATGTGGCCGGCATGACTCTCCTTGCCGAAGCGCGTAGCATACGGCTGGAAAACAGAGCGCTGTTTACCTTCCCGCAAGCGGTACCTTCCCACAAGCGGTACATGGAACTGCTAGGTTGGCAGGAGCTGGCCAAGCAACGAGAGCTCACCCCGTTGCGGATTCGAACTGCCGACCTTTCAATCGACAGCTCACGGTTCAGTGGTTTAACCCGCTGCGCCACCCACTGCCTAGGCTAATGTTACACCTGGGTAAATGTAAGGGCATCTCCATGATAATGGGAGGCCAGAACTGAGTGGAAAGATAGACACTACTGTCAAGAAGAAGAAGAAGAAGAAGAAGAAGAAGAAGAAGAAGAAGAAGAAGAAGAAGACAACGACAACAACGACAACGACAACAACAACGACAACGACAACAACAACAACAACGACAACAACAACCTACTTCTTTCTAGTGTGAACCTGAAAACACTGAGAATGACAAAATAGGGGGGCAAGAAGAATGGAAGAGGTAGTAGTATAGTGGTAAATTTTAAAATGCAGGAGCTCATCATGACACACCCAGCCATATTCTACTAACAAACAAACAAAAATATCAACTTGAACTTCCCCGGCCACTTATTCCTACTTTGAAACATATTATACATCTTAAAATCTAGCTCATTTCATCCAACGCTTTTGGAGTGTGTTGCAATAGTTTTAAAACAAATATATAAAAGTTGAAACATGGGATTAAAAAACATCCCAAATCAGTATAAAAGGTATATTAGAATGCTAGCCTATGCATGTTTAGCCAGAAGTCCCACTGTGTTCAACAGGACTTATATGCATAGGATTGTAATTTTAATATAAAATGAGTTACAACTTGTCTCTCGGGTAGCCTTTCGGAAAGACAATGACCTAGACTAGACACTATCTTGTGCCCCTGGGAAAATTTCTCAGTTTGCCTCCTACTGAGCCTGATGCATCTCTTCAGCTAAAGTCCTTTCGAAGATCATTTCAAAGGCAGCGTCTCAGCACTACTGTTGATGAAATCACTGCTATTGCTGTAGGACCTGTAGAAGAAGTCCTAGAGACCTACTCCTCCCTCCCCCCCCCCCCGGCTACACCCCTGGAACTATAACTAAAATGAACACCACATCTCTAGAACTCTAGAGGTTAGGAACACACCAGGGGGAGAGGAATTGAAAAATCTCCTTCCTCTTTTTGCTCAATTTCATGCACACATGCATGCACGCATCAATCCCTCAGACCCCCAATATTAATAATGACCAGAGGTGCAAAATCCCAAGCTCCCTGCAGCCACTAGCACCTAAAACATCTCTCTTGTTAACAAGGTCTTCAGAAGAAACTGAATAGGATCTCTCAGTTATGAGGACTCCTAATGTCATTCCCTCTTCAAAGGAAATTCTTTCCTTGCTAAAAAAAAAAAAGGATTGTGGCTTACTTAGGGCAAGGGAGGGGGTGATTGTCACTGTCATCAGTTTTTTTCACTGACCGCTTGATGAGCATCCTGCTGACAATCTTTGCAGACTAGGCCAGTGTTTCCCAAACTTTTTTGACCTGAGACTCTCTTGACCATTGGCGACCATTAACCGCTGCTCCCCATTACATTATGTCAATGTCTGCCAGTTGGCATTGCACTGTTTTCTGAGAGGATTCCGTGGCACTCCCTGGCTGGTTTCCGCTGCTCCATGCAAGGGACTCACCCAAAACACTATTTGACTGCAGCTTCTCCCACAACAGAGATAGCAACACCATCAGAGCAAATGTGTCTGATTATTGACTTCAAATCAGCAAAGCAAAGCAAGGCTATAAAGACAGAATCAAAATCGGACTCATTTGCAAATTTAGGAGTGACATGCAAGGTTAGACGAATTTCCAAGCTGGACATGATAGAAGGAGCCCAGAAGAGATTATTATTATTTAAGTGATGTATTGTGCTTACCATTTCTTGTAGAACTTCAGTGTTCAGGGTGAGTTCCAAGATTCTAAGCTTCACAGGGCAGAGTTGAACACGGACATGATTAAGAAGGTTCCACAAAAGGGGGCTCCGAGGTTTTGCCCCACACAGTAGGGGTAAGCATGGCTTGACAAGAGAAGAAGTGCTGAGCTGAGACAGAGAGCAAGGAACAAATAGCCCAAATCAAACAAATACTGTATATATTTGCAGTTCATAAGACATCTGTTTCCCACATCCCAACAGAAAATGTTATGGTCTGCAGCTGATAACCAAAGGAGCAACCTGAGCCAGTTACAAAGAAATGTGCTCAAGACCAGTAATAACCTTGGTTTTCATAAACTGGTACATATGCTTACAACACCCCAAGGTGGGACCTGTGTCTTGGCAAACAGAACTCAGGTGGGTTAAATCCAAGAACTTCAAGAAATCCTAAGAGAAAGAAAACACAAACTGGTGACATGTTGTACATACCGTAGGTCTCAATGTTGTGAGAATTACCTTCAAGGTGGATTGAGGGAGAGAATTGCAGGTAATCCATGGCTTCATGAAGCAAAATAGATTTCAGGTAGCTTGCCTCCAATGGGCCTAAACTGACTCAAGCCAAGCCATCCACTTAACTGGATTGTGGATCACTTTGATGATCCATCAGAAATAAATGCCCCCCCCCCAGTTGATTTTTACAGGAAATTTTTTTAGAGTTCCATAGACCATCTGATATATTAGCAGATCTTTTCTGACTCCTTCTGAAGTCTACAGGAACAAGAATCCCTGCTGGAATCAAGGTTGCAATATATATTGGTATCCTGAACTTCTGAAACCGTTTTCTATGTATTCTAAGACTCCATGATTGGGGACTGTGATCTCACAGATTGCCACAGTAAAGGACAAGGGCTTACAAACATATCCTCAAATTTCCAGTTGGCCAAAACTCCCTATGAGCCATGAGATGGTGAGCTGTTATTCTGTTGGTGCTGCATATTGTCTCACTCATATGCTGAACCAGTTTAACACTTCAGAAGAGAATTTCCATATCTGAAACACAGAGAAAGAAAACTGTGACAATTTTCAAACATGAGAGTTTGAGCTTTTCTCACATTCTTTGGGTACACACATTCATTAATGAGGAAAATGGAGGAGAGACATGTTTAAATATGATGATAAACATTCTAGCCAATATTACATTACTGATATGAAGAAATGCAAAGACAAATTTAATTTATCTCGATGTGCAAAAAAAGTCATTTTTTTCTGGAAAGACTTTAAAACTGTTACCTGTGGTTGTGTTCTATGATTCCCCAAGGCTTGCATCATGGCCCAGAGACCTCTCACTTTTGTTGACACCATCCTGCATTTATCTGATATTCCTCCCCAACTTGTCATGCTGTTGATTATTATGCCAGAAAAATGGTAACATGAGCCCATAAAACATTCTACCCGCTATGTCCGAGAAATCACTGTACCTATATTTGCAATGTTGAACTTACTGGGACTATGCAGAAGGAGGAAGGCTGAGGTCGCATTGCAACTTATGAGAGGAATGCCATGAAATGTGTGCGTGGGTGTGGGTGTGGGTGTGGGTGTGCGTGTGCGTGTGCGTGTGCGTGTGCGTGTGCGTGTGCGTGCATGCGCACAAAAGTTACATAAACATCCTGTCTTATCTGTTTATTTGGTTTTGCTGTGCTCTCACTTTAATCCTTTTCACGTGCAGGAACCATGTGGGCATTGATAAGTCAACAGACCACTTCTCACATTACCCGTGTATAGGCAATTTGTGTACATGTGGCTGAGAACTGACACCAATGTGAGATCCCTGGTTGTATACCTGCATGACACACCTACTTGCCATATTCATACAGTGTTTTTAAGTGCACATGCCAAATATTTGACACACACACACACACACACACACACACACACACACACACACACACACACACACACACACACACACACACACACCAAAAAACACCATAGGGCATGATTCAGTCAAAGACATGAACTCTCATTTTGATGGGATGGATTCAAGCATGTGATTTAAGCTGAGATTTAACGCACACACCCATATAGAGACTTTTCTAGTGACTTTTTGCTGATGTTTCTTCTGCATCACTTTCGATTGTGTGCCCTTTTGGGACAGGGCACCATTTATTTATTGATTTAGCTATGTAAACCACTTGTGAACTTTTTGTTGAAAAGCAGTATATAAATATTATAATGATGTAGTAGTAGTAGTAGTAGTAGTAGTAGTAGTAATAATAATAATAATAATAATAATAATAATGTGCTTGCCTCTCTTTTCAAACTCCATTGTGCTTTAATTCTGGCTGGATCATGCCTATTATGTGCAAAGGACCTCTTTTAACATACCATTACTTTGGCCCCTGGGCAAAGTTTAAAATCAGCGTTCAGATGAACTGGCTTTGCAATGTATAGGGTGATTCTGCTAATGTCTTAAATGCCCCAGGAAGTGAAGTGATTGCACAAAGAGTGGACTATACAAAGTAAATTAAGTGATACCTTTCATTGAGCAGCTCCTATATATTCTGGAACCAACTCAGCAGCAGCTTTCTATACTGGATTGAACAGCAACACTAAGAGCATTTGAAGACTGATTTACTCACCAGTTCTTGGAGCTGGCAGAGGCCTGTGCGGCCAAACCTTCTTGTGGCAAGGCAGAGAATGCCAAGAGCATCTCAGAGAAAAGAGCTCTAGAGAGAGGCCTGACTCGGTTTCAGTGAATCAAGAATGTTCATGCAACCCAAGATAATGATAATAATAAAAAATTAAGAATCAACTCAAACACTACTTAAATGTGTAATTATGCAAAACTGCTTTAAATGGGCATTTGTTCAAAAGCAGTGGGCTTAAAAAGATTAATAAAATTAAACACTATGTGATGGTGTTTCAGTTCCCAATCCAAATGGGTCTTTGAAGTCCCTTTGGGGTTTCATGGAAATGTATGGCCAGACTCCCACTGATTGAAATGAGACTAGTTAGAACCAGGCCTTTGTGTTCACTTGTTCATTTGAGAAGAAGCCTGTTGCCAAAAAGATATTTCTTCTGCAACTCAAGCACAAACACCATGTTACATAATGTAAATAAAAACACATTCAGTGTGCTGAGTGCAACAGTTCTGATTTCCACTAGTGATTGCAGTTTAAAGATGCCTTTTAAAAGCATTGAGTTCTGGCACTGTCTTTTAACCACCTTTTCCTTCACAACAAGAGCCTGTTGTGGAAACCTTGCACTTAATTGTGTTATATGAGATTACGATGCATTTTTTTCACATGAGTTCAATAATCAAAACATAAAATATCCTTTACATTCCAAACACTGGGGGGGGGGGGGGTGTGTGTTTTTATATTTAAAAACAAGATGAGTCAAATACTGAATTTGACTCATCTTTTTTTTTTCAATGTACATGTCTATTTTTGAAAGACTGGGGAAGGAGGCCCAGAATGCTGGACAGGGACTTTTAGGAACTGGTGAGTTAAAAATAACTAGAGAAACAAAATAGACCCAAACCAGCATGTCCCAATGCATGCAAAAGCATATGACTAGCAGCACAATCACGTGCATGTCTACTCAGAAGTAAATTCTATTGCATTCAATGGGGCTTACTCCCAGGAAAGTGTTCATAGAATTGCAGCCCCCATCATGTCCTATATGGAGCACAATCCTATGCATGTCCCTCTACCAATGGAATGTAATCATGTAGACGTGTACAAGGTTCACCCTTCATCATGACTAGTTCAAGCAGGATTTTATTCAGTATATTTTTCTCCCATTTGAATTTCCTAGTTTTCTAAGTTTTTTTTAATCAGTATCATCATCATCATCATTATTATTTGTTCCTTATACAAATAAAAGAACAAGAAATTAATTATAAGAAGCATGAATCTGTGTTCTTTTTCACTTATGAATAATCCCTTCCCTGCAACTTCCCACCTAAGTAAGCTTGCAAGAGTCAAACACTGCAGGAAAACCCTGTTTATCTTTACCTAATATACAGACAGTAAAGATAAGGATGGGTGTCTATATAATGGACTTGCTTTAATGTTAGAATTCATTGCAGATGGTAAGAAAGGGTTTGGTTTTGCTTCCCTTGAAAACTGTTTACAAAAAGCAAACTCTATCTCTTAACCTTTTCTTCCCAGTAACAATCTCATACCGATTTTTAAACCAGATAGGACTATTTTGTATTATGAGATTCTAATCTGCTCTTTTCTTTCTCTTACTGTGTAAATTAAGAGAGAACTTTCTGTTTCTTTCCTCAGCAATGTCATAGACACACATACAGTATTTACATTATTATGATCTTACTACAGCATAGATATTGCACGGGATAATAAGGATGATATAAATGTAATGTAGATATTGTAGATAAGTTAGTACACAGATATAAAACACACTATCCCTGTGTGTGCGGGGATGGATGGAATAATGTATTTTATATACTGTATGTGCACTAATTGTGCCCAACATTTACATTATATGTCCATACACTAATCATGAATGTTATGTACAAAAAGAATGTTATAATGACATATGTGTAGGTCACATGACAATATACAGGTACATATTTATATAAATAGAGTGAGCATTGGGAATGAATGAATGAATGAAACTGATTCATCTTTACCAGTACACTCTCTCTCTCTCTCTCTCTCTCTCTCTCTCTCTCTCTCTCTCTCTCTCTCTCTCTCTCTCTCTCTGTATGTGTGTCTATATCCATTCCCTAGGGTGGAAATGGTCTCCTCTCCTCTTTACCTACTTCAAGTAATCCATGGGTTTTTTTAAGGGGGAACTTCATTGTATATTCCAGAAAAGTATATTGGTTGGGAAGCTTTAACAGAGCTAAGGAGTATGTGCAAGGAGTGAGAAACTGAATTGATGGATGGATGGTTAAATGAATATAAATGAACTGATACCTTTACAGGAAAATAACATTTCTTTTCTTTTTTTATTCTATAGATCAGTGGGTTTTGTATCTGTAATTCTTTCATATCAGCAAAGAGGAAATAAACTCCCATGTAAATCATTTTCCCCCACCTGGAAGCATATTAAAACCATGCCATTTTTTTTCTTTTAAGCAGAGCCCTTTTTTCCCCCATTTGCTTATCAGTTCATCCACCATTACATTTTAAATGAAATTGCAAGACCCCCCCTCCCTCCCCCAAATTCTAGGTTGATGTAGGAAACTCAGAAGCATACTTTTCTTGCTTTAGAATACTGACCTAGATTCAATTACAGATAGACCAAGGAGGCAGGATGACACCTACCCATTTCTCTTTAAAAATTAGAAAATTCCTCTCCCTCGCATACCATATGCAACATCCCCTTCCCCCCTCACCTCCCCCCCCCAAAAAAAAACCCAAAATAGAAAGAAATGTGTTTGTTTCCGGGCTGGTGTTTTTGGTCCACTCCAAACCGCCTTCAAACCCCGCGGTTTTCTCACGCGCTGCACCTGAAAAGTGATCCTAAAGTGGGTTGTTGGGGGAGGGGAGGTTGGTGTTTTTTGTGGCGTTTGCTGGGCCTGTGTGGGAGCCTCACGGGGTGGCTGCTGGGGAGGGGTCATATTATAGAAAGCCTTCCTACAGGAAAAGGGCCAGCCTGGCTTGACAATTGCCGCCAGAGAAATGCGAGCCTCATTACATTCAAAAGCAAACACACACACAAACACACACACACACGTTTATTTTTGGATCAAGCAGAGGGATCCAGCTTTGAAGACGCATCGGTGGATTTGGAAACTCTCTGCTTTTCCTCCCTCCTCCTCCTCCTCTTCTTCTTCTTAGCCTGGCTTTCTGTGAAATATTTACAAGGAGGGGACGACGCTGTGATCCTCGCTTATTGACTTTTATCACTAAATTAGGCATATAAATGACCTGAAAGCGGTGGCTGCCGTATTAAATTAAAAGGGGGGGGGAATAAAGAACAATTACCCCCTCTTCTTTTCTCTCTTCTCCACACCCCACCCCACCCCTCCCTGCTCTGATCTCAGCCTGAAAGGAGCCTGGCCGAGATAAGGAGAGATTGGATTCCTCTTCCAGAGCGCTTAAATAAAATAGACCAGAGAGGCTTTTCCTCTGTGCTTCTCTCTCCATCCATCCAGCTTGCCTCCCCCTTGGCTGGGAGAGAAGAGGAGACAGCTCCGAGAGGAGGGTGTGAATCGGAGTGAAATTTCTATTGTTTGACCCCTCTTTAAACTTTAAAAAAAACACCAAGAAGCAGAGACGGTAAATAGACGCCTCCTGTTTAAAGAACGGAACACAGCCGCGCACAAAAACGGAGACGAAGTTGTTCTACACTCCGGATCTCCGGGACGAGGTTGCTTCACATCTCCTTCCTTCCATCCACCGCCCAAGGAAGGGGATGGGAACCTGCCACGGGGCACCCCTGGCGTGCCAAGCAGAGTGGGGCGGCTGTTGCTGCCGAGCACTTTGCTTCATCATTTCAAAGAGCGGAGATCTGGCCAGTTTCAGGGGGAGAGGTTCTGGGGCGCGGCGATGCGGGGGGGGAGAGAATATAATCTTCATATTCAGCTCAATGGAGTATCCTTATAATTTACAGCCACCAAGATAAGGCTGGAGGATATAATAATATTTAAAAAAAAAATCGGAAGGCGTCTCTTCTTCCCGCACCCCCACCCCCAACCCAGTATTGAATTGCACCTTGGGCAACAGTGCAGAGTCCAGAATCTTAACTTCGCTGAACATATGTTTCCAGCAGATAAGTAAACAATCTGGACGTGAAATGAAAATTTTAATTAATGCAGTAATGCTATTACACCTCAAGTGTGCAAATCCCATTGCATTGCAGTGTGACAATGGGCTGAGGAAGGGGGGGGGGTGCGAGGAGGACCAAAGCCCAGACAAGGGAAACACACGAGCCCCATCCGAAGCTGGGCGCTTGCTTTTGCGCTCAGTGCCAGCTGGGTGCAAACAGACTTGATGCCGTTTGGATTCGGCGCGACTGTGCTTCTCTTGGCCTCGTTAGCAGCTCTCTCTCTCTCTCTCTCTCTCTCTCTCTCTCTCTCTCTCTCTCTCTCTCTCTCTCTCTCTCTCTCTCTCTCTCTCTCTGTGTGTGTGTGTGTGTGTGTGTGTGTGTGTGTGTGTGTGTGTGTGTGTGTGTGTGTGTGTGTGTGTGTGTGTAGCGTTGGCATCAAGGTGTCTTTCATTGCTGGGCCTTTTCATGCCTTAAACCTCGGAATGCGTTCTTTTCCTCCACAGACCATACACGTTATTTCTTGTTTAGCTCATTCAAATAAGGCGTGTTCGGCCCTAATGAAGTATTGGCTGATTTGCCCTAATAAAAAAAAAAGGAATACGAGAGGGTTGGTTCTTGCCTTTGATGTGCTTATAAAACATCCCAAACTGAAGCAGAGGCGTGTGAAAGAAGAAAGAGAAGAAGGCCAGCCCAAAACAACGTGAAAAGCCGTGGCGGGGGCACGAACTAGAGGAGAGCCGTAAGCTCAAAGCACACACCCAAAGCCACCATAGCTTCAGTGGAAAGGGAGCTCAATGATTTGTCGAGGAAGGGAGAGGGTGACTTCCACAAGCTATAGCCGGAGGAATGCTGCTTCGACTTCCCAACCGAGACCTTAAAATGTCCTCCATCCCGGTTGGGAGATCGTGTGTCGTCCCGTCTCACATACACACACGTGTTGGCCCACTTGATCTCCCCGATCCACTCTCTCTTGCCAACTTTTTCCACGCTATTTCGACTCAAACGCCTCCAGATTTGGCACCGGGCCTCTCAAAGTTGACTTTCCACCTCTTTCCAACTTCACCCACTTGAATCTATCTTGCCGCCATACAATTTCTCCCCTACTCAACCCTTCGTCCTCCCTCCGCCTTTGCAGTCCCTCACCATCCATTGACCCTACCAGCACCCACCCTCCCCACGCGTTTGGTTTGAAATTAACAACCAGATACTCCCTCCATCCTCAATCCTCCTGGTCTGAGAAGGGAAGGCACCTTCAGCCTTCAGATGGGCCGATCTAGTCCACTTCACAACCCAGCTCCGAAACCTCGAGCGCTTGATTTCATCGCCCTGCTTTGAGCCTCTGCAAAACCAACACGCACCCTCGGCCGTTTGCGTGTTGCCTCGCCAAGCTGGGCGGTGGCAGAGAAATGAACGGGGGTCCTCGATGCAGTCGCTCGATTGGCTGAAGAGCGGCAGGTGAAGGGCGATCGGAGAAGAAGAGCTACTTGCTGGGAGGTGTGGAGCAGGCGTTGGAGGCGTTATAGGCGTCGATTCCCGCGACTCAGGCTGCAGACAGCTTGCAGATCCCACTCCGCTCGGAGGCAGCAGCTGGCGAGGATGCGTGTGTCGATCTCTGTACTGTATACTTATGCATCTGAGGACGTGTTCTTACCTGTGCAACTTTCCATCGCCCTTTTGAAGATGCGCCACCAGATGTTTATGTACAAGATACAACTAGATAAGGGATTGCTCGCTGCGTCTCCCGAACTGACAGTTCTAAATCGCAAAGCTTTCCCTTCCAAGGGGTGGCGCAGAGCAGACTCTTTTAAAAATATATATTATTATTATTATCATTATTATTTTCGCAGTTTCGTTTCCAGTAGGAACCCCCTTTCCTTGTCGCTGTTGCTGGCGTTTAAAATGACTGTGATAGATGCACGAGGTGTTTGGGTTAGGGCGTGAAGAGGCATTCGTGATTCTTCTGGTTCCTTCCTAACTAGTACAATCAAGAAAACATAGCCAAGAGGAGAGGACGGGACTGGAATTAACACACACACACACACACACACACACACACACACACACACACACACACACACACACACACACACACACACACACACACACACACGAGTCAGATCTCAATCTGGGATCTTTTTGATCTTTTCGAGGCTTTCTGAATGACTTTGAAAGCTCTCAATTTCCGCCTTTATTATCACCAATAAGCAGAAATACGTGATAGCTCTCTCTCTCCCCGAGTCGCCTTAATGCGGTCCCTTCCTTTCAAATAAAAGTTTCTAACAGGTTGATGGCTCATCTCCTACGCAGGACAAAAAGAATACCTGGCTCAGGTATTTCCATTTACAACTAAAAAGGTGGCCTTTTTAGGGACTAGAAAACTAAATTGCAGCTGGTCTTACAAAGGATGCCTTCCTTCGTTCCTTCATAAAAAGGGGAAAATAAATTTACTAGGACCTTGGGCAATCTCTCTCTCTCTCTCTCTCTCTCTCTCTCTCTCTCTCTCTCTCTCACACACACACACACACACACACACACACACACACACACACGAGTTCAGATAGGATTTCTCTGAAATCGGTGGTTTTTGGACAAGAGTAACCCGATCCTTACCCTCTTAAACTGTTTGGATTTCAGCTGATAAATCTATAAGTTAAAATCAGTAATACATTTGGTATTGACAGCAGTGAGCTGCGGATTGTACCCGGCCTCAATTGACAGCAAGTGCCATTGAAATCAGTCAGATTTCGTCGCAAACAACTGTGTTTAGGATCAGGCGCCAGTCCAATAATTGCTGACAAGGGGAATATTGCACTTCTCTCCCAATCACGTTTTCTAGGAAGTCAGTCAGGCCCACTGATTTCAATGGAACCTATTTGCAAAGGAAAACGTGATGCACCACTGGGACCCTTCGGTGATACAACTCAGTGGAAACCGGCGACACTTTCCAGCTGAAGTGCAGAGTACTGTATACTGTACTTGGCACCGTATGACTTGGCTGAACTTGCTTGAGGATCGGATCTCATTCTATACCCCAAGCTGCCTTCCACGAGAAGTAGCCCCAGACCCCATTGCCGCTCGAGCAAGCCATTCACACGTTTGCGTTGCAGGCAGCTCATTTTGGTCTGAGCATCCTTGGTCTGGTCTGATTTTTGTTTTCTTCGACTAGTCCCCGAATCTCCCTCTCCGAAATTCAACCGACCCTCTTTTCCAGTTTCCCGAACTGTCCCCGGTTGCCAGTGGGTGTTGAGCGAACCGAGCACCCCAGCCATCCCAAACCTACGAACTCTCAGCCGCCTGGCACAGCGAGAGACTGATGGCTAAATTGGATCCCATTTCCTCCCCCTGCTCTTTTGGCAGCTCACGGAAGGCGTGGTGTCTCCTAACCCCGCAGCCTTTTGTTTAATGATTTTATTGAAAGAAGGAGACAGTTGTGGGGAAACAGGTTTGACAAGGAGCTGCACTCTCCCTTTAGGGAATTCTCTCGCTCTCGTTCTCTCGACATCAAAGTCAGTAATCAGTTCATTGCAGTGTCATGGCGATTATTTAATATATTTATCTCTGCACGCATAAAAATACTTGCACACGTGCAAACGAAGAAACCTGTCGGAAGGGGTAATTTGACAAGGGGGGGATGGACAAACGTCAGAAGGGGGAGGGAAAGAGAAGGAGACACTGAAGTTCAAGACCATCCTAAAGTTTTCTCCTGTTTCATATCAGTCTGACTCTGAGTTTCCAATATAAGCAGTCAAATGAAACGCTGAGTCCCCGCCTCTTATGCATTCAGAAATATGCAACTTTTCGAACCACACAGAATTCTTCGTGGTGCACAATGAAAAAGTACTTAATTATCCGGTGAAAACGCTGCACAATTGTTAGATTATAGGAACTCTGAACAGGGAGGGTATCTCGTCTATGTTACACTTTGTTGACGCTAAAATATGTATGAAATTAGAAAACGGCGTGTTGGGGATGTAGTAACAGAGTAACGAAGATCATCACAGAAGTTCCGTGGAAATCAAAGGAACTAATCTCCAAATTAAAGCATGAGGAATGTGAATTGCTGAGACGGTTTTGCATAAGTAAATTTTGCATAACTTTGCGCTAGATAGTGTTGGGAATCAGTTCTCAGCTACCCTTTCCATTTTGCCTGACGACGAAGAGCCCTGTGTAGCTAAAAAGTTGCATCCTCCCACTCAAACAGAAATTGCTCCCAAAAAGAAGAGCTTGCTTTTGCGTTTCGGTTTTTGTTTGTTTGTTTGTTTTGAGCCAACAGGGTAAAACAACTATCGTATATAAGTATCCGATCCACAGAATATTACTAGTCTTCCCAAATTAATCAGTCTGATTTGTGCGGGGGTGGGGGTGGGGAGACAGAGTTAGCAAATCCGTTCCACACAATCGCAGAGACACCACAACCTTCGCAAGGATGAGCAATGTTGTCATGGAACCAGTGCCCGTTTCAAATCAACCTCCTAATTTCCCATCATCACCCAAGGCTCACTTTTGTAAACACCATGATGAGGACAGCCACTTTGTATAGTACCCGAGGAGGCAGAAAGAGGGGGCTTCTGCTGCCCCCCACCCTGCCCTTCGGAATCCCTTTCCCAGATCTCTGGGGGAGAAGAAGGCAGCTGATGGCAGCCAGCAGCCTCTACCTGAGACCAGCGTTAAGCCTAATCTAGGTAGATGTTAAAGGACACTGAGCTATGAGTGTTATCACAGGGCCTGACAGCAACTGTCAGCTGGGGTTAAATCAGCCACAGCGAGCCCAACCAGCTCGCCTGCAGCTCTCTTGCTACTCCAAGGTGGGGCCCACATCCTCGCTAGTCTCGCGGAGTGTCCCGTTGCAGTCTCAGCCCAAGTCAAGCCAAGCAGGATCTTTTAATTGTGCCCCTTTGTAAGTGGTTTATTTTGTGTGTTGTCGTTTTGTCATGCTAAACCAGCGTGGTTCAGCCGTTCTAACCTCGCCTTTCAAGGCTTTTCTCCTCGGCTCTTTTGTTTACCTTCGCCTGATCTCTCATTTATCTATCTATCTATTATTTATATGCTTACCCTTCCATTCAGGTCCCGTGTATGTTAATTGTGTTGTGCCATTTAATTCTAACAGCGGTCTCAAAAGAGCACTTAATGAGAAAAACATCTACAACGTGGATCACGTTTGCTATTCAGCTCAGCCAGATGGACAACTGCTACTTTTTCTCCTCCCTCCGCCCCTCCGCCCGTTCTTCCCCTTTTAATGAAAAATCCTTTCCTTAACAAAAGGAGGGACCTGATGAATAGAAGCGCCACAAACACTGCTAATTGTTTGGGACAAGATGCTAATCTGGCTGCTCCAGCTTCCTTCCCAGGCTTGGCGGAGATCCTCCTGTTTGGGATGGGGGGGGGTGAGTTAAATTGAAAGATTGAAAGGGAAAGCGGGGAAGGGGTTGAAATGAGCTATCCTCGAGCAGGGAGAGCGTCGTTGAACATTTTTGGATACTTTGGGAAGAAAAAGGAAATCCACTCCCAGTGGGGCTTAATTTCTAGACTGAGTGACCGGGTGAGAGCCTGCAAGGAACTTAAGGGTGCAGTCTTGTGCACGCTTATTACTGAATTTAGTGGGACTTACTTTCGAGTAGGCATGCTTTGGCTAGGGCTGCATTCTCTGCCCTGGAACTGGAAGTTCTTTCATCCTAAATGCATGGGGGCTGTGTGTGGTTAGTCAGTGGGAAGGGATTCTGCACATGCTCAGAAATCCTTTCTTCTTCCTAAATTATCTGCTAACAGTGCAATCCTGTGTAACTTTGCACCGATAAGTGCACTTACACCGGTGCATCTACTGTTACACCGGTGCAAAGTTACACAGGATTACACTGTAAAACGTGTACACGCAATCCCAATAACTGACAGTTTTGCATCTTCCTTCTTCTGGATGAACTGTAATCTGAGCATTTGGAGACATCAGTTTAAGAACTGAGACTGTATGTGGGGGAGGGGTCCCATAAAGACACGTTGTCCCCCTTAAGTTTATAGTCAACTCTGTATTACTGGTACTTTACTTCAACAGATCCTAGAAACATTTCAAGAACAGGGGTAATTTTTTCAAAATTCAGAGCAAAACCTGGATAAATCCATTTAGTCTTGTTTTTCTTTTTTTCTTTTCCGATCAAGTAAATCTCCCTCCTTTCCAAATAAGGCAAGACCCATTTCCTTCTCATTCATTCCTACATGATCAGTCAAACTGGTTGTGCACCTTACAAGGGGGTGGGGTGGGGGGTTAAAGCCTCTTAAACACTGACCGAATTAAAGACTCTCCGTGTGGCCCAGCAGATTCATCATGAGATGTGAACCTGTGTGGCGGCTTTGTACCAGTCTCTTTCATTTACTCATCCTCAGTTCCCCCATCTGTAAAATAGGGAGAGTTTGTCAAGAGGATGAAAGTGAGAGAAGGGAAAGTTTACACACCTTGGGCCTTAGAAAAAGAGCCAGTGGCAAATGGAAAGTGATGTGGGGAGAAGAGTTTAACAATATGGGTACGATCCACCGCGAAGTTCCCTCATTGAATGAACTACCAATTCTAGCGTTTCATTTTATCCACAAGCACAAGCCCCATTCATTTTAATGGAGCTTATTCAGGAAAGCTTCGCAAGGGGTCGAGCCTGGAATCAAACATTGGCTGGTCATGCTGGCTAGCCTGCTTTTTAGCCAGTTCCAGACATTTAGGAGGGGCTGTTTGCATCATGCATGTATCCTGAGAGCCTCCCCTCGCTTCTCAGGTGTTTGCAGGCACCAGGACTCCAGCAGGGACAGTTGTTAGCTCAGCTTCCTTGCAGTCTTTAAAGCTTTTTGGAGGAAGCTTGTAAGAACTGAAACTGGAGTCACACCACATCCTTGACGTGTTGGACGACAGATTGTCTTTATTCAAAATGTCTTTGTTCAACAAATGAACAGAATTAACGAGGTAAAATCCTTCTGGATACAACTCCCCCCCCCCATACATTGTTAAAACATATTTAAATTACCACCGTGTTATTCCTTTTATTTTTAAATTATAATGTTTTCTCATTTAAAAAAAAAACAATTCTACTGCCTGACTTCATCTGACATTCTGTCTAAAGTAAACTTAGGTCTACTTGCACTGATTCACACAAATTGAAGGACTATCTGTTTTTAAATTAAGCAAACACTATCATATGTTTGAAATATAAATGTTTTCCCCTTTTCATAACTTTGAAAAGCGCTTTTTTCTTTTAATATTTTGACATGAAAACCATTTTTTCCTATTAGTGCTGGATGGTAAAATATAGATATACTGTATAGATATATAGATATAACACAGCTAAATTTTGTTTTTTTTTAATGTGCAAAAAAAAAAGGGATAAAGGAAATCAGAATACTTCCAGGATTGAAGGAACGGAACTCAAGTCCAAATAACATCCGATTATCCGAACTCATAATCATTAAGATAATAAATTAAAAGCAAAAGAAAAAAATAAAAAGACAAAAGACAAAAGGAAACCAACGGTTCGGCCTTTAGGCCAGAAGGGCAATTAAAAGTTTGACACATTTACAATTCTTACAAGTTTTTTGGGGCACCTCTCAGCCCCCGAGTGCAGAAAGAAAACCAAAGAATTTTTGTTTGTTTTTGGATTGGACTACAAAGTCTCGGAGCTTCCCCCCCCCACCAAAAAAAGAGTCTTAAAAGTCTTTCCCCAGGTGAAATCAGGTCCCCGGGGCAAGTCCCGTGCTCAGGTGGCCTCGCTTGGGTTAAATATCTTTGTTTCTGGAGTCTCCTATGTTACATGCACCGTTCCAGTTCCAGCTGCAAAGCCAAGGTCTCGCCTCTGTGTGTGTGTGAGTGACTGCCAAGTGGGGAGGTCTCTGTGTGTTACATGGCCGTGGCGTGCGCTGAAGAATAAGGGTCTAATCCAGTCTTGGTCATGCCTGGGAATAATATGTAGGCAACGGGAGGCTGCAAACTGGACGTCGACCAAGCGGTACAGTTACAGGGCACCACGTAGCCCGGGTTGGTTGGCGACGGGTGAGTGTGGGTGTGCTGGCTGGGGCAACTCAAGGTGCCAAAGGCCCCGTTCTGGTATCCCAAGGTGGAGGCGTAGGGCAGGGTGCTGGTAGCTAAGGTGTGGGGCACCTCAGTCATCTTCTGGATGGCGCTGGAGCTGAACTGGCTGGGGTCAAGTAAGGAGTAAGGTGCGGAGGTGGGGGGCAGAAAAGCCCTCGCCTTTTCCGAGGAGCTGAGCAGAGAGTCCGTGGCTGCCACGGGGAGCCCTGCCGCCTTTAGGGGGTCAGTGTCTCCGAGGTAAGGCAAAGGGAAGACATACCTGTCCTTCTTGAGCAGGTTCTTGGGCTTGCGACGGGGCCGGTACTTGTAGTCGGGATGTTCCTTCATGTGCTGCGCTCGCAGCCTCTTGGCCTCGTCGATGTAAGGGCGTTTCTCGGCTTCCGACAGCAGCTTCCACTCGGCCCCGAGGCGCTTGCTAATCTCCGAGTTATGCATTTTAGGGTTTTCCTGGGCCATCTTCCGGCGCTGGCCCCGGGACCACACCATGAAGGCGTTCATGGGGCGCTTGATGTGGTCGGACGGCTTGGACATGGCGGTGCCGGACGGACGCCTCCTCCTCGAGCAGCCCCACCACCAGCAGCCCCGCTCACCTGGCTCTGCTTCTCCTCCTGCCTTCCAGCCGAGGCGACCCGCCCAACTCTCAGCTGATCATGCCAGTTCTCCGAGCAATCCAGTCCCCGCCGGTGGTGCCCTGATGGACGGTTGGGGGACGAGTGGGGAGGAGGAAGCTGAGAAGGCGGCAGGGAGGGCAACGAAGCCCCTAGCAGTGAGGCCAAAGGCAATCCAGGGGCGCCTCGTCCGTGGGGAGCTCTCCTGAGGATTGCTGGGGGTCCCTTCGACGGAGCTGGAACAGGGGCTCGGCGGCGATGCGAAAGGTGCCTGCCTTTGCTGGCAAGGGAATGCGAAAAAGGAGCGGACTCGGAGCCAAAAGCGGGGAAGTTCAAAGGCGAGGCTGTTTGGGACGGCGCGCAAGCTTGACAGAACGGCGGCAGGGCGTTCACTCCCCTAACCTGATCGCCCAATCAGCGGCCAGAGAAAGAGAGAGCGAGAGACTGAATACCTTCTCAAAGGAGAGCGGAGAAAAAGAGGAGGGGGAGGGAGCGGGAGAAAAAAGGGCAGAAATCACTAAAGACACAGGATTAAAGGGGACGCTTTTGTTAGACGGCGCACTAATAGCAGCCAGCCAATAAAACGCCGCACGCCCCCTCGTTTTGGGGCGGAGTGGGTGGGGGGAAACTGGGGAGGAGAAACAGGGTTTGATTGTAATCCTATCCCAACTTGGGGTGGGGGAGCGAGAAGAGAAGGGAGTGAGTTTATCAATGGGACAGGCGCAGGAGCCAAGGGCAAGGGCCCAGCTGCGTTCTTGTCTTCTCGGCCCCGACCGACCCAAGCATCAGTGGGGCAGGTGGCGGGAGGGGCCCAACTACAGGCCCTGCTGCGATTGTTTCCAAAGCAAGAGAGAATAGACCGACGGGAAGCGAAGCTCGTGTCCCTTCCTCTTAGAGACCTGGCAAACAGACGCGCACTAGTCTTGCTGGAGTCGGGTCGGCTACGAACACCAGATCCGACCCGGAGAAACGGGACAGTGCAGGATGAGAAATATTCATTAAACTGACAGCGCGGCGGGAGACAGAGGCATTGTAGTCTCATGAGGGGAGGGGCGGGGGAACAAACCTGCCAAGGCTCTTTGGACTCGGAGTTTATTGTCATGCTTTGGAGTTAGGGGGGGGGGGCACACACACGACCCACCAAGTATAGTTCCCAGTTCAAGTGCATCGGGTTGAGGAGGTGCTTCTAAGGCAGGGGTGCGGAAGTGGCGAAGAGATTTGCCCCCACGTTCTTGTGACGTCCTTCTTGCGACGGGTTTTCTCTCCGTTGCCTCTACTTTCAGACTTACTCCCTTTTCTGTCCTAGGGTTTTGACTGTTGTTTTGTAACTATTAAAGACTGGCTTCGAAAGAGGACGAAATACCCACAGGAGCCCCCTCCCTCCCTCCTCCTCTCCACGCCTGTTTTCTTTGAATAATTGCTGCCTAACACAAAATGCCCTTGGGGAAAATATTTATTAAATGGAAACCATTTCCCTCGAATCCCTGAAGAGACCGGGCTCTTTAAGGGCGTATTGCCTTTATGCACCTGCCTAGTTTCAAAAGGGTTCAACTGCAGCCTTTCCTTGCTCCCCCCCCTCGCGCTCCCCACCCCCTCCCCCTGTTCCCTGCTCCTTTTCGCGTTCACTTTTCAACTGTCTCCTTCGAATAACAGCGCGCAGCGCGCTGGAGTGGGACCTGCCGTAGTTTTTAGGGCTCAGAGACTCTTTGATGCCTTTTTGTATCTGACAAAAAGATGCTTGAAAAAGATAGGCGCGGGACTCTTTCAGGAGCGGTCCCTTGCATTTCCGCCTCACAAAGGACACCCCAGGTTTGTTTGGCACGGTGATTAAAGCTGTTCAGATGTAAACGGAGGAGCCTGGGTCCAGAGTCCTTATTCCAATCAAGGGCTGGAGGAGAATACAGTATATATATAATACAAATTCGGCTATGTCCGATTGCGATACAAATCCATACACGCGCGCGCGCACACACATACAGGTATAAAGCCTTACGATTTACAGTGTCAGTGTGTATGTAAGGAAGTGGGAGGATACATTCTTTTTCTTTCCTCTCGGTTGCCGTTTTTTTAAAAAAAGGAATTGTTTTCCCAGCATTCTCGCCCTCTCCCACCCGCACCCCCGCCGATTCTTCGTCGCACTGATTTCGTGGAAGTTCGGCGCTAAAAGAAACGAGGGGCGCTTTCAAGTCTTTTCACCTGTACAGGCATCCCAGTTCCCCCGCAGGCAACATCTGCTGCCTGGCTCGTCCTGGCGCATCCGAGAGGTGTCTGGTGTCTGCCCAGTCACTCCCCCCCCCCGCTGCTCCCCACCCGCCTGTTTTCTCTCCCCAGAATCCGAGCTGTTGCTTTTCAAGAGTCCAAACGACTGGGAAGAAGAAGATGAAGAAGACGCGGCGAGACCTCTCTCCCCGCTCCTGCAATCGAGTAGGTAATAGATCGCAAATATTTGCAGCACACCAATCATTTTTCAGCCTGATACATTTTTTCCCCGCTCTGCCCGGGGCCCTCCGCATTTGCTCCCCAAGGTATATTTAGAGGTTACACACAGACGAAGGGCTGGTGGTTCATGCATATGTAAGGAAATCACGCTTTGCGGTGTATTGGTATGTCGACTTCGGACTGACCCCCCCATCCCCCGAGCCTCCCCCCAGCTTTTCAATTCCACCCTACATTAATTCAAATGGAAGTTTTTAATGTCTCAGGATATACCTTGATGTTAATGTTTATAATTTTATTGTAAAATAATGCAGCAAAGAGTGGTCGTGACGTTGACTGAACTGGATGGCTGTATTCCGTATACATATGGAGTACATTCATTCATTCATACACATACATACACACGCACACATATATGAGGATGTTAAGATTGGTTTTGGGTTTGTTTGTTTGTTTGTTTGTTTGTTTTCACCGAATACCCCGGAGTTAGACAACTACGAAAACGTGAATATCAAATTCAGCCTCTTCCATACGCTCAGAGGGGTGCGAGAGAATTGAGGGGTACAGGAAATATGGAAACTTGGCTCCGAATTCTTTATTTATTCCAAATTGGAAACTCTGCTGCCTGGTGGCGATACACGCCCATACGCACATTCTGCAGAGACACCCCAGGCGGCGGCACCCTCCCCATTACCACCCACCACCACCCCCTCACCCACCCACCCTCCCCGAGCAAGTGTATGTGCCAAGAATATGGTTGTACCAGACACGTTTCTCTCATACACGTTTGTGTATTCTCGGGCGCTAAACTCGTGGCCCGGATCTCTGCTTCTGAGCATGGAACAGCGTTTAGGCAAAAGCTCAGTCTCAAGCCAGCCAGCCTCATTCGCCCGGTGCCCCTTAACCAGTAGCAGCAGCAAGTGTTCTGCTTAGCATGCTAAAAGTATCTGCACATGGACACATCCAAATGCAGTTAGTAGGAACGGAATTGTGGTTAACGTGGGCGTTATTTCTGTCCTATTCTTTGGTCTGTTTAAACTTCCAGAGGAGTAAATTGGGGGGGGGGAGGAAACTCCACTCACTACTAAGATTACCACCAGTGATGATCAGTGATAATTAAGCAATATATTGCTAAATTCCCTTCCTATTAGTAGCATGTTACGGTAAGTCTTGCTTTTTTAAAAAAAAAGGTTGTCAAGGTGGAGGCAGGAATCAGCATTCCTCCTTCCCTTCCCGTTGCATTCCCCGAGGGGAATTGGAATGGGATTCAAAGCAATAGCAAACGTTACTAGTCATTTTCCTTGGCTATTTGGGGGGAGCTAGAGAGACAGCTCACCTGTTCGAACATCAAACACGCACACGTCCTTCTTTTTCCTCCTCCAGAAACCTGCTGAAGAAATCACTTTGTGTGAAATTTTCCTGCTTCGATTGGGGGGGGGGGAAGAAGGGGGAGGGAATCGGTTGCGACTTGTAAATCAATCGGGCAGCCCAACAATAGTGAGAGGAGCAAGATAGAGCGCTGGGCATGTAGTTTGTGTTGATCTGTATCCCTGGGAGAGACTGCGATGCCTCCTACGGGGCGGACCTACCCCCCAAACTTCCTTCCCTCAAAGTCCTTTGTAGTTCTTTTGAACCCAAATTGTTAGGCATTTCAGACGGGGTTTGATCGGAGACTTTCGGATCACCCGTCAAGACTCTCGTGTCAACGGTTAAAATGACCCAGGAGGACGAGCCGAGTCATTAAGGACTCCCCAAAGCGCCTCCTCTCTGCCCTCCAGCCCTCTCTGCCCTCCACAGAACTGCCCCCCAGATCATGGCTCCGCTGCTGTGTTGTCCAATCGGACATGGATCTCATTTATCAGCGGAGACTGCGGCTCACGAGTCGCACACAGAAATATCGAATGGTCACTTAGACAAGTCTATAGGTGCCTCAGTTCTCCGCCTGTCACAAGGGAGCAGACTTCCGGGAATGGCATAGGGGACATTGACAATACCATCCTGCAGTTTGCAAAGGCAAAGTGACTTTCGCGCGGTTCCTGAGATCAGTTCGGGGTCAAATATCAGCCAGATGCGCTTTTGCGGGTCTGGCTGCCGACACAAGTTTCCCGGGGAGGGTCGGGCAGGGACGAGTGCCAAAGTAGGAACGCAACTCAAAGGGCTAGCGGAGTGGGGGGGGGGAAGGCAAGACATTCATATTCACGACCCCGCTTAGGGGTTAGGGTCGCTCTTCCTCCAGGCTTGTAGCCTGTCGGTGCCACAGCGCTGGCCTTTCTCCGCCAAATTCTCTCTTGTCTCCCTTTACACGACAGCATCGTCATGGTGGGGCAGAGAGAGGGTTTCCCAGGTATTTTATTTGATTTTTAAGTGTCTTTTTTCTGCTTAAACAAGGGACATTTTTAAATATCGGATTAGAAGCATCATCATCATCATAACAACCCCTCATCTAGATAGCACGACGACCAATCGCCTGGGAGTGAGTGACGGCTGGCTTTGTCGGTATTTGGTCTGCCGCCGAGGAGTCTTTCACATCACTTCCGAATTGTTTGGCTTATTGACGGCGCGAGATCGCTCTGCCAATAACTCCCCCGCAGTCGCAGGCAGGCATCTTTAGCAGCCTTGCCGGGAAGGGAAGAGAAGAGAAGGCACGCTCCACTTCTCCGTGCAAGCTGCCCGGGCTGCCGCTTCAATCAGCACGTGGGAGTGCCAGCGGGACGGGAGGAGGAATTCTCCTGTTTGAATGGCGAGAACGTCCCTCGTGGAATACCAGCAGAGATCTCCTCTTCTGGAAAGGAGGAGAACACCTGTTGCCAGGAGAAATCTTTGGGGGAAAAAGTTTGTTTTCTCTCTCGGGTCATCTTTGACCAAATCATGGCGAGGCTCAGGCTACTCCCCCCCCCCTTCAGCAGCCAGAATTGTGAGACACCGTCCGAAAGGCATAAAAGAGAGAGGGGGGGTGGGGTGGCGGAAGGAATTGGTTATAATTGCGGGCGTTATCGTTTTACTGGGGAAAGATAAGACGAAACGCTGCTACTCCTGATAGTTCAGTGTCCGGTGGATCATCCTTCGACAGCTGAACATCAGCTAGACTTAGAACTGGCTGTGTTTCATAGGAGAGGGACTGAAAAAATATTTAAAAATCGTCAACAAAAACACGTCAATGAAAAGCATCGAGTAGATCCCAAGATTCCTCTCTCTCTCTCTCTCTCTCTCTCTCTCTCTCCAGCACACGTTGGGAGCGTCTGGATTTCCGCCCCGGGATTGATTTCTGAGTTTAGTTCCCTTGATTTCTCAGAGCAGAGGTGTGTTTTCCTGGCGTCTGATGAGAGGGTGTGGTCGGGGGGGACCCCCCTCCTACAAACTTTGTTTTAAATGCTGTGTATGAATGGGACTCAGCTCAGAGTACAGAGCGATTGCATTTCACGCTCAAAAGATCGAAGGCAAGTGGGAGGATAACTTTGCCCCCCTCCCCGCAAAAAAGGCACTAGGAGTTCGGGAGAGATGAAGAGGAGAGGGACTTAACCATTTCCGAGCCACTGAAATACGAATTGTTTCAAATACTCACTACACGCAGCAGTTTTCCTTGCCGGTGTCACAACTGGTTTGTTGACGCGGCATGTGAAATACGTAAACAAATACTGTAGCGCAGTATATTAGTTATGTAGATCATCTACCCATACATTTTACCTGCTGTGAATACAAATGAAATTAGTGTGGGCATTTCTTTCTTTCTTAAAAAAATGGTAAAAAAAAATTCAGTAAAAAGCAATCTTAGGGTCAGGGCTGGTGCTATCATTAGGCCAACTAGGCAGCTGCCTAGGGTGCAGACATTTATATATATATATATATATATATATATATATATATATATATATATATATATATATATATATATATATATATATATATATATATATATATATAAACCTATGCCATAGAATATAATTAATTCTAAAGTCTTATGAAAATGTTCTATTTCAGTTAACCATGCCTAGGGTGAAAAATAGCCTGACACTGGCCCTGCTTGGACAAGGAGGACTTCCAACCTGTTATTTATGATTAGAGTAGCTGAGAGCTCAGTGGTTTATCTAGCCCTGTATCCTTTAAGCAGGGAAAAGAGGGCATCAGTATGAGAGCAATCTGCTGTCAAATGCAAAAGGAAATCTATAGTTCTGGATAAACCTAAAAAATGTACCTTGTTCTAAAGATCTGGGTCCTTCCTATATTAGCTTGAAGTAGGTCCAGTTGCTTTCATTTGGACTGCCTTCTAAGTAACATGATAAGTTTAAGTCTCCAGAATGGGCTATTCAGTATTCAAATGAAATACAGGAGGGACAAGGGGCTACCTGGAATGTCCTTATCCCAATTAGCCCACAGAAAACCACTGATCATGTTTGGAATTCCAAGCAAACTTGCAGTCATTGGTTTGATGCTTTCCAGTTCCTTAACAAGCCAATCCCATAGTGGCTTGTGAGCCACATACAGCTCTTTGACATATAACTTGTGGCTCGCGGAAATATATTGGCTGAGCTCCTTTTTGCATCACAATTAATATACAGTATAAGGTAACTAAGATTTTTTTTCAGGCTTTATAATTATTTACCAGGTATAAACTGAGAGTCCACTGGATTACAAGATAAGTTTAATGTTTGTGGTGAGTAAATATATTTAAGAATGTAAATGCTTCTTGCGGCTCTCAGTTTATCATATGAGGCTCTTATGGCAACTTAAGCAAGTTTAGCCATTCCCTGCCATAGTGAGTATCCTAATGGTGGCCCCAGTGTTGTAAAGTTTCTTTAGGCTCGCCCATTTTGTAGCTACTGTATAGTAGCATAGCTGAACCTGTATAGTAGTGTAGCTGAACTAAAAAATGTTATCATTTTTTAACTTTCACCTGATTATTAGTTGATGACCTGACTTTTAGTAGGTTAATCTACTGATGAAATACATTAACATATACTAGAACCTTAATGGAAGTGCCTTTGTGATAACTGGCATAGCCAGGTTGGTGTAGTGGTTTTCATGTTGGACAGAAGACCTGGAAGATCCAGGTTCAGATCTCCACTCAGCCAGGAAGCTTCCTGGGTGACTTTGTACCGCCTTTCTTCGTCATTGGATTTCTCCTCCGACTTTAATTCAAGGCAGTGTACATGGGCAGGCTTTCTAAACCCCAAGGGGTTTTTACAATATAATAACGTTCTAATCTTTCATAGAACCCTTCATTCTAGATGTTGCTTTCACAGTCCATCTCTCTCTCTCTCTCTCTCTCTCTCTGGCGTTCGCCTCACCACACTTCAGCTGAGGGCAACCTTGACTGCCACTCAAGTGCTGCAGCTGCAGTTCCACTCCCCCACAGAGGCTCTGCAACTTATCAGCTCGGCGTGCCAGCAGCTCTCCGACAGACACTTCTGGCCGTCTTTGTTCCGACAGACACAGACACTTCTGGCCTTCTTTCTGGTCGAGAACTTTGTTCTCAAGATTTCAAAGCGATGGAAGTCACTCGTGTGTTATATTCTGTGTTATAAACAACACGTATGCTCACATCCAAGCTAAGTCATTTTTTTAAAAAAAAAATCATCCAGAAATCCCACCAACTGTGGTTACATCAAAGTGATGAACCAGCAAGGGAAGGCATCTGAAATATCTAGTTAGTGATGGTGATGTGTAAACTCCCACTAGCCCAATTCAGAATGATGTTGGTAAATTCTCTTTAACTTGGTCCTTTTCTGAATTGTAGCTCCATCACAGTCCCAGTGATGTCATCAAGATCATGATGGGACATAGAGGCCTCTCAACTCTCCACATCAAGCCCTTCTTCCACCTTTCCCCTTTTCTCAAACTAATCAAGGTAAGGAAGAAGTGGGTAGGCCAACTGCAACCACAAGCCTCCGGTGGCAGGCCTGGTTGCTCCAGTGAGTGTGCACATGGCAGTCTCCGGGTCAGGAAGCTAGGAAACCACATTTCCTATGCTTCCTGGTAACAATGGATGCCAGGCATACTAGGAGGCATGGAAAATATATTCCCCAAGCTTTCATGCATTCCTGGATGCATCTGCGTCCAGGCCAGAGGTTGAGTGAGGCAACTTTACCACTCACCTTACCATAGGAAATTTAGCAATGAGGGTGGGGGGATCATGACAAAGGAGGGTAAACAGACAGGCAGCCCGATCCTGCCTAAGATGTGGCAGGGCTGGCCACTGCATCCTCATCCTTACACTTGGTGTAAGCCCCTTCCTCTGGTGTAAGTCCCGGAGACCCCAATGGGTCGGTCTCTTTGGATGCACGGCAGCTCTTTAGCTGGCACACATCCAGGGAGGCCATGTAAGTTTGGCCCGGTCTGGGAAGGGACGTTGGATATCAGTGCAACTGAGCGCCGATATCCCCACCCCCTCCCAGGATGGGCCAGCTAATGGCCCCCTCCCTCACCATCCTTGCCCATCCTCCCCACACCCTCTCGTCACCCAGCGCATCACTCACCTGTGTCAGGTGGCATGGAGTCTGTCCAGCGGCAGTGTGAGCAGTGCTGGCCTCTGTGCCAGCACCGCTTATGCTAGAGGTTCAGGGAAAGTGCCTTATGGCACTTTTGTGACACCTTAGAGTGCTCGCTCCGCCGACCTACGTTTGCTCAGGATTGCACAGTAATTTGGGGGCCAAGCTCCAGCAGGGTAAAATCATGAAATTTGTTACCCAAACTTCCTCAGGTACAAACTTTTCCATCAGTAGAAATAACTGGATCATATTATAGAGGTTTATCTACCAAGAATATATTAAAAAGAACATTGATATTGCCCATGTTAACAAGGGCATCCCATGTCACAGCAAGTAGCAATTTTGTGACCATTTTTCTTTGAATGCACATGTTTTTTATCCTTTCCCTCTATTTTGCCAGTACAGTATGACCCGACCCCCATATCCATGGGGGATAGGTTCCTGGCCCCCCATGGATACCGGGAATCTGCAGATAGGGGGAATGCTATGTTCTGTGGGCGGCCCTGTGCCCATTACCTTAGTTAGGCTTCCAGCGCTGGCATCAAGCTAGCGCGTTTCTTTCTTTACAAAATGCTATAAACCAGTATGCTGGCTTATAGCACAGAGCAGGCAAGCAGCCTGCATACTAAAGAGGCACCCAAACGTTAAACAGGAAGCAGGGATCCTGCTTCCTGTTTAACATTTGGGAGAAGTTAGACAAAATAAGAGGAATGGGAATAGATGAAGTGGAACACAACAATTCTTGAGAGCAAATCTTCAACACCTTCTTCAAGCAGACTCCGGACCAGTCCAACAGGGTACTTCACTGCTACTAACTTTTATTTATTTGTATGTTATTGGTGATTAAAAGGCATGTGGCATTGTTCTTGCTTTCTATCTGGTGATGAACACTTTTCAAACATGAGGATAATGAATAGCAAATGAGAAACAATGAATAGCATCTAGCAGATGTAGCTGCCCACACAGGAATTTGCTGTTCATACATGTGAATGCAATATGGTTATTCGTACAAAGAACAGCTTTCCCCCACATATTCCTTAGGCAGGCAGTCATTTGTGTTTTGTGAACAGAAAATAGAGTGGCCAAATTGGATAAACCATAAGAGCTCCACTGGATGTTGCTGAATACTCTTCCTGACAATATGCTCACCTCTGATAAAGCCCTGGCACTTCCTATCTCCTGGTAGTTTGACACCAAACATGTTTTCATCCACTCTGTGGGCAGTATGTCAGGGCACATACTCAAAACCACTTAATGCATAATAGGTAACAACTTCTAATCACCTGTCATACTCACAGTCTGGATGGTTAAATGGTGGTGGATCTTTTTCACCATATCAATGCATGTTTATGGACAGATTAGGTATGAGTCATCCCTAACATGAAGTCTACTGAAGGCAGAATAGGACAGAGAGACACAGCAGTTGACCCTTAAACCTTCTCCAAAGAAGAGCTGTCCCCCAAAGCTAGCCCGAGACTCAGTTTGGGTACCTCCGTTTGCCCAGCATCCCTAGCAGGCACATCCCATCTCGTCCTGAAAATTTCTACGTTGGTCATTCTTCCAGTGAAGAAGGAAACCCAAGTAGCTTCTTAGGAATTCATCCTTCAACAGTCTCCAGCCTCTAATCTCTCAAAAAAGATCTGAAACCACATACAAGGGTAGACTGGCCTTTGCCTAGGATCTTTCAATGCCTATCTCTGTTGTAGAGAGTACAGGATCAGAATTCAGCAATTGTTGTGTTTCACTTAACCATGGGGCATCATCATCCCGAAACATGTGGCATATGAAGGTCCTCCCCCCCCCTTATTAGAAAGGCTTTAGTTTGCCCTACCCCTAAGTAATAAGCACACAGTACTGCTTTCAAAATATCATGGCAGTAGTAGATTCACCAAAATGTCACTAGGAAATGAAATGAATGAATGTGCAATGGCACTGACTGGCTGTGTACTGTTGAGCTCAATGGGGGGGAGGAATAAGATTGAGGCCTCATAAATGAGCTGAGTCTTCATTTATTCAATACACTCAATTTACATGTAGAAACAATTATAACCCAGGCAAGCAAAGAACCAAATGTTATTAGAATTGTTATTAATTCTATTAATTCCAAATGTTATTAATCCTGTAAACCCTACCTCAATGTACATATGTTATTAGAATGTTGTGCAAATAAAATCCCATTTCAGGGAGATGTGTAAAAAAAAACTTGATTATCTTTGAGTAGTTTGTAAGCAAGAGTGGTCCTCTGCCATTGCACTGAGGAAAAGAGGATGAGTTGAACAGAGAAGGGCCCTGCTGGATCAGGCCAAAGGTCCATCTGAGCCCAGCACTCTGTTTCCCACTTAGCCAACCAGATCCTTTTGGGGAGCAGGAATTGTAGGCTAATAGCCCTTGTCTGCTGTTACTCCTCAGCAATGGTAGCACAGAGTCATTATAACTTGTAGCCCTTGATAGATTTGTCCTCCATGAATGTCTAATCTGTATCTGTTTTAAAGCTTTCTAGGCTAGTGGTCATCACCTCATTTTGTGGCACTGAATTCCGTACATTAATTCAGCTGAAATCCTATACATACTTCCCTGGGAGTAAGCCCCATTGAACACAGTGGAACTCAGACATGCACAGGACTGCACTTTATTGTGTCATCTAAGAAGCATCTGTCTTGCTTGGGAATCACCCCACTCTGGGGACCCCAAATGATTCAACCCAACTTCTCCTTCTAGGAGCAAGTTTGTTCCCTTTTAAATGCCCGCTTCGACTGAAAAACACCTCTTCCCTCTCAAATAGCCACAAAGCTGTGTGTAAAAACGAAAGCTGAACTCCTCTGGACAACTAACCAAAATTTATTGCTTTACAGCATCCTTATCTCTAACACGTAAATTATCCCAAAACAGAAACAAGTCTATCTCCCAAAAGTCTCCCTCCAAACCAGGCTCTTTCAGCTGGTGGTCCAGGCAGGCAGCAGGCTCCGGCTTCTTCCTTTCCCGTTGGCGCAGCGTTCTCTGGTCCAAGGTCACCAGTCCTTCAGCTTCGCAGAGTGTGTCCAGCTATCCTCCTGGTCGTAGCTCCTTTCTCGGTCGGCTTGGCAGCAGCGTCCCGTCGTTGCTCGGAAATCGGGCAGCGTATCCCTGTGGCAAGCTGGCAAGGCTCCTTCCTGCTCCTACTGCTGCTGCTTTTATACTCAAAGCCCTCATTAGTCCATCATGGATCACAGCTGGGGGCTGCAATCCAAAGCCCTAAAGCCCTAATTATTGGCAACACCTGGGGGGCACACCCTGCGTGGGCAGTAGGTGTGCCTCCACCCACACAGTCCTGGGTGTTGACCCCTTGCTGCCCAGGCCTGTCAAAGTCCTGTCAAAAGTCCAAGTCTTCATCTGTTAACTCCTTGCTGCCTGGATCTGTCAACAAGGGTCCACTGCTGATACCACACTTGGCTCCTGCCAGTCTGCTGGATCTTCTTCCACTACAGCATCTTTTGTGTGTTCTGAATCTTCTGCCAATCCATTTTTGTTGGGATGGCCCCAGGTTCTATGTTCTGGAAGAGGAAGTAAAGCTTCTCTTTATTCACTTTCTCCACATCATGTATCTTTTGATAAATCTCTATTACATGTCCCCCATCACTTTTTTTCCCCCTAAACTCAAAAGCCACGATGAGTTAGCCTGTCCTCATAGGGAAAGTGCTCCAGGCCCCTCATCTTTTGGGTTGCCCTTTTCGGCAATAAACCTTGAGATAAAAAAGGAGGAGGCAAATTGCAATGTTAAGCCAATAAATATGAGTACAACGCCTGCTTAGGTCTCCAAAAGTCCAAGTGTTTTCACTGGGGCTTCTCTTTCCAGCCTTCGATATCTGCTCTCCAATTATACCTGGGAAAAGCAAGACAACAGGGAATGAAGCTGACACTTAAAGACAAATCCCTATATAACTGTGCCGCTTGCTCACGTCAATTCCAAGAGATGCTTTGAGCTACAAGTTTTGAAAACAGTTTCCCCCTCATATTTAGATTCATCTTTGGGCTGCTTGGAACCAGCACTGAGCATGCACAGGGGGTGGGTGTTACACAGGTTTCTTTGATTCCCACACAAACATCCCTTTAATTCTGCCTTTACATTTAATAAAACAGATGCTTGCTGCCTTTTTCAGTCTCCTAAAGAAACAATGTTTGGAGTGGTGCCTGCCTGGGGATTTAGCTCTTTTACTAATACACAGTAGGTCAATGGGCATTGCATGGCAGAGTCTCAGCAGTCAGCACCATGCTTTGAACATTTCCCCATGAGTCTATGGCAGCGTGGAGCCACAGTTCTGAGCCCCCGGCTCCTTCTGCTGACGTGTCAATGATGCTAATGCTGCCTCTGCCTACCAATGTGACAAGAAGCACATTGCTTCTGATGTGCTTCTGTTGGCATCTTTTATTTGAAGTGAAGGGAAATCCTAAAGCTTTCATTCTGATAGTGAAAATCCTTGCTAACAGCTTTCCCCTCTCCGACCCCCACATAGGACTCTGTAATCCAGGCTTGCTGCTGGAGGCATCACAAGTTCTCTGCCTGTATAGACCTCTACGGCAAAGGTAACATCAAAGAAGCACATGACATTCCCAGCTGTACACAAAACCAGCACTGCCAGCCAGCCAGCCACAAAGCCTGAAATGCAGAAGTCCATTCGTGCATATAGTGTCTGTTTCTTCTGTGTGTGAAAAATTAAACCACTTGAGGTGGCTACTCCCTGGGATAACCCCATGAGGAAAGCAGGGATTCAGGCCATGGCGCTTTCACAATCATCTTCAACAGCTATATGTGGGCCATTGTTGGGTGAAGCCCTTGTGTATTGTAGGAGCACACTTCATACAAATCAATAGCACAGGGATGTGGCTTAAGTGCTATAGTATCATTGTCCTACTCCCTTACTGCTCTGCCAAAAATGGAACTGGTCATTGCTCACCAACACTAGTCCTGGATAGAGCAGCCAATTCTGTGGCTGATGTATTGGAGATGCTGCAGTTTTAAGCAGACAATCATTGCACAAGCTGCCTGGAGGGCAGAAAGCTCTCCAGAGAAACATGTCCTGCGCTGCTGGAATTCCTGAGTTTTCCATATTTCCTGGACAGCTGCCAGAGTCGTATGAGCTGCCAAGTCATGGATTTCCCTGCTGTAATCAGGGACGGGAGTGATTATTGCTCAGCTGCCTTTGGGCCTGAGAGAGCTAGAAAGACGCAGTCAAGCACCGCTGCACTGAGCAGGGCCCCTGTGTGTCCTTCAGGCTGGCATGCAATGTGTTATCTCTGCATATGAGATGTCCCCCTTAACAAGAAAGACGCCTACCCTGAATGAGCAAGTCTGCAGTGCTTGTTGCATGGCTTTGCTTAAGTCTGAAGCAGGAAGGAAGCCAAACACAGAATCGTGAAGAAGGTTCTAGGGAGAAGTGTCAGCAGGGAGCAAAAAGGCAAGCCAGTGTGGTACAGGGGTTAAAGTGTTGCACTTAGGTTCAAATCCCCTCTTGACCTTGAAGCTCACTGGGTGACCTTGGCCCCCTGACTATCTCACAGAGCTGTGGATGAATTAAATTAGGGGGAGGAACGATGTATACCAACCCCAAGCTTCTCGAAGGAAGGGTGGGATAAAAATGTTAGAAATAGAAGTGTTACTTAAAAGGCAATAAAGCTTCTTGTGCTTTCATTCATGGCACCATCAGTTCTGCAGAAGAAGAAAGCAAATAATTCTGAGGTTTTTACAGGGAAGATGCATCATTACTTCCGAACACAATTCGCTTTGAGCTGGAATCAGAAAGAAAAGAACATAAGCACATTTTGGAAACTGGCCCCTGCAAGGGGCTGACGATAAAGGCCTGCTCCCCAGCGGCCTTGAGTCTGGGAAACACCTACCAACCTTCAAGCCTGCATGCTGTTAGCTTTAACCTTTGCCTTAAATCCTGCTGGTCTCCTAACCTTTCTCTTCCTGTTATTTACATTAATAAAAGTGGCCCTTACACCCATATTACTGACTTGTGTGTTTACTGGTGAGTGCGTGGGCAATAGGGCTCTTGGTCCCATGAAGGAAAACTTCTCAAAATAGGTGGGAAGACTTTCCCCACACCCTAGAGTCGGACACGACTAGACTTAATTGTCAGGGGTCACCTTTACCTTTTTATAAGCCATAAACCAGGCCTGCCACAAACCCTGTTTAACTTTCATCAGTATTTTGCATTGTAGCCAGTTTTCAATTTCTTCTTCACCTTCTGCTTTTTTTTTTTTACAGGCTTTTTAAATGCGGTGTATTGTTCATGTTTTATTTTATCTCCTTATTTATGTCCCTCTAATGCCAACCTTCTTCTTTCATCTCTCTAAGACCTTTCCCCCTTTCCTGATTCTGACTCTTTCTTTAGCTTCTTATGTTTCCCTTTAAGTACTCGTTTGCTTATTTGGTATTGTAGCAAATCAGTGTAGGACTTCATGGTTGTCACTCTGCTGCACACATACCATGACTATGTGAAAGAAAGAGGCTATGGCTCCTCCACTGAATGCCAAGGACTGGCCTTTTGATCAACAGGAAACTCTCCATTACTCCTTCCTGCCCAGATGGAGATAAACAGGTCCGACTCCATCCAGCAGAGGGCAGTGGAGGGCAGCAGAGGGCAGTCATCTACACAATGACCACCAGTCTGACAGCCACAATGAGGACAACAACAACAATCACCTTAACCTTACCAATTCTTTTTTAAACTGGTCCATCCAGCCAGATTTTTGTTTCACCACATTTTATTCCTCTTATTGCAACCTCAGCGCTAGTAGTGAACAATTTTAAACATGCATACCTGCAGCTACTGCACAATGTGCTAATGCTGCTGTTGGACTGTTGATGGGGGCATGGAAGCTGGAACTGGTGGTCCATCTTTTGGCCAGCTGCACTGGCTACCAATATGCTTCCAGGGAGGCTCAATTCAAAGTGCTGACTTTAACCTTGGCACTCCTAAAGGGCAGGAGGTCTGGCTCAGTCAGTGGGATTGCTGCCACCACGTATGCCTGAAGATCTAAGGCATACATGGTTCGAGACACCCGAAAGTATCTATGAGCTGTCGAGAGCTGTCGAGAGCTGTCGACATGCTGCTGCTGATCTGCATAAAGCCTCGGTGTGAGAGAGGAAAAAATGCAGAGCACTCGTTGAGTAGGAGTCAGAGTTGCCTGTCAGCTGAGCATGGGAAGCGAATGCCAGAGAGAAGCCAGACTGTAAAGGAAACCATCTGGAATGAAGGCATTCTATGCAAGATTAGAACATGTATTATAAAAGCACTTCAGGGTTTAGATTGCCTGCCTTTGTGAACCGCCTTGAATTAAAGTTGGAGGAGAAATCTGATGACCAAGAAAAGGCGGAGGATGAATAATAATAATAATAATAATAATAATAATAATAATAATAATAATAATAATAATAATAATAATAATAATAATATTTAAAAATCTGGGAGAGTTTCCATTCAAGACCATCTTCTCCCACATGAACCTGCTCAGGCTCTAAAGTTCAGAGGCCCTGCTCTCTGGCCTGCTATTGAAGACACCTGATTGGCAACAGGGGTCTAGTGGGGTCGGAGTGTACCAGCGCTGTGCTCCCCCACTTCCTATAGAGCCAGAGCACTGACATCATTAGGAGGCATGCTCTGGCAAAGGAGGACCTAGCGATGCGCCCGTGCACTGCTTGCCTTTGCCAGCATAAGGGCGCACACTCAGCACAGAGACGTTAGGGAGTGGTGGAGGCACAGCAGCAACACACCTGCCAGGACTGGAGCAGGCAGCACTGGGACTCAGAGGAGGCAAGTTGCCGGGTGCCCCATCCCTACCCCCCCACCCCCGGCACAGGAGTTCGGTGATGTTTCTTACTCTGCCCCTTATGTCAGTTGCATGTGCAAGCCCCTGAGGGTGGTTCTACTCTTGGCCCTGGGCAGGGAGACATTTGCCTTGTGTGCTCTGCCTCCAACTCCTTCTGCAAGAGACAGATTGACTTCTCAGCCAGGCACAGGGCAGTGGACACACTTCTCATCACTCAACAATTTCCCCTTTTCATCCTTGGTGGTTTTGCTGCTAATCATGCCAAGGCAAGTCTCCCAGGACCAGCGTGAGCTGCTGCTTCCACCCTCCTCCTCATGTCTTCCATGCTACTGCTGCAGGTGGATGTCCTGGAAAGCAACTTCTTAAACTCCAGCAGTGCCTGAGTGGTTGTGTTTTAAGCTTCCTGGTGGAGGCACTGCAGTGACTTCACCTCCACCTGACAAGTGCCAGCCAATTATATCAAGCACAGGCACAATTGTGGGATGTATATAAGGAGCTGGGGCTCAAGAGACCAAACCTGCTAGGAGACACCTAAGACCCTGCTGATCTCCAGATGTGTCAGTAATGGCTGAATGTGGGAAAGGATGCTCTGTATGTGCTCAGAGGCACTCTTTGTTTGATTACAGGTTAACATGTTAGTCAAGGCTGGATTTTGACAGAGGGTAGTCAGGAATTGGCAGAATCTTTAACCCTGGAATCAAGAAGATCTCTGCCATCACCAACCCTCTTATTTGGGGGAGAATTGGATTTCTGCCTCTTCAAGGACAGTTGACTTCATAGTCTCTCTTCCTACTCAAGCCTTGGTAACACCAACCCTTTTCCTTCAGATATTTTTGTAGGTTTTCACAACGCAACCATATCCTCAAATTTTCCTTCAGTTTGAGTTACTTGGGGACTTTGCTGCATATCTTTTTTAAACCACTTTTTCCTTTCCCTGTTTGTGTATCGCCTTTCTGATTCCCAGTTTTACCTTGTCTTTTTACAGTGTAATCCTGTGCATATTTACTAGGAAATAAGTCTCATTGTGTTCAATGGGGCTTAGTCCCCAGTATGATAGGATTGCAATATTAGTTGCTCCCTGTTCTCTTCTATTCTCCCCCTCCCACTTCTCCCCCCTACCAAGGATATAGCCAGAAGGAAATGCTGCCTTTAGATTTAGGTCTTCTGGAATACGTCAGGCTTCTCAACCCCCTTCAGTATCTCTATGGGATATGCTCGATAAAACTGAACAAGATACAAATCCATAATCCATCAAGTGAATGTTGGGCTTCATTTCTGAAAAAGAGGAGCAAATGTCTTTGCTAATCCTAAGTAATATGTTTTAAAGGGTTTTTGTTGTTGTATTGATTAAGATTAATCACATAACACAATGGGACTTACTTCTACGTAGAAATGCATAGGATTGCACTGTTAGTGGGGCATAGCTGGGGCTATGAAGAGCTCCTGTACTTCAGAATTTACACTTGACAGTGATTGGCAGGCACCAGATAGGGCTTGCTCAGTGGCAACACCTTATTTCTAGAATTCCCTCCCCAATGGCATCTGCCTGGCCCCTTTCTTGTCCATCTTTAGAACAGAAGTCAAGACATTTTTGTCCCATGAAGTGTTTGGCTCTGTGAGTTTGATAAGATCAAGAAATGTTGCTTGATAAAAGTTTTGTGAATGGGAAAGGATTTAATTCTAGGCATTGGTGATGATATTATTTCCCCTTATCTGATGAAGTAGCAAGAGGATAGCAACCCACTGTGCTATCTGTAAGAAACTTTGCCATCCATCCCTAAACTAATTTACAGCCCAATCCGAACCAACTTTCCAGTGACAATGCAGCCATGCTAAAGGGACGCGGGCTACATTCTGTGGTGGGGAGACAGTCATGGAGGTCTATGTAAGGGGACATTTGTTCCCTTACCTTGGAGCTGCATCGGTGCTGGAAAGTTATTCTAGCATCTCCTCCTTTATCTCTTATACTGCATTGCTGCCTGTGGTTGGAGCTGTAGATGCTCTACCCAAAGAGACATTGCATTACAGTATTTTTACTATAGTATTTTATATCCTCCTGCTCAAGCCTGAAAGAGTGTTAATATATCAAGTGATGAAATCACTTAAGGCTGCAATACAGAGTTAAGGTGACCCCTGACAATAAAGTCCAGTCGTGTCTGACTCTAGGGTGTGGTGCTCATCCCCATTTCAAAGCCAAAGAGCCAGCGTTGTCCGAAGATGCCTCCATGGTCATGTGGCCGGCATGACTCTCCTTGCCGCAGCGCGTAGCATGCAGCTGGAACATGGAGCGCTGTTTACCTTCCCGCAAGCAGTACCTATTTATCTACTCGCATTAACATGCTTTGGAATTGCTTGGTTGGCAGGAGCTGGCCAAGCAACGAGAGCACACCCCGTCACGGATTTGAACTGCCGACCTTTCGATCGACAGCTCATGGTTCAGCGGTTTAACCCACTGTGCCACCCACTGGGTTATACAGGGTTAGGTGCACCTAAACCCATGAAAATGAATGGGTTTAGGAACACCTACCAAGAACTGGATTGCGTGTCTTGACTATATGGTAGCTGGTAGGACCAGCAAGCACATGATAGTTAGTGCTTGGACAGACAAAGCCTACAAAGCAAACTTGGACACTCCCTACCTCAGTCATCATCAGCAGGAGTAATGGGGCAAATTAAGTTGTCAATTACACCTGTACAACCATAGTGTTTCCCAATTAAAGCCCTTTGGTAAATTTGCAGAGGGATTAGAATTTAATAAAGAGGTCCCTTGAGGCAAGCGATGGAATAGAATCTACCCCATTCCCAGCCTCAGCTGTCACAGCTGTGTGAGCTCAGCATGACTAACAGGAGAAAAGAGTAGCAATATTTACTTTTGTCAAGATGAGATGCACACAATGAGATATCTATTTTCCAGCCACTAGATGACTCTCTGAGCTGCATCTGCATTTGGGCAACCAGTGTCTGTGGTGAACAAGGAAGACATGGTGGGACGTAAGACTGAGTGGAAGCGTCTCTCTAACTCTGCACGCATTCATTCGCAATACAATGTCGATAAAGTGTCTTCTGTCTAAGACCCAGTTCACACAACCTTTTCTAATTAGGTGAAATCCAAGTTGTTGAACAAGTGGTACATGTTGAAAACTGCAGCAAAATTACTGTCTGGCTGCTTTTCTGCGTAATCAGACTGTATGTAACTTGTTGGTTTCTCGGCTGTTGTTTGAAAACAGAATTCCCATGCTTGTGCACGCAGAAATCCAAATTTTGAAATAAAAAGTTTGATTTTAGAGTTTTATATTTCAATTCTGAATGCTAAGGGGATTTTTGGTTCGCTGCCGTGCATTTCAGTATATGATCATGCATGTGTTGACGCTTATATTTTGGTTCCAAAACTTCAGTTCCAGTACAAAACAAACAAACAAAAAAGAGCAGGGTTTGGAATGCAGGTTTTAGACATTTTGAGTTAAAATCTTTAGATTACTTTGACTTTTCAGTGTATGCACATCTAGTTCAGCAGCAGATTTCTTTAACAATAAATGCCTTTGCATGAGGGATCCCGTGGGGGCAGGAGGGCTGCAGCTATGGTACTGCACATGCTTTGCATGCAGAAGGCCCTGGGTTCAATTTTCCAGATAGGTTGGTGAAGCAATTCCTGTCTGAAACCCTGGAGAGCCGCTGCCAGTCAGTGTCAGTAGTATTGAGCTTGATGGACTGATGGTCTGACTCATATAAGCACTGAAGTGTGCTACTTCAGTGTTTGCACAGACCTGTGCGCAAGTACCAATCAGCATTACTTTAATACCATTAACTCATCTCAGATTATCACCTTCTTCTCCCAATGTCACTTTCCATTACTCCAGTAGCATCCATTCTAAGGAAAGCAATACACATAAGCAATTCAGTTTTATAACTAAGGGTGAAACTAGGTGTGCAATGACAGGCATGGAGCTGTGACTGCTTCATGCATCTCCCCCACCCTTCCTTGTAACGTCTAGTTTAACACAAGGCATGATGACGGCAGTGGATGGTGCAGGGCCTCACCCCTGTTTCAAATCATTGACTGTTGAAGGTGGAACAACACATGGTGCAATGTTGTGCACAACACAATGTGGTGTTAAACTTTAGAATATGCAGCAGTGCTGCTGCATTGTTGCCAGTGGCATCACGATGGGGGTGTGACCCTCAGGGGGGTGACACCCAAGCACCTGTGAGCCCCTGCTCAGCAGTCTTTGGCCCTCTCTGGGCACAGCCACTTCGCACTCTCACTGAAACACATGTTTTTACTGCGCTTCGGCAAGAGTGCAAGGCAACTGCGTCAATGTGAAAGCAAGAAGAGTCGGGGGCGATGTGATGATGTCATTATGTCACCCCTGAACTTCCGGAATGCCGGCTCCTGCAGGTAAGTTCTGCACTGGGCGGCACCCGCCCCAATGACACTGCTGATTGTTGCACTTTGATCAGCAGGGGGACAGTAAGGCTAGCGAGATACTGGTAAGGGAACAAGGTGTTCTCTCTTTTCTGTTCTCTGGTAATGCATGCTCTTTGGTTACCCAGAGTGCTATTCTTTGGCCTTCCTTCCTTCTTCTTCTCCCTCCTTTGTTCCCCCCTCTTGAAGAGAATACAGTAAGTCCTCACTTAAAGTTGTTTCATTTAAAGTCATTTCGTTTAAAGTTGATTGGAAAATGCCATGGGAACGTTTACATTTAACATTTAGCCCATGGTAAAATTGGCTTCATTATAAGTCGTTTCACTTAAAGTTGCAAGTTTCCAAGAAGGATCTATCGACAACTTTAAGTGAGGATTTGCTATATACTGTATGTAGCTAGACAGACTAGCTTGAGGATCAACTTATATCCTTTCCTACAAAGATTAATTTCTGCATTTCCTTAAATAAAACTATTTTTGACTTTTGACTACAGGCCTCATGCAAACCTTCCTATCTCTTGGGCAATGTGCCTTTTGGTGTTTTGTCTCTGCCAACGAAACTCTTTTGAAGTGTGGGCGCGGGGGGGGGGGGAGAGAAACACAAAGTAACCGTCCCAGATCAGTAGTTACTAACATATCACAGCCCTGATGGCTTCAGGAAGCATTCACATGATTAGCATTTGCCTGAAAGTTCTTAAAGAGCTCCAATGTGGAAATTGTAGGATGGTTTGGGAATGGAGGAACCATAGCTCAGTGGCAGATGGGAAGCTTTTTATGCAGAAGGTCCCAGTTTCAATCTCAGTTAAAAAAATATTTCAGATATCAATGCTGGGAAAGATCTCTACCTGGGACCTTGGAGAACAGCTGTCAGTGCAAATAGTCTGAGCCAGTATAAGACAGTCTCATAGATCACTATGTTAACTGTTATCTGTTATTAAGATCAGCGTCCTACTGGAATGTGGCTGATATAACACCAGTTGTTTGTTTAATGTATAGAAGAGATTCAGCGATATATAGGTCTGACAGCTTGACTCATACACTAGTTAAATAGATACAGCACCTTAAAAAAAATCTAAGCTATGGAGTGAAAGGAATGAGGATGGGTGTTCCTGTGAACTGGAAACTGGTTAGAAGAAGAAACAGAAACTGACTAGGAATAAATGCTCAGTGTTCAAGTTGTAGGCTCCATGTGAACATGTATTGGGCTGCACTTCTAAGCATCCTCACAAATGATCTACAAAGTGAACAGAGAACTGTAGTTTCTCGTGGGCTGACTGACTCCCAGTACACTTAGGGGTTCTGTGCCTAGGCTAACATTCCAGAGAAGTGGCCAGGTTACAGCCCAATCTATCCCACAGTTACACTGCCAGAACATGTGTTCTGGCAGTATAACACGCTTTCCAACTGCTGCAAGCATGACATGCCAGAGAGCATGGCCTGGCCGCTGCCAGAAGTGGTGAGTGGCTAGGTCCACACGGCGATGGACCGAGGACACCCGCCTCAGATGGACCAAGGTAAGACAGCAGAGGCCAAAACTCTTCCGCGGGATGCAGCAGATGCCCCACTGGCACCGCTGAATTACCATGCGGGGATTGGGCTGTTAATCTGTTGCAGGAAAAATAGCAGATAGATGCTACAGGCAGCAGTCTGGTGCCATGCTAAAGACTTTAGCTGCAATCCTATAGGCATTTACCTGGGTGCAAAACGTATTGAACTCAAAGGCGCTTACTTACTTACATGAATAGAGCTGCACTGTAATACGTTTACTGTGGGAAATGCTTTCATGGGCCAGAGCCCAGTCTCTCTCCCCCCCCCCCCCGCCCAATAAGTGGTTCAGGTTAGGTAAAGAGAAAACAGATGTAGGCACTGCGTGGATATGACTACGCTTTTGTGTAGCTCTCATTCATTTTAAACTCTCATTCATTTCAGCCTCAAAGGAAGCCTCTGTTGTAGACAGGTTGAGAGACAGGACTTGTCAAATGCCATCAAGACTGCTTCATAGCCAGGGGTATAGTCAAGAGGGAGTGAGGGGAGAGTGGAGCTCCAGCACTTCTTCTGCAGTAGGAGTGATGATGTCAGCAGCAGCTCAGGTGCTGTCTTGGAAACGTTTTCCAAAGGACCTAGGCAGAGAAGAAGCATCAGGCTCAGTAGGAGGCAAACTGAGAAATGTAGCTAGGGGAATATGTGAATGCCTAGGCCATCAACTCTTCCAAGGACTACCTGAGAAGCAGTATGTAGGCTATTATCCTATGCAAATTTACCTGTGATTAAATCTTACTGAACACAGTGGGACTTCTGTGCAGGTTAGCCCTCTAATATATCAGATACATATAAAAGGTTTTTTTTAAAAAAAAATCCAATTGAGACATATCTTTTAAAACTATTGCAACCTACTTCAAGAATTTCATATGAAATGAGCTGGATCATTCAATGATGTGTATTACTTTTCAAATAAGTGATGGCGAAGAAAACACTCAAATGAAGAAACTGAACATTGATTTTTGTTATTGTGTAATCTTATGTTGTTAGTCTCATGTATGTCAGGATGTACTCCTGCACTTCAGACTTTACCATTACACACCAGAGTTTTTATATATGAAATATTATATCTGTACAACTGTTTCATCCCATGGCAGCCGTCATTTTCAGTCAGCTTGTGATGACTTCTGAACGCCCTGCTAGGAGCTGAACTCGCTGTTTCCATGCCAGTGCCGTGAGCTGAGCTGAACCCTGAACAGATGGATCTGCTTCTGGCATACGCAGTCCAGGCTGAATTCATCCTGTGGCATCAGCCTGCTGCACACAATGGTTCAGCCTCTGGCAGTGCAGCTGGAAACCAGCAGGGGTTGTATGGAAATCCTAGTTGCTTTGGTCTGAAGGCATCTTATGAACAACCCAACAACTTGATGATGCTTTGCATTCATTGACTGACATATTTTCACTCATAAGGGCACTCATATCTTTCCCCCCTCCCTTTAAAGGTTAGAAACAGCTTTAGGAGGTGATTTACACTGGAAAAATGGAACGGGAGAAGGGTTCAACACTCAGGGCCTCTGAGAGAGGGGTTAAGGGGTACAATTGTACCCGGGCCCAGGGCTCAAAAAGGGGGCCCAGCAGCAAAAAAGGGGGCCCAGGAGCCAAATTCACATGAAGGGAAGGGGCCCAAAAGAAACTTTGTACCCCCTAATAAAATTCCTCTGCGTGGCCCTCTCTCTCTCTCTCTCTCTCTCTCTCTCTCTCTCTCTCTCTCTCTCTCTCTCTCACACACACACACACACACACACACACACACACACACACACACACACACACACTTCTTCAGCACCATGATTCTGATCCAGTTCAACTCTTCATGGCTATTTTTAGATGGGGAAAAAGTCATTGGGACCTCTGATCATGACTAATTTGGTGATTGGTTCTTACTATGCAATACTCAGTTTTGAGATCATGTGCTGCTATTATTGAATATTATCTCATAGGCATTGTCTGTTACATAGAAGGAACTGATGCAACAGTGGCCTAAAGGGCTTATCATTGACACTTCAGAGGTGAGATGGAGGTGAAGGAAGAAATCAGGTGTGAGCATATGAGTGGTAGTGAGAATAGGGAGGTAGGGTGAGCCAGGTGAGAGTGGAGGTGCCCTGGTAAGGGAAGGGAAGGGAAGGGAAGGCCTCAGGTGAGAGTCTGCTGAAGGCAAGTGTTCTGAGAAGGGATTTGAATGAGGACCGAGAAAAGGAGGCGGTGGAGGAATCTACTGCATGAATAGGGAGCAGCATGGCAGGAGTCAAAGTGATTGAGTATCCGGGATTCAAAGGGGACCCACATCTAGCTTCTCTTCTTTTTTCTGGCCTACATCAGCATTGTTCTGCTGGAAACCCCTGTTTGTGAAAACCCTCCCAGCCTTCAGGACAGAAGGGCTGGAAGTCAAAATCAAAGCGCAGTCTTTTATTTGGAGTTTATCAGTGGCTATTGTCCTTATCAAACAAAGCCCTTTCATCAGGGCTTCTTTAACACACTTTATTTCTCTTTTATTTTGCTTTGAAATAAGCTGGGCAACAATTAATTTCAGAGAGAGAGAGAGAAAGAGAATTCAACAAGGATCTATTACTACTCTCGGCTTCTATTGCTGTAATGAAAATCTATTTCCTTTCCCTTTTGTGTCCCATATAATTTAATGCCCATTTTATTAATGGTCTGAAATAATTACGGAACCTTTTGTGATTCTCAAGTATGTTTCATTTAATTGTGCAATAAACGCCTAATCTCTTCCTCCATCTGAAGCTATTATGGCATTAAAATTAACAATTATGCAGCAGCGCGCCCGGGTCCATAGAAATCACTCCAGATAACTAGACATATATAAATCATTCATGAGAACAATTTCTGAAAAGAGACGAAGGGAGGGGAAAAATTGTGTAGAGAATGACATTGGGAAGCCAAGGGCCTGCTCTGTAAGAAGATAGCAACACCTTACAAAAATCTTTTTTCCGCTTTCCTTTTTTTGTTATTATTATTTTACTAATTGTGTTATGTGGCGCGTGCTCTCCTCCCCCCCTTCTATTAGCCTGACAGATATTTTCAGAATTAATTAACCGTTAGCTCAGAGGATAAATTTTCATTATCAATTTTCTTCCCTTCTTCTTTTCCGTTCCTTTTATAGTTTGTCTTTCTCTTTCAGGCCTGCAATTACACTCTCCGCCTTTCACTGGCAGGTCCTGTTCTGTAGGAGGTAATCCAAATGGGGAAAGTGCTTTTTCTTTTCGCCCCATTCACTTCCGTTCTTCCACCTTTTGTGGGATTTAATAACCGCGGCTGATAGGTGCACCATGGACAGAGAGGTTAAGTTTGTTGTCTCAGCACTTTGCTGACAGGAGACAGTGCAGAAATGCAGGAACATACGGGCAGCCGCAAGGCTCTCTGGGTGAAAGTGTTTGCCAGTTCCCGCAGCCAGACTCCCCTACCAGCAGTGTTTGCATCTGGGATCAGGTGTGACAGCCAAACTCCAGTGAAATAAACTTTTCTGAACTTCTGGAAAAAGTTGGATTCTGGAGTGCCTGCGACACACTTTCTCGTTCAACTGTTTACATTTGCTAAATCTGCTCTCCACAGCATCCTATTTCTCCATTGTAGCTGGGTGCCAATGGCAATGTGTGGCAGAAAATGGCTATTTCCAAACAGGATCCAATGCAACTTGTCAGCCTGCATCATGCCTCATTTGACCTTCTGAACCTGTGTTTGCCCAAGATTAAAAATAAATAAAAATCTCCTACATGGAAACCCTTTTGTTTGCTTTTAAAGGGTCCTGTTCACACAGAGGCTGTACCTAACCTAACAATGTTGAATTTGGGCTCAAACATGACAAAATGTAACATGCTCATCAATGTCACCTTTTCCCTCTGATCACACATGTGCAGAATTCAGGCACAGTGAATTAACCATGTACTGTCCCTTGAAGTTCAACCAGTCTTCAGCTGCCCCCCCTCTCTCTTCCCATGGTCTTGGAGATAGCCGGCTGCAGGCCTGCACTGAAGAGAGCTGCATTATAGACCCTTGTTAAGGAATCAGTTGGGTTATCAACACCTGCGGAGAGTCTGAACTCAGCAGTCAGGGTTCAACTGACAAGACTCCACAATGCACTACTACACAAATGGGCAGTCAGACCTCTCTCTTACGCAAGAGTACTTCCCACTGTGGATTCCTGATCACTAGACTTCAGCAGTGCATCATACTGAAAGTATTGACTGTTCACAGGCATGAAGAGCTGAGAGGGGGGAATGCCACCATCTATCAGGAAAAGAACTGAATGTGGCTCTTCTGCTCCTACTCTCACAAACCGGGCTGCAGCATCAGGGCTGATGAAAGCACAAAGGGCAGAGCGGATGTTCCCTGGCCTCATGACCAATATGCAGTCAACTCCCTAACCATTCCAGTAAGGAAATGATCAGCACCAGCCATCCTACCACCTGAGGCAGTATGCCAAATGTTCCCACCCCCCCCAATGTGGGGAAGTACCAACTTTTGCTGATCCTGCTTCCTGGATTAGAAAAGGAAGAGGGGGTGGAGCAGAAGAGGAAGGGTGGAGTAGAGGAGAGTGGTGGGCTAGAGTGCTGGCAGCAGAGGCAAGTGGGTGGACTGTGAGGACCCTCCCTATGCCAATCTGCTACCTGAGGCAACTGCCTCAGTTGGCCTCATGGATGGGCCAGCCCTGGAAAAGATCCTGTTTTATTAAATGATAGTAGCATTTAATAACCCAGAAAGCAATTTACTATTGCAATCAAATCCAAAATCATACAGTCAGCCCAATCCGCTGCAACTCCCCGTGCAGCAATGCAGCGGTGCCAACGTGGTGTCCGCTGCATCCCAAGGGGGAGTCTCAGCCTCCGGAGGCCTCCTCAGGACAAGGGAACATTTATTCCTTGCCTCAGGGTAAGCCCCTGCTGGCCCAGTGGGTCTACTCAAACCTGTGCCAGTGATCTCACTGGTGCAAGTCCTGCATTAACCCGTAAAGGCGGATCGAGCCCAAGAAGGGAGCTTGGATTTGGCAGATGCCACTGCCACTGAACCTGCTCCTTCCCAGTCCTGATCCCTCCTCATCACCACTATTCAGCCCACACACTCCTCCCACCCACCCACCCCTACTACGTGATCTTACCAGAGTAATGGGCTGTGATCAAAGATGTGAAGTCAGCTGGTAATTCTGGGACTGTACCACTTCCAAATACAGTTTGAATTCCAGAATTGACTGCTGTCTGCTCCTCCAGGTTAAAGGTTCCTTTCCAGTGACAAACTGTCAGCCAAGGAACAGTGCTCTATCCCTGCCTTTTCCTTGATGTGCTATTATTTCTCTATGTGTAAGGAATTTTGTTGCACAGGGAAGCATGCAAACACACTAGCATTGCCACCTCCATTCTAAAGTGATATAGTCCCAGGAGGGCTGTATCAGATGGCTTTTCTGAACATGTAAATTGTTTCCATGCTGCCTTCTGTTTACTGGAGAGCTTCTGTCCATTGTTCATCCTGGTTCTGGATGTCCCCTCTTATCTGGTCTGCTGCTGCTGCTGATTTAAAGACATAGTGCCGCTGTTGTACCAGAGAGGAAAAAGAGAGAGAGAGAGAGAGAGAGAGAGAGAGAGAGAGAGAGAGAGAGAGCGCTTGTGTACAGTCATAAACTCACAGGGGGCTGGCATTCTGCCACTGTATACAACACATTGGAATGCTTGCGATAGTATCTGACTGTACTGACTGAATCCTGCAGGGACAGAGTGCTGGCAGGCTAGCAGAGTGTGGCACTGGCCAGGCATGGCACAGAGTGGTACAGCCATTGGCCGCAGAAAGAAGAGTGGCAACATTGCTACACAAAGCGGATTTTTAAAAAAAATATATGGAAAGGATTTTTGTGCCATTCTCAAGTTCCTCTAGGAAGACCTACAGTTACAAAGGTAATTGAGGTTCTCACTTTCAGATCTGCAGTCCTTGCAGATTAGTTTCTAACTGAACATTTCATACTAACTATTTGTAAGGTTTTAGTCTGTCTAACAGTCAGAACTGACAGTCTAACTGTGGCATCCAGGCAATGAGAGAGGCCACACTGGGGAGGAAGTAACCATCTTCCTCCTCAATATTCCTGTTAACCCAGGATAGTCCAGACTGATTGCTTGAACTGATAAAGTTGCTGTGGATTGTCATTGCATTTTACATCATAACGGTCACTGAGCTGACCTCCTCCATCCCATAGGCCAGCAGCATCTCCAGCATTTGGAGGGCTCTAGGACAAAAGCCATGTCTTCTCCATGTTTTAGAAACCATGCACATGCACAAGCTACCCCCCATGGAAGCAGACAGCAGATGGATGCAAATCCTTCTTCATGCCAACCATCTCCTCCCAGCAGGACTGTTGTACCATTGCTAGCCTTACCAGATCCAAAACGGGACAGAGTGCCTAGACCTTTAGGAGAAGGAATGTGGGCAGGTGTAGCTTGTTAAACCCTTGGAGCACAATCCTAGGCATGTCTACTCAGAAGTAAGCCTCATTGAACACATTGAAAGGCTGGGCTATACCACACGCATTGGGGTTCATCGCGTTCTGGTGCGTTGCAAGAGCAGATGAAATGCCGGAACACGATACTATGAACCCCAGGCACACTGGATCACAGCTGTGGCTTGCAGGTCCCCTGTGATTGGTTGCTAGCTGGTCCCCATTGATTGGTCGCTTGTGATGGAGGAGGAGCAGAGGAGAGAGCGCAGGGAGGGCTTGTTGTAGAAGGGAGGGAGGGAGAATGGAAATAATGGATGCTCTGTCTTCCGCAGCGTAGGCTGGAGAGAGGCCAACACGACACAGGGGGTGTTTTGGTTTGCTGCGGGACAGAGAGAGGAGGACCAGCCCTCATGCCTTGTTCAGCTGCATGACCATAGTCAATATGTGCTTTGTCTCTTTGCTCAGGAGCAGTTCAGCCAGCCTGGTGCCCAGCTTCACTGCAGCCTCTTGGGCACAGCCATACTTACAAGCCAAATAGGAAAACCACTAGCCCTTTATTTCCAAGACTCCAAAGTTCATGGCTTGGGGGCAGAGGAGAGACGTGGAGGAGAAGGAAGCAAGGCGAAGAGGTGACTCAGTGGGCAGGACTTGGGGGGTAGAAGGTCCGGTGTTTAGAATAACTTGCTTATTGGCTAGATAACTCCTGACCTTTGACCTCTGATTGGTCACCACGTTGCTCCACATCCCACCCCCCCAGCTCCAGACACTGCCTCTGATTGGCTGAATGGGGCAAAAGTCAACCCTGACTCCACTTGACATGGGACGAAACGCAGCTCTCTGGTGTTCCAACGTGTTCTGATGCAAGAGAAGACCCACTGAATGCACGCAGACAGAATTCTGGACACGACTCAATGCACCCAGATGTGTGCAGTATGGCTCCAGCTTAAGAAGCTACACCTGCCCACATTCCTTCTCCTAAAGGTCTAGGCCCAGTTTGGATCTGGTAAGCCTACCTCAGGGTCTTCTCCAGGTTCCCAGGACTCTGGAGTCTCTCAGTCAGCTTCCAGTCCTCAGCCAGCCCCTTCTCACCCCTGGCCCACTCCTTCTGTTCTCCAGGCCTTGGCTGGTCCCTCCTGGTTCCACCCTCCCTGCCTGGTTGCCCTCTAGGTCCTATGCCTCCTCTTCCAGGGGAAAGGAAGGCTCCTGCAGATATTTGCCACGTAGCAGGCACGCTCTGCTCAACTGGCCCACACTCTGCCCCGCTGAGGCCTTCCCAGCCCCTCCCAGCCTGCACCTGGACCTGGGCTTGCTAGGCAGGCTGCTCCCTGAGGCAGGTAAGTCAGGCCCCAAACATCCTGATTTCTCACACCAAGCTTTGTTTCAACCCTGCCATTGTTTCCCCTAACTGCTGCTGCTTTCACATACATACCAATTGTTACTTCTTTCTCCTTTTTTTGTTTAGATGCATGGAAGATTCCAGTTAATCAGGGATCACAGCACAATGCTACAGAGCCAATCAGATTCGGTTATATGATGACATTCCTTACAGCAAACCAAGTCATTTGAAAGTGAAGGTTATGCTTCCTGAATGAATCACATGGGTGATCAGAGACAATCAGTGATCACAACAATGAATGAGATAATGTCACTAGGCTATATAGCCAATCAGATTTAGCTACATGATGACATCAGTGAGGACACATTAAAACAATATAGAGAGAAGACCCACAAGATAAGTCAATGGAAACAGGTGAATATGTCTGCAAGGAGTCCCAAAATCTTCAGAAAATGAAGAGGGGGGTATTTTTTTGACAGTGCAGAAAATATTTTCCCAATACAGTGATTAGTTTTAGCCCAGCAATAAAAAAAGACTTCACAGTGATTAATAAGCACAGAAACTGTAAGAGGTACAAGATAATAAATTTCACTCTGGATATTAAGAGTTAAGAATGGATAACATGATAAAAATCTGACTAGAGACTTCAATTAGGCATCTTCAGTAATACCACATCAGAAATAAAAAATATCATCTAGGCAAAATATATAATTAGCAGAGACCAGGAGAGAAACAGCCTTCATCAAACACTGCAATGAACATAGTTCAAAAGCTGAATATTCAAATTAAAATCCCAAATTCATTCAGTGACCTCCCTCTTTGCAGATCAATGCAAAGAGGGACACACATCTCCTTTGATACATCTCTGCTATGTAAAGTGTCCTTTAACTAAACAGGGTCAAAAATCACAAATGATTACTGGAAATGATTTGACAACTGCACAGCTATATTAATTTTAAATAGGCATTAATCCATTTAATAGAGTTGGAGGGGGGAAATTGTTTGGATCATCGTAAGGGGAACTGAAAATGCAAGAGGAAACCTAGCACTTAAAGAGAAGTGTGACATTGTTGAGGTCTTTTGGAGAATCCTTCTCCTTACCCTTGTCATCCAAGGATGGGGGGAGCGACTTGGTATGCCAGATTAGATGGATTTCTAGTTCCTTCCCCTTTACCTCTGTGACAAAACTCACCCACAGACACACAGAGAATCAATAGCTGCTCCCACCTAGTGGTGGCTTAAAGAGCAGTAGGTACTTATGCAGGGGGGGGGGGAGATGAGATGATGTAATCACATCACCGCTAATTACGTCTGGGTCTGCACACTAGGTGGGCGATGCCAGAGTCACTGCACTGGGTGCCCAGGACAGATAGCGACGCCACTGACTCAGGGCATTCTATAATATTGACCTGCATTAGATTAGAACACTTGAAACAATCCTTTAAGTCTAACAATAATACAGTTAGGCCAAAACTGCATGAACAAAGCAGTAGAGAGAGAACTGGTCAGTTGGTCTATAGTTCACAAGAACGGCTTCTTTTATGCAACATGGTCCTACAAATAGCTTGGAGCACCGTGGCTGGCCCTTTGCAGATAGCATTGACAATTTGATTCTGGATCATGTGGGGTTATTGGGTCCAGTGGGAGTGGGAGTGTTTGATGAAAATGTGCATGAAAGTGCCCCAGCATCCCTTACTCACTTTTTTCACCCGTGTCCATCCATTCATTCACAGACAGGGTTAGGTAGGTAAACAGCCAGGCTATGCTGATTTTAGATTGAAATCACTATCCCATTCCCTAGCATGTCACTCTTAGAGTTTTATAGAGTGACACTCTATAAAAGACATTGCATTGTACGAAGCACCTACTTCACTTCCCAAGCCCATTTCACTGAACTACTTGCCCTCCTATCACTGATCAGCATTTATTTACTTTCTATTCACATTTGAGCTTGTTGTGAAAAACGACCCACCCTCACCATGGAGACTGGCCCGTATGTAAGACTATTAAGATAAAGTCTTGCGTAAGTGGCCTTAATAAAAGGAATTTATCACCAGACATGGAGAGGAAGGCGTCTTTTATTCATAAAGTGAATAACGCTAAGGATTGTCATTGCAGATTTTCAGAGCTAGAAATTATTATCATTCATTCTCCAAATTACCGGCTGCACAAACATTACTAAATGGTGCGTTATCCCTCCTTCTCAGTATGGGAATATCTTTGTTATATGTTCGGCTACAAATGGCTGCCCATATGATTAACATCAATAAATCAGGGGTAATCATGCCACATGCCATAGGAAGAGCTGGCTGGGGAAGGCTCCGATGGGACTGGGAAGTCAAAAGCCAGATGTAGCATGGATCTCTGCTTCCCCCTTACTCTCTTCAATGTGCTACACAACTTACAGTTCTGATCATGAATGCGAAGAACCACTTGAAAAATCTACGTAGGGTTGTAATGGCATTTCCAATGCAGTTCATCATTTCATTGGTGAAATGTTGGTATTTTTTAGTACTTCTTGGACACTCCATGCTGGTGCCAGCAGGAAACTTGGCTCAAAGGGGGGAACAAAAAGAATGGTAAGAAAGGTATCTGATCCTTTGGATCAAGCAACAAAGGTCTTGTTCAAACATTTACTGGGGTGGTGGAAATATTCTCATGATAGAGGAGGAGCAGGTGGGATCCCCGGGGTCCGACCCCACCCTTCTATACTGCACAGATATCACATATGACATATGGTACCCCTGCTAACTGGGCAAGAGGCACTTTTTTCAATTGGTGCTCCTCTAATATTTAGCAGGGGGAGAGTAACTGCCCCCCTTTCACCCCAGCCCAGTGTCTTTTCTGGTGGCTGTTTGCTGGTGGTGTTCTGCATCTTTTTTAGATTGTGAGCCCTTTTGGGACAGGGAGCCATTTGATCATTTGATTGTGTCTGTAAACCGCTTTGTGAACTTTTTGTTGAAAAGCGGTATATAAATACTGTTAATGATGATGATGATAATCATAATAATATGACATGAGCCTCAGATACTCATGAGCCTCAGACCCTCAGGTACTTGATTTGTGCAGTTCTTCCTCCTCAAAAAGTGGTTGGGACTCTCATGCAAATCAGGCATCTACATGGAGCACCCACATCACACATGATGACACCATCTGTGTGGTGCAGGGAAAAGGAACACGACAATTCCTTCATCCCATGAAGTCAGCCCCATCAATGCCCGAACTATGTTTCAGTTCAAGGCCTTTGGTGTAGCAATATTGCACTAGGATATGGAGTGACCAATTAGACTACGTGGATCTCAGACCATTTATCTGAGTGCGATTGATATGGCTTCATTTTGAGACCAAGGTTGCAATCATTGAGAGTTACCTCTGAGTAGACATATGTAGAGTCAGACATGAAGTTTCACAGGTAGGTTGTTACCGCATATTCTGATGGGTTATTGTAATTCTAGGGTTTCTTGGATCTTTCTGGTAAGTTTGTGAGTTTCTTTTTTCTTGATTCCATGAATTGGGAATCCTATCATTATGTTGGTACAGAAATGGCAGAAAAGGGCAATTGGATTGATCAAGGAGTTGGAAGATCTTCCCAACAAGAAAAAGCTAAAGCACTTAGGACTTTTTAAATTTAGAAAAGTTGACTAGTTGCAGGAGCCATGAGAGAAATTTGTAAAATTCTGCATGCTGTAGTGTAGGTAGGTGGATAATGAAAACGTTTTCTCCATTTCTCATACTAAAAGTTAAGAGTCACCCGATGAAATTGATTGACAATGAAGCTGAGTCCCACCAGCGTGCCCCTGACCAGCTTATATCTCAAAATAACACTGAAACCAGTGGGGCTTAAAAGCATCAACTTTGTCTGGATTGTGCCCTTGACTTTAATGTAGGTAAAATGCTATTCATACATGCGTCAAATACTAAAAAAAACTGATTCAGGTGGGATGCTTACATTCTCAGTGAGCAAGTATGGAGCGGTGCTTATGAAAACCAGGTCTCCTTAAGTCATTCTTGAGTGGGGCATCCAAAAACAATAGACATACGTCTGAGCAAAGGAAAATACTGTATGTGTCCAGCATTCCATGTAATGCATAAGACTCTTCTTGCCCCATATTTGTTACAATAATATTCCTGGATCTCCTCAGCATTTCTCAGGAATTTACAAGGAAAGGAACAAATAGTTCAAAATCTCCCCATCCCAAAAGAGGCCTGTGTGTATGTATGTTGCCTGAGGAAGGAAGAAAAGCTTGCTGTTATGTGAAAGGGACACAGTGGGGAGATTGAGATCTGTATCGGAGCTTGTGGCTGCAGCGATTAGAGTGCATTAGGGCTCTCTTGGTGTTGACAAACACTGCCCCAATTAGGAATTAGTTCAGCATGGCATCTGATAACTCTGCCATTGCTGACCTGCTAAACAGGCTGACTTGTCCCTCCCTGCATTTGCCTTTCTGTGGCAGAGGACAAAAGCTCTAGAAAAGCCTGCCCCTCCTCCATTCCCCTTCCATAGCCATCCTCAGGACTGACCTACACATATGAAAATAAAGAATCCCAACTGAAGATAGTTTGAGAAGAAAACAGGAGTGGAATCCAACAATTTTTTAAAGGACCTCAGATAACCCAAAAATGAATATTGACTTGTTTTTTCTCAATTCCCCATGAATAATAGCTGTCTATTATTTCAAACCAGTACAAAGAAAAACAACCCTCGAACACTTTAGGACAAAAAAAAAAAAAAGATACACAACGTATTTTCTGCTCAATTCTAATGCCATACGCCCATTGTGTAGCATTTGATACTTCCTATGTCTTTATTCAAATAGTGCCTATTTATTTATTTTAAATTAGCAGCCACCATTTCCAAAATAGTGCCCAAGGTGATGTAGAATAAAATACCGAAAACCAATACAGCCCCGAGACATGAAACTGAACAGCAAAGAACAGAGTAGAAAAAGGAAGCGGCTAACAATCTGAAAGTGTGTCTAAAGACTGAAGTCTTTACCTGCTTCCTAAAGGCAAGCAAAACTGACTCAGACTAGCCCTGTCCCCAGAGGGAAGAGAGTCCTAAAGGGTAGATACCCCAATGGAGACCCTCTAGCCTGCACCCCGTTGGCCAAGTAAAAATGGCTGCAGGGAACATATTAAAACAGGGCAGGTCCAAGTTGAATGGGTGCCTGAAATGGCATCCAAATTGGCCCTTCCCCACTTAAAAAAATGTGGTTGTGGTGGCTCAGAATGCACCGTGACGCCTCCACCTCTACCATTGCCATCACTGCCACCTCCTTGTCTGCCTGGATGGTTCCAAAGCAGGCTGGATGGGGCACACTGGGAACAGAAGAAGAAGATTTATTTGGCTCCCAGTATGGTTGCTCAGGCTGTTTTGAAGAAGTGGCTGGGTGGACCAGGAGGAAATCACAGAGCAGAGTGACCAGAACCAGATCTCAGGTGCTCTCTGCTCCAGTCCTACCACCCCAACAAGTGGGAAGAGGATCAGAGTGCAGGGTGAAGTGGCTGACTGGCTGGCTGGGCAGAGACAGGGTTCCAATGCAACACCTGCCCAGCCTCCTGCTTGAATCAGCCCCAGCCCTGCATGAAACAGTAGAGCAATATTGTCCATGGTATAGCCATTGCCAATACTACTTCTGTACTGTTTCATAGCTAAGTTATTGCTTCAAGCACATCATAGTTTTGCATGCAACACTCAGCAACAAATCCCATTGATATCAAAGAGCTGGGTTGCCCAATCCTATCCACTGGATTTAGGGCTGCTAGTGCAGCTTCTGCTAATATCCCTCATGCCAGCAGGGGACCAGGCCAGCTGGGAGAAGTAAGTAAAGAAACGTTTAACGTACCTCCTCTGCCACTGCCTGGGCCCTTATGGGTAGGCTTACCATATTTTTCAAACCTCAAACCGGGACACCCCCCCATACCCCCCCCCCGAGGTAATTAATTAATTAATTAATTAATTAATTAATGTGAAAGCAACGAAAAAGCAAGGCCAAAGAACCACAACCAATCATAAACAAAAAAGCAATCCTAAACCGCACAAACGAAGCCCAAAGTCCCATCCAGAACGAAAAAGCCACTCTAAAGCACAACGAAAAGCAATCCTAAGCAGCCCAAACGAAGCCCAAAGTACCATTCACAACGAAAAAGCCATTCTCAATCACAACAAAAAAGCATAAAACAGACCATAAAACTCCTAATAAAGCATTAATCCAAAAATAAGAAACCCTTTTAACTTTTAAAATCTAAAAGAAAGGGGGCGCGAAGTGCGTCCGGAATATATCCAATAAATGATCAATTTAAAATAATTAATTAAGTAAGTAAAGGGGGCGCGAAGCGCCCCCTCCTGCCGCGCGAAGCGCGTCCGAAATTTTTTAAATAAATAATTAATATTTCTGTTAAAAATATATAATTTAAAAATAAGCTTACCTGGTCGCTGCTGGTCACTGGTCCGTGGTCGCTGCTGCTGCTGCTGCTGCTGGGGCCGCGGCAAGCAGGCTGGGGCCGCGGCAAGGCAAAGCAAGGCAAGAAGCAGGCTGTGCTTCTCCCGGTGCCGCTGCGAGACCAGCGGCACCGGGAGAAGCACAGCCTGCTCGCCTGCGTTGCGCAGCCCTGGAGAACACAAGGTAAGAAGCAGGCTGTGCTTCTCCCGGTGCCGCTGGTCTCGCAGCGGCACCGGGAGAAGCACAGCCTGCTTTTTGCTCGTGTTGCGCGAGCTACAGGGCTCGCGCAACGCGGGCGATCAGGCTGTGCTTCTCCCGGTGCCGCTGGTCTCACAGCGGGAGAAGCACAGTGCTTGCCCGCGTTGCGCGAGCCTGCTGGAGGCTCGCGCTGGCCGGGCAAGCAGGCTGTGCTTCTCCGGTCTCCCAGCGGCTCCATGCGGTGCCGCTGGGAGACCGGAGAAGCACAGCCTGCTTGCCCGGCCAGCGCGAGCCTCTAGCAGGCTCGCGCAACACGGGAAAGAAGCAGGCTGTGCTTCTCCCGGTGCCGCTGGTCTCGCAGCGGCACCGGGAGAAGCACAGCCTGCTCGCCTGCGTTGCGCGAGCCCTGGAGCTCGCGCAACACGGGCAAAAAGCAGGCTGTGCTTCTCCCGGTGCCGCTGCGAGACCAGCGGCACGGAGAGAAGCACAGCCTGCTTGCCCGCGTTGTTCGAGCCTGCTAGAGGCTCGCGCTGGCCGGGCAAGCAGGCTGTGCTTCTCCGGTCTCCCAGCGGCTCCATGCGGTGCCGCTGGGAGACCGGAGAAGCACAGCCTGCTTGCCCGGCCAGCGCGAGCCTCTAGCAGGCTCGCGCAACACGGGCAAGAAGCAGGCTGTGCTTCTCCCGGTGCCGCTGGTCTCGCAGCGTCACCGGGAGAAGCACAGCCTGCTCGCCTGCGTTGCGCGAGCCCTGGAGCTCGCGCAACACGGGCAAAAAGCAGGCTGTGCTTCTCCCGGTGCCGCTGCGAGACCAGCGGCACGGAGAGAAGCACAGCCTGCTTGCCCGCGTTGTTCGAGCCTGCTAGAGGCTCGCGCTGGCCGGGAAAGCAGGCTGTGCTTCTCCGGTCTCCCAGCGGCTCCATGTGGTGCCGCTGGGAGACCGGAGAAGCACAGCCTGCTTGCCCGGCCAGCGCGAGCCTCTAGCAGGCTCGCGCAACACGGGCAAAAAGCAGGCTGTGCTTCTCCCGGTGCCGCTGCGAGACCAGCGGCACGGAGAGAAGCACAGCCTGCTTGCCCGCGTTGTTCGAGCCTGCTAGAGGCTCGCGCTGGCCGGGAAAGCAGGCTGTGCTTCTCCGGTCTCCCAGCGGCACCGCATGGAGCCGCTGGGAGACCGGAGAAGCACAGCCTGCTTGCCCGGCCAGCGCGAGCCTCCAGCAGGCTCGCGCAACGCGGGCAAGCACTGTGCTTCTCCCGGTGGCGCTGACGACCGGGAGAAGCACCCGCTCGCCGCGCCGCCATCTTTTTTTTTAATTTCAAACTTCCCAGGCAGCATCTTGGGTCACGAAATCTTGCATGATCCAAGATGTCGGCGCCCAAATCTCGTGAGGGCATCATGCCCTCACGAGATTTGGGTGCCGACATCTTGGATCACGCGAGATTTCGTGACCCAAGATGCTGCCCGGTAAGTTTGAAATTTTAAAAAAAGATGGCGGCGCCCATTCGTCCCCCGGGACCCGACCGGGAATCGGGTCCGATTTCTGGGACTGTCCCGGCGAAACCGGGACGAATGGTAAGCCTACTTATGGGCCTACTCAGATCTGTGCCAGCTCTTTTGTTGACATAGATCTGTTCTGCCGCAGGGACTATGTCAGGCCCAGGACAGAGGCTCTGGATCCTGCAGGCATCGTTGCCACCAAGATGATCCACCCCGTCTCGCCTCAGGACCAGCCTGTGCAATGTAGCAGTATTGAAAAAGCCTCCTCTGCTGTATCCCACGGGCCAGCTGGGGCCCAGGCAGTTGTGGAGATATAAGTAAATAATTTGTTACTTACCTACTCAGCCACATCTGGCCCCCATGGGTCTACCCAACTCAGATCCATGCTGGCTATTTTGTTGTCATGAATCCAGGAGGTCCAAGGGGGCATGTTAGGCCCTGGCCAGGGGCATAGGATCTCGTGGCCACTTAGATCCAACCCTGGCGGCCTGCCCCTGGCCCACCCCAAGCCCAGCTCATTATCCACCCTGCTCCTCCCCTGAACTACCCCCTCTGCCAACATACCTGCTTTGGCGGAGGTTTAGTGGCCCCACCGCTGCCGGCATGGGGCTTCCCAGCTCCCGCACCATTGGTAGCAAGCCGCCCACTATCAGAGAGGCTCATGCAATAGCAGGCCCAGCCTTATGCTGACAAATCATGAGATTCATCAGTGTAAGACCCTGATAGGATTGAGCCAAAAGTCAAATATGCCTTCTTTAATTTATGTAGGGTGTTCTACACATTTGATTCCAGCTCTGCTGGTAGCACAGGAACAGCAAGGACCAGCAGAACTAGCATCAAATGTATAAAAACCTTGCATGTTAAGGCTGCAATCCTATGCACACTTACCTGGGAGTAAGTCCTATTGAACATAGTGGGACTAACTTCTGAGTAAGCTTGTATAGGAGTACACTGCACAAAAGATACTTCCTGTTGCCAGAGCTTACTTTAAAGTTACCACTGTTGTTTTGGCATGATGAGAACTCTATTTCTCATGTGTGTTCTCCTAGGCTGTCCATAGCAGCAGTGGATGGCATGGGGATATTCCCCCTTTAATGTGCGGATTGTGGGTAACTGATGTTCTGTATCAAAGTGTCAAACACCTGCAAAATGTGACCTGTGGAAACACTTTTAGATGAATTCTGGGGCTGTGGAAACAATACCGTCTATTTATATTGTCCTGTCCGAAAGCATGTGGAGGAAAGGGAGGGGTTCTCAGCAAGCATTTATGCTCAGCCTGCTGCCCCTTCTACATTTCCATTAGACTGAGGGATGCTGGGTTTGGGGGGGGGGAGTTTGCACCCAGCTAGGTGCATCTTTCTGAGCCACTAGAAATTGATACGGTTCATCTGCATACAAAAGGCTGAATGGAGAGGCAGTGGGGTGAAAGGGGTCATACACCCAGATGGATTTTTTAATTCCAAGAGGAAAATAACACCACGCTCTCAAGTGATAACTGAGCCTTTCTTCCCAATTCGGACCAAAATAAGATTTTTTTTTTCATTCGTGCAATGAAGGAGAAGCAAATTATACAGAACTGCATTCTGCAGAATAATAAGGTTTCATGCTGCATAAAGCTCCCATAAGCCAGTGTAATTACTGAAGAGCAGGAAATACAGTTTCGGTTTATATCTAATCACAATGCCATTTTGAGTACAATAAAAGAGGATCTTGGGGGCCAGAAAGCTTCTGGGATGCGAGCTGCAGGCCTTTGCTGCCAGCAGCCTCTCTCCTCGGCAGGGCTGCTCCCATTCACCGAGAAATGGTGGTTCTTTCCCACAGGGATTTCGAAAAGGGATCCGGAAATCAACCCCGAAGAAGCAGGCTGAGTTGTCAAGTTGCGGCTTCACATCAATTCATTCTCATCTCTGCCCTGTAGGTCTCTCACACCAGAAAACTGCTCCGTGGTTCTTCCCAACTGCCCTGACTCTCACCACTGGAAGCCTGGCTTCCCATCATGGAACAAACCAATCCATTGTGGAAGGACCCGTAAGTAAGTATCAAAATCACCAATTAACCAGAAGGTTCCCCGGCTGCCTCTAGTTCCCCATTTGCTCATCTTCTGTTGATAATGGTAGTTCGACATGAGATGGTGGAGAGTTTAAAGCAGAAAGAGGGAGATTAACCTCACACTCTGGAGGGCAACGTGCAGTCCCAGAAATATAATAGATGTCCCATGAAAGAAGGAATAAAGTCCCAAATTTCTCTGTGCTGACCTCATTCGTAAGGAAGTGTTCTTCTGAGAAAGATTCACTGATGTTATCACCTTTCCCAGAAAGACAGTCAGTAGTCCCAAAGCAGACTCAAAGCAACAGAATCATGATGGGTTGGCTCCTCTGCATGTATAGAGATGGTCCTGTACATCACAGGTTGAATTTTGATCAATGCAGATACACCTCAATTGACTTTCCTGTTAATGCTCATTGTCCTGTTTTTGCACACTGACCACAGTTTCGTTCGAGACAGGAATGTTGTCTACCGTAGTTTTGCTGCTAAACGTGAGTGTTGCTGACCTTCCTCCTTCTCTAGAGAAGTCTCAGGGCTGAATTTGGGTGTTTAACATTTTGGCATGTGGATGAGTCATCACTAGAAGCTTCTGCTGTGACAGCCCAATCCTGTGTAACTCTTGCACCGGTATAACAGTAGATCTACCGGTGTAAGTGCACTTATGCCAGTGTAACTTGCCATATGCCGACGGATGCAGGACAGACACTGGTGTAACCCCCCTCGAACGCCGCACATGCGCAGTTTGGACTCAGGACAGACGCTGCTGCAACTCCACTGGCTCAGAGGGCATTCTGGGTGCATTCGGACACCCCCAAAATGCCCCCTCCACTGGCGGAGTTGCGCTGGCATCCGTCCTGTGTCCGAACTGCGCATGAGCAGCATTTGAGGGGGGGTTGCACTGGCGTCCGTCCTGCGTCCGTCGGCGTATGGCAAGTTACACTGGCATAAGTGCACTTACACTGATGGATCTACTGTTAAACCGGTGCAAGAGTTACACAGGATTGGGCTGTGAGTCTGCTAAAAATCAAAACATACACATTTCCTCCTTAAAAATCAAATGCTAAAATACACTAAAATGTAGGTTCTCAGGGAGATTAATCATGCTTAATAGTTATTAGGAAATCCATACAGCCTGCCATGGTAAGAATGCCTCAGTAAAGGTAAAGGTGACCCCTGACAATTAAGTCCAGTCGTGTCCGACTCTAGGGTGTGGTGCTCATCCCCATTTCAAAGCCGAAGAGCCAGCGTTGTCCGAAGACGCCTCCGTGGTCATGTGGCCAGCATGACTCTCCTTGCCACATTGCGTAGCATGCGGCTGGAACACGGAGCGCTGTTTACCTTCCCGCAAGCGGTACCTATTTATCTACATGCATTAACATGCTTTGGAACTGCTAGGTTGGCAGGAGCTGGCCAAGCAACGAGAGCTCACCCCGTCGCGGATTCGAACTGCCGACCTTTCGATCGACTGCTCATGGTCCAGCTGTTTAACCCACTGCGCCACCCGCTGGCTAAGAATGATAGATATATTAACTGATAGAGTACTATACATAGATATATATAGATAGATATAACTACACTGATAGTTATATTAAAACTAGCACAAAATGGCAAGATATGCACAACCATGGTGAATTGGGGTGCAGCTGGGAGATGGAGAGGACAAGGACATATTATGAGTTGACTGGGCTAGCCCTTCTATGGTCACCTCAGATAGCATTGACAAGGGATGCCTGCCATCCACCTCAGTCATTCCTCCATCGCCTGACCCCTGGGTTCTCAAAGGAAGAGGGAAATGGAGCCAAAGAGGAAGTGAGGAGGAGATGCTATCCCACCACTTTCCTCTACTTCACACTACTACTTCTTACACTCCATTCTCCTCTTCCTTTCTGAATCCAAGGAATGGGAAGAGGAGTAGCAACACTGGCAGCAGTTAGCACACCCCTGGTAAGGTGCCATATAATGGAGGTGGTGGCAACATTTGACACTCTGCTTTAGGTATAGAGAGTTCTTGGACCAACCCTTTGAGTACATTCCAGATCTTCTGGGAATAGGTGTCTATGAAGGGATCCTTGTGGACATTTTCTTCCCTGTAGCCTCCTCTTCTTTTTCTTATGAAAGGAGGCAAGGTCTTCTATGAAACCAAAGTTTAGAAGCTTCTATGAAAATAACTCTGCTACTTTAGTAAGTGATAAGAATGTGATTCACATGATGTTTAAAACACTCTGATGGCCCAATACTATGGGCCTTGTACGACAGCAGATCTTCTCATCTGCTGACATAAATGCCATCACACACGATGGAACCGCTGGCAAAAATGGTCAGCGACTTTGCGTGTGCACCAGAACCACCCAGATGCTCACCAGTGGCAGAGGGAGCAGCTTGGAGGCAGTGTGTGGGAGGTTCTGGGAGGAATGAGGTTCAGGGGAGGGAGGAGGTGGATCCTGGCAGCAGTGACGTGCGAGGGATGCTATCTCCTCTTCTGCTGCCTGACATGCCAACTTCCTCTCCTTGGACATACACCAGCTAGATAGCTGGTATGGGTCCAAGGAGACCCATTGCCGACCAGGTAGCCTACTCTCGCTGGTCTTCTGGTCCCGTTCCCCCCCCCCCCAAGCATGCAGCACGCACTCCATTGGCACAGCTGCATGCTATGGAGTGGTGGGGGATAGGATCAGGCTACTACCATCACATCTGAGTGAGAGGAACATGTTTTTTGCAAAAGAGAGGGATGAGGGGGGCAAGGGATGGGCAAAGGAGAATGCACACCCCAACCGCAAAATCACAGGAAGTAGTATTGTGACCAGGGTGGTAGCAACTGGATGCAGAAATGTGGGTTAAATTCTAATCCGTGTGAGAGGGAAATGTAACCTTTCTGCTAGGCATTCCTATCTGATCAGCAACCTGTATCTCTCATTGGTATGATGTTTGACTACTTCCCCCCTTCGCCTCCCTGCCCTGTCACCATTCAGAGCACTGACCTCTTCCTGCATCTTAGGGATAAAATATGCTGCCCTGAATGTGTGTGTGTTAACCTTTCTATTTTTATAAATAGCATACGTGTGTGGGGTGTGTGTGCAAATGAGATTGGAATGGCAGCAGGGAGTAAGGGGCTTTGATAGTTTGCCCCCCACCCCCACCCCAGTTCTGATCTGGATCACACATCCCCACATGCGCAATTTATCTTAGCAAAAAAAGTTTCTATTGGTGCCAATGGAAACTCGTTTTACTAAGGTCAATAGAGCGTGCAGAGGATGTGAGTTCCAGACAGAACCTCAGTGGGGGCAAGTGCTAAACCCCTCCGGTCCTCTGCCATAGTTCCAATCTGTGTATGTGTCCATGTCCTAGCGTGTGCTATTTAGAAAAGTAGCAGTTTCAGCACACAGGTTCAAAGTAACATATTTGACCTCTCACCTCAGCGGCCTGCAATGCTCACCCCCAGTGTCTCCGTCAATTGCTTTAGCCTTTGTGTAATCACAACTCCAGTTTCTAAAACACACACCCAATCTGGAAGAACTATTCAGATTGCAACTCTAAGCATATTTAGCATCCTCTGCATTATGCCCATTGGCTTTTAAAAACCTGTAAACTCACTCAATTAACCCCTCCCCCCCTGCCCAAATATCCACCAAGGTAGCCATTTCCCCAGGGCACAGAAAAATGTTCATCAGGTTTCAAACTTGTTTCTTCCATGCTGGTGTTAAAACTCTAATTTAAACAAAAATTTCTTCTTGCAGTGTCCTGCTGGGTCTTTATAATCACATGATTCACGATAATGTGTAATTAACAAGCTACCAAGGGAGCTATTCTGAATTTGGTATACTAGCTCCTGCTTGGAAGCCGGCAAAACAGCTCAGAGCAAGCTGAATAGAGAATGCCTCTTCTTCCCTGTTTTACATGCAAATAAAAACCAATCTGTAATTAGTAAAATGAGAAATGCCTGGGAACTGGGTGACTTTTCTTCACCACTGCCTTTGTGACAGGAAATCATCCATTCCAACGACTCCCATTTCTGGGCCATCCAAGAACCACATTTGCCTTTGTTAAATCCGCTGCTTGTGTTTGGTTCGCCTCTAGCTCTTATCCACTTTAAACTGAAGTGCAACTGTTTTGTACTAAGCAGTTAGCTGAGGGGATTCAGCCCGCCCAATCAGCACAACTAAAGCATGAAATGAGGACACAGAATGAGAGAGGGAAAGTGACAGCACTCTTCCTCGCTCCCCAAAAGCCTCAGCATTAATATATGTCCTTAGTGAGGACCACAAACACTATATTTATATCTGTCTCCACAACTCTCACCACTCCAGTTCTCCACCTCCTCCTCCTCCTCCTCCTCCAGACAAAGTTCTTGAATCAGCAGATTGTGAGCTCAGGAGAAGTAAAGAGCTATTGAGGGACAGACTCTGATAGCATTACAGCCATACATGGAGCCATTTTCTGTGGCGAATCGCTGAGTTCTACCTGGTTATCTCCTGCCTTGCACATCACTTCCAAATGACATGCTCTCAGTCTGGGCAAAAATGAGAGTTTTTTAAAAGAGCTGGGATTTCAATAATATGTGACGAAAGGATGAGATTACTTTCTGAGGTGGAAGAAGGAGAGAGAGAGAGAGAGAGAGAGAGAGAGAGAGAGAGAGAGAGAGAGATGAAGAGTAAGTTCTCTGTCCTTTATGGAGTTTCCTAGGCAAGGATTCTGTTACAGACAGACTCTTCTAGCATCCAAAAGGAAACAGAGCGAAAGTTGGGTTACTTTTCCTTCAGTCCTCTTTTATACATACTTGGAAAAGTAAGCAGAGACCTGTTCCTTCCAGATTACTGCAAAGGAAGTGTGTGTGTCACCCAAACAGGCTTGGAACCCAACAGTGCCAGTATCAACTAGTCACCAACTTCAATCAGAGTGATTTATCCCCCCATCTGATTTCAAGACTCAGTATGAGACCATCAGTGTGGCAGAAAGAGAAGTTTTATTCTCTTCTTCACTTCGGTCAGACTCGGGAAATCTGGGTTAATATATACTTGAACCAGGAATCTCATGGTCAAAAGTTAGGTCAGAAAGAATCACACTCCAAACCAAATCACCCTGCTGCAGCGCCACTTTCAAGAGCGCCCTAACAAAGACAGATCCCTTCAAACCGTTGCAAAGTCATCCCAGGCAGCGTCAGGTGGTTGGCTGCTTTGTTGGGCTCCCCACTCCTTCCTTCTCTTTGTTTTGGACTGTCTGGAGTCTCTTTCATCTATAGAACATGACTTCCAAGATGTTCGAAGGAGGAGCAGGAGGTCAGACAAGGGACAACGTGATTGACACCCATATGTATATGGATAAATCCTGAACCCCTGTACCTATATGATGAAGTTCAACAGAGACAATTCATTGTCTCCATTCAATTGGATGGGCCAGCCCTGAGCCAGCACATGAACATGATGGGAAGGACTCTGATTAAACCTCTGAGAATCACTGCCAGTCAGTGGCTGCTTTGGGGGATATTTTTTTCTTCGAACTGACCCCATGCAATTACAAATGTGTGCACTAAAGGGTGTGTGGATGTCTCAGCCCCTTCCCTTTCCTTTGGGCTAGTTTCTGCACTCACATGTGGGGCCAGTTTGGGCCAGTTTAAACACACTGTGTAAAAGGATGGTTGGACAAGCTGCCTCTCATGCACTTTGTCTCCCATTACTTAAGGAGGGTCTAAAACTAAATGGGAAGTGAGAGGCCAGGACATGCACATGCTTCAATTGCATGTAGCTGGCTCAAGGGGTAAGATATTATCCGAACCAGCCCACTGTAGACGTACTACTGACAAACAGACCAATGGGTTGACTCATAGCTTCACACGTTCAGATATGCTGAGGCAGAGAGTAACATCCCAATTCTATCCCCCACCACCATTGCTGATGTAGCCATGCCCACGCCATGTAGGCATGCGTTGCATCCTATGTTGAGGGGGCGATCAGAAGACCTCCTCGTGGTAAGCCCCCTGGTGCCCTACAGGTCTACTCAGACCTACACTGGCTCTTTGGCTTGTGCAAGTCCAAGTGGACCTAAGGGGGCGGGGCAAGACCAGGTGGGGGTATAGCATATTGGCAGTGCCATAGCCACCGATAACCACCCCTTCCTGCCCCATTACACCCCCTCCCTGCCCACCGCCCACTCCCCGCGCCAGCTTACCTGCACCAGAGGAGATAATCAACCGCAACAGTGGGCCACCGCCGCTGCCCCTGCTGTGGTGGCGGCTCAAAAATGGCTGCTAGTGGCACACCCACACACAGTCGCGTCGCTAGGAGGCACGTTACCCCAGAGCGGGGGCGCGCGTCACCTTTAAGGGAGAGGCTCCGCCCCCACGCGTGACGTCACGCGCAGGAGCAGAGCACCCTCCCCGCTCTGTTTTCGGCTCATTTTGGAGCCAAACGGACGCGAAGGCGGGCGGGCCCAACTGAAACATCAAAAATGTAAGTACGGGGGGGCGCGCAACACCCTTGTGCGAGCATCGCCCCCGGGCGGCCCGCCCCCTGCGCTTCCCTCCGTCGACGCCCATGCCCACACATTGCCAGCAGCCAATTTACAACACTGGGACAGTGTCACACTGCAGGGGCATCGCTACGCCCCTGAGGGGTGGGCCGTTTCCATGACACCTCCTGTGATTGGAATAGGATTCCGATTGCGCCATAAGTGTAGTAATTGCCCCTTCAATTTGATTTCCACTTAGTTAAAAACGTGCAGGGCCAGCCCATTAATGAGGACAACTGAAGCAATCACTTCGACAAAGATAGGCGCCCCAGCCAAACTGCTGCCCGAAGTCACTTCAGGCAGCAGTTTGGTTGGGGTGCCCATCTTTATCTACCTACTTGCCTCCACTGCTTCACCTCCTTTTTCCACCCCCTGGTTTCCCTCAAAGAGGAAGAGAAAATGTGGAGGGGTGGATGATACTAAGCTAGATCTTTGGAGAGTGGGAAGAGCAGAGGCTGGCACATCTTTGGGTAAGGGAATAGCATTTGGCATGCTGCCTCAGGCATCTGGAGGGTTTGGGTCATCAAACCTGAAACATGAGATGAAATTTCAATTTGGAAGCTACAGTATTTGTAAACTGTGTTCTATTGATAGCCTTGTTCTCATTTGAGACATGTCTGCCCTGGCTGTTTACTGCCGGCCAGGGCTGTGTGGAGTTTTCAGTAGCAGACATCTGCCCTGCATTTGACTGACATTATCTCTGCACCTCTAATACGTGAGAATCTATGTAAAATATAAATCGTCTTCTCCCCCACCCCGAAGGACCAATTGAAGATGGAAATAGATCTGTTCCTTCTGGGTTTGGGGCTTGTAGCCAGATAGGAGTGCTTGGTGTTTTTTCCCATGAAACCTGAAAGATGGGAAGGCCACCATGCAAATATTCACCCAGGCATTTTTTTTTAAGGCATAGCTAATAACATCTTTGGTGCACCAACTATTTGTTCTGCTCTCTCTTCTAAGCAGCCAATATCTGGGTAAGCAGGAACAGAGACAGCGGGTGAGGGAGAATGAAAACAGCCCCTCTCCCGAGAGTCAGATGCAATCACCCATTTGTCACAGCGAGTTGCCCGCTGTCTGTGTCAGGGAACAATCTGACGAAGCACGCAAGATGAAATTTTGCTGGCTTCTGTCTTTAGATAAGAGCGCTATCACTGACTCAACATATTTTATGTATAACATACCAGCTGCAAAGAGCACTCAGGCATCAGGCTTGTTTAAATATAGTTGATGGTATCTGAGAAAACCAGTTAACATGTCTCGGCTCAACGCAGGACTTTTTTACACCCAATCATCATGCTATGGAGGCCACCATGCCTCTCCTTGGCATCTTGGCCGCCGCGCAAACCTACCTGCGACTCAGGTGCATGAAGTATTAAAAGGGTCTCAGCAGCACTAAACCCTATTAGATGCATGAAAACATGTGGATCATTTCCTGGAGTTTGGGCAGGCGGAAAGCATGGAAATATACCTCTTTCTACACACACACACAATTCAGCACTTTTTGGATTAGTTGTAAAAAACAAATCACTTGTGGGACGTGGGTGTAATACAAACACTTCTGCCTTATTAAATGACTGTATCAAGGTGCCAACAGCCAAGTCCTGGGAGTCAGTGAAATAGGCACTAAGAACCCACAGTGCCAAGAATGATTGAATACAATGAGAAAGTAGCAGTTACTGGAGTATGTCCCATTCTACAGATGGCAGATACCAGCATATCTTAGCCAAAGGGAGAGCTTTGTTCTTCCTCATGCAATCAGAAATCATGCAACATTGTGATCTCTGAGCCCAGAGCAGCTTTGTTCCTCAAAGCAATTAGGAATGGCGCTGCAGTCTCTTCGTGCAACGTCTCTTGAGTCTGGACAATGGCTTTGTAGATAATAACCTTGTTGCGCGCACCCCCATCACACTGACACAACAACCCCCAGTAAAGTTCTAAGGGTAACTCGCCCTACGGTAGGTTCCACCACTCCAGTCCTTCAACTAAGGCAGTGTTTCCCAAACATTTTCGACCTGCGGCTCCCTTGACCATTGGCGACCATTGGCTCCCCATTACATTATGTTGATGCCTGCCAATTGGCATTGCACTGTTTTCCGAGAGGATTCTGTGGTACTCTGCGGTTACCCTGGCTGGTTTCTGTGGCTCCCCTGGGAACCATGCCTCCAAGTTTGGGAACCACTGAACTAAAGAGAAGCTGAAGGCCAACAGGCTAACTCCCCAGTTCTTGTAAACCTACAAGTGAAAATAGCTAGTGAAAAGCATTATCTGGAATAATACTATATATGTAAGCCTCTGAGTCTTAATCCAATAAGAAGAGAGGGGTAATCGTATTTGCACCCAATAAATGGGGAGGGGTGACCATTTAAATAGAGATGGCCATGAGATAGCCATGCTATAGGGATCCCTGCTGCAGGATGTGGAATAGCCATACTGCTGTTGGCATCCTTTAGGATATGCACTTCAGAACAGGTGAAGAAAAGTGCACTGTTGGAGTCAAATAAGTGCAAAGACTTTTGGGGAGTCTGATTTAAGAATTCCCTGAAGTATGGAAAACACAGGCAAGAGACTACAGTTAAAGCAAGTTGATATTGACAAGGGGCTTCTCCCACCGTGGGTCTCTCATCTGTGTTTTCCACACTGCAGTAAGCCCCTACATTATCCTGTGGCTCCTGCCCTCCAAGGTAACAGACAGCTGTGGGCTCCTTTTATTTATCTTTTAGAAGTCACAAACAGCAACATATCTATTCCTCCCACACAGGTAGGAGTATGTTGCTTATCATCCGTGACGTCATGGACACTGTTAATAAGGTGCCTGCTACACTGTTGTACAGCAGTGCTGGGTGCATGGCTGGGAGCTAAGTTTCATGTTTTCCAGATTCTGCTTGAAGTACTACCAAACCTGAAAAATCCATTTGACAGAGACCATGATGGGAACGGGGGAAAAAAATGAACATGTCCCACTGGCAATTGACACTCTAATTCTGCCTCCGGCTCTCTCAAATGTTCACATCTGCACACAGTATATACAGTATTCCATACAATGATCACAATCCAAATATACTACCGGGGGGGGGGGTCACATTTCCAAGGACAAAATCTTACATTTTGAATGCTGGGAAATTAGGATATCTCCACCAGAAAAGTAGACCGGAAGATGTGTGTAGATTGTGCACTGCAAATAAGAAACAAAACCACATCTAAACTGATCACCTGGAAAGGCTTTTATATCCAATCAGTGGAGGCTCTTGCATTATGAGCCCTGCTTAATCAAGGGAGATGGGACTAGAGAGGTCTCCAAACTAATCTTTATCTCAGATGCAAAATGGCAGTCTGACAAGGTAGAGAGAGGAGCTTGTGTAGAGAGTGTCATGCAACTCACCTTGAGCCCAATCTTTTGGTTTTCCCCACCATAGGATGCAGCCGCACCAGAACGGGCTGCACTGTATGTGGGGGGCAGATCGAGAGGCTTGGGAGGGGAAAGGGAAAATATTTTCCCTTACTCCTCCATAAGCCTCTTGATTGACAATGGGTCTCCTTGGACCTGCACTAGCTCTCTAGGTGAAGCAAGTCCGAGGAGACAAAGGGGGCATTTTCAGCTGTTTCTGGAACACGCTCCATTGGGGGCACTGCATGCTATGATCTGGTGGGGCCATAAGTTGGCCATAAGTGTTGTACACAGCTTGGAGTATCCAAACTGCAGCCCCATCAATTCATAAAGTCACCAGCCACCATTGTAGCCATTCCAGTGCGCATTAACTGGACATCATTTTCACTCATTTCAGCCGTGATCCACCTTGTATGTTTTGGATCTGGCTCCGTGTTAAGCCTAAAAGGAAACTCTCACAAGGCCTTGCTTGGGTTCTTTGCTGTTTCGTTAAAGAAGCACACAATTTTACACAACTGATACAAATATTAAAAGTGCAAACTCTTTGCTTTGCAGGGGCCAGCTGTGCTATGCCAGGCAGGGAGGTGTGCGTGAGGGGGGGGATGGGATGGGGGTGGGAGATGGACCCTTTTGTAAAGATCAGCAGTTCTGTGTGCTTTTATCCCAGGCAAAGATTACATTTCACTCCCAGGGGCCTCTGCTGCCTCAGATCCTTTTCAGCCTCAGCCGCTGTGGCACAGCAGATAGTTTTGGGTGTCCTTTCATTTTTTTTCTTGACAGTATTAAATATATACCCCAGTGAGCCATAAATCAGCAGTTTATCAGAGAATAAATCATATCTGTAATAAGGGACCACTTCTTTTTAATTGGACAGTGCATTAAATTAAACAGATATACTTCCTCAAAGAATACAAAAATGTGTCAGCTAGACTTCTTTAATGAATTTTAATTTTAAACCACCATTTCTTTGGAAGAAAGGCTCTTTTTTTCCCCACCTCTGTCCAGCAAAAATTATATTCTAACGGGCTGATTTGCTGACTTTTGTAGGTTATTGTATTCCTTTTGCTTTATCTTCTACTCGTTCAGTAACATAGCTAGCCTTTTCTCTAGGTTTCTGAATCAATTTCTGTGCAAATGGGGTCTCTTTCTGGATAAATATTTCTATGACCAGGAAGTTGTGGAATGGAAGTATTTGTGGCAAAGTATACATGTAAATACATGAAGAAGTGGATGCAAGGTGTATGAAAAGAAAAAAAATAACTTCTGTGCCATGTAACTCACACAGAGACATATTGATTTGGTAGACCCCAACAACGCATTGTTTACATACGCAGAACTTTCACTATCTGCAGTGTTTATGATTTTTTCTCATTCTAACCCTGTGAAGTTAATATTTTTATCACATTTTATGAAATAGGGATGAGATCTAAGGCTGTGAGTTATCCATGCCTCATTTGGCAAGGCCAGGGCTGTTCAGAAATATGAAAGTAGATCTCTTAAATTCAAATTTGACATTGGAACCCCCTGGCATTGTTTCAATCACTAGGGGGTTGCAGGGGGTGCATACCACACCGGGTGACACCCTCAAGGGGGGGTATGACACCACTAGTAGCCAAAATGGTGGAAATCTTGTATGTATGAATAATAATATCATGTTATATATCCTTGGAAAGGTAATTTAATGCAGAATGTAATGTAACAAACCGTTTTGAATTATCTGTATTCAAACATTATGGCCAAATAACCGGGAAAAGAAACTGCCTTAAATAACAAAAAGTGGATTTCCTTAACTCAGAACTGACCAATGAGACTGATTGTTCCAAGAGCCAATGAGGTGTTATTATGACACAGCATGGAACCAGTAAGGTGTTAGTATGAGTCAGCTCTCATTTCTATGTGTCAGTGCTCATACTAGAACTCGTATTCAGTTGTGTATGTGTCATCAAGTTGGCCACTGTTTTTTATTGGTTACTGATTTGTTGGGTGACCTGTACTGCTATATATTAAAATAAAGTTAATGGAGGTGACACCATGAGTTACCAAATTGGGTGACACCAACCCTAGTGACATCACTGGGATGATGCGATTTGCTCTCGCACCGAGTGATGCAAACCCTAGTGACGCCTCTGGTTTGAAGACTATGGGCAGAATTCACTTGGGATTTTCTCCTGTACAAGTCTCATTGAAATGAATTGAAGTTGCATTCCCAAATTAATGGAAGGGTGGCCCTCATTCATTTCAAAGCGACTTGAACTGGAACCCACTGGCGTCACTGCAGGGGGGGCGGAGCTCCAAGTTCCGCTGGGCTCTGAGCCTCCGTTACACGACGGGAGAAAGCGGCCCCGCCCCCTCGCCTTTGGAGCCATTCCTGCCGACGAAAGCACTTGTTTTCGTCAGCCGGAATGGCTCCAAAGGCGAGGGGGTGGGGCCGCTTTCTCCCGTCGTGTAACAGAGGCTCAGAGCCCGGCGGAACTTGGAGCTCCGCCCCCCCTGCAGTGACACTGCTGCTGGAACCTTCGTGTGAGTTTGTGGTGGTCTGTGTAAAAGTCACATTGGAAGTTACAGGGACAGAAAAGAAGCCAAGTTACATGACATCCAACCCCAGGTTACAGGACTGACTCAAGACAACCCATTGTCGGAGGCAGTATGAAAACATGACCCTCTGTTATTTGGTGGCACACCAGTCACTGCTTTCACCACTTGCATCCTGGATTTGAAAAGGAAGAAGGAAATGAAAAGGAAGTGTGGAGGATAGGAGGCTCTCCTCCACACTTCCTCTTCCACCATTCCTCTCTTCCTTTTCAAATATAGGGAACAGGAGGAGGAGCAGTGGAGGCAGGCAGGAGTACAGAGGCAAGTTCCCCTCCCAGTTGGCCTCATGGACAGGACAGTCCTGCCAAATTACCTTGACATTTTAAAATTAAAATATGATAGTTTTTATTGTAGTATTGATCACATACTTATTTCTGGTTCTTATTTGTTCTTTTTATTTATTTATTTTTGTTTCAACATGTTGAAAAAGCTCACAAATATTAAAAGGCAATAGCAAGTATTCTGGAAATTGTTTTATGAACATTTTTTAATGAGTTATATAAAATTGAATAGGGGTTTACTGACCGTGTCGGTCAGTTCTTAAAAGCATCAACATCTTAACATTTCACTCTGGAATTTGTATGAAGCTTCTTCAGAAGTATGGATCAAAGGCATTCGCCACCTTTTCACAGCTTCTGGCTGGAGAGTTCTTGCTTATATGCCCCAACAAATTCCGGAGTGAAACGTTAAGACGTTGATGCTTTTAAGAACTGACCAACTGACCATTACTGATCAAGAACTGATCATTAAACCCCTATTCAATTTTAAATTTAGTAAATATAGTCCAGGAATCTCTAAGACAATAGTTTTTTTAATGCTTGCTTTACTATTAACGTTTTTGTTTTGTTTTGTTTTGCTTTCTTAGAAATTGTGATGTTCAGTTAGATTTGGAAATGTAAATTGTAATTTCCCCTGAACATTTATAGATGTGGAAGTTGATCTTGAACTGTCACTAATAGATTTCCTCTCATTTTTTTCTTACATGGTTTTCCAAAAATAAAGCACAACCAAGGGCCGGTGGTGTCACGAGGTAGGTGCAGGGGGAAGTGCAGACCACCCTGGGTGACACCAAAAGCTTTGGTGCCCAGGCGTACCCGGTGCCCAGAGGGCCAAGTTGTCTGCTGCACCAGCCATGGCTAGAAAATTATCCGGAGCCCAGGTCTACTGGGCTTCCTGAGGCAGAGTCCAGGTCCACCCACCTTTATAAAGGGCTCTCCATAATACAATAAGGTTCACTGTACGATAAGTATGCACTTTACAATGGGCTTACGATTGCCTCCAACAGGACCACATGGGTGAGCGTGGGTGATAGATAAGCCAATCAGCGATGCAGACGTTGATGCGAATGCAAATACTTTGGGTAGAATCTCAGCCAATAGCAGCATTTGTGACATCTTGACCATGTCACCAATAATCTGCATTTATTATTTTAAACAACACTTTGGTTAAAAAAAGTAAGTAAAAACGTAACTCTATCAACATTCATGCAGCCCAATCCTAACTAACTCCCCGTGTGGCAATGCAACAGCACCAATGTGATGTCTGCTGCATCCCATGGGGGAGTTTTGGCATCTGGAAGCCTCCTCTGGATAAGGGAACATTTGTTCGCTTGCCTCAGGGTAAGCCCCTGCTGCCCCCATGGGTCAACTCAGATCTGCGCCAGCGATATAACTGGCGCAAGTCCGCATGATGGACCCATGAAGGCAGTTTGGGCCCAAGAAGACAGTGTTCCTCCCCGCTCCCATTGCCTCCCTGTTCCACAGGGGTCAACTGTATTTGTGCACTTCTTCAAAGGGCGAGAAGGGACTCCTACCTTTAAAACATAACATGAGAAATGGCTTGGCTCTGCTATCCTATCAGTGTTACGTCCCTCTCCAGAGTGACTATGTCTCCATAGTCAATTGAAACCTGAAAATAATAATGTTTTCGCAAAAAGCGAGTTCCTTATTCTCATACTTCTGATTATATCACAGATATACTGCATGGGATTACCACTGACCTGTCCCGCCACATAAACAGTTTGCATAGGAGCAGAAATTATATTGGAGCTGTGTCACATTGCAAATTCATTTGCCAAGATCACCCATGGGTCTTCTTCAGCCTTAGAGCTTCCAATGCTTCCATCTCACAGTAAATATATGGGTTTTGGAATTATTTCCTTCTGTTCTCAATGGCTTTTTTCCACACAAAAATCTCATTTGATTGTGTTCAGTCTCTGCTTCTAATCTTTTCTATTCCCTACGGATGATTTATCGAGCCTGTGACTGGTACTGCCCTTGGTGACGGATGCTGATAACTGTTGGTTTGCTTTGAGAGAAAGGGTGGCATATTTGTATGTGTACCTCTAGAACTGCGTGGGAACCTATTTGAATGTTTTGTTTATTTATTTGCGGGAACTCTATACCATCTTTTCACGCCCGCAGCCGCTCACAACAATTTCACACAATTCGCAATTAATAGACCTGCTATCAATGGGATTGGGTTGGTCATTTTGAGCAGAGGAAAGTCAGAAAAAGTAGAAGCAAGAGATGCAAAATAGGATTTATTCCACAAACAGAAACTTCAGCACATTTCAGTTATATGCCCTTCATTTCCAGCTAATAATAACAACTGTATTTTATGTATATGAAGCACAAACGTTCCTAGGAAAGCAATAGGTATCATATTTTATGAATAAATCTTATTTGTTTATTTATTATTTAAAAGATGTATACCCCACCTTTTTATCCTTCTGAGAGCTCACTTATTTTGCACTCATTAATTTTATTCTGCTTGGTCTCCATTTGACTGAGTGCTCTTCCCCCTCCTGCTCTGCTAATTTTCAAATGATATCAATTACCTTGAACCATTTCAACAAAGCCTGTGTATAGTTTAATCATAATCATAATCATAATCATAATTGGATTTACATCCTGCTTTCCCCCCAAAACGGCTTACAACAATACAAATAATACATAAATCATAAAATGATAGATAATATTGTTGTTGTTCAGTCGTTAAGTCGTGTCCGACCCTTCGTGATTCCATGAACCATATCCCGTCAGGCCTTCCTGTCCTCCACTATCTTCCTAAGTTCGTTCATTTTCATGTTCGTTGCATCGGTGATGCTGTCTAACCATCTCATCCTTTGCCTTCCCCTTCTCCTTTTGCCTTCAATCTTTCCCAGCATCAGAGTCTTCTACAGAGAGTCCTCTTTTCGCATTAGGTGGCCAAAATATTTGAGCTTCAGCCTCAGTACCTGTCCTTCCAGGGAACAGTCAGGGTTGATTTCATTTAGGATTGACTGATTTGATCTCCTAGCAGTCCAAGGGACTCTCAGGAGTCTTCTCCAGCACCACAATTCGAAAGCATCTATTCTTCGGCGCTCAGCCTTCCTTATGGTCCAACTCTCGCAACCATACATTGCTACTGGGAACACCATCGCCCTGACTATGATCCATGCCATGATCTTAGTTTTATTAATGTTGAGTTTCAAGCCAACTTTTGCACTCTCCTCTTTCACTCTCATCAAGAGGCTCTTTAGTTCTTCTTCACTTTCTGCCATTAGGGTGGTATCGTCTGCATATCTGAGGTTGTTGATATTTCTCCCGGCAATCTTGATTCCAGCTTGCGATTCATTCAGGCCTGCATTTCTCATAATGTACTCTGCATATAAGTTAAATAGGCAGGGTGACAATATACAGCCTTGCCGTACTCCCTTCCCAATTTTGAACCAGTCAGTTGTTCCATGGCCGGTTCGAACTGTTGCTTCTTGACCCGCATACAGGTTTCTCAGGAAACAGGTAAGGTGGTCTGGTACCCCCATCTCTTTAGGTATTTGTCACAGTTTGTTGTGATCCACACAATCAAAGGCTTTTGCGTAGTCAATGAAGCAGAAGTAGGTGTTTTTTTGGAACTCTCGTGCTTTCTCCATGATCCAGCGCATGTTGGCAATTTGATCTCTAGTTCCTCTGCCTCTTCGAAACCCAGCTTGTACTTCCAGTAGTTCTCAGTTCACGTACTGCTGAAGCCTAGCTTGTAGGATTTTGAGCATAACCTTGCTAGCATGTGAAATGAGTGCAATTGTGCGGTAGTTTGAACACTCTTTGGCACTGCCCTTCTTTGGAATTGGAACGTAAACTGACCTTTTCCAATCCTTTGGCCACTGCTGAGTTTTCCAAATTTGTTGGCATATTGAGTGCAGCACTTTAACAGCAGCATCATTTAGGATTTTAAGTAGCTCAGCTGGGATAATGTACATGCATATACAAAAGGTTAATCCAGTAGGCACTTACCACATGGGGAAAACAGCTCTTAGGAGGCAGCGCCACGTTGGTTCTTTTTGCAATGGCTTCTCAGACTTTATCTGTCTCCTGTTTTCTTCCATTGGCATGTGGGGAGGACTACAGGGAAGAGAGGAGGTAGAAAACAAGCCATGTTTTAGGAAGGGGACCCTAGCAACTGTTTCCCCCATGAGAAACCTGTTGTCCTAGGGGTGAATGTGCTTGCACTACCCATTACCCCAAGTGTGCTGTGTGCATCCTCTTTGGCTCATTCATTGATGATAAACATCCCCATCCCATAGAAAGTGAAGAGGCTTTTAGTTCCTCTCTAGATGCTCATGCTAATTTTAGTTGGGCACAGTCTCAAGCCTTTTGTTAAGGAATACTTAAATGACATGATTTCCTTACAAAGAGTGGGTCTGAAAGACTGGCAAATGTATTCATGGTGATATTTCCCCCTTAAACTCAATTCAGATCATGCCAAGCGGTCATGGACGGCATTCAAGCTCTTGCTTTCCCTGTTCTTTACCTTGAGTGCAAAGTATGCAGGAACGACAGAAGAAGCACAAACTGCAAGCGAGAGAAGAGCTCATGTGTCCTTGTGCAATATCACTAACAGCCCAACCCTAACTAAATCCCCACGCGGTGATGTAGCTGCGCCAGCGCAGGCTACACTGCAACCCGTGGAGGAATTTAGCATGCTGGAGGGCTCCTTGGGGTAAGAGGACATTTGTCCCCTTGCCCCGGGGTAAGATCTAGCAGCGGCAACAGGTCAACTTGGACCTGCACCAGCAATATTGCTGGCGCAAGTCCACGTTGATCTGTGTCACTGGATCAGGCCCGTGAAGGGGGCTAGAATACAATGCATGCCTGTGCCACTGATCCCGCCTCCCTCCTGGGCAAAATACTATGGAGTTCCAGAAAAAAAAGCCCCAAATGTTTCATCCACATCCATCAAGGACTTGAATGCTAAGCTTTGGTTTAGGATAGTTAATAGTATGGGAGGACTGTAGAGATCATATCTAATAGCACATCTCCTACATCTTCACTGTGCACTGTGTTAAATGTGCACAATGGAAGCCCTGCACATACAAAACATTTCTAAATAATGATATCAACATAAGAAGAGGCTTGCTGGATCAGGCCAAAGGCCCATCTAGTCCAGCTTCCTGTATCTCACAGTGGCCCCACCAGATGCCTCCGAGAGCACACAGCTAACAGGATAACCTGTTTCCTATTGTCACTCCCCTGCACCTGGCAAAGAGACCTCTCTTACATTTGTTGAGAAGTCCAGCTGAGGGGGGGGGGAGCAATGAAAGGTTTCCATCATGTGCATCAGTAGGAGTGTTTGCACATACCAGATTGCTGGGGAACGAGTGTGTGTTCCCTGCCCTAGTATATTATATATTAAGAATATTTATACTGTATACTACTTTTCAACACGGTAGTTCACAAAGCGGTTTACATATAATGCATTAGTGTCAAATGCAATAATAACCTCTCGCATGTGCAGTGCATACAATCAGAGGCGTCGCTGTAGCCTGGCGAGGAGTGCGGGGGGCCCCAGGTGTCGCACGCATGCACACACGCGCAGAAAGGTGACGCGCGCGCGCGCAGAAAGGTGACGCGTGCATACGCACGCGTCGCCTCTCCTGCGTGCACACGTGTCCGTCACCTCGGGGCCTCCCGCCCGCCTCGCCAGGCTACAGCGACGCCGGTCAGGAGAGCTGGCTCGGGGACGTCTTCCCCGGCCAGCTGCCTGGGGCCTTCTGAGGAAGGCCCACTGTGCAAACGTTATTTATAACATTCTTTTGCGCATGGGCAGACCATTCCTAAATAACGTTCGCGCAGTGGGCCTTCCTCAGAAGGCCCCGGGCAGCCGGCCGGGGAAGACGTCCCCGAGCCGGCTGCAACGATTGAGGGGGCTCCCGGACCGGGCGCCCGAGTGGCAGCCCGTCGAGCGCCCCCAAATTGCGGCGCGCCCTACGGCCGCGCCAAAGGTTATTAAAGGGGGGTGTCCAGGGGAGGGGTCACTAGGTTGACGCGCGTGCCCAGCCCTGGGGCAGCGCGCGCCCTAGTGATGCCTCTGTATACAATCCATGCACAGAAACCCTGAAAGGGGAGTACAAGATAAAAATAATAAAGAGTCTTAGATAGGGGGAAGAGGTCATCTTACACAGATTTCCTTCTTTTAAAAAGAGCCAGCTGATTGTTGATGTGGTAATGAAGGTAAGCATTTGCTGTTTGTTGTATTGAAAGTCAATTCACTGGCTTGAATTGAAGTGAGACAGTGTGGTTCGGTGTAGTGTTGGACTCAGGAGGCCTGGTTTGAAACCGTTAAAGGCTGATTCACACTAGCCTTTTCCGGCGCGCATGCCCTGCTCTAGCGTCTGTACGTGCGTCTAGCAGTTCTCTGAACGTTTGCCCGCCTTCTTGAAGAAAGCGCAGCTGTGATTTGGTGAAGAGAAATGCGCTTCTCTGATTGGTGGGCTGCCTAGCACCGTGAGCATAAACGCTAGCTTAAACGCGATCGCATCAAAAAGATAAACCGAAACCATCTCTCCTGGCTGCGTCGTAAGCTCATGCTGCATCAGACGCAAGCGTGAAAAACACACGAAAATACCAAACGTTAAGCCAAAACGCACACGGAAAGGGCTAGTGTGAATCAGCCTTAAGTCACAAAGCTCCTTGGATATCTGGGCTGAGATCTGTGCATCAGGAAGGGTGAAGCCATGAGCCAGAGGGAAAGCTGGGCACTCAATCTAGGAAACAGCTGTTGGCCAGGCAAAGTCCCAAACCGAACAGGAAGACATTTCTAGCTCTTCTTGCCTGGGAGGGACCAATAGCCAGCCTGGTGAGTAGAGTCAGTCCAGAACCTGAGACACCTTTGCTGCCCAGGAAAATATCCCAACCCACACAAGCTCACCACATGGGGCAGCCACCCAAGGTGCTGATGGATTCCTATTCTAGCCCTGGTGACTTTTGACACAGGATGCACTTGGTCCAGTCACTATCTCTCAACTTATCCTATCCATGAGATGCAGGTGGCAAGTCAACACACTCTCTATCCGAGTTGCACAAGTTGTGGTGCTGTGGTTTCAAATTTGGAGAAGTATCATCCCAGTTGCTGCAACCCTCATGAGCAACCTATTTGACCGTGACAACAGTGTCGCAGGAAAACAAAAGATCTACGATAGGGCTGGCTCAAGACTTTCCGGTGCCTGAGGCTGGGTGTCAAATGCTGCACCCTCTTACGTGGTGCTGTGCCAGCCTCTGCTTCTCCTACATCTCTGACACTCTAACCCACCACTCTACTCCACACTTCCGATGATGCTCCGTCCCCCTTTTCCTTTTGCAATCCAGGGCATGGGGAAAGGAGAAGGAGCAGCGGAGGTGAGTGAGAGGGCAGAGGTGGGTGCCCCCCCACATCATTCTGCTGCCTGAGGCAACCACTTCAGTGAGCCTCATAGATGGGCCGGCCCTGGCCAGGCTCAAATTTTGCAGGCACTTTGATGTGTCCACGAGCTTCTCCACTCACTTCAAGGTCAGAGGCAGAACTGCATGTGCGTGAAGATGCACATGCATACCTGTGCACACACATGGAGCCGTTCCTAAGACTGCAGTGATGAAGAAAAGCCTTGAATATGCTGCTGGAGGCGTCTTCATCACAGCTCCCACATGCATGAGGAAGCTTCTCCGATGGGATGGGACACTGATTTCTTGATGAGACAAAGTGGACTTTTTGTATCCTCTCCTACTCCACTCCTACTGACGAAAGGAAAAGTTGGGAACTGACAACCCAGTTTGGCCACCAGCCAGAAATGGCCTCATGCGCCAATATGCTCTTAGAATGTATTTAAAGCAGTAAGACGAGAGGACAGTTCAGAGCACTGGATTAATTCCACTTTCTCCCCCCCCCCCTCTCTCTCTCTCTCTCTCTCTCTCTCTCTTTATTAGGAAAATAAAAGAGACTTTGAAATATTAAGAGATAGTGGGATTAGAGCCCTCTCCTGCTAGCCCCAGTATTTCCTCCCCTATTAATTTTCACTTGATTAGAATTCTTTTTGAAGTATTTAAATATGGACAATAGGAAAAGGGGAGGGTGAAGTTATTGAATATCAGTTAAACTGTATTAATATAAGCTCAGTTCCAGCTTTTATATAGATACTTCATATATATGTATGGTTTCCACCAGGAATAAAGTAGACCTAGCCCTCCTCCCCTACCTCAAGTAATTATGATTTTTTTTAAAAAAAAAAACTATAATGAAACTCTTAAACTTTAATAGCCCATTTATAAATCCCTAGCTTAAAATTTAAATGCTTTAAAAAAAGTTTTAGGACTGTGAAAATTTGATTTTTTCCCCTTTTTTTAAATAACATAAGAGGCACATTTATAATGCTAAACTTATGAGCAGCGAGTGTTACATGAACGCTCACCCATTGCCCTGATGGAAAATTCGAAGTCAAGAGGTTATCAGGGAGTTTTAATGGGCATCTGTTTGTACAAGGGGAGGGAGGGGTGTTCACATGCTTTGATGGGAGGGGACAATTGTTAGCCAGAGAACTCATCCTAGTATTCCCTCCACACATTGTGCTGTGCCACGATACGGGGTCATGAAGCTTTTCCCTTTTAATGAAGGCTCAAGCTGTTGCAGTGTAAAGAAGCTAAATCTTGGGTCCTTTTGCCACTTTTTTTTTTTTTTTGACAGACAGCAATGGGCTTCCCTGTCATGGCCATTTTGTACATCCTGACTCATCATCCGTTGTGAGCCAAGCCATTCTTTGGGGAGCTTTATTTATAAATCAGTCCTTTAATAAACCAGATTTAGATATCTCAGTTTAGATTAATAAATCCTTTCAAAAAAAAGAAGACAGAGAGACAGAGCGTGTGAGAGAGCTAAGAACTGCATTTTGATTTACAAGCCCTGACTTTTAGCATCAGATTTAACTACCTGACTGACTTCTGAAACATTCGATTGGCTTACGAGTCAGGAAATAGATTTACAAATCCTAAAACAGATTTACAAATCCTGCAGCATAATCAGAAGTCATGCCAATAAGGCCTAAGTAAAAATAAACAAATAAATAAAACTTAAAAGGTGTTCATTTACAAATCCCTTCTCTGCATTTGGAATACAACCGACTGATTTACACCCAGGAACTCCGAGGCCCTGTCACTGTCGCGACTGGCTTTTATAGATCTAATGCTCACATTTTAATGCCAAATTCTGATCTATAAATCTGGATCGGCTTTTCTGTATCTGATTTTCACTATGTTCTGATTTACCAATGAGCTCTGTAGATGCTGTTTGTGCTCCGTTCCAGTTCCATGATATCGGGGAAACTATTCCTGCCTTCGCAAGATGTTTCACTGCAGCGGGACAGAGAATACAGTGGGAGGCAAAGTTGGGTAGTGGGAAGAGAGGCCACCCAGCGTATGGCTTGATACCATATCCTAAAGATGATAGTTTCCCCCCTTCCTGCCACAGAATAAGATATACTGTACTGGGTATGTTTCATTACAGTGTCTTACAGCCTGATCCTGCGTAACAATCCACGGCGCATAGGGCCAGCCACAGGATCCTGAGCCCTTCCTGGGCAACTCCAGTGCAGCCCTGGAACTACTTGGGAGAAGGGGACATTTGTCCCCCTTCTCCTGGTGTCGGGCTGCCAGTCCCCACGGGCCTCCTCGGATGTAGATTGGCTCTCGAGCCGGCGTACATCCGGGGTGGCAGGGTAATGGTAGTGCAGGCTGGGAGAGGGCTGGGGATATTGGCGGAGCTCGCCGCCGATGTCCTCACCCCCTCCTGGCCTGGCTAGCCCAATGGCTGCCCTCCCTCACCACCTGGCCTGCCTTGCCCCTGCCCCGGCCAGTGCAACACTCACCTGCTCCGGCAGCTGCAGGGTCGGGTGCGTGGCAAAGAAAGGGCTGCTAGCTTGCTCACCAGCAGCCCTTACCCTCCGGGTGCCGTAAATGCACTTTGCGGTGAATTTATGACACCTTCCGCCTGCGGAGCACGCGCTCCACAGGTAGATATCTACGTTAGTCATTATTTATTTAAAAGATAAATTATTTTTTATAATTTTGTGCCCCAGCATGCCTTGTGCTATGCCAGCCAGGTGCTGGAAAAAGTTTTTTTTAAAAATCATCACCCCAAAAGTGTCTGGATTTCGGAATAGTCTGGATTTCGGATGTCCAGACAAGGGGTAATCAATCTGTATATGATAATATGACATATACAATACATGGTAAGTCTATATAATATGACACATACAATACAATATATAAGCCTATATATAATATGACACAGTGTGTGTGTGTGTGTGTGTGTGTGTGTATTGATTGATTGATTGATTGATTGATTGATTGATTGATTGATTGATATGTCAAGAACTTCCAGGACTAAATGGAAAAGTGCCATACAAATCCTAAATTTGACCATTATTTATATTCTGCTCGTTACTAACATGAAAAAAATTGCAGGAAGTTATGCTGGTCCATTTGAAAAAGTCCAAAAGTAGCAATAAGGAAATATTTTTTTCATGGCTAACTAACGCTGGTTTTGCTTATCCCAGGTTTCACTATACAAAACCAGGGAATCTCAACTTTCTCTTTTTTTCCCTTGACTGCTGGGGGTGGGGATCTTAGGAACAGGTGGTTCAGGACAAGCAGGGCTTCCAAGTGTCTAGCAGTGTGGGTTCCCCTCACCATTTCCTACTGTCTTCTGTATCTGCCTCTCCTGGTCTCCTGTTCGAATGCTCAGGCTACTCTCTCACTTCTTGCCACCTTCGCCAAAAATAGAAGCATTGAAAATATCCATTTTGGAAGCAAAATAAGTTGTGCATAGCAAACATATGCAGATCTGCTAACATAATTAATCCAAGTGTAGAAGTTTGAGATGGAGAATACAGAACAGAGAGAGAGAGAGAGAGAGAGAGAGAGAGAAGCAGCAACACTCAGCCCCAAAGAGGATGATGCTGACCTGGTTTTTTGTTTTTTTCCCCCCAGAAAGTACACTTGTGAGACTGATCACTGCAAATCTAATGAGCAGATTTTCCATGGAGCCACCATGTGGTCTCAAGGTCTGTTGCTGTGCAAATGGATCAAAGAGTAGCTGAGGAGGCTTTAATTCCTGAATGAGGAAAGTTCCTCTCGATAACACACAGCATACCTATTCTTAGCAGCACTATAACTCATAGTACAGCATTGATTCATGCACAGAAAATTTGATCATGTGGTTCTGGAATTCATCACTTTCTGCTTTGCAACATCCGTACCTGAGCACAGCTGGCATCAAGGGCTCCCTGTCTGCGTCAGTCGCATTTTCCTTCATACATTGCTGGAGACAAAAGAGGCAGGGGGTGAAACTTGAACCCTCTTCTCCCCTTTCTAAGTACAGATCATCTGCTTGCCCTCTCCCAATATAAAATGTACCTGAGTCAGGTATTATTATTATTATTATTATTATTATTATTATTATTATTATTATTATTATTATTATTATTATTATTATTATCAGTATTTATATACTGCTTTTCAACAAAAAAATTCACAAAGTGGTTTACAGACAAAATCAAATGATTAAATGGCTCCCTGTCCCAAAAGGGCTCATGATCTAAAAAAGATGCAGAACACCACCAGCAAACAGCCACCAGAAAAGCAAGCTGAAACAGACTGGTAAAGTCCCCACCTGTCGCCCCCGTCGTCGAGTCGAGACCCCCCACCCGTCGCCCCCAAGAGTAGCGGTAGGCAGGCAGGCAGCTCCCCAGGTCCGGGAAGGCATCGGGAAGGTTGCAGCGCCCGTTGCAGTTTAACCATTTTTTTCTTCAGTTCGGCTTGCTGCCGAATTTCGGCAGCAAGCCGCGGTGGGGCATCACAGTGTGCCCCCTTCCATTCTCGAAACGCCCAACGCCTGGTGCCCACCGCACCACCGCACCCGAAACTGTGACGCCTCTGTGTAACCTGACCATCTCCACTTTACAATTGTCTTGTGGGAAGGGGTGTCTCTGCCTTTTTCAAAGCATCATTTGAAATAAGAATGATAAATACATCAGGTAAAACAGGTTTTGCAGAAGGTAAATCATGGTCCGTGGGTAGATTATTTAGTGCTTGCCAGTTGCTGGGATTCTTGCAAAGAATCCTGAGCTAGATGGCCTTTGATTCATCAAGGTCCTCCTTACATTCTTAAGCATGAGTCCATATTCAGAATCAGTTAATACAGTTTAGTTCTGCCTGAACTGTGAAGCAATCTGTATGTACCGGTACTTGTGCTTAGCAAATGCAAAATACATTGGTAGACCACAGGACTTCTAGTTTTGTTTTTGGTTTTTTTAAGTGGAACATCCACATACAGTATGCTGAAGTTGGTCCACCCCAATCCCCCAAGGCTGGTGATAAATAAAGCCCTGCCCATTTATCTGTGTGTGTGTGTGTGTGTGTGTGTGTGTGTGTGTGTGTGTGTGTGTGTGTGTGTGAGAGAGAGAGAGAGAGAGAGAGAGAGAGAGAGAGAGAGAGAGAGAGAGAGAGAGAGAGAGATTTAGCTATTAAGGATCCCACATAGCCACAGGCAAATTCTCTCCTCGCCTCCTTTTGGAGGCCTATTTTTTAAGCAGAAATTGCTCTGGCGGTTCAAGGTGCTATCGAGCTCTAACCAGGGGACAATTACAAGGCTCCGGTTGGAGTGTCTGAGGCGATGCTTGCATCTGATAAGGTTGAAGGGGAATAATGGGAAGGAGGGAAATGATAATGGGTTGCTGAATGGATGGGATGAGGTATCATTGCCATAGTGCCTGGAGACAGAAGCAGCTGCTAATGCAAGCAGGGATATTTTTTTTCTTTCCCACTTCTCTTCCATTTTCCTTGCATCAGAAAAAAATATATATCTACACATACACTTCAAAAACTGATTCTTTTTCTAGCTCCAAGCTACTGCAGTAATAGTGCTTGCCAACAAGTTTGATAGCAGGAGAATGCCTCCAGGAGGGCCCCTGCTCCCTTAGCACTCTCAGAACAGGTGGATAACAAACCCGTTTGCCTTCCTTCCTTAGTCATTCCTTCCTTATATTTATAATTATTATCATCAGTTGCCTGCTGTGACCAATTTGCAAATCATGTCCCAGACAAAATAGTTTGCATCCACACCAACTTGGACTCCACTGTTATGCCAGGGTCATAACAAGTGGATGTGATCAGAGCACCATTGGGTCAAGTTATTACGGATTTGTTTTAGCTTGCCTTGCCAAGGACGTGGACAGGTTACTTGGAGCTCTGAGGCCTTCCACCTGTTCATGGGGTGCTTGCCCTCCCTGGTTAATTAAATCAAGGCAGGGCAGAACTTGGCATAGGAGTGAGCATGCAAGGTTGTGAACATCTCCCTTTGGGAGAATGCTGTTCCTACACCATTGAAAGAGGCTGTGGTTCATCTTTTTTAGAAAAAAAAACTGTTCTGGATCAGGAAGATTTGAAAAATATTGGTCAGTCTCAGTTTTACATTTCTGGACAAAGTTCTAGAATGGGGGGACGACGACTCAACTCCAGGTGATTCTGAATCAGATTAATTATGATTATGTGTTTCCATTATGTGGATTCATTCCAATCTGGTTTCAGGGTGTCCTGGCTATAGGGGGTGCTGTTGTCAGCCATTTTGTGACAGTCGAACAGAGTTCCACTCCATTCCACTGGTGCAAGGCGCTACGACCGGCAGCCCAGTCCGGCATAGGATTGGGCTGTGAGGTTGAATCCAGATAAGAAGAATGTGCAAAGGGTGAGGATGGAGAATTCAACCTGCTTTAGACAGGGTTGCTTTCCCCCTGAAAGAACAGGTGTGCAGTTTAGGAGCGCTCCTGAACCTTGTACTGTCTCTGGATACCCAGGTGAAAGCAGTTGCCACTGCCAGGAGTGTCTTCTACCAGAGCTGACTGATTTGTCAGATGCCACCAGAGGCGTTTCTATGGTAGGGGCCCTACCGTACATTTCGCCCCGTCCTAGTACCATGTTTACAAACCAGAACGAGGAGGCCCCGCCCCTCGCCGGCGGAGCCATTCCACGCTGCGAAGGCAAACGGGCAGGAGACTCCCTGCCCGTTCGCCTTCGCAGCGCGGAATGGCTCCGCCAGCGAGGGGGTGGGGCCTCCTCGTTCCGGTTTGTAAACATGGTACTAGGATGGGGCGAAACGTACGGTAGGGCCCCTACCGTAGAAACGCCTCTGGATGCCACCCTACCTAGAACAGTCAGGCTTGGCCACAGTTATCCATGTACTGACTACATCTTGGGTAGACTACTGCAATACACCCTACATGGGACTGCCTCTGAAAACAGTCCAGAAACTTAAATTGGTATACAGAATGTCATTGCCAAGTTAATGGTGGTGGCAAGTAGTTAACAGCATATAATACCCATTTTGTACAAACTATACAGGCTTCTGATTTGTTTCTGGGCCCAATTCAAAGTGCTGGTCTTGACCTTTAAAGCCCTAAATTACCCCCCCCCCAAAAAAAAAAAAACCTGCAAACCAACCTGCCCAGTTTTTGAGGTCTGCTATTGAGGCACTGATCTCTGGCCCATTGCAGGCAAGAGATACATCAGGCAAGTACCATGGACAGGGCTTTTTCAGTGGTCAACCTACAGCAGTGGAACTCCATTCCCAAAGAGATCCAAATGGCCTCCTCTCTCCCAGTTTTGAAAAAGAAACAACAAACGAGTTTATTCAATAATGGCTTTTTGTGTGTTCTCACATTAATGCTGTATTGTGTTGTGTTGTGTTGTGTTGTGTTGTGTTGTGTTGTGTGTGTGTGTGTGTGTGTGTGTGTGTGTGTGTGTTTGTGTGTGTGTGTTTACCACCACTGTTTAGAATATATTGTTGAGAATGAAGACTGTAGAATTTTAAATTATTTTATTAAAATAGTGTGGGTAGAATGGTAGTATAAACATATAAATCTCTTTTTTTAGAATGGCAGTATAAACATATACATAACTAAATAAATGTTAAAACGTCAACAATAATTAAATGGTACAATTGGACACCTGCAAAATCAGTGGAGGGGGAATTATTATTACCGTAATTCATGTTTTTATTCTATCTTTCCTCCCAGGAGCTCAGGTCAACATACATGATTCAATCCCCCTGCCCCTTTTAACATCACAAAAACCCTGTGAGGCCAGTTAGTCTAAGAAATAGTGACAGGCCCAAGGTTACCCAGTAAGCTTAATGGCTAAACATGGATTTGAACCTGGGTCTTCCTGGATCTAGTCCAGCAATCTAAGATATGAGACTGGCACTGTATCACATCACAGGGGGAAAAGCAAATGGAGAAAGGAGACTTCACCCAATTATGTGCGCCATTGGCTGGAACTCAGTCCAAAAGTACTAGATAGAATAAGCACGCACGCACCTTGAAACCCAAGTGGGGGAGGGGGAAAGCAGCATAAGATGGTTCATTCTGACCAGAAAAAAAGACAGCTAGGGAAACCAGCAATTTTCAACGATGTGCTGTAGCACTTTGGTGTGCTGCGAGAGTTTGGAGCACAGAGGTTGAAAATCGCTAAAAAAACTCTTCTGGGTTCTCCCACTGGTGGAAGAAGACAGACAATGTATTCATACAGACAGGTGCACTAGAAACAGAGCTGCAGAACCCGGAAGAGTCTCCCAGAAGCCAGAAGTGACATCACAAAAGGCAAAGACAGTAGCGTCGCTGGAGGTGGGGGTGGAACGAGGCGGCCCCGCCCCTTCGCCTTCAGAGTCATTCAGTGAGGCGAAGACAATGCGCAGGAGACTCCCTGCCTTCGCCCCACTGAATGGCTCCGAAGGCGAGGGGGCAGGGCCGCCTCATGCCGGTGAGTAATGGAGATCAGCGCGGTGTGGAACTTAGCATTCCGCCCCACCTCCAGCGACGCCACTGGGCGAAGACCATAGAGAAGACCATAGAGGTCAGTGTGCCATGAGAAGAAAAACATTGAAAATCACTGGTCTAAACTTTTTAATGTTCCAGCCACTGATGCAGCCACTGCAAATGATACAGGCACTGCGCCTTCCACCGTATTTAAACTTAAATATTTCACTCACCCTCCATCTACCACTAGCAGGCTGAGACCAAACACCCGAAGCCCGAAGCACCAGTGGTGCCCGAAGCAGCACCCAAATTCTTTCCCCCCTTTTTTTCTTTTTTCTGCCACCCAAGATTCTCCCAGCCTGACCAGGCATGGAGGAGGAGAAAAGGAGAGAAAGGGAGGTGGCAGTCAGTCCTCTCCCTGATTGCTGGAGAGTGCTTGGGAAGAGAATCACAATGGCTATCCCTTCCTCCTCTTCCAGCTCTGCTGCAGTGGGGCTGGAGAAGGTGATGAGCCCCCCTGCCATCTGCTGCTAGAGGGAGAATAAGAGGATGGAGCACTGGCTGGGTGACGCTGGCAGTGGGCAGATGTAGGGCACCCCTGCCAGTTTGCAATATATTTGGATATAGCATGCACTCCGGTGGCGTATAGCTTACTGTATCAGCGATGGGGGTTTAGTTAAGATTGGGCTGTGAATCAGATTGTCTAGCTCAGCATTGTCTACACTGACAGCTCTCCATGGTTTCGGACTACCTGGGGATGTCAGAGATTGAACCTATGACCGTCTCTGTGTAAGCACATGCTCTACCACTGAGCTATGGTCCCTTCCCCAAGGTGCCTATTTATGGGTGGCTTTTTGGAAATGTGATGGTGGGCTCCACATGGTTCAAGATATCCGAAGTTTCTTGTCTTGGTGATTTAATGTTCTCTAGGACTGTGCCAAGGCTCCTAGGCACTTGGAATTAAGCAGGGGAGCAGAAAACATTTTATAGGTCAGGCATCTTTCTGAAAGATTCATACCAGCCCTATCAGCATCTTCAAAGAAAGAAAAGGGGGAAAGCCTAGGAAATTAGAGTGGGAGCACCTCTTGTTGTATCATTGTTATAAACTAAAATAAAAGCCTGCTGGTGGCTACGGGAGGAAAAGCACACTGTATGTGTCCAGATTCTACTCACGATACTTAAGAAATCCAAATCACTTCAACCAAGATCAGTAGCTTTGGGGGAAAAAAAAGTTGATTTTCTTTCCAAGCCTTGAAAGTGAATCTATTTGGTACAGGGCTGAAAGAAGACAGCTTGTAAGTAACTGGAGAAAGTGTTTACTCAGTGAATTAGTTCAGCTTCCATTGTGTGCAGCGGATTAGGGCCGCAGCAGTGGCTCAGGCTCCATTTCAAGCTGGAGTGGCTCACTATTAGCTACCTCCAGGGCAGGACTAATTACCATAGGGCTTAGGCCATTAAAGGGCTTTAACTACCAGTGCTCTCTTCCCAGGACTGGATTAACTCTTTGCCTAAGGCAGACTTCCTAGATAACCATTCTTCCTAATGGTCTGCTTTGATTCCTCTGCCTCTCCCTTTGCTTTTAGACTTTGCCTCGTTTTTGGATCCGGAACAATAAACCAAGGTTTCGCTTCTATATTGGCAAACTATTAGGAAGCTTTCAGGACATTCTTTTTCCCCATTGCTAACAACATCCACGTTTATTAAGAGCAGTCAGACTCATGCAGGACTTTTGACAAAGCAATGGCTGCATATGTATCACGGCTTCAGGCTAAACACCATGGCTTGCTGAAGGGGGAAAGCACAGAATCCAGTGACCTGCATTCTTTTTGCAGGATTATATATCGCAACATCTCTAACCCCCCACCAAGAGTCTCTGATCCAGAGCCTGTAAAGATCAAAAGAATAGCTAATTGAGTGACGATGACATACATTCCAAGAACATGATTTTCTCATGCTAAGAACCATCCATACACACAGAGCCGTCCCTTGGGTAGGGCAGCTGGGGTGGCTACCCTGGGCCTCACACTTTCATGACCAATATATGGCCATAATAGGGGGACCCTGCACTGGTTGTGTTGCCCCAGGCCTGAACCCTCCTAGGAACAGCTCTGCTGCATACACATTACAGGAGAAGCAGGATAAGTCAACCAATATGTATTAATCCTAAATTTTAGTTGAGAAATTGGAGTCCAAAGAGAATCACAAAGTAACCTACTGTGTTGATCATCTTGCTGGTCATCCACCTGGTGCTCAAACAACTGCTTTACATCCTCGAAAGCATAACTAGCGCATAAACAGGGTAACAACCCAATCCTATGTAACTCTCCATGGCGTCATTGCTGAGCGGCTCCAGAAGATGAGACGATGGCGGTATGCCTGTAGGATGCAGGGCCACAGAGGCAAGAAGGGGGAGAGAGTGGGGAGATTTAAAGAGAGAGGATGACACAGGGGTAGGAAGGGTAACAGCAGGAAAAGCTGGGAAGGTGAGAGCAGCGGGAAATACAAGGAGAGGGAGGGTGAAGAGTGAGAAGAGGAGTAAGAGATTGGAGAGGACCAAAGGCAAATGGAGGAGAGAGGAGAGGATATAAGAAGGGAGAGGGCAAGTGTCAAGAGAGGGGAATTCAGCTTGAGGCAAAGAAGGGATCAAAGAAAGAGGACAATGAAAGGAGGAGCGATTGGGCAGGTGGTAATGGTTAAGGACCTGAAGGAGGAGGAGAGAGGCAGAGGACAGCAGGTGACATGGGAAGGGGAGAAAAGAAGCAGTGAAGGAAGAGCCCAGGAAGACAGGCATCTCTTTGCCCAGAAGCAGGCAGAGCAGGGCCCTACTTCAGGGCATGCCTCCTGTTGTTGTATCCCCCTTCTCCAAATAGGCAAAAAAAGAAAGTGGCAAGCAGAGTAACACATGTAAATATATCCAAGCCCAGTATGGTCTTTCCTGAGTCCCTGCAATGTGGATCTTCCCCCAAGGGGGGAAGCAAAGGGGGGCAGGGTGCACTCAACCCCTTAATGTGCATGATCAGGAAACCTACAAAAATCAGTCGTCAATGGCAGCAGCCCCCAACCTTTCCGGCATCAGGGACCGGTAGCCATTTGGAATTTCTTCCCACAGACCGGGGGAGGGGCCGCGGACGCCACACCCCATGTGACCTGGGCGTGACGTCAGCTGCGCGCGCCCAGCACGGCTCAAATCACCCCCCACCCCCGCCTGTTTTGTTACCATTTTGGAGCCATTCGGGCTCCAGGGAGGACGGGAGGGCTGAAAAGAAGATGGCCGAAGCGGAGCGAAGGCAAGTACGCCCCAATCCCAACGCTTCTGCCTCCCGCGGCTCCCCATGGAGGCTCGGCCCGGGGCCTGGTCCCCAACGGGCCGTGGACCGGTAGCAGGCCGCGGCCCGGTGGTTGGGGACCCCTGCTCAATGGCATAGGAAAGCCTATGCATGTACACATTGGATCGGTCCAGGCAGTTTACTGACACTGTGTAGGTTGCAGTCCTTCTCCCCCTTGCCACATATGTGTTCAGTATACAGCAATTCCTCACTTAAAGTCATTTCGTTTTAAAGTTGTTGGGGGGAAAATCAATTCCTTGCCGGGGTGACTGTCTGTGTGGAGTTTGAACGTTCTCCCCATGTCTGCGTGGGTTCTCTCTGGCCCGGAAAGCTCACATTTATTTCGATGTTTTATATTAAAAGTGTTTTGGGTCTTTATTTAGAAGTTTGGTGATGTTTCTGTGACTAAAAAATATTCTGTAAACTCTTGTTTATGTATATCAATTGGCCTACGGTAAAATTGGTTTCGTTATAAGTCATGTCGCTTAAAGTTGCAGTTTCTAAGAACCTATCAACAACTTTAAGTGAGGACTTGCTGAACCTGACTATGAAAACAGTCTACATGATCATTCATCTCCACCCATTTTTTGGCTTCCAATCCTACTCATAACTGCCTCCTCGTCTACCTCCAAGTAGCTACGGAGGAAGAAAGGGGAGAGGTCCAGGGGCAGCATCAGTTGTTGGCTAGCTTGAGCATTGACTTAAGGCCCATGCTCATCACAGGGCCCACCCAGTCTGGCTGACCCCTGACCCCACCCCCCACCCCATTGAAACAGATAGTGCACATTGGTTGAGACTCACAGCTCAATTCTACCTAAGTCTCCCCCTGCTGATGCAGCCATGCCAACGGGGTGCACACTGCTTCTCACACTGTGTGGGAGTTTCGGGTCACAGAGGCCTCCATGAGGTAAAGGAACATGTTTCCTTGCCTCCACTGCCCTTACTTGGACTTGCACCAGCTACTTTACTGGCACAAGTATGAGTGGACACCCAGGATTGAGGTCAGGAAAGGGGGATAAGATATTGGCGGGACTGCCGCCACTCCCACCCACTAAGAACATAAGAACATAAGAACATAAGAACATAAGAAGAGCCCTGCTGGATCAGGCCAAAAGCCCATCTAGTCCAACTTCCTGTATCACACAGTGGCCCCACCAGATGCCTCAGGGAGCACACAGCCAACAAGATAACCTGTTTCCCGCTGACACTCCCTTGCACCTGGCACAGAGAAAACCCACTTCTAAAACCAGGAGGTTGCTTATGCCATCACCACATCCTGTGGCAAGGAGTTCCACAGATGAATTACACGCTGGGTAAAGAAATATTTTCTTTTGTCCGTTCTAACTCTCCCTCCACTCAATTTTAGTGCATGTCCCCTGGTTCTGGTGTTGTGCGAGAGAGAGAAGAATTTCCCTCTATCCACTCTCTCCATCCCATGCATAATTTTATATGTCTCAATCATGTCCCCCCTCAGGCGCCTTTTTTCTAGGCTGAAAAGCCCCAGACGCTGTAGCCTTTCCTCATAAGGGAGGTGCTCCAGCCCACGAATCATTCTGGTCGCTCTTTTCTGCACCTTTTCCAATTCAACTATATCCTTTTTGAGGTGTGGTGACCAGAATTTGACGCAATACTCCAGATGTGGCCTTACCTTCGATTTGTACAAAGGCATAATGATATTGGCCATTTTATTCTCAATCCCTTTTTTAATGATCCCGAGCATGGAATTGGCCTTCTTCACAGCCGCCGCACACTGGGTCGACACTTTCATCGACCTGTCCACCAGCACTCCAAGATCTCTCTCTTGATCTGTCACAGACCACTCAGAACCCATTAGCGTATATGTGAAATTTTGGTTTCTTGCCCCAATGTGCATCACTTTGCACTTACTTACATTGAAGCGCATCTGCCATTTTGCTGCCCATTCTCCCAGTTTGGAGAGATCCTTCTGGAGCTCTTCACAATCCCTGCTGGTCTTCACCACCCGGAAAAGTTTAGTGTCATCTGCAAACTTGGCCACCTCACTGCCTATCCCCGACTGTTTCCTCACCCCAGCCCCCCCCCCCCACTGCTCAGCCCCTGTGCCAATTTACTGGTGCCGGGGCTTCTCTGGAGGCCACTGGCACATGGCTGTGGCCACTCGCCACTTGCAGCAGTGGTCCGGCTGCGCAGAATGGCAGGCTGCCCTTTGCGACCACAGTAAGGCACATTGAGCCGCCAGAATGCACGTTTCAGTGGTGCAGAGGGCCAATAAGATTAGGCCGACACATATTCTCGATCACTCCAGCAGTTCCTTCCCTTTTATATCTCACTCCTGTGTTGCTTGCAGTCTATCCACACCAGTTCTGCTTGGTTCTAATGACCCACCATTTAATCCCTGGTTCCTTCTCTCCCTCAGCCCCCTAGCAGAGGTACCTTTATTACAGGTGGTCTAGAGCACTGTGTGGACAATTCACCTGCAAAAAAAGGAAAGAATGCTGAAACATTGCAAAGCATGACTTTGTAACTGTCCTGTGTAGGGCTGATAGACACAACTGTTTTGAGATGACAGAAGCTGCGTGACTGTACACATTTGTTTTGCTCACGGTAAATTGATGGTAAGGTGAACAAGCATAGGCAGCAGGGAAGCCAGCATTAATCTTGGAGATTTTTACACATGAAAATCATCCAGTTTTTCAGTACAGAACTGTGCAGGTACAGTACGTTTTACAGCACTGTGGCTTAGAATGCATTGGCAATAACAATGGCCTATTCCAAAACAGAGCTCCATTTCTTTGGTCTGGTGATCATGGCAGCCAATCACCAAACCATGGTATGATGATTGGAAACAGCTTGTGGGCTCATACATTCCTTCCCCTCCCTCCATCTTCTCCTTCAGGATCACACACTCCTTTCTCTTATTAGTGTTAACTATGGTTTAGCATTACATCTGGAGTAACCATAGTTATACCTATCCATAGTTAACCTTTAAACAACAGATTGAAATTGTAGTTGGATGTTGACTTCAATCCTTGGTTGAAAAAGGAACTATAATTGCTGTAATTATGGTTACACCAGTTCAGACATAGCACTATACTAAAGTTAACACTAACCAGGGAAGGAAGGGTAGCAGGGGAGGGAGGGAAAGAACAAAAGCGCACAGGGTATTCCCAATTATCAAATCATGATTTTGCAATCTGTTGCCATGACATCTGAACTGGACCTTTGTATGTCAAGGAGGGAATGTGTTCTTCTTTACAGTAAGTACATACCGTAGATACTCGCCTATTAGTCAATCTCATAGATGAGGGCTTCTGTTTGGAACCCAAAAATCATGGAATTTGCTATGACCCATGGATAAGTCGATAATGATAGTTAACTGGAGTGATGGTTAGTACAGAGAAGTGTTGCAATCGAGTGCCAGGGAGATGAGTACCACCTCTTTTGCCACCTGGTATTGGCAGTCGCAGTGGCACGGTGCAGCCAGCCTCCTCAGCAGCCATGGCGACTGTGGAGTGCCCCAGCAGGCCTTGCGCCATGCCAGCCAGGTAACACCCCAGCAGGCCTTGCACCGCTCGGCTTGCTCGCTCCTGCTTGGAGGTAGGCGGGGCCAGCGCAGAGAGATCTGAAGCAACCTTAGAATCTTAGAACATTAGAGCTGGAAGAGAGCTTGGAGCTTAGATCCATTGACCCATGGACAAATCAAACCAGAAACAATCTCAAGTTTTCATGACTCATCCAAATAACAGAATTAAAAACATACATGATTTCCGGGAAATCCGTTGTTTAATAAAATGCTAATAAAAAACTAAAGCATAAGAGATGTAGTACTTCTGACGTTTCGCTACTCAAATTGGTAGCATCTTCAGAACAAAACTCACAGGACAAGCTTCTCATGTGAGTTTTGTTCTGAAGATGCTACCAATTTGAGTAGTGAAACATCAGAAGTACTACATCTCTTATGCTTTAGTTTTTTATTAGCATTTTATTAAACAACGGATTTCCCGGAAATCATGCATGTTTTTAATTCTGTTAAATCAAACCAGGTTTTCAGAGTTAATTTTAAGACTTAAATTTCTAGACTTATATACAGTACGAGTATCTACAGTAGTTATGATAAACCTACATTTATTGGGATTTTCTTCTTATTTATTCTAAAGAAGACAACTGTATACACATCCACATATTTTCCATTTTCATCTTTCGCACTTAAAAAAAAATCCCAGTCTTATACCCCTGACTCTTTTGCAGACTCACATATTTTTTTCTCCACTCTCACACATAGGCTTCTTTTTTTCTTTTCTTTTTTTCTTTTTTTTTGATAGCACAACAAAAATAGCAATGTCAATATGGGTACACAACTGTCTGTGCACACCACCTGAGCTCCCTACTGAACAGCCGACTCATCATGAGAGGAGAAAGCAGGTGTGGACAGTGATCGCACAAAGTGCTTCACAGGGACAAATGAAGCATTAAAACTGTAGCTGAAAAGAATAGCGCAGAAAAGAAAAGATGCCTGATTGGATCGTCGCAGTGATTCATCTCATCCCCTATGCTCTCTTTTGAGAGACGGGTTATATATCTGGTCCCTTGTGAGACACATTAAACTGTATTATAGTCTTTTCAATAGCCCACTTCCATCCTATGGACCATTTAGATAGACAAAGCATCACTGGCAAAAGCAGGACAAGCCATGATGCTGCCCTGCAAATGGCCACAGCCTTCATTTCCTTCTTGCCCAGTTTTATTTTTGCATTTCTTTGTGACCCTTTTCAAATCTCCTTTTTAACATTTGCCATTGCCTAGACATGCCTTTCACACTTTCCCTGCATCTTTCCTCTGACATGAGAGGACCCAGGATCAAAGCCAGCATTACTCAGTTGGCCTACCATTTCCTCAGCCAATGGGACAGTTGTATCTCTCTCCTCCTTGTTCCTCCCCCATTTCCAGAGAGAATTAATTGTCTCTGTAAGAGCACAAAGGAAATCCGTGTGTTTAAGGATAACGTCTGCACAGGGCTTAAATGCAAATGTGCTGCTCTGCGGTCATTCTGAAGTGACCTAATTTTATCTCCTCCGGAGTATGCTCTGAAACCAAGTGCTTTCTTCTCTTTGCACTGACTTCCTCCTCCTCTAACATGTGGAACAAATGTCTCCTTTGGACCATGATGAGGCAACTCAGGGAGGTCGGCAAAAATGCTACAGTTGGACCGTGGGCTAGTTTTATTTTCTATTGAATCTTGATGGAAACGCATACACAGCAAGTCGGGCCCTGTCCCTTTTCCCTCTGCACGCTCTCTCTCTCTCTCTCTCTCTCTTTTTTTATTTCTTCCAGGAGTGCTGATGATAAGGAAAGCAATGTCTAAATCTTCTTAATGGTGTTTATGCAAGCAGTTTTGCTTAGCTGCAGTCTATGCCACCCCCTCCCTCATCCACCCTCCCCTCCCATTTCCCTGCTAATATCGCTGCTTCATTCCTTTCCCTGTTGGCTATTACTATGGACTACAGCGAATCTAAAACTAAATAATCCCCTTAGTGTCAAGTTTTCTGGGCTGAGCAAATAAATCTAACCAAATGCATTATCTAGGTAGAGGAGGCTGTTGTAAGGGAGGGGGGAGGAAGATAAAAGCTATTTTACTTTAAGGCAAAAGAGTAAAACCATCATTTCCCTCTCATTCACATTGTACTTTTTAAAGTTTAAAAAAATGTTTTAACTTTGCTGCTCAATCCATTCTCTTTTTCCCCCCGGTTCTAATTAAAGCAATGTACAGAGCCCCTGGTTCTTTGCAATAGAGAAAGACCCCAGATAAGGTGCTTTTCAAATCCACCTCCTAGACAGGTAATTCTGATCAGGCAGTAAAGCAGTCTAAATAAATAAAGACTCCCCACTTCCACTTTTCAGAGGGCTGGGAGGAAGGGGAAAGCAAAGAATATTAGAAAACTCATTTACGAGGACAGAGCAAATGGTGTGGATCTGCATATGTTGGGTAGCCTGACTGCAAGGTCTGCTGTGTTTAACAATGCCTGGAATTTGTGAGTCATCAGTTCAATAGAGAAAGATGGTTGACCATTCTAGGGTATCAGAATTCTATCACAATTTAGAATTAAACCTGATAAACATCCCTATCATAATCATCGGTGGTTGGCAATATATGACTGTAACACTAACAATGGGGGGTGAACCAGCATGACATGTGATCCTGTAAAAGTGCCATGGTGGGTGGGGCCCTATGAGTGGGACATTAATAGCAATATCTTCTGAATTCTTGGTACTTGGGGAAGTGTTTTTATGTATTAAAATCGAAAGCCCATTTCACTTGACTCTCAAAAAGATATAGCTGTATTTCCTCAGTTAGCTCCCAGAACAATGGGCAGGCAATCGCCTTGCAATTGAGGGATAGTCTGATTAATATTAATACCTCCTATTCTGTCAACTTGCCCTCCCATTTGCCATCAGATCTCAAGGATGGGACCATGTTTTTGCTTCTGAACTATGGTGATGTTTCTGGAATTCTCCCTTAATTCTCAGCTGTAGGGTAGGCTGTATCAGAGGAACCTGGGGCATTCTTCCTTCCTTGATATGATGTCACTTCCATACGTTGGCAGATAGAGGGGATCAACGCATCATGGGACCTCCTGACTCCATAGAACGATGCATGATCCAACACTGTGGCTTAATTTTTCAAAGTAGACTCCAGTCCTTCTTGCAGCACATTAGCATGGCCCAGCACACTATATGGGAAACTGTGACTTATGGGATAGCTTCATATGTTTGCTCTGTTTCTAGCACACAGTGAAAGCTGTTCAGATATTCCAGTGCTGTTTTGGACCTCAGCTAATGCACATCATGTAGAACTAGAAGAGCATGGTTAAGTCTGGTTTAAACCGAACGGGATATGGGTCATATACTGTAGTTCTTCATAAGTATTTTTGGGATTGGTGAAATATCTGCAACTCTCTTCCTTTCCTTGCATAGCTAAGCTACAAGCAATTCACTATTCTTATGGTCTTCAGTCACAGCTCTACTCGTGTAAACACAAATTCCTTTCAGATATCGTACTTTTATTTTTTGAAGTAAAAAAATATAGTTACGAACATCAGAATACAGGGAAAAAAGAGTGAACATAGAAACTAATATTTCAAGACGGAAACGTTTCATGTCAAGTTGAATAAAAAGAAAAGCTGAAGTTGAATTCTATCAGAGAAAGAGGGTGACCTTGAGTATTGGTCTTGACATGCGAAATGGTCTCAGCCAAGGTCATTTTGTTTTGTACTCAGGTATAGAAACATCTCTTAAGAATCCACCTGTCTTAAGTAGGCATCGTTATGTAACAGATTCATGTTTGTGCCTTACTAGATGGACACTCATGACTCAAGAAACCAGCGTGCATGTTCCAGTTGAGCGCTGGACACACAAGGACAGTCAGCACTATGTTTGCCTATCAGTGCCCTAGTAGCCTGAGCCTCCCCTGCCTTTTTCCCCAATGCCCATTGGGAATATGTTATGCTGTCTGTGTGTATCGAAGAGAAAAAGCGGACCAGAGTGAGTGCACTAGTGAAAGCAATAAGAGAGAGGTTTAGCGGGGCAAACCGAGGAAGGAAAAGGTGGTCTTTTTTAGGATGCTGATTTAGAGGACTATTAAAAATGCTGCCCACATAGCCTTTTAACCCTCAAAGATATCAGATAACTTTTTTTTTTCCAACTGCGAGATGAAGTGGCTGTCATTATCTGAGAAGGTCTGTATCATATTGGAATCTGTCAGTGCAGGTCAGGGAGTCCATGGTGCTCTGGTCCCGGCTCCACCACTGAATTACATTTCCGAGGCACAATGGCTGCAGAATGGGTGGGTGCTTTGTCATTTAAACTGCATAAAGAGGCAGAAATTGATTTTTATTGTGGATCTTCATATCTAATAAAGCTCTGAGGGGCTCTTTTCTTCTCCGATTGAATGGCCATTGAATGCTTTCAATCTAGTTCTGTGTTTCATGCCTAAACTGAATAGTGGCAGGAGGAAAATAGATGGCGGGAGAAGAGGCCAAGTCACTTTCCAGATTGAAAAGGATACAGCAGAGAAAGAAATAAATAAAAAAAATAAAGTAAAATGAATCAGAAAAGCATTTAAGTGGAAAGGGGAACTTTTTTGATGCCGAGGAAAAATTGCTTTTCGAGGTTGCTGCGAGAGTGTGTGTGATGTGGCTGCGTCAGCCAGGGCACATGTGCATTAGTGCCTCCATGTGTCTGTGTGCTGATGGGAAAAGAGGCATTGCATTTTGAAATGTGACCACGGGAACCTTGTATGATCTGGCTACAACTCGCTGCGCTTTCATGTTTAAGTTCTCATTTCCAGCATAAATGGGGAAGTAGTAATAACTGACATGAAACCTGTACTACCTGCATAGGTAGCCATCTTGCAAAGGCTGGATATTGCCTTAGATTAACTAGCATTAAGTCACCTTTCATTTACATTAATACCCAACTAATATTAGGCAGCTTCACGTCTGAGAGGATTGTAGGGATGATACGACGGGCTTAGATAACTGGGTAATGGAGGGCATGTTTGGGGATTTGTTGACACATCCCCAAAGCAGAAACAGCCATTTAGTGCTTGGTTGGACAAAGTGCTCAGAGTTACTATTGGTCAAGGCATTGTGCAAATTGTCCAAACTCACCCAGCACACCATGCAGGCCCCAGTCCCAGCAAGAATCCCGCGGCACTCTGCCTGGCCCCGCTGAGAGCGTTTGTCTCCCAGTAGAGGTGTTTCATTCTGTGCTCCTCTTGCTCTCATGATGATGAGGGTGCTTTCCAAGCTGGAGAGTTGGAAGGCAGGGGGGAGATGGAAGGGAATGGCTTAGCCCAGTGGTTCCCAAACTGGGAGGCGTGGCTCCCAGGGGAGCCGCGGATACCCACCAGGAGAGCCGCGGAGTGCCACGGAATCCTCTCGGAATACAGTGCAATACCAATTGGCAGGCATCAACATAATGTAATGGGGAGCCACGGCCAAGTGTCGCCAATGGTCAAGGGAGTCGTTGGTCGAAAAAGTTTGGGAAACACTGGCTTAGCCTAAGACACAGGAGAGAGAAAGTACCAGCACAGGCAGAGTGCAGTGGCTCAGGGGATATTTGTAACCTACGAGGAGGAGGAACCAGGGCCATGCCCAGGAAGGGTAGAACCAGTTCAAAGAAGGCCTGTGATGAGGAGGATAGAGAACAAGCAGCTCCTGAGGGGGGAGAAGCAGCCCAGTATCTCTTGCCAAACAGGGCTGACTCCAGCCAGTTTTGCCCAGGCTGGTGGAGGACTGGGGTGAATCAATTCTCTCTCCACGACACCCTCTGACTCTGAGGCCTGAGTAGGGGCCCTGCCTGGGCCGCCCTGTCCAACTGAGGCAAGTGAGAGGTCTCTGCTGCAAGCAGAAGGAATTGGGGGAAGGAGGAGTAAGGCAGAGTCCACATGGGGTCAACCAGAATGCCTTACAAAGATGTTCAGAAGTCATGCTAAAAACATGAATAGCTGTTAACCTAAGTCTAAAAAGTAGACAGGCAGAAGGAGGAAATGACTGGCAGTAGTGCGGATGAGCCAAAACCACTCCCCATTTTTGTGCACATTTATTTTCACCAGTTAACAATTCCCTATTTCCAGCCATGTTGGGGTTTACAAAAATATTTGTTTACATTGCCCTCCATGATGACACCAGGACATGGTCAAAAATCTGATATGCTTCACAGCATCAGAGCATCATGGGATTGACTATGTCTATGTGATGAATCCCGGAAGGAGGAAGCAGCGGCTGGGGGAGGGGGAGCAGTGCAGAAGCACGAATAGCAAAAGAAACTAAAAGGTGAACTGTTGTACATTCGAAGTGGTTTTCATTTCAAGAGACATTTCTACACCAATGAGATTGCTAGATTTGACCTGAAAACCAAAACTGGCAGATATTTGGCACAGTCTGATTATTAGCCTTCTGGAAGTTTCTGATCAGAGAGCCATGGGACAGAGGCAACTGCATAGTCAGGTGAAGAGTTCAATTCCCCAGCAGACAGGGATCGGAGGGGCCAGAGGCAGCTGTGTAAAAGTCAGACAGAAATCAAGATCCAAGGCAGCAATCAGGAAAAGGTAACAGGAGCTAGGCGGCAGAGACCTCACTAGAGAGATTAGTTGCAGCGAAGCTAGGGCTTTGTTATGGGGCAGTTGGCAATGCTCAGCCAGCCTGGAAGGTGTCCTTGAGCCACAGAATTCAGCCAGCCAGTCTTGCAATGGAGAGCGCTGACTGTGAAAGCCCCACTTTAAAAGTTAACCGTTCAACCTCCACCCCCACCCACCCCCCAAAAAGTTGAGAATGAATGATGAAATTTAATATTTCAGCACAAAAAGGAACACATCATGAGATGATACACATTAATAATCCTGGAATTGAAACTAATAATGTGATCCGTAGCTGTTTTAAAAAAGTTTTTTCCTTTACAGTATAAGCAACTCAGAAGTATTTCTGGTGTGTGTGTGTGTGTGTGTGTGTGTGTGTGTGTGTGCGTGCGTGCGTGCGTGTGTGTGTGTGTGTGAATTGGCAGGAGTTCCAAAGAAAGAGTTGTATAAGGTATATTGGATGGAAAACATACGGTGCCGTTCATTACACTGAGAGTAAGCTAGGTGGCACTAAAGCATACTTGCATGTGACTGGAGTACAATTCCCCTTGTTTAACATTTTGTGCAATAAGAGTGCTAACTCTTCAGTGCTTAGCTATATTGTGTACTTGCAACAAAAAATGTCCCTATCTATTGCAGGGAGAAAAAGGCTAAAGGGGATGTTGGGCATAATCAAAGTCAAGGGGTTGTGGGTTTTTGTTTGTACAGCACCTAGCACAACGTTAGCTGCGAGTATATTAATATACGAGTGCTAAAATAGGACTGTCCTTGGCAGCTCCTTCCTTAGTGTCACTATATGACATGCATCCAATTACTGCTTCTTTCCAATCAATACTTCTTTCCAGTCTACAGGAGGTGGAATGCTATCCCCTTTGAGAGGGAGGATGAATTTGGAAGGCAAAACTGAGCTGGCTTGAAGCACAAGTTTCACGATAGTTTGACAGGAGCAAATACTTCATTGCGTATTGCAATGGCAAAAAACAGCAATTGGCAAACAGCCTCCGACCTGATGCAGTGAGCTCATTTAGTGCCAGAATAGGAGCTGAGCTCTTTTGGAAGCAAACTGTACTTATGGATGCTGAGCATAGTCTTTTGATACACTGGTAGGAATGGAGGTGAAAAGCCCCCTCCCCTTACCCACAGTTGCATCCACCTGCAAGCTTTGAATAGGATGGATATGGCTGGATGTTATCACCTGTGGGTTGAAAGACAGCAATCCCTGCTAGAAATCTAGCTGGAGAGTGAGAGTAAACTGGCAATTTTGGTGTACAGGTGTATTAAAGTCGCCCCAAGATCAGGAGCATGTCGTGATCCCACCAACAGACCTTCAAAGATCGATGGAGATGAATCTTTGGAGGCTGGCCAGAGATTGAGACCTGCCACAGGTGATTCATTTTGTCAGGTTCTGCCCTGCATGGGATTTTCTCTGTGTTACTCTAAACTGCACGACTTTGGAATGGTGCAGATATGCGTCACTCAGGATGGATGGATTTGTCTGACTTCCTGTCAAACAGAGATTTTTTTCCCCCGCACAGAAATCTGTTTTGCTAAAGAAAACGGTGACATGTTCCCCATCTGGATTTGACTAAGTCATTGTCAGGTTGCTGATGAAGGACCCTCTGCTCTGTCAGTTGCTGGTTTCACATGAACCTCCTTAAGCGTGAGATTTCCAATCTGTAGGAGTGAAGGGCAATTTATACTTTGCACGTGATACTCCGCATCCTATTGCATTGTCTTCTTGCTGCTGCAATAGTTATTATTTGTTGAATGCAATCGTATGCTGGGTGTTCCAAGCAAAATAAAAGGTACTAATTTTGCCCATAAAGCACCATCCTTTGCATCTCATCCCCTGGGGGGGGTGCAGGGGGAGGGGGCGTGACTCCCCTGCGGGCGCACGCAACCCCCACCACCCCTGCAAGCCCCACCAGGCCCTTACTTTTAATGTTGGAAGCTTCCTTTTTCTTCAGAACGAACACGATGACCAGGTCTCTTGCAGCTGCCTGTCCACGGAGACTAGGTGCCTAGAGAGTCTCTGCAGTCCGCCCACGGGGGGCGGCTTAGAAAACCACAGAGGGGAGCGTTTGCCCCTTTCCGTGGTTTAAAGTATCCACGGGGGGGGGCTGGAACATATCCCTGCGGATACGGAGCCACCCCTGTATAATATGATGGTGTTATTCATAAATACAAAGTTTCACAATTTTGGCCATTAGTGGTGTCACCCCCCTGAAAGTGTCACCCAATGCGGTTCGCCCCCCGCCCCCCCAGTGACGCCACTGCTCACCACTGAGAGACCATTTTCAGCAGCATCTCAATGCAACCACTATATGCTCCCAGCTTTAGACACTGATCTTCCCTTATATCCTACTGAAATTAGAAAAGCAATGTTATATAGTGGTTAGAGCAATGGACTGAGACAAGGGAGACTTGGCTTCAAATCCTGACCCAGTCATGAAGTTCACTGGATGACTTTAAGCCATCACTACCTTCCAGTTTAACCTGCCTTACAGGGTTGTTGTGAAATAAAACTGGTGAGAGGGGGTTAACCATACACATCACCCTGAGCTTCTTCTTTGCCTGCTTTAAGTGACTGTTGAGTCACTTTGAGACTGTTGTTAAGTGATTTATTGTTAAGTGATTTGTTCACTTTGAGACTGTTGTTAAGCAAATCTTCTTAGATTGTTGTTTGGTAGTCAGCTTTCTAGTTTTGTTGCTTTTATACAGTTATCTATGCTCATTTGTTATTGTTTTTAGTTGATGTTGCTTGTTTCTTTTAATGGTTAATCAACTTGGGCTTGCATTTTCAGAAACATGGGGTATAAATAACTAAAATACACACATAAATAAATGGTATACACTGGGGAACCGTAAATTAATATACCGGTACATGCTGATGAGCTGGAAATGGGTTATAGCCACTGAGGAAAGGCATCTTGGATTCTAGTAGAGAGTGCTCTAAAAATGTCAGAAAAAAAGAAAATTCAGTATTAGAAATTGTTGGAGTCCTAAAAGAAAATAAGTGTCAATGCTATTTATACTGGTATCTATAGTGCATCCATATTTGGAATACTTGGTACGGTTCCAATTATTCTATCTCAGGAAATGACAACTAAAATAACTGAAGGTAGGATGAGCATCTTCTTTATGAAAAGAAGCTGAAGACATTGGAACTTCTAGCTTTTAGTTCAGAAGAAAGAGGACTAGCAGTGGAAGCCCAGGCATGTCTACTCAGAAGTAAGTCCCATTGAGTTCAGTGGGCTCTCCAGGAATGTGTGCATAGGCCCGATTGAACTCAGTGGGATTACTTCTGAGTAGACATGAATAGGTTTGCACTGTAAGAGATGAAATGAGAAATTTATAACATTTTTCGTGGTGTGAAATGGGTGAATCAGACAGTAAGGCTGCCACCTAATTAAATAAACCTTACATGATCAAGCATATGAGTTGAGGTTTAGTAAATCAGTCAAATAAATCTGCATAAATCTGAGGAAAACCATTCTAGAGAAAAGAGAGCATGCTTCCTTGACTGATGATGTACCTATGTGTCAGAGAAGACATCATCCCAGAAGAGGCATTCCTCCTTCACTGGCACTCAGGAGGGAATGCTGGCCATCCGGAGTGTTCTAGGGCTGCAATCCTACACACACTGACATGGAAGTAAGTCCCATTGAACTCAATGCGGTTTACTTCTGAGTAGTTATGGAGAGGATTGCATTGCAAGTGTTTGTATTAAATTTAGTCCCTTTGAGTCCTTAGAGGTACGCCCGAAAGTAAATAGTTTAAAAAAAAATTGGTTTCCCCCAATTTTTCTGGAATTTTTTTGTGGAAATTAGACAGGTGAACCTATTTTTTAAAACAATTTTCAGAGTTCTAGGGTCACCCCATTGACCCCCCCCCCAGAGGAGCAAAGATCACTGTTTTTAGGGAAAATGAGGCGCAGGAATTGGGTGCAGGGCACCCCCTCCTCACTGAAATTAAAAATGAAACTCTGGCTTTTTTTTTCATGGCCAGGGCCCTGGCTTTTGAATCCACCTTGTTTGGAGCACCTCAGGTGCAGGGGAGCAGCTGTACACAGCTGTAAACAGGAGCAACATCAGGCGTAGCTCAAAGGACTCAACGGATCTTTATGGGTGGCAGAATTGACCTGTATAGGCCTGAACTCACAACTAAAGCTGCAGGATTTCAAGGATTTGAAGGGTCATAAAAAAAAACCCTTGAAGGAAGGGACTTGTGACTTGGGGTACACTTAGCTGAGACATACCCCTTAACACCCCTAAAGCACTGGAGCTGTGTGTAAAACACAACTATGTGTTTGTTTGAAATCTTGTGTTGTCAGGTCCATGCTTTACATAGAATGAATGGACTAATTGGCTTAACCTTAAGTCCCGTTGAGTTGCGAAAGCATCGCCTCTGCTCCAGGTGTATGGAACACCTGGGAATTTTTCTGCAGGTGGTTTTCTCTACATGGGGGTCCCTTAGACATGTGGAACACACTGACATTTGGGAATTCTGGGAAAATCAGACCGCGGGACCAGTTAAAAGAAAAAACCTGTTCCCCAATCAGTTGGACATACTGTGTTAGTTTATCAAAATGTTTATTCAACTGATTAATCTAATCAGTAGTTGGTTGACAGCGCAATCCTATCCAACTTACACCACCGGTGTAACCAGCAGTACAGTGAGAATGGAGGCCCCAGAACGGAAAGGGGATTGAAATCCCCTCCAAAGGGGAATTCAAAGGGGATATGAATCCCCTTTCCGTTCTAGGGCCTCCCGTTCTCGCTGCACCGCTGGTTTCACCGGTGGTGTAAGGATTGCGCTGTCAATCTTGCAGCTCTTAACAGAAACATATTGTTCTCTCTCTTCAAAGCATTAATTCTCAGGGTTATCCCATGAAATGAACAAACGTAAGAATTTTCTTTTATGCAAGACACACATAAGTGACATGAGATGCATCTGCAGTAGTGATGACCACTAACATAAATGGCTTTAAAAACTGATTAATCAAATCAAATTAATGGTTATTAGGCTCAGGCTAAAAATGGAAACTCCATGTTCAGTGGTATGATATCTCTGATTACTAGATGCTAGGCAAACAACAACAGGGTATGGCTATTTCTCCTGTGTCCTGCTGGTGAGCTTTTCAGGGACATCTGGCTTTCCTTATTGCAGAAAGCTTGACTAGAGGGACGGATGTTTTTAATGCACATACTGTACTGTACATGCTTAGCAATCTTATTCACGCGCTATAATTGGCTGTGTTGCTTCACCTTCTCCTCATTTCTTCTGAGAGTTCCATGGGGTTGCACAAGGATTAGGCAGGATGTTGAGTTGGATAGCTCAGTATTGTGCTCTGCATGTCTCTGTGCCTATAAAGACTTTAGATCAGAGGAGTATCTTATAAGAAATCCCATGTATGCAAAGCATGATCTCTTAATGCCGTTGAGCAGGTAGCAACATTAATGCTGTAATTCTAAACCTACTGTAGTGGGTACGATAAGTAGTTTTCATATTGTTCTCATTATATTTGCCAGTGACAATACTTTGCCTGTGTTGGTACATGCTCTTTGAAATAAACGGCCATATCCATGCGGGATTATGCTCTACTAATATCAAAGAGCACTTCTCAAAGCCCCTAAAAGGCAGCGTGGTCATTATTCCATGGCTGTCCTTATGGAGCTGCTGCTGCTGCAGCCAGCTCGGCTGATCAGACATCAGTTACAATGGTCTCATCTCTATGCCAAGATCTTATGTGTGTGGCATCGAAAAGCCCTTCCTCCTTTCTATTTAAAAAAATATTCAAAAACCATGTGAGGAGTAGAAGTTTGAGTTAATTACAATTTATTCTCAATTTCACTAGCATTTTATTAACAAATCCACATTAATCCAGTATTAAAGCAGGGCGGGATTATAGGATTTCTATCATCTAGAGCTTGGAGCAAGGGAATGTATATAATACAACCACCCTATTCATTTGACACAAAGCTCTTCTATCAAATATACCACACCATGTAGCACCCCCTCTTCCCCCTCTTCCCCCTCTTATGACATGCATATGCAATCACATACAACAGAGTCTGCAATCATAAGCAAATATATGGAAACACGGGCACACGTTAAAGATATGTGGTGAAGAGGAATCATAGGCCTGGCCTTTTTACACTCTGAAAACTGCCTTATCATTGCAAAATGATCAACCATGTTCTTCAAAGTGAGATGCTTAACCAATGTGTGCACATCTAGAGCTAGTGTGTGGGTATCAGCTTATTTCCTGGGGATCTGGATAGCATTTTTATTCACCTTACATATTTTTAGTGTTTAATTTGATATTTATATTTAAAACACACAATCCCAGATCTTTTTTTTTTCCAAGGCACAAAAGTTGGAACAGGAAAAGAGAAAATGGTAATGTTGCTTGGAGATGATTGAGACTTTTCCAGGTTGAGTGAATTTAGAGGAAGGAACTTCTCTCTTATATACTCCTCAGCAAAGGACTGGAAGTCATAACTGTGCAACCTTCTTTTAAGAAAGAAGACTTCTATTCAAATCAGCATTTCAGAAGAATGTGTGAACGGGAGACTGATCCCAGTAAAAGAGTTTTCACTCCATTTTCTATCCAAATGTACCATGTGATTTCCAGCTTGATTCAATGTTGTGCTATGTCTCATTTCCCCATGCTCCATATTTTTCAGAAAGTTTCTCCTCTCTTGAACAATCTGCTGTCTGCGCAAGCGATGCCAACTACTGATCAGTCATCCCCGGTCTTTTCAGTAGGGTATGGAGACTCACCAATTGAATTTTCCCTGTCTTAAAACCCACACCATGGGATTTCCCCTTCATGATGTGTTACATTCACACATAGGCACTTCTGAAACCTAGTTTTCATCATACACTGAGCTCCTGTAGCCTGCTGGTGATTCCCACCATCTTGGGTCCAGGCCAGGTCCATTGGGAATTCATGACAGCAAGACTGGAGACAAAAATTGCTCCCAGAGATGGACTTCTAGTTATTGTAATAATACTGGCCGACCTTATTATTGTGCTGTTTGGATTACTGATAGGATTATGATGATACTGCCTTTCAACAAAAGAAAAGTTCTAAAAATGGTTTATATAGCAAAAGGAATAACGTAATACCCTGTTCCCAAAGGGCTCACCATTTAAAAAGAAACACAAAGGAGACACCAGCAACAAGAACATTATGATGGGATGATAATTGCTATCCCTCACTACGTACAAGAGAGCGACCACCTTAAAAGGCACCTTTTTGCCCAGTTATCAGAGGTATGTGAACTGCTTTGAAAATTCAAAGAAAAGAGCTAGGTCAATGTTTGTCGTCGTCATCATCATATTTGAATTTTGATGGCATGACAGAGATGACACAACAGGGATGTTTCCCAACAACACACCATGTCCATTTTGCATGCACAGAAAGTTTGGACAGACATGCTTCCACAGTTAGTGACCAGTCCTCAGGCAATGGACCCTTCTTCAGTTTCCTAGCATCGTGGACACTAGAGGCACAATTAGACAGATAGTTGAAGGGAAATTGCTATTGTTGGGGAGTCTCGAAGAAGAAGAGCAAAGTAAGTCCAGAGCAAAGACATAAAGGGAATGTGACATCTAATTAAAACATTCTAATTCTGGAAAATCACAAACCAAACTGAGGGCCCAATCCTATCCAACCTTTTAGCACTGATGCTGGTGCAGCCATGCCAACGCTGCATCCTGCAAGGGGGGGGGAGTTACGGAGGCCTCCTCAAGGTAAGGTAACATTTGCTCCCTTACCTCAGGGCTGCATTGCAGCTGCATTGGTGCTGGAAAGTTGGACAGGATTGGGCTGAAAAACTGAGAAAGTATATCTTACATGGGCAGCTGTCATCCATCAATCCAGAGGATGATAGGATGTGATAGATTTCTAAAAGTCATTGTTTTCACTGCATGAGCTTCTTTGTGTTTTGGCCTTGTAGAAAGTGACACTTTCCCCTCTGAAGTAGGCCACTTGTAGCTACACAGGTCCCACAAAATGAGAGACAGAGAAAAGGGGTTATTTTGTTTTATAACCTCCACTTTTTCAAAGATTCATGAAATGCTTTTCACTGAGTAAAGGGTTAAAAAAATACTGCAAGCAGCCATGACTACCTTATTCACCTTATTTTATGTTACCTATTCTATTTTTCTCATTCAGTGCAACCAACATGGCATCACCACACACTCAAACCCACTGGTTGTGTTAGAGCCCAATCCTAACTAAAGGTTGCCCGCAGGGGAACATGCTCTGTTGCATCCTGCAGCAGGCCAGAGACCATGTGGGGGCAAAGAGGTAAGTCAATGTTTTCTTGACATTACACTCCTGCATGGGCCCCTATAGGTCTACATGGACCTGTGCCAGCTCTTTAGCTGCTGCAAGTCTGAGCAGAGGCAAAGGGGCGTGTCAGGGCCAAAACGGAGCAGAAGATATCAGCGGAGCTATCGCCACTGATACCCGCACACCACCATGCTCCCCTGAGGCTCTGATCCCCAACCGATTCCACCCACCACCACCGCTGCCTTACTGGCTGTGGCGGACAGGGTCCTCACTGCCAATGAGTGCATATGGCCACAAGGGATTGCACCAGTGGCCTCTCTGTGCTCACCAGCAGACATGCCAGCCCATCAGTAGAATGTCACTTACACCAGTGGGCCGGCACTTCTGTCGGCAGAACTCACAGTCCATCAGCGAGCAGCCCAGTTAGGACTGGGCTGTTAGTCACCGTTTTCAACAAGAATGGCATTAATTATTTGGACTTATCTATTTTGCACTTGACAAGGGGACTCTCTGACCCAAATAGGACACTCAATGTACAGTAACTCAAATCTGGGGTGTGTGTGGTTTTTTTTTATTGCCATGTCAGTATTTTAATGACTCAGCATTTGAGGAACTTGGCTATCTCATCTGGATGAGGCCAAATGAGCTGTAATTGAATCAACACAGATTCCCCAGGCTATGTTGTTGTTCTCTGAACACCATGAGTGACCAAGAGATCAAAGAAAAGATGTAAGAGGGTATTTCATTTTTATTGTCAATCTTATGTGTTATTTGTATCTTGAATACTGATGCCTACAGAAAAAGCTCAAAACCTTACATTATTCTTAAACAATTTGCCAATCCAATAAAAGCATTATTTCATATTCTATTTCTCTTATTGCTCCTCTGGTCAGTCTGCATGAAGAGCAACCATCCTTTCTTAACCTGCAGAGCTTTGGTTTGGCTTAAACAAGAGATGGGGAGAGCTATTCTTTCACAACCTGCATTATTGCAAGTTTACATACACTAAGTCACGGTGACTTAGTGACGCTGAACTGCACACCGGAAAGTCGGTAGGACAGTAGTTTGAGACCCGAGTGATGGAGTGAGCTCCCATCTCCTGTCCCAGCTCCTGTCAAATTAGCAGTTCGAAAGCAAGAAATTGTAAGTAGATAAATAGGTACTGCTGCAGTGGGAAGGTAACAGCGTTCCATTAGTCATGCCAGCCACATGACCATGGAAGCGTCTTCAGACAGTGCTGGCTCTTCGGCCTTAGAAACGGAGATGAGCACCGCACCCTAGAGTCGGATATGACTGGCTTTCGAGCAGGGGATACCTTTACATACACAGAGATTCCAGCTTCGAAATTAGCTACCTAATCCATTACACACACTACTCTGAGGGGTGACTTTTCAAACAATCAGAAACTGAAATGCAAATGAAAGGAAACCCACATTTATTTAACATTCTCAGTACCCATGATTTTTAACTGAATTTTGTCAAGACAAGGACTGACAAATCATTTTGAGCATCTGAGATTAGAAATGCCCATATCATTGGTCATCTCAAGTGAGAGGGAACTTGGCACAATTTGAGACTGATCTCCGGCTAGCTACTATCCTGCGGCTTCATCACCTGCTTGTGGGTATCCCAGAGGTATCTAGTTAGCGATTGTGAAAAGCAGATGCTGGATGAGATGGATCTTTGGCCTGACCCCACAGGGCTCTTATGTTTAGGCTTACCAGAGTGCTAGACCTTTAGGAGAAAGAATGTGGGCAGGTGTAGCTGTTAAACCCTTAGAGCACAATCCTAGGCATGTCTACTCAGAAGCAAGCCCCACTGAACACAATGGGTACTCTGTCCCGTTTAGAGATCTGGTAAGCCTACTTATGTTCATCTCCAACCTTTCCTTTCAGGCTAAGCTTCTTGTGTGGGTTATAGCCATCTATCTCTAGGTATACATGTGCTCTTGCCAGTCCTGGTTCTGGCCCTGAAAATGCCCTTGTCTCAAAAGCGGCAGTTCTCTAAAAATGTCAGATGTCATTTTGTCTACCTTATAGATGAAGAAGAGAAATGTTGTGTAAGACCTTAGTTTCCTTGTCCAACAGCTGAGAGTCAAATGCTAAAGGGATTAACCTATAACAAGCAAGGTGGCCCGATCCGTGACAGTGCACGGTCTGGTTCAGATGCTTCCTGACTTACACCATATTCAATTATTGAGCATGCTCCTAAGACGTAATGAATGCCATCTGCTGTGAGTAATTTCACAGCAGGAGAATTAACAAATGGATGAATCAATGATTGGAAAGTTCAGCAACAGTTAGTTTCATTTCAATTAAGCAACAGTTTAGTCCATTCCTATTATCCCAGGGCCAGTGTTTGTGCTTGTTGTCACTCCTACTCAGCATCCAGCTAAGCAAGTTGTACTTTTGGATACTGTGGCTCTCTAATATGGCTGCTGCTTTTAGTAGCATGGCACCTAGTGAGATTATAGTTACAACCACCATCTAAGAATCATTGGCTCGAAGTTAATATAAGATTATACCACTGCAATTTAAACAGTGAATTGGGGGAAATCATCAGACAGTTCCCGCTTTACAGCAAGGTATAATGTGTCCACCAGTCTTACCCCGAGTGAACTTTCTCTGACAGCAAGTGCGAGCAGAGAGGGCTGCTTTCTTTTAAATATGGCAGTCTAGAAACCAGAACTGATTTGTCTGTCTGCTCCATGCCTGGCCTCTGTCACCTTAGTTTTGGTCTAACTAAAGCTGCCAATGGCTGATGGCAGAGAGGGTCTCTACAGCTCTCTGTAATGACTGGTAATTTGAAATAAACAACCCTTTTGTGTTGGTTACTTAAGGAGCCCTCTGATAAACAGGGCCGCTGATGAATGTCGACGTAAATAGATGAGGCTCCTTATGTCCACAGCCAGTGCCAACATGCTGGGCAGAATGTGCCATCTGCAGCAGGGTGCTATTAAGCAAATTAATGTTGTGGAATTTTTTTTTTTTGTAAATAATGATGGTGGGAAATAAACAAGGAATCCATTTTCCATTCAGAAACGATTGGCAAGAAAAATGGCGGCAATCAACTGGAGTCCCATCCATATATCACCCCTAGGCCATTTGTATCAGCAAGTTTTCCCTCTTCCCACTTGTGCTCAAAGAACAGTATGCACAGAGTGAAATATTCCTCTTTGGAATTGGGTATTTGTGAGCTGATTGAGTACTGCTTGTTGCCTAAAGGAAGGAAGAGAACAAGAGTGGCCAAGGTGGGTAGAGACAAGACTCTTGGTTAGACTGTTGGTTAGCTTTCCTGCATGCTTGTTCTGCCTCTCTAGAGTTTTCTGAATGACAAGATGCAGCTCCTTCCCCCAGTAACCACATTAACTGGGCACACTACTCTAGTCTGACCTGTAGGCCTTTGTAATCCAAGGTGGACACTGCTCAAAAGCACTCCCATTTCCATTCACCAGTAGTGTAACAAGGGTGGTGCGAAGGCAAGTAGTTGTGCAAGACTCCGTTACACTGGAGTCAGCGGCCCCTCCCCCTTGCTGTTGGAGCCATTCTGGCAGCAAAGGCAACACGCAGGACACTTCCTCCCTCACTCACTGTTGCTGCTGGAATGGCTCCAACAGCAAGGGGGAGGGGCCGCTGACTCCAGTGTAACAGAGTCTTGCACAACTACTTGCCTTCGCACCACCCTTGTTACACTACTGCCATTCACTACCCTTCCAGTTCCTAGATCCTAGCAGCAGAGGCGTCACTAGGGTTTGTGTCACCTGGTGCGAGAGCTCAGCGTGTCACCCCCATGATGGACCCCAGAGGTGAATAGGGAGAAAGAAGGTTGGGCTGAGCTGGGTTCTACAAAAGATGCCCAACAGGTATGACTATGTATTTCTACAGAAGACTCCTGGTCAGTGGTGTCACTAGGGCTGGTGTCACCCGGTCCGGTAACTCATGGTGTCAAACCCACCCCCACCCCCATTAACTTTATAATATTTAACAGAACAGGTCACCCAATAAGTCAGTAATGCGGCTCTCGGAACAATCAGTCCCATTGATCTGCTTTGAGTTAAGGAAATCTACTTTTTGTTACTTAAGGCAGTTGTGTTTTATTTTTCTGGTTATTTGGCCATAATGTTTGATAACAGTTTATTTCATTGCATTCTGTATGAAATTACACATCGGATGATATAACATGGTGGTTATCATAAATACAAAGTTTTCACAATTTTGGCCACTAGTGGTGTCACACACACACACCCCCCGAAGGTGTCACCTGATGTGGTCCGCACCCCACCGCACCCCTCTAGTGATGCCACTGCCTATCAGCATCCCTCTCACATATACATGGAACTGACAAACGACACCTTCACAACAGGGACTGACCAATGATAGGAGGTGAACGAAGAAGCTCCTGGAAATGTCTTCTTTTCAGGGTCTGATTTATCTGAATCCCCACCATCCTTTTCTGATGAACCATTCAGAAGAAAGGAAAGTGATAAGAGTTCTTGGGTCAGCAGGCACAATATAGCATTTCCTGGAAAGCAGACTATGGAAATCAACTCCATCTCCCTTAGCCTCCCACAATGGCTTGTCTGTAGTGTTTTATTTTCCCATGTTGCATTGTGAATGAGTCCCCTTGTCTACAGTTCATGTCTGCACAATGTAACTTTTTAGTCACTCCAAACATTAACAGTGTCTGTCCCAGGTCAGGACCTAAACGTCTGCTCTCCCAAGCTCTCTTTAGTCCTACTGGGGAAGGAAAAGCAGCGGAAGCATCATTGGTTTTTGGCAGTACTAGAATTATTTACCTTGAGAGCAACTTGTGGCCGTTCAAGATCCATCAGTTCTGTATTCAGTTGGTTCCTCCCTTGGTAAACAATACCTGCCTCCCAAATCAGAACCCCCAGGGGTACCATTTCTCAATACCATTTAATAACATCATTTGTTCAGCTAGACTCCAAATGCTAAATAGATGTAAACAAATTGATAATCCATCCATTGTTCTTGCCCACTAACAGGTGATCAACACTGATCTTGTGTTCAGCAGTGGAGGAGGACAGCATGTTCACCTTGGGTACTGGATCCCTTTCTTCCTCCCTCCATGCCAACTTTCTACATGTTCAGGAGCAGACAAAGCAGCTCAATCTATGCCAGTGCTTTTCAACCAGTGGCACTATTGCCACTGATGGTACTTCACTGAACACCACTGCCGTGGTGTTCACGTGGCAATGCCCCATCCGCTTGACCCCACGGAAGTGGAGATGGTTGGGAAGGGGGTGCTGCACCAGTGGGCAAGATGTGGCTGGGTAGCTACCTGGTCCTTCCAAGGAGTAGGGAAGGAGAGTGCAGAGCAAATCCCCAATGATAGGGCAGGCAGGCTGCCCATTCCTGTGCACAGCGGCTGTGCCTGGTGGCAGTGGCAGTACTTGGCAAAGCAGTACCCTCAAAAAGTGGTACGGTGGGGGGGGGAACAAAGATCGAAAAGCCGTGAACTATACACAGTAATCTGCGTCTGCACTTTAATTGCCCATGCTGGATCAAGGCGACGGTCCCCAGAATAACTTGCATGCTAATGCACAGTGCAAGCAAACTCTTGGAGAAGCACAGAAGCAGCCACTCTTCAAATTTAAACACTCTATTATAGAATATTCCCTTTTTGAAGTGTGTTGATTTTATTTTTATCATATTTTAGCACAAACCCTTTTCATGTTATAAATTAAGTAACGGCAACAGAAGGGCTATGGGGGCTTTCTCCTTGATGCATTGCCTTTAAAGAGATTTTTAAAGTTTACAGTAAAAAAAAGTGAAAAGCTGTGTTGAATTATATGATACACTGAAATTAAAATGAAGTATCAAATTATCATGCAGTCATGGGTTGATGTGGACTGAGTGATAATAAATAAAGGTTAAAAGGACACTGGCAAGTCTGTTTTTATGGTTTTCCTTTTTTTCTCCTTGTTGTTTGCAAAAAATAAAAAATCACTTAGAAGGTTAAAAATAACATTTCCTTCCCCATTGATTTGTTTTTCTTTTCCACATTGGAAAAGAAGTATTAATTTATTTTCTGTGTTTATGGTGACACTGGAATAAATACAGCTGTGCCTTCTATGTCCATTGCTTTCCCTTCTGCATCAGTGTTGTAGAGAGCATTTGCTCCATAAGGAGGCGTCTCACTAGAGGGGCTGGGGCTTTAGTGTTGGAATTCCCTTAGGGGGGGGTAGCTATTCGTAGCTCCGTTCCCCACTCCCTTACTCTGGTTTACTCCCCGCCCACGTGGCAGACTCGCTTAGCTTTACTTGGCTAGATAAAACATATGAGGCACAGGCAGATTGAAGTTGCAAAAAGAAGAAGAGTTTTACTTACAGTTTCATATGTACAGCAGCATCTGATTTACATCAGAGGTACATCCTAGACTTAAGATAGAACCCCCCCTAGAGCTGGGGCTCCCTGCATGAGGTGCGCAGCAAGATGGCCACTGGGCTCCAGAGGAGCTTGGCATCATCTCGCCTGGTCTAGCATCAAGATAGAAGAGAAGTGAAGAGAAGGGTGAAGAAGGAGGAAACTGGGTCTGGGGCCACGCCCCTTCCTTAAGACAATGAGGGGTCAAAGACAAGAGGGTCTACTTAGGTACTTAGGTGATCAACCAACACACACACACCCTCCAGTGTCCAGCATACAGAAGTTGCCCAATTTCCCAACATTTAGGCTACTTTCAATAGTTGGTGGGTTATTAAGGTTTCCAAAGGTGGATTTTTGGTGTCTAATCCCAAGTCCTTAAAGATGGGCATTTGTTCTGGAGGGTCAACATTAAGGACATACAGTATACACAAAGATGTTCTATGTTCCTATAGCTACCACTTCATAACATGTAAGATTTTGTGAAGCTTCTATTTTTAAAAAGATAAAACTCCACGAATCAAGAGAGGGAGAACCAGAATACATTCAGCCATGGGCAACAGTTCATACTGCAACGCAAGCAGATAATATCATGTGTATCTAAAATGGAGATGTGACAGTCCAGTGGTAGAGCATACAGATTATGTGTGTAGTCTTACTGCCCAATCCTAATGGGCCTTTATGCCGGCGGAATGTATGTTCTGCTGGCATAACCTGCCTTACGGTTGTTGCAAATGCAACGATGCCAGTGCACGGGGCCTGGCCACTGCCACAAGTGGCGAGTGGCCAGGTCCAAGTGAAGATGGACACCAGACACCAGCTGGTGCAGGTAAGTTGGCGCAGGGGGGTGGAGGGAAGCGGGGAGGGGATTGAATAAGGCGGGGTGGGCAGAATGGAATGGGGCATGGGGAGGGCAGATCGGGTCTGGGAGGGGTGGGTTTGGTGGTGGTGGTGCACACTAAATCTTGACACACACACACCCGGCCTGATCCACCTTCATGGATCATCAACTCGGACTTGCGCCAGCAATCGAGCTTGTGCAAGTCCACATTGACCAATGGCAGCTGCTGGGGGTTCCTTTACCCCGAGGAGGCCTCCAGTGACCAAAAATCCCCTGTGGGATGCAGCAGAAGCTGTGTCGACACCACTGCATGGGGATTTAGTTAGGATTGGGCTGTTAGATTCATTCACTGGCATTCTCTATTAAAGGTTGTCCAGTAGCAAAGTATACAAGTCCTCTGCTTGAAATCTTGGAGAGTTACTGCCAGTCAGGATGGGTGATCATATCAATGCTAGATGGACCATGTTCAGACTCATATGCAGCAGAGCTTCATAACCTTAACCATGATTCATTCAAAGGCATGCGAAGGACCACACTGCCGTCTGATCCACTCTACAAGGCTCTTGTGGTTGATATCTCATTTACGGCACAATCCACCGTAACTTGTTGGCAACGGAACGAGTGTTCTGTCACCGGAAGTAGTCGCAAACGTGCCATAAAGCATGTTTGTGACTACTTGCAAGCAGGGAAGGCCGACGGAGAGGCCGGCCTTCCCCGCTCCATCGACGGAGCTCCCGCTGGCCGCCAGACCCAGGTAAGTTAGGATCCGGTGGGTGAATCATCGGGTGGGGGAGGGTGGCCATTGTCCCCGGTGGCCTGGGAGGGGGCAGGGGACAGCCTTCCACCGAATCTTGTCCCCTGCCTGGACACCGGAGCCTTTACACGAGCTCCTCTACTTCTGCCAGCGAAATCACTTGCAAAAATCCGAGGAGGCTGATAGGGTCTGGCCCCGGTTACACTCAGGGAAGGAGATTAGCATCTCCTTCCCCGAGTAGACCTCCCACCCGGCAGCCATGCTGGCTGCCAGTGCACAGGATCCGGTGGGCGGCCATGGGCCGCCGGCCGGATCTTAGTCAGGATTGGGCTGCCCATGGCTGATAGCAACTCCATCAATGCTGTAGCATGAACTGTATGGTCATGGTGTGAGGCAGAATTGTAGACACTTCTAGGAAAATTGTCAGACCTTTGGGGGTAAAATGAATTATGGTTCTTCAGCTGTGAGCTCATCAGCAAAACAGACTTCATGGAAAACTGGCAATTCATGAATCTTCATGCTGTTCTGCAACTGTTTTCACAAACATAATAACAAGGAAAAAATAACAGTTCGTAACTCCATCTCAGAAATGTTCAACATCTCCTGAGTGAGGAAGCATGTTCAACATCTCCTGAGTGAGGAGAGTAAGCAGAATTCAAGATGAATCGTCTAGAAGGTTGAACATCTACCTCCTTTCAAACAAAATTGCTGGGCTAATAGCCTGGGTGCAACTTTACCATCTGTTTTTCCAGAGGAGATATACCTGATGCATTCTGCGATACTCTAGGAACCACAGGTGCATTTTGCACCTCATTCTGGTCAGTGTACCTGATTAGGGCTCCACTTCCAGGCTTTGTCATGAGAAAGTGAAGTACTAACTGGAGCTACTAATCTTTCATACAATGCCCTTCATGATGCCTGGACTGACATTCAGAAGAGTATTGTCCCCTGGACAATCATGTACATATGAGTAGGCTGTCATGCCTACTTATATGTACATTTATCAGTGAGTAAACACCGCCTCTTGCAGTAGAATTTACCCATTAGATGATTTACGGTGCAATCCTCTGTAACTTTAGACCAGCGGAGCATGCACTCTGCCGGCCTAAAGCATCGCAAACGTGTCGTAAAGCATGTTTGCAACTATGGGACAGTAAGCGCGCCGGAGCAGAGGCCAGAGCCGCTCATTCCACCACCTACCTCGTCCCACTGCGGCCGCAGCAGGTAAGGGCTGAGCCGGTCGGCAGGAGGGCGGGCTGGGGCAGCTAGGAAGGGGGCCATTGGCCGGCCCGGGCTGGAAGGGGGCAGAGATATCGGTGGCGATATCCTAAGCCCCTTCCCGGCCCGCACAGCCCTTACACCACCACTCCGTTAGCTAAAAAGAACGTTAGCTGATTTGTTGCTTTCTTTCTTGCAAAAACAGCTCTACGTCACCTATGTGTGAACCCTCAGCCTGTTTCACTTTGAAAAACCTAAGGCGCATTACAGCTCAGCACAAGTGAAGCATTATAAATCCTATTCATTTCAATGGGAGAAGATGCATCTCATCTCCCATTCATTTCAATAAGATTTGCACAAGAGAGCGTCCGGCCGGATTATGCCCTTGGTGTCCTCTTGAAATCAATTCATATTAAATATGTCTAATATGCTTAATTGTGCAGCAACTGATTTTATTTTTCAAAGTAGCAAAGCTAAGAACATTTGAAAATCAAGAAGTGATCGTGGGGAGTTGTGGTTCCTGCTGTTTACATTGCATTAGGGGTGTGTGTAGCATTTTATGAACAAGATGTTTTACATTTAAAATGAAATATGTGGTATGTCCACAAGGGAAAGCAGTTAACTAAAAAAGATGTGTGGTTCAAAACACTTACTGCTTCAGATGCTGAAAGCATGAAACTGGGGAATTTGTACATTTTTCTGTCAGAAAAGATGGAGCTTGGAAGGAGCTATGTATATAAACAGAATTATTACAACTTGGTTTCAGAAATCCCAGTTCAAAAATTAATTGAGTAAATTTAGGCCCGAGTCCCCAGATAAACCACTTGTGGTCCACCTGGTACCCCCAAAAACGATACATGGCGTATGGATTACAACCTCAATTTGCCAAATACTGATTAGAATTTGTCCAGCCAGTTCTAGCCAAAGTGGTAAACCCAACATATCTCCAGAAGACAACTGACATCTATTTTAACAAAGAATTATTTGACTGGTTTTTTGACACTTGAAAGTTTTATTTGAGTAGAGTTTGCTACCTGAAAACTGTGCTGTGTTAGAAGGTAAGAAAAGTCTCTTTTTTCAACACGTAAAAAGCATTCCATAAACTCAATTTCACATTTCAGCATTTTTTCCAGTTATATACAATTTACCATCGTAATAGGCAGGGCAGCATCCTATATTGTGGAACGGAAGGAAATTTGGATCTGCGAGTGGAGCTGCGATTTGTAAATGAAGGCCAGTCAAGAGCAAAATCTGTTAAGAATGCGTGTGTGATTAGCTTACTGGTGGCTCATATAGCTCCTGACAGAAAGACCCCATTGTGGGATTTTTGGAAGAAGCTAAAACAGAAAGAAAACACGGGGAATCTTTCAAATTCATAGTGGGAAACAGGGGAGCAACAGGTCCATGTGCCTGGATTGCTGAAAACTTCAAAGTTTCATCCAAAGAGACTTTCTTATCTCTCTGCCTACACAATGTATGCAATACTTTATTAGCATCTTCCACAGTAATCCCAGCAAAACTGAAGGAAAAATAAGTGTCAGATCAAAAGGGGGAGTTTGAAAGAAGGCGGTTAAGCAGGTTGCTGGGATTCTAATGATTGCTTCGTTCATTCTCAGGATGTCACATACAACATCTCTAAGCCCAGCGGAGAGCATAAGCCACACAAATAGCCATATTTGTTAACATTCATATGACTCTTTCGTCTGAGCTGTATTTCCTTGAGTACATCACAATGAAGAGTTTCTTTTAATGGGGATCAACGAAGAAAAACAACTGTGAGGGACTTCTCTCTCTCTCTCTCTCTCTCTCTCTCTCTCTCTCTCTCTCTCTCTCTCCCTAAACCTTTTACACTGCAGTTGAACAAGCCTCTGGATAAAGACTTTATCCAAAAAAAACCCCTCTTTAAAGTTATTTCAAATTTCTCTGCAAGGCTTTCAGAAATCTGTTTGTTTGAGGGCAGAATTAGATGTGACCGGCGTTTTATTGTGACATAAAACCATATTTCTTCCCCGGAAGATTAAAAAATAAAATCGGTTAATAAGAAAAGCTGTCAGCAACAGAAAATGGCTGACATAATCCGTTTATCCTCCGAGCAATAAAGATATTGGTCCTTGGGAGTCTATCCTCTCTCTCATGTTATTTCGCCCAAAACATTATCTTCCCAGCATTCTGATGGATTAAGAAGTCATATGGGAGATAGCAGGGAAATGACAGATACAAAAAAATAATATCCTTTCATTTCCCCTCCTCCCTGCTCCCTCTCTTTCTCTCTCCAACCCCTCCTTCCCCTCACCTCTCTCTCTCTCTCTCTCTCTCTCTCTCTCTCTCTCTCTCTCTCTCTGTCCCCTTGGAAAAGTGGTGGATCGGTTTATTCCCAGAATTCCAAAGCTCTGTGATAATCCTTATAGTTTATACGCAAACTGGTGGTGCTAAGTAGCATAGCAACTGCTTTGCAACTTGCCTTATACACAGACCTATACAATACACACAGAAATTTGTGCAACTCCTGTAAGCACAACAGTGTAGCGAAAGATGGCATATTTGTTTAAAGGAAAAATCAGTCTTAAATGTAGCCCTCTAAGAGACAACCCTATGAGTATCTAAAAATAGGAATACCAATAGGAACATGTTCTTTCTTTTAAATGTCCTTTCTTTCCAACAAAAAGGAGGTAGCTCTAGCTCAGGTAGGGTATACCTTTTGGTTGAAAAGTGATAAATAAATATTCTTATTCTTATAATCTGAAGAATGTGTATGGCTTGTTCAATATTCGATTTATTGATGCTGGTGAACAGTCAGAGAGAAGGCTAATGAAGTGGGAGTTTTGCTTTTGTTCTGAGAACAGAGATATTCATTGTACCGTCTTTGCAGAGATGAGTTTCTGAGTCTCCCAGAAATTCTTCAGTCAGAAGCCTTCCAAGTTCCATTGTGATTGGTCTATGTGGGAGGTTACGGTTCTGAAGACAGAGTGCTTTATTTACTTGGTTTAATAAAGAGGAAGCCCATGAAGGACTTAGACTAACAGGATGGTGATCTTGAAATAGGCTGCCTGTATAGGACATACAGGAAAAACTCATAACCATGGCAGAAGAAGAGTGGGTAGACCTGCCATTGTTGCAGCACCATTATGAACTTCTTCATCATCATTATGTTGTATTAGGAAGCAGCCTAAAATTACTAGGCATTGCTCAACCGCAATTTAAAACGCACCTATAGGCCTTAGCATTGTTGTTAGGTGTGATCGTTTCGTAGAGAACTTCTGCCATGAGGCTGACGGGGGCAGTTACCTCGGGTGGTGGATGGGGAGAGCCCACCTCCATCCACCCTTCTCCACAGCTCCTCCTCTTCCTCCTCCTGCTCCCTAGATTTCAAGTAGAAGAATGGCGTGGAAGAGAAAGTGAGGAGGAGAAAAGACATGCTCCTCTAGCCCACTACTTTCCTTCTCTCCACACTTCCTCTTCCACAACATTCCCTCTTCCTTTCACATCCGGGGAGCAGGAGGAAGAGGAATGGCAGTAGCAGCAGGTGCACAACTGGGAAAGGGGGATGTGTCATTTGGAGCATCACCTCAGGACCTGGAAGGTTTGGGACCAGCCCTGGCCATTCATAGTGCTCAAGCCTGGATGCAAATAAGAATGAAATAATCATAGCCAGGTTTGTTCTCACTACCTCTTTATTGGCAGAGGTTCTTGCACTGGCCTGTTTAATCATGCGAAATTAACTTTGGGTTCCATGACCATAACCAGGATTCTTCTACACCTCACATCTAAAGCAGCATTTCTTGGGCATATGAGAAAAACACAACCTACCACCTATTTGTTCAAGGCACACTGTTTAATTGGTTTAGGAGTTACACTAATTTTAAAGAGGTTCTCTGAGATTTGTCAGCTCTCTACAAAGAAGCTGAAATGAGATATAAACAAAAGACCTTCCTATGTGATCATGTGGGTTTTTTTTCTCTTTTAGTCAGTAAACGTGCTCTAGTTATTTTTATTGCACACATTTAAGGTTTCACTTCTGCTACAGGGAGACTGCATTTTTAGAGAAGTTGAAACCCAATTACTTTACCTGGCAATATGCAATGCTTCCTCCAGATGGTATTTTGACCCAGTTCTCAGACACCATGGACGGTGATTCCAATGGTAAGGGGCTATCTGCTAAGGAACATCAGAATAGCATCCCTTAGATCTTGTCCCACTCCAAAACCAACCAAGCTGGAGAAAGAATGGTTAGAGTACAACCCTAAGGACAAAACATCAGGCTCTGCAGCTGGGTTTGGTGATTTTCACATCCCCCTTACACAAGACCCCTCCTAGCCCAGCAAGTCCATGTCCAAAGCAGGAGGAATTCACCAAAGTGCTACAAGTCCAGGCTCTGCCTCTTGTTAAGATGTTGCCATATTTCTTGGCTCACAGTGCACCTTAGTGGAGATGGTGGTCAATGCATTCAAGGCTTTTCCTAAAAATTATTATAAGATACTGGCTTGGTTATAGACCCTGCAGGTCCCACAACATCACAAGAAGTCCATTCTTAACCTCCCTGTAGGTGAATGTTTTCATCAGTCCATAGGGGATAATTCAACTGGGGCAGAATCAAAAAGATTTTTTCTTTCTAAATGGATCACACAGCCTAATCCTACACATGTTTATTCAGAAGTAAGCCCAACTACATTCCATGGTAAGTGTGCTCAAACATTGCTCAAAGGTAAGTGTGCATGCTATTGTTGTAGCCTTTGTTGTTCAAAAGCTCACTAACTGCATAGCTACTACATGAATACAGCAGCTGCCTTAGGGACAAACTACATGTTACATTGGATGTGTAATAGTGCCCACTACTTTTTGTTTTCATTACATGGGGGGGTCCTCAATAGGGGACAAAACTATATATAGTGGGGGGGGAACTTTAACACTTTACCTCTGCTGTGGTTCCAATCCTGATTGTGCCCTGTGAATGCTATTTCTATTGAAAAAAAAGTTTCAATTGAAAGTCAATGGAAGCTTTTTCTCCAATAAAAATAGCGGGGAGGGGTGTGTGATCAGGATCAGAACCACAGTGGGAGCACAGTGCTAGAGCTCACTACTGCCTGCCACAATTTTACTCTGTTTCATTCCCCCACATGCTATCTACCCAATAAAAACAAAACAAAAAAAACATTATTCATTGAGTGTCATGTGGCCCTATCGATGGGCCCAATCCTATCCCCACCAGTTTACGCAATGCAGCCACACTGTCAAAGTGCGCACTGCATACTATGATGGGGGGGGGGGAACCAGACATCCCAGGAGAGGTAAGTAAAAATAGTTTTCCTTACCTCTCCGTGGGCTGCCTGGCCATCAATGGGTCTCTTCAGACCTATTTAGCTGGCACAAGTCCGAGGAACCTCAGGGGCATGTTTGGAGATTTTGGAGAAGAGATTCTTTCATATTACCTTGGAAATTACTTAGAGCTGGTACCACAATAGTTACCACAGGATTTGCCCAAAATGTTTGGAGATACAGGAGATGATTTAAACAAGAAAGTGGCATGGAGGAAGGGTTAATCTCTCCACTCCCAGTACCAACATCCTGATCCAATTTGGAGGCTGCCTTTAAAAGAAAAAGAAAAGAAACATCTGGAGAAATAGCTTGCCCATGTTTCATTTACAGCGCAATCCTGAGGATTGCGACGGCGACGGAACGAGCGGTCCGTCACCGGAAGCAGTCGCGAACATGCAGTAAAGCATGTTCACAACTACTCTGGAGCAAGGGAGGCTGGCGCAGAAGCCGGCCTCCCTCGCTCCGTCGCCAGAACGCCCGAGTGGCCGCCAGAGAAGGCAGGTAAGGATCCGGTGGGCGTAGGGGCGTTTCGGCGGGCGAGGGAGGGGGGCCGTTGGCCTAGCCGGCCCAGGTGGGGGCAGGGGATGGCATCGGCCATATCCCTGTCCCCGCCAGGCCGACTAGTCCGTTACATGGCCTCTTCTACGTCCGCCAGCTATTTAGCTGGTGGAAATCCGAGAAGGTCGATAGGGCCAGCCATGGTTTACACTCGGGGAAGGGGACAAGCATCCCCTTCCACGAGCAGACCTCTGGCCCAGTGCTCAGCCGCTGGTGCTCAGGATCCGGCTGGCGGCCATGGGCCGCCGGCCGGATCCTTACACAGGATTGCGCTGCCAGTGTAGTCTTTTGTCATTGATAGCTGAATATAAGAACACCATATGACCTCTAACTAATCCGGATCATAAACCGCATGTTATGACGGTATGCTTGAATCCAACTTTTTTTTTTCTAGTCACATTGCTTACATTACAATGTGAGATCCAAATTTAGAGGCCATCATTGTGATTTTAGAGACCTAAGGCCTTGTCCACACCAGGCTTCTTGATCTAAATTAATTCTTTTAACTGATAGATCAGACATAATGATGTACCGTAAACCCATTTAACTTTCAAGTTAAATTAGCTGATCTAGGCTGATTATGCAATCTTTTAAAAAAAATCATGTGCATATGTTAGATTTTCACTGCCAGGATATATTGTCCAGATCTGTAATTTAATTTATAAAAATAGCAATGCATTTATTTTTAGAGGTTTATTTTAACCCAGATAATCCCCAAAGGCTCTTGTGGCAGTATTAAAAAAATACTATCAGGTTAAATGTGCAGTTCAAATATTTAAAATTAAAATAAAACATACTACTTAAAAAATCCATGGCACAGATGTGGGCCAATGAGATCTTATCCTTGTGAATGCTTCAGCATGTGATGTGGTAGCCACAGGGAAAAAGCCAACTGTATTGACTCCAGTTGCTCCAAGCATGTGCTGAACTAATGATTGCATCCACCAACATGCACCTGACTGGATTCTCCTTTTGGCATGCCACTGCAAACCAGGTTAAATGGAGGTAAGCAATTGTGTGCTCAAAGCTAAGTTCATTCAGAGTACAGTATAGCAATGAGTGCACATGTCTGGCTCAGTGTGCATTGGAAATAGCTACGGTAAGTATCAACAGTAGCTGCCCTTTTTCCTGAACTAATCATAAGAATAGACCCTGACAGTGTTCTGAATAAAAAGATCTTCCATTGCCACCAGTGTTGGAAGACACAGTCAGGACTGCACTTCGAGTAACCTCCAGGGCCAAGAAGTTCAAGAACTGAGAACCAGCCAGCAAGGGTAGCCTACTAATTTGTTCATCATGGTGCACAGAAATCATGATCCAAAGACCAAAGGTCACCTTAGCTAAACAGTGCAATGAGGTCAACGAGAAGGAGGCAGGTTCTCACATATGCAGGGCCTGAGCTATTGGGGAAACAGGAGGGCTGTGGCAGTATGAATGCTATTACGTTAGTAGAGAATGCAGGAGTCATGCAAGAATGCTCTCTACTATGTCCCATTCCTTTCTCTGTGGGCCTTGCCTCTTCTTGTTAAATGTGTGTACTGAGCAGTGGGTTTTCATTCAAAACCTTTGATCCTTCTGCCCTTCAAATAAATTGGTATAAGTTCCTATTCTATCAGTGCTGTGAGTCCACCTAATGCCCAGAGTCTCCTGTACCTGCTGTCCTGAATCAGGCCTCTGTGTAAACATAAAAAAGGGGGGGGGAGAGAGAGAGAGAGAAGCAAGCACACAGAGGAAAGACAGAGACAGAGGGATAAAAAGGATAACAGGAGCCATGAAAATATGCCAACTACTGCTGTTGTTGGCCTAAATGCAGATAAGTATTGTACTGAAAACAAAGATTGCTTGTACTTTGTAGATAGAGACGTGTTTTGTTACAAAATGCTTTGTATGGAATTGGGTCACAGCAGAATATGAGCCAACTCCTCCTCTCTCCCTTCCCCTTTCTCCCAGCCTCCCTCCCTGCCTTCCTATCCTTTGAATCTAGAGCCAAATCTCAAGAGTCACTGAGAACGAATTGCTACAGCTTTGCCGGTTTCCCTGGGTGGTGTCTGCTCTTCATTACTGGGGTGACACTCGCATCTCTCTGGGATGTTTGTATTAATTAACAGACAGGGCTAGTAATTGCTCTTTCTCAGCATTGTGTGTATAATCCAAGACGTAGCAGTCCCCATATGGGCACACATTTAGGATGCCAGGCGCACAGGCCATCTTCTGGTCAAAAGGCAGCCCTCTTGCTCTGAGCCGCTTTTGCTGCACTGCGCTGTGTTCCTGGCAGCTCTTGAGGCTGTTGTTATGTGTGTTGATTGCCTTGGGGGCCTTACAATTTAACACACCCACCAATTTGGGCCAGTGAGGTATTAAGACACTAAACGGAAGGGTTCTCAATTTTAACTAGGAATACAGTGCATTGGCCTTGGGAAAGAAAGCAGCAATATTATAGAGTGGCTGCAGGCAACCGCTTGCCACATCATAGTCACTGCTTGTAAACTGATTGCAGCGCACATACGACCATATACAAAGCAATAGTCTGGAATCCTTACTTGTTAGAATCAGCAATGACTATGCTAGCTAGGGTATAATATGCCCCCCCCCAAGGTACCTGTACTGCGATACTTGATACAGTAGTATCATTGGGAGCATATATGGGGGGTGTGGGGAGAAACATACAGTGTAAAAAATTAGAGCTCAGAGAAAACATAAGAACTGCAAGAAAATAGAAGGGCAACATGCTGAAAAATCTCTCTTAGATAAAACCCCTTAGTATTACCCTTACAAACACCCTCCCAGTGAAGCACACCAGACAAAAAGGCTTTGGAGAAAAAGGCCACTGGCGGCGACTGAGGGCCAGGTAAAAAATGCTGCCTGGATCCCTCCCTCAACTGCGCCCCCACCCGAAGCTCCAACCAATCACGGGGCAGGAAAAGGGTGCCTTTGCCTGGCGAGCCTTGGGGGGCAGGGCAACCTTGGCAAAACACTATAGCGTTTCACCGTTATTCTGTTACTGATATACAAAAAGAGTGCATGGACTTAAAGGTTATTTTCATGAACTAAGTAACCAGTTGATGTAGTGATAAGTTTTAAAGTGCAGGAGCTCATCGTGATGACAACCCCCCACCCATAGTCACTGCCCCCTAGCCTCACCCCATTAAGACTATAAAGAAAAAAAAAATCACCCTTACATGTTTTCATTAGAGTGTTTTCTTCTCCTGCCACGTATTTTTATCTATTTATTTTTTTATTTTTCACATTTTTATACCGCCCTTCCTCCAAGGAGCTCAGAGTGGTGTACATATGTCCTCCCCTCCTTTTTGTCCTCACAACAACCCTGTGAGGTAGGTGGGGCTGAGAGATAGTGACTGGCCCAAGGTCACCAAGGAAGCTTCGTGGCTGAGTGGGGATTTGAACCTGGATCTTCCAGGTCTAAGTCCGACTCCCAAACCACTACACCATCCTGGTGTACTCCCGTACCACCCTGCCTCCCCAGCCATCCTACCTGTGTTGGAAAGCCTTTTCTGGTCTGCCGGCACGTGCAAGGAGACTCCAGCCTCAGTGCCAGTGCCCTGGCAGTGCACAACTCCGTGCGCTGCCGGAATGATTTCTGTAACTGCCGTAAGGCAACTGCCACAATCCTATTGAACTGTTAATATAACATGAGCTACATACTATCTTTCAGTTTCAGTCAGTCCTTGGGAAACATGGTGGCCTCGACATTAAGTTATGCCCTAGGGAAATTTCTCAGTTTGCCTCCTACTGAGCCTGATGCTTCTTTGCAAAATTCCTTTTGAAAAAAGTTTCAAAGGCAGCACCTGAGCATGCCTGCTGATGACATCACCATTCCTGCTGTAGAAGTATTCCCCGAGCTCCACTCCCCCATCCCCCCCAACGACACCCCTGGAACTAACTTGCAATACACTGCTGATGGTTTCCTTCACTGCATGGTGTTTTCAAACTGGTCATATACTTGTGTGTAGGTGGGTTGCAGGAAGTGAAGGATTTTTGCTTTTACCCAGAGAGTCTGTACATTACCTAGAAGGAAATTTCTGGCAGAACTAGTGGCTGGGCAGATAGATGCAGATGAACAGGGGAAAATGAAATTCTTGCTGAACAATGATGAAAAATGAGCCACCTGCTACATTTAGTAGCTGTGGAAAAAAACAAAGAATGTTTTTTCTCCACGAAAGCCTGATAAATTACCAGGGTGAAATGTTGACTTCTTGTATCAGTGAATGTAGATTTTTATGTTACTGGAATTTTGCACTGTTCTCAGTGCTTTTCTGCCTCTTGTTTTAATTTGATTGTGATGGCTTTGGGCTGAACAATAATTGCTTTGATTGACTGATGATTGACACCTCTCCCTTCCAGTCCTCAAACAGTATTTAATTACATGTGTGCTGCCCTCTCCTTGGGAAGCTGGAACTTGCTGGAGGCAATATGCTAATAGGAGAGACCTGTGTGATATGAGGTGTGACTCACCATTATTTTGATTTTAGCTAACAGTTTGAACATTGACAGCAGATCTGCTAACTGACTTTTTTTTACTATGGTGTTCTGCATTCCTTAAACTAGGCTTACAGCAGACTCATAGTGCATTCCAGTACCCCCACCCCACACCTTTAATAGAAATTCCACCTTTTTTTCAGCAGGACTCCTGTGTCTTTAAAAGCGGCACAATTGACAGAACCATGATAGCTGCAGCTTTTCCCAACATGGATATACAGTGACTGGGAAAACTGAACCTGTTACATTTCTGTTAGTCATCTGTAGCGGAATTTTAAGCAGACTGATAATTAATAGGACCAGGAAGACTGGTAAACAAGGGAAAAGTATGGGTTTATTTGTTACGCAGCGCAGTGGACAGCCCCAGTTGGGGAACTGACCCTTTGCTCCATGTGAGAACAGTTTTTATACATTTCCAAGCAGAATATCACATGGTTGCTGAGAATGTGCATAGTCACAGAGTCATACAGGAAAAACAAGAGACTTTTGATTTACATTTTACAGAAAACAATGGGAACAATAGTGGGCTGAGCTAGTCAGAGGACCCTTGATGGTCCTTGATGGTCCGATCCTTGAATCCAGGGGGACTTGATTGAGTTAGCTCCGGGAGTCTCCCTGCACCCAGAGTCAGCCTAATGTGTATGCTCTCCTTGAAAGGAGGAAAGATTAAGTTTGCCAAATGTGAGGTTTTTCCTGTGACCTAGGGAGGCATATATGAACAGAAACTAGGAAAATATTTTTCTGCATCACATGCAACTTCTAAAAGCACAGGAGCCCTGCCAGAAAAAAAAGGTGGCAGCTCTACCACATACAAAATTGTAAAAATACAGAAGTACATATACTAGCGACAGCACACTGCCCTGGTGACCTGGCACAACAGGTTGGGAAAGCAATTAAACCAGTTCTTCAGACAATAATTTATTTTTTTTATTTTTTTCACATTTTTATAAGGAGCTCAGAGTGGTGTACATAAGTTTATCTTGATTAACCAGTAGTGTAGTTTGACAGTGTGGGGTATTGGGCCACTTCTGCTCCATGTTCATGCCCCCCACCACCACTGACACTTGGCTGGTCTATCATTAAATATACCGGTATTCAGGGGATTTCTGACAAGCTGCTCAAAACTCTGAGGAACACAAGAAGTACAAGGGAAAATGTGAACTTTTAGCAGTAAGTACTTCAGATGCTGTAAATAGAATGTTGCAGAAGAATGAAAAAATACTTCTAGAACTTTGAAGGAGAGGTTTTTCCCTGAGACATCTCAAAGGCATGCCTCTAGGAATGGCTGCGTTTGGATTTTGCTGCTCACAGAAAACGTTCGTCACAGAACTGGGGGCTTTTTGAAATGACAAGCTTCTAACAGGCATAGGGGCTGATTTTTAACAGGAGTTGTCAAGTCCCCAGCCCGGAGTAGTGTCTTATGGTGCACTCCTATGCAGGTTTGCTCAGAAGCTACTCCCATTGAGTTCACTGGGGCTTACTCCTAAGTAAGTGTGCATAGATAGGATTGCAGCCGGGTAGCCTAATCCTGTGTAAACTCAATCTGGCCTAAAGGACTGGCCACCACATCCTATCCAGTTCCTGGGCTACCCTGGGGCAGGTACCTCAAGGGAAGGGGATGATCGTTCCCTTCCCCAGGTGCAAGCAGCCTGAGGCCCTATGGGCCTACTCAAATGTACACCAGCTCTGGAGCTGGCAAACATTCGAGCCCACGGTGTAAGGCTGCACTGGGCCAGGAAAGGGCTTGGGATATCGGTGGAGCTCGAGTTGGGGGGAGAAGAGCAGAGACATGGAAGGAAGATTTTGCAGAGACATGGAAGACACATTTGCGGCACCCACGGAGTAAGCGGCACCAGCATCGAGGCTGGCGCCGCTCATTCTGCTGTAGGCTTACCAGATCTCCAACCGGGACAGAGTGCTAGACCTTTAGGAAAAGGCAGGTGTAGTTTGTTAAGCCTTAGAGCACAATCCTAGGCATGTCTACTCAGAAGCAAGCCCCATTGTGTTCAGTTGGGCTTGCTTCTGAGTAGACATGCCTAGGCTTGTGCTCTAAGGTTTAACAAGGTACACCTGACCTGCCAACATTCCTTCTCCTAAAGGTCTAGCACTCTGTCCCGGTTGGAGATCTGGTAAGCCTACTCTGCTGGCAGATGTGGAACCAGCCGCAGAAAGCAGGTAGGTCCTGCAGCAGGAGGGCGGGCCGGAGTGGCAGGGGAGTGATTGGCCGGCCAGGGCAGGGGCAGGGATATCAAGCGGCACACTCCTCCAATATCCAACACCCCTTCCTGGGCCTGGCCAGCCTTACATGGCTTCCCAGGATTTTCGCCAGCCATTTTGCTGGCACACATCTGAGGAGGCCCATAGGGTCCGCTGGGGCTCTCCCCAAGGGAAAGGGACAAATGTCCTTTTCCCCCGAGGTGTGCCCCAGCCCCCAGCTCTGCTGGCACAGCCTCAATCCTGCACAGGATCCGGCGCTGCACGCTTAGCACTACGCAGGATCTTAGGCAGGATCGGGCTGTTAAGACTTTCTTCCATGTATTATTCAACTCCCTGCCTTGTATTCTTATAAATTTTAACTTTTTACTCGCCCACAGCCTTGCCCCAGTCCTCCTCGCAGGCCTCAAGCCTCCCTTGGCTATACGCTATTATTGCTTAGGTTTTGGGGAACTTCTCCATCCAACTGGGAGGGAGGCGTTCAAGGACAGCCTCTTTCTGCTAGTCCTCCTCATGATGGTCACAGAGCCTACAGATTTTACTCCCAGGCAGATCAAGGGAAAGAAGAGCGGTACCAGCTTCAGGGTTCCTCTCTCCACCCATCACCACTGGCATTGCTCGAGGTGGGGCGGAACGGTGAGTTCCGCACTGTGCTAACTTCTGTTTACTCCCCGGCACGAGGAGGCCCCACTCCCTCGCCATCGGAGCCGTTCAGTGCGGCAAAGGCAATGCGCAGTAGACTCCCTGTGCATTGCCTTTGCCACACTGAATGGCTCCGATGGTGAGGGGGCGGGGCCTCCTCGTGCCAGGGAGAAAACAGAGGTTAGCACAGTGTGGAACTTACCGTTCCGCCCCACCTCGAGCGACGCCAGTGCCCATCACCATACCCTTGGAACCATTCATGGTCTGGCAGAGCCTGCATCTGGCAGAACTGCATGTGGGGGCTCACATAATGAAATGCTTCCCCATACAAAAATTCCCTGCAAACGAACATATCAGGGCTGGAACCTTCTACTTACATCTAGTGTTCTATGTGCAGGAAGTGTTTTGAGAGCAGCATTCAATCCTGGGAGCAGTGTAAAGTTGTACAAATGAGTCATGGGTTACCACCGAAGCAAAAGAATGAGGCTTCTGTCTCTGTGGCTACCTCTTTTCCTTCAGCTTGCTTGCTCACTACAAACAGCTGGCTACCATTTCCTGCTTCTGCCTAGCATGGGCTCACCTGTGGTCAGCCAAGTCCTGAAAGATTTTTCCCAGCGTTTGTGAGGTCCACAAGCCAGTAGCTGCCACCACTTTACCATGGTAGAGATTCCTGGGTAAAGCAAAACAAAATAACTGAATGTTTATTTTGCTGTGAAGTCTGTGTACCCCTTCCTTATTTAACACAGTAGGCTTTCCAATCTCAGCATTCCTTTACTCTGACATATGGTACAAATAATGATATCTAGGTAGCAAAATACTGACAATGCAATCCTGTGTAGATTTCCGATGGAGCGATGGCTCTGCCGTCACTGGGTGTTGTAAATGTGCCATGAGGCACGTTTTTAACACCCAGCGAGTAAGCAGCACCGGCAGAGAGGCTGGCACAACTCACTCTCCGTCAGACCTGCAGCTGCGCCTGCCGAGGAAAGTAGGTTTTCGGCCGATTGGTGCAGGGGTGGGTGGAGGGTGGGGCCGGAGTGGCCCGCTGGGCCCAGGAGGAATCATCGGTGGCACGCTCTGCCAAATCTTATCCCCTGTCCCGGGCCATTTTGCCGGTGCACAGGGGCGTCGCGACAACGCGCGACACCCCTGAGCGGGGGCGCGCGTCACCCATAAGGGGGAGGCTCCGCCCCCGCGCGTGACGTCACGCGCAGGAGCGGAGCGCCCTCCCCGCTCCGTTTTTGGCTCATTTTGGAGCCAAACGGACCCAGGGGAGGGCGGGCGGGCCCACCTCCACCGCAAAAATGTAAGTGAGGGGTATCGCGCGTCACCCCTATACGCGCGACGCCCCCCGGCGGCCCGCCCCCCCCCGCTTCCCCCTGTCGACGCTAGTGCCGGTTTACATCAAAGGAGGCCCACTGGGCCTGCTGGGGCTCTACCCAGGGGAAAGGGACAAACATTCTTTTCCCCCAAGGTGTGCTCCAGCTCTGCTGGCTCGGGCCCAATCCTGCCTATGATGCAGCAGCTGCCTTAGGTGCGCCACTACTACATTCTACACAGGATTGTGCTGCCCCTGATGTAAGGGATCCCTGGCTGACCAGAACTTTTTCAATAAACCAAGGAGAAATTAGTCATCATAAACAAAGAAAGCAGTTTATTGAGAGAAAAGAAAATAGAATTTAAAAGCAGGACTATATGATCATAAATGGTTAAAACTAAGCTTGAGATGGAAAACATTTATGTTCTTGCAAGACATGAAGGCTGCAATCCTATGCACGCTTAGTGTAAGCCCCATTGAATACAGTGAAACCTGATTAAACGTATATAGGATTACGCTGTGTTTCAAGCATTCTTAAGAAAGTTTCCATCTATTTGCAGGAAGACTATTTCTCTCAGTAAACAAGCAAAACAAGCCAGTTTCTTATTGCATCTGGCAAGTTGGATGCCTAACAAGTGTATTTTGCCTATTGCTGTCCAGCGCGAGTAATCCCGACATCTTCCTATTATAGGAGGGAAGTTCTGCTCTTGTACGATGAGTCCCTTGTGAATCAGGGCATTTTTGCTATCCAATCAAGAGCATGTTGGATACACGTCAAATTAGGCAAGTCTTGGGAATAAGAAAGAAAGAAAGAAAGAAAGAAAGAAAGAAAGAAAGAAAGAAAGAAAGAAAGAAAGAAAGAAAGAAAGAAAGAAATGGTGGATGCCTAGGAGGGATTGATTAACAATTATTAGAGGATGTCTAGAGAGAGGATGTCTGCCTAACAGTAGGATTTAACTGAAGTAGAATCAGTGCAGTGCCAAAGGGGGGGGAGGGGGGAGAACCAGTTCTGGCAGACTGCAAGCTTTAACCTCTGGCTTTAGCAGGCCAGACATCCCCCCCCCCAAAAAAAAATTATATATATATATTGTGCTTTGATCAAGAGGCATGCCACAATATACAAAATAAGCATATATCTTCCCCTACATGGTTGCAAGACGGTTAGACCACCTAAACTACTACCAGCATTCCCCATCAGAAGCACAAGGTGATGATTAGTCATATCCTCTCTCTCTCTCTCTCTCTCTCTCCCCCCCCCATTCAGAAATGCACATGGCATGCCCGTGCTTCGTGGGGAACATCACAGACACGCTGCCTTACTTATGTTTTGTCAAAAGCCCAGGGAATCCACTCTATCGATATTCTGTACAAGGTTTTCACTTGGCAAAAAATAAATAAAAAAAACACCAGAGTGAGCGGCATAATTTTAAAATCAAAGAAATTCATTTCAGTAGTAAAAGGTTAACAGCCTGTAGGAGGAAGACTTTTTAATCACTCTCGTCTAGACTCTATCACTCGAATCACCCGCAGCAGGAGTGAAATATGGCTAAACCCCCATCACCAAACAGCACCTAAAGACTGTTGTATTTAATCATGTCTGTGCACTAGTTATGGATTTTCATTATGATTCCCGATGCTGTTGCGCTGCGTAAAATATTAATATCCATAGTAATGATGCATGAAGCTTGGAGTGTAATTTCTTCACTCTTCTTGTCTGATATTAAATTGTTACCACTTTATCATTTGTGTAGAACTGCACGTTTCAATTAATCTTTCTGTATCAGCAGCCCTGATTAATATAGATCATGATTCATAAGCTTATCGTCACTATAGTTTTAACAGATCATTTATAAAGATCTTAAATTTCAGGGCCTGGGAGGCAAAGCCATTCTGTCCAAGGTTTTTCTTCCTTCCTGTTCCAGCAGGTTGCTCTATTCTCTTTCTTTCACACAATTAATTTCGGGAAAGAAAATTAGCCAGATAAAACTGTTGCTCTGGCTTTTTATAGCTTTATTCAAAGGCCTGCCTGAAGTTTTATCCCATTTGCACTGCAGGACTCAGTGTTTTCAGGGAGAGTATGGAGGCAGAACAAACTTTGGGTTGATGCGAGTTCCCCTAACCCGTGGCTCGTTTGTTATTTGGTTGAATTTTCAGATCAAAAGCAGATCTGGACTAGTCATTCCAGACCTAAGCCCATAACTGTTTGTTGATTAAAGAAACAGTTTTAGAGCAACACCCAGTCTTGATGTACAGTATATACTGAATTATGTCAAGCATCACCCCACGATGCTGGTGAATGAAGGCCAAACTAGACATGACATGGGCGTTCTGGGACTGGAACTCCCAACCTCTCTTTCTGCAGGAGCCCAAATGGGATTGGTGTTGTGGCTCAGGCAACAAAGTCCAACCATTCCCCTTGAAGTGAGCCATGGCTCTGATTCAACCCCACCCCAAGCTATGAGGTCCAGAGTGGATAACTTACAGCAGGGGTTCCCAAACTGGGAGGCGTGGCTCCCAGGGGAGCCGCAGAAACCAGTCAGGGGAGCCACAGAGTGCCACGGAATCCTCTTGGAAAACAGTGCAATGTCAATTGGCAGGCATCAACATAATGTAATGGGGAGCCGTGGCCAATGGTCGCCAATGGTCAAGGGAGCCACAGGTCGAAAAATATTGGGAAAAACTGACTTACAGGTATATAAATTGTACCCATAAGCAGAGTACAATTCCAGCCCTTCCGTGAGATCAACTGAGGTGGTCCCTTCAGACAGCAGATTGGTGGGGTCCACCCACTTCTGCCCTTCCACTGCTCCTCTTCCCACTCCCTGGATTGGAAAAGGAAGAGGGGGACACTCTAGCCTACCATTCTCCTCACCACACTTCCTGTTCCACTCTATCCCCCTCTTCCTTTTCCAATCTTGGCAATAGGAGGAGTAGAGGCTGGCACATCACCAGAAAAGGGGGAGACAGGAATTGGCACACTGCCGCAGATGTCAGGAGGTCTTGGGTCAGTCCTGCTGCCCATAAGTGTCCCCCTCCATGGCAAGTATCAGTTTTGAGGGATGTGGGGGGAAGATTGTTAAGCTGGGAAAGAGTAAGATTTGGTTTGAGTTTTCAAATCTAAACTTTAAAAAAGGTGCTCTTTCAGGGACTGCTATGAAGTTATCTGCCACCTCCCAGTGGGTGAGAAACAGTAATTTGCAGTGAACTCAATGGCCGCTTTGCATAGCAAGTAGAGACTGGAGGGATGAGGCATTGTTTAGGTACCGGGTGCTCAATTAATTCCAAGGTGACAGGTGTGACAGACAGACTCCATGAGAAGAGAATCCTCCCCCTTGCTTGCATCTCTTCTGGATGGTCAGAGACAGAAGTTTTCTTTCTGCTCTGGTGAGTGAGAGCCCAAATTTGTGGAATCCCCCACATGGGACAAAACATTTCACAGATTCCGAATGGAAGTTGTGAGGTGCAGAATGGCCCCAGGAGCGTGCACATGGCACCTGTGTGCATAGCTTTACAGGTGGACCCCCATATCCACGGATTTGCTATCCACGGTTTCAGTTATCCACGGATCGCGGAGACCCCCCCCCCAGGCTTTTACTTTTTTCCCAGTAAGCTTTGTTTCTTCCTTAAACAAACAGGAGAAGCAGCCTCTGTCTGCTTATTGCAGGCAAGTAGAAGAAGACTAAGTCCTAGAGAGGCACTGCAAGGTGCAAGAAACCTTGCAGAGCCTCTCTAGGACTTAGTCTCGTTCTACTTGCCTGCAATGGAGGCTGCTTCTCTGTTTGTTTTAAGGAAGAAACAAAGTTTGCTGAAAGAAAAATAAGAGCTGGAGGGGGCGCACACGCCTGCCCATAGGGGAGGCAGGGCGGGGGGCCCTCAGGAAACCATGGAAGGGGTGTTCGCTCTTATCCACGGTTTCAAGTATCCACGGAAGGGCCTGGACCATATCCCCAGCGGATATGGGGGGGTGTACTGTATTCATCTTTATTCTTCCCCTTTCTGCAGCAGTGTGAGCTGTGGCGTTCAGTGCACCTGTCCTCCCAGCTGCATGGGGCTCTTGGGGTGGGGCATTTTGCTTCATCAGGCAATGGTGTCATTGCTGTGCCTTGGAAGAAGGAAAGGTGCCAACAGCCCTCCACCTGGGGGCAATTGGGACAGGGCAGCGATTGGTGGATTTAAGGAAGGAAGAGGAAGGGCAAGGGGAGGGTTGAAAAAAGGAGGAGAAAGGAGGAGCAGGTAAGAGAGGAAGGAGTAGGAGGCAGGATAAGGAGAACAACAGAAAGGTGTGATGAGGCAGAAGGCTGGGGAGAAGTAGGGGGAAAACTGGCAATGGAGCCTAAGGACAGGGGAAGAGGAGGAGAGAGAAGGGAGCCAGGGAAGAAGGGGAAGCAGATGAAGTCCGGGGAGGGGGAGGAGGAGAAAGGGAGACTACAGTCAAGAAGTGGGGAAACCAGACTAGCACACCTCATTCCTCCATTATCAGGAAGCTTGGGATAAGCCCTGCTGGGAGGGGCCTAAGAAAGAAGGCAGAGGGCGAGGCTTCCTTTACAGGGCACCAGGAAGGGACCCTTGGGAATTTTGTCTCTCCCTGGCCACTCCTGAGACCCAATCTGGCTGACTGCCCTGGGACCACCACAAAGAGGCTCTATCTAGAGCCAGGCAAGAGGACTGCAGATCTAAGCACAGCCCCATTCATCTTGAGACTCGGATTTGAAGCGCCATGCTGGGGCCGCTTGGACAGCTCTCACCTAAAACGTCGCCAAGGGTCAGACATGACTGGATGGATACAGGAGGAGGAGGAATCAGGAATTGGGACTAATTTACGACAGGAATGACCACCAAGCCATGCCTAGAAGTTGCTGAAGAGCTAATGATGGATATATCTGATCCCTGCGCTATCATCTCACCCATCATTCTACTACAGGTTGGCATACTTCTGCCGGTATTAGAGACATATTGGTTAGTTGCCTGCTTTCCCCTGTAAGTGAAGAACTATGCCTGAAATCTGTATAGGACGGCAAAGCGGCTGTTCGACCATAGACCCACACACATTACAGAACAGCAGTGAAATACATCCTGGAATTTGTCTTCAAAGATGAGATAACGTAGCTGCCTTAACAGCTGCACCTGTCACTTCCAAATGACATATGGAGCATTGTGTCGAGTACATTTGCAGGGCAATTTTCTAGTTGGAATAAAAGGCTTTCTGAGGTGAATTTTCCTTGGTTTTTATCCCACTCTCTAAAATTATTTACCCATATATATTCTGCAAATATTGACTGTCAGCATATGCAATAGCAATAAAATATTGGACAAGAGAAAAAGAGTTCTCTAGTCACTACAGGTTGTCCTCAGTTATAGGCAGAATTGTACAGGCTGGACATGTAAAAGAGTAACTGTTTTTCCACCTACAGCACAAAAATTAGCTATTTTGGTTGCATAACCACTTTTGTGCAAACCAATCCCATCTGTGCTTTCTTGGAAGTACCGGTAAGTCTCACTGTCCTCCGAAGTTCTTAATCTCAGTTAAGTGTGGATGGATCTCTCTGTCTGCATTCCATCCCAAACTTGGCATGGTTTCTTTTGATTTCTATTCTACTCTTTCCACTAAAATTCCGCAGATTTTGTTTCTGTTATTGAAAATTTTTTCACATATTTGTCAAGGATTGTTTCCAAGGATTTTCACATGTTTCCTACCCAAACAGCTGGTACAATAATATGTTTCTAAATATGTATTTAAATTCATGTTTTTTTATGCAAATGTACAAAATGTATAGAATCCCTAAACATCTCTGTATTTTATCAATAAAATCCACTGGGGAGCAAGACATTTCTGGAACCATGTGTTCCATTGCAATTTTTTTGTCAGGAGAGAAATCCAGTAACATCACTACTCCCAAGTAAGTATCCAGAGGATCGCAGCTGAGATGTAGCTACTTCACGATGTCAAAAAAGCACAATAACATTGGGGTGGTATAAGCCAGTACAAGAGAATGCCAATGAACTCTGCTGAATCACAGTGAGAGCACTTCCCTACAACAACACCATCATACAGAGCTCAAAGGTTCTGAATCTCTTTTTTAAAAGAACTCTGAATCTCTTTGATTAGGTAGTCCAGATATCTTTTTAGATCTTTCAAGGAAGGAAGACTTCTCTCACTTGTTCATGTGTCCTAGAAGCAGACAAAAGTTTGGAATATTTATTTATTTATGACAATATTTACATACTGCCTTTCTCAATAGACTCAAGGCAGTTTACATAGGCAGGCTGAACATAAATCCGTTTTTTCAATGAGATTTTTACAAGTATTATTCCATGAGACAATCTCACAGAACCTCAATTTCTCCAGGTGTTTCCCTTCATAGTGCAGTCATCATCCGGGCTGCCGGCTCTTGCACTTTCCAGGCTCTTACAGGCAGCTGCAACCAAGCTTCAGACTGGCTTCTCAAGGACATTATCCATTTTTTTACCAGCTGACTACATTCCCCTCCTCTGTACAGACACACTAGCGGCCTCAGTCTCCCATCCAAGCAACTGATTCCGCTTAGCTTTTTCAGGCAAGGCGACAGCTCAACTTCCAGACCACACCTTCCAGACCACACCAGACCACACCTCCTCCTGAATATTGCAAGATGTTTTCTGCTATTGTGCAACAGTTGTATACGACAACATGCAATTACATCTTGTAGGTGTCCTAGGACCAGGGCTGGGCCATCCATGAGGCAGACTGAAACAGTTGCTGCAGGGGGCAGAGAGCATCCCCCACCCACCTCCACCAGTCTTCCCATTCCCTGGATTCAAAAGGGGAGAGGGGAACCAACCAAAAAAGGAAGCTTGAAGAAAAGGAGAGTGGTAGGCTAGAGTGTCAGAGTCATACTAACCCAACACTCTCCTCTACACTTCCTCTTCTGCTCTGTTCCCCTCCCCCATTTCGCATTTATAAGTGAGAAGGGAGCAGCATAGGTGGCAGTTTGTGCATCTTCAGGGAAGTGGAGGCAGCATTTGCTGAACTGCCACAGGTGCCGGGCAGTCTTAGGGCAGCTCTGCTTGGGACAAGAAATTAGGCAGAATTTATGACACAGGAATTCTCAGTGGTTTGGGAAGTCCTTTGAATTAAGCATAAATGCACACCAGAACCATGTTACCATCTTGTAGTTACTTGGCTTTTTGGCCATGATCAAGTCTACGAAGAACCATGTTACTCTCCTAAAGAATAGCAGGGAGATCAGGACAGAAAATCACGCATCAAACAAATGCTTAACAGGGAAAGGTAAGCCTAATCTTGTGGTCTTGCCTGGCAGACTTTCAAATCCCATATCGACAGTCTTGTCACCTGCAAAATTCTCCCTGAAGCCACTGCTTTATTTACTTATCCCAGTGCATACAATCAAATCTGAAAGATGCCTATCCATGGTTCTAGGCACCTTTGACATGCATTATAAAATACAACGACATCCAAGTCTACCCATAAATCCATCTGCCAAGGCTTGATGCCCTAGCATGACTGACCTTAAAGATGATAAATGTACAAGCTTCTGCTGTTTGGTGACACAGCTGAGGGTTAGGTAGGGTTTTGTAAAGGAGGCAGCTGCCAAGGGGTGTCTGCACGTCAACTGAGAGCAGGCCAGGGTGGCGCTGCTGGAAGGCACTGTGCATTTCACTGACACTTCTTTTAAATCATCTCCTTGAGTCAGGCAAAACAAAGAGAAAAGTCTGCTGCACTGGTCACTGGAGGCAGAATGGCAAGCTTTGCATTTCCTCACATCATGCTTTTGGCGTTGACATTGTTTCAATCCTTGTTATACCCTTAGCACATTACTTCATTGAGTTTCTTGAAAGCTTAGCACAGTACTCACAGAGTATGTTGGCAAAGACTCAGACAGAGGTGGAAACTACCTGCAGTACTGGCATTATGTGTGCAAAAGGTCTTCATGGCAAAACTACAAACAATGGCAAACAGTTTCTATGGTATGTTGATGACTAACTTGCGGCATGAGCTGTCATAGGCTACTACAGCCTACATCATCAAATGCTTGAGAATCCTCACATTTTCTTGATGAAATGTCCTGGGAGGCACCTGAAAGAAGTGGATCTAATCTTCAGAGCAGGATCTCAGTTCAAAGCCTGTTTCCACAAAAGTAAGCCCTATCCATTTCAATGGACTTCCTTTCAACTGACTGCATTGGGATTCACTTAGACTGGATATGCCCTGCTAGGCTGCTAACTGGGCAATGTGGCACTTTTTCGAGTGGTGCTCCTCTTATATTTAGCAGGGGAAGAGTAACTGTCCCTGTTCACCCCAGTACAGTCTTTACTAGTGGCTGTTTGCTGGTGTTTCTTCTGCATCTTTTTTCAATTGTGAGCCCTTTGGGGACAAGGAGCCATTTAGCTATTTGGTTTTTTCTGTAACCCGCTTTGAGAACTTTTTTTGTTGAAAAGTGGTATATAAATATTCTTGATGATGATGATGATGATGATGATGATATGCATCAAGTTGGGGTGCAAGTCTTTTAAGTCCATCTAAGAGGGGACCAAACCGAAACTAGTTGGTACCATTAGGCACTGTGAAATGATTGTTGATGCTTAGATGTGTTTACAAACCAACAGTAATGTGGTCTTTAGATTACACTTTAGTTCTCATCTCAAGGAACTCTGTGAAAAATTAAAAGAGTGGCTGGTTTATTTTTAAATAAGTCTCCAACTGACATATCTGCTGGGGTAAAAAGCTCCAAAACAAATATCCACAAGACTTTCTAAACAAGGAGGAAAAAAGGGATATTGTATTCAGTTTTAAATTACATGAACTTGAAACTAAGGTTGTTTGATTTGGGGAGTTGGCTAACTCAGCTAACATTATCAGCTAACTCATGATGTTGGCACTTTGGGGGTTGGCTGCCTAACTAATTGATTACCAGTAGATAAGAGTATGTAGTCACCTATGTCTAGAAGGGCTGGATCAGCGTTCATTTATTACATTGCAAATCAATAGAAGTCTTCAATCCTAAACACATTTTTCATGAATAAATTCCATTGACATCACAAGTGAGTGACTCAGGATTACGGTCTCTGTCAATGGAATGGTGTCCTTCTAACAGCGATACAAGGCTCAATAAAAGAACCAGACACCAAGATCAGGGGCTCTTGCATAGTAATTCGAATTGTGGATCTGAACATCAACGTTGTAACCAGCATTTGGAAGTTCTTGTGCTCAGCATTTCCATAAAGCACAGCCCAAAGAGTGTCTGTAGAAGGACAAAGCCACAGGTCAGTATAGCATTCCTGAAGAGACTAACAGTGCAATCCTATCCAACTTACACCACTGATGTAACCAGCGGTGCATTGAGAATGGGAGGCCCCAGAACAGAAAGGGGATTCAAATCCCCTCCAAAGGGGGATTCAAAGGGGATTTAAATCTCCCGTCCCGTCCAAAGCCTCCCGCCCTGCCCTCCCTCGCTGGTTCCACTGGTGGTGTAAGTTGGATAGGATTGCGCTGCTATTGGCTGATACCAATGATGTCACCAATATATTTACCCCTCCCCCATGTCATTCTTGTGACATTCTAGCCCTGATCAAGCATTCAGTCTACACACACAAGAGAACAGGAGGAGTGCACTGGCTAGCCATAACTCCTATGCTGACACACACCCTGGTCACACACCCCACATGTCCTCATGATCAATGTGTATCTGCAGAGCCCTGAACATACTGGATTCAGGAGACATGGCTAAGCAACCCATCAATGCAGGGCTTTGGCTAGCCAGCACACTCCTACTCCCCCTCTCCCCACAGCTGAATGGGGCAAAAAGGTCTGCAGAGGGCTTCTGTCCATTCACAGAAGGGAATATCTCCCAAATGGCTCTTCCAATCCTGGCATGTTATAAAAAGAAATAAAATATTAATGATATTTAATATTATTAATCATTAATGCTATTAATAATAATGATGATGATGATAGTTAATCGCCTCTCTCCCATTTTCTCCTTTAATAAAAAGCCACAAATTTATGACAACTCTGTGCATTTGGATAGGTGGTTCCTCGCCTACTCCCTTCGCAGTGTCTTGTGGCACAATGACACTGGTGTAAAAACATGAATGCAGGGGGGAAAGAAAATCTACCCCTCTGACTCAGCTGCTATTAAGTGAGCTTTGACATGGTCATTGTCTGACCAATCCCCTTTGCTGTATCTGACGGCCATGTGGTGACATTGCAGAAGTAGCTCAAGTGTGTTTAGAAACTGCTAGCTCCCCTTTGGGCAGACTGCTAGCTGCCCAAACTGCTAGCTGAACCCTTCATTGGCTGTCTCAGCTCTTGCTCAGTGCTGAAGGGGGAGGTCAAGAGAGTGGGGAGGCCTCCATTCAGGGCTTTCACACTCTAATCTTCTCATGCATTGGTGTGCCTGACTTATGGTGATAGGTGAATAGTGACAGTAGCAGGATTATACTTTAAGCCGCTAGCCGTGGATCTGCACATGTGCTGTGCCAATAAAATGGCCTTTTTGTGCATACGTTTGGTCTTCTCGTCCTGTCCATCTGGCATGATTGAGCAGCACTTTCTCATGATAACCTGCTTACCTCAAACAGAGGGAAGTATGGGAAGCAGGACTTTTAAAAACCTGGCCCCTTGTCACTTGTATAAGCCTGCAGCAATCCGTTGGTCTTCTCCTTACAGTTGATCTCAGCAAAATATTGGGCCACTCTCCTTTGGGATTGATGGAAGGGTTGGAATCTTCCTGATGACATCCTTTTTCAGCAGCTGGACCATATCATGCTTGAACAGGCACGACGTTGGCATTGTGATGCAGAGGGAAATGTGTCTCCCTGGTGAAAGCAGATCCCTGCTGCATATTAGTTACTTTTGGGTGGGGCTGCAGCTCAGTGGTAGAGTTTCGGACACTCTAGCCCACCACTCTCCTTCACATTTCCTGTTTGGGTTGGATCCCCTTTGCGTTTTTGAATCCAGGGAGTGGGAGGACCGGTGAAGTTGGGTGAGGGATGTTCCCTGCCACATCTGCCATCTGCAGCAACTGCTTCAATCTGCCACATGGATGGGCCAGCTCAGACCCCAGGACATCTATAAGATGTAATTCTGTGTTGTCGTATTCAACTGTTGCACAGTAGCAAGAAATACCTTGTAATATTCAAAATTTTTGTCTGCTCCTAGGACAGTGGTGAACAAGGTCTTCCTTCCTTGAAAGATCTAAAAAGAGATCTGGACAACCTAACCAAAGAGATTCAGAGCCTTTAAAACACGAGATTCAGAGCCTTTAAAACACACAGACAGACAGACAGACAGACAGACAGACAGACAGACAGACAGACACACACACACACACACACACACACACACACACACACTTACTTTTTGGGCTCTGTATGATGGTGTGTGGTATGGGGAGTGCTCTCCCTGTCATTCAGCATAATTCATTGGCATTCTCTCGTATTGGTTTATACACCCCCAATTTTTATGAGAAGCACTCATCCTTAACAATATCTTTTTTTTTTAAGGAAACAGGCAGCCCAATCCGGTCAAAGTCTTCAACCTGTGGAGCGCTGCTCCTCAGGTCTTGGGTGTTGCAAACGTGCCAAAAGGCACATTTTCATCACCTGGTAAAGAGGCTGGCCCCACTCTCCCTGTCCCAAATCCATTGGAGCGCTCACCGGGGAAGGTAGGTTCCCCACTGTAGCAGAGGGGCAGGAGGAGGATGGGACGGGGTGATCTGGGGGGAGGGGGGAATTGGTTGGTCAGGCCTGGGAAGGGGGAGGGATCGGTGGTGGCTACACTAAAATCCTATCAGAAACGAGGGTGTCCTGGCTTTTGCACCACCGCAAAGGGCCCTGCGCTGCCGGAGCACAAGGTTTGGAAGTGCAAGACCCCAATAGGATTGGACCATAAGTCTCATAGTGGCTCAGATGACAGGGTGCCAGATAGGGTCTGGCTTCTTTACCTTTTGTGCTGCTTCCCCTAGCTAATGGCTTTTAAAGTCCGGGGGGAGGGGTGGATTTGGATAAAATTGGGGAAAATAAGGGGCTTGCTAATTTCATAAACAATAGCATAGCCAGGAGGGAGTGGCACGGTAAGTGCTGCATGGCATTACACGGAGGTGCAAAGTGGCCCCTCCCACTCGCCATCAGAACCAGTACAGCAGTGAAGGCATCACTGGCTCCAACGGTGAGTGGGAGGGGCCACTTTGCACCTTCGTGTAATGCCATGCAGCACTTACCGCACTGCCCCCCCTCAGGCCATGGTACTGTTCATAAGGGACCCCCTTTCTTTCTTTCTCACTCATAATTTGAGCACTGGCAATGAGCTAATAAAGGGGTGGCCAAACTGTGGCTCCTGAGCCACATGCGGCTCTTTGACGTATAATGTGCGGCTTTCGGAAATAAGTTGGCTGAGCTCCTTTTTGCATCACAATTAATATAAAAGGTAAATAAGAAATGTTCAAGCTTTATAATTATTTACCAGGTATAAACGGAGAGTTCACTGGATTAAAACATGTTTAATATTCATGGTGAGTAAATATATTTAAGAATGTAAATGCTTCTTAAATATCGCGGCTCTCAAACATCTCTCTTATGGTTCTCAAACATCTGAAGTTTATCATATGTGGCTCGTACATTAAGCAGCTTTGGTCACCCCTGAGCTAATATCAAGAAGCTGAATCAAGAAAACGTTTGGAGAAAGTTCGACATCTGGACTGCAGAAAATTATAGGACACCCTTGTAGTGTCAGTCTGTCCCCATGAGATCAATCATTTCATTTCAATCAAGCCATGCTCACTGCCTGCTAGAGCCAACCCGTCCCCTGTTCCTGCATACCACAGGGGATTGTTGGTAAATTGTTTTGAATTCACAACACTTTGCGCTCCAATCCCAACAAACCCCAAACCATTCCTGGCTCTTATACTCGGCAACGCTGTTTCTTTACATCTTTATTAAACTCTATAGCCACTTTGATAGGGAAATTGAAAAGCAAAAGATACAAGGGACAACAAAAAGCCATAATTATGAAGATTCAATTTAATTTTAAAGGTTGCAGAAGGAGAAAAAACTAAGCAGAAGAAGAAACCAAATTAATTTAGCAAGGAAGCATTGCATGAAATATTGTTGGGGCTTAATAACCATGCAAAGACAGATGATATGTGTGGAAAAATTAGTTGTAGGACCTCATAATAGTCTATTAATATTTTCTACAGGCACAGAAACCCTTTGCTGAATTATTGTGACAAAGTAATTTTTTTAAAGGGAGTTTAAAAATCTTCAAAAGGAAAGGACAGCAAGGATGCAAGCAGAGAGAGAGAGAGAGAGAGAGAGAGAGAGAGAGAGAGAGAGAGAGAGTCCTATTCAAACATTAGGCTCTGAGCTAGATTTAACACCGTTTTATCACTGTTCTCAGTTTTGCAGAGCAGCAGTAAACTGTTTGAAGCCCTGCACCGAGGGCTGCTTCACACATAATACTTTTTTCAGGTTTACATTTTTTTAATACAGTATACTTTAACAATTTAATGTGAGAAGAAAAAAGTGTTTGTGTGAATGTATCATAAGTGGATCCCCTCATCAGAAAGGCATGATATGCTACAGTTCCATGCCAAGGGTGCAGGCAGCAGAATGTGTGAAATGACCCTGAGGATTTGGGCTTCAGTTAGACATACCTGGCCTGGTTGCTTCCAAAATGTGGTGATAGATTAGCATGCAGATTCCCAGTGCTAGGAGACCCTGGTCTTTGGGGGCAACCTTGGTCAAGTTAGTCTTCCATATCGTTATTTCAGCGGTGTCATGTGACATACATTTCCATTTGTTTTTTCCAGGGCAGATGCTGGTGCCCTGGACCCTGGGGCACCGCTCACGTCTGGGCCCTTCTGTGCAAGTGCCCCAACCCTGGTATGCCCCCACTTCACCCAGCTCATTCTCCCCACCCCCTGACTGCTTATGATAGCAACAATTGTGACAGCAGAAAAGTAACTGTGGGTGGGGGCAATTCCTTTCCCTCTCACCCTGCCTGCCCACCAGGCCGGGCTGCATTGGCCTCTCTGGGAGATAAGGGAGAAAAAAGTGCCCAGAATGCAGCAGTTCCTCCCTCATCTCCCCACAAGAGAGGCTAATACACTATTTTTGTTTGCTCAGATTCAGAGTCAACCTGCACATCATGTTAAATGGATAGTTTGGCCTGCACATGTGTTTTCAATGCAGGGGTGCTGAATCAGAATGTAGACAAAGGAGATTGATTTAGCCCTTCCCCTTCATGCCACAGTCCTAACAAAAATCCCCCCCTTGAAGCCGCTCTTAGCCTCAGGAGGCAAAATTTCTCTGACATCAGTGGGGGCTTCCCTCCTGAGTAGGGTTGCCAACCCTCCAGGATTGGCCAGGAATCAGCATCAATCTCCAGTTGACTACTGAAATCAACCCTGGAGATTTTAACAGGGCCTCCCTAGCTAAATCGCATTACATCATACTGGGGAAAAAATCTCCAGGAGTAAGTAGCTTCAGTCAAAGTTGGCAACCCTACCCTTGAGGTTAAGATCAGCTGCTGGGGGGGGGGAAAGGGGGGCAAGAATGTATTCACATCAGGAACACAGTACAAGCAGAAAGATTAAATATTCCTTCCCTACATGCCATAGTCGCAGGCAGCCCTGGTCCCCTGTGACTGCTATTTAAGTTTTTAAAAACCACTTACAGGGCCAAGCCACACATTTAATGTAATGGATAGTTAATGTAATAGGTTTGTGATGAACAAGTCCTTTGAATCTCCCTCCATTGTTCACCAGAAGCAGAAGCTGCCAGCACACCAATGATGCGTTAAGGTGATTTTCTTGACTGTTCATTATGGAGTGAACCACTGGAAACACATGGAACAGGAATTATAACAGTGCAAGCCTATGCATGTCTGCTCAGAAGTTAGTTCCATTGTGTTCAACAGGGCGTACTCCCAAGGAAGTGTGTATAAGACAGCACTCTCAGCATCACTTCCTGTGTCCCCTCCCCTGCTTTTGGTCTCATGCAAAGCTGCACATAGAAGAAAGGTAGATGAGGTCAACTAGGGTTGCGATGGGAACTGTGACCAGACAATTGGGTGTAGGGGGCAGAGAAACTGCAAATTTTACATGATTTGCTTTGCTTATCCTAGGCATGGAATGAATTCATGCTGTCTGATATCAGAGGTGGATGGTGTAATAAGCCACCTTCGTTATGTAGTCTGAGGATTTCTGCAACGGTCATGTGGCTTGCAGGCAAATAGCAACTACTGCTAGCCTAAGCAGTAGCTTGTCCCTGCCCTCTATGGCAAATTATGGATTATTTATTTATTTTTTTTGTCCAATATAACCACCCATCTTTATGAAAGAGCTAAAGAGACTGAAAAGACTGCTGCATGTGAGGATGGGAGCAAAATTATTGTCAGTGGCCTGTAAGCCACCCCTCAGCTTAAAGCACTAGTCTGCACAACACCCTTTCTAGTGAGAGGGCAAGCTGCCATTTCTGCTTTGGCAACCAGCAGCTTAGCTGAAGAAACCACTGCAGAATCCCTCAGGGAAGGGAAAGGGCAACAGCTCAAGGGAGACAAATCCCAGTGCCAGGCAGGAAAGGCCTAATTCATGGAGATTTTAATTTCATTTGGACGGAGTGATTTATCTTCACAGATTTATGTCTACCACCTGACATCCAAAAAGGGATTTGATTTAGGTATAGACCAAAAACAAAAACAGCAACACAGCCTCCTCATCAATGTCCAGAAAACCTAGTTTGGTCACTCCTTCAAGGTAGATAAAGCAAATGACAATAAAATAAACCAGGGCAAACCAAGCACGGAACTCTCCATTTTACTCTTCCTTCCCTTATTTTAATCTTTATTGCACCATCCATTCCCAAACGCCCCATTTTCCCCCTTCCCCTTTCTTTTTTCTTTCTTTAAATACAGTCTAATCCCGAGTGTGAACTGATGTAGTTTGTCTAGGGGGGGGGGGAGGCGAAATCTCTCTCTCTTTCTGCCTTTTTTCCTTCTTCTTTCCTTGGCCCAGTTCATTATTTTTCTTTCTTGTCACTCAGTGTGATAGGTTGAACAGAAGTGCAGAGATGAGCACTGAAAACGGTGTCACAAGGCCTTAATCTAGTCTTTAATGCCTGACTTCAGAGATGTCATTTATCTTCTAACTGCAGCAGGCATCCACCAACTTTATCTCTAATAATATATTGATGGATTAAAAGGGTCGGGCAGGAGACCGGGCTGGAAAAATTGCTTATTGACATCAAAATACAGTGCCCTCAACCTGATAAACATGGAGGGGCTCGTGTATCTCCCAGAATAGTTGGTGTTGCTATAATTTTTTTTCTTGCGCATGTTTCTCACAGGTTCATGGGGTGGTCCAGCAAAATAAACAAATGGAACAAATAAAGAGGAAATACGGGTGTTTGTTTTTTCTTGCATTGACATAAGCAAGTGGAAGCAAAGATATTTCACTCAGGGTTTTTTTCCCCCATATTGCTCTGTGCACCCGTCATTAGTGTTTGTTTATCATATTATGTGTCAGATTTCACAGCAGTGTAAAAAGGGAACAGTCAGCTACCCTATTTTAGTAGGCTGGAAAAATAGGATACTGGAACTTGCCCTATGATATATGGCAGCCTCCCTTAATAGTGACTCATTATGCTTTTACAGACTATTCTTTCTCAAAGGCTATAAAAGCCTGGAGCTGTCTGGTAATCTCAAAGGCTGAAATTCATCCCACAGCACACACTACTCAAGCAAGAGCTTTCTTAGGAGAATTAAACAGGGCTGGGAAGAGAATTCAACAGAGGATTCTAGCAAGAAGAGTAGCCCTGCACCTCCTTGGTGGCAACTGTTCTGCACCACCAGGAATGTGCAGCTCTGAAGCCTCTGTGATGTGCCTTTTCACAGATGGCGCAAAGTCATTCAGCGATGCAGGCAAGTGGGAAAAGAAACTGATCATGATTGTCTCTAGGGAAAACTACAGTTGGTGTGACTTTGTTCACTGTAAGTTCACTCATTCTTGCTTGAGAGCTAATCCTTTGTTGGGGGCTTTGCTGAAAAGTGGCCTACACATTTGAAACATAAATTACTCTGTTCCTTCTCCCCAGCTGACTCCCCAGTTTTCATTCTTGTTTGCCAACTTTGACACTGTCACTCATACCATCCTCCTTGCGTTTCTGTGACACTGAACATATATAAGAAACTGCTTAAACTATGTCAGATCATTGTCCATTTATTGCAGTATTGTGTACACTGACCAGCAAGAGCTCTCCAGGAGTCCAGACAAGGGATGGCCAAACTGCAGCTCCCAAGACACATGCGGCTCTTCGAGGTATAATGTGCAACTCCCAGAAATATGTTGACTGAGTTCCTTTTTGCATCACAATTTAATATAAAAGGTAAATAAGAAATTTTCAAGTTTATAATTACTTACCAGGTATACACTTAAGAGTCCAGTGGATTAAAGTTTAATTGTTATATATTTAAGAATTTAAATGCTTCTTAAACATAGCAGCTCTCAAACATCTGAAGTTTATCGTATGTGGCTCTTACATAGACAGCACAATCCTGACTAAGGATCTGGCAGGTGGCCCAGGGCAGCCCGCCGGACCCTGAGCCCGGGCTGTCCATCTGACGGTGGGACAGAGGTCTACTCGGGGAAGGGGACGCTTGTCCCCTTCCCCAGGTGTAAACTGGGGCCGGCCCTATTGGCCTCCTCGGATTTCTGCCAGCTAAATAGCTGGCGGAAGTAGAGGAGGTCGTGTAATGGCCTGGCTGGACCAGCAGGGATGGGGATATGGCGGGAGCCATCCCCCACCCCCTCCCGGGCCGGCTAGGCCAATAGCCCCCCTCCCTCGACTGCCAAACCTCCCCCGTACCTGCTGGATCCTGACCTACTTCCTCCAGCGGCCGCCCAGGGATTCTGGTGAGGGAGCGAGGGAGGCCGGCCTCTGCGCCGGCCTCCCTTGCTCCCGAGTAGTCGCAAACATACTTTCTGGCACGTTTGCGATTGCTGCTGGAGCGCTCGCTCCGGCGCTGGCAGATTCGTCAGTATTGCAGTCTAAGGAAGTTTGGCCACCCCTGGTCTATATCATATATCCCAATTCCAGTCCTAGTTAGAGATGCCAGAAACTGAATCTGAGACCTAGTTTACAAAAACTAAAAATAAACTTTTCATTGCAGCAAGTTTATTTGAAAAGTTGTCATGGCACTGCTGCAGGATGAGGGCTAGCTGAAACTGAAGTTGATTCACTATTTCTTACTCACGTGTGATTCAGGGACACTGCTTGTCTCACTGGCTGGCAGGGATGTGGATCATGTCTCTGACTCCAAGTCTCAGGTCAAGTCCCAAGTCTTTGCCCCCAAGTCCCAAGTCTTTGGTTGCGAGTCCCTATCTATTTAATGGAAAAAAAGGGTTTAAACCTGAATAAAATTCGACTTGTCGTAAAAGGCTCCAAGTCTCAAGTCGAGTCTTTCAAGTCTTTTACAGTTGCTGAGTCAAGTCCGAGTCAAGTCATTGATGCAACTTGAGTTCGACTCGAGTCCGAGTCAATAGACTCAAGTCTACATCACTTCTGGCTAGGAACCTTGGCCTCATTTTTGACTTCCCAGCCTCTTCCTTTTTCCTTTCATAGCCACGTGGCTGCCAAAGGCTGCTGCATCTCCCTTTTCACCATCTCCAAAATGCACCCTTCCCTCTCAACCATTTTGAAATTTCAGGGGGTTATTTTTTTGTGTGAGACAAAGCATGACAAAAGGCATTAGAATACTTTTCCAAATGCAACTTGTGCCTCTTTTTTCCCTTTGTTGTGTTGCCTTTGTTCGCAGTATGTAATTTCCAAAACATTCAGTGGCATATATCACCTCCAAACAACCCCTAAGAATCATTGCTCGCTGGTAGGTGACAAAGAAAAGGAACATTTGAATAGCAAGCTTTCAGCTCCTGGGAAGAAGAAGAAAAAAAGACTGTGCAAATAATCCAATTTGGTCTCATTTCCAGCTCTTGTATATTACAAACGATAGGAAACTAGGAATACATTCTGAAACTTGCCAAACAGAAAATTGCACAATATATATGAGCTGCTTTATATTATACTATACTCTGCTATATTATTTATAAAGTGCCAAAAGTTGGTTAGCTGGAACTTAGAATCAAGAGACAAATACGGAATGCAGAGAACTTCATGATTTGGGTTTATAAAAACTGGGAACGCTTGGTTCCAGGCAAAAACATCACGGGACTAACATTTCAATGGCAAATGATCGTTGCCACTGAAAGTGCCTAATCAGCCAGGATCTCCTGAGGTTGATTGGGCTGGTGGTGGTGAATCACCCTATAGAAGTGATCTGCGTAGGTGTCACAGTACTTGCCTGTTTGGTTCAAAAGAGTCCTGACTGGGAGGGTTAAAGGCAAATGCAGCAGCTGTTGCTTGTGCCCTCCTTCCCCAGAGTGGGCCCAGGCACTGATGGATGGAAGTAGTAGGCAGGCTGCCCATTCCCCCTTAGCCTAAGACATAGGCAGTAACTAACAGCCCAACATAAGAGAAGCAGCAAATGAAAACGTGCCTCTTTGCCCAGTTACTTGCCCCTTGGTAGGCCTCCAGGACACCTATGGGTCTCCTCAGACCCACGCCAGCTATGTAGAGTGTGTCTGAGGAGGGGAAGTGGGCAGGGCAGGCTGGGAAATGGAGGATAGGATCCGGTGTGTACTTTTACCCAGGACCTAATGACTTGAGACTAACATGACTGTGGGCGCAATCATAACGTAAGGATCCGCGTAGCGGCCCAGGCTGCCCACCGGATCCTGAGCTCCGCTGCAGGAAGACACCCTACGGCGGAATGTCTCCTTGGGGAAGGGGACGCTCGTCCCTTCCCCGGGTGTAAAGGGCGCTGGGGCCAATCGGTCTCCTCAGAATTCCGTCAGCTATTTTGTTAGTCGGAGGAGGTCATGTAACGGCTCAGCCGATCGGCGGGGGACAGGATTCAGCCGAAGCTGTCCCCGGCCCCCTCCCCGACCGGCTGGGCCTATGGCCGCCCTCCTGTTACCGCCGGACCACCACCACCCCGCCAGCTGGATTCTTACCTGGGTCCACCGGCGGTCCTTTATTATTATTATTATTATTATTATTATTTATTATTATTATTATTATTATTAACAGTATTTATATACCGCTTTTCAACAAAAAGTTCACAAAGCGGTTTACAGACAAAAATCAAATGATTAAATGGCACTCCGTTGGCGGAGCAGGGGAGGCCGGCCTTGCGCTGGCCTTCCCTGCTCGCGAGTCATCGCAAGCGTGCCTTATGGCATGTTTGCGACGTCTTCGGCCAGCGGAACGCTCATTCCACCAGCTGAAGTTACGATAGGAAGTGTCCCATAGCTAACACACCAGCTGTGTGTTAGCTATGGGACACGCTCCCCTCACTACTTTTATCAAGGCTGGCAGAAGACCTCTATCTCTATAGAGATTGGGCTTTTCAAAGAAATACTACTGCCTCCTGAAAGTATGATTTTCAGTCTGAAAACCAAAATGAGAACACATTTAGCACAGCCCTAGCTGATATATAGGTAATAAGTCTGTGGTGCCAACGCTGGGAGTTCTCAGTTTAGTCGTCCCTGAGAACAGTCTGTAGGGTGCATTGTCGCATCAGTGTTTCCAGCCCCTGTAAGAACTCACCATTTTTTCCTATCCTGATGTTCAAAGAAGTGAGAGATTGAAACAGAATTCTACTTGCCAATCACCAGTAAAATTTACTAACTGTCCTTAAAACTTCTCATTTTGAACTGCAATTGAATGTAGGAATACAATCAAATCAAGCCTTAAAGGCAAGTTAACTACTCCAGTCTTTAAAAGACTGTTATTCACCATGACCAGAACTGGGAAAGAAAAGGACGCAATAGCAAATACTGAAATATCTGGTCACAAAAGCTGACATTAACACTACAGTTAAGTCTACTGAGTTCATAGTCACATCTCTCCTGTTTGATTGTTTCTCTTTTAGTTTCAGGTTTTAAAAAGAAATTGCTGACAGAATGTAGAAATGCCTAGTATATCTTGGCCTTCCCAGTAATTTTAGAAAACTTTCCATCCACCATCATGAGAAGATTTCAGGACTTCTGTTTTTCAGTGCCCAGGGGCTGCTAGAAAAACTATCAAGGGATACATTGACCTTCATGAAGAATGTTTATCATTTTGCTCAATACAGGCATAGCCTTACTCCCACCTTGTGTAACCTCTTACCAAAAAAAAAAAAAAGCCCAGAGAAGGAACCCCCTACGATATTTTTATGCAACACACTCAGTCTACATGCCCATCAACAATCCACTGTACATTCCCATCCACCCTTTCCCAATAAGAATTACCTCATTAATAAAGATACACACATACGCGTACACACACACGTGTACACACACACGCGTACACACACACACACACACACACACACACACACACAGAGGTTGGTCTCATGGATCTCGAGATTTTTTGATTTCCGAATTTTTTGAGATCCAAGATGGCAACACCCATTTCTCACGAGATTTGGGCGACGCCATCTTGGATTCCGCGAGATCCAAGATGGCAGCACCCAGGAGAACTGTCAGAACCCCTAGAAGAGTCGTGGAAGCAGCGGCGCAGCAGCAATTGACCCGCGCAAGGAGTCCTTGCTGGCCCAACAGCTGGCCAGCCAGGAATCAGTTGAAAATAAAAGCAACGGCAGTGGCAGCACGGCGGCAGCAGCAGCAGCAGGAAGGAAGAAGCAAGCAAGGCAAGGCAAGCAAAAATGGCAGGGAAACGTAGAGAAACGCACCAAAAAAGTGGCAAAAATGGGGGAAATAATTAAATAATTGACAAAATTTCACGCCCACAAAAAAAGAAAAAAAGGAACAGAGCCAAGCAAAGTGGCCTGAAAAAAGTTTTTTTAAAAAAAATTCTGGAGGGGGGGAAAGTGGAGGGTCCAGTTTGGACACCTCAAAATCTGGTAAGCCTATCCTTGGACCTATGGGAGCTATTTTGCTGGAGTAAGTCCAAAGAGAGGCAGAGGCGTGTTGGGCTGGGAAAATGGGGATAGAATCCCAGTGTGTGCTGCTGTCGCAGAGATCCAGCCCCTCTTGCCCCCTGCCCAGCCTGCTCCCCAAACCACCCCTGCCATCACCTTATTTGCACTGGAGCAGCATCCGGGAGCCCCTACCATGCACAAGGGGCCCCTGAACGTTTGCACTAGTGGCCCCACAGTGTGCAACAGCGGAGTGCCATTTACGATGCTGTAAGAGGAACTGAGGTGGCAGATTGGGAGATCTGCTGCTCTAAGCCCTCCATAAGATTGGGCTGCCCATTGTGATGGTCATTTTGCTAGTGCAACAACTTTTTGCAACAACAAGTCATTTTGCTAGTGCAACAACAAGTCATTTTGCTAGTGCAACAACTATAGGGCTGGAATAATAACAGTTTCCTTTCTACATGTCCATTTCCATAATAAAATAGATGGCAAGAATTCAGATTTCTCTCTTGCACGCGCACACACACAAACAAGCTAACTTCAAACACTAACAGCCCAATCCTTTCCACTAATTTACAACAGTGGGACAGTGTCCTGCTGTCTTAAAATGCCTTGCAACAGCGTACACAGTGCACCACCACCAGGCCAATCCGAGCTGCTGCTGCAAAGAGAACAACACTGCTGTGGCCACCAGACCTGGTCAGTGTTGGTAAATTGGCTCAGGGGGCATTTCATGGTTGGGAAGTAGGAGGGCAGGGGGCATTTGGGTGTGGATCGGGGGAGGGCACAAGGCTGGAGGAGGTGGATCTCAGCAGCAAATGCACACGCTAAATCCTATCCCCCTTGTTTTAGCCCTCACCGCCTCCTTACTTTCCTTGGACGTACACCAGCCATAGAGCTGGCATAGGTCTGAGGAGACCCATAGGCCATCAGGGCCCTACTTGGAGTAGGTTCCTGAATAAAAGTCCACTCACCTCAAAGAGGCCTTCTTGATTCCTCCCCTCCCCCACATTGGATGCAGCACACGCCTCCATAGCACAGCTGCATTGGTCCCAATGGCAAGGGATAGGATTGGGGCATGAATCTCCCATAAACTATGCAATCTCTTCCTCATAAAACAAACCAGCTTAGAACTTTAAGGGAATATGAATAGCATATGCTTATAGTCACAGTGGCTATGTCTGTTAAACTGTATTCTGATCATAATGCAATTGTGAAGGAACCTCAACAATTTGCAAAACAATTAACCTGTTTATCCAGCTTTTCACTTTCTTCTCAGATGGATGGGTGGCAATTTTAGGCCATTTGGGGGCCACCACTGGGTCCTGCTGGGCTCCACCCTTAAAGCTGTATCAGACCGAAAGCATCTCGTTTCGTCGTATCCCGGAGTAGATTCTGATTGGCCCGAGGCATTGCTCCGCATCCCGCCCCCACAACTCCAAACATGGCCTCTCATTGGCCGAAGGTAGTTCTGGTGAGTTCCAAGTTGAATAAATTGAGCTTCAGCCAACGAGAGGCCATGTTTGGCATTGTGGGGGCGGGACGCGGAGCAATGCCTCGGGCCAATCAGAATCTACTCCGGGACGCAACGAAGCAAGACGCCTGCGGTGTGAGGCCGGCTTTACATCAGATTTCCTTCCCCCATTTTTTTTGAAGCCTTGTGACATCACCAACTCCCATCTTGTGACATCACCAGGCCCCCACCTCAAAAATCTCAGAGTTTGGAATGCATCCAACCTGGCAGTCCAAATTGAAATCTTCAGAAGTTCCTTCACAAGATGGAGTGAAAATCTTCTCCTAGAATACTTTCGGTCTTGCTAATAAATTAGTTGACAAACAACCTGCAACAGCATCCTCTGCTGGACTGGTCATAGGGAGGTGGAAGGGGGGTTCTATTCAGGGCTCCCCTACTTGCCAAAGAGGTAAGGTCAGCACTGTATAACCTGACAGCATGAATCATCTGGAGTGGATCATAACCCATTGCTGCATGTGAGTGTCGCATACTAACTGTAAAATAAAATACCAGCACTAATACAAGATTCTTGAAGGAATGCCATCTTTTGGTGAACACGTGCAACCATTTCAACCAATCCACACTGCTGCTAATTCAGGGTGCATTCCCACTCCGTAAAACCAGTGGAAAATGTTGTGTTGATTCCGGCATCAATGGGGTATGGACTGTCTGCTTAATGGGTTATGGATTGCACCCATTTGTGCAATCCCAGTGTGCACCCATTTGTGCAATCCCAGCGAATTTTTCTGAGGAAAGCCAAGAGCATTCTGGGAGAAAACAATAGGGGATAAGGAGAATGAATGAGATCCAAGATGAGGGAGGGAGCGCTTGCTTGTGCCAGATATCCAACCAGCCTCCATGGGTGACATCTCCTCCTCTGTTTTCTTTCATGACTCTCTTTATTTTTCCTCTTTTTCTCATTCTGCCTTTGCTTGTATTTCAAGGTTAAAAAAAGTCAGGATACAATAGTAAATATGTAAGATTAGCTCCTAAAATATGTTAGCAAGTGAAAGTGAAAGAAAGCCAAATGATTTTAGAAAGGCTTTCTTGAAGCTTCGAACAGACAGTTCTTTTGATCCTTTATCTCACTGTAACAAAAAAAGCACCAAATGAGATATATATATATATATACATACACACACACAAACACGCGTGCGCACACAATATGTATGTATGTGTGTGTGTTTATATATAGGCTCTGTGTCTGTATGAGTGAGTATGTGTATTTTAATGCACATAAGCATTCCTTTCTTTAAAATGCTGCAAGAAGCTTTTTTTCCTGCAGATTTCTTTTTCTTTCTTTTCTTTTTTCTTTTTTCCCCCCTTTTTTGATATTTCAAAGCTGGCAGTTCAGTAAATGGCTGGAACTGCCACATCTCTGTTCTTGCTAAAGAAATCAATGCTAATCCTATTACTGGCAGTTATCACCTATCCCAGAAACCGCAGCTAAAAGAGAAAAAAAACACTGAGATGTCAAAGTAGGAAAAAGGACTAGGGGGAGGGGGGAAAGGCGCCCTTCTTTCACTTTCAAACACTGATTGTTTTCATTATTTTTGATCATTTTTTCCTGTTAAGAGAGAGAACTAAACCACCCAAAAATGTTTGCTCCAATGATATTAAGGATCTTGCTTAAACCTTCCCAACCTTCAAAAATTAAGTTCAAAGCCAAAGTTGCTGTTCTGTTCCTTGTGATCCCCATTGTGCCTAGCCGCTGCAGTGTCCATGCTAGGGGAAGAATAGGTAGGAGGGCCCGCAATGAGATCCCCAAGTCCCCTAATTTAGCCATAACATGGTCCTTCCTGTAGCCTTCTAAAAATAGTAGCTAATAGGGCCAGAACACAAGGTAAAGGGGTGGCCACCCTCTGTCCTCCCCGTAACTCAAGGGCAGGTTACTGCTTCTGAGCACTGCTCCACCTCCATGCAGGGTGGCTCTGAGAGATTAGCTGGAGCCCCATGAGCAGCAGAAGGCGTTCTTGTGCCTCACCAGTGTCACCATTTCTCACATTGCACGGAGCACTCATAAAAGTCCAAAGCAGTGTGAGAATCATTGTGCACACCTTTTCCAGGTTAAGGGGGCCCACCTAGGGATGCTTTGCTCAAGAGCCTTGGTCTAGAGATCCAGAGCATGCTGGGTTTCCAATTCAGAATTAGCATTGCATGTACTTCCACAATTCGTCTCAAAACAAATGTGAGAAAGAACTGTCCCTGTGATAAAATTGGGGCAAAGCTAAAAGAAACAAGCACCTAAAATAGAACAGATCTTCCTTTTTATGTCTCCTGCAAGAGACAAAAGTTGTTGATAGATGAACTAGGGCAGGGGTTCTCAACCCCTTCCCAGCCGAGTACCACCTCCGGCGCCACTCTTCTGCTGCATACCAACAGAAGTGACTGGCAATGACATCATCACCAGTTACTTCCATGTTTTTCGAGGCCAGAAAACGCAGGTAGGAGGCTCTGGGCATCTGGGAGGGCCCTTCTCAGCGTTCCCAAGAGGCTCAGCCAAAGGCAGGAGCCTCTATGGAGAGAAAACACGTCACCGAAAGTGTCACATCGGAGCGGGGTTCCAGTGGTCCAGCGGTCTAAGTAAGTACCACCAGCAGTCTGCCAAGGTACCACTGGTGGTACTAGTACCACTGGTTGAGAACCCCTGAACTAGGATGAACAAGCTAAACGCAGAGCATCCTATAAGAAAGAAGTCAAATCAGTGCTCAGATTACAGGGGCAAAGGGGACTCAGCCATCATACTTTTGTGATGCCCCCCATCAACTGTTTTTAGAAGTCAGGGGGGCATGCGTTAGCAAATCCTATTGGGAACTGGGGTGTGTGAATTTTAAGGCCCCCCCTACCTGTCCCCCCCCCATAATTCAAGCACAGAATCAGACATACAGCTGTGCATGTCGCTTCAAGAAAGGTTCAAACTAGACAAAGGTTCAAACTGCCAAATCTCCTTGAATAAAGAGGTTCAGGGGCCTTAAATCCCTCCCTCCAGGCACACTGCCAGTCAGGCATAATAAATCACTGACTGGCTCATTCACTTCACAAGCATGGCACACTCTTTAAGAACTTAAAGACATTTCTAAAGTCTTTCAGAAGCAACAAAGCCAGTAGGTGGGCAGTTACACAAGCACTTATGTTAACATAAGTTAACTCTGTGTTTAATTAAAAAAAAAAAAGACAATGGATTTTCTGTTGTCTGAGTGACAACAGGACACCATTTTAATTTTTGCACTCCAAGTTACAGAAGAAGGGGGCATTCAGCAGGGTCCAAAACCAATTGTTGGATACATTCAAGGTTAAATTGGGAAAAAGCAGTCTATTTCACAAACATTTGTTGTGATTTTTTTCTATCTTTTATACACTTCATAGGAATTCAATAAAAAGGATAGGAATTCAATTTATGCTGAACTGGTTTGTCATTCAGTCTGGAGTGCCACAAAATGTCTGCGGTCTAGAGGTTAAACAGATAATGGGTTCTGCTATGGGCTTGTACTTTATGGCCTGTCATTTTATGTTCTTCTGAGCATGTGCCACACAAACTCTTTCCTCTATTTAAACAAAATCTGAGCAACTTCCAAGGTGAGGGAGAAGAGGAGGAGATGGAGTATTGGATGGGGAGAAGGGAGAGGAGCTTGCAGAGTTGAAGTTGACCCCAGTCTTGACTGAAGAGATGATAGTTGAAATAATCCCTTAAAGGACGTATCTAGGAAAATAATAATAATAATAATAATAATAATAATAATAATAATAATAATAATAATAATAATAATAATATTCCAGTGTCCAAAAACTTGCGGGACCACAAAGCTGAAAAAGTTATTGAAAATGAACGAGTGAAAATTTTGTGGGATTTTCATATTCAAACGAACACCTAGCCCACAACACCCTAGATTTGACAATTCTGGAAAAGCAGCAGGTCTGGATAGTGAATGTGGCAATAGCTGGAGATGTGAGAACTGAAGAGAAAGAACTGGAAAAGATCACAAAAGTATAAAGATTTGCAAATGGCAGAAAAAGGCTAAAATTGTACCAATCATTGCCAGTGCTCTAGGCGCAATATCAAAAGACTTTGATGTTTGGAAAATTGATATTTTTTTTAAATTTCCAAAAAATGTTTGGAAAATTGATTTTTTTTTAAATTTCCAAAAAAAATCTTACTTAAAAGGTACATGTCCTGTAGTCAATCAGTCAAAATTTTAAGATGGTATCTCAATGGTATCATACAAAAATTAAATTTTCTTGTTGGCAGTGACGAGGAATTAAACCCCTCAAGTCCATTTTTCTACAGTTTACATTGATAAAATTATGTGGTAAACTGAAATGAATCCAAAAATTTATAACAGGACTTTTACAGAGAGTGAGATGTGTGTGTGTGGGGGGGAGGAGATAGGGCAGGAGCAGGCTATCTTGGCAAAGGAACTGTTCAAAACATGTGCCTATTTTGTGCCTATTTATTCGGGTCCCCTTCCCTCTCCTTCCAGTCAGCTTAGCTTAGTTTGAAGGTATGGTGACAAGTGAATTTTGGCATTTTTAGGCAATTTTGAACATTCAATATCTCAAAAACAGATGGACAAAAAAATCTGAAAAAATAATTTTTAAACATCTCATGATAAGGTACAAATGTACCAAAAATGAACAAAATCCGTGACATCAAGTTCCAAAATGGATTTTTCATTGGTTGATTTGACATGGAATTTGTTGTTCAGTCGTTAAGTCGTGTCCGACCCTTCATGATCCCATGAACCATATCCCACCAGGCCTTCCTGTCCTCCACTATCTTCCTGAGTTCGCTCATTTTCATGTTCGTTGCATCGGTGATGCTGTCTAACCATCTCATCCTTTGCCTTCCCCTTTTGCCTTCAGTCTTTCCCAGCATCAGAGTCTTCTCCAGAGAGTCCTCTCTTCGCATTAGGTGGCCAAAATATTTGAGTTTCAGCCTTAGTACCTGTCCTTCCAGGGAACAGTCAGGCTTGATTTCATTTAGGATTGACTGATTTGATCTCCTAGCAGTCCAAGGGACTCTCAGGAGTCTTCTCCAGCACCACAGTTCGAAAGCATCTATTCCATGGAATGACCCACACCAATTACAGAAAGTAGCCTTGCTTGGGACATCACACATTACGAAAATATCTGTGCACATCCTAGGTCCTTAGGAAAGACCTGATATTCAATTGGCCAAATCCAGTCACCAACATCTGACTGGCTGTGCATACTTTTCATAATAATAATTCCAATAAAAGCCCAGCAGAGGGTACAGGAAGTAGTGTTGAGAAAAAAACGGTGAGAAATATCTAATGATTCTCTAGAATCAATCAACCCAACCCATGGTTTAGACCAGGGATTGTTAACCAGGGGTATCGATACCCCTTGGGGGTATGGGAACCAAATGATGGGGGTATGTGGATTGCTGCAGCTGCCAGGAAAAAAGGGTGCTTGTTTTACTTACCTGGGAACCTGGAGCCCTCTGGAGGGTTCAGGGAGGCCCATGATCCCCTCTGCGGACCTCCCCAAGCTTTAGATCACCGCGGATTGGCGATTACGACCACTTCCGGTTTTGGTTGTAATCGCCATTCTGCGGCAATCTAAAGCTCGAGGAGGCCCTCAGAAGGGAGTGCAGGCCTCCCCGAACCTCCCGAGGGCTCCAGGACCCCTACTAAGTGAAACAATTATGTTTTTAAACATTTTTTCCCTGTGGCGATCTGTCCCTGCCCCTTAAGGTGGCAGGGGACAGCATCAGGTTCAGCATTCGCAACCCACAAGTTTGAGAACAGTTGGCCTAACCCACATATACATATACTGCAGAGACAAAGCCACTCATTTAATCTTGGAGACACGCTACTTGGAGTTTTGCCTCATGAGAAACCCAGTTGTTCAACAGTCCTAGCTACAACTCTTTATTTTGATTCTTCAGCTTGGCTGTTCCTCAATAAAATAAGCCAATATTTGAAGCTGTCTTCCCAGCTAGTTACTCTCCCCATCGCTCTGTACACCTGATATTAAGGGGACATTAAGGTCCTCATCTGCATCACTCCATTATTCTGACCTGGTTGTCCTACTGAACCTTTGCAGGTGGGTAGGTTCCCTTGTATTCTGCAGGGGAAGCTGGACCCTTCTGATTCATGGAGACATTACAGGATATCTTTGGTATTATTAATCATGACTTCCTTATGTGAGATGGTGGGTCATATATGCCTTTTTGTTGTTGAGAGAGCTTGTGGTTTGTTTGCAAGTGGAAATGGAATGCTTCTGTTGATGTTCTCTCTGCCTGACAAAGCAAACTTGATGCCCTTGCACAAAATAACTGGCGGCAGCCAGGAAGGTAAGTAAAACCTGATACATTTAGCGAAATGAGATTTACGAGTAGGGAAGCCATGTTAAAAGTAGAAAAAACGTTCCAGCCGAAATTAAAAATAATATCCACTTTATCCAAGTTTCTCCAATGCATTAGAACAACTCAGACAAACAGAGAATCATTAAAATCCACAGCTGGGCACACATATGAACCCGACGTTTCGTTTCCTATTTCGGAAACATCTTCTCTTGAGTAAACAAATACGGAATATACCGGTAAGTCATGGATTTATGACAGTCTCAAAGTGTAACTAATTCCCGTGATTATTTTTCACTTCCATTCTTGTCTCTGATAAAGTCTTACATAGATCAAAAATAGTAAAGAAGCCATCACTTACAATTCATTTATAATTAAATTATCACAATAGAAATTAATGGAAGTAGCTGAGGTGCCTCAGTTGGGAGCATGTTAGTTGGAAGATCTGAAGGCCTCTCTTTCAATCCATACCTTTGGCAGAACTCTCCGCTGCTTTCTGATAAGTACCTGCACAGAGAAACTATCTGATATGGACAGGCTTTTTAATCTAACAAAGGCATAACACAAGCTGAATGTCTGGAAGTGAATGTTACCACTGAGACCGTTTTACCAAGCATATTCTATATTTACCGGTTTTTACCATCTTCCTCTGGTACACTATCCACATGCTTTTTTACAGAAATTGGACATAGCCTCAGGTATTCATGCTCCAGTCACATCTAGATTAGACTACTGTAAAGCACTGTACATGGGCTGCCTTTAATGACAGTTTGGGAGCTGCAGTGGGTTAAATACATGGGGGTTAGTAGTCTAGGAGCTCAATCCTGTTGGCACGGCGGAACTTGCCATAGAACACAGCCAGGCTGCCTCCACAAGTGGTGAGCAGCTGCAGCCACTCTGGTAGGGGCGGTACCGTAAGTTGCACCCTGTCCTAGTCCTGTTTACCAAGCCAGCAGGAGGCGGCCCCGCCCCCTCGCCATCGGAGCCATTCCGTGCGGAGATAGCAGCAGGCAAGAGACTCCCTGCCCGTTGCTTTCTTCGCACGGAAATGGCTCCGACGGCGAGGAGGCGGGGCTGCCTCCTGCTGGCTTGGTAAACGGGACTAGGACCGGGCGCAACTTACGGTACCGCCCATACCAGAGCGACGCCTCTGCATGCCAGAGGCCCGCCAAGGAGACCCAACACCAGTAAGTCAGCAGGGGGGGCGGGCGAGAGGTGGGGGTGTGCAGAATTGTGCAGGAAAGGGGAGAGACAGGGCAGAGACCAGGGCAGGGAGGGGGATGGATCAAGGTTAGGAAGGGGGTGGTATCGGCAGTAGCAGCGCAACCAATATCCAACCCCGTCCCCGTCTTGATCCGCCTCCCTGGGTCCACTTGGACTTGCGCCAGCAAAATCTCTGGTGGATGTCCAAATAGATCCATTCATGCAGCAAAGGCTTACACTCAAGCAAGGGAACAAATATTCCCTTACCCCCTCAGACCTCCAGTGGTGCAGCTGTATCGGTGGACGGGATTTAGGTAGGTTTGGGCTGTAGATCATATAATTCTCATATTATGCCACCTTCTCAACATTTTTGTATTATGCAATAAAGCTGCATTATATAAGATATAAAATTGACCTTTTGATGATGTATTTGTATCTATTTAATAACATCTTAATAGCATTCCTCCTTGTATGTTGTCACTCTATTTTATGCCAATAAAGGATTGATTGATTGATTGATTGATTGATTGATTGATTGATTGATTGATTGATTGATTGATTGATTGATTGATTGATTGATTGATTGATTGATTGATTGATTGATTGATTGTGCCACCTTTTCACGGGCTACCAATTTTTTCCATACTCAATTCAAAGTGCTGGTTTTAACTTGTATAGTTCTGGATGGTTTAGGGCCAAGATATCTTCTCCTCCCACCTGAATCTGTTCAAACACGGAGGTCAACACTGCTGTATTCCCTCAGGTGGCCAGGAGGGGCAGGGCCTTCTTTTTCTCTGTCAAAGCATCAAGGTTATGGAGAATCCCTCTCCTAAAGCTCCCAAAGGAGATCTGCCTGGCTCCATCTTTACTTGCCTTTTGGCAGACTGTGAAAGCATACTTTTACCACACAAATAAATACTGTATAATTATCTGGAAGTTGTTGTCCCAAAGTGCTTATATCTCTCTCTTTACAAGATAGATACTGTTTTAATAATGAATTAAGCTCCTCTTCCGATTTGTATTGATTGCAATATTGTTTAAGTCTTTGCACTGTATTTTAATATTCATCATTGCTACATCTTCTTAATTGCTTTGAATGTTTTCCAAGTAGGAATAAATACAGTACTTCTTCATATACTAACAGTTTGACCACACAGGAGATACAGTGCCTGATCCAGGGATCTGCCTCATACTCATCAGCCATCTGTGAGTTAGATCCAGAGAACTGCAGGCTCACTCATGGAACAGGGCTTCCCTGCTCCCTCCTCCATTCTACAGTCCCCAGTGTCCCCAAAAAGCATGTTACATGGTGGGGTGGCTGCCAGTGAAGCGGGAAGTCAGCGGCATTTACACAGTCCCTTCACAAGCAAAAATGTCACTCCAGTTGTGCAAACTCTCCTTGGTTCCAAGCCTGCTGTCCCTTTTGTGTGCAAGTATCTCACCACCACCAAAGAAATTATTGACACTGTCAATTTTGACAGTGCTGATCACCTAAGAGATCTGTTTTGTATCTCTCCCCATTCTAACAGTCAACTTGTAGCACACATGCAGTGCAGGAGGAACATATACACATCCCCAAGAGGCTATTATTCAGGGGAGTTTCCTTGTCCTTCACATTCTTCTGCATATGGGTCTCATATCGAAAGAACATGCACTGGGAAACCGGTTTCCTCATATGGATCTCCTTTCCCAGGTCAGGGCAATCAGTATATTTCTCTGGTCTGGTCTGTCAGCTATGTGCATGAGGTCAGATGAGATGTTCCTAATTGGTTTCCTGCTTTTGACATCTACACGAACCTCCATCATGTGTTTAGAGTTTATTTGCTATTTTATTATTTTCATTTGCACTATCCCTTTCATTTACATTTCAAATCTGACTTCATAAACTGTGGTTTATTTCCACTTCCGATTGTAAACATGTCATATGACATATTATACGATGTTTGTTTTTACACTCATTGTCTATTCTCTGTTAATGGCTCATTTAGTGCAGGGGTTTTAAAAGTCTCATGATACATTGTCCCAAATAAACCCTTGTGCTGCGCATTCTTATTTAATGCATAAGATGCACATGAGCACCTGCATAATCCCCCTAACATTTGCTGCATTTAACTGCATGTTGTCCTTCAAAGCAGAGGCTCCCTGGAAACATTTCCATATCTCCGTTCTTCTGCTATTGGAACATTTGTTTTTTATTCTGAATATTTCAGCACATCTATTTACCTGGCACTATATTTAGTACCACAGTGCCAAGATGGCATATATAAAGATTCAATTGCAATTCCCATCTGATGTCCCTTCCCTCTCCTTTTTACCCCCTTTTTTATGTCCGCACTCTGAATTCAGCACAAAGTTGGTGTGTTTAATTTAAAAAGAAGTAAAACGCTCCTGGAGACGCCTCAGACCACTGCAAATCACCTGCTTTATAGAGGCAGTAAAATTGTGTATCGGATTAGAAGTGATGCTGATCTGAAATTTATGATAACTTTTAATGGCATTATAATTTTTTTCCCTGTGCGCTCCATCATGGAATCGTTTGGATGCACAGTGCAGCAAGATGAAATTTGTAAGGGGAGAACATTACACAGGCAAGCACAGAGGGGGGGGGAGGAAGACTGTGGAATAATGCAAGAGCCCCATTTGGGTTTTACAAATGTGTTTGCTCTCTGCCCTAAGCGGGATCATCTCAGATTAAACAAGTGATCTGGTATGTGTGTTTATCAATAAGAGAAGGTACAAGCTGGATTGCTGATAACAACCCTCTCCACACAGGAATAAGAGCTGCACTTACTGCAAAGAGACTCATGGCGCATCACTGTAGTATGCCAGCATACCACGAGGTCCACCGTCATGGCAGCCGCTCCACCAGTCTGTGCAGCACAGTCACTGGTGCAAGAACTGGAAGGCGCCACCAGCAGCGCAGTGCAGATCGGCCGCTGGTGGGGCTCTGCCAGTGGAAGGCCAGGAATTGGGGCAGATCGGGGATGGGAAAGAGCAGATCTTGGCGGCAATGGGGTCAACCATACCAGGAACCCCCATCCTGGGCATGACATGCCTCCAGCAGGGTCTTCAGAGACCTACACCAGCTACAAAGCTGGTATAGATCTGAGGAGTCCCATCAGGGACCATGTGGCAGCTGGGAAGGTAAGTAAAGTTTTGCTTTTCTTACCTCTCCCAGCCAGCCTGGTCCCTGGATCAGCATGCAGGATGCAACTGACACTGTACTGGTAACCCTGTATCATGTTCACCAGCAGGAGATATGACTGGACCTTATGATCAACCTTATGACTGTGATTCTATGCACAACCACTTGGGAGTCAATCCTACTGAATGCAGTGGGAGTTACTTCTGAGTAAACATGCATAGCTAAACATTTACCTTCCAAACGAAACTTCTATTCCACACTCATTTTGTCGTGATAGAACACACCAGGCAGACAGCTACCATACCACAGTTTCAGCTTCCTTGGATCCACCTTCTCCTCTGTGGAGTAGGTAAATCATCAGGGAATGCAGGAAAAGAAAGTTGCGCCCATTAGCAGCAACATTATACTACTCAATACAACACTGGTCCTATTCACACTACATCGAACTAGGTATTCCTATATTTTTAAAATTCAAGAAAATCTACTAAAATCTGAGTGGCATTTACATACTTGGTGCTGCTGAGGAAGGCTGAGTCGCTCCTAGTAGTTGAACCTTTGTGTACTCAAACTGCGTTGTCACCTTCTGTGTATTAACATCATGACATTTGTTCATATCACTGTACATACACAGAGGGGCTAAAGGTCAGCACGAAGAGAGGGAGATAGCGACTGCATTAAGAGGTATTATCATAGATTGGATAATCAAAGCATGATGGCTCTTCACCCTTTGATCACTACCGACACAAAAGTAAAATACTTTATTTTCTCCTGTGTTCTGCAAGGAAGTAAGAGGACAAACAAACTTTTACTTGTCTGATGGCATTTACTACTGTAGAGTTGCATCTAACTGGCCACTCTTGCAAGCAGAGTGCTGGATTAGATGGGTGTTTGGACTGACCCAGCAAGGCCGTTCTTCAAAATTTAGATTTCTAGGATAGAGTTTCCAGCAGCAAGTGTGTGCAACCCTAAGTACACAGAACACTTACTTACGGTGCAATCCTACGTAAAGTTAGGCCGGCGGAGCGCGTGCTCTGCTGGCCTTAGGTGTTGCAAACATACAGTAAAGCACATTCGCGGCAGGCACCTCAGGTGTAAGTGGCATCGAGGCTGGTGGTGCTCACAATGCTGCCGGACACTGTCCTGGATGCCAGACACAGGTAAGTCCTGCGCCGGCCGGTGGGAGGGTGTGGGGAGGGCGGGCCGGGAGGGCGGGGGAGGGGGCCATTGGCCAGCCAGCGATGGGCTGCACCAAATCCCCTTCCCGGGTTGGGCCAGCCTTATGTAGCCTCCCCGGTTGTGCGCCAGCTAAAAAGGTGGTGCACATCCGAGGAGGCTCATTGTGATCTCCGGAGCTTACACTGGTGGAAGGGGATGAATGTCCCCTTCCACTGAGGTGAGCCCCAGCTGTGCTGGCGCAGGCTACATCCTGCCTAGGACGCAATGGCCGGCCATTTTGACTGGCTGCCACATCTTAGGTAGGATGGGGCTGCCCGAAACATTTGGGGTTCTATATGTGCAATTTTATGGTTTCTATCTGTATGCCTGCAAATATGCAGAGGGCCTGGCTGGAAAGCATTCATTGAAAGTGGGTCAGTTCTTTACAGTGGCGTCGCCAGGCGCCCCCACATCTGGGGCGGCACCCCAACGCCCCCCCCAATAAAACTGTCAAAAAATTTAGGTTTCGGTTTCGAAACCCATTTTTGACAGTTTGGGGGGGGGGTTAAATGATTTTCGGGCAATTCAAAGTGTAAAACCAGAATGTTTAAAGTGAATGTTTGCTTTGCGGCACTTATCTTGACTATGGGGCGTTCCAGCGACGTTCCAGCGACGATCTTCTTCCTGCACCCGGGCACACAGCTTCTCTGTGCGCCCAGGCGCGGACTCCGTACCGCCCCCAGGAACTGTAAAACCGGGATGTTTAAAGGGAATGTTTGCTTTGCGGCACTTATCTTGACTATGGAGCGTTCCAGCGACGTTCCAGCGACGATCTTCTTCATGCACCCGGGCACACAGCCTCTCTGTGCGCCTGGGCATGGACTCCGTACCACCCCCAGGAGCGCTTTCCGTAGTTTGCGCATTCCCAGAACGTCCCTGGAAACTCCGAGGGTCTGCGCATGCGCAAACTCCGGAAAGCGCTCCTGGGGGCGGTACGGAGTCCGTGCCCGGGCACACAGAGAAGCTGTGTGCCTGGGTGCATGAAGAAGATCGTCGCTGGAACGTCGCTGGAACACCCCATAGTCAAGATAAGTGCCGCAAAGCAAACATTCACTTTAAACATCCCGGCTTTACACTTTAAATCGCCCGAAAACCTGAAAAAAACAACAACAACAAAACAAAAAGGGAGGACCGCCGCCCCACCCCCTGAGCCCTCCGCCCTGGGGCCCGCCGCACCACCGCCCCATATCAGACGACGCCCCTCTTTATGTTTGCCTCCTTTCTCCCCAAATGCTTCCTTCCCCCCAAGATTTTCAATACTACTGTTTTTGAAAAATAAATTAAATGTGAGTTTTGGAAAGCCATTTTTTTTTTTGAACACTTGAACTTTATTTACAGAAAACAAAATGTTGAAAGCTGTAGTCATCGTAATAAAGGCGCCCCATCCAATTAAAGTTACTGCCCAATCTTGCCTAAGATGCGGTGGCCGGCCTAAAGGGCTGGCAGCTGCATCCTAGGCCCATGGCGGGCCACGGCAGCATGGCCCAGGTTCACCTCGGGGAAAGGGGATGTTCATCCCCTTTCCCTGGTGTAAGCGGTGTGGACCCCAATGGGCCTCCTCGGATGCACGCCAGCTCTAGAGCTGGCACACAACCGGGGAGATCATGTAATGCAAGCCCTGGGCTATGACGGGGCATAGGATATCGGCGCAACTCAGCACCAATATCCCTGCCCTCTCCCAACCAGGGCCAGCCAGCAAAAGTGCAACAGTCTCCCATGCCTCTGCTTCATATCATCAAGTGTCCCACGCAAGTCATGCCACCAGGAGCCACTCTCTCCCTCCAAACGTCCCCCAGTTCCTTTCCCACCCACCCCAACCTCCCCCAACTGTCCATTAACTGCCCACATCAATGACATACCTGCTCTGTTGTGATGCCAGGGCAGTTCTGGCACATGTGGGATGTCACTGGCTATTTCTGTCAGTGGTTCTGTTGTACGTGACAGCAGCGCAGTGTTGGCGCCATCACTTGGCCTTTTACAACAGTGGATCAGAAGATCTGTTGTCGTACAAGGCCCATAGGATTGGGCCATCTGCCACTTTTGTTTATTGCCACGCCACCTCTTTTCTAATTGTGTGCCCAATATTATCCAGAACAAGTCAGGTGCTGCCCTATCCAAATGCCATCATCCACAATGTGGAGCTCAGCTGTTGTTGCCATTTTCAGAGATGCCTCACATTTTCCAAGCACAGTAGGGCCTCAGGCAAGCACACTGCTGTTATCAGGCCTTCTCTCGGCTGAAAGATGGAGGAGATGGCTAAGTGGAAGCCTGGGCTTTACTCATTTGCTATTATCAATCTTAATAAAAACAGTCCAATTATCTCTTGTGGGAAATGAATCAAGTGTATTTTCTCAATCAGGAGTTGCCTGTGTTCTCCTTTCTTGGAGAATTAGTCCTATTGATAAGGCCCAGGTGAAGAGTTCCAGAAGCAATTAAAGGGAGTGTTGTACCTCTGAGCCATACCTTGATAATATTTCTTTTCTCCTCCTTTCACTGCATCTTTATCAAGCCCTGGCATCAAAACTAGGTGCATTTGAGATGGCGCCTCATAAAGGAAAGCTGCACTTTCCACTGACAAAGCCTTGATCCAGCTACACTTCAATTAACAGAGTGCAGAGCTCCTGCACAAGCTGCAGCTGTGTAGATTAAGGCAGAAGGAAAACCTCAGAGCCAGGGGAGAGGATCCAGGAAGGCTCTTGAGCTGTTTTCTATCTCCCCCACCATTGTACAACTTTTGCTGTGCTTTCTCCTTCCCTGACAGTCCATTGACCATGATGAGTATGGTCTTCAGATACTCATCTCCAGGCCAGAAATAATGTATTCAGCAAGCCAATCAGATATGTCAGAGCAGACATTGCTTCTTCGATCAGTGAGATTTGAGGCTTAACCTCATCAAAATGTTTTCACAACAAAGGTCAAAATGTATCTAGCTGCAAAACACCCCACCCCAATATTGGAGTCCCGATTTGGCCTTCAATTGATTCATCTGGATGAAACCCACACACATGTCAAGACAACAAATTAGACACTCATTGATTATTGGTTTTCAAAAATGGTGAGTAAGTCTAGGGTTGGGGGGGTTGAGTAATAGTTTTCACTGAGACGACTACAGAGTTTGAAGTTGTAGAATTTGAATTCTGAATATCAACCATTTTTATTTGAACTTTTCCAATTAATCATACCGGTAGGTGGAATTCAATGAGGATTTCAATTTGGGTTTGGTGTTTTTAATTTGATTATTGAAAGCTGCCCTGGATTCTATGACGCTGCCTTATATTGAATTTTCCCAAAGTGAGTGTTGCGGCGCTCGGCAGAGCAACCGCAACATGACACGGAAGACTGTGGAGCTAGAGGTTCTGCTTTGTGGACTGCGCATCACACATGGTGTTTTTGTGGCCCTCCCATCTGCCCTGAACTCCTTTTTAGCACCAATTTTAGGGTTGTACTGTGTTTGTGGAACCTGGAAGTGCCAATGACATCATCGGCACTTACTTCCAGGTTCTGCAACTAGCACCAGCAGAGGAAGAGTGCTGCGATGCTGGTAGTTTGGGAACCACTGAATTAGACCATTGGTCGTCTAGTCCTTAGCTTCTCAAAATGTGGGCCATGACCCACTTGGTAGGTCACGGCCTGAGGTGGAGGTGGGCTGTGTGTTGGGCCCACCCGCCTTCACTTGCTTCCGTTTGGCTCCAAATTGGAGCCAAACGGAAGCAACCGGAACCCACTTCCAGGGCCTGACCCACCTCCTGGAGCTGCTCCCTCATCACTCCAGATCACTCCAGCCCAGGGACATCCTCCACACGCCTCTGCAGTCCTCAAGGCCTCCATAAGTGACCTGGAGGTCACTTCCGGTTTCACCAACATGACTTCCGGTCACATCGGGAGGCCTTTCTGAGGCCCGCAGAGACCATCCCTCTAGTCAAATCTAGTTTAGCATTGCCTTCAGGGTTCCAGACAGGGCCTACCTGGCAATGCTAGGAATTGAACTTGGGACTATCTGCATGAAAAACATGATATAACACTAAGTTACAGTCTCATCCCTAATAGAATGGCTAAATATATCTCACTTTTTGCAGTGCAAAATGTCTCTCTCCTTGTGCAGGGTATGCATTAGACAAAATTACTCCAACCATGGTTCATACAGAATCACTGCTAAGGGAGTTTGACCCATATTTATATATTCAAATTGTTACTCACAGCAGGGCTATTAGTGGGAAGAGGGAGGAGGACCCAGGTGCTGTACGAATCTTACATAAGGAACCTGGCATTCAGTCCACTGGTCCACTTGAGAGTCTGAAGCTGAATGCAATGTTTCTTGGTCTCCACATAATAAGGTTTCAGTCCCCAAGGGAAAGAATTTTTCAATTTAACATTTCCTTTGTCTTTGGCATTTACATTGTCATGATCTTGTGCCTTAATTCTATGTTTAGCAGGGATTTTGTTTTGGTTCATCAGACAGATGCAACCTGAATTTAATTTAAAGCCATACATAAGCTCTCTTTCCCTCCCCCCCCCCCCCCGCCGTCAAAATTGCACACAAGGAGATAGACAAAATAGCTGCCACTAGTTTAGGCATTTAAAACAAGATGTTTTACATTTTATTTTAATTAATTATTTGTTTGTTTGTTTGTTTAATTAATTAATTGTGGGGGGGTGTCCCAATTTAGAACCAGGAAAATCTGGTAAGCCTACCCAGTCTACATCCTTTCCCGATCATGAATAGGACATGGGTCAATTCAGGTTTCATCTGTCTGTTAAACTGAAGAATACAGCTTCCACCCACTCTGGCTTCAGTTTGCTGGCACAACCGCAGATGAGTAAGTATGCAGTGATGGCTTCCTCACTCACACACTCCAGCCCTGCCAACAAGCTATGCCAGGAGTTATCAAAATAAGAGGCTCTTGTATTGAGAGTGCAATACGCTGTGATAATGATGCATGCCTGGGTTGCGGTCCTCTTTATTTTTCAGCAAGTGTACTGTTTTTGCTAAATACCCTCTAGCATAATGCTCTCCTGTTTCAGTCCTGCTGTAGCATGCACAATGAGTTGAATCGTACTTAACTTTGACCCCAGCAAGCAAGTACATTGGATCATTGAAAATCCACATTCAAATGTCAGTTTGAATGGCATTTCCTGACGCCCATCACAAAACAGAGCTATACAAGTGTAGCACTTGTTCTCTCTAAAAGGTGTCACTACTTCCTTTGGTACCACTGAGTGTTCTCCCTTCTTCTGAGTCCTAACATCTCCTTTTTTTATCCCTCAGTTTTCATTCCCTTAATATCCATTCATTTGAATGTTGTGTTATCTTTCTCATCCTTGTTATAGCTCAATTGGCACATTCTCTCTCACAGTCCAATCCTGTGTAAGATACGGCAGCTGGCCTAAAGGGCTGGCTGCCGTATCCTATCCAGGTCCCAGGTGGGGCAGCCCAGGTGCACCTTGAGGGAAGGGGACAATCGTCCCCTTCCCCAGGCATAAGCGGCTTGAGGCCTAAATAGGCCTACTCAAATGTATGCCAGCTCTTGAGCTGGCGTACATTCGAGCCCTCCGTGTAAGGCTGCACCAGGCCTGGAGAGGGCTTTGGATATTGCTGTATCTCACCGCCAATATCCCCGCCCTCTCCAGGCCCGGGGCGGCCAATGGCCGCCCTCCCTCACCACCTAGTCCACCCTCCCCCTGCCCCTGCATTGGCCAATGCTGGACTTACCTGGTCCGGCGGGCACAGGGACGCTGCACTGGGAGCAACTGGGCCACGGGCCTTTGCCCCAGTGGCCCTTACTCGCCGGGTGTCACGCAAGTGCTTTACGGCACTTTTGTGACACCCTGCGCTCGGGGAGCATGCACTCCCCCGGCGCAGTCCTACACAGGATTGCGCCATCAGCTCTTCAATATACAGCAATGGCTACATTATTTTGGGTTGTTTCTCCATCCTGTCCCTGAATAAACGTGAAGGAAGAGATTTCCATCACAGATTCCACTTTGTATTCTGCCCATCTTCAAAATTTGCTCGTCTAGATTTAGTTGTCCATCAATGACTGCTCATCACCCAGTTGGGTGTTAGTGGCTTTTTTTTTAATACTGTAAATCAGGAATTCTCAACGTGCTCGGCGCAGCGTACCACCTACATGGCCGTCGCCACACCAAGTACCACCGGAAGTAAGCGGCGATGACGTCATCGCCACTTACTTCTGAGTTTGCGGCCTGGTTTTCAGTGCAGGAGGCTGCTGGCTGCCGTAAAGGAGGCTGCCGGAGGCTGGTAAGAGGCTACGGGTGGTTGCATGGGCTGTTTCCTTTGCTCCCAAGAGGCTCAGCCAAAGGTAGGAGCCTCTTGGTAGTGAAAACGCAGTGCCAAATGCGCCGCATTTTCACGGGGTTTCGGGTGTCCTGGCATGGTTCAGGAGGCCCAGCAGTCTGAGTACCATCAGAGGTACCTAAAAGTACCAGTGGTGGTATGCATGCCACCAGGTGAGAACCCCTGCTGTAAATGTGAGCCTCTCGGGGCCAGGAACTGTCTTCTCATTCTGCCTCAATAGCAGTATATTTTTATTAATTTACTTATTTTTGCTCAAATTACAGTAGAAAGGTAGGAGGTCTTCTATGAAATTCACGGGTCTAATTATGTGATACCTACTAATTTTAGCCAAATTATGCCACCATAACCTTCTAAAAGCAATAGCTGTGGGGAACCATCACAAAAACTAAGGGTCTGGGCTCCCTCTGACCCCCCCCCTAATTCGAGCACTGTATATTATAGTCTGGATGCCCATGTACGATATAAGCCTTAAACAGCCACTAACTGAGACATTTTACTGGTGGCCAATAGGTTCCCCAGAAAGCAAATGAGGGGCCCCAACAGTTTCTTAATTTTTGAACAAGAATAACACATAATCGATGTGTTGTGTATAAAGTTAGGTTGTTGAGGTGCTAATTGTAAGGGTCATTGGAATCTCACTACTACTCAGGCAAAATGATCACCTTCAATCCACCCAGCAGCCAATGGGCCTGGATTCCTTCAAATGAAAATGTCAGTAGTAACACTGTTTTAACAGCCCAATCCTAATATCAGATAGGGTCTGCCAGCAGAATGCAGGTTCCACCAGCGGAAGCATCAGGATCCAGGCAAAAATGCCTGGATCGGGAGCATGACATGTGATGTCGCTGCACTCAATGACATCGCAACGAGGCTGCCAGCGGGTGGTGGGAGGGAGAGGGGTGTTTCTGGGAGGGGAGAAACTGGGGGTGGGGAGGAGGTGGGAGGAGGTGAATCCTATCCTCTCTTTTGCAAACCTCCCTGCCCCTTTTCCCTCCTCTGACATACGCCACCAATATAGGTGGCGTATGTCCGAGGAGACCTATAGGTGGTCCCAGGGCTTATGGAGAGATATGTAAAAATTATTTTACCTACCTCCCATTTGCTTTCAGGTCACTCCCCCCCCCCCAAAAAAAGAATGCAGCATGCACCTTTTTGGCACACTGGTGCTGGTGGCAGGGGATAGGATAGGGTCGTACGTGTCTTTCTCAGATTTTTTTAAAATCGCAAATTCACAGGACCAGCCCAATTCTGATGACGTTTCATGTGGAATTCTGCAGACTCATCTGGTCATTATTGCCATATACAGTATACTAATATGTAAGGCCAAGTCAAACTTTTGTATTTTCAAGCTGTCTCCCTTCATCTCCTGAGAAAGCAACTGCATACCCTTCTCATTCAAAGAATGAAATGCCAGAATGAGTTCAACTGATGTAGTAGGTGAGCAGTTAGCAAGCACTTGGCAAGACTGACAATAAAAGACCAATGCATTAGAAATGTAACTCCTGAAGGAGGGCAGGATAAATAGATGTCACTTCAGCAGAATTTTACTTTAAAAGACAGACAGAATCTGAATAATGGTCTAAATAAGTGTTGGAAAGCCGACTAAGTTTATTTATTTATTTATTTTTCACATTTTTATACCGCCCTTCCTCCAAGGAGCTCAGAGTGGTGTACATATTTCCTCCCCTCCTTTTTGTCCTCACAACAACCCTGTGAGGTAGGTGTGGCTGAGAGATAGTGACTGGCCCAAGGTCACCCAGGAAGCTTCGTGGCTGAGCGGGGATTTGAACCTGGATCTTCCAGGTCTAAGTCCGACTCCCAAACCACTACACCATCCTGGGTTCATTTGAGGAGAAAAAAAATTACATAGTAAGATTAAAGGGCAAAGAATATTTCAGAGATAACGGCACACAATACATTTGGTGTTAGGTGTGTCCCAATACTATGATATCTAAGAGATCAGTTATTCAGCAAATGTACTTGCAGTGGAATCACAGTTGCCAGGGGGAAAATATTAATATACAGCATTATTATGTATGGTATCAAGTCTACTTTAAAAAATCTTTATTACCAAAATAAAACATAATATGCATAATTCCATAACAATTAAAATGCAACATTATTCAGATCATATAATCCCATGTCCCCTCCCCCAATATTATATCAGGCATTGTTCCATTATATCTTAAGCATTTCATCAACTCAATCATTTCATTAAACCATAGATTACCATTCTTTTAAGTTATTCAACATCAGTTATTTAGAAGTCTACCTCTATGCTCTATCTTAGAATCATAGTTGCCAGAGGGCACAGAGTGAATGCTGCACATGCCAATTTCTGTGCAATCTTCATAGCTAGAACAATGGTATTAACACTATTAGTGTTAATATTAGTGTTAATGGTAGGATGGTGTAGTGGTTTGGGAGTTGGACTTAGACCTGGAAGATCCAGGTTCAAATCCCCGCTGAGCCACGAAGCTTCCTGGGTGACCTTGGGCCAGGTCCTATCTCTCAGCCCCACCTACCTCACAGGGTTGTTGTGAAGACAAAAGGAGGGGAGGAAATATGTACACCACTCTGAGCTCCTTGGAGGAAGGGTGGTATAAAAATGTGAAAAATAAAATAAATATTAGTATCAATTCTGCTAATGAATTCAACAACTCACACAACAGATTCCAAAGGGGGACACCATTGCCTTGATTCTGATCTTATTGCTATGTCCCATTCACTGACCATGCTAGTAGAGGAAGGCATAGATGAGTGAGGCTCAATAACTGAAAGTAAAGCTGAACAAGTGAAGAAAAGCAGCAACTTTAACCCCTTCCCTGGGAACATTCCTCCACTTTCTCCCTGTGTAGAGCAAACAGTGGGGTTCCCAAAAGAGGCAGCCAACTGTGACCCCTTTAACTCTAAGAGACACACAAATTGCATTTCAAGGCAACATGCACATTAGAGGCAAACTAACCCCCTCCCCCAGTAACTATAGCTGCAATCCTATGCACACTGACCTGAGAGTAAGTTCCATTTAACTTAATGGGGCTTACGTCTGAGTAGAGATGCATAGGATTGCACTGTAAACAAATGTGTCACATATGGATACTTTGCCTGCTCACACTGTACTCTATTAAAAATATGCTAAGGAGCATTGGTGCTACTCTAAATCCCAGCGACACCCTACTGCTAAATATTTGGCATGTTGAAAATCAACCATTTAATCTTACTCTGAGCTAGTTTCTAATCCATGGCAGCACTTTGCCTCTCACACCATGACTACTTAGTTTCCTTTAATAGTCTCTTGGGAGGGAATCTGTCAAAGGATTCTTGAAGAAAAGTATAGATAAATTATATCAACACATTCTCCTTTGCTTATTATTTTTACACACTTAAATAACTCTTCTAGGCTGCAGTGGAATCATTATCTTTAAGGGAAGATGTCTTGATTTGTCCCTGTGGTACTATGTTTATCTAAATGATTTAAAACTCTTTTTGTTATTGTTTCACCTCAATTAACTGATACTAAAATAATCCTTATTGGTCTTACAGGACTACAATATTGGCGTTTCCTACTTTTCAGGCTTTCATTACACCTGCTGGCTTTGTGTGGAGGCTTCACGTACACGGGTTCTCCAGTCACAATCAAAGCATTGAGTCTTCTGACTTACAACACCCCAAACAGACAAGGCCTTTATTATTGGAGAATGAGGTTACTTTTCTCTTTCGCTTCTGCTACAAATTCTATGATTGGTGGTTGTCTCTTTGACTCTGTTCTCTTTATATAGCATGTGGCTGTCCTGAATTCTATAACCCCTTTCCACCACAGGACTTCCCCCCCCCCCGAGATTACTTTTCTCTTGTCTCACCATCCTTCTGAAGAGACTGAATACCAGATGCTGGGGAGCAACAGCAGGAGAGTTCTATTGCCTTCATGGCCTGTATGCGGCTTCATCTGGCTGGCCACTAAAGGAACTTGGAAGTAGGATGCTGGAATACATGGACCTTGATCCAATTCAGCAGAGCTCTTTGTATGTACTGGAGAGATGAGGACTAGTTCCACTTAGGCACTGTGTGAGGAGGGAGGATGTGTGGCTGGAGGAGATGGGTTCTGCCTCTTGGCTGTTTTAATGGCAATGGGGGAGAGCCTCCTACAAATACCTCCCCCCTTCTTCCCACTATGGACTTCTGTACTCAGCACTCATGGACACCATATACTTAAAGACTTCCCTCTGGTAACCTGGTAAAGCATAGGAATAGGTGTGATCATACAACTGAATATAAAATTGAACCAACACCACAAACTTTATAAAAAATAATAAGCAAGTTTCCAATCCAACTGTTGACCAGTCAGAACTCCAGCTTTACAATGTCTTCTGGACCATCTAGATAATCCTAGAGCCAAATCCTATCCCCTGCCAGCCCATAGCATGCAACCCCGCTGACAGAGCGCATGCTGCATGCTGTGGTGGAGGTTGACCAGATGGCCCAGGAGAGGTAAGTAAAATCTTTTTAACTTACCTTCCCATAGGCCACCTGGCCTCCAATGTGTCTCTTTGGACCTACTTTAGCTGCTACAAGTCTGAGGAGATTCAGGGGGCATGTCACATCAAGAAAAGGGGGATAGGATCTCAGCATGTGCCACTGCTGCTGAGATCCTCCCATTCCCACCCCAGTCTTGGCCCATTCTCTCCCCAAGCTGCTTATGATCCTCCCGTTTCTCTCCCCTCCACTGACTTACTAGGTGGCAGTGCGGGGTGGAGAAGGCTCGGCAGGCCTCTGTCACCCGTCCATTTGCCCTGGCAGCCGCGACCTGCAGAATGACGAAGTGACTTTCGTGCCGTCATTCTGGAACTTATGCTGATGGATCGCAAGATCCATCAGCATAAGCCCTGGATAGGATTGGACTGCCCCTTATGGAAAGTACCCTCAGTCCCTGGAGTAGGTGAATTTAAGTACAGTACTGGCAAACAGAATGCAGGCGTTAGTGAGCAGTTCAAGGATTCTAGGAAGAGACAGCAGGCATAGTATCAGCACCATGGACAGAGCACAGGGCGCTGGACTCAATACTCAAGCCACAGTGTCTCTTCAGCACTAATTGGGAGCCAAGTGAGTGTTGTGTGACTGAAGTCCCAGGTTCTGGGGGGGGAAATAGTATCGCAGGCCCGAGTGTGGACACCCCAATAATGCTGGTTACTGTCTTTGTGCACCCACTGTTGCTTCTGAGTACAATGTGGTAGTGAAGGAAAGATACTGGGGTTCACATGGAGCTGAGGATGTTGAAAGGGAAGCAATCCTAGTATAAAAGACTGAATGCTCTTTAAGACTGGAAAAGGGGCAGAATGGAGGAATCTATGGAGACTGTGTTCACTTGTGATTCCTTCCCCAGATGATCTACTGATCTTCTTTGGACTCATCCTCTGAAAAGGCGCTACTGAATCCAGGAGGCTGTAATCAGCACCTTGTTATCCTTGAAGCTTGTTGCTCTTGCATTATTAAAATTGTTCTAGAACCTCCTTGTTTGATGCCACCAGATTTCAAATCAAACAAAAAATAGCTTGATAATGTTCTACAAAACTCTGGCCTGGGTGAAGAAGACATTCGATATTATGGAGCTCTCGCAAAAACATGGCAAAGCCCTAATGGCTGGAAGTTAGAAGTTATGGAGCCAAATTGGAAATAATACACAGTGGGAGTAATTAACCACTGGAATAGCTTCCCAGAGGAAGAGATAAGTTCATTATTGCTTGAATATTTCAAATTTGATTGGATGTTTTCCTAAAAGAACTGGTCTCATTAACTGAAGATTACTGCCCTTGGCAGATTCACTTGTGGAGAAGCAAAAGAATGATTTCTTCCATTACATGAATCATTGGGTACATTAAGATTTTTTGCAGAAGGTTAGTTCCATTTTAGCTTTTGAATGTATGGGCCAAATGTTCAGAAGATGCAAGCTACTAATACTGTATCACAAATAATGAAACTGGGCTGCTTTAAACAAGTATTGTGATGAAATTGCACACAAGTGCAAATAATTACATAATACAGTTCAAAGTTACTATGAATCATAGTAAGACTCGATGCAGATTTGCTAAAATCATCTGTGTCCTGATGATGTGCCAACATTCCCAGGGAACTCTGCACTTCATGATTGTTTCCCAGATTCATACACCTGTAACTAAACTTGGGGCTTGAGGCCAAGATTTGCATTTCAGTCATAAGATTCTTGGGTTCAACGGATTCACCTATAATGGCAGGTGGTCTTAGAACTCTATGTTCATCTAATTTCGAAGCATTCTGATTGGACTACTGATGTATTCTGAAATGTTCTGATTGGACTACTGAGCATTCAGCATGCCATTCCATAACTGACTAGTACAATATGTAATTCATAAATAGAAATCCCCCTCTCCTTCACACTTCCTCTTTCACTGCACTCCCCTCTTCCTTTTCCAATCCAGGGACTGGAAGGAGGAGCAGTGCAGGCAGGTGGGAAGATAGAGGTGAGCACTGGCGTCACTGCAGGGGGGAGGAGCTCTAGGTTCTGCCGCGATCCGACCCTCCCTTACATGGGTGAATGAAGTGGCCCTGCCCCCTCACCTTCAGAGCCTTTCAGGGCAGCGAAAGCAACGCACAGGGAGTCTCTTGTGCATCGTTTTCACCGCCTTGAATGGTTCCGAAGGCGAGGGGGCAGGGCCGCTTCATTCACCTGTGTAACGGAGGGTCGGATCGCGGCGGAACTTAGAGCTCCGCCCCCCCTGCAGTGACACCAGTGGAGGTGAGTGTTCCCCACTAATCTACTGCCTCATTTGGCTTCATGGATGGGCCAGCCCTGGCAGAAAGCTGGGAGCAGGAGCACTAGGCATGTTGTGTTCTAGTAATACTCAGGCACTTGCAGCCACTCCAGCACAACAATTGTGTTTGCTGAGGTGACACCAGGATTTCACCACTGTTTCCCATAGTAAACACATAAAGCGTGAAGACAAGTGCACATCTCTTTGTACAGCAGACACATGCAAAACAGCAAAAATCACAGCATGCCTGTACTCTCTGGCACATATCTCCACTTTGTAGGGATGTGTGTCTGCCCTTCACACAGCGCAATCCTATCCAGCACTGGTGCAGTGTGGGCACCAGGCCGACACTATATCCTGTGCTGGAGAAGAGTGGGCTGGGGAGTCTCCTCGGAGTAAGGAGACGTTCGTCCCTTACCCTGAGTAATGCCATAGCCTCTGCTATGGGGCTATTCGGGTCAGCACCACCTAATTTGGCAGCGTTGACCCAAGAAGTCCCGTGTTGGGGCTGGAGGCATGGGAGGATGGATAGGATATGGTGTTCGACGAGGACACTGGTCCCACCCACTTCCCAGACCAAATCCACCCCCTCTCCACCCTCCCCCAGCGCTGCTTACCCACTCCACAGCACTGGCCACCTTCCTCTTCAGTGGGCGGGTAGCAGTGCCTACTCTCCGGGTGCTGCAAACGTGCTTTATGGCACCCTAGGCCAGCATCTAAGCCACAGGCCAGCACCGGCTGAGCACAGGATCGCGCCAACACTTTACATTTGCAATCCAATGCAGAAGTGTTTGTTTGTTTATTTATTTATGTAAAAGCTTTATGCTCCGGCCTTTCCCCTAGACAATGGGCGCTCAGCCCAGTTAAGCATCCTTATCCCCAATGGATTGTGGCCTTCATGTGTCCCGCAAGCAACATTTTTGTGACAACTCCACATGCTCCTTACAACCCAGACATGCCAGATGTTCCGACTGCTGAACATTATCTCTGCTCCTGGCCTGGCTGCCATGGAGCTTTTGCAGTGTTCTTCTTCCCTACAATGGCTCAAAGCATAGTGCTCTTCAAATGTCTGGATTTTTATTTTATTGGTATACTAAGCAGCCACCAGGCCACCAGACTGGCTCATCCAGCAAGTTCTTGAAGAGGCTAAAACAAACAAACAAACAAAAAAGCCCACACTTGGTTTGCATTATTTTCTGCCTTCTCAGAAGGGAAGAGAGCGCATAAGGGAGCGCATTCAAGTGGAAATGGTTGGAGTGCACTTAGAGGAATTTAGCCAAAAGGAGAAGGATAGATGATGGTGGCTTTTTCATTTTTTTTTATTCCCTCAAAAAAAAAAAATCCTCCAGAAGTTAAAACTGTTTTAATCAGCTGAAAAACATACGTGGGCTTTACAGCTCCGAGACAGCTTGCACAGGCGCCGATAAATGCCTATCGCTCATTTGCATACGCTAACAGCTACACTTTAATCAGCCTCCTAATCCCTGATGGTATTAATGAATTTTTTTATGCTCTCTCTCTCTCACACACACAACCCCCTCCCCTTTTTTTAGTATCATGTTTGCTAATTCAAAAATGATCAGCGGCTTCTGTGTGCCTTTTTTTATGCAGGAAATAATGGGTGAGCTCGGTACTCCTGTTATCCCACTCTCACAAATAATTAAGACTACAAAGGGTACAAATCAGTCTGAATGCGCTGCACAAAGGCTCAAGCTATGCAAAGGCCTCTCTCTCTCTCTCTCTCTCTCTCTCTCTCTCTCTCTCTCCCCCCCCCTTTCCTCTTCATTTATTCTCTTCTTCTAACAAGAGGTGGGCAAGAAAGATACTCAGCAAACCTACAAACTGCTCCCAAATATCAAAAACATACAAGCTATTTTAAGCACTCGTGCCAAGGGACTAGTCACATTTGTTTCCTTCATCAGTGCCGCCTCCATTTATTCTGTGAAATGACTATCTCTTTGGAGGCACAAGATACCAAGTGGATGACCTTCCAGAGAATGATTTTCCCTCCTTGTGGCTCTGTGTTTTTGTTTTTTTTGTTTTCCAGAAGAAAGGATGGTAGGACAAATATGTACTGCCTGGTCCATTGCATGTTTACTTGGAAGTCAACCCCACTGAGTTCAATGAGACTTTCTCCCAATTAAGGGCATATACGCTTTCAAAAGAGGTACATCTGGGGGCATGTTCGTTTACATGATGTCCCCATGGTGATGACAATGGGGGGAACAGTCTTTCACCTCCTATGAAGAAAGCTGCATGCAAGACAGAAAAGGAAAAAGACATACAGTAGATGTGTTCTCATATTTCAGGGTGCATTTCCAAGGGAAGTGCCCAAGCCCTCAATTCACTCCGGCAAAGAGGCTTGCGAAGTGGTGACGGCTTGTCAATCCTTACCTGGAGGAGAGCAACTGTTCCTATTAATTGCAGCATAGCATCCCTCCCAGTGGCCATCGTTGCTGGTGTCTCCCTTGTTTCTTCTCTTTCTTTCTTTAGATTGTGAGCCCCTTTAGATCATGGAAATACAGTTGGGTTTTTTACAGTTGTTTTTTTTCTCTTTTGCTATGTCAATTGCTTTTTTGTTGTTGAAAAGTGGTCCAGGAATTGACCCCCATTCATACTGCCATACTTTATGAATGTGAACCATCGAGTGTCAGATGAGCTTCAGATTCTCTTCTGACATTATAAAACTTCGACATGCCCATGCCCCTAATCGTATTTCAGAATATGAAAAGTTTAAGTACTTTTTTAACTTTAAAAGTTAAGCCAATACAAGGCACACAAAGCAGCAATATAAGAACATCTTGTTAAAATCTTACCGTTCACTCCTGCTGAGATCCAAATGGGTTTTAAGTTGATAGTGGCCCTCTCATTATAAGTGGCTCTTTTGGACATTTTTTGTTACTATTTCAACTCAAAATACATCATAAGGACATAAGAAGAGCCTTGCTGGACCACACACAGAATCATGCCAGACATCACACACATCAGCACAGAAAATAGCAAATGATAAGTTTGAAGGAAAAATCTCATGGTCCGTTTTTGTATATATTACATGATATTATAAATCACAGACCAAAGATATGGTAAGGTAAAGGTAAAGGTGACCCCTGACAATTAAGTCCAGTCGTGTCTGACTCTAGGGTGTGGTGCTCATCCCCATTTCAAAGCCAAAGAGCCAGCGTTGTCCGAAGACGCTTCCGGGGTCATGTGGCCGGCATGACTCTCCTTGCCGCAGCGCGTAGCATGCGGCTGGAACACGGAGCACTGTTTACCTTCCCGCAAGCGGTACCTATTTATCTACTCACATTAACATGCTTTGGAACTGCTAGGTTGGCAGGAGCTGGCCAAGCAACGAGAGCTCACCCCATCGCGGATTCGAACTGCCGACAACTTTTCGATAGACAGCTCATGGTTCAGCGGTTTAACCCACTGTGCCACCCTTAATACCAGGGTTTAATTGAACCTAAGACTAAGCCCTAACATTTGCTTTTACAGCCAAGGTTCAGCCATGTGAAACAATAATAAAATATACTCAGTGTGCCTTTCCTGCATCTCTGAGTAACCACAGCCCCCCACATCTGGGTTTGGGGGCAGGTCTTCCAGGTCAAAGGGTTTCACTTCCAGGCAGGTTTGCACACATTGTTTGGCCTTTGCTTAGCTACAATAACCAAATGCCTATGGGATCAAAAGCAATTAACCCAAATTTATTCATCAGTGAAATGTCACTTTTCCAGTGAACTCAACTGCAAAATTTCCATTTTTCTCAACAGCTGTAATAACAAGTATACCTTACTTCCAGGGAATATATGTGTGTGTAAGAGAGGGACGTGACTGAAAAGTAAACAAGCAAACAGTAGGGGGAGACATTGCTCCATGTGCAATGATAATGCCAGTTCTCAACATCTGTTCCCTGTGTCTATTCACACATTACATGATATGCATGTTCAGATGTGAATTATTGCTCATGTACAGTAATCATTTTAAATGCCAACACAGGGTCTGGACTCCTTGAAAATTTAGAGCACAGATCATACTTACTGCTGTTGATGTGCAAAGAGGGCTAAATGTCCCACTCTCTAACAGGGTCATGCTAGACAGAGTGTAATAGAGAAAGAGAAAATGGAGAAGTGGCTTTAGGAAGTGGAAGAGGGAGGAAATGTCATGGAGACACCCATTCTTGGATTCCTGGGGGTGCCTAACTGAACTCAGAAACTTACATGGGGAAAAGTTTACTTCTGTTTACCCCCATCCTGAAGCCAGTTGCTGGTTTGGTGGACAAGTTTTCTGGGTGAAGAAAAGGAGATGAATGAAGAGGAGGAAGAGGAGGATCTAGCAGCAGCAGCAGGAATGGTATGGAATCCAGCATAGAAGAGGAAGGGAAAAGATCTAGAGCAGGAGGGAGAGCTACAATGTGGAGAAAAGGAGGGCAGATGATGCAAATGATAGAGTAAAGGCAACAGCCAGGGTCATGCAGTGGGAAAGAGGATTCCTTTTCTGACCACAACCATCAAATACCATTTTACTTATCATCAGTGGAATTTCACAGGCAATTACCTAGTTAGAAATAACAAGCACATCATTTTGAGTTCTAATATATATGTCAGATTTTCAAAACATTCCTGTGTGCAGAGAGCCATTTATACCATCATTCCTGGGATGAAGCTCTGAGAACTTTAGACTTTGTCAGCTCCTTTACTGGTAAAAAAGGAAACACTGTGCTGTATGTGAAATTAGAAATGCTGGCCGAGGCAGCTAACACGTAGGCTGGTTTAAGCATTATCCTGTATTATGGATTCATTCCATTAATAATTTCTAAAAGTAGTTTTGTTAAAGAACTGGCATACATTGCATTTGGATAGTGTTATCCATTTAGCAGAGAACATTGTGCAGGGTCACGCTATCCATCTATTTCGAAAATAGAAATTCTGCTCACAGTATTCTGCTCATTGCAAAGATGGCTCCTACCAGAGACACATTACTGTAGATTTCCCAGGGCATCAATGTGATTGTCATCATCAGCTTCTACGCAAGCGAGCATAGTGGACCAACAGTCAAACCAGATCTCTTTGTTTGCACTTTCTTTATTTAAACTGTTAACGCACCCAAAAGTAGCAAAGACGTGCTTTTCAATTAATCAATATCTTTATTACAGTCAAAGACCAGCCCAAAATAAAATCAATACAGTAATAGCATAGGTGAAGGCATGCTTTTTAAATAGATATGATTTCCTAGAATTTAAATATGCAAAAAAAAAAACAGTTCTGGGTAATGCAATAACAGCTGGAAGGATATCCGAAAACAGTAGCAAAACTACAGCAGACATATGAACTATATACATTATTAATTAATTAATTAATTAATGTTAATATATTAATATATATATTGTTAATTATATATGTAAAAACCCCAAGGGGGGGTTAGGACAGCCTGCCCATGTACACCACCTTGGATTAAAGTCGGAGGAGAAATCCAATGACCAAGAAAGGCGGTGTGTGTGTGTGTGTGTGTGTGTGTGTGTGTGTGTGTGTGTGTGTGTGTGTGTATAATTATTCTTATTATTATCATCATCATTAATGATAAAAATCCTTAGCATTTTTGGGTGCTTTCTGATAATGCATTTTCGTGGCCATTTTCCGGTGAAAATACACACGCACAACGTTTTTTTGCCAGAAAACGGCCATTAGGCAGCTGCCCGGGCACACGGTGTGTGTGTGTGTGTGTGAAGCATTGAAAACAGCAGAAAACACCACTGCCACCGCAGGTTTGTGCAACCCCCCCCCCCGGTGGCTTGTGCAACTCACCACACCTCCCAGGGGCGGACCACCCCCTGCCCCCTCATTCCTACGCCACTGCATAATGTTGTCCTAACAACAACACTGTAAGACAAATAAGTACAGTATCATTATCCCCATATTGCAGCTGGAGGGAGGCAGAACTGAAGCTGAGAGGAGTGACTTGCCTCAGGTGACCCTAGAGAAGTCTCAATTCATAGCTTGGTCTTTTCACCACAAAACATCATTCCATTTATTATTACAGTATTTACTACTGCTAGTACCACTGCTGATGCTACTGCTACTACAACATTAAAATGCATTGCATTTGCTAACACTCTGACCCCCCAATCTAAAGAAAGGTAGGCTGCAAACAAATACACAATCTCCTAGGAGTAAGCCCCATTTAAAACAATGGCACTTACTTTTGAGTAAGATTGCACTGTGGCAGCGCAATCCTGTGTAACTTTGCACCAGTGTAACAGTAGATGCACCGGTGTAACAGCAGATGCACCACCAGCATAAGTTAACTTACACCGTTGCATCTACTGTTACACCGGTACAAAGTAACACAGGATTGCTCTGTCAGTCATGCTTAAGTCCCTTTAATATTAGCCAGGCTTACAAGCCTTTAATATTAGGCAAGACTCATTTGTCCTATTTATTTCAAAGGGATCTAAATGCAACTGAATTTCTTGAGAATTGGGGCTATTAATTTAGATACAAGTCCACTGATTTCCACAAACCTAGATCCAAGTAAGTATACTTGGGATCACAAGTAGAGTTTGTACAGTATTGTGAAGTGGGTAAGAAATGTGACTGATGAGCAGTACTTGAATTGCAGGGCAGCTAGAAGGGGGGTGGCTCCCTTACCTTTTGTGTTGGCCCCCTTAACGACTGTTTTCTGAAAGCTGCAGGGGGCCATTATGTGGCTAAATTGGGAGGCTTAGTGTGGGGCTTCTGGATTTCATTAAAGACCCCCTTCATCAGCTCTTCCATAATTTGAGCACTGTCTGGGTCAGGAAGTCCCCAGGCTCAATCATACCTCCCTAGGTGGCCTTATATGCAAACTGCCCTTCTTCCAGCATATACGAAATGCTACTGGCCAGCATTATGGGTATGTTGTAAGGATTGAGATCACTGATGTGAAATGCTTTGCATACTTGAAGTATGCTAACATGCATGCTATAATTATGTACAATTTAGATAGGTGTCAGGATTAATAACCATGGGTTATTTTATTAACCATGGGTTAGAAGTTCAAAAATAGGAAAAAAGAAGGAGACTTTGCTGTCATAAGATCAAAAACTAGAAGTAATTTGATAGCATCCAGAACTGGGAGGGAAATATATAACTTCTGGGGAATTATCTCAGCACTACAGTGAATTCTACTAGAGTGAGACAAAGGATCATAAAAAAACAAATCTAACAAAATAATAGGAAGTGTATTGTGCACACAAATCTCACCCAGACTCGGAGAGATTTTCATTTTTAATATTTCTGGTTCTGTGGTCCATCATTAAACTTTCCTCATTCACAAGATAACATACTGCATTATACCAATTGGTGCTTCTTGTGCTACATGGGAAACCAAACTCTTGGGGCTTCATTAAGTGCAGATACTCCTGCAGTAACACCAAGTAAATACTGTATACAGGTGTGTCCCCCTTAATGACAGATCGCTTAATGACAATTCGCATATATGACTGAAGTTCCCAAAGTGTAAACAAAGAATTAAAGCTACAGTACTGTATTTTAAATGCAAAAAAAAAGTTGTCTTTAACTCTCTGTGTTTGTTTGTGTGTTTCTACCTCCATTGACAGGTAGAAATCTTGTTGTGCATTGTGTTACATTCATAATGTACACTGTGTTTACCATTCATTCCCTATTACAACTCCACTGTGTTACTTTGAGGACTCGCTTAATAACAGTTTCACTATATGACGGGTTTTCCAGAACGTATCCCCGTCATTAAGCGGGGGATACCTGTGGATTTTCTTAGTAGGTGTACCATTTGATGGTATGTACCAGCTATTTACATACCTAATATCTTCCCAATATACCTATTTTAGCTGACAGAATATCAACTTCCTTGCTTGGTTAGCATTCTATCGATTTTAATTTTATTTATTTTCATCCTGTTATCCTGGCTTTCCCATCAACGGCTGGCCCATGTGCAAGTGGTGAAAATGGAGGTGGGGACCTGGAATTCTTTGAGAGTTTCAGGGGGCAGCTCACCTCCGGCAATAGTGTAGGATGCTTCTTTTCTATTTTGCTGCATTGTGCTCTTCTCTTTTTGTCTTCCTTAGATTCATTTGAAGATCTTGCAAGACTTTGTCCCAGCTATCCAGTTCTGAGACCTCTGAGTGATGCTTTTGTGGTTAATACAGCTAATGGTGATGGTCACAAGCATGGATGGCTTTAAAAAGAGATTAGACAAATTCATGGAGCGCAAGTTATCAATTGCTACTAGTCATGATGGGGACTTACAACCTCCAGGTTCAGTGGCAGCGTGCATCTGGATACCAGTTGCAGGGGAACAATGGTGGGAGAGATGTAAGCCTTTCTTTCCTGCTTGTGGGCTTCCCAGAGGCAGCTGGTGGGACATTGCAGGACCCAGGATGCTGGACAAGGTGCCCTTTTGGTCTGATCCAGCAGAGCTTTTCTTGCGTTCTTACCAAATCTTTTGGAGGGAAATTGATCTCCTTTGATTCAGTAATGACAAGAAGTTACTATTTGGAGATCAATGCTTTTAAAAGTTTTCGTGTGTTATAATTTTGAATTTGGATATTATTAGGTGGAAGCAGATGTGTATTTGGATCATTTGTATTGATTATTTGGTTAGGAAAAATTGGTTTATGTGTATATAGTTGTGAATGGGTGCAAACTGAAATTTTTGGATGTTAATACAATAAAATTATACACACAAAATAGTTACACACACACACACACACACGGTGGCTTCCAACAATTTAGGAAAAATCTCAACATTATAAAAACTCGTTTGAGGCACTGAGGGCCCAATCCTATCCAACTATCCAGTGCCAATGCAGCCGCAATGCAGCCCCAAAGTAACAGAACAAATGTTCCCTTACCTTGAGGAGGCCTCTGTGACTGCCCCCCACTGCAGGATGCAGCGTATG